>SWDC01000158.1:4041492-5478404 GCA_004919715.1 Linderniella brevidens
AAGATGTTCAGCATAGGACAATTCTGAGACAAAGGATTTCAAGTGGTATTTCTAGCTGATCAGTGCAGAATTTTAAATAGTCAGAATCAAGAACTTCTAACAGAATCACGAAGATCAAATCTCTACACTATCAATCTAACAACAGTTCAACCTTCGGCAGCTGTTTGCCTCATCTCACAGACTACAAATCTAGAGGAACAGCTTATGGCATCAACGCTCGTCTCATCTAAATCACAAAGCTCTTCTCTAACTCTTTGTTAAATGTTGGTCAACGGTCTACCGACAATCTCTCCACATCAAGAGCATCAATGTTCGGCTGTCAAATGGGAATAATGAAGCGAGCATCACACAAACTCAAGCAAGTTGCTTCTACATCTCAACCCTTGGAATTACTTCACATGGACCTTTGCGGACCAATGCGTACAAAGCATCAACGGTCGTAAATATGTGTAAGTAATGTCGACGATTATTCTCGCTACACATGGACAAGATATCTCCGAACTAAAGATTAAACTGGAGACTTGATAATAAGCTTTGTGAAGACAACTCAGAATCTCCTGCAAAAGAAATCCAAGTAATCAGAACGGACAACGGGACTGAATTCAAGAATCAGCGTCTCAACAACTTTTATCAATCACTTGGAATTATTCAACACTTTCAGCCGCAAAAACGCCTCTACAAAATGGTGTCGTATAATGAAAGAACCGGACTTTAGTTGAAGCTGCAAGAACAATGCTCATATACTCCGGTCTCCCTCACTTTCTATGGGCTAAAGCAGTGAGTACGGCATGTTTTACTCAAAATAGGACAATTATTCACAAACGCTTCGAAAAGACGCCATATGAGATAATTAATCAAAGAATCCCGAATATCTCATTCTTCAAAGTATTTGGTTGCAAGTGTTTAGTGGCCAACGATCGGGAGCATCGAAGCAAGTTCGATCCCAAAGCCTTTGAAGCCATTTTTGTCGGATATTCCTCTATTTCCAAATCATATCGCGTCTGCCTCACGTCTTCTCGTACAATACTTGAAAGCTACAACGTCACCTTTCAAGAAATGACGGAATTGGCTTCTGAACAAAACAGTTCAGAACCTGATCTTATAGGCATGTTGGCACAAGGTCAACAACTTTCGACAACTTCTACCTCAAAGTCAAGAGAAGCAGTTCCCGCCGACCTGGAAGATTTAGATACACTGTTTGAATATTTTTATCGGAACGAGTTTCAAATGTATGCTTCCTCTCACTCAATACCAAGCAGTGCTCCTTCTCCTTCTACGGAAGAAATTCCAATTGATACTCTCACCTCATACTCCAACAAATGGTAAAGAATCTCCTAATTCTGAATCTTCAACTAGTGCTGCAGCTCCTACAAATGCAGATGAGGAAATTCATTCCAATTCAACCTCAGAATTCAATTTCCCAACTACGAATGATCAACCCATCAGTTCAAGATGTCTCGATCTACAAACCAATGATGGATCAACTTCGATTATTCCTCACGAACGCAAATGGACTCGAGCTCATCCTATTGACCAAATCATCGGTGATCCTCAGTGGTGTATGCATAGGACGTCCACTCAAAGCGGATTATTCACATCCTTTTTAAGCCAAAATGAACCAATTAAGGTACCCGAAGCTCTTAAAGACCCGGATTGGGTAATAGCAATGCAAGATGAACTCAACCAATTCAAGCGTCTACAAGTTTGGACGTTAGTTCCTCGACAGCAAGGCAAAACAATAATTGGTACTAAATGGGCTTTCAAGAATAAGAAGAACGAAAACGGTGAAGTTATCATTAATAAAGCACGACTCGTAGCCAAGGGATACAATCAACAAGAACGAATTGATTACGACGAGACGTATGCTCCGGTGGCACGTATCGAAGCAAATCGACTATTTTTAGCATACGCGGCTTGTAAAGACTTCAAAGTCTATCAAATGGATGTTAAAACTGCCTTTCTCAATGGCGTATTAAAAGAAGAAGTCTACGTCGCTCAACCCGATGGCTTCGTGCACGAGAACCTTCCTGATCATGTATATCGATTGGACAAAACTCTCTATGGACTAAAACAAGCCCCTCGTGCTTGGTATGATGTCCGAAGCGAATTTTTAGTCAAGTCTAACTTCATAAGAGACACCATCGATACGACACTCTTCATGAAAGACAAGGCAAAGACCTGATGATCGTTCAAGTTTACGTTGATGACATCATCTTCGGCTCAACAAATGAACGTTTCTGTTAGAAATTCGGTGAACTCATGAAGACAAAATTCGAGATGAGCTTAATGGGAGAACTCCAATTCTTTCTTGGACTACAAGTAAAGCAACTCGAAGAAGGAATCTTCATCAGTCAAACCAAATATATCCGAGATATTCTGAAGAGATTTAATTAAGACAAGAGCACACCGATGAACACTCCAATCTCAACAAACTGCAAATTGGATGTGATCCGTCTGGCAAGGCAGTCAACATCACACTATATCGGAGCATTATCGGATCTCTTCTCTACTTAACGTCTAGCCGCCCCGACATCATGTTTGCCACTTGTCTTTGTGCTCGTTTTCAAGCTGACCAAAAGGAGTCCCACGTGCAAGCAGTCAAGCGAATTCTATGCTATCTAAAAGGAACTCCCAACTTAGGGCTATGGTATCCAAAAAATACTGATTTTAGATTAAAGTGTTATACTGACGCTGATTATGCAGGTTGTCGAATGGACAGAAAAAGCTCGTCTGGCGGAGCACAATTTTTAGACGAAAAGTTGGTCTGTTGGTCCTCAAAGAAACACATAGATATTCGTTATCATTTTATAAAAGATCATGTAGAAAAAGGCACTATAGATATGTATTTTGTAAAAACAGAGCTTCAACTTGCCGATTTATTCACTAAGGCATTGGATGAAAAACGATTCCAATTCCTTATTGCGAAGTTACGCATGTTGAATCTCAATCTTACTTGAAAAGTGTTTTACATGCTCCATTATGCTTCTATGTGATATTCTATGTGCTTCTTTATATTCTTTGATTATCTTGCGTGACTCTATCATAAATTTTAATAGTATATAAATATAATAATAAAAAAAAATGGGGGATGACGATAATTTTGCCTATTTTGAATTACTCACAAAACATTTCTTCGATATATATTGTCTAAAAATTCACGTCACATTTTCGATTATATTTTATTCGATCGCAAAAGTCAGCGGCGAAAACTTTAAGTTTTTTTCGATATGCTTTTATTCGATCGGAAAACTACGCGACGAAAAACTTAAGTTTTTCGACCGCTTTTATTCAATCGAAAACTTACTCAGCGAAAAACTATTGTTTTTGATAACATTTTATTCAATCGTAAAAGTCATCGGCGAAAACTTGAGTTATTCGACACATTTTTATTCGATCGCAAAACTTAACGATCGAATAAATTGTTACTCGAATAAAATCACGCTGAAAATGACTTAAGAAAATTTTCAAGACTTAGAAAATTTTCGATCGCAAAAATTAACTTTCGAATAAATTTCCGATCGAATAAAAATACGCTTCTAAGACTTAGTCATTTTAAAAAATTTTCAAAATTTTTCACTAAGTCTTTCGAACATAAACCTTAATACATACAGTTTTCTCTAAATCCATTCTAATCCCGTTTAGTTGCATATGAAATTTCCCAACTAATGAATATCTTTCATTCTTTATAGATATGGCAACTCGAAACTACCAAACATCTAACCACTGGAAGTTATATGCCAGTTCAAGATAACAACTTCCCTGGACCTTACAACGTTTCATCATATCTATCCTCAAAGGACACCCACTATGGCCAGCCTTGACCATGACGTCCATCGTACCAAAGGTCTATCTCCAACAATTCTGGGGAAGCATGAAGAGTCTCGTCAACGGCGAAAACGTGGAATATATGACGAAGATCAACACAAGACATATCGCCTTGATGAAAAATTTGATGGCCATGTTGCTCGATCTCCCGCACTACGACGAATATGATCAACTTCCAACGGACGCGGAGATCGTAGAAGATATGCTCCGGATGGGATACAAACCCCCGCTGACAAAACTGGCGAAATTTCAAAATAGCGGGATCTCCCATCCGTGGAAGACGTTGTTCGGCATAATCATCAATTGCCTCTCCCCAAAACACTCCGGTATCGACAAGGCGAATGAGAATATCCTTCGCATCTTTCATGGAGTGATCTTCTCCAAGAAATACGACGTGGCCCAGCTAATTTGGAATGATCTAGCGGACTAGATGCGTCAAAGGGAGAAAAAGTCGAAGCCAAATCTCTCCCCTATTTACGGTGGTTCCTGGTGCTGATCTTACACTTCATGGACATCCATCCAGAGATCCCGAGACGACCACCAGTTGGGGAATACATTCCGCCACGCCTTGGATTCTTTCACAACCTGAAGGCAGCCGACCTAGCGCTCCAACAAATGCTGATCCCATTGGAGCTGCTCCGACTAGCTGATCCAACGGAAGAGGCCTACCAAGACTACTGTCAAAACAACTTCATCACGGAGGAGATGGTACGAGCCTTGGATCCCGCTCCGGCACATTCTCAAAGGGAATCGTTGGTGGAAACAACGGAGCCCAAAGCCACGGCTCAGGAGATAGAAACACCGGCCGTCGAGATGTCTGTCCTAAGGCCACTGACTCAGATGAAGAATACAGACTCCAAAGAAGGGGCTCTCGCCGACAGAGCAACTCTCGGCCCCATTTGTATCTCCTTGAGCAATATCCGCTTCGGTGCCAACATCTCCACCACCAACAGATCAGCAAACCACACAGATTCCAATTGAATCTGTCTCAACACCCATCGAGGTGATACCTATTATATCATCTCAAGGACTGAGTGGAAGCCCTATTGGACCCCCGATATATTCGGAGCAAACAATAGGCCAACCCATTGAAGTGGTGACTTCAGGGTTGACAACGGATGTCCCACGACGTTCCGGACCATCAAGACCTACTCAAGGTGGCACATCGAAAACCTTTTCCGATGTTGTGACAGTGGAGCGCCTCCCTGGCCCCACTCCACCAATGATCGTGATGGAGCAACGCCTACAGGAAGCGCTCTCCACAGCCATGTCTTCTCTTGAAGATCGTCTGATGGATCGCATGCTAAAAGCCATTGAAACTTCCCGAAGAGATACCGGGAAAGCACCAGTCTCCGAGTCTGCTCCGACCGACACACAAACCACCCCCGTTTCGTCATCACCTCTTACCACCACCATACACACATTCATACAACCCACCCTAACCACCCTTACTCTGTCACCTTCTCTCATCAACCCCTATACCATCACGACCACCGACTGCACGATATACTCATCGCCCGCCTCCTCGCCTTAGAGACCAGGACCCCCGCTGAGGAGAGTCTCTACAAAAGGCTGGTAGATGAACCAGAGCCGATAGCACAAACAAAGTGCCGAGAAGAAAGCTCCCGCACCAAACGAAGACATGACGATTCCGACGATCCGGATCGTCATGAAGGGGAGAAACGGCAACGAATCACACGGAGCGGCCGCGGATTGAGTCGAGAACAAACAAAGACTCAAGAAGCTGGAGGATCATCCTCAAACCCACCAACCACACGACCAACCACACAACCCACAACCCGCCAACAAACAACCACACCTCCCACTACATCCCACACACTACCACTCTCTCCTACAAATCCAAATCAAATCCCGACCCCTAACCTCCTCCAAGCCCAAACAGAAGCAGTCGTCTACGATCTATATCTCATCGTAGACGATTATATCTTAAATGAGAAATGGACGACGAAATGGGAACCAGAGGAAGCTGCTCAAGCTCGACTCTCCAACGTCAGATATTTCTTACAACAAGCTTCAGTGGACCTGGTGCTGCTTGAAGATGAAGAACTTCAAGAAGGCGAGAACTACAGTTCTGCTCTCCCAAAGCTACCAGAGATTATTAGGCACAGAGTCGATTCTCCTCCCCGCTTATCAAAAGGGACAATTAGAGTCGAGACGCCGTGGGAGAATGTCAGAATTGAAGTCCCATTTATTGAAGACGTTATAAAGTAGATCTGGAGGGCTTCTAACAAAATAAAGAAGCTCAACGAACTTAATCTAAGGGGCATCTCACACTGGGAAGATAGGAAGAAAATGGAGCACATCTTCATGCTCAACTATCTTGGCCCCGATCGGAGTGGTATCCCAACTGATCAACTGAAGAAAAATTTCAGGGACAACCCACCAATTCTCCAACTCATCGGAGTCTCGCATACGATCGGAAGCTACCCTACCCCTATCTACATCATTGAGCGAGCGGACAGCAACCGCACTCGAGAAGAGATAGATGAAAGTTATCTCCCTTTCCTTCCACCGGATGAGGTCTATCGTCTATATCAGATGTACAAGAGAAAATACCAGACGCACTCCGGATATATCAAGACTGAAGGACTCGAGGGACTGAAGAGATTCATGGTGCGGCAGATCAAGTATCACACCGAACACGACCTTCAAATCGCTATAGAGAACAATATGAAGAAGGTCAACATGGAGTCTCCGCTCATGAAGCGCTTCCCACTCAACAATTTTCCCGAGAACTACATCTTCAAGAAACCTGGTCTCGCCATAACGTATCGGAATCCAGTCATTGGAAAGCCGAGGGCTATGCTGAAGTCAGAGATCCACAAGTTATGTGACGGGACACTAAAATTAGTGAGGAAGAACATCCAGAAAAGATTGGGAGAGATCACCGAAGAGATAATCTTCGAAAATCTTTGTGAAGAAGAGGCCCCACTCTTAAGTGAGCTTATGGATGCGATAAATGAGAGATTGGAGCTGATGAATGATGTTCGACGATACGAGACATCATTGGGATTACGGAAATCATTCTACGCCCGACAAGGATAAATGGAGCTGAAACGAAGACAAATGCAAAGGGGGAGATTGAAGAGACTTTAGAATTGTGCTTTGTTATTTTGTTATCCTTGTAATAAGGGGCGTAATTAGTAGTTTTGATAGTGTTGGACTAAATAGGTATAAATACAATGTACACTATCAAAATAAAAAACAAGTTCATTTTTCGAAAAAATACAAGCATTGAATACACATTCTAAGAGAGAATAGCTATCTAGAAACACTCTCTCAAGATCTTCAAAGAAAATATTCAACCGAAGGTATTTTGTAAGATTTATCATTCGAATATCTAGAATTCGTGCTTAGATCGACCGGTAGTTGATATGAGGACCTAACAGAAAGTTTTCGCAACCATACCTTTCGCACATCAACTTTTGCATAAAACCTTTCGAAAATCGATTTTCGCATCGAAGACTTTCGAAAATCCAATTTCGCAATTCCAGTATCGAAAACCAACACTTAAGAAATTTTTAAAATGGTGTTTCGAAAATCACATGTTCGCATTACAACAGCCTTTCAAAAATCACTTGTCGCCATTAAATACTTCGAAAATTGATTTTCGCACAACTGCTTTCGAAAATCCCACTTTCGGAAATCTAACTTTCGCAAGTGATTTTTGCATTTAACACTTGGAAAATTTTCGCATCCAAAACATTTTCGCATACGACTTTCAAAAATTATACTTAGAAAATTTTCTTTCGCACACTGATATCGAAAACCGTCTTTCGAATAAAACTTAGAAAACATCTATCATTCGAACACCCAATTTTTCGCAAAATTATCGGACATAGAAAATTCGCAAATACTTTGCTTTTAAAATTATATTTTTGCAAAACAGGCTTTCGAAAATCATTTTCGAACATAACTTAGAAAATTTTTTAACACTGAAGTTTCGAAAATACAAATTTTCGCAGTAGATTTCGAAAACCATTTCTTGAACATAACATAGAAAATTTTAACATTCAACATTCGATAATCATATTTTCGCATCAGAGCACTCGAAGATCTTTTTCGAACTTATAAAATTTTTCAAAACATATCTTTATCGAAAATCATATTTCCGAAAATAACACGCGAAAACCAATGTCGACCCAACACTTAGAACTTTTCGAAACTACACTTCAATTAACACTTAGAAAATTCCTCGTCCCTACTTGTCCTAGATGATACTTCTACAGAAATATCGTGTTAGGAATTAATTGTAGTGTCCTTAGTTAGTATTTGAGTTTTGGGTCAATATTAGTTAATTTATTGTATTTGGGGTCAAATTGTAAATATTTTATTGTTTGAGTCCCAAGCCTTAATATACCAACTCATGTGGTATATAAGGCATCCCATTAACCCTAATTAGGGTTGGTCAAGCATAATTCTTAAAAGTAAGTTCTTAATTTCGGCACACACACACAAACACACACTGAAGGTGTTTTAAGAACTTTATCATTTTTAAGCCTTTGATCCTCTCTTGAGTGCGTAATCGGACTAACAAGTGGTATCAGAGCAAGACACGGATCGATCTGTGCAAATCTATACCAATTTCGTTTGATTTCGTCAAGATCGAAAGAGTTTACTAAGCAAATTTTATTTTCGATTTTTTTCAAGTATTTTGGGTTAGATCTTGCTGTTATTGATGTTTTTAAACCTTTAAATGCTTGATTATCAGTCTTGGCTTGTTTAGGAACTCGTTTAGATTAATTTTCGTCAAGTTTGAGAAATTTCTGGGGAGAAATCGATTGAAATTGGTGTGTTTTAAAGTTGCTGGAAAAATTTCGGGCGTTTCTCTGTTTATTCGCTCGAAGTTCGTTCTTGAACCCGAAAATTAACTCATATTGCCGAATTTCAATTGAAATTCGCCGAAATTGAGAAAATTTTCGATCAGAAAATTGACCGAATTTGAGTAAGCTAAGTTTATTCGCCGAATTTGCTTTCTACTGTTTAAAATTCACGGCGAATTTGGTCGAATTTTAAAATTAAGATTGCCCGAATTTCAACTTAAAATTTTCGGCGAAGTTTTGATTTAAGTCACCCGAATTTCTTAATTCTCGGCGAACTTTTATCAGAAAGTCACCCGAATTTTGATTTTTTTTAATTCTCGACTGAATTTAGTTTACCCGAATTTTGAAAGTAATTTTCGATAAAATTTTTCCTACCTTAATTTAATCCTGAACTTCGGCGAACTTATATTTGTCACCCGAATTTTGATTTCCTTTGATTTCAAAATTCTCGACAAAGTCTTTTCATCCGAATTTCAGAATTCAAATTTCGGCAACAACTCTACAAGTGCCCGAATTTTACTCTTTCAAATTAAAATAAAAAGTCGATCACTTAAACACAATTTCTATCCAACCAAAATTTATTCAAACTTAACGTTAATCTTTGACGTTATTTCTCGAAACTGACCATTTAGGATTGCAGATCACGACCGTGAACGATCATTAAAAGGCACTCAACTACATCCATGGATATCATAGCAATCGGAAGTGATAACAGACCCCCAATTCTAACAATGAAAAGGGGGGAGTCTACATATAAAGATATGGCCAAGAATGACATCATCTTGGCCAAAACACAAAATTTGGTCACTGAGCTAGAAAATAAACTAGCTACTTCAGAAAAATCACTAGAATTAGCTGAAGCTAATCTAGTAAAATCTGAAGAAAAAGTAGTTTCCCTGACATCAAAACTGACCGTGCTTGAGCATATCCAGAATTCTCCATTAGAACACTTGCAAAAACTAGAAGCTCTGGAAAAGAAAAACGCAACAAATTATCAATGTGTGCTCAAACACTTAGGTGAAAAAGCAACTCTCAGATGTCATTTAGAAAATGCATCTGAGAAAATCTCGAAGCTTGAATCCGAGACTAATATGCTGAATGCAAATATTAGTCAATTAACCACTAGCCTGCGAATTAGTGAAGAAGAGCGTATTGGTAAAACAGATCAATACAATCTTCTAATGGAGGAACGTAAGAAGCTTTACTCCAAAATCAAAAGTCTGGAGGACCTCCTTACGAAAAGGGGACAAACCGACAAAACGATTTTCTTGAATCAGCCTAAGGACACGAGATTTTACAATCCACGTGAGGGCTTAGGTTTTAAGCCAAACCAACCAACCACTGATAAACGGCCACTTGCTCTTTACAATGCTGCATACCTAGGACTAGGAATACCTAGCTTGTTAGCCTTTCTCAGATCATCTGAAGAAGAAGATAACCTAGAACAGGAAAAGCGCAAGAACAAAAGCAAGGCCGAAATATCCTTGGATTACAAGGAAATCAACGATAGTTATGGAAGTAGGGAAATTCCTCTTTCAAATGACTATCTACATATGTTTCCCCATCCTCCCTCTGAATCTGATCAGCCCATGACAGAAACATCTAGCTCAAAGAACTCAGATCTTTGCCGAATTTACATTCCTCAAAAGATCAAGAATATTCAATCCACGATAGAGCTCGAACGGAAAACATTTCAAGCTGAAAAGGAGAAACTCCTTGAGAGAATTTCCTCACTTGAAAATCAATCATATGCTGATCTCGCTAAATCTTCTAAGTCGGAGTCTGTTACTATAACACCAATAGATTCCTCATCCATGAAGAATAGGCTAACTAAGAAGATTCTCATTCAAGCAACAGCTAACATCCCTTCACCATCTATGACAGATCTGAGACGGACAGAGACTGCTGGGAAGAAAAATTCAGGAACGCAAGAGAAGGATGCCAAAATCTTTGATAAAAAGACGAAGCAAAATTTGACTAGTGTTTCTGATTTAAAATTATTTCCAAAAACATTTAGAAATCTTTCTTCATGTAGTTCGAACAATGCTTCCGCTTATTCCCGTATTCTTCCAAACCAGTTCTGTTAAGAATGTCAGTGATTATATTACCTACGATAAGTGTATAGCTATGAATGCTAAATTTATACGTCGTAGAGATATGATTTCAGGAACACACACGAAAACGGTTCTACCATCCAAAACGTCCAACCTAAAAGTTGACGAAAAGGTAGCT
This sequence comes from Linderniella brevidens, assembly GCA_004919715.1. Lineage (NCBI taxonomy): Eukaryota > Viridiplantae > Streptophyta > Magnoliopsida > Lamiales > Linderniaceae > Linderniella > Linderniella brevidens. The sequence goes on from SWDC01000158.1 coordinate 4,052,394, forward strand.
AGAACATTCAGAAGGCCAACTCCACTGAAACAAAAGCTAAAGCTCAAGCTTTAGAGAAAAAGGTCAAAAACGTGACCAAATCAGACCCAAAAATACCTGAGCAATCGAAAACCCGAGCTGAAGCTAAGGGAAAAGATTGCAAACAAATCTGGGTAATTAAAACAGTGCTTGCTGCATGCACAAAGCTCTGTTTTCCTTTAGGGGTAAAAAAATTTGGGTACCGAAAAACTCAGGAAAGATACAAGCCAACCTGGTACACAATTCACCCAATCTTGCATGCACTAACCTCTGCAAATGATAGAAGACCCGTAATAAACGGGATCTCTAACACTGCTTAAACTTATCTTGCAGATAAGTCATGTGTGGTACTTAGACTCGGGTTGCTCCACACACATGACTGGAAGAAAAGAACTGCTGAGCAACTACACAGAGAGATTTGGTGGAAAGGAGGAGTATATTTCATATTTATTAAGGGGGAGCATATTTCAATTTTATTAAGGAGGAGCTTATTTTTATTACGGGGGAGTATATATCATTTTATTGAGGGGGAGCTCTTTGACATAATATAAAATTCCGAATCTGCAATTTATTTGCCAAAATTTCATCCAAATCACGATGGAATCGACCTATTTTAATTTTTAGGTTTCGGGCGAAATTCGAGTAAAATTCAAATTTTCATCCGAATTTCTGCTTTTCAATCCAAAATTCGGCGAATTTCTACTGTTCACTCGAAATTCGGCGAATTTCTACTGTACCCCGACTCCTCACAGTCGAATTCCATCGCCCGAATTTGTCAATTTCGGCAAATTCAATTTTAAAGACAAGCACCCGAATTTGATGAATGATGATAACAAATTCGATTTAATTTTTACTTACCCGAACTTCATTACAATTCGGCGAACAAAAATTTCAAATCCTCATTACCCGAACTTCATCAAATTCGGCGAACAAAACTTTCAAATCCAAATTCGGCCAAATCAAACTTCGAGTATTAAACTTTTCAATGTACTCTTAGCCGAATTTGTGAACTTCGCCGCTTGTATTTCAAAAGTATAATCTTATTTACTTAAGCAAATTTCGGGCACTTTCATATAAAATTTTTCAAGTCCGAAATTTTTTTTCTAAGTAACGTCTTTTTACTCTGCCTATGCTAACAATTTTCTGTGTTTCCTTCTTAGCAGATTGAATAAAAATGTTACGAGAAATTGACGAAGTATTCCCTCAAAGTCAATGGGCCACTAAAATTCCCAACAACCCGGCCATTGACTTTGACAATATCTCGGTCCCAGCGCCGATATCCTTGACCAACTCCGCCGAAGGGACTTATCCACCAAAAATAAAACCCGACAAGTCCTTCCCTACCTTCGGTGGTTTCCAGTGATAATAACCCACTTTCAAGACCTACACCCCGAGATAACCCGTCGACCGAGATCGGAGGGATACCAAATTCCCAAGCTAGCATCCCTCCATTCTTCCAAATCCAAATTTGATCTCGAGTCGATGCGGATCCCTGACCACCTCCTACAAATCGCTAATCCTTCCAACCCAATAGTAGCGAGGTACCTCCAATCCATCACCCTTGAAGACACTCCTATGGTTCGACAAAACCCAGTCGAACCTACCCCGGGAATTAGCCTATCCCAGCCTCAGTTAGGTCTAGGAAGCGCCGCTTCCCCTCCTCGTTCCTCACGAAAAACAAAACGAGGGGAAGACGTAAGACGCATACAGGAGCGTCGCACCAAACAAAAACATGATCGACCTCCTCAGTCCTCTAACCCACTACAAAGCCGGGCCGAACCCGTAGGAACAGGAGACGACACGATCGTCTCCCGAGTAGCAGTCGTGCCATCAGGCCCAAGCACGCAAATAACCCTTCCAACCCATTCGGTCGTCTCCCAACAGACGACCGTCTCAATAGCACCGGAGGAGCCACGACAACCATCATTGCCTTATTCGGAGGCAATAGATGTTGAATTAAGCAGTTCACTTCCTCCGACTGCGCCCTCCTTGATCACAGGTCTAGTGTCCGCACCAACTAAAATTTTTTCCATTTCTAGGACACATACACTATTTTCCGCACCTCTAAGTCTTCCAGACTTAGACAGAACGCTCTCTGACGTCACTCTGGGGTTAATCTCCGAGGGACTGAGCGGAAGCCCCGAAACGATCAACATCCCACCAGTCGTCTCGGGCCAACGGTCTGAGTTTGTCTTAGCACCGTTGCCACCGGTGTGCCTTGGTGGCCCCGGAAGACCCACTACAGTGGGCGGCACGTCAGAAATCTACTCTGACGTCGCGACAACGGCACGCCTCAGTGGCTCCGTTTTATTTCCCGATCCGTTTGTGACGGAGTCTCGGCTACGATCTTTTGGCGACGAACTAGTGGAAAAAGTCCGGGCCATGATCGAAACATCAAGACAAGACAAAGGCAAGACTCCAGTCACACACGAGACAGCTGCTGCTGTTCCTTCACTCACACAACCAGAAGAAGGACCGTGGGACGTGCCCATTGAAGAACTCTTCAACATTCTTTTGGCACGTATCCGGTCGGCGCCACACCTGACACCGAAGGAGAAAGAAATCCAGAGGCTGATTGACCCCACCAGCTGCCGAACACAAGCCGGGGGCCTATCTGGATCGCGGGACGACCCTGAAGACGAGGACCGTCCCGAGGGGGAGAACCGACAGCGTGGAGTCGAATCCCCTCACCAGCAGCAGCCAACAACCAAAACAGTCCAAGAATCCAACCCGCTGGATACCTCAAGCTCAAAAGGCAAAACAAAACAAGTCTCCAGCACCACAATAATATTCCCTACCATGGAGATCTCAACCACAACCGAACAAAATACACAAGAGATCTCCAATACACTTTCCCTTTCGACACCCACTCCAGTCACTATAAGCCTTAGCTCACCAAGAACCTTCTACCGACAAAGTCCACCTCAAGCCACATCTATTGACCTCCAAATCTCGGAAGAAATCAGCCAACTCTACAATCCACATGATGTGGTAGAGAAATATATATTTGAAGAAGGATGGCTGAAGCAACCGATGGACCTCCAGCTCGAAGCCAGATTTCGAGAAAACGCCAGACTATTCCTCGAAAAGGCGTCGATAAGCCTGGTGAAAGTCCATGAAGATGAGGAGCTGGAAGATCTGCAAAGTGACCTCCCCGATCTACCGGAACTACTCAAACATCAAGTCCAAAATGAGGATGCTCCACTTCTCATGTCAAAGATCGGGGCAACGGTCGATCTTCCGTGGCAAAACGTCAGAATCTTAGTTCCATACCAAGAAGAGATAAGGAAAAGAATCTGGCGTAAAGAGGATCAGCTCGTCAAATTGAACGAGCTGGAGCTACGTGGGATGACGCACCTGTCAGAGCGCAGAGCCAATCTCTACCTTCTTTCCCTAAGACGTCTTCATATGTTCTTAGGGAAAGGAAATGATCTGGCTGCTCTCAGGCGAGAGGAAAAGCAGAGGCCCCGAATACAAGCCGTAGAAAGAGTTGGAATAGATCGGCTCGGGACCTTCCTACTAAGCGTCTACCACGTAGTGAGGGAAGACGGTACAAGAGAGACCTTGACAGAGGCTGACTTCCCGTACATCAGAGCTGAAGACATCTCACAGATGATTGGAAGCTACCGATACGTGGGAACGCTGCAGGACCAGGACGTCAAATTAGGATACATGACGATCAAAAGGTTCATGCTCCGACAAATCAAGTACGGAGCGACGCACGACCTGCAGCTAGCACTGGAGTCAAATGTCAGAAAGGTCAACCTCACCAAACCATCATTCGAGCTCCCTGAACAAGTTGAATATGGTGAAGGCCACGTGTTCGAAAGTGAAGATCCAGCGGTGGTCTACATCAACTACAAGGGAGAAAAGCGAATATTGAAGACATCGGAGATACCAAAATTCTCCGACGGAACGCTCCTCATCATACGAGAGAAGTTGAGGAGCATACTGGATAAGATGGAAGGTGAAGGACCGGACACAAAAGCCAAGATACTGAATATGCTGAACAACATACAAGAAAGGCTTTCGTTCCGGAGGGAAATAAGGACGTACGAGCACAAGCTTGGACTACGGAAATCCGTGTACGCCCAGCAACGACCCAAAGGCTCAAAGAAACAGACAAAGACGAAGAAAGGACACTAAGGGGGAGAATGTTAGGAATTAATTGTAGTGTCCTTAGTTAGTATTTGAGTTTTGGGTCAATATTAGTTAATTTATTGTATTTGGGGTCAAATTGTAAATATTTTATTGTTTGAGTCCCAAGCCTTAATATACCAACTCATGTGGTATATAAGGCATCCCATTAACCCTAATTAGGGTTGGTCAAAGCATAATTCTTAAAAGTGAGTTCTTAATTTCGGCACACACACACAAACACACACTGAAGGTGTTTTAAGAACTTTATCATTTTTAAGCCTTTGATCCTCTCTTGAGTGCGTAATCGGACTAACATATCGTCTTCTAAACATGATAACGGAACACAAATGGACGCTTTTGTTCCTAAACCGAAAAATGTTGATACTCATTCTAGGTCACCCCTGACGACTTCTAAGTCCACGGTGACCCGAGCGGAAAAGATAAGTAAAAGCCTTAAGCAGAAGAAAAATAGGTCGGAGGAAGGAAAATCGACACTATCTTCCGAAATTAAGATCGAACATGTTGAAGATTTCCCCTCTCCCACTCCGATCAAAATGGAAGCTATTAAAGAAAGAGTTCCAAGCTCACGCAAGCGTTCTCAAGCTTCCAAAATATATCATTCTTTAAAGAATGCTAGAAGTGGATTTGCTTATTCGTTCAAAAATGTTAATCATTTTAGTAAGCATGATTCCGCTAGAAATCATCAATATGCTGTGAATCGTGTGAATTTTCCTCGTAGGACGAAGAACTATGTTCTTATGCCTACTTGAAATATCCAGTCGATATTAAGTCAGAGAAACATCCTATGCAACTGGCATCGTAGAAAATATTAAAATCTTCTCCGAAACACACGTTCACCTGCGCTGGAACGTCATACCCGTGTGTTAGGTCCTATTTTATCAACTACCTATCGATCTAAGCATGAATTCTAGATATTCGAATGATTAATCTCACAATATACCTTCGATAGAAATATCTCCTTTGAAGATCTTGAGAGAGAGAGTCGACAACTTTTCTCTCTCTTAGAATGTGAATTCAATGTTTGTGATTTTCTGAAAATGAACTTGTATATCGATTTTGATAGTGTACATTGTATTTATACCTATTACATGGTATATTTACTATTTGGTCCTACACTATCAAAACTACTAATTACGCCCCTAATTACAAGGGTAATAAAATAACAAAGCACAACTGTAAAGTCTCTTCAATCTCCCCCTTTGCATTTGTCTTCGTTTCAGCTCCATTTATCCTTGTCAGGCGTAGAATGATTTCCGTAATCCCAATGATGTCTCGTAACGTCAAACAACATTCCTCAGCTCCAACCTTTAATTAATCGCATCCAGAAGCTCATTTAAGAGTGGGGCCTCTTCTTCACCAAGATCCTCGAAGGTCGTCTCTTCAGTGATCTCTCCCAATCTTTTCGGGATGTTCTTCCTCACTAGCTTCAACGTCCCGTCACAGAACTTGTGGATCTCTGACTTCAGCATAGATCTCGTCTTTCCAATGATTGGATTCCGATACGTTATGGCGAGACCAGGTTTCTTGAAGATGTAGTTCTCGGGAAAATTGTTGAGTGGGAAGCCCTTCATGAGCGGAGACTCCATGTTGACCTTCTTCATATTGTTCTCTATAGCACTTTGAAAGTCGTGTGCGGTATGATACTTGATATGGCGCACCATGAATCTCTTCAAACCCTCGAGTCCTTCTGTCTTTATATATCGGGGTGTCTAATATTTTAATTTGTACATTTAATATAGACGGTACACCTCATCTGGTGGAAGGACGGGGAGATAGCTCTCATCTATCTCTTCTCGAGTGTGGTTGTTGTCCGCTCGCTCAATGTGGTAGATTGGGGTAGGGAAGCTTCCAATCGAATGCGAAACCCCCACGAGATGGAGGATCGGTGGCTTGTCCCTAAAGTTTTTCTTCAGTTAATCCGTTGGGATGCCACTTCGATCTGGACCAAAATAGTTGAGCATGAAGATGTGCTCCATTTTCTTCCCAATGTGAGATACCCCGTAGGTTTAGTTCGTTGAGCTTCTTTATCCGGTTAGGAGCCCTCCATATCTACTTTCTAATATCTTCAAATGAACGGGACTTCAAGCCTGATATTCTCCCACGGCGTCTCGACTCTGACTGTCCCTTTTGATAAGCGGGGAGGAGAGTCGACTCTATGCCTGATCATTTCTGGTAGTTTTGGGAGAGCAGAGTTGTAGTTCTCGCCTTCTTGAAGTTCTTCATCTTCAAGCAGCACCAAGTCCACATAAGCTTTTTTCAACAAGTATTTGACGTTGGAGAGTCTAGCTTGAGCAGCTTCCTCTGGTTCCCATTGCGTCATCCACTTCTCGTTTAAGATATAATCGTCTACGATCATATGTGGATCGTAGACGAGTGCTTTTGGTTGGTTTTGGAGGAGGTTAGAGGTCGGGAGTACATTTGGATTTGTAGGAGAGGGAGGTAGTGTGTCGAATGTGGTGGGAGATGTGGTTGTTTTTTGGCGGGTTGTGGGTTGTGTGGTTGGTGGGTTTAAGGATGATCCTCCAGCTTCTTGAGTCGTTGTTGGTTTCTCTCGACTCAAACCACGGCCGCTACGTGTGGTTCGTTGTTTTTTCCCCCTCATGACAATCTGGATCATCGCGATCGTCATGTCTTCTTTTGTGCGGGAGCTTACGGCACCTTGTTTGAGCGGGCGGCTCGGGTTCATCGATCAGCCTTTTGTAGAGACTCTCCTCAGCGGGGGTCTTTGTCTCTAAGGCGAGGAGTCGGGAAATGAGTATTTCATGAAGATGGGTGATCGGGATGGTATAGGGGTTGATGAGTGAAGGTGATGGAGTCGGGGTGGTGAGGGTGGGTTGTATGGGGGTGGTTAGAGGTGGTGAGGAGACTGGGGTGGTGTGGGCTTTGGACGGAGTGGCCTCGGTGACTGGTGTTTTCCCGGTATCCCTTCGGGAAGTCTCGATGGCCTGGGGCATTCTGTCCATCAGACGATCTTCTAGAGAAGAGATGGCTGTGGAAAGTGCTTCTTGTAAGCATTGCTCCGTCACAATCATCGGTGGAGTGGGGCCAGGGAAGCGCTCCACTGTCACAACATCAGAAAAGATTTCCGATGTGCCGCCTGGAACAGGTGTTGAGATTCCGAAACGTCCGGGGACATCCGTTATCAACCCTGAAGTCACCACTTCAATGGGTTGGCCTATTGTTTGCTCCGAAGATATCGGGGGTCCAATAGGGCTTCCACCCAATCCTTGAGATGATACAGTAGGTAGCACCTCTATGGTGTTGAAACAGATTCAGGTTGAATCTATACGGTTGGCTGATCCGTTGTTGGTGGAGAAGTTGGCACCGAAGCCTGTAGTATTGAAGCAGACACAGACGGGGCTGAAGGTTGCTGTCGGCGAGAGCCCCTTCATTGGAGTTTGTATTCTTCATCCGATTCAGTTGCCTCAGGAGATACATCTTGAGGGTCACCTTCTGGCTCGACGACCGGTGGCTCCGTCTCCTGAGCCGCAGCTTCGGGCTCGGTTATTGCCACCAAAGATTCACTTTGATAAGGCGCCGGAGCTTGATCCACGGCCCGTACCATCTCCTCCGTGATGGAGTTATTCTGACAGTAGTCCTGGTAGGCCTCGTCCGTTGGATCAGCTAGGCTGAGCAGCTCCAATGGGATCAGCATCGGTTGGAGCGCTAGGTCGGCTGCCTTCGGGTTGTGAAAGAAGCAAAGGCGAGGTGAGATGTATCCTCCGGCCGGTGGTAGTCTCGGGATCTCTTGATGAACATCTATAAAATGTGAGATCAGCATCAGCAACCACCGTACGTAGGGGAGGTACTTCGCCTTCGACTTGGTCTCCCTTTGACGTATCTGGTCCGCTAGATCATTCCATATCAGTTGGGCCACGTCGTATTTCTTTGAGAAAACCACTCCATGGAAGATGCGAAGGATATTCCCGTTCCCTTTGACGTATCTGGTCCGGAGTGTTTTGGGGAGATGCATTTATTGATAATGTCGAACAAGGTCCTCCACGGATGTGGGATCCCGTTGTTTTGAAAATTAGTCAGTTTGGTCAGCGGGGGCTTGTATCCCATCTAGAGCATATCTTCGACGATCTCCGCCCGCTGGAAGTTGATTGTAGTTGTCGTAGTGGGGGAGATCGAGCACCATGGCCATTAGATATTTGTTCAGCACGACGTGTCTTGTATTGATCTGTGTCGTGTATCCCACGTCGTTGCCGACGACATGGCTCTCCATACGTCCCCAAAATTGTTGGAGGTAGACCATATGTACGGAGGCGGTCATTGTCAGAGCTGGCCATAGTGGTTGTCCTTTGAGGATGGAGATGATAACATCATCGGGACACCGAAATGTGGCATTGTCCAACTGATAGTTTGTCGTGGATCGCCATCCAGCAGTCAGAAGGGTAGATGTTAGCATATGCTGGTTGTGCCATTTATGTAAAGAATGAAATAAACTTCATTATATAAAATTTTCTTATACGAATTGATCGAATTAAATGTGCACTTAGAGAAATTTAAAAAATTTCTAAGTGATAAGGTTTATTTGCGAACGGCTTCTGAAAAACTTGTAAGTTTACTAAGTCTCGTAAGCGTATTATTATTCGATCTGAAATTTATTCGAACGTTAATTTTTGCGATCGAAAATTTTCTAAGTGTTGGAGAAAAACATGAAAAATTTTGCAAGTCTTTTTCAGCGTGTTTTTATTCGAGTGACAATTTATTCGATCGTTAAATTTTACGATCGAATAAAAATGTGTCGAATAACTCAAGTTTTTCGCCGATAACTTTTACGATCGAATAAAAAGTTATCGAAAACAATAGTGTTTTGCTGAGTAATTTTGCGATCGAATAAAAAGTTGTCGAAAAACTTAAGTTTTTCGCCGCGTAGTTTTGCGATTGAATAAAAGAATATCGAAAAACTTAAAGTTTTCGCCACTTATTTTTGCGATCCAATAAAATTTAATCGAAAAATTAAGTTTTCGCCGCGAAGTTTTACTATCGCCGCAAAAGGTTTTCGACGCTGAGTTTTGCGCTCGAATAAAACTTAACGAAAACAAAAGTTTTTCGACGACACTGTTAGCGATAAGAACATTTTCGATCGAAAATTTTTGAAATAAAACAGTAAACGCGTAACACGTAAATTTCGATTTCTGGGTAAATCATGAGTCAATCTGGATTCGGAACGTTCAGAAAACAGTTGCGAATCCAAATATCATGATTTTAACCCAACCAGTCGAGTTTAAACACGTTGATTTGAGAGTTTAAAATCGTTTTTAGTCGAAAAAGTATCAAAATGACATTTCTGCAAATATTTTTGAGTTACTGTTTGCGAATCGTTTGTTTTTTTACTGGAAAGAGATTGGAAACGTGTTTCTACATTCGAAATCGGCGAGTTATATGAAAAATTTCTGAAGATTGAGAGGTTTTGTTGAAATCGCCGAAGTGAGTTCGAAGTTGGTTTTTGGAAGTCGAAAAGTTTTCGAGTGAAATGAGTTGCTTGTGAGTGAGTTTTTCGATCGATAAAGTGGTACTCATACTTTACGATCGGGTAAGGTAAAAATACTTTGAGCCGTAAAAAATGTTTTGGGCTTTAGTTTAAATTCAGGTCTGATTAAACAAATATTTAATCTTTTATGGATTAACCCAAAAGTAAATTGTATAATGCTCCCTGTATTTCTAAAAGAAATGCAATTATCTCCCAATGTTGATGGAATTCAACACTTGACTCCTCGGATGAGCACGAATTTTCTGTGATGCCTAGAAAAAATATTAGAAGTCATGTTTTACAAGTAAATCATATAGGAGATAATAACAAATTTTCATATAAAACTCCCCCTTAACAAATGCACGTTTGAACTTATCGTCATTTAAGCACATATTTAGTACAATTTGGCATATGAAAATTTACTATTTAAGTCCAAGTAACGCATATAAGCAATTCAGCATAGATTCATTAAAATTTTACGTTTTTCAAGAAAGTTTCGCATTTATTAATTCTGAGCCAATGCATGTATTAATGCATTTAAAATGTGCGAACAATATTTTTAATAATAAAAATATTTTTATTATAGAAATTTTGTTTTGGGGTCAGATTGAACATTTTTTAAGATCATAGTATGAATCATTTTTATCATAGTAATTTGTCGTCAAATCATGAACTAAACTAATATTCTAAGATCATAGTATGAATCATTTTGACAACTCTCGCAAGTTTATCTCATATCACTCAATTTATTTTTATCATGGAGATATTTAGTAGATATATCACTCATATCATCACGATAAAATTATATCAATTAATTTGTTATCGTAGCATATTTAATCAACTTACTAAGTGAAAGTTCACCATTTTGAATCAAAGGGACTTTAAAGGGATTATTTTTCTTTGATTAAAAGGGTAGGATAATTTTTGGATTTAGTGAACTTAAAAATTCTTCAATTCCAGGGGCCCTTTTTTTTGAAATTCATTTATGATCCTTTAGCTTTTCTTTCTTCTGTGCTTGCTGAAGATGAGTCTCGTCTTCTTTACAAAGCTTTGAGAGATGAGATCTTCTTTTTTGGCCGAGACCGTGTTCCTTTCGAAGGTTCTACAGTTATGGATTCGAACCAAAGGCCGTGCTTCTCTTCTCGTTTTCTCTATTTATAAGATCTAGATTATCGTTGGAGAAGTTCACTTCGAGGTGCTTCTCTTCTAGGAGTATATGAGATTATCTAGGAGAAGTTCACAACGAGATTCGTGTTTCTCTTCTATAATGATTGCGACTTGTATATCTTTTTCTCCCCCTCTTTTTCTTGATTGAGTAACCCCGAAACATAGGGATAATGTTGATGGCTTAATTGAGTTTCATAAGAAAAAGAATATCGGAGAAAGCTCAAAGAGGTAAAAGTAAAGGATTTATAATTTGGGCTAAGTGAGGTATTTCCTAATTTGCCGTTATCATTTTCATGACAAACTAACACAAAAGGAAGAATGAAGCTATGAAGTACAAACTAAAAGATAGTCATTTTGAAGTGTGACACACTCAAGAATAAAATGTTGAGGTTCAAATTCTCACATATATGATGTGGCTTTGAGTCTAGTGAAACAAACTAGGCTATTTGAATAAAAGGTCACATGGATTTTTAGACAAAGAAATTAATCATATATCAAAGAAATATTTTTGTGAATATTTCAAAATAGGCAAAATTATCGTCATCCCCCATAGAACTTGCGAGCAACAGCTGGCAGCCGCGACGTACTCTGCCTCGGCCGTCGAGGTTGACACGCAATTTTGCTTCTTTAAGGACTAGCAGAACAACTTTTCGCCTAAAATTGTGCTCCGCCTGACGTGCTTTTCTGTCCATTCGACAACCTGCATAATCAGCGTCAGTATAGCCAATTAATCAAAAATCCGTATCTTTTGGATACCAGAACCCTAAGTGTGGAGTTCCGTTTGAGATAGTGTAGAATTTGTTTCACTGCATTCATGTGGGACTCCTTTGGGTCAGCCTGAGAACGAGCACAAAGGCAAGTGGCGAACATGATTTCGAGTCGGCTGGACGTTAAGTAGAGAAGAGATCTGATAATGCTCCGATAGGTTGTGATGTTGACTGCTTTTCCAGAGGATCAACATCCAATTTGCAGTTTGTTGACATGGGAGTATTCATCGGTGTGCTCTTTTCTTGATTAAATCTCTTAAGAATCTCGGTTATATTTGGTTTGACTGATGAAGATTCCATCTTCGAGATGCTTTACTTGTAGTCTAGAAAGAATTGGAGTTCTTCCATCAAGCTCATCTCAAATTTGGTCTTCATGAGGCACCAAATTTCTGACAGAGACGTTCATTCGTCGAGCCGAATATGATGTCATCAACGTAAACTTGAACGATCATCAGGTTTTTGCCTTGTCTTTTGATGAAGAGTATCGTATCGATGGTTCCTCTTATGAAGTTGGACTTGACTAAAAATTCGCTTATAACATCATACCAAGCACGAGGGGCTTGTTTGAGTCCATAGAGAGCTTTGTCTAATCGATAGACATAATCAGGATGATTCTCGTGCACGAATCCGGAGCATACGTCTCGTCGTAGTCAATTCCTTCTTATTGGTTGTACCCCTTGGTTACGAGTCGTGCTTTATTCCTGATTACTTCATCGTTCTCATTCTTCTTATTCATGAAAACCCATTTAGTTCGAATTATTATTTTGCCTTGCCGTCGAGGATCTAATGTCCAAACTCGTAGACGCTCGAATTGGTTGAGTTCATCTTGCATTGCGATTACCCAATCCGGGTCTTAAGGGCTTTGGCAATCTTAATTAGTTTGTTTTGGCATAAGAAGCATGTGAATAATCCGCTTTGTGTAGACGTCATAGTGCGTACTCCACTTGAAGGATCACCGATAATTTGGTCGATAGGATGAGCTCGAGTCCACTTGCGTTCGTGAGGAAGAACCGAAGTAGATCCATCATTGATTTGTAGATCGAGACTTCCTGAATTGATGGGTTAACCATTCGTAGTTGGGAAATTCAATTATGAGGTTGAATTGGAAGGAATTTCCTCATCTGTATTTGTAAGAGCTGCAGCACTAGTTGAAGATTCAGAATTAGGAGATTCTTGAACATTTGTTGGAGTCTGAAGATTGGGAGCCTCAATTATAATTTCTTCCATAGAGGGAGAAGGAGCACTGCTTGATATTGAATGAGACGAAGCAGGCATTTGAGACTGTTCCGATAAAAATGTTCAAATAGAGAATCTAAATCTTCCATGTCGGCGGGAATTGCTTCTTTTGACTTTGAGGTAGAAGTTGTCGGAAGTTGTTGACTTTGTGCGAACACGCCTATAAGCTCGGGTTCTAAATTGTTTTGTTCATAAGCCAATTCGGTCACTTCTTGAAAAGAGACGTTGTAGCTTTCAAAATTAGTACGCGAAGACTTGATGTAGACGCGGTTGCTTTAGACGTGGATGAATATCCAACAAGGACGACTTCAAATGCTTTAGGGTCAAACTTGCTTTGATTCTCCCGATCGTTGGCCACAAAACATTTGCATCCGAATACTTTGAAAAATGAGATATTCAGAATCCTTTGATTAATTATTTCATACGGCGTCTTTTCAGAGCGTTTGTGAATAATCGTCCTATTTTGCGTAAAGCACGCGGTACTCACTGCTCCAGCCCATAGAAAATGAGGGAGACAGGAATGGATCAGCATTGTTCTTGCAGCTTCAACTAGAGTCTGGTTCTTCCGTTCTACGATGCCATGTTGTTGAGGTGTTTTAGCTGCTGAAAATTGTTGAATAATTCCAAGTGACCGATAGTAATTGGTGAGACGTTGATTCTTGAATTCAATTCCGTAAGCAGTCGAATTACTTGGATTTTCTTTTGCAGAAGATTTTGAGTCGTATTCACAAAGCTTATTATCAAGTCTTCAGTCTCATCTTTTGTTCGGAGATATCTTGTCCATGTGTAGCAAGAATAATCGTCGAAAATTACTAACACATATTTACGACCATTGATACTTTGTGTACGCGTTGGTCCACAAAGGTCCATGTGAAGTAATTTCAAGGGTCGAGATGTAGAAGCAACTTGCTTGAGTTTGTGTGATGCTCACTTCATTTTTCTCACAATTATGCTCTTGATGTATGGAAATCGTTGGTAGACCGTGTACCAACTTTTTGATAGAGAGATTGTGTAGAGCTTTGAGATTTAGATGAGACAGGCGTTGATGCCATAAGTTGTTCCTCTTGATTGTAGTCTGTGAGATGAGGCAAACAGATGTCGAAGGTCGAACTGTTGTCAGATTGATGGTGTATAGATTTGATCTTCGTGATCCTGTTAGATGTTCTTGATTCTGACTATTTAATATTCTGCACTGATCAGCTAGAAACACCACTTGAAATCCTTTGTCACAGAATTGTCCTATGATGAACAGATTGTGTTTAAGACCTTGGACGTAAGAGACATCTTTTGTTGCTAAACCATTTATGCTTTTAGGTACCTAAACCAACTTGGTATTAGTTGGTTTAAGTGGTACCAATTTAGGCAATTTAAGGAGAAAAAATAGAGTAGAAAAAGAGTTAGTTTAAGTGGTACCAATTTAGGCAATTTAGGCAGTTTAAGTGGTACCAACCTGTGGATGGAGTAGAAAAAGAGTTAGAAAAAATCTTTTTCCTTTTTGAAGCATTTAAGGATTCTTTACCTCCCTTTACATTTTTTAAGAAGATTTATTTCCTTTTAAAATATTTTGTACAATAATGGGAGCTGTTTTCTTATATTTGATCTTTTCCTTATTTAATGATTTTTCTTTCAAAGTAAAATCAGGACAAAATTTTAAAATCGAGGAAGTTTTGAGATTAGAGATCTCCAATAAAAGCTCATTCTTTTCAGCTTTGAAATTCTTTCCTTATGTTTCTAAGGAAGCGTTTAAATCAGCTATTTTTTTAATAATAGCAGGAATCTAAAAGAAAGTAGAATTTTGTAAATGATCTTTATTTTCTTCCTGAACTTTAGGAAGATCTTCTAAAGGATATATTGAATTATAGTCACTAGACATGTTAATTTCTCGTGTCTTGTAATTATTATTCAATTCGGTGTAGTTAAAGGGGATATCAGTCCTATTAGTGGCGTTTCGTTTAGATTCTTCTAAGGCATTTATTTGGGAAGAATTAGTAAATGTCATTAGATAGGTTAATCCTAATCCCATATACTTGATATCATATAACTGTTTGACATTTACCCTTTTCAAGTTACAGGGATTATTAAAACCTAAGCCTTCTTTAGGATTATAAAATTCTATATCAAGAGGCTGATTGAGAAATATAGTCTGATCTGTTTGCCCCCTTTTTGTAAGAAGATCGTCTAAAGTTTTAATCCTAGAGTAAAGCTTCTTACGTTCATCAGAGATTTTCTTTAAATTATTTCTAGAAATTTCTAAATCTCTCTGACAATCGCTAAGAGTCTTACTAAGGCATTT
Source organism: Linderniella brevidens (assembly GCA_004919715.1). Lineage (NCBI taxonomy): Eukaryota > Viridiplantae > Streptophyta > Magnoliopsida > Lamiales > Linderniaceae > Linderniella > Linderniella brevidens. The sequence continues at coordinate 4,067,515 of SWDC01000158.1, forward strand.
ATTTTTATTTCGATCGAATATCACGTTTGAAGATTGGGAGAGAGAAACGATTAGAGAGTGGTTTTCAGTTGTATTTCTCTCTCTAGAATGTGAATTCTATCCTTTGTAAATTTTCTGAAATTCTTGTGTATTGATTTTGTTGTGTACATTGTATATATACCTCTATACATAATATATTTACTAACTAGTCCTACACTAACAAAAATACGAGTTACGCCCCTAATTACAAGGATAATTAATTAACAAAGCACAATTTATATGTTTCTTCAATCTCATCCTTTGTGCTTGTTTTCTCTTCAGATTCGTTTATCCTTGTCGGGCGTAGAAGGATCTCCTCAATCCCAATGTTGTCTCGTAGTATCGGACAACATTCCTTAGCTCCAGTCTTTCATTTCTAGCATCCAGAAGCTCATTTAGGAGCGGGGCCTCTTCTTCTCCAAGGTCCTCGAAGATTGTTTCTTCAGTGATCTCCGCCAACCTCTTCTTGATATTCTTTTTCACGAGCTTCAACATCCCGTCACAGAATTTATGAACTTCAGACTTGATCATCGCTCTCGTCTTTCCAATAATTGGATTCCGATATGTGATGGCGAGGCCTGGATTCTTGAAGATGTAATTCTCTGGGAAGTCATTGAGCGGGAAGCCTTTCATGAGCGATGACTTCATGTTGTTTTCTACGGCGATTTGAAGGTCTTGTGCGGTGTGAAACTTGATCTGCCGCACCATGCATCTTTTCAACGCCTCGAATCATTCCTTCTTGATGTAACCAGTGGGTGTCTGGTATTTTCTCTTATACATCTGAAACAGACGATATACTTCGTCTGGTGGAAGGAACGGCAGATAACTTTCATCTATCTGCTCTCGAGTGTGGTTGTTGTCCGCTCGCTAGTGTGGTAGATCGGGATTGGAAAGCTTCCAATCGTGTGCGATACACCCATGAGTTGGAGGATCCGTGACTTGTCCCTGAAATTTCTTCTAAGATGATTCGTTGGGACACCACTTCAATTCGGACCGAGGTAGGTCAACATGAAGATGTGCTCCATCTTCTTTCGTTCTTCCCAGTTAGAGATGCCCCGTAATTTAAGCTCATCTAGCTTCTTGGTCCGATTTGGAGCCCTCCAAATCTGCTTCCTTATGTCTTCAAGGAACGGTACATCAACCCGTACGTTCTCCCATGGCGTCTCGATTCTGAAAGTCCCCTTTGATAAGCGAGGAGGGGTGTCGACTCGGTACCTAATCATCTCTGGGAGTTCGGAGATTTAGTTCTCGCCTTCTTGAAGTTCTTCATCTTCAAGCAGCACAAAATCTACTGAAGCTTGTTGTAGGATGTATGTGACGTTGGAAAGTCTGGCTTGAGCAGCTTCCTTTGGTTCCCAATGCGTCAACCACTTCTCGTTTAAAATGTAATCATCTACGATCGCCTGTGGATCGTAGAAGACTGCTTCTGGTTGATTTTGGAGGTTGGATGTCAGGATTGGGTTTGAACTTTTGGGAGTTGGAGTTAGTGTTTGTGTGTGGGATGTGGTGGATATGGTGGTTGTTTGTTGGCGGGTTTTAGTGGGTTGTGTGGTTGGTGGATGAACCTCCAGCTTTACAAGTCGAGGAAGGCTTCTCTTGACTCTGACCACGGCCGCTTCTTGTGATCCTTTGTCATTTTTCGCCCTCATGACAATCAGGATCATCGGGATCGTCATGTCTTTGCTTCGTGCGGGAGCTTTCTTCTGGGCAGCGCTTTTGAGTAGGCGGCTCAGGTTCATCTACTAGCAATCTATGGAGGCTCTCCTTAGCTGGGATCCTTGTCTCAAGGGCTAGTAGCGAGATATGAGGATGTCGTGAAGCTGTGTTATAGGTATGGTGTATGGGTTAATGAGGGAAGGGGATTGGGTTGGGGTGGTTTAGGGTGGTTTTATGGGAGTGTGTATGGTAGTGGTTAGTGGTGGGGAGGAGATGGATTGAGAGTGGGTTTCGGTGAGACTGGTGTTTTCTCGGTATCCCGTCCGAAAGTCTCGATGGCGTGTAGCATCCTTTCCATCAGCCGGTCTTCGAGGGAGTTAAGGGTTGTGGAAAGGGCTTCTTGTAATATTTGCTCCGTCAAGAGTATGAGTGCCGCTAGAGTGGGGCCGGGGAGGCGCTCCACTGTTACAACGTTAGAGAATATCCTTGACGTGCCGCCTGGGAGAGGACTCGTTATTCCGAAACGTCCAAGGACATCCGTTAACAACCGAGAAGTCACCACTGTGGTTGGTTGGCCCGTTATTGCCTCCAAAGATGTCGGGGGTCCAACGGGGCTTCCATCCAATCCTTGAGATGATACTGAACTATGGATGTTGGAACAGGTTCAATGTAAACCTGTGGTTGACTGTACCGATGGCGGTGGAGGAGATGTCATTGAAGCTGTTGGTGTAGAGGTAGATGCAGATGGGGCAAAGATTTGTTGTCTGCGTGAGCCCCTTCTTTGTAGTCTGCACTCATAATCAGATTCGGCTTGAGGTGTGGGTTCACAAGTGACACCTTCGGGCTCAATGGCCGGTGTTTCTGTCTCCTGAGCCGCAACTTCGGGCTCTTGTTTCTCTATCGGAGATTCACGTCGGGAAGACATTGGGCCGGATCGACGGACCGTACCATTCCCTTCGTGATGCAGTTGTTTTGGCAAAGTCTTGTTAGGCCACGTCGGTGGGATCAGCCAGGCGTAGTAGCTCCAATGATATCAGCATCGGTTGGAGCGCCAGATCAGATGCCTTCGGGTTATGGAAGAACTGCAGCCTCTGCGGTATGTAACCTCCGACGGGTGGCAGACGAGGGATCTTCGGGTGTACTTCCATCAGGTGGGAGATCAGCACCGGGAACCACCGGACGTAAGACAAAAATTTTGCCTTCGACTTCGTCTCCCTTTGACGCATTTAGTCTGCTAAATTATTCGAGATTAGCTGGGCCACGTCGTATTTCTTCGAAAGACGACTCCATGGAAGATTCTGAGAATGTTCTTGTTCGCCTTCTCGAATCCGGAGTGCTTCGGGGAGAGAATTTGTTGATGATTCCGAATAATGTCCTCCATGGATGTGGGATCCCGTTGTTCTGGAAGTTTGCCAGTTTCTTCAGCGGTGGTTTATATCCCATCTGAAGCATGTCTTCCATGATCACCGCCTCTGTCGGTATTGGGTCGTAAACTTCGTGATGTGGTAGATCGAGCATCATTGCCAGTAGATTCTTGCTGATGATGACATGTATCTGGTTTATTTTGGCTGTGTAGACCACGTCATCACCGTTGGTGTGGCCCTCCATGTATGCCTAGAACTGCTTAAGGTAGACCATTTGAACCGAGACAGTTATGGTAAGAGCTGGCCATAATGGATGTCCTTTCAGGATGGATATAATAACTTCATCAAGACACCGGAAACTGGCGAGGTCCAGTTGGTAGTTGTTGTCGTGGACGGTCAGCCAACTGTCTGAAGGGTAGATGTAGGAGTACTCTTGATGAGCCATTTCTGAAGAAAAAAAATGAATAAAATTCATTAGATTGATATAATCATATGGAAATTGTATTAAGCAATTGTGAATGACGTAAAGATTTAATTTTTGCAATCTAAATTGTCGTTAATGCGCAAACTATGTTTATGTGTATAGAAAATGACTTAGAAAATTTTTTTTGAAATTTTTGTCTAAGTGTTTAAGTGTATTATCGAAAGACTTAGACCAAAAAGTTTGAAAAATTTTCTAAGTGTTTACAGCGTGATTTTATTCGAGTGAAAATTTATTCAAACGCTAAGTTTTGCGATCGAATAAAAACTTAGCAAAAATTCAAAATTTTCGCTGTTGAGTTTTGCAATCGAATAAAATTGATCGAAAACTAAAGTTTTTTCGCAGAGTAATTTTGCGATCGAATAAAATTTTGATCGAAAACTAAATTTTTTCGCTGAGTAATTTTGCGATCGAATAAAATGTTGTCGAAAAACTTAAGTTTTTCGCAGCATAGTTTTGTATTGAAAAACTTAATGTTTTCGCAGCTTATGTTTGCGATCGAATAAAATATAATCGAAAACTAAAGTTTTCGCCGCGAAGTTTTGCGATCGAATAAAAACATATCGAAAACATAAGGTTTTCGCCGCTGAGTTTTGCGATCGAATAAAACATAACGAAAACTAAAGTACTTCGATGACACTGTTTGCCATAATAATATTTTCGATGGAAAAAATTTGAAGTCAAAAAGTAAATGCGTAAGAAGGTAAATGACGATTATTGGTAAATCATGAGTTAAAACTGGACTCGTAATGAACAGAAATCAGTTGTGAATCCAAATATCATGTTTTTAATCAAAATGATCGAATCTAAACACATTCGTTTTGAGTTTGTAAGAGGTTTCAGTCGAAAAAGTCGCAAAGTTGAAAATTTTCGTCGAATGATTTTGAAAAATTGTCGCGATTCGTGTGTTTCGGAACGGAAATAAGAAACGAAACTAGATTCTACCTTCAAATTCGGCGAGTTTTGACAGAAAATCAGTGAGGATTTAAGAGAGCTTTGAAATCGCCGGTTGAAGAGTTTGAGAATACGAAAAGTTTTGCGATCGTTTTCGTTTGCGTGAGAATGAGTTTTTCGATCGAAAAAGTTATATTAATACGAAATTGGTCTGTGAAAAAAAAATTGGGCTTTCGTTAAAAAATCAGGTCCGGTTAAAGAAAAAAATATTTAATCTTTTACTTTTGCACCCAAAAAAAATATTTCATAAACCTCCCTCTATTTCTGAAATAAATGCAATTATCTCCCAATTGTGATGAAATTCAATGCTTGACTCATCGGATGAGCTCAAAATAATCTGTGACACTTAGAGAAAAACATTAGAAGTCGTGATTGCAAGTAAATTTACGACATAAGCACAAGTAACAAATTTAAGCAATTTAGCGTAGATTCATGAAAATTTTGCGTTTTTCATAAATTTCGCATTTTATCAAATATGAACCAATGCATGTATTAATGCATTTAAAATGTGCGAATATATTTTTGTTTTGGTTCAGATTTTCTATTTTGAACATTATCACGAAAAAATTTCACATGACATATAGAATAATAATTTGCCGTCAAATCATGTAACTAAACTAATATTCTACGAACATTATCTATTCGCTTTCTTGGCTTTGACTCCGACTTCGGTCCGTTACATCATTTTGTGGAGCTCGTCCCACATAGTCTTTGCACTATATAGACTATCTATTTGCATATAGATGTCATTCGAAATGCCTTGCATTAGGAAAGTTTTCGCTCTGAGATATGCTTGGGCTCTTAATCGCTCCCCTTTAGTGTATTCACTATGAATTTTGAGTTTTCTAGTGGCGGGAATGGGAGGACTATTAGTGCCATCGTCATCTTGGATAAGCCAAAATTGAGCGGGTCCTTCTTGGAGAGACGCTATCAAATTTGTAGCTTCATCTTTTGTCTCCAAGAAGTTCATGAACTGGCTTCTCCAGACGGTGTATTCGCATATTCGTAGAATTGGAGGACAGACATCATTTCCAAAAGAGTAAGCAGCCATTGGTAGTTGATTGGTAGGATCTCGCGGAAGTTTGAAATTGAAATGGAAAAAGTGCTTCACAAGTGACAAACTTAGTTAGTAATGTTCGGCTTGTACTTTTAGCAATTTCCTTTTCGGACCTATTTTTCGGTTTAAAAACGAATTTTGATTGCAAAAAATATTTGATATGAGAATTGATACTTCAAAATTTTACTAAAAAATATTGAATTTTTGAACGAAAATTTTGAGTATCGAAAAAGTTTATCCGGAGTAAAATATTTTTCGTAAGTTTTGAAACTTACGATTTTTTATTTAAAAAAAATAAGATTAGTGTAAAATGTGTGTGTGTTTGAAAGTTCAGTAATCAAAAAATTTTTCGAGCAATAAAATTTTTCGATTTGAAAAATTTTGATCCTTATAATCGAAAAAGATTTTCGATAGCACAAGTTTCGAGGTATGTTTATCGAAAATTAATTTTCAAACGAAAAAGTTTTGCAAAGAAAATATCCTATCGAATTATTTGGTCCATCGCAAAAACTTTTATCGAAATATTTGTAATCGAAAAATTAAAAGTAATCGAAATTTCGTTCAGTTTGACTCAATTTGATGACTAAAAGTTTTTCGAGTGTGAAATATTCGATCGATTATGTTTTCGCTAAATTTTGACTCGAAAATTTAGATGATCGAAAAACTTGAGAACGAAAATTTGGTAATCGTAAAACAAGTTTTTCGTGTCAAAATTAGATATTTATCTAGCGAAAACAGTATTCGTCGAAAAAGTTTACACTTATTTACGCTTGAAAAAGATATTTATCTATGAATCGAAAAATTAATTATCGAAAATAAAGTTTTTCGAGGCTTATATATGAGTGAAACTCACGAAAATAGTATGAATATCGAAAAACTTTTCCCCTGTGAACTTACTCGAAAAAAGATTTTCGAGCCAAGTTTTTCGATCGAAAAACGATCGAAGCACACAACTCGAGTTCAATGGGATAGTAAAAATCCATTTTCAACTGAAAAACTCAAGTTAGACGCCGAGATTCTGGATCAAATATAAGTTCTGAATATGAACAAATACAAGATTAACCACGTTTACAGCAAAATGTATCGATTATGAAGAAAATCAAACTGCCAAAACTCAATCTCAAACACTAATATCGATCGAAATCGAAAATCTGAAATAATCCGATATTTTAAGCGATTGAAATCAGTATGTAATTCATTTCTAACATATAATCTATCACTTTAGGAGCAGGATCATCAACAAGATTCACAAAATTAAGCACTTAGATCAATATGCATTTCACGTAAGTTTTTCGATCGAAAAATCTGAAAAATAATTTTGATCTAGGAATAGCGAATTTAATCCAAAAACAATCACGATCTGCTCTGATACCAATTGTTAGGTCCAAATTAATCAACTAACGATCGATCTAAGCATGAATTCTAGATATTCGAATAAGAATTCTCGAAAGTTGCCTTCGGCCGAATATCACGTTTGAAGATCGGGAGAGAGAACGATTAGAGTGCAAGTTTTCGATTGTATTTCTCTCTCTAGACTGTGAATTCTATACTTTGTAAATTTTCTGAAATTCTTGCATAATTATTTTTGTTGTGTACATTGTATACATGCCTCTATACATGGTATATTTACTAAATAGTCCTATTACAGAAATACGATCTACGCCCCTAATTACAATGATAATTAATGAACAAAGCACAATTTCTACGTTTCTTCACCCCAAGAGGCAAGAGTCATCTTCTATTGGTGGTTCCCGCTGCTAATCCAATACTTCATGGCGGACAACCCCGGGAGTGGTGTACAAGATTGCATGTTGTTAGTTATATTAAAATGTCAATATATTTTATTAAGTCCAAGTCTTGTATTTACTTTATTAAGTGAACTTGTTAGGTCCTTATCTATCAACTACCGATCAATCTAAGCACGAATTTTAGATATTCGAATAATAAATCTTACAAAATACCTTTCGGTCGAATATCTTCTTTGAAGATCTTGAGAGATAGTGTTTCTCAATTGCTTTTCTCTCTCTTAGAATATGAATTCAATGCTTGTGTTTTTCTTAAAATGAACTTGTTTTTTTTATAGTGTACATTGTATTTATACGTATATACATGGTATATTTACTATTTAGTCATACATTATCAAAACTACTAATTACGCCCCTAATTACAAGGATTATAAAATAACAAAGCACAATTCTAAATTCTCTTCAATCTCCGCCTTTGTGCTTGTCTTCGTTTCAGCTCCTTTTATCCTTGTCGGGCGTAAAACAATTTCCGTAATCCCAATGCATCGTAACGTCGAACAACATTCCTCAGCTCCAATATTTAAGAGTGGGGCCTCTTCTTCACAAAGATCTTCGAAGATTGTCTCTTTAGTGATCTCTCCTAATCTTTTCTGGATGTTCTTCCTCACTAACTTTATGTCCCGTCACAGAACTTGTGGATCTCTGACTTCATCATAGCTCTCGTCTTTCCAATGACTGGATTCCGATAATTTATTTCAGAAGTATTAGTAAAGGCCATTAAAGAAATTAATCCTAATCCCGTATACTTAATATCATATAATTGTTTGACATTGACCTTTTTCAAGTTACAAGGATTGTTAAAACCTAAGCCTGTTTTAGGATTATAAAACTCTATATCATGAGGTTGATTTAGAAATATAGTCTGATACGTTTACCCCCTTTTCGTTAGAAGATCGTCTAAAGTTTTAATCCTATAGTAAGGCTTCTAACGTTCGTCAGAGATTTCCTTAAAGTTATTTCTAAGAATTTATAAATCTCTCTGACGATCGCTAAGAGTCTTACAATGTCATTGATTTTTGTCTCAGAGGTAGCTATTGTTGATCCAAGACTAGATACTGTTTCCTTAGCATTAGATAAGAGAATTTCTTGGTGAATTTTCCTAGTTGCTTTTGGAAATTATTTTCACTAAGGACTAGTCTCTTCTCTAATTCTTTTGTACTTTTCCGCTCATGTTAGTATACTTAATTTGTAAAGATTCTAACATGTTTAATAATGTAGATTTAGGCATAATTACCTCTTGTGATGAGGTTGATGCTTTGTCTTCGTCGTCGGACCTCCTTGATGAGTTTTCGTTTGAGGCGTAGTCGAGGTATGCCATGAGAGCTTGATTTTTATTGTCAGAATCCGTTGTGTCTTCTAGCCAATGCTCTTGTTTGGCCATCAAATCTACTCCAACCTCTTTTTGTTTGGTTAGTTGAAATTTCTTGGAGTAGTAATTGGCGTCTTTCTTCTTAGGAAGATTACATTCTCTGGCGAGGTGCCCTATCTTTCCACAATTGTAGCATTTTTGTGGTTCTTTGGCGTTTTTGGTTTCTGACGTTTCGGCCGGTCTTTCCTTGTGCTTAGAGCTTGATGTCCGAAGTCTATTAGTCGAATAGGAGGATTTTTTTTATAGAAATTTTTGCTCAGCATTTTAGTAATGAGAGCCAATTGTTTCTTGAACTCTTTCATATCAGGCTCGAAGTCCGATTCTGATTCGTCTTCATCTTCTGAAGAACTTGGAAACTTGATGCTTTTATCTTTCTGAGATCGACTAGTTTTTCTTTCAGAAACCAGAGTTATAGAGTCTTCGATCTGCTTGCCCTTAAGTTCTTTTTTTATCTCGCGTATGTCTTCCTCGTTTTGAGCGAGATTATCAAAGACGGCGTGGATATCCATCTCGTCCAAATCCTTGTTTTGACAAATTTGAATGGATATTTTCTTCCACTCCGGTTGAAGAAAAGAGAGAAATCGGATGTTGACCTCCATGTTGGTCTTGAAGATTTCTATTGTCTTCATCTCATTAAGAAGAGTTAAATAGCGTTGATAGAGTTTATAAACGTTTTCCGTCGTCTTTGCTTTGAATGAGTCGTAAGCGGTGAGAATGTTTGCTTCCTTGGCTTTGACTCCGACTTCGGTCCATTGCATGATTTTGTGGAGCTCGTCCCACATAGCTTTTGCACTTGATAGACTATCTATTTGCATATAGATGTCATTAGGAATTCCTTTCATTAGGAATGTTTTGGCTCCTAAATCGGTTTGGCTCTTAATCGCTCCGCCTCGGTGTATTCACTTGGAATTTTGAGTCTTCTAGTGGCGGAAATGGGAGGATTATTAGTGGCATCGCCTTCATGGATAAGCCAAAATTGAGCGGGACCTTCTTGAAGGGAAGCTATCAAATTTGTAGATTGATCTTTTGTTTCGAAAAAGTTTATGAATCGGCTTCTCCATACGGTGTATTAGCCTCTTCGTAGAATTGTAGGGCGGACGTCATTTCCGAGTGAGTAAGCATCCATTTATAGTTGATTGGTAGGATCTTCGTGAAAGTTTGGAATTTAAATGATAAAAGTGCTTCACAAGTGACAAACTTCGTTAGTAATGTTTGGTTCGTACTTTAAACCATTTCCTTTTCGAAACTATTTTCGGTTTTAAAGAGGAATTTTTTTATTTCTAAAAATATTTGATATAAGAATCGATACTTCAAAATTTTGCTAAAGAATTTTGAATTTATGATCGAAAATTTTGAGTATCGAAGAAGATAATTCGGAGACAAATATTTTTCGAAAGTTTTGAAAATTACGAATTTTGATTTCTTTCAAATCAGTGTAAAATGTATGTGTGTTTGAAAGTTCGGTGGTCGAAATATTTTTCGAGCAGTAAAGTTTTTTATTTGAAAAATTTTGATCTTTAAATCGAACAAGTTTTTCAATCGTATAAGTTTTTCGTGGTATATTTATCGAAAATTATTTTTCGAACGTAAGATTTTTTAAAAGGAAATATCATATCGAAAAATAATTTGTCGAATAATTCTGTTATTGCAATAACTTTTATCTAAAAATAATTGTAATAAAAAAATTTCATTAAGTTTGATCAAATTGTTGACTAAAAGTTTTTCGAGTGTGAATTATTCGATCGAAATATATTTTCGCTAAATTTTTACTCGATAATTTAGATGATCGAAAATCTTGAGATCGAAAAACTTGTTTTACTATTACAAGTTTTTCGAGTCAAAAATAGATATTTATTTAGCGAAAACAGTATCCGTTGAAAAAAATACGCTTTGTTACGCTCGAAAAAGATATTTATATTTGCGTCGAGAAACTAATTATCGAAAATAATGTTTTTCGAGTCTTACATTTGACTGAAACACATGAAAACAATGTTTGTTATCGAGAAACTTTTCGAATGTAACCTTATTCGAAAAATATTTTTCGAGCCAAGTTTTTCGATCGAAAAACGATCGAAGAACAATCTTCAAGTTCAATGGAACTGTGAAAATCCAGATTCAACCGAAAAGTTCATGTTAGGTGCTGAAAATCTGGATAATCACTCGATTCTAAGTTCTAAATGTGAACAAACAAAAGATTAACCTCGTTTTACAGTAAAATATATCGATTATGAAGAAAATCACAACGTATTCAAAACTTAATCGTAAACGCAAATATTGATCGAAATCAGTACGTAATTCATTCCTAACATATAATCTATCACTTAATTAGCAAGATCATCAACAAAATTCGCAAATATTAAGCACATTGATCAAAATACATTTCACGTAGGTTTTTCGATCGAAAAATCTGGAAAATTATTTTGATCTTAGAATAGCGAATTCAATCCAAAAGCGATCACGATCTACTCTGATACCAATTGTTAGGTACTATTATATCAACTAACGATCGATCTAAGCATGAATTCTAGATATTCGATTAATCAATCTCGAGAATTACGTTCGGTCGAATATTGAGTTTGAAGATCGGGAGAGAGAAACGATTAGAGAGTGGAAGTTTTTCGATTGTTTCTCTCTCTTTAGAATGTGAATTCAATGCGTGTTGATTTTTCTGAAAATAACTTGTTTTTTATTTCGATAGTGTACATTATATTTATACCTATTTACATGGTATATTTACTATTAAGTCATACACTATCAAAAGTACAAGTTACGCCCCTAATGACAAGGATAACTAATTAACAAAGCACATTTCTATGTTTCTTCACTTCAAATTTTCGATCTAAAATTAAAAATTCTTTAACAAATTTTGAAGTATCAACTCTTATATCAAATATTTTTCAAAATCAAAACAATTCCTCTTTAAAACTGAAAAATAGATTCGAAAAGGAAATTGTTTAAAGTACGAGCCAAACACTACTAACAAAGTTTGTCACTTGTGAAGCACTTTTACCAATTCAATTACAAACTTTCACGAGATCCTACCAATCAACTACAAATGGATGCTTACTCACTTGGAAACGATGTCCGCCCTCCAATTTTACGAAGAGGCGAATACACCGTTTGGAGAAGTCGATTCATGAACTTCTTGGAGACAAAAGATCAAGCTACAAATTTGATAGCTTCTCTTCAAGAAGGTCCCGCTCAATTTTGGCTTATCCAAGATGGCGATGCCACTAATAGTCCTCCCATTCCCGCCACTAGAAGACTCAAAATTCCTAGTGAATACACTGAAGGGGAGCGATTAAGAGCCCAAGCAGAGCTCGGAGCCAAAACTTTCCTAATGCAAGGCATTCCGAATGACATCTATATGCAAATAGATAGCCTATATAGTGCAAAGACTATGTGGGACGAGCTCCACAAAATGATGTAACGGACCGAAGTCGGAGTCAAAGCCAAGAAAGCGAACATTCTCACCGCTTACGACTCCTTCCAAGCCAAGACAGAGGAAAATGTCTACGAACTCTATCAACGTTATTTAACTCTTCTCAACGAGATGAGGAAAATAGACATTTTCAAGACCAATATGGAGGTCAACATCCGATTTCTCTCTTCTCTTCAACCAGAGTAGAAGAAACTATCCATGCAAATCCGTCAAAACAAAGATTTAGACGAAATGGATATCCATGTCGTCTTTGATAATCTCGCTCAACACGAGGAAGACATTAGCGAGATACAAAAAGAACTAAAGGGCAAACAGATCAAAGATTCTATAGCTTTAGTTTCGGAAAAAAAAAACTAGTCGATCTCGTAAAGTTAAAAGCATCAAATTGCCTAGTTTTTCCGAAAATGAAGATGAATCAGAATCGGATTCCGAGCCCGATATGAAAGAGTTCAAGAAACAATTCTCTCATTACTAAAATGATGAGCAAAAAGTTCTATAAAAAGAAATCTTCCACTTCGAGTAATAGACTTCGGACCTCAAGCTCTAAGCACAAGGAAAGACCAACCGAGTCGTCAGATTCAAAAAACGCCAAAGAACCACAAAAATGCTACAATTGTGGAAAAATAGGGCACTTCGCCATAGAATGCAATCTTCCTAAGAAGAAAGCCGCCAATTACTACTCCAAGAAATTTCAACTTACTAAACAAAAGCAAGCTGGAGTAGCTCTAAATGCCGAACAGGAAAACTGGCTAGAAGACACAACGGATTTTGGCAACGAAAATCTAGCTCTCATTGCGTTTCTTGACGATGCCTAAGACGAAAAAGTAACGAGGAGGTCCGACGACAATGACAAAGCATCAACTTCATCTCAAGAGGTAACTACACCCGAAACTACATTATTAATTATGTTAGAATCTTTACAAATTAAGTATACTAACATGAAAAATGAGCGGAAAGGTACAAAAGAATTAGAGGAGAGATTAGCCAATAGTGAAATTAATTTCCAAAAGCAACTAGATAAGACAATTCACCTACAAATTCTCTTATCTAATGCTAAGGAAATAATAACTAGTCATGAATCTAGGTTAGCTACTTCTGAGAAAAAAATCAACGACCTTAGTAAGACTTTTAGCGATTGTCAGAGAGATTTAGAAATTTTTAGAAATAATTTTAAGGAAATCTCTGACGAACGTAAGAAGTTTTACTCTACGATTAAGACTTTAGACGACCTTATAACGAAAAAGGGGGCAAACGGATCAGACTATCTTTCTTAATCAACCTCATGATATAGAATTTTATAATCCTATAGAAGGCATATGTTTTTACAATCCCTGTAACTTGAAAAAGGTAAATGTCAAACAATTATATGACATCAAGTACATGGGTTTAGGATTAAGTTCTTTAATGGCCTTTACTAATTCTTTCAAAATAAATGTTGTAGAATAATCTAAACGAAAAGCCATAAATAAGACTGACATCCCCTTTGTCTACACCGATTTGAATAATAGTTACAAGACACGGGAAATTAACATGTCTGTTAGGTCCTAAGATATCCAACCCGATAAAGTTCGGTGAAGAATTCGATAGAAAATGTAAAACTTACGAAGAACACGTTTGAATTTTGGCGCGGAAGCTTGATAGCGTTCTTCACGTTGTAAAGGTCGATTTTCTATTAAAATGAATTCTTAACCCTAATGCATCACATTAGGGTTCTTTATATACCAAACAAGCTTGGTATATTTACTAAGTAGTCCTAATGGGGTAATTACAATTAAGCCCAAACTACTACTTATACTAGAAGACTAAGATAACATTTATATTTGAACACAATAAAAATGTCCTAACAATCTCCCCATTTGTGTTCAGTCTTCGCTTGAGCGTAGGTTATCTTGTCTTTTTTTGAAAAGATTCCTCGAGTCCTAACAATCTCCTTTTTACGAGATTATTTGTATAATCTCTTCCTTTATCTTGTCTTTGTGATCTCTTTCTTCTTGGGAGATCTTCAAGCTCATCATATCATGTAATACTCTTCTCGGCACCAGATTTTGCTTCTAATTTTCTTTTGAAGTTCGTCTCCAAATGTCGGAAGGTGTGTGAAGTCGCTTGCCGGATTTTTGGAGAATTTCCTCTTTTGTGTTCCATCTCTCCCTTTGATAGAGATAAAACTCCCCCTATTTTAGTTCAACTTTGTGTTGGGCTCGGGGAATTCGATGTGAAATTTGGAGAGACGTATACGAGCGGCAACTTCGGTCACTGAAGCTCGTGGTGTTTTCTTGATCCAACGATGCTTAAGAATTTAGTATTTCCAATCAATCTTGCACTTTCGTTATTGTATTGCTCCCATTTCTTTAGTACTACTCCCCCTCATGATGATCGAGTGGGGAGTCATGCCGGTGTATCAAAATGGGGTATAATCGTTGGCAAGAAGATAGTATCGTCGTGACAAGGAGAAGGAGTTTGTAGACTTCGTAGGAAATCATATTCGGTAATACCCCGACGGAGCCACGAAGGCGTTCCGCCGATATGAAACCGGGGCCACATAGGCTTCCCGTTGACATCATTCTAGGAGCGATGCTCGTAGAAGATGGCCTAATACCGTTGGTTGTTTGATGTTGCAACGGTAGGACTTCCTTTCGATCATCGAAGCATGTCTGCGAATGACATGTCTACGAAAGTTCTAACTTGATCACAAAGACCAAGTATATAAAAAGTGTATGTGTCCTAGAAAATTATAAAAATTTAGGAAGTGAGGACACACTAGACACGATGTGATCAATGAAAGCGTGGTACGGGGCGGATTACCACTTAGTTCAATATCTCCCACTTCCGAGTGAAGCGGTGATACTAGACGTGGCTTCCCGTGAGAAAATGAAACATCGATCTTTTAGGAGACGATGAGTGGGTAAGGCTCGGATGTGCATGCGCCGTTGGACCTAATGCAGCGTCTTCTACCCGGGAGCTAATAAACTTAGCACCTGTACCTATGGGGTTAGTTCGAAATATTTGTGAGATAAGGGATTTATGTACCTTCAAAAATTTCCAAGTCATCATCAAGTCATCTTGCTTCTTGTTCGCATGATGTAGGACATGTGGTAGGTCGGATCGTCTCAAATGATCGGACGCGTTCCGGGGTTGGGATCAAGTCGGTTTAGACTGAACCATGGGAACTATAAATCCATGCTTCCGGAATACGAGATGAGTGCTGCTTTATTTGAATCAGCAAGCCGGAGCCAGTCGTTGAAAATTAGCATTTGGATCGTCATAAAGATTGTCACATTTGCCTTTTTGGAAATATTTGTCCGTTGTAAGCTCGAGATTCTTCCTTGAAGTCCGTCGAAAGTTGTCGGAGGAAATATCCATGAAGCTTAATGAAGATGAGAGGAGATTTTTTTTTTCTTATTTGCTCTCTGTTTTTTTTATATGAAGTATATAGGCTTTTTTAACAAAATAAATCGAAAAAAAAGGTTAATTATCAAAATAGGGCATTTTTGGGACATATTACCAAAATAGAGCCAATTGCGAGCATTACCCGCGACGTCGCACCCATTAAACGCGATATTCGATTTCGCGAATATGTGGGCCATGGTACGGGACTGTTGTACTGGGCCAATAATTTTTTGGCCCAGTACGGAGCGTCGCGCCTAATGGTATATATGTATATTTATAAGAAATATATAATAGTATATTATATATATATATATGTAGTGTGCGGGTGAGAGTTTGTCGGGTCGGAGTCGAGAAGTAGAGATATCAAGAAAAAATTTCGGATGAGGTGTATCGAAAAATATTTTCGAATAAGGTGTATCGAAAACAATATTTCGAGTGAAGTGTATTGAAAAATATTTTCGAATGAGGTGTATCGAAAAATATTTTCGAATAAAGTGTATCGAAATTTATTTTTTTAATAAGGTGTAACGAAAAAAAATTCCGAGTGAAGTGTATCGAAAAATATTTTTGAATGAGGTGTATCGAAAAATATTTTCGAATAAAGTGTATCGAAATTTTTTTCCGAATAAGGTGTATCGAAAAAAAATTTCGAGTGAAGTGTATCGAAAAATATTTTTGAATGAGGTGTATCGAAAAATATTTCGAGTGAGGTTTGCGATAAAATTTCTCGATATAGTGGAGAAAATTTCTCGATAAAAAATTTTATGATAACGTTCCATGAGAAAAACTTCACGAGAAAGTTGTACGAAAAAAATAGTCGATAAAGTTTTTGCATTACGTCTCGAGAAAGTTTGTCGACAAAAAACGTGTCGAGAAAGTCTTGAGAGAAAATTTCTCGAGAAAGTGTAGAAAATTAATCGGTAAATTTGTCGGTAGAATTTTCAAAATTCAATATTTGAAACTATATTGAGATTTTTATTTCTCCTCTCAAATAATGCTTTCGAAATAAAGTTTCTCCCCCTAGAAACTTGCATAGTAAGATAAAAAAATATTACGAATCTCGTTCCCTTAATGCATTTGTTTAAAGTTTAAACTCCCTCTCAAAAATTAAAATTGTTGCTCCCTCTTGAAAGAAATAAGAGTAGCTCCTCTTCTATTAAAAAAATGATATCTATCATTTCCGTGCGTAATATGCATTTTGAATTTTAAAATCTCTGTATGTCTTGAAAATGCATATTTAAAATGTATCATTTTGAAAACTACTAGGTTTTTCAATGTAGCTTGTATGTGTATGCAAATTTAAAATATTGAAAGTTCGTTCAACATACACATAATTAGAATGTACCTCGTTGAAGTGTAGTTGTAGTAGATCACGCCTCTTCCCTTTATCATGTATGTGGAGCCTCTACTTCGAATACCATACATGAGGGAATCTGCAAAACATTATCAGGACTTTGTTACCCATTGTAAAGTGGGTCCTCCCTTAGTAGCAGAAAACGGGTTAAGCATAGATGGAGTCAAATTTAATTTCGGTCCGAATCATCCATTAATGTGCGTTTAGGTACCCCAATTTATGTGGGATTTCCTAACTTAATAGTAGACATAGGAACCCATGTAGGAGTGCTTTGACATGGAAAAAAAATTTCAGCTCGGTTGAAAGTGTGTTTTGGAGAAGATTTAAATATTATCTCCGAAGCCAGTCGCATAAGATGTTTCTTAGAATGAACTTGGACTGGATACTTCATGTAGGAATACGAGCATATAGATTTATAAGCATCAGTAGCATATAAGTCGTGTATCCTACGTTGAGAATTCACACAATTCACACTAGAATGATGGGAAAAATTAGAAAAATTATTACCAAGTCTAGGCTTCTTAAATGGAAAATTATTGAAATTATTTGAAGCACACGATGAAGTTTGTTTGCTAGAACTTGGAGCCTTTTCGTTAAAAACATTCTTTATACGAATAGGAGAGGAAAATTTTTGTTCTTCAAATTTCCATTCCGTAACGTTTGAAAATAATGTAGATTTTTCTTTCTCCTTCCTAAGTTGTATTTGTTCCTTAGCAATTTGAAGTTCTTGCCTTTTACTCTTAATTTCAATTTCAGTCAAAATTGACGTAGAAGTATTAGTAAAAGTCTTTTCGATTTTAGGAACAAAAACGCCCGTTTGCGTCGCTTTATCCTGTTTAAGAGAAGATTTTTCTTTAGAAATATCTTGTAAAACAGGTAAAGGAGAGAAATTTTTGAGATTTGATATCTCCAATAAAAGCGCATTCTTTTCAGTTTCAAAATTCTTTCTTTCTGTTTCTAGGGAAGAATTCAAATCAGCTATTTTCTTAACAATAGCAGGAATATAACAGAAAGTATAATTTTTAGAATGATCATAATTTTCTTTCTTAACTTTAGGAAGATCTTCTAAAGGATATAATGAATTATAGTCCCTACACATGTTTATTTCTCGTGTCTTGTAACTATTGTTCAATTCAGTGTATTCAAAGGGAATTTCAGTCCTAGTTGCGGCCTTTCGTTTGGATACCTCTAAGGCATTTATTCGGAAGAGTTAGTAAAGGCCATTAAAGAAGTAAATCCTAAACCCATGTACTTGATATCATATAATTGTTTTACGTTAATCTTTGTCAAGTTACGAGGATTAGTAAAGCCTAAGCCTTCAACAAGATTACGAAATTCCATGTCATGTAAATGAGGGGAATTTTTGAGATTTGATATCTCCTCTAAAAGCTATTTCTTTTCCTCTTGGAAACCTACTCTTTCTAATTCCAGAGTTGCGTTTAATTCAGTTATTTTATGAATATTCTCCGGAATTTCCCAGCAAGAAGTAGGTTTATCAGAATGTAAAATATTTCCCCAATTAGATGCTAAGGCTTTAGAGGAACTTTGGTCTTTTTGACCTTTTTCAGCAAGATTGTATTCTAAATTTTTAATTTTAGAATACAATTTTCCGCGTTCCTCAACTAATTCATCACAAATGAGTGACTTATTATGACACGCTGCTTCACTATTTTTAAGACGCGTGATAAGTTCCTTATTTTTTGTTTCTAACTCCATAATTGTTTTCTCTAATTTTTCAAATAAACTAGAGTCAGAAGAACTAACCTTGAGATGGTCACTTAAAGACTTCATTCGCAGATACCGTGCTCTCTGAAGAGCATCAACTAGGTCTTGGTTGTGTTCCATAGAGTAGGTTTGTGTTGATTAAGTTGGATATTTGATCGTTGACGAGTTATGTGGATTCGAGATATTTTAATAAAAGTTCCGAAGAATAGAGTAGGTATCAAAAAGTTTTTAGGATAAAATGTAGATATCAAAAACTTTTTGACCAAAAAGTATAGTTTTGAAAAGTTTGGAGTCGAAAAGTTTAAGTATCGAAATTATTTTTTTCTTTGGTATGAGTTTTTCGACAGTATCGAGAAATTTTGGCGAAAAAGTTTGTGTCGATAAATTTTATCGATAGAGTATGTAAAAAAAGATTTGTTCGAACGTAAATCTTTCGCTAGACAAACTTTGCAAAAAAATTGGGTCCCACTTGTATCGTAAAACTTTTTCAAATTAGACTAAAACTTTGAGAAGAAAATGGGTCCGACTTGTATCGCAAAATGTTTTTCGAATTATGCATTTTGTATAAAACTTTGCAAATTAACTATTGATTGTAGCCTATAACACTCTTCGATGGGTAAACAGTTTGAAAAGTCAAAATATTATTACTTAATTAATTGTTTTGTTTGATTGAGGTTTGCGATAGGATGAATTTATATTTTTTTTTTATTTTATAGGCCAATGGTTTCTATCGCGAAAGAGTTTCTCGATAGACTATCGAGAATTTTTTTTTCGATAAGATGCCGAGAAATAAAGGGCCGCAAAGCTTATCACATGTATCTCAAGGGAAGAACACGAACAGTAGCGAATATTTTCAAACAAAGATCACATGATTTTAGATCAAAAATACAAAATTAATCAAATTGGTTGTTATGGATCGAAACACTTATATCTTCAAGAAAAAACACTCAATTAAACATGAACACAGCAAAATATGACGAATTTTTTAGAAATCGGATAATTTCACGAAGAACAATATTTATCGGATCTTCAAAATTCCGCGAAAATTGACGTTCGATCGATCAAATTTCCGCACAGAAGTGTTTATAACACTCGATCGAAGCCTAAAAATAGCAAATCAATGCAAAATTTGAAGAATCAAACCAAAAACGAGGAAATGCCGTATGCGATATTTATGAGATTTCGGACAAAAATTCGGTCAAAATTTTAGCATATTGATTCAAATCCTAACACGTTTTGCTCTGATACCAATTGTTAGGTCCTAATATATCCGACACGATTAAGTTCGGTGAAGAATTCGATAGAAAATGTAAAACTTACGAAGAACACATTTGAATTTTGGCGCGGAAGCTTGAGAGCGTTCTTCACGTTGTAAAGATCGATTTTCTATTAAAATGAATTCTTAACCCTAATACACCACATTAGGGTTCTTTATATACCAAACAAGTTTGGTATATTTACTAAGTAGTCCTAATCTATGGCGTAATTACAATTAAGCCCAAACTACTACTTAGACTAGAAGACTAAGATAACATTTATATTTGAACACAATAAAAATGTCCTAACAATGTCTAGTGATTATAATTCATTATATCCTTTAGAAGATCTTACTACAGTTAAGAAACAAAATGATGACCATTCTAAAAATTCTAATTTCTGTTATATTCCCACTATTTTAAGAAAATAGCGGATTTGAACACTTCATTAGAGACATAAAGGAAGATTTTCAAAGCAGAAAATAATGAGCTTTTATTGGAGATTTCTAATCTAAAAAATTCCTCAATAAAATTTTTTCATGATTTTATTTTGAAGGAGGACAAGATCAAATTTAAGATAACACCTCACATTATTTTAAAAAATGTTTTAAAAGAAGAAAGATCTTTTTTAAAAAGCGTAAAGGGATGAAAAGAGTCATTAAATGCTTCAAAGGTGAAAAAGATTTTTACTAACTCTTTTTCTACTCCATCCATAGGTAGAGTAGTAAAAGAGGTGAAGCATGCAAAGGAGAGAGTGTCTAGGATAGAATTTTAGAAGAAAATTGATAGAAATGACTTATTTTCTAAACTTTCTTCTGTATCAAAAACTAAGGACACTCGTAAGAAGACAACCGTTTCTAATTTTCATGTTGTTGCTTCAACTTATGCTTTAAAGTCTATTAATTTTGAAAGCACAAATTTTTAAAATGGCTCTAATTCTAAAAACAAAATCCATCATTCTAAGACAATTGTAAATCTTAAGACTCGTAGGAAACAAGATCCGACTATTAAATAAGCTTATAGCTCGATACATTCTTGCCCTCATCTAAGGTACCCAGTCCAATTACACTCGGCTAAACACCTTAGGAGACCAGCTAGAGAAAAGATTTTCTCATGCACTGAGACTGATAAGACATTTGTCCGAGCTGAAATTAATCTCCCATGTAAGGTTCACGCTCAATGGGTTCCCAAGACACATCTAGGCCAACACAAGCCAACAAGGCCAAGTTGCCTAAAGAGGTACCACTTAAACCAACTACTTCTAAGTTTGTTGGATACCTAAGAGCAAAAATTGTTTAGGAACCAAAAATGAACAAACCTTACCTATTAAATCTGCTAATCCGAGAGGACCCATTAATAAGTGTGTACCTAAGTTTCTCTAAAATCTTTCTATGCACATCCATCATGTGTGGTATCTAGATTCCGGTTGTTCCCCGCACATGACGCGAAATCAAGAACTGTTGAGCAACTATCAAGACCATTACAACGGGAAAGTCAGATTCGGTAACAAAAATTCAGCTCCAATACTAGGCTTTGGAGATATTCTTCTGAAGAATCTGACAATCAAAGATGTCTCTTATGTCTAAGGTCTTAAACACAACCTGGTCAGCATAGAACAATTCTGTGACGAAGGGTTTCAAGTGGTGTTTCTAGCTGATCAGTGCAGAATCTTAAATAGTCAGAATCAAGAACTTCTTACAGGATCTCGAAGATCTTATCTGTACACCATCAATCTGACAACAGTACGACCTTCGAAAAGACGCCGTACGAGATAATAAATCAAAGGATCTCGAAGATTTCTTTCTTCAAAGTCTTGGGGTGCAAATGCCTTGTAGCCAACGATCGAGAGCAACGAAGCAAGTTCGACCCTGAAGCATTTGAAGCCGTCTTTGTTGGATATTCATCCACTTCTAAAGCATACCGTATCTATATCAAGTCTTCTCGTACTATTTTAGAAAGCTACAACGTCACTTTTCAAGAAGTGACCGATTTGGCTTCTAAACAAAACAGTTCAGAACTCGAGCTTATAGGTGTGTTGGCACAAAGTCACAAATTCTGACAACATTTACCTCAACGTTGGAAGAAGCAATTCCCGCCAATTTGGAAGATTTGGATTTCCTATTTGACCAATTTTATAAGAACGAGTCTCAAATGCCTGCTTCGTCTCATTCTATACCAAGCAACGCACCTTCTTCTTCTACGGCTGAAATTACTATTGAGATCCAAACCCTCAAGCTCCAACAAATGTTCTAGAGTCTTCAAATTCCGAATCTTCAACTAGTGTTGTAGCTCCTACTAATGACGATGCGAAAATTCCCTCCAATTTAACTTCAGAATTGAATTTCCCTATTACGAATGATCAACCTATCAATTCAGGATGTCTCGATCTACAAATCAACGATTGATCTACTTCGGTTCTTCCTCATGAACGAAAGTGGACTCGAGCTCATCCTATCGACCAAATAATCAGTGATCCTTCAAGTGGAGTACGCACTAGGACATCTACACAGAGCGGACTATTCACTTAAGGTAGTCGAAGCCCTTAAAGACACAGATTGGATGATCCAATGCAAGATGAACTCAACCAATTCGAGCGTTTACGAGTTTGGACACTAGTTCATCGATCGCATGGCAAAACAATTATAGGAACTAAATGGACTTTCAAAAATAAGAAAAACGAGAACATTGAAATTATCAGGAATAAAGCACGACTCGTAGCAAAGGGGTACAATCAACAAGAAGGTATTCACTACGACGAGACGTATGCTCCATTGCTCGTATTGAAGCTATTCGATTATTTCAAGCATACGCGGCTCATAAAGACTTCAAAGTCTAGACAAATGGACGTCAAAACCACCTTTCTCAACTGCTTGTTAAACGAAGAATTTCCGTTGCTCAACCCGAAGGGTTCGTGCACGAAAATTATCATGATTATGTCTATCTATTGAAAAAGCTCTCTACGGACTAAAACAAGCCCCTCGTGCTTGGTATGATGTTCTGAGCGAAGTTATAGTAAAATCCAATTTTATAAGAGGAACAATCGATACGACACTTTTCATCAAAAAGCAAGGCAAGAACTTGATGATCATTCAAGTTTACGTAGATGACATCATCTTCGGCTCGACAAATGAACGACTATGTCAGAAATTTGGTGATCTAATGAATACCAAATTCAAGTTGAGCTTAATGGGCGAACTCCAATTCTTTCTTGGCTTACAAGTTAAGAAACTCGAAGATAGAATATTCATCAGTCAAACCCAGTATATCCGAGATAAATTGAAGAGAATTAATCAAGAAAACAGCACACCTATGAATACTCCCATTTAGTTCGTAGAAATCATGTCCAAGTGTACCGAGAATAGTCGTCGACAATCACTAGCACCTACTTACGACCGTTGATACGTTGCGTTCGCATTGGTCCACAAAAGTCCATGTGTAGTAATTCTAAAGGTCGAGATGTGGAACCTACTTGCTTGATTTTGTGTGACGCTCGCGTCATTTTTCCCATTTGAATAGTCGAACATTGATGCTCTAGTTGAAGTGAAATAGTTGGCAGACCATTGACCAACTTTTTAGTAGAAAGTTTGTGAAGAGCTTTGAGGTTAATATGAGACATTTGTTGATGTCATAAGCTGTTCCTCTTAATTGTCATCTGAATAATTAGTCAAACAGTCGTCGAAGGTCGTACTGTTGTGTGATTTATGGTGTAGAGATTAGATCTTCGAGCTCCTGTAAGAAGTTCCTGATTCTGACTATTTAGAATTCTGCACTGATCAGCTAGAAATAGCACTTGAAAGCCTGTGTCGCAGAATTGTCCTATGCTGAACATGTTGTGTTTGAGACTTTTGACATATGAGACATCCTGTATTGTCAGATTCTTCATAATGATATCTCCAAAGCCTAGAATTGGAGCAGAATTGTTGTTGTTGAATCTGACTTTACTGTTGTATCGATCTTGATAGTTGCTCAACAGTTCTTGATTTCCCGTCATGTGTGTGGAGCAACCCGAATCTAGATATCACACATGATGGATCTGCATAGAAAAGTTTTAGAGAGACTTAGGTACCCACTTATAAATGGGTCCTCTCGGATTAGCAGATTTAGTGGTTAAAGTTTGTTCACTTGTATGGTTCCTAAACCAATGTTATTTTTAGGTACCCAAACCAACTTAGAGATAGTTGGTTTAGCTGTTCCCTCTTTAGTCAACTGAGCAATGGCCTAGATGGTGTTTTAGGAACTCATTGAGGGTGAACCTTACACTGTAGATTAATTTCAGCTCGGACAAATGTCTGATCAATCTTAGTTGAGAATATCCTTTCTCTAGCTAGTCTCCTAAGGTGTTTAGATGAGTGAATTTGGACTGGGTACTTTAGGTGAGGGCAAGAGTGAATCGAGCTATAAGCTTGCTTAATAGTTGGATCTTGTCTCCTACGAGACCTAAGACTCGCATTTGTCTTAGAATGATTGATATTATTTTTGGAAGTGGAGCCGATTTCAAAATTTGTGTTTTCAAAATTAATAGATTTTAAGGCTAACTTAAAGCAACAACAAGACAATTAGAAACGGCTCTGTCCTTTGTTTTAGGTACAAAAGAAAATTTTGAAATGAGTCATTTCTATCAATATTTTTCTTCTTAATTTCTATACTAAACACTCTCTCCTTAGCAAGCTTCGTCTCTTTAACTACTCTACCTATGGATGGAGTAGAAAAAGAATTAGTAATAGACCTTTTTGCTTTCGAAGCAATTAAAGAATCTTTTTCTCCCTTGACGCCTTTTAAAGAAGATTTTCTTCTTTTGAAATATTTTGTTAAATTAAGGGAGAAGTTTTCATAAATTTGGTCTTGTCCTCGATTAATGATTTGTTTTTCAAAATTAAATTAGGACAAGATTATAAAACGTTAGTTAAAACTGAGGAATTTTTTAGATTTGAAATCTCCAATAAAAGTACATTCTTTTCTGCTTCAAAATTCTTTCTTTATGATTCTAAGGAGGAGTTCAAATCATCTATTTTCTAAGTAATAGCAGGAATATAACAGAAACTAGAATTTTTATAATGATCAGTATTTTCTTCCTCGACTTTAGGGATATTTTCTATAGGATATAATGAATTATAGTCACTAGACATGTTTATTTCATGTGTTTTGTAACTATTATTCAAATCAGTGTAATCAAAGGGGATGTCAGTTGTAAGTTTAGCTTTTCTTTTGTATTCTAAGGCATTTATTTCTGAAGCATTGGTAAAAGCCATTAAAGAAGTTAATCTTAAATCTATGTACTTGATATCATATAATTGTTTTACGTTAACCTTTTTCAAGTTACAAGGATTATTAAACCCTAAGCCTTCAATAGAATTATAAAATTCTATCATGTGGCTGATTTAGAAAATTTGTCTGATCCGTTAGTCCCCTTTTTGTCGTCTTAATCCTAGAGTAAAGCTTCTTACGTTCCTCAGATATTTCCTTATAATTATTTCTAGAAAATTTTAAATCTCTGTGACTATCACTAAGGTCGGTAATTTTACTCTCAGACGTAGCTATCCTAGATTCAGGACTAGTTATAGTTTCCTTAGCATTAGATAAGTGAACTTTCTTATCTAATTGCTTTTGGAGATTATTTTCTCTAAGTGCTAGTCTCTCTTCTAACTCTTTTGTACTTTTTCGCTCACTTTTCATATATTTAATTTGTAAAGATTCTAACATGATTGATAATCTAGGGACAGGTGTAGCTACCTCTTTAGATGAGGTTGATGCTTTGTCGTCGTCAGACCTCTTCGTTGAGCTTGTGTCTGAGGCATCTTCAAGAAATGTCATGGCAGCTATGTTTTCTGTTTCAGAATCAGTGGTGTCTTCTAGCCAATTCTCTTATCAGCCATGAGAGCTACTCCAGATTCCTTTTGTTTTGTTAATTGAAATTTCTTGGAGTAGTAGTTGGTATTTTTCTTCTTCGGAAGAATGCATTCTCTGGCGAAGTGCCCTATCTTGACACAGTTGTAGAGTTTTTGTGGCTCTTTGGCATTTTTGGATTCTGAAGACTCGGTGGGTCTTTCCTTGTTCTTAGAGCTTGAGGTCCGAAGTCATTAGCCGAAGAGGAGGACTTCTTCTTGTAAAAATTTTTGCTCATCTTTTTTTAATGAGAGTCAATTGCTTCTTGAACTCTTTCATGTCAAGCACAGAATCTGATTCTAACTCTTCTTCTATTTATGAAGAACTACGCAATTTGATACTCTTGTCTTTACAAGATCGACTAGTTTTTTTTTTGAAAAGAATACTAGAATTGTGCTTTATTATTTCATTATCCTTGTAATTAGGGGCGTAATTAGAAGTTTTGATAGTGTAGCACCTAATGGTAATTATACCTTAGATATAGTTATAAATATGATGTACACTATCAAAGTTAATACAAGTTTTATTATTCAGAAAAATACAAGTATCGAATTCATATTTTAAACGAGAGAACACACTCGAGAAACTCGGAAAAGCTAACAACCTCTCTCGAAATCTTCAACGCGGATATTCGACCAAACGTAATTCGTAAGATTTCTTACTCGAATACCGAGAGATTACTTGTTGATTGATGAATCAGGACCTAACAATTGGTATCAGAGCAAATCGTGATTGATTTTGGATATAATTCGCAATTTTCAGATCAAAATAATTTTCCAGATTTTTCGATCAAAAAACTCACGTAACTTATATTTTGATCAATATGCTTAATTGTGCGAATTTTGTTGTTGATTTTGCTGATTAAGTGATAGATTATATGTTAGGATTGATTTACGTACTGATTTCAATCGCTTAGAACATCATATTAATTTAGATTTTCTATTTAGATCGATTTTTGCGTTTGCGATCAAGTTTTGAGTCCGATCTGATCTTCTTAAATCTCGATATATTTTGCTATTAAACGTGGTTGATTCTGTGTTTGTTCATAGAACTGTTAAACGAGTGATTATCCAGAATTTCAGCTCCTAAATTGAACATCTCGATTGAATCTGGAATTTTCACTATTACATTGAACTTAGCTGTTCTTCGATCAGTTCTTCGATCGAGAAGCTTGGATCGAAAATATTTTTCGACCAAGTTTACTGCCGAGAAATTTGTCGACAACAAACACTATTTTCGAGGGTTTTACTCAAATTTAAGATTCGAAAAACATTATTTCAATAATTACTTTTTCGGTTCATATATAAATATCTTTTTCGAGCGAAAAAATTTTTCGATCCAAACTAAAAATATTCCATCGAAATATTTTACAGTCAACAATTTGAGTCAAACTAAAAACAAAGTTTTTCGATCACTAGTAATTTTTCAATCACAAGTTATTCGATAAGAGTTTTTGTGATCAACATAGTTTTTCGACAAAATATTTTTCGATAAACATATAACTAAATCCTTAAACGTTCGAAAAACTATTTCGATTAAAAAGTTTAACATTTTTAAATCAAAAAACTTTACTGCTCGAAAAACATTTCGACCACTGCATTTAAAAGAAGTCGAAAATTGTGAACTTCAAGACTTACGAAAAATATTTGTTTCCGAACTATCTATTTTGATACTCAATATTTTCGATCAATAACTCAAATTTCTTTAACAAATCTTGAAGTATCAACTTTTACTTACCAAATATTTTCGAAACCATAACAATTTCTCTTTCACGACCGGATCATAGGTTAAAAAAAAAATTTTAAAGTACGAATCTAATATTTCTAACTAAGTTTGTCACTTGGGAAGCATTTTTCATTACGATTCCAAACTTTCACGAAGATCATACCAATCAACAAAAATGGATGCTTACTCACTCGGAAATGACGTCCGCCCTCCAATTCGTCGAAGAGGTGAATACACGGTATGGAGAAGCCGGTTCAAGAACTTCTTGGAAACGAAAGATCAAGCCATAAATTTGATCGCATCACTTCAAGAAGGTCCAGCTCAATTCTGGCTCATCCAAGAAGGAGATGCCACAAACAATCCTCCTATTCCTGCAACCAGAAGACTTAAAGTTCCTGGTGAATACACCGAGGGGGAGCGTTTAAGAGCCAAAGCAGACTTGGGAGCCAGGACTTTCCTAATGCAATGAATACCGAATGACATCTACATGCAAATAGATAGCCTATCGAGCGCAAAAGCCATGTGGGACGAGCTCTACAAGATGCTGCAACGAACCGAAGTTGAAGTCAAAGCAAAGAAAGCAAATATTCTAACATCTTATGACTCTTTCGAAGCCAAGACAGAGGAATCAGTTTATGAACTCTATCAAAGATATCTAACTCTTCTTAATGAAATGAGGAAGATAGATACATTCAAGACCAACATGGAGGTCAACATCAGATTTCTTTCTTCTCTTCAACCGGAGTGGAAGAAAATATCCTTTCAAATCCGACAAAATAAGGATTTGGACTAAATGGATATCCACGCCGTCTTTGATAATCTCGCCCAACATGAAGAAGATATCAGCGAGATCCAAAAAGAACTAAAGGGCAAGCAAATCGACGACTCTATAGCACTTGTCTCTGAAAGAAAGCAAAGTTGATCTCGAAAGGATAAAAGTATCAAGCTGCCAAGTTCTTCAGAAGATGAAGGATAATCTGACTCGGACTCAGAACCTGATATGAAGGAGTTC
Source organism: Linderniella brevidens (assembly GCA_004919715.1). NCBI lineage: Eukaryota > Viridiplantae > Streptophyta > Magnoliopsida > Lamiales > Linderniaceae > Linderniella > Linderniella brevidens. The sequence continues at coordinate 4,096,003 of SWDC01000158.1, forward strand.
AAGAAACAGTTAGCTCTCATTTCTAAAATGATGAGGAAAAAGTTTTACAAAAAGAAATCTTCGTCTTCGGCCAATAGACTTCGGACATCTAGATCCAAGCAAAGGGAGAGACCGGCCGAGTCCTCAGAATAAAAAAGTGTCAAAGAACCACAAAAATGTTATAATTGTGGAAAGATCGGACACTTCTCCATGGAATGCAAACTACCCAAGAAAAAGGACGCCAACTACTACTCCAAAATATTTCAATTCACTAAACAGAAAGAGGCTGAAGTAGCACTGATGGCAGAACAAGAGCATTGGCTGGAAGACACCACAGATTCAGAAGACGAAAATCTTGCGCTTATGGCATACCTCGACGACGCTTCAAATGATGATCCATCAAGGAGGTCTGACGACGACGACGACGACAAAGCATCCTCTTCGTCCCAAGAGGTACAAATGTCTACTTCCACATTATTAAACATGTTAGAATCATTACATGTTAAGTACACTAACATGAAAATTGAGCGGAAACGAACAAAGGAATTAGAAAAGAAACTAGCTCTTAGCGAAAGCAATTTTCAAAAGCAATTAGATAAGAAAATTCATCTCGCAATTTTCTTATCTAACCCTAAGGAAAAAATCTCTAATCTTGAATTAACCATAGCTACCTCTGAGACAAAAATTACTGAACTTAATACGATTCTTATCGATTGTTAGAGAGACTTAGAAATTTCTAAAAATAATTTTAAAGAAATTTCTGACGAACGTAAGAAACTTTATTCAAGGATTAAAACGTTAGATGATCTTCTAATAAAAAGGGGTCAAACAGATCAAACGATATTTCTAAATCAACCTCTTGATACAGAATTTTATAATCCTAAAGAGGGCTTAGGTTTTAATAATCCATGTAATTTGAAAAAGGTCAATGTTAGACAATTATATGATATCAAGTATATGGGATTAGGTTTAACTTCTCTAATGACATTTACTAATTCTTTCGAAATAAATGTTTTAGAAGAATCTAAACGACAAGCCACCCATAGGATCAACATTTCTTTTGACTACACCGACTTGAATAATAGTTACAAGACTCGATCTCAACTTGTCTAGTGATTATAATTCATTATATCCCCTAGAAGATTTATCCAACGACAAGGAAGATAATATTGATCATTCTCAAAATTCTAATTTCTATTATATTCCAACTATTATTAGAAAAATCACTGATTTAAACGCTTCCTTGGAAACAGAAAAAAAGAATTTTAAAGCTGAAAAGAACGAACTTTTACTGGAAATTTCAAATCTCAAAACTCCCACTACTTTAAAAACTTGTCCTGATCTTATTTTGAAGGAAAATTTTTTACTGAAGGACAAGACTAAAACTAAGAAAAACTCTTCTATTATTTTTCAAAATATTTCAAAAGAAGATATATCTTCTTTAGAAATTGTAAAGAGAGAAAATGAATCCTTAAATGCTTCAAAAAGGAAAAAGATTTACTAACTCTTTTTCTACTCCATCTACAAGTAGAGTAGTAAAAGAGGTGAAGCATGCTAAGAGTGCCTAGAATAAAATTACAGAAGAAAAATTATTTATTATCTATTTCTTCTATGTCAAAAACTACGGACACTCGTACGAAGACAACCATTTCTAGTATTGTTACTTCAACTTATGCGTTTAAGCCAATTATTTTTGAAAGCACAAACTTTGAAATTGGCTCTACTTCTGAAAACAATATTCATTATTCTAAAACAAATGCAAGGCTTAACTCTCGTCAGAAACAAGATCCAACTATTAAGAAAGCTTGTAACTCCATACATTCTTGTTCTCACCTAAGATATTCAGTACATGTACATCAGCTAAACATCTTAGGAGACTAGCCAGAGAAAAGATTTTCTCCAGCAATAAGACAAATCAAACATTTGTTCGTGCTAAAATTAACCTCCCATGTAAGGTTCAACCACAATGGATTCCTAAGTCACCACCTAGGCAAACACAAGCCAATAAGGCTAAATTGTCTAAAGAGGTACTACTTAAACCAACTACTTCTAAGTTGGTTTGGGTACCTAAGCATTCTCATAATTTAGGAACCAAAGATGAACAAACCTTAATTATCAAATCTGCTAATCCGAGATGACCCATTCAAAAGTGGGTACCTAAGTCTCCCTAATTTCTTTCTATGCAGATCCATCATGTGTGGTATTTAGATTCTGGTTGCTCCACACACATGACGGGTATACAAGAACTGTTGAGCAATTATCAAGATCGTTACAATGGCAAAGTCCGATTTGGCAACAATGACTCAGCTCCCATACTTGGATTTGGGACATTTTACTGCCAAATTTGACGATTAAAGATGTCTCTTACGTCCAAGGTCTCCAGCACAATCTGTTCAGCATTGGACAATTCTGTGACAAAGGATTTCACGTAGTATTTCTAGCTGAACAGTGTAGAGTTTTGAATAGTCAGAATAAAGAACTTCTTACAGGATCACAAATATCAAATCTATACACAATCAATCTGACAACAGTTCGACCTTCGATAGTTGTATGCCTCATCTCTCAGACAACAATCAAGAGGAACAGCTTCTGGCATCAACGTTTGTCTCGTCTAAATTTAAAAGCTCTTCACAAATTCAGTGTTAAAATGTTTGTCAACGGTCTGCCAACAATTTCATCTAACCAAGAGCATCACTGTTCGGCTTGTCAAATGGGAAAAATGAAGCGAGCATCACAAAAAATCAAGCAAGTTGCTTCTACATCTCGACCCTTGGAATTACTCCACATGGACCTTTGCGGACCAATACGTACACAAAGCATCAATGGTCGACAATATGTGTTAGTAATTGTCGACGATTATTCTAGCTACCCATGGACAAGATATCTCCGAACTAAAGATGAGACTGTAGACTTGATAATAAGCTTTGTGAATACAACTCAAAATCTCCTGCAAAAGAAAATCCAAGTTATCAGAACGGACAACGGGACTGAATTCAAGAACCAGCGTCTCAACAACTTTTATCAATCACTTGGAATTATTCAACAATTCTCAGCCGCAAAAACGCTTCAACAAAATGGTGTCGTAGAAAGAAAGAACCGGACTTTAGTTGAAGCTGCAAGAACAATGCTCATATACTCTGGTGTTCCTCACTTTCTATGGGCTGAAGCAGTGAGTATGGCATGTTTTACTCAAAATAGGACAATTATTCACAAACGCTTCGAAAAGACGCCATATGAGATAATTAATCAAAGAATCCTGAATATCTCATTCTTCAAAGTATTTGGTTGCAAATGTTTTGTGGCCAACAATCGGGAGCATCGAAGAAAGTTAGATCCCAAAGCCTTTGAAGCCATTTTTGTCGGATATTCCTCTACCTCAAGTCTTCTCGTACAATTCTTGAAAGCTACAACGTCACCTTTCAAGAAATAACGGATTTGGCTTATGAACAAAACAGTTCAGAACCCGAGCTTACTGGCGTGTTGGCACAAGGTCAACAACTTTCGGCAATTTCTACATCAACGTCAAGTGAAGCAATTCCCGCTGACCATGAAGATTTAGATTCTCTTTTCGAACATTTTTATTGGAACAAGTCTCAAATGCCTGTTCGTCTCACTCGACACCAAGCAATGCCCCATCTCCCTCAATGGAAGAAATTCACTTTGAGAGTCCTTTTCTTCAAAATCCGACAAATGTTGGAGAGTCTACTTACTCAGAATCTTCATCTAGTGTTGCAGCTCCTATAAATGCAGATGAGGAAATTCCTATCGATTCAACCTCTGAATTGAAATTCCCGACTATGAATGATCAACCCATTAATTCAGGATGTCTCGATCTCCAATCCAATGACGAATCTACATCAGTTATTCCTCATGAACGAAAATGGACTCGAGCTCACCCTAATGATCAGATTATCGGTGATCCTTCAAGTGGTGTACGTACTAGGACGTCTACACAAAGCGGTTTATTCACATGCTTCCTAAGCCAAAACGAACCAAATAAGATAGCCGAAGCTCTTAAAGACCTGGATTGGGTAATTGCGATGCAAGATGAACTCCACCAGTTCGACCATCTACAAGTTTGGACATTGGTTTCTCGACCACAAGGCAAAACCATAATTGGAACTAAATGGGTTTTCAAGAACAAGAAAATAAGAACGGTTAAAGCACGGCTCGTTGCTAAGGGATACAATCAACAAGAAGGAATTGATTATGACGAGACATATGCTCCGATCGCCCGTATTGAAGCTATTCGTTTATTCCTAGCATACGTGGCTCACAAAGACTTCAAAGTCTATCAAATGGACGTAAAAACTGCCTTTCTCAATGGCGTATTAAAAGAAGAAGTCTACGTCGCATAACCCGAAGGGTTCATGCACGAGAACCATCCTGATCATGTCTATCGATTGGACAAAGCTCTCTATGGAGTAAAACAAGCCCCTCGTGCTTGGTATGATGTATTGAGCGAATTTTTCGTCAAATCCAACTTCATCAGAGGAACAATCGATACGACTATCTTCATCAAAAGGCAAGGCAAAGACTTGATGATCTTTCAAGTCTACGTTGATGACACCATTTATGGATCGACGAATGAACGTCTCTGTCACAAATTTGGTAATCTCATGAAGACTAAATTCGAGATGAGCTTAATGGGAGAACTCCAATTTTTTCTTGGATTACAAGTCAAGCAACTCGATGATGGCATCTTCATCAGTCAGACAAAATATATCCGAGATATTCTGAAGATATTTAATCAAGACAAGAGCACACCGATGAATACTCCAATGTCTACTAATTGCAAATTTGATGTTGATCCGTCTGGAAAGGCTGTCAACATCACCACCTATCGGAGCATTATCGGATCTCTTCTCTACTTGACATCCTGCCGACCCGACATAATGTTTGTAACTTGCCTATGCGCCCGCTTTCAAGCCGACCCAAAGGAGTCCCACATGAATGCCGTCAAGAGGATTCTACGATATCTCAAAGGAACTCCAAACTTAGGGCTTTGGTATCCTAAAAATACTGACTTTCAACTTATTGGCTATACTGATGCTGACTATGCAGGTTGTCGAATGGACAGAAAAAGGACGTCTGGCGGAGCACAATTTTTAGGCGAAAAGTTGGTCTGCTGGTCTTCAAAGAAACAAAATTGTGTATCAACATCGATGGCCGAGGCGGAATACGTTGCGGCTGCCAGCTGTTGCTCGCAGATTCTATGGATGCAGACACAACTACGGGATTACGGATTTGATTTCAATAACATTCCCATTTATATTGATTCTCAAAGTGCTATAGCCATTACTTGCAATCCTGTTCATCATTCACGCACGAAACACATAGATATTCGATATCATTTTATAAAAGATCATGTAGAAAAAGGCACGATAGATATGTATTTTGTTAAAACGGAGCTTCAACTTGCCGACTTATTCACTAAGGCATTAGATGAAAAACGATTCCAATTCCTTATTGCTAAGTTAGGCATGTTGAATGTCAATTTTACTTGAAATGTGCTTTACATGCTCTACTATGCTTCAATTTGATATTCTATGTGCTTCTTGATATTCCTTGATTATCTTGCGTGACTCTATCTTTTAATATTTTTAATATTTTTTCATAAAAGAAAATTAAAAATAAAATATATAACAATATATATATATAACCATATATATATAACAATATATATATATAACCATGTATATATATAATAGTATAAATAAAGTAAAAAAAATGGGGGATGACGATAATTTTGACTATTTTTGAAATTACTCACGAAAATATTTCTGCGATATATATGATTAAATTCTTTGCCTAAAAATTCATATAACATTCTTTTATTCAAAAGAACTTTGTTTGTTTCACTCGACACAAAGCCACATCATACATGTGAGAATTTGAACCTCAATATTTTTCAGAGTGTCATAGTTCAAATGACTATCTGTTGGTTTGTACTTCGTAGCTTCATCTCGCTTTTGTGTTTAGTTTGTCATGAAAATGATAAGGGCATATTAGGAAATTCCTCACTTGGCCTAAATCATATATCCTTTACTTTTTCCTCTAGAGATCCCCTTTGAACCTTCTCTGACATTCTTTTTCGTTATCAACACCCGATTAAGCCTTCAACATTATACAAATGACTCGGGGTTACTCAGTCAAGAAAAAGAGGGGAGAGCAAAAGTGATGCATATGATGAATTTCTCAATCATTTTAGTAGAAAAATACTGATTTCACTGTGAACTTCTCCTAGATAATCTCGTATACTCCTAGAAGAGAAGCACCTTGAAGTGAACTTCTCCAATGATCATCTATATCTTATATAGAGAAAACGAGAAGAGAAGCACAGTCCTGGGTTCGAACACCATAACTGTGAAACTTTCTAAAGGAAGACAGTCTCGACCCAAAATCAAAGAAGATCTCATCTCAAAGCCTTGAAAAGAAATTACGAAAGAAGGGAAAAGCAAAAGGATCAGAACATAATTTCACAAAAAGGGCCCATTGGAAGAGAAGAATTTTTAAGCTCACTAACCCGAAATTCCTACCCCTTTAGTAAGAGCCTAAAAATAATCCCTTAAAAGTCCCTTTGATTCAAATGACGAACTCTCACTTGGTAAGTTGATTAAAAATACTATGATAACAAATTAATTGATATAATTTTGTAGTGATGATAAGAGTGATATGTCTACTAAAAATCTCCTTGATAAAAATAAATTGAGTGATATGAGCGAAACTTGCGAGAGTTGTAGAAGTGTTTCATACTATGCTCTTAGAATACTAGTTTAGTTACATGATTTTATGGCAAATTTAATGTTTTATATGTCTTGGAAATTTTTGTGTAATAGGTTCAAAATAAATAAATCTGACCCCGAAACAAAAATATTTTTTTCTTTTTCGCACATTTTAAATGCATTAATACATGCGATTAACTATTTTCAAAACCGCAATATTTTTAATGAAACTATGCTGAATTGCTTAAAATGCGTTACTTATACTTAAATTGAAATTTTCATATGCCAATTTGTATTGAAAATATACGTAGGTACTGAAAAGTTTACTCATGCAATTGTTGAGGGGGAGTTTTTATATGAGAATTTGTTATTATCCTCTACACTCGTAAAACATGAATTCTAACATTTATAAGTCTCGCAGAAAATTTAGAGCTCATCCGATGAGTCAAATGTTGAATTTCATCAACATTAGGAGATAATTTCATCTCTTTAAGATATACAGGGAGTACTAAGCAATTTATTTTTGGGTTAGTTCATAAAATTCTTTTTCAGACCTGAATTTATCTAAAGCCCAAGAATATTTTTTACGGCCCAAAGGAATTTTTACTATACCCGATCGTAAAGTATTAATATCACTTTATCGATCGAAAAACTCTCTCACACGTTACAAATTCCCAATCAAAAAACTTTTCGACTTCTAAGAACTTCTTCGAACCGACTTCGGCGATTCAAACCAAATCCCGCAATACTCGAATTTTTTAGATTAAACGTGCCGATTTCGAAGGTAGAAACTTGTTCCGAATCATTTTCTGTTCAAACATCATGTTCAAACCAAATCCGATTCTCAAGCTTTTTCACAAAAAACATTTGAAGAAAGTTTATATTTATATTTTCGACAAAAACTTGTTTTTCGACCCTCAAATCAAAGTATTTAAACTCGATCTTTTGGGTTAAAATCATGATATTTGGATTCGCCACTGTTCTCTCAACATTCCGAACCCAGATTAACTCATGATTTACCAAGAAATCGAAGATTATGTTCGGTTTTACTGTTTGATTTGAAAATTTTCGATCGAAAAAGATTGTCGCAAGCAGTGTCATAGAACAACTTTAGTTTTCGTTAAAATTTTATTCGATCGCAAAACTTAGCGTCGAAAACCTTTTGTTTTCGACATATTTTTATTCGATCGCAAAACTACGCGGCGAAAAACTTATTTTTTCGATTATTTTATTCGATCGCAAGCAGCGAAATCTTTAAGTTTTTCGATATTGTTTTATTCGATCGCAAAACTACGCGGCAAAAAACTTAAGTTTTTCGACAATTTTTTATTCGATCGAAAATTTACTCAACGAAAAACTATTATTTTCGATAACTTTTATTCGATCGTAAAAGTCATCGGCGAAAACTTGAGTTATCCGACACATTTTTATTCGATCGCAAAATTTATCAATCGAATAAATTGTTACTCGAATAAAAACACGATGAAAAAGACTTAGAAAAATTTTAAAGACTTAGAAAAATTTTCGATCGCAAATTTAAAAATCGAATAAATTGTTACTCGAATAAAAACATGCTTCTAAGACTTAATCAATTTTACAAATTTTTCAAAATTTTCACTAAGTCTTCCGCTATAAATCTTTAAACATACAATTTTCCTCTACATTCATTCTTAATCCAATTTATTCACTTATGAAAATTTATCGACTAATGAACCTTATATTATTTTTGCAGATATGGAAACTCCAAACTACCCTCATATCTACTCCTCTGGAAGTTATATGTCAGTCCAAGACAACAACTTCCAACTGGATCTAACGACGTTTCGGTGTCCGGATGACGTCATAATATCCATCCTCAAAGGACACCCTCTATGGCCAGCCTTGACCATGACGGCGACCGTACCAATGGTCTATCTCCAGCAATTATGGGGATGCATGCAGAGTTTCGTCAACGGCGATAGCGTGAACTATATGACAAAGCTCAACACAAGACATATCGCCCTGACGAAAAATCTGATGGCCATGGTGCTCGATCTCCCGCACTACGACGAATATGATCAACTTCCAACGGACGCGCTGATCGTAGAAGACAAGCTCCGGATGGGATACAAACCTCCGCTAACCAAACTGGCAAACTTTCAAAATAGCGGGATTCCCCTTCCATGGAAGACATTGTTTGGCATCATCAACAAAAATGTCTCTCCCCAAAACACTCCGGTTTCGACAAGGCGAACGGGAACATTCTTCGCATTTTTCACGGAGTGGTCTTCTCCAAAAGATATGACGTGGCTCAGCTGATTTGGAACGATCTAGCGGACCAGATGCGTCAGAGGGAGACAAAGTCGAAGGCTAGATCTTTTCCTTATGTACGGTGGTTTCCGGTGCTGATCTCGCACTTTATGGAACTCCATCCAGAGATCCCGAGACTACCACCAATTGCGTATTACACTCTGCCACGCCTTCGATTTTTTCACAACCCGAAGGCCGCCGATCTAGCACTTCAACCAATGCTGATCCCATTGGAGCTGCTCCGATTAGCTGATCCAACAGAAGATGCATACCAAGACTACTGCCAGAACAACTCCATCATGGAGGCGATGGTACGTGCCTTGGATCGAGCACCTGCGCCTTTTCAAAGGGAATCCTTGGTGACAACAACAGAGCCCGAAGTCACGCCTCAGGAGATTGAACCCGAAGGTGTCCCACAAGATATCTCTCCTGAGGCAACCGATTCTGATGAAGCACACAGACTCCAACGAAAGGGCCCTCGCCGACCACAACTCTCGGCCTCGTCTGCAGTGCCTTCACTCATACCAGCTTCGGAGCCAACACTTCCACCACCAAGTGATCAGCCTACTGAACAGATTCAAATTGAATCTGTCTCAACACCCATAGAGGTGATACCTATCGTATCATCTCAAGAATTGGGTGAAAGCCCTATTGGACCCCCGATATCTTCGGAGCCAACAATAGCCAACCCATTGAAGTGGTGACTTCAGAATTGATAACGAATGTCCTTGAACGTTCCGGAACTTCAAGACCAACTCTAGGCGGCACATCGGAAATCTACTCCGATGTTGTGACAGTGGAGCGCCTCCTTGGCACTGTTCGTGACGGAACACAGACTACAAGAAGCGCTCTCCACAGCCCTATCTTCTCTAGAAGATCGTCTGATGGACCGTATGCTCCATGCTCTCGCGACTTCCCGAAGAGACACCGGGAAAACACCAGTCTCAGAAGCTGCTCCGACCGACACTCAAACCACCCCCGTCTCCTCACCACTTCCTACCACCACTCTACACACCCCACTACAACCAATCCTCACCACCCCAACTCCGTCACCCTCACTTATCAATCCCTACACCATCCCGATCACCCAGCTTCACGATATCCTCATCCTACACCTCCTTGCTCTAGAGATCAGGTCCCCGCTGAGGAGAGTCTCTACAAAAGGTTAATAGATGAACCAGAGCCGCCAGCACAAACAACGTGCCGAAAAGAAAGCTCCCGCACTAAGCGTCGACATGACGATCCCGATGATCCTGATCGTCATGAGGGGGAGATACGACAACGAACTACACGGAGCGGCCGTAGATTGAGTCAAACACAGACAAATACTCAAGAAGCTGGAGGATCGTCCTCACACCCACCAACCACACAATCTCAAACCCGCCAACAAACACTAACCCTCTCTCCTACAAATCCAAATCCGATCCCAACCTCAAACCTCCCCCAAGTCCATCAAGAAGTAGTTGCCTACGATCCACATCTGATCGTAGGTGACTACATCCTAAATGAGAAGTGGATGACGCAATGGGAACCAGAGGAAGCTGCTCAAGCTCGACTCTCCAACGTCAGATACTTCCTACAACAAGCTTCAGTGAACTTGGTGCTGCTTGAAGAAGAAGAACATCAAGAAGGCAAGAACTACAGTTCTGCCCTCCCAGAGCTACCCGAAATGATAAGGCTCAGAGTCGACTCTCCTCCCCGTCTATCAAAAGGGACAGTTAGAGTCGAGATGCCATGGGAGAACGTTAGAATTGAAGTCCCGTTCATTGAAGACGTAAGAAAGCAGATTTGGAGGGCTCCAAACAAGATCAAGAAGCTCAATGAACTTAATTTAATGGGCATCTCACACTGGGAAGATAGGAAGAAAATGGAGCATATCTTCATGCTCAATTATCTCGGACCCGATCGAAGTGGCATTCCTGCTGATCAACTGAAGGAAAACTTCAAGAACAAGCCACCGATTCTCCAACTTGTCGGAGTCTCGCATACGATCGGAAGATATCCAACTCCCTATCTACGTCATTGAGCGAGCGGACAACACCCGCACTCGAGAAGAGATAGATGAAAGCTATCTCCTGTTCTTTCCACCGGATGAAGTCTACCAATTATATCATACGTACAAGAGAAAGTACAAGACGCATCCTGGATATATCAAGACTGAAGGACTCGGGGGCTGAAAAGATTCATGGTGCAGCAGATCAAGTATCACACCGCACACGACCTTCAAATTGCAATAGAGAACAACATGAAGAAGGTCAACATGGAATCTCCGCTCATGAAGGGCTTCCCACTCAACAACTTTCCCAAGAACTACATCTTCAAGACACCTGGCCTCGCCATAACCTATCTAAATCCAGTCATTGGAAAGACAAGGGCTATGATGAAGTCATAAGTCCATAAGTTATGCGACGGGACGCTAAAGTTAGTGAGGAAGAACATTCAGAAGAGTTTGGGAGAGATCGCCGAAGAGACAATCTTGGATGATCTTTGTGAAGAAGAAGCCCCACTCCTGAACGAGCTTCTAGATGTTATAAATGAGAGATTGGAGTTGTGGAATGTTGTTCGACGCTACGAGACATCATTGGGATTGAGGAAGTCTTTTTACGCTCGACAAAGATAAAAGGAGCTGAAACGAAGACAAGCACAAAGGGGGATATTGAAGAGTATTAGAATTTTGCTTTATTATTTCATTATCCTTGTAATTAGGGGCGTAATTAGAAGTTTTGATATTGTAGGACCTAATGGTAATTATACCTTGGATATAGGTATAAATATGATGTACACTATCAAAGTTAATACAAGTTTTATTATTCAGAAAAACTTAAGTATCGAATTCATATTTTAAACGGGAGAACACACTCGAGAAACTCGGAGAAGCTAACAACCTCTCTCAAGATCTTCAACGCGGCTATTCGACCGAATGTAATTCGTAAGATTTCTTACTCGAATACCGAGCGTGCTAAGATTGCTTGTTGATTGATGAATCATGACCTAACATTTTTTTTCGAAGCTAGATCTATTGAGTCTTCGATATGTTTTCCCCTTTTGTTCTTTCTTAATCTCGCTTATATCTTCTTCGTGTTGAGCGAGATTGTCAAAAATGGCGTGGATATCCATTTTGCCTAAATCCTTGTTTTGACGGATTCGCATGGATATTTTATTCCACTCCGGATGAAGAGATGATAGAAATCAGATGTTTACCTCCATGTTTCTCTTGAAGATTTCGATTTTCCTCATCTCGTTCAGAACAGTTAGATAGCGCTGATCGAGTTCTTATAAATTTTCCTCCGTCTTAGCTTTAAAAGAGTCATAGGCTGTGAGTATGTTTGCTTTCTTCGCCTTTACTCCGACTTCGCTCTTTTGCATCATTTTGTGGAGCTCGTCCCACATAGCCTTAGCACTTGATAGACTATTTATTTGCATATAGGTGTCATTTGGGATGTCTTGCATCAGGAAAGTTTTATCTCCGAGATCAGCTTTAGCTCGTAATCTCTCCCCCTCAGAATATTCACTGGGAATTTTAAGTCTTCTAGTTGTTGGAATGTGAGGATTATTTGTGGCATCGCCTTCTTGGATGAGCCAGAATTGAGCGGGTCCTTCTTGGAGAGAAGCTATCAGATTCGCAGCTTGATCTTTCGTCTCCAAGAAATTCATAAATTGGCTTCTCCATACGGTATATTCGCCTCTTCTTAGATTTGGAGGACGAACATCGTTTCCAAGAGAGTGAGCATGCATAGTTGTAGTTGATTCGTAGGATCTCGTGAAAGTTTGGATTTGAGTTGGTGAGTGTGCTTCCAAAGTGACAAATTTGTTAGTAATGTTTGGTTCGTACTTTAAAAAATTTCCTTTGAGGGTCTATTTGTAGGTTCTAAAGAATTTTGTTTGAGTAAGAAAAATATTTATCACAAAAAATTATACTTCAAAATTTTGCAAAAGTATTTGAATTTATGATTTTAATCGTAAGTATTGTAAATGTTTATGCGAAGAAAAATATTTTTCGTATGTTTTGAGAACGACGATTTGATTTTTAAAAAAATCCATGTCGAAAGTATTTGCGTTTGAAAGTTTAGTATATGTAAAAGTTTTTCGAGATGTAAGATTTTTGATTTGAAAACTTACGATCTTTATAATTGAAAATAATTTTCGTAAGTATAAGTTTTTCGAAGGATGTTTATCGAAAATTATTTTTCGACTGGTAAAGGTTTTGCAAAAGTATCCTGTCAAAAAAAGATTTATCGAAAAAAATTTCGATCGTAAAAACTTCTATCGAAATATTTGTTATCGAAAAATTAAGATGATTGAAAACCTATGTTTTAAAATTTTTTGATAAGTTTGACTCAATTTGTTGACTAAACTTATTCGAGTGTGAAATATTCGATCGAAATGGACTTTCGCTAAATTTTAACTCGAGATTTTAGATGATCGAAAAACTTGAGATCGAAAAACTTGTAATCGTAAAACTAGTTTTTCGTGTCAAAAGTAAATATGTATATAGCGAAAACTGTATTCGTCGAAAAACAAATTTACGCTTAGTTAAACACGAAAAGAAAATTGTTAGGTCCTTATTCATCAATCAACGAACAATCTAAGCAAGAATTCTAGTTATTCGAGTAAGAAATCTTACGATATACGATCGGTCGAATATCCATGTTGAAGTTCTTGAGAGGTTGTTAGATATTTCCTTGTTTCTCGAGCATTTCCTCTCGTTTAAAATATAAATTAGAAACTTTTATTTACTCGATAATGAATTGTTATTTACATTGATAGTGTACATCATATTTATACCTATATTTAAGGTATAATAATTCTTAAGTCCTACACTATCAATATTTCTAATTACGCCCTAATTACAAGGATAATGAAATAATAAAGCACAATTCTAATATACTCTTCAATCTCCCCCTTTGTGCTTATTGTTGTTTCAGCTCCTTTTATCCTTGTCGGGCATAAAAAGATATCCTCAATCCCAATGCTGTCTCGTAGCGTCGAACACCATTCCTCAACTCCAATATTTCATTTATGGCATCTAGAAGCTCGTTCAGGAGTGGGGCCTCTTCTTCACAAAGATCTTCGAAGATTGTCTCTTTGGTGATCTCTCCCAATCTCTTCAGTATGTTCTTCCGCACCAACTTAAGTGTCCCGTCGCAAAATTTATGAACTTCTGACTTCATCATAGCCCTTGCCTTTCCAATGATTGGATTTAGATAGGTTATGGCGAGGCCAGGGGTCTTGAAAATGTAGTTCTCGGGAAAGTTGTTAAGTGGGAAGCCCTTCATAAGCGGAGATTCCATATTGACCTTCTTCATGTTGTTCTCTATTGCAATTTGAAGGTCATGTGCGGTGTGGTATTTGATTTGCTGCACCATGAATCTTTTGAGCCCCTCGAGTCCTTCAGTCTTGATATATCTAGGATGTGTCTTGTACTTTCTCTTGTACATTTGATATAGTTGATAGACTTCATTCGATGGAAGGAATGGGAGATAGCTTTCATCTATCTCTTCTCGAGTGCGGTTGTTGTCCGCTCGCTCAATTATGTAGATAGGAGTTGGATATCTTCCGATCGTGTGAGAGACTCCAACGAGTTGGAGAATTGGTGGCTTGTTCTTGAAGTTTTCCTTCAGTTGATTAGCTGGAATGCCACTACGATCGGGTCCGAGATAGTTGAACATGAAGATATGCACCATTTTCTTCCTAGCTTCCCAATGTGAGATGTCCTTCAAATTGAGTTCGTTGAGCTTCTTAATCTTGTTTGGAGCCCTCCAGATCTGCTTTCTTATGTCTTCAATGAAGGGGACTTCAATTATGACGTTCTCCCATGGTGTCTCGACTCTGACTGTCCCTTTTGATAGACGGGGAGGAGAGTCGACTCTGAGTCTTATCATTTCGGGTAGCTCTGCGAGAGCGGAATTGTAGTCTTCACCTTCTTGAATTTCTTCTTCTTCAAGCAGTACCAAGTCCACTGAAGCTTGTTGTAGGAAGTATCTGACGTTGGAGAGTCGAGCTTGAGTAGCTTCCTCTGGTTCCCATTCCGTCGTCCACTTCTCGTTTAGTATGTAGTCATCTACGATTAGATGTGGATCGTAGGCAACTGCTTCTTGATGTACTTGGGAAAGGTTTGAGGTTGGGATGAGATTTGGATTTTTAGGAGAGAGAGTTAGTGTTTGGGATATGAAATTTCTTCAGAAAAGTTTTTCGTGAAAATGATCGATAAGTGGATGTTTTTGAAAAGAAAATGAATCCGAAAACATTTCTACCTTTGAAATCCGTACGTTTAATCTAAAAATTTTGAGAAATGATGAAGTCGAAGTGAAATGCCAAAGTTGGTTCGAAGCTTTTCTTACAAGATGAAAGGTTTTTCGAGTGAGCATGTGTAGCATGTGAGAGAGTTTTTCAAGTGAAAAATTGATTTTAATACTTTACGATGTGGTAAAGTAAAAATTCTTTTTGGGCCGAAAGTAAAAAAGAATATTCTTGGGCTTTACATAAAAATAGGTTGAAAATAAAATTTATGAATTAACTCAAAAGTAATTTGTATAATACTCCCTGTATTTCTGCAAAGAAGGAAATTGTCTCCTGATGTTGATGAAATTCAACATTTGACTCCTCGGATGAGCTGTAAATTTTCTGCGAGACTTGATAAATTGTTAGGATTCAAGTTTCTACGAATGTAGAACACAATAGCAAATTCTCATATAAAAGCTCCCCCTCAACAATTGCATGAATAAACTTTTCAGTACCTACACATATTGTCGGTACATATGAAAATTGCCGAATTAAGCATAATTAACACATTCTAAGCAATTCAGCATAGTTTATGAAAATGTTGCATTTTTCAAGAATAATTTCGCATTTTATCAAGTCTGAACCAATGCATGTTATAATGCATTTAAAATGTGCAATTAAAATAGAAAATAAAATAAAATTAATAAAATAAAATAAAATAAAATATAATAAAATTAATATTTTTGTTTTGGGGTCATATTTATTTATTTTAAATTTTTATCACACAAAAATTTCCAAGATATATATAGCAATAATTTGCCATAAATTCAAATAACTAAATTAGTATTCTAAGAGCATAGTATGAATCACTTTGACAACTCCCGCAAGTTTCGCTCATATCCCTCAATATATTTTATCAAGGAGATTTTTAGTAGATATATCACTCTTATCATCACAACAAAATTATATCAATTAATTTGTTATCGTAGTATTTTTAATCAACTTGCCAAGTGAGAGTTCGTCAGTTTGAATCAAAGAGACTTTTAAGGGATTATTTTTAGGCTCTGACTAATGGGTAGGAATTTTGGGTTAGTGAGCGTAAAAATTCATCTCTTCTGGGGGCTCTTTTTGTGAGATTCTATTCTGAGCGTTTTGCTTTTCCTTTATGTAGTAATCTCTTTTCAGTGATTTGAGAGATAAGATCTTCTTTGATTTTGGGTCGAGACTGTGTTCCTTTAGAAAGTTTCACAGTTATGGAGTTCGAACCCAAGACTGTGCTTCTCTTCTCGTTTTCTCTACATAAGATCTAGATTATCATTGGAGAAGTTCACTTCGAGGTGCTTCACTTCTAGGAGTATACGAGATTATCTAGGAGAAGTTCACAGTGAGATCAGTGTTTCTCTTCTATAATGATTGAGAAATGCGGAATGGGCATCACTTTAGCTCTCCCCCCTTTTTCTTGATTGAGTAACCCAGAATCGTTTGAATAATGTTGAAGGCTTAACCGGGTGTGTTAGATAAAGAAAAAAAATATCGGAGAAGGCTCAAAGGGGATATCTAGAGGAAAAATAAAGGATTTATAATATAGGTCAAGTGAGGTATTTCCTAATATGCCCTTATCATTTTCATGACAAACTAAACACAAAAACAAGATTGAGGCTACGAAGTACAAATCAAAAGATAGTCATTTGAAGTGTGACACTCAAAAAAAAAATATTGAGGTTCAAATTCTTCACATGTATGATGTGGCTTTGTGTCTAGTGAATCAAACAAAGTTCTTTTTAATAAAAGAATGTTATATTGAATTTCAGGCAAAGAATTTAACTATATATTTCGAAGAAATATTTTTGTGACTGATTTCTAATATGGTCAAAATCATCGTCATCCCCCATTTTTTTATTGATAATATTTATATATATGTATTATTGTATATATTTATTTAATAAAAAATAAAATATATTTATATATATATATAATATATATATATAAAAAAATTTTATTTTAATTAAAAAAAAACTTTAAAAGATAGAGTCACGCATAATAATCAAGAAATATGAAGAAGCACATAGAATGTCATATTGAAGCATAGTAGAGCATGTAAAACATATTTCAAGTAAAATTGAGATTTAACATGCCTAACTTAGCAATAAGGAATTGAAATCGTTTTTCATCCAATGCCTTAGTGAATAAGTCGGCAAGTTGAAGCTCCGTTTTAACAAAATACATATCTATCGTGTCTTTTTCTACATGATCTTTTATAAAATGATATCGTATGTCCCTGTGTTTCGTGCGTGAATGATGAACAAGATTGCAAGTAATGGCTATAGCACTTTGAGAATCACTATAAATGGGAATGTTATTGAAATCAAACCCGTACTCGCGTAGTTGTGTCCGCATCCATAGGATTTGCGAGCAACAGCTGGCAGCCGCGACATATTCCGCCTCGGCCGTCGATGTTGATACACAATTTTGTTTCTTTGAAGACCAACAGACCAACTTTTCGCCTAAAAATTGTGCTCCGCCAGACGTGCTTTTTCTGTCCATTCGACAACCTGCATAGTCAGCATCAGTGTAGCCAATTAGTCGAAAGTCCGTATTTTAGGATACCAAAGCCCTAATTTTGGAGTTGCTTTGAGATATCGTAGAATCCTCTTACAGCATTTATGTGGGATTCCTTTGGGTCGGCTTGAAAGCGGGCGCATAGGCAAGTTGCAAACATAATGTCAGGTCGACTTGATGTCAAGTAGAGAAGAGATCCGATAATGCTTCGATAGGTGGTGATGTTGACAGCCTTTCCAGACGGATAAGCATCCAGTTTGCAATTAGTAGACATAGAAGTGTTCATCGGTGTGCTCTTGTCTTGATTAATCTCTTCAGAATATCTTAGATATATATTTGGTCTGACTGATGAAGATTCCATCATCGAGTTGCTTGACTTGTAAACCAAGAAAGAATTGGAGTTCTCCCATTAAGCTCATCTCGAATTTTGTGTTCATGAGATTACCAAATTTCTGATAGAGGCGTTCATTCGTCGATCCGAAGATGATGTCGTCAACGTAAACTTGAATGATCATCAAGTCTTTACCTTGTCTTTTGATGAAAAGGGTAGTATCGATTGTTCCTCTGATGAAGTTGGATTTGACCAAAAATTCGCTCAGAACATCATACCAAGCACGAGGGGCTTGTTTTAGTCCATAGAGAGCTTTGTCCAATCGATAGACATGATCAGGAAGGTTATCGTGTATGAATCATTTGGGTTGAGCGACATAGACTTCTTCTTTTAATACGTCGTTGAGAAAGGCAGTTTTGATGTCCATTTGATAGACTTTCAAGTCTTTGTGAGCCGTGTATGATAGGAACAAGCGAATAGCTTCAATGCGTGCAACCGGAGCATACGTCTCGTCGTAATCAATTCCTTCTTGTTGATTGTATCCCTTAGCAACGAGTCGTGCTTTATTCCTGATTACTTCACCGTTCTCATTTTTCTTGTTCTTGAAAACCCATTTTGTTCCAATTATGGTTTTGCCTTGTGGTCGAGGAACCAAAGTCCAAACTTGTAGCCGTTCGAACTGGTTGAGTTCATCTTGCATCGCAATTACCCAATCCGGGTTTTTAAGAGCTTCGACTACTTTATTTGGTTCATTTTGGCTTAGAAAGCATGTGAATAAACCGCTTTGTGTAGACGTCCTAGTACGTACACCACTTGAAGGATCACCAATAATCTGATCAGTAGGGTGAGCTCGAGTTCATTTGCGTTCGTGAGGAATAACTGAAGTAGAGTCGTCATTGGATTGGAGATCGAGATATCCCGAATTAATTGGTTGATCATTCAAAGTTGGAAAATTCAAATCAGATGTTGAGTCGGTAGGAATTTCCTCATTTGTATTTGTAGGAACTGCAGTACTAGATGAAGATTCTGAATAATTATATTCTCCAACAGTTGTCGGATTTTGAAGAAGAGAAGTCCCATTATTAATTTCTTCCACTGAGGGAGATGGGGCACTGCTTGGAGTTGAGTGAGACGAAGCAGACATTTGAGACTTGTTCCGATAAAAGTGTTCGAATAGAGAATCTAAGTCTTCGTGGTCAGCGGGAATTGCTTCATTTGATGTTGCTGTAGACGTTGCCAAAAGTTGTTGATCTTGTGCCAACACGCCAGTAAGCTCGAATTCTGAACTGTTTTGTTCAGAAGCCAATTTCATCATTTCTTGAAAAGTGACGTTGTAGCTTTCAAGAATTGTACGAGAAGACTTGAGGTAGACGCGATATGATTTTGAGGTAGAGGAATATCCGACAAAAATGGCTTCAAAGGCTTTGGGATCGAACTTGCTTCGAAGCTCCCGATCGTTAGCCACAAAACACTTGCAACCAAATACTTTGAAGAATGAGATATTCGGAATTCGTGTATTAATTAGCTCATATGGTGTCTTCTCAAAGCGTTTGTGAATAATTGTCCTGTTTTGAGTAAAGCAAGCTGTACTCACTGCTTCAGCCCAAAGAAAGTGAGGAAGACCGGAGTGAATGATCATAGTTCTTGCAGATTCAACTAGAGTCCTATTCTTTCTTTCTACAACACCATTTTGCTGTGGCGTTTTTTGCGGCTGAGAATTGTGAAATAATTCCAAGTGATTGGTAAAAATTGCTGAGACGTTGATTCTTGAATTCCGTCCCGTTGTCCGTTCGGATTACTTGGATTTTCTTTTGCAGGAGATTCTGAGTTGTATTCACAAATCTAATTATCAAGTCTCCAGTCTCATCCTTAGTTCGGAGATATCTTGTCCATGTGTAGCGAGAATAATCGTCGACAATTACTAACACATATCTACGACCGTTGATGCTTTGTGTACGCATTGGTCCGCAGACGTAAGAAACATCTTTAATCGTCAAATTTGGCAGTAGAATGTCTCCAAATCCGAGTATGGGAGCTGAGTTATTGTTGCCATATCGGACTTTGCCATTGTAACGATCTTGGTAGTTGCTCAACAGTTCTTGTTTTCCCGTCATGTGTGTGGAGCAACCAGAATATAAATACCACACATGATGGATCTTCATAAAAAAATTAGGGAGACTTAGGTACCCAATTTTGAATGGGTCCTCTCGGATTAGCAGATTCGATAAGTAAGATTTGTTCATTTTTGGTTCCTAAATTATTGAATGCTTAGGTACCCAAACCAACTTAGAAGTAGTTGGTTTAAGTAGTACCTCTTTAGACAATTTAGCCTTATTGACTTGTTTTTGCCTAGGTGGTGATTTAGGAATCCATTGTGGTTGAACCTTACATGGGAGGTTAATTTCAGCACGAACAAATGTCTGATTTGTCTTATAGCTGGAGAAAATCTTTTCTCTGGCTAGTCTCCTAAGGTGTTTAGCTGAATGTACGTGGACTGGATACCTTAGATGAGGACAATAATGTATAGAGCTATAAGCTTTCTTAATGGATGGGTCTTGTTTCTTATGAGACTTAAGACTTGCATTTGTTTTAGAATGAACATTGTTTTTAGAAGTAGAGCCAATTTCAAAGTTTGTGCTTTAAAAAATAATAGGCTTTATCGCATAATTTGAATTAACAATACTAGAAATAGCTGTCTTCGGACGAGTGTCCATAGTTTTTTACATAGAAAAAATAGATAACAAATCATTTTGTTTCTGAAAATTTAATCTAGGAACTCTTTCCTTAGCATGCTTCACCTCTTTTACTACTCCACCTATGGATGAAGTAGAAAAAGAATTAGTAAAAATCTTTTTCCTTTTTGAAGCATTTAAGGATTCGTCTTTCTTAGTTGTAATCTTATCCTTCATTAAAGATTTTTCTTTTAAAATAATATCAGGACAAGTTTTAAAAATAGAGGAAGTTTTGAGATTGGAAATCTCCAATAAAAGTTCGTTCTTTTCAGCTTTGAAATTTTTTCTTTCTGTTTCCAAGGAAGCGTGTAAAATAGCTATTTTTCTAATAATAGCTGGAATATAACAGATATTAGAAATTTGAGAATGATCAATATTTTCTTCCTTATGTTTAGAAAAATCTTCTAGGGGATATAATGAAGTATAATCACTAGACAAGTTGATATCTCTTGTCTTGTAACTATTATTCAAGTCGGTGTAGTCAAAAGGAATGGCAGTCCTATCAGTGGCTTGTCGTTTAGATTCTTCTAAAGCATTTATTTCGGAAGAATTAGTAAATGCCATTAAAGACGTTAATCCTAATCTCATATACTTAATATCGTAAAATTGTCTAACATTGACCTTTTTCAGGTTACAGGGATTGTTAAAACCCAAGCCCTCTTTAGGATTATAAAATTATCTATCAAGAGGTTGATTTAGAAATATAGTTTGATCCGTTTGACCCCTTTCTATTAGAAGATCATCTAACATTTTAATCCTTGAATAAAGTTTCTTACGTTCCTCAGAAATTTCTTTGAAATTACTTTTAGAAATCTCCAAGTCTCTCTGACAATCAATAAGAATCGTATTAAGTTCAGTAATTTTAGTCTCAGAGGTAGCTACGGTTAATTCAAGACTAGAGATTTTTTCCTTAGCGTTAGATAAGAGAATTTCGAGATGAATTTTCTTATCTAATTGCTTTTGGAAATTGCTTTCGCTAAGAGCTAGTTTCTCTTCTAATTCCTTTGTTCGTTTCCGCTCAATTTTCATGTTAGTGTACTTAAGTTGTAACGATTCTAACATGTTTAATAACGTGGAATTAGACAATGTACCTCTTGTGACGAAGAGGATGTTTTGTCGTCGTCGTCAGGCCTCCTGGATGGGTCATCATTTGAATCGTCGTCGATGTATGCCATTAGTGCAAGATTTTCGTCTTCAGAATCTGTGGTATCCTCCAGCCAATGTTCTTGCTCTGCCATCAATGCTACTCCAGCCTCTTTCTGTTTACTGAGTTGGAATTTTTTGGAGTAGTAGTTGACATCCTTTTTCTTGGGTAGTTTGCATTCTCTGGAGAAGTGTCCTACCTTTCCACATTTATAGCATTTTTGAGGTCCTTTGTCACTTTTGAATTCTGAGGACTCGGCCGGTCTTTCCCTTTGCTTGGAGCTAGAGGTCCGAAGTCTATTGGCCGAAGACGAGGATTTCTTTTTGTAAAAGTTTTTACTCATCATTTTAGAAATGAGAGCTAACTGTTTCTTGAACTCCTTCATATCAGGTTCGGAGTTTGAGTCAGATTCTTCTTCTTCTTCTGAAGAACTTGGCAGCTTGATATTTTTATCCTTTCGAGATCGACATTGTTTTCTTTCAGAGATAAGTGCTATAGAGTCGTCGATCTGTTTGCCCTTTAGTTCTTTTTTAATCTCGCTTATGTCTTCTTCATGTTGTGCAAGATTGTTAAAGACGGCGTGCATATCCATTTCGTCCAGATCCTTATTTTGTCGAATTTGAATGGATTCTTCCACTCCAGTTGAAGAGAAGAAAGGAATCTGATAGACTATCTATTTGCATATAGATGTCATTCGGTATTCCTTGCATCAGGAAAGTCTTGGCTCCCAAGTCTGCTTGGCTCTTAAACGCTCCCCCTCGGTATATTCACCAGGGACTTTAAGTCTTCTGGTTGCAGGAATAGAAGGATTGTTTGTGGCATCTCCTTATTGGATGAGCCAGAATTGAGCTGGACCTTCTTGAAGTGAAGCGATCAAATTTGAGGCTTGATCTTTCGTTTCCAAGAAGTTCAAGAACCGGCTTCTTCATACCGTGTATTCGCCTCGTTGAAGAATTGGAGGGTGGACGTCATTTCCAAGTGAATAGGCATCCATTTTTGTTGATTGGTAGGATCTTCGTGAAGGTTTGGAATAATAATGAAAAATGCTTCACAAGTGACAAACTTAGTTAGAAATATTTGATTCGCACTTAAACAATTGCCTTTTTGAACCTATGATCCGGTCGTGAAAGAGAAATTGTAATGTTTATTAAAATATTTAAGGTATAATAATTCTTAAGTCCTGCACTATCAATATTTCTAATTACGCCCTAATTACAAGGATAATGAAATAATAAAGCACAATTATAATATACTCTTCAAAAATTTAATTTGTTTTTTGTGAGAATCGAAAAACTATTTATCGAAAATAATGTTTTCGAGTCTATTTATGAGTGAAACTCGCGAAAACAATGAAATTGTCAACAAACTTTTTGCGCCAGTGAACTAATCGACAAAGATTTTCGAGTCAAATTTTCGATCGAAAAATGATCGAAGAACACAAAGCGAGTTCAATGGAACAATTATTCTCATATTCAACTGATAAGTTAAAATTAGACACGAAGATTCTGGGTAATCACTTGAATATGAGTACTGAACACGAACAAACACAAGATTAAGCACGTGTTACAGCAGAATATATCAAATTTGATGAAAATCAAATCGTATTCAAAACACAATTGCAAAAAGTAAAACCGATCGATCCAATTTTTGCATTTTTCGGTTCGATTTTTGTTGAAGAACTTGCTCGGAAATTTTTCGACTTTCGGTTTAATTCTTCAAAATTCATCACGGTTCGCTGTTTTTAGGCTTCGATCAAGTAAACATGTCAGGGCTGAATTTTGATTGATCGAAACTCTAATTTCGCGAAATTTGAAGATCCGATAAACACTGTTCTTTGTGAAATTCATCTGATTTCTCAAAATATTCGACATATTTTCATGTTTTCTGATTTAATTGAGTGTTATAATATGTGAATTTACTAATTTCGATCCATAACCCAGGTCTATTTTGAACAATTTTGTGTTTTGGATCGAAATGTGTGTCCATTCATAGTTCTTCACGTATAGACATTTATCGCAAAGCTTTCTGTCGTGAAATTTTTCTCTATCGAAAAACTATAATTCTCGATAACTTTTTTCGGCACTGTAGAGTTCTGGACATATACGTCGAAAAATAAATTTATGGTAAACCTATGACTACACATAAACAAGTCTCAACTATCGAAAACTATAATATACTATCGAAAAACTTTTCTCATACTATCTTTTATCGAAAAGTCATCATTAAAAAAATTCTCATCATTTATCGTAAAGCTCTCATCATTACTACTTCGCGATACATCCTTCTCTGCGGCGGAAGCAATCATTTCCATATGATTTTGTCTCACGAAAAGAGCTTTACAATATTTTGTCTCCGTTTCTCTCTGTGCTCTTCGATATAAAACAGGATTTTTCGCTACGCATAGAAATTTTGCGGTATTATTACTCTTCGACCATATTTCATCGCAAACCTCATTTTCGGCACTTTATCGCAAAATAAAGTTTCTCGATACTTCTTTACCAGAGAAAAGAACTTTCCGATACTTCTTTACCGGAAATATTTTCGATACCTCTCGACAAATAAAGTTTCTCGGTATCAATTAGTTTCTCGATACCAAATTATTTTGTCGATAAGCCTAAGTGCGAAATAAGTTTTTGCCAAATTAAATGAAAGTATTGGTAATTTTGACGAAGTTTTCGACATCATCCTAAAACTTTTCGGTCGGTACCTACCAAAATGTTTTCGATACTTACAAAATTTTCAAAACTTCACTATATTTCACAAAAACACCAAAAGTTTTCGATACGGAATTTTATAGAGCCAATTTTAAATTTCTTATCGAGAAGATCTTTTTCAAGAATTTTTTTTCATCAAAGAATTTTTACCGAGAAAAGTTTGTCAATCCGCAAAACTTTCTCGGTATACATACTTATCGAAAAAAAAATTCTCGATACACACTCTATCGTTAAACTTTCTCGACACAAATGCTTTCGCCAAAATTTTCTCGGTACTGTCGAGAAACTCACACCGAAAAACATTTTCGCACCAATTTTATACTGAGAAATTATATCATCTTATACCGAAAATAATTTTCAAACTCAACTCATTCTCGGCACATTATAGAAAAGTTTTGGTTAATTTTGGAAGTATTGAATATCAATTTTAAAACGTTTCGGTACGCACCAAAAAATTTTCAATACTTAACGTTATTTTTCATTAATACCAAAATTTTGTGATACTGACTTTTATATAAGCCAAAAGTTTCAAATATTAAAAATACAAATTCTAAAATCCAAAAACGCGTCAACGATCAAATATCCAACCTAACCAAAACAAACAGATACCTACTCTATGGAACACAACCAACACCTATTTGATGCTCTTCAGAGATCACAGTATCTACGAATGAACTCTTCAACTGACCATATCAAGGCCAATCCTTCTGAATCTACATTATTAAGCATGTTAGAAACTTTACAAATTAAATATGGTAACATGAAAAGTTAGCGGAAAAGTTCAAAAGAGTTAGAGGAGCGACTAGCACTTAGCAAAAAGAACTTTCAAATACAATTAGATAAGAAAGCTCACATAGAAATTCTCTTATATAATGCTACGGAAACTATAACTAGTCTTGAATCTTGGATAACTACGTCTGAGACTAAGATTAATGACCTTAGTAAAACTCTTAGCGATAGTCGAAGAGATTTAGAAATTTCTAGAAACAATTATAAAGAAATCTCTGATAAGCGTAAGAAGCTTTACTCTTGGATTAAGACTTTAGATGATCTTCTGACAAAAATGGGACATACCGATCATCTGATTTTTCTAAATCAACCACATGATATAGAATTTTATAATCTTATTGAAGGCTTAGGCTTTACTATTGAAAAAGATTAACGTAAAACAATTATATGATATCAAGTACATGGGTTTAGGACTAACTTTTTTAATGGCTTTTACTAATGCTTCATAAATAAATGCCTTAGAAGAATCCGAAAGAGAAGCCAAAACTAGGACTGAAATCCACTTTGATTACACTGATTTGAATAATAGTTACAAAACGCAAGAAATACATCTGTCTAGTTACTATAATTCATTATATCCTAAAGTTGAGGAAGAAAATATTGATCATTCTAAAAATTAAAATTTCTCTTATATTCCTGCTATTGTTAATAAAATAGCTGATTTAAACTCCTCCTTAGGATCAGAAAGAAAGAATATTGAAGCAGAAAAGAATGCACTTATATTGGAAATCACCAATCTAAAAAATTTCTCAGTTTTCACTAACATTTCAAAACTTTGTCTTGATTTAATTTTAAAAGAAAAATCATTAATCAAGGACAAGCCCAGATTTAAGAACAATTCTCCCTTTGTTTTACAAAATATTTCTACAGAAAAATCTTCTATTAAACAGGATAAAGCACGCGAATGGACGCTTTTGTTCCTAAAATCAAAAAGACTTTTACTTCTACGTCAATTTTAAATGAATATGAAATTCTAAGTAAAAGCCAAGAATTTCAAATTGCTAAGGAACAAATACAATATTAGGTCCTAATTCATCAATCAACAAGCAATCTAAGCATGAATTCTAGGTATTCGAATAAGAAATCTTACGAATTACGTTAGGTCGAATATCCGCGTTGAAGATCTTGAGAGAGGTTGTTAAATTTCCGAGATTCTCAATCGTATTCTCTCTCGTTTAAAATGTGAATTCAATGCTCGTTATTTTCTGAAAATGAACTTGTGTATTATTTTGATAGTGTACATTGTATTTATACCTATTAACATGGTATATTTACTATTTCGTCCTGCACTATCAAAACTACTAATTATGCCCCTAATTACAAGGATAATAAAATAACAAAGACAATTCTAAATTCTCTTCAATCTCCCCCTTTGTGCTTGTCTTCGTTTCAGCTCCTTTTATCCTTGTCGGGCGTAAAACGATTTTCGTAATCCCAATGTTGTCTTGTATCTTCGAACAGCATTCCTCAGCTCTAATCTCTCATTTATCGCATCCAGAAGCTCATTTAAGAGTGAGGCCTCTTCTTCACAAATATCTTCGAAGATTGTCTCTTCGGTGATCTCTCCCAATCTTTTCTGGATGTTCTTCCTCACTAATTTTAGTGTCCCGTCACAGAACTTGTTGATCATGACTTCATCATAGCCCTCGTTTTTCCATCACAGAACTAATTTTAGTGTCCCGTCACCAGGTTTCTTGAAGATGTAGTTCTCGGGAAATTTATTGAGTGGGAAGCCCTTCATGAGCCGAGACTCCATGATGACCTTCTTCATATTGTTCTCTAAAGCGATTTGAAGGTCGTGTGCGGTGTGATACTTGATCTGCCGCACCATGAATATCTTTAGTCCCTCGAGTCCTTCAGTCTTAATATATCCGGATTGCGTCTGGTATTTTCTCTTGTACATCTGATACAGATGGTAGACCTCATCCGGTGGAAGGAAAGGGACATAGCTTTTGTCTATCTCCTCTCGAGTGCGGTTGCTGTCCGCTCGCTAAATAATGTAGATAGGGGTTGGGTATCTTCCGATCGTGTGCCAGACTCCGCTGAGTTGGAGAAGCGGTGGCTTGTCCCTTAAATTTTTCTTCAGTTGATCAATTGGGATGCCACTCCGATCGGGTCCAAGATAGTTGAGCATGAAGATATGCTCCATTTTCTGCTTGTCTTCCCAATGTGAGATGCCCCGTAGATTGAGTTCGTTGAGCTTCTTTATTTTGTTTGGAGTCCTCCATTTGTGCTTTCTAATGTCTTCAATAAACGGAATTTCTATTCTGACATTCTCCCATGGTGTCTCAACTCTAACCGTCCCTTTTGATAAGCGGGGAGGAGAGTCGACTCTGTGCCTAATCATCTCTGGTAGCTCTGGGAGAGCAGAACTGTAGTTCTCGCCTTCTTAAAGTTCTTCTTCTTCAAGCAGCACCAAGTCCACTGAAGCTTGTTGTAAGAAGTATCTGACGTTGGAGAGTCGAGCTTGAGCAGCTTCTTCTGGTTCCCATTGCGTCATCCACTTCTTGTTTAGGATATAGTCATCTACGATCAGATGTGGATCATAGACAACTACTTCTGGTTGGGCTTGGGAGGGGTTGGATGTTGGGATTGGATTTGGGTTTGTAGGAGAGAGAGTTAGTGTTTGGGATATGGTGGGTGGTGTGGTTGTTTGTTGGCGGGTTGTGGGTTGTGTGGTTGGTTGTGGGGTTGATGGGTTTGAGGACGATCCTCCAGCTTAATGAGTCTTTGTTTGTCCTTGACTCACTCAACGGGCGCTCCGTGTGATTCTTTGCCGTTTCTCCCCCTCATGACGATCCGGATCGTCGGGATCGTCATGTCTTCGTTTGGTGCGGGAGCTTTCTTCTCGGCACCTTGTTTGTGCTGGCGACTCTGATTCATCTACCAGCCTTTTGTATAGACTCTCCTCAGCGGGAGTCCTGGTCTCTATGGCGAGGAGGCGGGAGATGAGTATATCGTGAAGCTGGGTGATCGGGATGGTATAAAGGTTTATTAGTGAAGATGATGGAGTTGAGGTGGTGAGGATGAGTTGTATTGGGGTGTGAAAGGTGGTGGTGAGAGGTGGTGAGGAGACGGGGGTGGTTTGGGTGTCGGTCGGAGCAGCTTCGGAGACTGGTGTTTTCCCGGTATCTCTTCGGGAAGTCTCTAAGGCTTGGAGCATTCGGTCCATCAGACGATCTTCTAGAGAAGATAGAGCTGTGGAAAGTGCGTCTTGTAGTCGTTGCTCCGTGACGAACAGTGGTGGAGTGGGGCCAGGAAGGCGCTCCACTGTCACAACATCGGAATAGATTTCCGATGTGCAGCCTTGAGTAGGTCTTGATTGTCCGGAACGTCATGGGACATCCGTTGTCAACCCTGAAGTCACCACATCGATGGGTTGGCCTATTGTTGGTTCTGAAGATATCGGGGGGCCAATAGGGCTTCCACCCAATCCTTGAGATGATACAATGGGTATCACCTCTCCGGGTGTTGAGACAGATTCAATTGGAATCTGTGCGGTTGGCTGATCAGTTGGTGGTGGAGGTGTTTGCACAGAAGCCGGTATGTTTGAAGGCGATACAGACGGGGCCGAGAGGTGTGGTCGGCGAGAGCCCCTTCTTTGGAGTCTGTCTGCTTCGTCTGAGTCAGTGGCCTCAGGAGAAATATCTTGGGAACACCTTCGGGCTCGACTGCCGTGTTTCAATCTCCTGAGCCGTGGCTTTGGACTCCATTGTTTCCACCAGTGATTCCCTTTGAGAAGGTGCCGGTTCTGGATCCAAGGCTTGTACCATCTCCTCCGTGATGGAGTTGTTTTGACAGTAGTCTTGGTATGCCTCTTCTGTTGGATCAGCTAATCGGAGCAGCTCCAATGGGATCAGCATTGGTTGGAGGGCTAGATCAGCGGCCTTCGGGTTGTGAAAAAATCGAAGGCGTGTCGGAGTGTATTCCCCAACTCGTGGTAGTCTCGGGCTCTGGATGGAGTTCCATGTAGTGTGAGATCAGCACCGGGAACCACCGTACGTAGGGGAGCAACTTGGCCTTCGACTTGGTCTCCCGTTGACGTATCTGGTCCGCTAGATCATTGCAAATTAGGCGGGCCACGTCATACTTCTTGGAAAAGATCACTCCTTGAAAAATGCGAAGGATGTTCCCATTCGCCTTGTCGAATCCGGAGTGTTTTGGGGAGAGGCATTTGTTGATTATGCCGAACAAAGTCTTTCACGGATGGGGAATGCCGTTGTTTTGGAAACTCGCCAATTTGGGCAGTGGGGGCTTGTATCCCATCCGGAGTATATCCGCTACGATCTCCGCGTCTGTTGGAAGTTGATCATACGTTTTGTAGTGCGGAAGATCAAGCATCATGGCCATTAGATTGCGGTTCAGAACTACGTGTCTACTGTTTATTTGTGTTGTATATTCCACGTCGTTTCCGACTGCATGACTCTCCATAAGTCCCCAGAATTGTTGTGGTAGACCATCGATACGGAGGCCGTCATCGTTAATGCTGGCCACAGTGGGTGTCCTTTAAGGATGGAGATGATGACTTGATCCGGGCACCGGAATATTGTTAGATCCAGTTGATAATTGTTGTCATGAACTGGCATGAAGCTTGATGAAGGAGGATATATGTGAGGATAATTTGGAGTTGCCATATCTGTAAAGAATAACATGAAGTTTATTAGTCGATAAATTTTCATATGCGAATAAACGGGATTAAGAATGAATTTAGAGAAAATTGTATGTCTTAAGGTTTATGTTCGAAAGACTTAGTGAAAAATTTTGAAAGATTTGTAAAATTGACTAAGTCTTAGAAGCGTGTTTTTATTCGAGTAACAATTTATTCGATCTATAAATTTTGCGATCTAAAATTTTCTAAGTCTTGAAAAATTTTCTATGTCTTTTTCAGCGTGTTTTTATTCGAGTAACAATTTATTCGATCCTTAAATTTTGCGATCGAATAAAAATGTGTCGAATAACTCAAGTTTTCGCCGCTGACTTTTACGATTGAATAAAATGTTATCGAAAACAATAGTTTTTCGCTGAGTAAGTTTTCGATCGAATAATAAATTGTCGAAAAACTTAAGATTTTCGCCGCGTAGTTTTGCGATCCAATAAAAGAATATCGATGTTTTCGCCGCTGACTTTTGCGATCGAATAAAATATACTCGAAAAATTAATTTTTTGCCGCGTATTTTTTTGATCGAATAAAAGAATAACGAAAAAAAGGTTTTCGACGCTGAGTTTTGCGATCGAATAAAATTGAACAAAAACTAAAGTTCTTCGACGACACTGTTTGCGACACAAACTTTTTCGATCGAAAAATTTTCAAATCAAATAGTAAACGCGTGAAACAAATCTTCGATTTCTGGGTAAATCATGAGTTGATCTGGGTTCAGAATGTTCAGAGAACAGTTGCGAATCCAAATATCATGATTTTAACCCAAAAGGTCGAGTTTAAACATGTTGATTTGAAGGTTTGAAATCAGTTTCAGTCGAAAAAGTATGAATATAAAATTTCTTAAACTATTTTCGTGAAAATGCTTGAGAATCGTATGTTTTTGAACGGAAAATGATTCGAAACTTGTTTCTACCTTCGAAGTGGGCGATTTAAGGAAGAAAATCTCAGAGATACGATGATTAAACAAGAATTTAATCAAAAAAATTGGGCTTCTAGTGAAATTTCAGGTCTGATTAAACAAGAATTTAATCTTTTATGGATTAACCAAAAAAATAAATTGCATAATACTCCCTGTATTTTTGAAGAGATGATATTTTCTCCTAATGTTGATGAAGTGCAACATTTTACTCCTCAGATGAGCTCTAAATTTTCTGTGATGCTTAGAAAAAAGGTTAAAAGTCATGTTTTATAAGTAAATCATATAGGAGATAATAACAAATTCTCATATAAAACTCCCCCTCAACAATTGCACGATATAACTTTTCGGCAATTTAAGCACATATTTAGTAAAATATGGCATATGAAAATTTACTATTTAAGAACAAGTAACGCATTTTAAACAATTTAGCATAGATTTAATAAATTTTGCGTTTTTCAAAAAAAATTCGTATTTTATCAATTCTGAGCCAATGCATGTATTAATGCGTTTAAAATATGCGAAGAATACTTTCAAGTTTCAAAAATATTTTTGTTTTGGGGTCAGATGGGAGATTTTGAACACTATCACACAAAAATTTCTTATTACATATAAAATAATAATTTGCCATAAAATCATGTAACTACTAGACTTAATATTCTAAGATCATAGTATGAATCACTTCGACAACTCTCGCTCATACCACTCAATTTATTTTTATCATGGAAATATTTACCAGATATATCACACATATCAACACGACAAAGTAATATGAATTAATTTGTTATCGTGGCGAATTTTTAATCAACTTACCTCGTGAAAGTTCATCATTTTAAATCAAAGGAACTTTTAAGGGATTATTTTTAGGCTCTCACTAAGGGGGTAGGAAATTTTGGGTTAGTGAGCTTAAAAAAAAATTCTTCAGTTCCAGGGGCCCTTTTGTGAAATTCTGTGTTGATCCTTTAGCTTTTCTTTTCAGGATGAGTCTCGTCGTCTTTACATAACTTTGAGAGAGTAGAACTTCTTTTTGGGTCGAGACCGTGTTCCTTTCGAAGGTTCCACAGTTATGGAATTCGAACCCAAGGCTGTGCTTCTCTTCTCGTTTTCTCTGTTTATAAGATCTAGATTATCGTTGGAGAAGTTCACTTTGAGGTGCTTGTCTTCTAGGAGTATACGAGATTATCTAAGAGAAGTTCACAGTGAGATCCGGGCATCTCTTCTATAATGTTTGAGAAATTCATCATGTGCATCTTTTTTGCTCTCCCCCTCTTTTTCTTGATTGAGTAACCCTGAATCTTGTGAATAAGGTTGAAGGCTTCATTGGGTTTGATAAAGAAAGAGAATGTCGGAGAAGCCCCAAAGAGGATTTCTAGGGGAAAAATGAAAGGACTTATAATTTGGGCTAATTCAGGAATTTCCTAATATGCCCTTACCATTTTCATGACAAAATAGTCACACAAGTAAGAATGAAGCTACGAAGTACAAACCAAAGAATAGTCATTTGAAGTGTGACACACTCAAGGAAAAATTATTTGAGGTTCAAATTCTCACATATATGATATGACTTTGTGTCTAGTGAAACAAACGAAGCCCTTTGAATAAAATAATGTGACATGAATTTTTAGACAAAGAACTAAGTATATATATGGAAGAAATGTTTTTGTGAGTAATTAAAAATAGGCAAAATTAACGTCATCCCCCATTTTTTTTTTATTATTATATTTATATACTATTAAAATTTATGATAGAGTCACGCAAGATAATCGAAGAATATCAAGAAGCACATAGAATATCACATAGAAGCATAATGGAGCATGTAAAACACATTTCAAGTAAGATTGAGATTCAACATGCCTAACTAAGCAATAAGGAATTGGAATTGTTTTTCATCCAATTCTTTAGTGAATAAATCGGCAAGTTGAAGCTCTGTTTTTACAAAATACATATCTATAATGCCTTTTTCTGCATGATCTTTTATAAAATGATAACGAATATCTATGTGTTTCGTGCGTGAATGATGAACGGGATTGCAAGTAATGGCTATAGCACTTTGAGAATCACTGTAAATGGGAATGCTATTAAAATCAAACCCGTAATCGTGTAGTTGTGTCCGCATCCATAGAATTTGCGAGCAACAACTGGCAGCCGGGACGTATTTTGCCTCGGCCGTCGATGTTGATACACAATTTTGTTTCTTTGAGGACCAGCAGACCAACTTTTCGCCTAAAAATTGTGCTCCGCCAGATGTGCTTTTTCTGTCCATTCGACAACCTGCATAATCAGCGTCAGTATAGCAAATTAATTTAAAATCATTATTTTTTGGATACCATAGCCCTAAGTTGGGAGTTCCTTTTAGATAACGTAGAATTCGCTTGACTGCTTGCATGTGGGACTCCGTTGGGTCAACTTGAAAACGAGCACAGAAACAAGCGGCAAACATGATATCGGGGCGACTAGACGTTAAGTAGAGAAGAGATCCGATAATGCTCTGATAGAGTGTGATGTTGACTGCCTTGCCAGACGGATCAACATCCAATTTGCAGTTTGTTGAGATTGGAGTGTTCATCGGTGTGCTCTTGTCTTGATTAAATCTCTTCAGAATATCTCGGATATATTTGGTTTGACTGATGAAGATTCCTTCTTCGAGTTGCTTTACTTGTAGTCTAAGAAAGAATCAGAGTTCTCCCATTTAGCTCTTCTCGAATATTGTCTTCATGAGTTCACCGAATTTCTGACAGAGACGTTCATTTGTTGAGCCGAAGATGATGTCATCAACGTAAACTTAAACTATCATCAGGTCTTTGCCTTGCATTTTAATGAAGAGTGTCGTATCGATGGTGCCTCTTATGATGTTAGACTTGACTAAAAATTCGCTTAGGTCATCATACCAAGCACGAGGGGCTTGTTTTAGTCCATAGAGAGCTTTGTCCAATCGATAGACATGACCAGGAAGGTTCTCGTGCACGAAGCCATCAGGTTGAGCGACGTAGACTTCTTCTTTTAATACGCCGTTGAGAAAGGCGGTTTTAACATCCATTTGATAGACTTTGAAGTCTTTATGAGCCGCGTATGCTAAAAATAGTCGAATTGCTTCGATACGTGCCAACGGTGCATACGTCTCGTCGTAATCAATTCCTTCTTGTTGATTGTATCCATTTACTACCAATTATTGTTTTGCCTCGCGGTCGAGGAACTAACGTCCAAACTTGTAGACGCTCGAATAGGCAGAGTTTATCTTGCATTGCTATTACCCAATCCGGGTCTTTAAGAATTTCGACTACCTTAATTGGTTCATTTTTGCTTAAGAACCATGTGAATAATCCGCTTTGAGTGGACGTTCTAGTGCGTACACCACTTGAAGGATCACCGATGATTTGGTCAATAGGATGAGCTCGAGTCCATTTTCGTTCGTGAGGAATAACTGAAGTTGATCCATCATTGGTTTGTAGATCGAGACATCCTGACTTGATGGGCTGATCATTCGTAGTTGGGAAATTCAATTCGGAGGATGAATCAGAAGGAATTTCCTCATCCGCATTTGTAGGGGCTGCAGCACTAGATGAAGATTCAGAATTAGGAGAATCCGTAACATTTGTCAGAGTTTGAGGATTAGGAGTCTCAATTTGAATTTTTTCCATTGAGAGAGAAGGAGCACTGCTTGGTATAGAATGTGACGAGCAGGAATTTGAGACTCGTTCCGATAAAAATGTTCAAACAGTGAATCTAAATCTTCCAAGTCGGCGGGAATAGCTTCTCTTGACTTTGAGGTAGAAGTTGTCGAAAGTTGTTGACCTTGTGCCAACACGCCTATAAGCTCGGTTCTGAACTGTTTTGTTCAGAAGTCAATTCCGTCATTTCTTGAAAGGTGACGTTGTAGCTTTCAAGAATTGTACGAGAAGACATGAGATAGACGCGATATGATTTGGAAGTAGAGGAATATCCGACAAAAATGGCTTCAAAGGCTTTGGGATCGAACTTGCTTCGATGCTCATGATCGTTGGCCACAAAACACTTGCAACCAAATACTTTGAAGAATGAGATATTCGTGATTCTTTTGTTAATTATCTCATATGGCGTCTTTTCGAAGCGTTTGTGAATAATTGTCCTATTTTGAGTAAAACATGCCGTACTCACTGCTTCAGCCCATAGAAAATGAGGGAGACCGGAGTATATGAGCATTGTTCTTGCAGTCTCAACTAAAGTCCGGTTATTTCTTTCTACGACACCATTTTGTTGAGGCGTTTTTGCGGTTGAGAATTGTTGAATAATTCCAAGTGATTGATAAAAGTTGTTGAGACGCTGATTCTTGAATTCAGTCCCGTTGTCCGTTCTGATTACTAGGATTTTCTTTTGCAGGAGATTCTAAGTTGTATTCACAAAGCTTATTATCAAGTCTCCAGTCTCATCTTTAGTTCGGAGATATCTTGTCAATGTGTAGCAAGAATAATCGTCGACAATTACTAACACATATTTACGACTGTTGATGCTTTGTGTACGCATTGGTCCGCAAAGGTCCATGTGAAGTAATTCCAAGGGTCAAGATGTAGAAACAACTTGCTTGAGTTTGTGTGATGCCCGCTTCATTTTTCCCATTTGACAAGCCGAACAGTGATGCTCTTGATGAGGAGAGATTGTTGGTAGACCGTTGACAAACTTTTTACCAAAGAGTTTGTGAAGAGATTTGTGTTAGATGAGACGGGCGTTGATGTCATAAGTTGTTCCTCTTGATTGTAGTCTTTGAGATGAGGCAAACAGCTGTCGAAGGTCGAACTGTTGTCAGACTGATAGTGTAGAGATTTGATCTTCGTGATCCTGTTAGAAGTTCTTGATTCTGACTATTTAAAATTCTGCACTGATCAGCTAGAAATACCACTTGAAATCCTTTGTCGCAGAATTTTCCTATGCTGAACAGGTTGTGTTTAAGACCTTGGACGTAAGAGACATCTTTAATCATCAGATTCGGCAGTAGAATGTCTCCAAAACTGAGTATTGGAGCTGAATCATTGTTGCCAAATCGGACTTTTCCATTGTAACGGTCTTGGTAGTTGCTCAACAATTCTTGCTTTCCCGTCATGTGTGTGGAGCAACCAGAATCTAAATACCACACATGATGGATCTGCATAGAAAGAGGTTATAGAGATTTAGGTACCCACTTTTGAATGGGTCCTTCGCATTAGCAGATTTGATAGATAAGGTTTGTTCATTTTTGGTTCCTAAACCATTTATGTTTTTAGGTACCCAAACCAACTTGGTATTAGTTGGTTTAAGTGGTACCTCTTTAGGCAATTTGGCTGTTTGGGCTTGTGTTGGCCTAGATGGTGTCTTGGGAACCCAGTGAGGTTGAACCTTACATGGGAGGTTAACTTCAGCACGGACAAATGTCTTATTAATCTTAGTGCATGAGAAAATCTTTTCTCTAGCTAGTCTCTTAAGGTGTTTGGCTGAGTGTACTTTGACCGGATACCTTAAATGAGGACAAGAATGTATTGAGCTATAAGCTTTCTTAATCGATGGATCTTGTTGTCTACGAGACTTAAGACTTGCATTTGTCTTAGAATGATGGTTTGTAATTTTTTAAGTCGAGCCAATTTTAAAATTTGTGCTTTCAAAATTAATAGGTGTTAATACATAAGTGGAAGCAACAACATTAAAGTTAGAACCTGTTGTCTTCTTGCGAGTGTCCACAGTTTTTGATACAGAAGAAAATTTTGAAAATAAGAAATTTCTATCATTTTTCTTCTGAAATTCTATCCTAGTCATTCTTTCCTTTGCATTTTTCACCTCTTTTTCTACTCTACCTGTGGCTGGAATAGAAAAAGCGTTAGAAAAAGTCTTTTTCCTTTTTGAAGCATTTAAGGATTATTTTCCTCCCTTTACTATTTTTAAAGAAGATTTATCTTCTTTTAAAATATTTTGAAAAACAATGGAAGGTGTTTTCTTAGATGTAATCTTGTCCTTAATTAATGATTTTTCTTTCAAAGTAAAATCAGGACATGATTTTAAAATTGAGGAAGTTTTGAGATTAGAAATCTCCAATAAAAGCTCATTCTTTTCAGCTTTGAAAGTCTCTCTTTCGGTTTCTAAGGAAGCGTTTAAATCAGCTATTTTTTTTAATAATAGCATATATATAACAGAAATTAGAATTTTGAAAATGATCATTATTTTCTTCCTTATTTTTAGAAAACTCTTCTAGGGGATATAATGAATTATAGTCAGTAGACAAGTTGAGACCCCTTGTCTTGTAACTATTATTCAAGTTGGTGTAGTCAAAGGGAATGTCAGTCCTATTTGTGGCTTTTCGTTTAGATTCTTCTAAGGCGTTTATTTCTGAAGAATTAGTAAAGACCATTAGAGAAGTTAATCATAATCCCATGTACTTGATGTCATATAATTGTTTAACATTGATCTTTTTCAAGTTACAGGGATTGTTAAAACCTAAGCCTTCTTTAGGATTATAAAATTCTATATCAAGAGGTTGATTTAGAAACATAGTTTGATCCGTTTGACCCCTTTTTGTTAGAAGATCATCTAAAGTTTTAATCCTTGAGTAAATTTTATTACGTTCGTCAGAGATTTCTTTGAAATTATTTTTAGAAATTTCTAAGTCTCCTGACAATCGATAAGAATTGTATTAAGTTCATTGAATTTTGTCTCAGAGGTGGCTATGGTTAATTCAAGACTAGAGATTTTTTCCTTAGCGTTAGATAAGAGAATTTCTAGATGAATTTTCTTATCTAATTGCTTTTGGAAATTGCTTTCGCTAAGAGCTAGTCTCTCTTCTAATTCCTTTGTTCGTTTCCGCTCATTTTTCATGTTAGAGTACTTAATCTGTAACGATTCTAACATGTTTAACAATGTGGAATGAGACATTGTTACCTCTTGTGATGAAGAGGATGCTTTATCGTCGTCGTCGTCAGGCCTTCTTGAAGAGTTATCATTTGAGGCGTCTTCGAGGTATGCCATGAGAGCGACATTTTCATCGTCAGTATATGTGGTGTCTTCCAGCCAATGCTCTTGTTCCGCCATCAGTGCTACTCCAGCCTCTTTTTGTTTAGTGAGTTGGAATTTTTTGGAGTAGTAGTTGGCGTCCTTTTTCTTGGGTAGTTTGCATTCTCTGGCGAAGTGTCCTATCTTACCACAATTATAGCACTTTTGTGGTTCTTTGACGTTTTTAGATGCTGAGGACTCGGCCGGTCTTTCCTTGTGCTTGGAGCTTGATGTCCGAAGTCTATTTGCCGAGGAAGAGGATTTCTTTTTGTAGAACTTTTTGCTCATCATTTTAGAAATGAGAGCACCCTGTTTCTTGAACTCCTTCATATCGGGTTCGGAGTCCGATTCAGATTCGTCTTC
This sequence comes from Linderniella brevidens, assembly GCA_004919715.1. NCBI lineage: Eukaryota > Viridiplantae > Streptophyta > Magnoliopsida > Lamiales > Linderniaceae > Linderniella > Linderniella brevidens. Next base: position 4,134,413 of record SWDC01000158.1, read on the forward strand.
ATCTTCTGAAGAACTTGGCAACTTGATGCTTTTATCTTTGCGAGATCGACTTGTTTTTCTTCCAGAAACAAGAGCTATTGAATCGTCGATCTGCTTGCCCTTAAGTTCTTTTTGTATCTCGCTGATATCTTCTTCATGTTGGGCGAGATTATCAAAGACGGCGTGAATATCCATTTCGTCCAAATCCTTATTTTGACGGATTTGCATGGATATTTTCTTCCATTCCAGTTGAAGAGAAGAAAGAAATCGGATGTTGACCTCCATGTTGGTCTTGAAGATATCTATCTTCCTCAACTCATTAAGAAAGTTAGATAGTGTTGATAGAGTTCATAAACGGTTTCCTCTGCCTTGGCTTTGAATGAGTCGTAAGCGGTTAGAATATTTGCTTTCTTGGCTTTCACTCCAACTTCGGTCTGTTGCATCATCTTGTGGAGCTCGTCCCATATAGCTTTTGCACTAGATAGACTATCTATTTACATATAGATGTCGTTAGGAATTCCTTGCATTAGGAAAGTTTTGGCTCCTAAATCCGCTTTTGCTCTTAATCGCTCCCCCTCTGTATATTCACTAGGAATTTTGAGTCGTCGTGAGGCGGGAATGGGAGGATTATTGGTGGCATCGCCTTCTTGGATGAGCCAAAATTGAGTGGGACCTTCTTGAAGAGAAGCTATCAAATTTGTAGCTTGCTCTTTTGTTTCCAAAAAGTTCATGAATCAGCTTCTCCATACGGTGTATTCGCCTCTTCGTAGAATTGGAGGGCGGACGTCGTTTCCGAGCGAGTAAGCATCCATTTGTAGTTGATTGTTTGGATCTTCGTGAAAGTTTGGAATTGTAATGAAAAGTGTTTCACAAGTGACAAACTTCGTTAGTAATGTTTGATTCGTACTTTAAACAATTTCCCTTTCGTACCATTTTTCGGTTGTTAAAGAGAAATTACTTTGATTTCGAAAAATATTTGATATGAGAATTGATACTTCAAAATTTTGCTAAAGAATTTTGATTTTAAGATAGAAAATTTTGAGTATCGTAGAAGATAATTCGGAGACAAATATTTTTCGTAAGTTTTGAAAATTACAAAATTTGATTTCTTTCAAATATAGTGTAAAATGTGTGTGTGTTTGAGCAGTGAACGAAAAGTTTTTCGAACAATAAAGTTTTCGATAAAAAAAATTCGAACCTTTGATTGGAAAAGATTTTCGATTGTATAAGTTTTTCGTTGTATTTATCGAAAATTATTTTTCGAATGTAAGAGTTTTGCAGAGTAGATATCCTGTCGAAAAATAGTTAGTCGAATAATTTGTTGATCTCAAAAATTTTTATGGAAACATTTGTAATCGAAAAATTAATAGTGATCGGAAAATTTTGTTAAGTTTGACTCAAAGTTTTTCGAGTGTGACTTATTCGATCGAAATATGTTTTCGCTAAATTTTTACTCGAAAATTTAGATGATCGAAAATCTTGAGATCGAAAACTTGTTTTACTATTACATGTTTTTCGAGTCAAAATTAGATATTTATTTAGCGAAAACAATATCCGTCGAAAAAAAAAGCTTTATTACTCTCGAAAAAGATATTTATATATGAATCGAAAAACTAATTATCGAAATAATGTTTTTCGAGTCTTATATTTGAGTAAAACACACGAGAACAGTGTTTGTCATCGAAAAAATTTCTCGGCTGCAAACTTATTCGAAAATTAATTTTCGAGCCAAGCTTTTCGATCGAAAATCCGATCGAAGAACAACAAAGTTCAATGTAACAGTGAAATTTCCAGATTCAACCGAGATGTTCAAGTTAGGTGATGAAATTCTGGATAATCACTCGTTTCTTCGTTCTTAATATGAGTAAACACAAGATTGACCACGTTTTACAGCAAAATATATCAAATATTTCGAAAATCAAATCGAAATCAAAACTTAATCGCAAACGCAACTGTCGATCTAAATCGAAAATCTGAATTAATATGATGTTCTAAGCGATTGAAATAAGTACGTAAATCATTCCTAACATAAAATCTATCACTTAATCAACAAGATCATCAACAAAATTCGCACACATTAAGCATAATTGAGCAAAATACAAGTCACGCAAGTTTTTCGATCGAAAAATCTAGAAAATTATTTTAATCTTAAAATTGCGAATTCAATCCAAAATCAATCACGATCCGCTCGGATACCAATTTAGGTCCTAATTCATTAATCAACAAGCAATCTAAGCATGAATTCTAGGTATTCGAATAAGAAATCTTACGAATTACGTTCGGTCAAATATTCGCGTTGAAGATCTTGAGAGAGGTTGTTTCCGAGATTCTCGATCGTATTCTCTCTCATTTAAAATGTGAATTCAATGCTCGTTATTTTCTGAAAATGAACTTGTGTATTATTTTGATAGTGTACATTGTATTTATACCTATTTACATGGTATATTTACTATTTGGTCCTACACTATCAAAACTACTAATTACGCCCCTAATTACAAGGATAATAAAATAACGAAGCACAATTCTAAATTCTCTTCATACAACTTAGGAAGGAGAAAGGAAAATATACATTATTTTCCAAAGTTACGAAATGGAAATTTACAGAACGAAATTTTTCTCTCATATTTCTATAAAGAAAGTTTTAATGAAAATGCTCCAAGTTCTAGCAAACAAAGTTCATCGTGTGCTTCAAATGATTTTAATAATTCCCCATTTAAGAAGCCTAGACTTGGAAATAATTTTCCTAATTCTTCTCATCATTCTAATGTGAATTGTGTGAATTCTCAACGTAGGGTACACGCCTTATATGATAGTGATGCTTATACTTTTATATGCTCGGATTCCTACAGGAAGTATTCAGTCCAAGTTCCTAAGAAGCATCTTATGCGACTGGCTTCGGAGAAAATATTTAAATCTTTTTCGAGACACACTTTCACCCGAGCTGAAACGTCTTTTCCGTGTCAAATCACTCCTACATGGGTTCCTATGTCTACTATTAAGTTAGGAAATCTCACACAAATTTGGGTACCTAAACGCACATTAATGGATGATTTAGGACCGAAATTAAATTTGACTCCATGTATGCTCAACCTGTTTTCTGCTACTAAGGGAGGACCCACATTACAATGGGTACCAAAGTCCCAATAATGTTTTGCAGTTTCCCTTATGTATGGTATTTGACGTAGTGGCTCCACATGCATGATAAAGGGAAGAGGCGTAAGCTACTACAAGTACACTTCAACGAGGTACACATTCTAATTATGCGTATGTTGAATGAACTTTCAATATTTTAAATTTGCATACGCATACGAGCTACATTGAAAAATACATATTATTTTTCAAATTGGTACATTTTAAATATGTATTTTCAAGACTTAAAGAGATTTTAAAATTCAAAACGCATATTACGCACGGAAATGATAAATAACATTTTTTTTCAATATAATATTTTTAACTGAGCTTAATTTGAGGGGGAGATACTCTTTTATTTTAAAATAGGAGTCACTCTTATATTTAAAAAAAAAAAGGAGAACTACTTTGAATTTTTGAGAGGGAGAAATCTTTAAACGAGTAAATTGAGGGAAAGAGATTCGTAAATTTTTCAATACTACTACGCAACTTTCAAGGGGGGGGGGGAACATTATTTTCGGAAGCATGATTTTGAGGGGGAGAAATAAATAAAATTTGTTGATGTAATTTCGATGTTTTTAACCGGTATATTTTTTACATTTTTTTAACATAATTAAAGCTCCTAAAAAAACAGAGTATATCGTGAAATTTTGTTTTCGACAAGGGTTTATTACCAAGAAAACTTACACTATCGAAATTTTTTTTCGATGACGGCATATGCACCGAGAAATTTTATCGCAGACCTCATCCAAAAATTTTTCTCGATACACCTAATTCCGAAAAAATTTCTTGATACATCTCATCGGAATTTTTTTTTCGACACCATCCGAAAAAAATTATCGATATCTCCACTTCTCGACTCCGACCTGATAACCTCTCACCCGCAAACCAGAGAGATATATATATATATATATATAATATCATACTAATATATATTACTAATAAATATACATATATAGTTCATCTAATTTTCGGAAGCATGATTTTGTGGGGGAGAAATAAATAAAATTTGTTGATGTAATTTTCGATATTTTTAACCGGTATATTTTTTACATTTTTTTAACATAATTAAAGCTCGTAAAAAAAACAGAGTATATCGCGAAATTTTGTTTTCGTTAAGGGTTTATTACCAAGAAAACATACACTATCGAGAAATTTTTTTCGATGACGGCATATGCACCGAGAAATTTTATTGCAGACCTCATCCAAAAATTTTTCTCGATACAACTAATTCCGAAAAATTTTCTTGATACATCTCATCGGAATTTTCTTTTCGATACACCATCCGAAAAAAAATTCTCGATATCTCCACTTCTCGACTCCGACCTGATAACCTCTCACCCGCAAACCAGAGATATATATAGATATATATATATATTTATTTATTTATTTATAATATCATATACTAATATATATTACTAATAAATATACATATATAGTTCATGTAATTTTCGGAAGCATGATTTTGAGGGGGAGAAATAAATAAAATTTGTTGATGTAATTTTCGATTTTTTTAACCGGTATATTTTTTACATTTTTTTAACATAATTAAAGCTCGTAAAAAAACAGAGTATATCGCGAAATTTTGTTTTCGATAAGGGCTTATTACCAAGAAAACTTACACTGTCGATAAATTTTTTTCGATGACGGCATATGCACCGAGAAATTTTATTGCAGACCTCATCCAAAAATTTTTCTCGATACAACTAATTCCGAAAACTTTTCTCGATACATCTCATCCGAATTTTTTTTTCGATACACCATCCGAAAAAAAATTCTCGATATCTCCACTTCTCGACTCCGACCTAATAACCTCTTACCTGCTAACCAGAGATATATATATTTATAATATCATATACAAATATATATTACTAATAAATATACATATATAGTTCATAAAAAAATAGAGAGAAAATAAAAAAAGGGAAAAATAAAATTTTCTCTCATCTTCATTAAGCTTCATGGATATTTCCTCCGACAACTTTCGTCGGACTTCAAGGAACAATCTCGAGCTTACAACAGACAAATATTTCCAAAAGGCAAAGGTGAAAATCTTCATGACGATCCAAATAGTCATTTTCAACGACTTGCTCCGGCTTGCTGATTCAAATACATCAGCACTTATCACGTATCCTTGAAGCATGAATTCTAGATATTCGAATAAGAAATCTCGAGAATTGCCTTTGGTCGAATATTGAGTTTGAAGATCGGGAGAGAGAAACGATTAGAGAGTGGAAGTTTTTGATTGCCTTTCTCTCTCTAGAATGTGAATTCAATACTTGTGAATTTTCTGAAAATGACTTCTTTTTTATTTTTGTTGTGTACATGGTATATATACCTCTATACATGGTATATTTACAAACTAGTCCTACACAAAAAAAAAATATGTGTTACGCCTCTAATTACAAGGATAACTAATTAACAAAGCACAACTTCTAGGTTTCTTCTATCTCCCACTTTGTGCTTGTTCTTCATTCAACTCCATTTATCCTTGTGGGGCGTAGAACGATCTTCTCAATCCCAATGCTGTCTCGTAGTGTCGGACAACATTCTTCAGCTCCAGTCTTTCATTTATTGCATCCAGAAGCTCATTTAGGAGCGGGGCCTCTTCTTCACCAAGATCCTCGAAGATCGTTTCTTCAGTGATCTCCGCCAACCTCTTCTCGATGTTCTTCCTCACGAGCTTCAACGTACCGTCACAGAATTTGTGAACCTCAGACTTCATCATCGCTCACGTCTTTCCAATAATTGAAGATGTAATTTTCTCGGAAGTCGTTGAGCGGGAAGCCTTTCATGAGCGGAGACTCCATGTTGACCTTCTTCATATTGTTCTCTACGACAATTTGAAGGTCGTGTGCGGTATGGAACTTGATCTGTCGCACCATGAATCTCTTTAACCCCTCGAGTCCTACCTTCTTGATGTAAAAAGTGAGTGTCTGGTATTTTCTCTTGTACATCTGAAACAGACGATACACTTCGTCTGGTGGAAGGAATGACAAATAGCTTTCATCTATCTCTTCTCGAGTATGGTTGTTGTCCGCTCGCTCGATGTGGTGTATAAGGGTTAGGTAACCTCCAATCGTGTGAGGTACGCCCACGAGTTGGAGGATCGATGGCATGTCCCTGAAATGGTTTCTGAGATGACCCGTTGGGATGCCACTTCGATCCGGACCAAGGTAGTTCAGTAAGAAGATATGCTCCATCTTCTTCCTCTCTTCCCAGTGTGAGATGCCCCGTAAATTCAGCTCATTGAGCTTCTTGATTCGATTGGGAGCCCTCCAAATCTGCTTCCTTATGTCTTCAAGGAACGGGACTTCAATCCTTACATTCTCCCAAGGCGTCTCGACCCTGACAGTCCCCTTTGATAAGTGAGTAAGGGAGTTGACTCGATGCCTGATCATCTCTGGTAGTTCGGGGAGTGTGGAGTTGTAGTTCTCACCCTCTTGAAGTTCTTCGTCTTCAAGCAGCACGAAATCTACCGAAGCTTGTTGTAAGAAGTATCTGACATTGGAAAGCCTGGCTTGATCAGCTTCCTCTGCTTCCCATTGCGTCATCCACTTCTCATTTAAGATGTAATCATCTACGATCACATGTGGATCGTAGACGACCGCTTCCGCTTGATTTTGGAGGAGGTTGAGGGTCGGATTGGATTTGGACTTATGGGAATGGGAGGTAGAGGTGTGTGGGATGTGGTGGATGTAGTGGTTGTTTGTTGGCGGGTAGTGGGTTGTGTGATTGGTGGGTCGGTGGATGATCCTCCAGCTTCTCGAGTCGTTGTTTGTTTTTCTCAATTCTTACCACGGCCGCTTCGTGTGGTCCTTTGCCGTTTCTCCCCTCATGATGATCCGAATAATCGGGATCGTCATGTCTTCGCTTCGTGCGGGAGCTTTCTTCACGGCACCGTGTTTGGGCAGGTGGCTCGGATTCATCTACTAGCCGTTTGTAAAGACTCTCCTCAGCTGGGGTCCTGGTCTCTAGGGCTAGTAGTTGAGAGATGAGGATGTCGTGAAGCTGGGTGATAGGGATGGTGTATGGGTTGATGAGGGAAGGTGACTAGGTTGGAGTTGTTAGAGTGGGTTATATGGGGATGTGTATGGTGGTGGTTAGTGGTGGTGAGGATACGGGTGTGGTGTGAGCTTCGGACGGAACTGCCTCTGAGAATGGTGCTTTCCCGGTATCCTTTCAAGAAGTCTCAATAGCTTGGAGCATCCTGTCCATCAGTCGGTTTTCAAGATAAGAGATGGTTGTGGAGAGGGCCTCTTGCAGTCTTTGCTCCATCATGATCATGGGTGAAGTGGGGCCAGGAAGGAGCTCCACTGTCACAACATCAGAGAAGATTTCCGATGTGCCGCCTGGAAGAGGACTTGAAATACCGGAACGTCCAAGGACATCCGTTAACAACCCAGAAGTCACCACTTCAGTGTGTTGGCCCATTGTTTTCTCCGAAGATGTCGGGGGTCCAACGGGGCTTCTACCCAATTCTTGAGATGATAAGGTATGTACCATCTCTATGGGAGTTGAAACAGATTCAATGTGAATCTGTGTGGTTGTCTGAACCGATGGTGGTGGAGGAGATGGCATTGAAGCTATTTGGGTTGAAGGAGATGCAGAAGGGGCAGCAATTTGTTGTCGTCGTGATCCCCTTAGTAGTAGTCTGCATTCCTCATGAGACTCAATGGCCTCAGGAGATTCGGCTTGTTGAGGGACACCTTCGGGCTCAACAGCCGTGTTTCTGTCTCCTGAACCTCAGCTTCTGGCTCTTATGGCACCACCAAAGTTTCTCGTTGGGAAGGCACCGGAGCTTGATCCACTGACCGTACCATTTCCTCTGTGATGGAATTATTTTGGCAATAATCCTGGTAGGCCTGGTCTGTGGGATCAGCTAGGCTGAGCAACTCTAGAGGGATCAACATCGGTTGGAGTGCTAGATCGGCTGCCTTCGGGTTATGAAAGAACCGCAGTCTTGGCGGTATATAACCTCCAACGGGTGGTAGGCGCGGGATCTCCGGATGTACATCCATGAAGTGGGAGATCAGCACCGGGAACCACCGGACTTACGGAAGGATCTTTGCCTTCGATTTTGTCTCCCTCTGACGCATTTGGTCCTCTAAGTCATTCTATATTAGTTGGGCCACGTCATATTTCTTCAAAAAAATGACTTCATGGAAGATGCGAAGGATGTTTCCGTTCGCCTTGTCAAAACCGGAGTGCTTTGGGAAGAGGCATTTGTTGATGATGCCGAACAGTGCCTCCATGGGTGTGGGATCCCGCTATTTTGGAAAGTAGCCAATTTGGTCAGCGGTGGCTTATATCCCATCCGGAGTATATATTCGACGATCACCGCATTTGTTGGTAGTTGGTCGTATACTTCATGATGCGGTAGATCGAGCACCATGGCCAGTAAATTCTTGTCCAGGATGACGTGTTTTTGATTGATCTTCGTTGTGTATCCCACGTCATCCCCAATGATGTGGCTCGTCATACATCTCCAGAATTGCTGGAGGTAGACCATTTGTACTGAAGCCGTCATTGTTAGAGCTGGCCATAGAGGCTGTCCTTTAAGGATGGAGATTATCACTTCATTCGGACACCGAAAGGTGGCGAGGTCCAATTGATAGTTGTTGTCGTGGACCGTCATACAACTGTCAGAGGAATAGAGAGTACTCTTGATGTGCCATTTCTGCAAAGAAGAAGTGAAATTCATTAGATGAATATTTTCATATGCAAATTTTACTAAGTAACTGTGTATGGCGAAAAAGATTTAAAAATTTTATCTAGTGTTAGAGTTTATTATCGAAAGACTTAGAAAAAAAATTGAAAAATTTGCTAAGTATATTCAGCGTGAATTTTTTCGATCGTTGAATTTGTCGAAAACAAAAGTTTTTCGCTAAGTAATTTTGCGATCGAATAAAGAATTATCAAATAATTCACGATTTTCGCCGCTGACTTTCACGATCGAATAAAAATTTGTCGAAAACAAAAGTTTTTCGCTGAGTAATTTTGCGATCGAATAACATGTTGTCGAAAAACTTAAGTTTTTTCGCCGCGTAGTTTTGCGATCGAATAAAAATATATCGAAAAACTTAAGGTTTTCGCCGCTTATTTTTGTGATCAAATAAAATTTAATCGAAAAATAATAGTTTTCGCCGCGAAGTTTTTTGATCGAATAAAAATCATATAAAAAAATAAGGTTTTCGCCGCTGAGTTTTGCGATCGAGGAAAACTTAACGAAAAGTAAAGTTCTTCGATGACACTGTTTGCGATAAGAACATTTTCGATCGAAAAAGTTTGAAATCAAACATTAAACGCTTAAAAGCACAAATGACGATTTCTGGGTAAATCATGAATTAATTTGGACTAGGAACGATCCAATATCATTTGCGAATCCAAATATCATGGTTTTAATCTGAATGGTCGAGTTTAAACACGTTAATTTTGAGAGTTTTAAGACGTTTCAGTCGAAAAGAAAAAAAATCGAAGTAAAATTTTCGTCAAATGATTTTGAGAAACAGTCGCGAATCGTGCGTTTTTGAACGGAAATATGATCCGAAACGGGTTTCTACCTTCAAATTTGGCCAGTTTTGACAGAAAATCAATGAAGATTGAAGAGTTTTGAAGAAACCGACGAAGAGATTTTGGAATCCGGAAACTTTTTCGAGTGTGAGATGTTACGTGAGAGTGAGTTTTTCGATCGCAAAAGTTATATTAATACTTTTCGATCAGGTAAGGTTTAAAGGGCTTTGGGCCGAAAAAAATTATTTTAGGCTTTCGTTAAAATTCAGATCTGATTAAACGAAAAATTTAATCTTTTACTTGTGAATCCAAAAATAAATTCCATAATGCTCCCTGTATTTCTGAAATAAATGCAATTATCTTCAAATGTTGATGAAATTCAACACTTGACTCCTCGGATGAGCTCGAAATATTATGTGATACTTAAAAAAAATATTAGAAGTCGTGTTTGCAAGTAAATCATTTTAGGAGATAAGAACAAATTTTCATGTAAAACTCCCCCTTAACAAATGCACGTTTTAACTTTTTGGCAATTGTAGCACATATTTAATACAATTGTGCATATGAGAATTTACTAAATAAGCACATGTAACGCAGTTATTCAATTCAGCATAGATTCATGGAAATTTTGCGGTTTTCAAAAATTTTGCATTTTATCAAGTCTGATCCAATGCATTTATTCAATGCAGTTTAAAATGTGCAAAAATATATATTAATTTTTTTAATTTTTTTAAATAATTTCCAACGATATATGTTTATCAGAAAAATTTAGTTTTGGGGTCAGATTGTCCAATTCGACAACTCTCGCGTGGTTCGCTCATAGCACTCAATTTATTTTTATCATGGAAATATTTAGTAGATATATCACAACAAAATTATATCAATTAATTTGTTATCGTAGCGTATTTAATCAACTTACCAAGTGAAAGTTCATCAATTTGAATCAAATGGACTTTGAAGGGATTATTTTTAGGCTCTGACTAAAAGGGTATGATATTTTTGGGATTAGTGAGCTTAAAAATTCTTCAATTCCAATGGCTCTTTTAATATTCATTTACTCCTCTTTGTTTTCTTTTCTCTGCACTTGCTCAAGATGAGTCTCTTCTTCTTCACGAAGTATTGAGAGATGAGAATGAGATCTTTTTTTGTTGTCGGGCCGAGATCGTGTTTCTTTCGAAGGTTTCACAGTTATGGAAGTCGAACTCAAGGCCGTGCTCCTCTTATCGTTTTCTCTATATAAGATCTAGATTATTGTTGGAGAAGTTCACTTCGAGGTGCTTCTCTTCTATGAGTGTACGAGATTATCTAGGAGAAGTTCACAGCGAGATTCATGTTTCTCTCTTTTAAAATGATCGGAAGAAATTCATCATGTGCATCTCTTTTTCTTTCCCTCTTTTTTTCATGATTGAGCAACCCCAAAACGTAGGTATAAGGTTGAAGGATTGTCGGGTTTCAAAAGAAAAAGAATGTCGGAGAAGGCTCAAAGGGGATTTCTAGAGGTAAAAGTAAAGAATTGATAATTTGGGCCAAGTGAGGAATTTCCTAATTTTTCCCTTATCATTTTCATGACAAACTAGCACAAAAGCAAGAATGAGGCTACAAACTATAGATCAAGAGATAGACTTTTGAAGAGTGACCTACTCAAAAAAAAATTGAGGCTCAAATAAGAAATCTTACGAATTACGTTCGGTCGAATATTCGCGTTGAAGATCTTGAGAGAGGTTGTAAATTTCCGAGATTCTTGATCGTATTCTCTCTCGTTTAAAATGTGAATTCAATGCTCGTTATTTTCTGAAAATGAACTTGTATTTTATTTTGATAGTGTACATTGTATTTAGACCTATTTACATGGTATATTTACTATTTGGTCCTACACTATCAATACTACTAATTATGCCCCAATTACAAGGATAGTTAAAATACAAAGCACAACTTTAAATTCTCTTCAATCTCCCCCTTTGTGTTTGTCTTCGTTTCAGCTCCTTTTATCCTTGTCGGGCGTAAAATGATTTTTGCAATCCCAATGTTGTCTCGTATCTTCGAACGACATTCCTCAGCTCCAATCTCTCATTTATCGCATCCAGAAGCTCATTTAAGAGTGGGGCCTCTTCTTCACAAAGAGCTTCGAAGATTGTCTCTTCGGTGATCTCTCCCAATCTTTTCTGGATGTTCTTCCTCACATAACTTGTGGATCTCTGACTTCATCATAACCCTCGTCTTTCCAATTACTGAATTCCATAGGTTATGGCGAGACCATGTTTCTTGAAGATGTAGTTCTCAGGAAAATTGTTGAGTGGGAAGCCATTCATAAGCGGAGATTCCATGTTGACCTTCTTCATATTGTTCTTTATAGCAATTTGAAGGTCGTGTGCGGTGTGATATTTGATCTGCCGCACCATGAATCTCTTCACTCCCTCGAGTCCTTCAGTCTTGATATATCCGGATTGTGTCTGGTATTTTCTCTTGTACATCTGATACAAATGGTAGACATCATCCGGTGGAAGGAAAGGGAGATAGCTTTCATCTATCTCCTCCGGAGTGCGGTTGCTGTCCGCTCTCTCAATAATGTAGATAGGGGTTGGGTATCTTCCAATCATGTGCGAGATAGTTGAGCATGAAGATATGCTCCATTTTCTTCTTGTCTTCCCAGTGTGAGATGCCCCGTAGATTGAGTTCGTTGAGCTTCTTTATTTTGTTTGGCGCCCTCCATATCTTCTTTCTAATGTCTTCAATAAACGAAACTTCTATTCTGACATTCTCCCATGGTGTCTGGACTCTAACCGTCCCTTTTCATAAGCGGGGAGGAGAGTCGACTTTGTGCTTAATCATCTCTGGTAGCTCTGGTAGAGCAGAACTGTAGTTCTCACCTTCTTGAAGTTTTTCTTCTTCAAGCATCACCAAGTCCACCGAAGCTTGTTGTAAGAAGTATATGACGTTGGAGAATCGAGCTAGAGCAGCTTCTTCTGGTTCCCATTGCGTCATCCACTTCTCGTTTAGGATATAGTCATCTTCGATCAGATGTGGATCGTAGACCACTGCTTTTGGTTGGGTTTGAGAGGGGTTGGAGGTCGGGATTGTATTTGGATTTGTAGAAAAGAGAGTTAATGTTTGGGATATGGTGGTGGTGTGGTTGTTTGTTGGCGGGTTGTGGGTTGTGTGGTTGGTTGTGTGGTTGATGGGTTTGAGGACGATCCTCCAGCTTCATGAGTCTTTGTTTGTCCTTGACTGACTCTATGGCCGCTCCGTGTGATTCGTTGCCGTTTCTCCCCCTCATGACGATCCGGATCGCCGGGATCGTCATGTCTTCGTTTGGAGCGGGAGCTTTCTTCTCGGCACCTTGTTTGTGCTGGCTGCTCTGGTTCATCTACCAGCCTTTTGTATAGACTCTCCTCAGCGGGAGTCCTGGTCTCTAAGGCGAGGAGGCGGGACATGAGTATATTGTGAAGCTGGGTGATCGGGATGGTATATGGGTTTATGACTGAAGATGATGGAGTTGAGGTGGTGACGATGGGTTGTACTGGGGTGTGAAAGGTTGTGGTGAGAGGTGGTGAGGAGATGGGGGTGGTTTGGGAGTTGGTCGGAGCAGCTTCGGAGAGTGGTGTTTTTCTGGTATCTCTTCGGAAAGTCTCTAAGGCTTGGAGCATTCGGACCATTAGACGATCTTCTAGCGAAGATAGAGCTGTGGAAATTGCGTCTTGTATTCGTTGCTCCGTCACGAACAGTGGTGGAGTGGGGCCAGGAAGGCGCTCCATTGTCACAACATCGGAATAGATTTCCAATGTGCCGCCTTGAGTAGCTCTTGATTGTCCGGAACGTCATGGGACATCCGTTGTCAACCCTGAAGTCACCACTTCGATGGGTTGGCCTATTGTTGGCTCCGAAGATATCGGGTGTCCAATGGGGCTTCCACCCAATCCTTGAGATGATACAATGGGTATCACCTCTACGGGTGTTGAGGCAGATTCAATTGGAATCTGTGCGGTTGGCTGATCAGTTGGTGGTGGAGGTGTTTGCACAGAAGTCGGTATGTTTGAAGGCGATACAGACGGGGCCGAGAGGTGTGGTCGGCGAGAGCCCCTTCTTTGGAGTCTGTCTGCTTCGTCTGAGTCAGTGGCCTCAGGAGAAATATCTCGAGGAACACCTTCTGGTCCGCTAGATCATTCCAAATTAGGCGGGCCACGTCATACTTCTTGGAAAAGATCACTCCGTGAAAAATACGAAGGATGTTCCCATTCACCTTGTCGAATTCGGAGTGTTTTGGGGAGAGGCATTTGTTGATTATGCCGAACAATGTCTTCCACGGATGGTGAATGTCGTTGTTTTGGAAACTCGCCAATTTTGGCATTGGGGGCTTGTATCCCATCCGGAACATATCCGCTACGATCTCCGCGTCTGTTGGAAGTTGATCATACGTTTCGTAGTACGGAATATCAAGCACCATGGCCATTAGATTGCGGTTCAGAACGACGTGTCTTCTGTTTATTTGTGTTGTATATTCCACGCCGTTTCCGACTGCATGGCTCTCCATAAGTCCCCTGAATTGTTGTAGGTAAACCATCGGTACGGAGGCCGTCATCGTTAATGTTGGCCACAGTGGGTGTCCTTTAAGGATGGAGATGATGACTGCATCCGGGCACCGGAATGTTGTTAGATCCAGTTGATAATTGTTGCCATGAACTGGCATGAAGCTTAATGAAGGATATATGTGAGGATAATTTGGAGTTGCCCTATCTGTAAAGAATAACATGAAGTTCATTAGTTGATAAATTTTCATATGCGAATAAACGGGATTAAGAATGAATTTATAGAACATTGTATGTCTTAAGGTTTGTAAAATTGAATAAGTCTTAGAAGCGTGTTTTTATTCGAGTAACAATTTATTCGATCTTTAAATTTTGCGATCGAAAATTTTCTAAGTCTTGAAAAAATTTCGAAGTCTTTTTTCAGTGTGTTTTTATTCGAGTAACAATTTATTCGATCTTTAAATTTTGCGATCGAATAAAAATGTGTCGAATAACTCAAGTTTTCGCCGATGACTTTTACGATCGAATAAAATGTTATCGAAAACAATAGTTTTTTCGCTGTGTAGTTTTTCGATCGAATAAAAAATAATCGAAAACAGTAGTTTTTCGCTGAGTAAGTTTTCGATCGAATAAAAAAATTGTTGAAAAACATAAGTTTTTCGCCGCGTAAGTTTGCGATCGAATAAAGAATATCAAAAATCTTAAAGTTTTCGCCGCTGACTTTTGCGATCGAATAAAATATAATCGAAAAATTAAGTTTTTCGCCGCGTAGTTTTTTTCGATCGAATTAAAATATATCGAAAACAAAATGTTTTCGACGCTAAGTTTTGCGATCTAATAAAACTTAATGAAAACTAAAGTTCTTCGATGACACTGTTTGCGAAACAAACTTTTTCGATCGAAAAATTTTCAAATCAAACAGTAAACGCGTAAGTAAATTTCGATTTCTGGGTAAATCATGAGTTAATCTGGGTTCGAAACGTCCAGAAAACAGTTGCGAATCCAAATATCATGATTTTAACCCAAAAGGTCAAGTTTAAAGCAGTTGATTTGAAAGTTTGAAATCTGTTTCAGTCGAAAAAGTATTAATATGAAATTTCTTCAAATGTTTTCGTGAAACTGCTTGTGAATCGTATGTTTTTGAACGGAAAATGATTTGAAACTTGTTTTTACCTTCTAAATGGGCGATTTAAGGAAGAAAATCACAGAGATGGTTGAGATTTGTTGAAATCGCCGGAGTTCGAAGTTTGTTTTTGCGGAAGTCGAAATGTTTTTTGATGGTAATGAGTTGCGTGTGAGTGAGTTTTTCAATCGATAAAGTGGTATTAATAATTTACGATCGGGTAAGGTAAAAATACATTGGCCCGTAAAAAAAAAAAAATTGGGCTTTTAGTGAAATTTCACGTCTGATTAAACAAGAATTTAATCTTTTATGGATTAACCAAAAAAATAAATCGCATAATACTCCCTGTATTTTTGAAAGAGATGAAATTTTCTCCTAATGTTGATGAAATTCAACATTTGACTCCTCGGATGAGCTCTAAATTTTTTGCGATGCTTAGAAAAGATGTTAGAAATCATGTTTTATAAGTAAATCATATAGGAGATAATAACAAATTCTCATATAAAACTCCCCCTCAACAATTGCACGATATAACTTTTCGGCATTTTAAGCTCATATTTAGTACATTTTGGCATATGAAAATTTACTATTTAAGAACAAGTAACACATTTTAAACAATTTAGCATAGATTTAATTAAATTTTGCGTTTTTCAAAAAAATTTCGCATTTTATCAATTCTGAGCCAATGCATGTATTAATGCATTTAAAATGTGCGAAAAATATTTTCAAGTTGCAAAAATATTTTTGTTTTGGGGTCAGATGGGACATTTTGAACACTATCACACAAAAATTTCTTATGACATAAAATAATAATTTGCCATAAAATCATGTAACTAGACTTAATATTCTAAGATCATAGTATGAATCACTTCGACAGCTCTCGCTCATACCACTCAATTTATTTTTATCATGGAAATATTTAGCAGATATATCACTCATATCAACACGACGAAGTAATATCAATTAATTTGTTATCGTAGCGAATTTAATCAACTTAATAAGTGAAAAATCATCATTTTGAATAAAAGGGACTTTGAAGAGATTTTATTTAGGCACTGACTTAAGAGTTAGAAAACTTTGGGTTATTGAGTGAGAAAAAAAATCCTTCAGTTCCAGGGGCCCTTTTGTGAAATTCTGTGTTGATCCTTTTGCTTTTCTTTTCAGGATGAGTCTCGTGTTCCTTACAAAACTTTGAGAGATTAGAACTTCTTTTTGGGTCGAGACTGTGTTCCTTGTGAAAGTTTTACAGTTATGGAGTTCGAAACCGAGATTGTGCTTCCCTTCTCATTTTCTCTATTTATAAGATCTAGATTATCGTTGGACACTTCGGGGTGCTTCTCTTCTAGGAGTATATGAGATTGTCTAGGAGAAGTTCACAGTGAGATCCGTGTATCTATTCTATAATGATTGAGAAATTCATCATGTGCATCTCTTTTGCTCTCCCCCTCTTTTTCTTGATTAAGTAACTCCGAATCTTATGAATAAGGTTGAAGGCTTCATTGGGTTTGATAAAGAAAAAGAATGTCGGAGAAGGCCCAAGGAGGATTTCTAGGGGAAAAATTAAAGGATTTATAATTTGGGCTTAGTGAGGAATTTCTTAATATGCCCTTATCATTTTCATGACGAAATAGTCACACAAGTACAAACCAAAGAAGTCATTTGAAGTGTGACTACAAAAAAAAGTATGGAGGTATAAATTCTCACATATATGATGTGTTTTTGTGTCTAGTGAAACAAACGATTTTCTTTGAATAAAAGAATGTGACGTGACTTTTTAGGCAAAAAACTAAGCATATATATCGAAGAAATATATTTGTGAGTAATTCAAAATAGGCAAAATTATCGTCATCCCCCATTTTTATTATTATTATTATTATATTTATATACTATTAAATTTGGGATAGAGTCACGAAAGATAATCAATGAATATCAAGAAGCACATAGAATATCACATAAAAGCATAATAGAGCATGTAAAGCACTTTTCAAGTAAGATTGAGATTCAACATGCCTAACTTAGCAATAAGGAATTGGAATAATTTTTCATCCAATGCCTTAGTGAATAAATCGGCAAGTTGAAGCTTCGTTTTGACAAAATACATATCTATAGTGCCTTTTTCTACATGATCTTTTATAAAATGATAACAAATATCTATGTGTTTCGTGCGTGAATGATGAACAGGATTGCAAGTAATGGCTATAGCACTTTGAGAATCACTGTAAATGGGAATGTTGTTAAAATCAAACCCGTAATCGCGTAGTTGTGTCCGCATCCATAGAATTTACGAGCAACAGCTGGCAGCCGCGACGTATTCCACCTCGGCCGTCGATGTTGACACACAACTTTGTTTCTTTGAGGACCAGCAGACCAACTTTTCGCCTAAAAATTATGCTCCGTCAGACGTGCTTTTTCTGTCCATTCGACAACCTGCATAATCAGCGTCAGTATAGCCAATTAATCTATAATCAGTATTTTTTGGATACCATAGCCCTAAGTCGGGAGTTTCTTTTAGATAGCGTAGAATTCGCTTGACTGCTTGCATGTGGGACTCCTTGAAAACGAGCACAAAGACAAGTGGCAAACATGATGTCTGGGCAGCTAGACGTTAAGTAGAGAAGAGATCCGATAATGCTCCGATATAGTGTGATTTTGACTGCCTTGCCAGACTGATTAGCATCCAATTTGCAGTTTGTTGAGATTGGAGTGTTCATCGGTGTGCTCTGTCTTGATTAAATCTCTTCAGAATATCTCGAATATATTTGGTTTGACTGTTGAAGATTCCATCTTCGAGTTGCTTTACTTATAGTCCAAGAAAGAATGGGAGTTCTCTCATTAAGCTCATCTCGAATTTGGTCTTCATGAGATCACCAAATTTCTGACAGATACGTTCATTCGTCGAGCCGAAGATGATATCATCAACGTAAACTTGAACGATCATGAAGTCTTTGCCTTGCTTTTTGATGAAGAGTTTCGTATCGATTGTTCCTACTATGAAGTTGGACTTGACTAAAAATTCGCTTAGGAAATCATACCAAGCACGAGGGGCTTGTTTTAGTGCATAGAGAGCTTTGTCCAATCGATAGACATGATCAGGAAGGTTTTCGTGCACGAAGCCATCGAGTTGAGCGACGTAGACTTCTTATTTTAATACGCCATTGAGAAAGGTGTTTTAACATCCATGTGATAGACTTTGAAGCCTTTATGAGCCGCGTATGCTAAAAATAGTCGAATTGCTTCGATACATGCCACCGGAGCATACTTCTCGTCGTAATCAATTCCTTCTTGTTGATTGTATCCCTTGGCTATGAGTCGTGCTTTATTCCTGATAACTTCACCGTTTTCGTTCTTCTTATTCTTGAAAACCCATTTAGTACCAATTATAGTTTTGCCTTGTCGTCGAGGAACTAACGTCCAAACTTGTAGACGCTCGAATAGGCAGAGTTTATCTTGCATTGCTATTACCCAATCCGGGTCTTTAAGAGCTTCGACTACCTTAATTGGTTCATTTTTGCTTAAGAAGCATGTGAATAATCCGCTTTGAGTGGACGTTCTAGTGCGTACACCACTTGAAGGATCACCGATGATTTGGTCAATAGGATGAGCTCGAGTCCATTTTCGTTCGTGAGGAATAACCGAAGTTGATCCATCATTGGTTTGTAGATCGAGACATCCTGAATTGATGGGCTGATCATTCGTAGTTGGGAAATTCAATTCGGAGGATGAATCAGAAGGAATATCTTCATCCGCATTTGTAGGGGCTGCAGCACTAGATGAAGATTCAGAATTAGGAGAATCCGTAACATTTGTCGGAGTTTGAGGATTATGAGTCTCAATTTGAATTTCTTCCATTGAGAGAGAAGGAGCACTGCTTGGTATAGAATGGGACGAAGCAGGAATTTGAGACTCGTTCCGATAAAAATGTTCAAACAGTGAATCTAAATCTTCCAAGTCGGTGGGAATTGCTTCTCTTGACTTTGAGGTAGAAGTTGTCGAAAGTTGTTGACCTTGTGCCAACACGCCTATAAGCTCGGGTTCTGAACTGTTTTGTTCAGAAGCCAATTCCATCATTTCTTGAAAAGTGACGTTGTAGCTTTCAAGAATTGTACGAGAACACTTGAGATAGACGCGATATGATTTGAAAGTAAAGGAATATCCGACAAAAATGGCTTCAAAGGCTTTGGGATCGAACTTGCTTCGATGCTCCCGATCGTTGGCCACAAAACACTTGCAACCAAATACTTTGAAGAATGAGATATTCGGGATTCTTTTGTTAATTATCTCATATGGCATCTTTTCAAAGCGTTTGTGAATAATTGTCCTATTTTGAGTAAAACAAGCCGTACTCACTGCTTCAGCCCATAGAAAGTGAGGAGACCGGAGTATATGAGCATTGTTCTTGCAGCTTCAACTAAAGTCCAGTTCTTTCTTTCTACGACACCATTTTGTTGAGGCGTTTTTGCGGCTGAGAAATGTTGAATAATTCTAAGTGATTGATAAAAGTTGTTGAGACGCTGATTCTTGAATTCAGTCCTGTTGTCCATTCTGATTACTTGGATTTTCTTTTGCAGGAGATTTTGAGCTGTATTCAGAAAGCTTATTATCAAGTCTCCAGTCTTATCTTTAGTTCGGAGATATATTGTCCATGTGTAGCGAGAATAATCGTCGACAATTACTAACACATATTTACGACCGTTGATGCTTTGTGTACACATTGGTCCGTAAAGGTCCATGTGAAGTAATTCTTAGGGTCGAGATGTAGAAGTAACTTTGTTAGGAATTAATTGTAGTGTCCTTAGTTAGTATTTGAGTTTTGGGTCAATATTAGTTAATTTATTGTATTTGGGGTCAAATTGTAAATATTTTATTGTTTGAGTCCCAAGCCTTAATATACCAACTCATGTGGTATATAAGGCATCCCATTAACCCTAATTAGGGTTGGTCAATGTATAATTCTTAAAAGTAAGTTCTTAATTTCGGCACACACACACAAACACACACTGAAGGTGTTTTAAGAACTTTATCATTTTTAAGCCTTTGATCCTCTCTTGAGTGCGTAATCGGACTAACAAGTGGTATCAGAGCAAGACACGGATCGATCTGTGCAAATCTATACCAATTTCGTTTGATTTCGTCAAGATCGAAAGAGTTTACTAAGCAAATTTTATTTTCGATTTTTTTTCAAGTATTTTGGGTTAGATCTTGCTGTTATTGATGTTTTTAAACCTTTAAATGCTTGATTATCAGTCTTGGCTTGTTTAGGAACTCGTTTAGATTAATTTTCGTCAAGTTTGAGAAATTTCTGGGGAGAAATCGATTGAAATTGGTGTGTTTTAAAGTTGCTGGAAAAATTTCGGGCGTTTCTCTAGAACAGTGTTTATTCACTCGAAGTTCGTTCTTGAACCCGAAAATTAACTCATATTGCCGAATTTCAATTGAAATTCGCCGAAATTGAGAAAATTTTCGATCAGAAAATTGACCGAATTTGAGTAAGCTAAGTTTATTCGCCGAATTTGCTTTCTACTGTTTAAAATTCACGGAGAATTTGGAATTTTAAAATTAAGATTGCCCGAATTTCAACTTCAAATTTTCGGCGAAGTTTTGATTTAAGTCACCCGAATTTCTTAATTCTCGGCGAACTTTTATCAGAAAGTCACCCGAATTTTGATTCTTTTTAATTCTCGACTGAATTTAGTTTACCCGAATTTTGAAAGTAATTTTCGATAAAATTTTTCCTACCTTAATTTAATCCTGAACTTCGGCGAACTTATTTTTGTCACCCGAATTTTGATTTCCTTTGATTTCAAAATTCTCGACAAAGTCTTTTCATCTGAATTTCAGAATTCAAATTTCGGCAACAACTCTACAAGTGCCCGAATTTTATTCTTTAAAATTAAAATAAAAAGTCGAACACTTAAACACAATTTCTTTCCACCAAAATTTACTCAAACTTAACGTTATTCTTAGACGTTATTTTTCGAAACTGACCATTTAGGATTGCAGATCACGACCGTGAACGATCATTAAAAAGCACTCAACTACATCCATGGATTTCATAGCAATCGGAGCGATAACAGACCCCCAATTCTAACAATGAAAAGGGGGGAGTTCACAGCATGGAGAAACCGATTTGTAAATTTCGTTAGCTCCAAGGACATAGGAAACGAAATCCTAGAGTCCCTCTCGGAAGGACCCATAACATATTGGGTTAATATAGAGGGTGATTCCACAACAAATCCTCCCACCTTACCATCCATTCAGAAAAAATCTCCCACATGCTACACAATGGAAGAAAAGAACAGGGTCAAGGCAGATCGACTTGCACTCAACTATCTCATCCAGGGTAGCGAGTAGATAGCCTCACCACTGCTAAGGAAATGTGGGACGAGATCCATAAGCTGATGCAAGGGACGGAAATGGGAATCAAAGCACGTAAGGCAAACACCCTCGCGGCCTACGATACCTTCAAAGCAAAGCAAGGGGAGGACATAGAGGACACGTATAGACGGTTTATGACTCAAGTCAACGAGATGCGAAAGGTGAACGTTCATCGCTCCAATATGGAATTGAACGTGAGATTCCTTAACTCACTGCAGCCAGAGTGGAGGAAAATAGCCACTCAAATCAGGCAGAACAAAGACCTTGATGAAATCGACATCCACTGCGTTTTCGAGAGCCTCTCTCAACATGCAGACTACGTACATCAAAAATCTGCGGAATCAAAAGGAAAATCAGCAGCAGATCCTCTAGCCTTAGTAACTGATAATAGAGCTAAGAAACCTTCCCGCGCCACAAAGGATAAGGCCGTAAAACTTGAAAGCTCATCTGAGGAAGACAACTCAGACTCTTCATCGGATTCCGATCTAAAGGAATTCGAGAAACAAATGGCCCTCATCACTAAGATGATGGGCAGAAAATTCTTTAAGAAGTCTTCCTCCTCTTCCAACAAACAACGAGTTTCATCTTCTCATCAACCTCAACAAACTCCGCATCGGCCCGAACAAAAATCCCTACCTGAGCCTCCAAAATGCTATAATTGTGGGAAGGCAGGACATTGGGCCAGGGACTGTTTCCTTCCCAAGAAGAAGAACGAAGACTACTACGCCAAAAAGCTCAAACTGTCCAAAATGAAGAAAGCTGGCGTAGCCCTGCTGGCGGAGCAAGCTGAATGGTACGATGACACTTCTGAGGATGAACCCGAGAACATGGCTCTAATGGCGTTTGTGGAAGAAGAAGCTGGTGATGCAGAAGGAGCCGAGACGGAGAGCAATGACGAAACTGAATCATCCGAGGACATTGAGGTAGAAAATATAGACTTCTACAGACATAAAATTAAGAATAAGAACAGCTTCCGAAAGGAACGCTCAAGTAGGAAGTCTACATATAAAGATATGGCCACGAATGACATCATCTTGGCCAAAACACAAAATTTGGTCATTGAGCTAGAAAATAAACTAGCTACTTCAGAAAAATCACTAGAATTAGCTGAAGCTAATCTAGTAAAATCTGAAGAAAAAGTAGTTTCCCTGACATCAAAACTGACCGTGCTTGAGCATATCCAGAATTCTCCATTAGAACACTTAAAAAACTAGAAGCTCTGGAAAAGAAAAACGCAACAAATTATCAATCTGTGCTCAAACACTTAGGTGAAAAAGCAACTCTCAGATGTCATTTAGAAAATGCATCTGAGAAAATCTCGAAGCTTGAATCCGAGACTAATATGCTGAATGCAAATATTAGTCAATTAACCACTAGCCTGCGAATTAGTGAAGAAGAGCGTATTGGTAAAACAGATCAATACAATCTTCTAATGGAGGAACGTAAGAAGCTTTACTCCAAAATCAAAAGTCTGGAGGACCTCCTTACGAAAAGGGGACAAACCGACAAAACGATTTTCTTGAATCAGCCTAAGGACACGAGATTTTACAATCCACGTGAGGGCTTAGGCTTTAAGCCAAACCAACAAACCACTGATAAACGGCCGCTTGCTCTTTACAATGCTGCATACCTAGGACTAGGAATACCTAGCTTGTTAGCCTTTCTCAGATCATCTGAAGAAGAAGATAACCTAGAACAGGAAAAGCGCAAGACCAAAAGCAAGGCCGAAATATCCTTGGATTACAAGGAAATCAACGATAGTTATGGAACTAGGGAAATTCCTCTTTCAAATGACTATCTACAAATGTTTCCCCATCCTCCCTCTGAATCTGATCAGCCCATGACAGAAATATCTAGCTCAAAGAACTCAGATCTTTGCAGAATTTACATTCCCCAAAAGATCAAGAATATTCAATCCACGATAGAGCTCGAACGGAAAATATTTCAAGCTGAAAAGGAGAAACTCCTTGAGAGAATTTCCTCACTTGAAAATCAATCATATGCTGATCTCGCTAAATCTTCTAAGTCGGAGTCTGTTATTATAACACCAATAGATTCCTCATCCATGAAGAATAGGCTAACTAAGAAGATTATCATTCAAGCAACAGCTAACATCCCTTCACCATCTATGACAGATCTGAGACGGACAGAGACTGCTGGGAAGAAAAATTCAGGAACGCAAGAGAAGGATGCCAAAATCTTTGATAAAAAGACGAAGCAAAATTTGACTAGTGTTTCTGATTTAAAATTATTTCCAAAAACATTTAGAAATCTTTCTTCATGTAGTTCGAACAATGCTTCCGCTTATTCCCGTATTTCTTCCAAAACCAGTTCTGTTAAGACTGTCAGTGATTATATTACCTACGATAGGTGTATAGCTATGAATGCTAAATTTATACGTCGTAGAAATATGATTTCAGGAACACACACGAAAACGGTTCTACCATCCAAAACGTCCAACCTAAAAGTTGACGAAAAGGTAGCTAGAACATTCAGAAGGCCAACTCTCACTGAAACAAAAACTAAAGCTCAAGCTTTAGAGAAAAAGGCCAAAAACGTGACCAAAACAGATCCAAAAATATCTGAGCAATCGAAAACCCGAGCTGAAGCTAAGGGAAAAGATTGCAAACAAATCTGGGTAGTTAAAACAGTGCTTGCTGCATGCACAAAGCTCTGTTTTCCATTAGGGGTAACAAAAATTTGGGTACCGAAAAACTCAGGAAAGATACAAGCCAACCCGGTACACAATTCACCCAATCTTGCATGCACCTCAACCTCTGCAAATGATAGAAGACCCGTAATAAACGGGATCTCTAACACTGCTTAATCTTATCTTGCAGATAAGTCATGTGTGGTACTTAGACTCGGGTTGCTCCACACACATGACCGGAAGAAAAGAACTGCTGAGCAACTACACAGAGAGATTTGGTGGAAATGTGCGATTCGGGAACAACCACTCAGCTCCCATCCTGGGTCACGGTGATATCATACATCAAAATCTCTTAATTAAGGATGTTTCATATGTTGATGGCTTAAGCCACAATCTTTTCAGTATAGGACAGTTCTGTGATCGTGGACTCACGGTCAACTTCCATACTGAAGGATGTAGTGTAAATGGTGGTAACGGTAAACCATTACTCACTGGAACTAGAAAATCCAATCTTTACACCATCAATCTTAGAACCGTTCATCAATCCCGAGCCATTTGCCTGTTGAGTAAAGCATCTCTTCAACAGAACAATTTATGGCATCAACGATTATCTCACCTAAATTTCAAGACTCTAAGTCAACTTCAAAGAGATAATCTTGTACAGGGATTGCCTGCCTTGAAATATCACAAAGAGCATCTCTGCTCAGCATGTGAGTTAGGAAAAATGCGAAAAGCATCCCACAAATCAAAACAAACTGCCTCAACCTCACGACCACTCGAGATTCTTCATATGGACCTCTGTGGACCAATGAGAATTGAGAGCATAAATGGACGACGTTACGTACTAGTAATAGTGGATGACTTTTCTAGGTTCACCTGGACCAAATTTTTAAGAACAAAGGCAGAAACTCCTGACTTCATAATTGCTTTTGTGAAAAAGACACAGAATTTGTCGGGCTTACAAATTCGTATAATTCGCTCAGATAATGGGACTGAATTTAAAAATCAGTTACTGAGCGAATTCTACCAATCCCTAGGGATCTCCCAACACTTCTCTGCTCCTAAAACTCCTCAACAAAACGGAGTCGTAGAAAGGAGGAATAGGACCCTAGTTGAAGCTGCTAGGACTATGCTTATTCACTCTAAACTTCCTCACTTTCTATGGGCTGAAGCAGTCAGTACTGCCTGCTTCACCCAAAATAGGACAATAATTCACAAACGCTTTGGAAAGACTCCATATGAAATATTGAATGGAAGAATCCCCAATATAGGATTTCTTCGCGTTTTCGGATGCATTTGCTACGTAGCAAATGACAGGGAAAACCGAGGAAAATTTGATGCTAAGGCATTAGAGGCAACTTTCATTGGGTATTCTCTAGAATCTAAAGCATATCGAGTCTACCTTAAGAAGCGGAGAACGGTCATGGAAAGCTCCAATGTGACCTTCAATGAAACACCCTTAATGGCTTCTGAACAAATCAGTCCAGAACCCGGACTTATTAGAGTGTTGACTGATGATCAACACATTCCCACACCTGTGGAAGAGACATCAGCCTCAAATTCCTCAAAAGACATGGAATTAAGTATCCTTTTTGAGAAAATTTACTCTAACCCATGTCAACAATTAGTCTCACGACAATCCATCCAAGATGGTGACACAAGCAGTCCACATATGGTAGAACCAATAGTGAACTGTGAAACTTCACAAGAACCAGAATTAGATGTCACCAATGATTTAGGAATCGAAGTGTCTGTTGAAAACGACTCTTCCGAAGAGACCTTAGAAAATGAGACAAACCCTCCCGTTGAGGTCTCCATTTCTACGGAAAATGAAATCGCGTCCACAATAAACGAGACAACCTCTCAACCACTTCCTCATGAAAGAAAGTGGACACGTGCTCATCCCGTAGAACAAATTATTGGAGACCCTCTCCAAGGAATAAGCACTAGATCCTCAACTACTCACGAAGGACTATTTACCTGCTTTTTGAGCCAAATAGAACCTAAAAGAGCCAAACAAGCATTGGAAGATCCTGATTGGATTATTGCAATGCAAGAAGAGATAAATCAGTTCGATAGATTACAGGTCTGGAGACTAATCCCGAAACCCCTTGGCAAAACCATTATTGGTACCAAATGGGTTTTCAAGAATAAGAAGGATGAAAATGGGATAGTAATAAGAAACAAAGCTCGACTCGTAGCTAAGGGGTATAATCAACAAGAAGGAATTGATTACGATGAAACCTTCGCCCCCGTAGCTCGACTCGAAGCCATTAGGTTATTCCTTGCTTATGCTGCCCATAAAAACTTCACCGTATTCCAAATGGATGTCAAGACTGCGTTTCTTAACGGAGTCTTGAAAGAAGAAGTTTATGTGGAACAGCCCGAAGGATTCGTGAGCTCAACTCACCCTGACTATGTCTACAAGCTAGATAAAGCCTTATACGGACTCAAACAAGCCCCTCGAGCTTGGTATGATGTTCTTTCTGACTTTTTGGTCAAGTCAGGCTTCGAAAAAGGAAAAATTGACACAACCCTTTTCATCCAACGCACACGTAAAGATATTCTCTTAGTCCAAATCTATGTAGATGATATTATTTTCGGATCTACTAATTTAAAGCTGTGTGACCAATTTGGAGAACTTATGAAAACTAAGTTCGAAATGAGCATGATGGGTGAACTCAACTTTTTCTTGGGTTTACAAGTCAAGCAACTTTCGGACGCAATTTTCATAAGTCAAACCAAATATATCCATGACATCTTGAAAAAGTTTGACATGGAAAATTGTACTACAAAAAGTACCCCTATGTCCCCCTCATGCCAACTTGACTCGGATCCTCTTGGGAAACCAGTCAATCCAACCCTTTATAGAGGAATTATAGGTTCATTACTTTACTTGACAGCTAGTAGACCGGATATCATGTTCTCGACATGTCTATGTGCCCGATTCCAAGCTAATCCCAAAGAATCGCACCTCATAGCCGTGAAGAGAATCATGAAATATCTCAAAGGAACACCTAATCTCGGACTTTGGTATCCCAAAGGTTCCGGGTATAATCTCGTCGGATATTCTGATGCCGACTATGCAGGGTGCAAGATGGACAGAAAAAGCACCTCGGGTGGAGCACAATTTCTGGGAGACAAACTAATTAGTTGGTCATCTAAGAAACAAAATTGTGTCTCTACCTCAACTGCTGAAGCAGAATATGTAGCTGCAGCAAGCTGTTGCTCTCAAATCTTGTGGATGCGTACGCAACTACGAGATTATGGGTTCGATCTTAATCATATACCCATATATAGTGACTCAAAGAGCGCAATTGCTATCACATGTAACCCTGTCCATCACTCTCGCACTAAACACATAGATCTTCGTTATCACTTTATAAAAGATCATGTTGAAAAGGGCACTATCGATATGTATTTTGTAAGTACAGAACTTCAACTTGCAGATTTATTTACAAAGGCTCTGGATGAAAAACGATTCCATTTCCTAGTTTCTAAGTTGGGCATGTTGAATTTTCAACACTGACCTATAGTGCCTCATGACCTTTTATTTAGTAGACAAATTAATTCTACATGCAAATTTTAAAAGGGTAGTTTTTATTTCATTTTCATTAAGGGGGAGTTTATATTTCATTTTCATTAAGGGGGAGTTCATATTTCATATTTATTAAGGGGGAGCATATTTCATTTTTATTAAGGGGGAGCTTATTTTTATTACGGGGGAGTATATATCATTTTATTGAGGGGGAGCTCTTTGACATAATATAAAATTTCGGAAGTCCAATTTTGGACTAACAGTGAAGAAATTCGGCCAATTTCAATTTCACTCGCCGAATTTCAAATTCGGGGTCACTTTTGGTCAATACTAATTTCGATCGCCGAATTTCATATAATTTTCACTTAATCAGAACGAATTTCGGCGAAACTCAATTTTAACATGCCGAATTTCATTCACCCGAACTTTTGCACAGTAACCCCTATTTATCTCACTACTCGCCCGAATTTCATTATTTACCCTAAATTTACAAGTTAACGCCCGAATTTCAGAAAATTTACTCTCGAATTTAAATTCGCGCAAACACAAAATCTTCAAATCAAATCTCTTCAACTTCGATTTTACTACAGAAGGTAATGGCGACCCCGAATCTGCAATTTATTTGCCAAAATTTCATCCAAATCCCGATGGAATCGACCTATTTTAATTTTTAGGTTTCGGGCGAAATTCGGGTAAAATTTAAATTTTCATCCGAATTTCTGCTTTTCAATCCAAAATTCGGCGAATTTCTACTGTTCACTCGAAATTCGGCGAATTTCTACTGTACCCCGACTCCTCACAGTCGAATTCCATCGCCCGAATTTGTCAATTTCGGCAAATTCAATTTTAAAGACAAGCACCCGAATTTGATGAATGATGATAACAAATTCGATTTAATTTTCACTTACCCGAACTTCATTACAATTCGGCGAACAAAAATTTCAAATCCTCATAACCCGAACTTCATCAAATTCGGCGAACAAAACTTTTCAAATCCAAATTCGGCCAAATCAAACTTCGAGTTTTAAACTTTTCAATGTACTCTTAGCCGAATTTGTGAACTTCGCCGCTTGTATTTCAAAAGTATAATCTTATTTACTTAAGCAAATTTCGGGCACTTTCATATAAAATTTTTCAAGTCCGAAATTTTTTCTAAGTAACATTTTTATCTACTCTGCCTAGTCTAACAATTTTCTGTGTTTTCTTCTTAGCAGATTACATAAACATGTTGAGACAAATTGACGAAGTCTTTCCTCAAAGTCAATGGGCCACTAAACTACCCAACAACCCGGCCATTGACTTTGACAACATCACGGTCCCCGCACCGATAATACTCGAAATCCTTCGTCACCATCCTCTACACACCGCCCTCACCATTACGGAATCGGCCCCAGAAGTATACGCACAACAGCTATGGGCCAACCTACAACCATCAACTTCAAAAACCCCTCCAACCTCACTTACCTCACAAATAGACCAAACACCCATAATCTTCACCCCATCCATACTACGCCGTATCTTAAACCTACCTCACAGCCTAATATATAACCCACCACCCACGGAGGAAGAATTGAAAACCGACTTCCTCCTAATGGGATATCGCCCAGACATCCATAAATCCCTACACCTACCCGATTTCTGCGCCAAGGACATTCCACAACCTTGGCGCACACTCTTTCTCATAATAAACAAATGCCTATCACCCAAGCACTCAGGCCCAGATCGCTGTAACCGCAACATTATGATCATCTTCCACGGTGTCATCTTTAATAAAAATTATGACATCGTGCAGTTGATCTGGGCCGATATCCTTGACCAACTCCGCCGAAGGGACTTATCCACCAAAAATAAAACCCGACAAGTCCTTCCCTACCTTCGGTGGTTTCCAGTGATAATAACCCACTTTCAAGACCTACACCCCGAGATAACCCGTCGACCGAGATCGGAGGGATACCAAATTCCCAAGCTAGCATCCCTCCATTCTTCCAAATCCAAATTTGATCTCGAGTCGATGCGGATCCCTGACCACCTCCTACAAATCGCTAATCCTTCCAACCCAATAGTAGCGAGGTACCTCCAATCCATCACCCTTGAAGACACTCCTATGGTTCGACAAAACCCAGTCGAACCTACCCCGGGAATTAGCCTACCCAGCCTCAGTTAGGTCTAGGAAGCGCCGCTTCCCCTCCTCGTTCCTCACGAAAAACAAAACGAGGGGAAGACGTAAGACGCATACAGGAGCGTCGCACCAAACAAAAACATGATCGACCTCCTCAGTCCTCTAACCCACTACAAAGCCGGGCCGAACCCGTAGGAACAGGAGACGACACGATCGTCTCCCGAGTAGCAGTCGTGCCATCAGGCCCAAGCACGCAAATAACCCTTCCAACCCATTCGGTCGTCTCCCAACAGACGACCGTCTCAATAGCACCGGAGGAGCCACGACAACCATCATTGCCTTATTCGGAGGCAATAGATGTTGAATTAAGCAGTTCACTTCCTCCGACTGCGCCCTCCTTGATCACAGGTCTAGTGTCCGCACCAACTAAAATTTTTTCCATTTCTAGGACACATACACTATTTTCCGCACCTCTAAGTCTTCCAGACTTAGACAGAACGCTCTCTGACGTCACTCTGGGGTTAATCTCCGAGGGACTGAGCGGAAGCCCCGAAACGATCAACATCCCACCAGTCGTCTCGGGCCAACGGTCTGAGTTTGTCTTAGCACCGTTGCCACCGGTGTGCCTTGGTGGCCCCGGAAGACCCACTACAGTGGGCGGCACGTCAGAAATCTACTCTGACGTCGCGACAACGGCACGCCTCAGTGGCTCCGTTTTATTTCCCGATCCGTTTGTGACGGAGTCTCGGCTACGATCTTTTGGCGACGAACTAGTGGAAAAAGTCCGGGCCATGATCGAAACATCAAGACAAGACAAAGGCAAGACTCCAGTCACACACGAGACAGCTGCTGCTGTTCCTTCACTCACACAACCAGAAGAAGGACCGTGGGACGTGCCCATTGAAGAACTCTTCAACATTCTTTTGGCACGTATCCGGTCGGCGCCACACCTGACACCGAAGGAGAAAGAAATCCAGAGGCTGATTGACCCCACCAGCTGCCGAACACAAGCCGGGGGCCTATCTGGATCGCGGGACGACCCTGAAGACGAGGACCGTCCCGAGGGGGAGAACCGACAGCGTGGAGTCGAATCCCCTCACCAGCAGCAGCCAACAACCAAAACAGTCCAAGAATCCAACCCGCTGGATACCTCAAGCTCAAAAGGCAAAACAAAACAAGTCTCCAGCACCACAATAATATTCCCTACCATGGAGATCTCAACCACAACCGAACAAAATACACAAGAGATCTCCAATACACTTTCCCTTTCGACACCCACTCCAGTCACTATAAGCCTTAGCTCACCAAGAACCTTCTACCGACAAAGTCCACCTCAAGCCACATCTATTGACCTCCAAATCTCGGAAGAAATCAGCCAACTCTACAATCCACATGATGTGGTAGAGAAATATATATTTGAAGAAGGATGGCTGAAGCAACCGATGGACCTCCAGCTCGAAGCCAGATTTCGAGAAAACGCCAGACTATTCCTCGAAAAGGCGTCGATAAGCCTGGTGAAAGTCCATGAAGATGAGGAGCTGGAAGATCTGCAAAGTGACCTCCCCGATCTACCGGAACTACTCAAACATCAAGTCCAAAATGAGGATGCTCCACTTCTCATGTCAAAGATCGGGGCAACGGTCGATCTTCCGTGGCAAAACGTCAGAATCTTAGTTCCATACCAAGAAGAGATAAGGAAAAGAATCTGGCGTAAAGAGGATCAGCTCGTCAAATTGAACGAGCTGGAGCTACGTGGGATGACGCACCTGTCAGAGCGCAGAGCCAATCTCTACCTTCTTTCCCTAAGACGTCTTCATATGTTCTTAGGGAAAGGAAATGATCTGGCTGCTCTCAGGCGAGAGGAAAAGCAGAGGCCCCGAATACAAGCCGTAGAAAGAGTTGGAATAGATCGGCTCGGGACCTTCCTACTAAGCGTCTACCACGTAGTGAGGGAAGACGGTACAAGAGAGACCTTGACAGAGGCTGACTTCCCGTACATCAGAGCTGAAGACATCTCACAGATGATTGGAAGCTACCGATACGTGGGAACGCTGCAGGACCAGGACGTCAAATTAGGATACATGACGATCAAAAGGTTCATGCTCCGACAAATCAAGTACGGAGCGACGCACGACCTGCAGCTAGCACTGGAGTCAAATGTCAGAAAGGTCAACCTCACCAAACCATCATTCGAGCTCCCTGAACAAGTTGAATATGGTGAAGGCCACGTGTTCGAAAGTGAAGATCCAGCGGTGGTCTACATCAACTACAAGGGAGAAAAGCGAATATTGAAGACATCGGAGATACCAAAATTCTCCGACGGAACGCTCCTCATCATACGAGAGAAGTTGAGGAGCATACTGGATAAGATGGAAGGTGAAGGACCGGACACAAAAGCCAAGATACTGAATATGCTGAACAACATACAAGAAAGGCTTTCGTTCCGGAGGGAAATAAGGACGTACGAGCACAAGCTTGGACTACGGAACTCCGTGTACGCCCAGCAACGACCCAAAGGCTCAAAGAAACAGACAAAGACGAAGAAAGGACACTAAGGGGGAGAATGTTAGGAATTAATTGTAGTGTCCTTAGTTAGTATTTGAGTTTTGGGTCAATATTAGTTAATTTATTGTATTTGGGGTCAAATTGTAAATATTTTATTGTTTGAGTCCCAAGCCTTAATATACCAACTCATGTGGTATATAAGGCATCCCATTAACCCTAATTAGGGTTGGTCAATGTATAATTCTTAAAAAGTAAGTTCTTAATTTCGGCACACACACACAAACACACACTGAAGGTGTTTTAAGAACTTTATCATTTTTAAGCCTTTGATCCTCTCTTGAGTGCGTAATCGGACTAACAAACTTGCTTGAGTTTGTGTACGCATTGCTTCATTTTTCCCATTTGACAAGCCGAACAGTGATGCTCTTGATGAGGAGAGATTGTTGGAAAACCGTTGAAAAACTTTTTAACAAAGAGTTTGTGAAGAGCTTTGTGATTTAGATGAGACGAGCGGTGATGCCATAAACTGTTCCTCTTTATTGTAGTCTGTGAGATGAGGCAAACAGCTGTTGAAGGTCGAACTGTTGTCAGATTGATAGTGTAGAGATTTGATCTTCGTGATCGTGTTAGAAGTTCTTGATTCTGACTATTTAAAATTCTGCACTGATCAGCTAGAAATACCACTTGAAATCCTTTGTTGCAGAATTGTCCTATGCTGAACAGGTTGTGTTTAAGACCTTGGACATAAGAGACATCTTTAATCGTCAGATTTGTCAGTAGAATGTCTCCAAACCCGAGTATTGGAGCTGAATCATTGTTGCCAAATCGGACTTTTCTGTTGTAACGGTCCTTGTAGTTGCTCAACAGTTCTTGCTTTCCCTTCATGTGTGTGGAGCAACCAGAATCTAAATACCACACATGATGGATTTGCATAGAAAGAGGTTAGAGAGATTTAGGTACCCACTTTTGAATGGGTCCTCTCGGATTAGCAGATTTGATAAGTAAGGTTTGGTTATCTTTGGTTCCTAAATTATTGAAATGCTTAGGTACCCAAACCAACTTTGAAGTAGTTGATTTAAGTGGTACTTCTTTAGGCAACTCGGCCTTATGGGCTTGTGTTAGCCTAGGTGGTGTTTTAGGAACCCCGTGAATTTGAACCTTACGTGGGAGGTTAATTTCAGCACGAGCAAATGTCTGATTTGTCATATTGCTTGAGAAAATCTTTTCTCTAGCTAGTCTCCGAAGGTGTTTACCTGAATGTACTTGGACTGGGTACCTTAGATGAGGACAAGAATATATGGAGCTATAAGCTTTCTAAAGAGCCGGATCTTGTTTCCTATGAGACTTAAGACTTGCATTTGTCTTAGAATGATGGTTTGTAATTTTTGAAGTCTAGCCAATTTCAAAATTTGTGCTTTCAAAATTAATAGGTTTTAATACATAAGTGGAAGTAACAACATTAAAGTTAGAAACGGTTGTCTTCTTGCGAGTGTCCATAGTTTTTGATACAGAAGAAAATTTTGAAAATAAGACATTTCATTCATTTTTCTTCTGAAATTCTATCCTAGGCACTCTTTTATTTGCATGGTTCACCTCTTTTTCTACTCTACCCTGTGGATGGAGTAGAAAAAGAGTTAGAAAAAGTCTTTTTCCTTTTTGAAGCATTTAAGGATTCTTTTCCTCCCTTTACTATTTTTAAAGAAAATTTATCTTCTTTTAAAATATTTTAAAAAATAATGGAAGGTATTTTCTTAGATGTAATCTTGTCCTTAATTAATGATTATTCTTTCAAAGTAAAATCAGGACATGATTTTAAATTGAGGAAGTTTTGAGATTATAAATCTCCAATAAAAGCTCATTCTTTTCAGCTTTTCGTTTAGATTCTTCTAAGGCGTTTATTTCTGAAGAATTAGTAAAGGCCATTAGAGAAGTTAATCTTAATCCCATGTACTTGATATCATATAATTGTTTAACATTGATCTTTTTCAAGCTACAGGGATTGTTAAAACCTAAGCCTTCTTTAGGATTATAAAATTCTATTTCAAGAGGTTGATTTAGAAAGATAGTTTGATCCGTTTGACCCGTTTTTGTTAGAATATCATTTTAATCCTTGAGTAAAGTTTCTTACGTTCGTCAGAGATTTCTTTGAAATTATTTTTAGAAATTTCTATGTCTCTCTGACAATTTATAAGAATCGTATTAAGTTCATTGAATTTTGTCTCAGAGGTAGCTATTGTTAATTCAAGACTAGATATCTTTTCCTTAGCGTTAGATAAGAGAATTTCTAGATGAATTTTTTTATCTAATTGCTTTTTGAAATTGCTTTCGGTAAGAGCTAGTCTCTCTTTTAATTCCTTTGATCGTTTCCGCTCATTTTTCATGTTAGAATATTTAATCTGTAACGATTCTTACATGTTTAATAATGTGGAATGAGACATTGTTACCTCTTGTGATGAAGAGGATGCTTTATCATCGTCGTCGTTAGGCCTTCTTGAAGAGTTATCATTTGATGCGTCTTCGAGGTATGCCATGAGAGCGAGATTTTCATCGTCAGAATCTGTGCTGTCTTCCAGCCAATGCTCCTCCGGCAATCAGTGCTACTCCATCCTCTTTTTGTTTAGTGAGTTGGAACTTTTTGGAGTAGTAGTTGGCGTCCTTTTTCTTGGGAAGTTTGCATTCTCTGGCGTTTTTAGATTCTGAGGACTCGGTCGGTCTTTCCTTGTGCTTGGAGCTTGATGTCCGAAGTCTATTTGCCGAGGAAGAGGATTTCTTTTGGTAAAACTTTTTGCTCATCATTTTAGAAATGAGAACCAACTGTGTCTTGAACTCCTTCATATCGGGTTCGAAGTCCGATTCAGATTCGTCTTCATCTTCTGAAGAACTTGGCAACTTGAGGCTTTTCTCTTTGCGAGATTGACTTGTTTTTCTTGCATTAGGAAAGTTTTGGCTCCTAATTCTGCTTTTGCTCTTAATCGCTCCCCCTCTGTGTATTCACTAGGAATTTTGAGTCTTCGTGAGGCGGGAATGGGAGGATTATTGGGGCATCGCCTTCTTGGATGAGCCAAAATTGAGCGGGACCTTCTTGAAGAGAAGTTATCAAATTTGTAGCTTGCTCTTTTGTTTCCAAGAAGTTCATGAATCGGCTTCTCCATACGGTGTATTAGCCTCTTCGTAGAATTGGAGGGCGGACGTCGTTTCCGAGCGAGTAAGCATCCATTTGTAGTTGATTGGTTGGATCTTCGTGAAAGTTTAGAATTGTAATAAAAATTCTTCACAAGTGACAAACTTCGTTAGTAATGTTTGTTAGGTCCTGATTCATCAATCAACAAGCAATCCACGAATTCTCGGTATTCGAGTAAGAAATCTTACGGTTACGTTCGGTCGAATAACCACGTTGAAGATTTTGAGAGAGGTTGTTAGCTTTCCGAGTTTCTCGATCGTATTTTCTCTTGTTTAAAATATGAATTCGATGCTTGTAATTTTCTGAATAATAAAACTGTTGGGAAAGGTACCCGGTTTGTACCCGAGACGCAACGCCCCGGGATACGGTGCGGAATAAAATTTTTTCCGGGTTCCTTCGCAGCTCGGATCGAAAAACTCTAATCACGTTGACACGTAATAGGGCGGGTCATACCCGTGAGAGATTACCTTTGAAGCGAGTGGCAGCTCCTCGTCGATTGCGTCGTCGGCCGCGGTCGTGTAGGGTATCGTCTAGATCGTCACGCCAACCTCGCAGTGTACCACGGTTTCAATTCTCCGAAGATGGCTAGAGAGAATTGATCCGTCGCTCGGGAGAGTGGTTTGCGTTTGTGTGTTCGTGTTTCGATTCTCGGGTCGAGAAATTTCGCGTCGATTCTCTTCCCGTGTCTTTTTTTTTTTACGAAGGTCTCACCCTTATTGATAGTAGGGGAGGACGAAATTTTCAGCCCTAAACAAGGCTAAAATCTCGAAATATTTGTTCCTAGATATGAGAGATATTCTTGCCAAAATATCTCTCCTAATTGAATTCAAAATTCTATTAAAGGAACATATTATAAATAGAAAACCAACTAAGATATTAAAATATCGTCAAATATGGTAAATAAATTCCGAAATTTATATAAAATATAAATTCGAATTTTAGTTTTAATGAATAATATTCCAAATATTTTTATTACCATATTTGTAAATTACGAAAATACCCTTTAAGGCATTTTTCGAATTTCTCGGCTTAGGGTTGAATTCCAATTCATCCCTCAAGCCTTTCTAAGCACTTAGCCAAGCCTAAGTCTTAAAGTTAGTTTCATATGAAGTCCGACTTCGGTCCACTTAATGACCCCGAGGCCCAATAAGGCATGGCATAACGACCCGAGGCCCGTTAAGGCCCAAAACACAATCTCTCCTTCTCGGTACACATTGATAATCCTTTTTAAGCCCGACTCTCTAGGTTCGACTCAATCGGCAAGGGAGGAATCCAAGAGTCCGGTAGGTGCCTAGCCAATCCCGCAGTACCGGACAGATCCAGACTTGAGCACGAATTTCGAACAAGTCTCATTCCAGAACCTAACTATAGATTATAGTACTGCGTACAAACCCTTCATCTGTGTCCCGATCGAGTGAGAGCCATGGTATTTGTCAAACTCACTAAACTCGATGCTATGATAAAATGACACGAGGCAAATTACCAAACTACCCTCCATGTCTAACATGAGTTAGTTTAATACCTTGGCCAAGGATTTTGTAATTTCCCGTCGTCATTCTCATAGGACACTTGTCTCGATTACTTGCGAGACTGTGAATCCGTACTCGGCGGTCTAAGCCCGGCAATCACAAATATCCATCAAGACCGCATCTGTCCCGCTGACCCATACAATAGCAAATCGGATCTAGCGAAACCAGTGATAGTCAAGACTTCAAAGTCAACTCCGTCAAAGCCCCTTTCGGTCTAAGGTTCAAGCAGACTACTATAGTTTTTGTCGTCGATCATTGACACTCCTTGAGTAATAAGCCATGTTTGATCGTACGACCTGCGAGTCAGTGTCCATGAAACGATTCAATCCCTTTATTCGACTCGTATCACAAGTCATGACTTCCGCTTCCAAGCGGTATATCGGCACACGATAAGTCATCTACAAATAAGCCATGATTGGTTTTCCAGCACCCAACTGAAACCTAAGGCTTATGGACATTTTATGTTCGAGGTTAAGAGTCCACTGGTGCCTTCCTCTCTCGTACCCATCGAGAACAGTGACTCAACTCGACAAATTTGGATTTATTCATTTATTTCTTTACCCGATGCTAAGTAAAGAATTCATATAACCAATAAACGAATAATGTCTTTATTAATACGCAAAACAATGTTTGATTACATTGACAATCGAATGATAAATAAGCTAATGCCCTATACATATTCAATCCTCGTATAGCATTCGAGGGCATATCCCTAACAATCTCCCACTTGCACTCAATGCCATGCGCTGTTGTATCTAATACCCATCTTCTCGAGATGTTTGTTCAGCACTGCCTGAGATAAAGGCTTGGTGAATGGGTCGGCCACGTTGTCCGCAGTAGCAATCTTCTGGACGGCTATGTAGCCACTCTCAACGAATCCACGTAACACGTGGTATTTTCTTTCTATGTGTTTGGATTTACTTGAGATCTTTGTTCCTTCGCTTGCGCGATTGCACCACTACTGTCGCACCACAGTGGCAGTGGTTTTTCGGCAATCGGAACCACTTGCAGTTCTTCCAAGAACTTTCTCATCCAAACTCCTTCTTTAGCTGCCTCTGAGGCGGCTATGTACTCACCCTCGCAGGTGGAATCAGCAGTTGTGCTTGGAACTTTTCCAAGATACTGCTCCACCGTTGAGTGTAAAGACGAAAGCTGAAGTGGATTTTCGGTCGTCCACGTCTGACTGGAAATCCAAATCCGTATATCCTTCCACTTCTAATTCTCCATTTCCATAGACCAGCATCATACCCTTTGTTCTTCTAAGATACTTGAGGATATTCTTGACTGCTGTCTAGTGTTCTTTACCCGGGTTGGCTTGAAATCGACTGACTACGCTCACAGCGTATGCTATGTCCGGTCGCGTGCAAAGCATCGCGTACATCAAGCTACCCACTGCGGATGCATAGGGGATTCCATTCATCTCTTTTCTATCTGCCTCACTTTGAGGACACATAGCTTTGGAGAGATGTATCTCATGCCCCATTGGTAAGAACCATTTCTTAGAATTGTCCATGTTATATCGTTTCAGGACCTTTTCTAAGTATAGGGCTTGGGAGAGCCCTAACATCTTATTCGTTCTATCCCTATAGACACGAATTCCTAGGATGTAGGTCGCTTCTCCCAAGTATTTCATGGCGAATTCGGTCGAAAGCCATGCTTTCACCATCGAGAGCATCCCAATATCGTTTCCTATCAAAAGGATGTCATCGACGTACAATACGAGGAACGATATCTTGCTCCCACTGCTTTTTCTGTAGACGCATGGTTCATCTTCGTTCTTTATGAATCTGTAGCTCTTAACTACTTCATCAAACCGAAGATTCCAGCTCCTAGAGGCTTGTTTAAGTCCGGAAATTGACTTATTCAATTTGCATACTTTATGAGCATCCTTTTGTGATGTAAAACCCTTTGGCTGTTCCATATATATTTCCTCCTTGAGGTATCCATTTAGGAACGCGGTTTTCACATCCATCTGCCAGATCTCATAATCGTTATACGCTGCTATCGCAAGTAATATCCGAATGGACTTCATCATCGCAACGGGCGAAAAGGTTTCCTCATAGTCAATTCCTTCTTTTTGATTATAACCTTTCGCTACAAGCCTAGCTTTGTATGTATCCACCAGTCCGTCTGATCCAATCTTTTTCTTGAAGATCCACTTACACCCAACGGGTCTAAAACAATCGGGGAGATGAACAAGTGTCCAGACCTGATTTTCGTGCATTGAATCCATTTCGACTTACATAGCTTCAAGCCATCTTACGGAGTCTATATCCGTCATTGCCTGGTCATAGGTAGCGGGGTCGTCCCCGACGTTACCCCCCGTCGCAGCATCCCCGTGCTCGACGTGTACCATTCCATATCTCTCAGGCTGGCGAGATACTCTACCAGACCTGTGCAACTCTGATTGCGTCTTGGACTGCTCTACGGTGTCTTCTAACACTGGAGTTTGTGAAATCGTTTCTGTCGTTTCTCCAAGAGTTACTTCACGACCCACTCCACCTTCTCGAACGAACTCTTCATCGAGAAAGTGAGCCTGAAGGGCTACAACGATTTTCTGATTGTCGTGGAAGTAAAATTGGTATCCCATGGAATCCTCAGGATACCTGACAAAACGTCCTTTCACAGCTCTCGATTCCAATTTTTCTGTCTTAAGCTTTTTCACAAAAGCGGGGCAACCCCATATTCTTATGTGGTTCAAGCTCGGCTTTCTACCAGTCCATATTCATAAGGGATCTGGTCGACAGAACTAGAAGGGATTCGGTTTAAAACGTGCGTTGCGGTTAATAACGCATGACCCCACAGCGACAGTGGCAGGTCTGTGTAACTTAGCATTGATCGAACCTTGTCCAACAGCGTTCGATTTCTGCGTTCGGACACACAATTTAATTGTGGTGTTCCCGGCGGTGTCATCTGTGAAATGATCCCGTTCTCTTTCAAGAACTCGTCAAACTCGAGACTCATGTACTCGCCACCTCGATCAGATCGAATGACCTTTATATGATTCCCAGTTTGTTTTTCTACTAAAGCCTTATATTCCTTGAACTTATCAAGGGCTTCAGACTTGTATCTCGTAAGATATACCTTC
This sequence comes from Linderniella brevidens, assembly GCA_004919715.1. Classification (NCBI taxonomy): domain Eukaryota; kingdom Viridiplantae; phylum Streptophyta; class Magnoliopsida; order Lamiales; family Linderniaceae; genus Linderniella; species Linderniella brevidens. The sequence continues at coordinate 4,174,665 of SWDC01000158.1, forward strand.
CCAAATCTTGAATGATCGTCGGTGAAGGTAATAAAGTAGTGGAAATTACCTCGAGCCGCTTCCCCGAATGGCCCACAAACGTCTGTATGAATCAAATTGAGAAGTTCTGTGGCTTTTTGGAAAGTCCCGGTAAAGGGAGACTTAGTCATCTTTCCAAGGATACACGATTCACAAGTCGGATAAGGGTCCGAACACAACGGCTTAATCATGCCATTTTTCTCCAACTCACGAATTTTTTTGATCTCCTGCACGACCAAGTCAAAGATGCCACAATTGTCTCATATTGGTCTCTAATTTTCGTTTGTTGGTAATTGTGTTCACAGATTCAGTTTTATCTTTGACATTTAGATAATATAATCCGTTAAGTAAAGTTGCACTTCCGACGCATTTATTTCCAAAATAAATATCGCAAATATTATTACGGAAGGAGATATAGGGATGTTGTGTAGCTGGGTTATTGGTATGATGTATGGGTTGATCACGGAAGGAGATTGGGTTGGGGTGGTTAATAGAGGTTGGATGGGAGTGCGTATGGTAGTGGTTAGTGGTGGTGAGGAGATGGGTTGGGAGTGGGTTTCAGAAGGAGCTGCCTCTGAGACTAGTGGGTTTCGTCACGATGATGGAAACCTCCGGAGTGGGGCCAGGAAGGCGCTCCACTGTCACAACGTCAGAGAGATCGCTGACGTACCGCCTATGATAGGACTTGTGATTCCGGAACGTCCAAGGACACCCGTTAACAACCCATAAGTCACCACTTTGGTGGGTTTGCCCGTTGTTGGCTTCGAAGATGTTGGGGGACCAACGGGTCTTCCATCCAATCCTTGAGATGATACCGCTATGGATGTTGGAACATGATCAATAGGAACCTGTGTGGTCGTCTTGACCGGTGGTGGTGGAGGAGCTAACATCGAAGTCGTTGTGGAGGTAGATGCAGATGCGACAGAGATTTGTTGTCTGCGGGAGCCCCTTCATTGTAATCTGCACTCCTCATCCGATTCGGTGGCTTCAAGAGATTCGACCGTTGGAGGTGTGGATTCACGTGTGACACATTGGGGCTCAGCGGCTGGTATTTCAGTCTCATGAGCCGCAGCTTCGGGTTCGTGAGTCTCCACCGGGAATTCGTGTCGCGAAGGCATTAGAGCCGGATCGAAAGACCGTATCATGGCCTGTTATTGAGTTGTTTTGGCTATAGTCTTGGTAGGCCACGTCGGTGGGATCGGCTAGGCGTAGCAACTCCAAAGGTATCACCATCGGTTGGAGTGCCAGATCCGAAGCCTTCGGGTTGTGGAAGAACCGCAGCCTCAGCGGTATGTATCCTCCGACGGGTGGCAGACGAGGGATCTCCGGATGTACTTCAATCAGGTGGGAGATCAGCACCAGGAACCAATGCACGTAAGGCATAAATTTTGCCTTCGATTTTGTTTCCCTTTGACGTATTTGGTCCGCTAGATCGTTCCAGATTAGCTGGGCAACGTCATAGTTCTTCGCGAAGACGACTCCGTGGAAGACTCTGGGAATATTCTCGTTTGCCTTGTCGAATTCAGAGTGCTTCGGGGAGAGACATTTGTTGATGATTCCGAATAATGTCCTCCATGGATGAGGGATCATGTTGTTCTGGAAGTTTGCAAGTTGGTCAGCGTTGGCTTATATCCCATCTGAAGCATGTCTTCTACGATCACCGCATCTGTCGGAAGAGGGTCGTAGACGTCCTTATGCGGTAGATCGAAGACCATGGCTAGAAGATTCTTGTCGATGCGGACGTAAACTTGTCGATTGAAATCGGTACGTAATTCATTTCTAACATATAATATATCACTTTAGCAGCAAGATCATCACAAATTTTGCAAAATTAAGCACGTAGATAAAAATGCATTTCGCGCGTGTTTTTTGATCGAAAAATCTCAAAAATAATTTTGATCTAAGAATAGTGAATTCAATCCAAAAACGATCACGATATTCTCTGATACCAATTGTTAGGTCATAATTAATCAAATAACGATAGATCTAGGCACGAATTCTAGATATTCGAATATGAATTATCCAAAGTTACATTCGGTTGAATATCTCGGTTGAAGATCGGAAGAGAGAAATGTTTAGAATGAGGAAGTTCTCGATTGTATTTCTCTCTCCAGAATGTGAATTCTTTGCTTCGTGAATTTTCTGAAATTCTTGTGTATTGATTTCTGTAGTGTACATTGTATATATACCTCTATACTTGGTATATTTACTAACTAGTCCTACACTAACAATAATACAAGCTACGCCCTAATTACAAGGATAACTAATTAACAAAGCACAATTTCTACGTTTCTTCAAATTTATGCTTAAAAGGTGTCAAATTTTGTCCTAAATAATCTATCGATGTTGCTCTAGGTAACCAATTAGGAGCTATTTGACACGGAAAAGACATTTCAGCACATGTGAACATGTGTTTCGGAGAAGATTTAAAGATTTTCGCCAAAAGCAAGTCTCATCAGATGTTTTTTTGAATGAACTTTGATTGAATATTTCAAGTAGTCATAAGAACATATAGAATTATAAGCATCGCTAGTAGATGACTTCTTCGGCCCACGAGAAAAATTCACACGATTCACATCATAATGATGATGTTTAGTGGAATTTTGCTTACCCAAATGACAGATATTTTTGAATGGGTAAGCTAATCCAATTCTATCATTCTTTAAAAAATGAGAGATTTTATTGGAAGTTTGAGAAATTCCCTTGCTTGAGTGTGGAACTTCTTTACAAACTTCCTTTATAATAGGAGTAGGAGAATGGAGATCTTCAACATTTTCGACCTTAATTTTGGAAGGTAGTGTCGATTTTCCTTTCTCCTTCCTAACCTTCTTTTTATTCCTTGGAACTATTAAGCACTTTGTTTTTACTTAACGTTTCAGCTCGGGTCACTGTGGACTTAGAAGTCGTCACGAGTGACTTTGAATAAGTAGTAAAAGTTGTGTTAGTTTCAGGAACATAGACGTCCGTTTGTGTTCCCTTGTCCTTCTTAAAAGAAGATATTTCTATAGAAAGATCATTTAAGACAGGTAACGGCATAGATTTTTTTTTAGATTAAAAATCTCCTCGATAAGTTTTTGCTTTACTATTCTAGGGTTGCGTTCAGTAATGCTATTTACTAGCAACCTCTGGAATTTCCCAACAGGAAGTTGGTTTTTCAAGTAATGGACGTGATGTTTTTAGAGGAACTTTGGTCTCTTTGGCCCTTTTCTGCAAGGTTGTGCTCTAAAATTTTAATTTGAGAGTACACTTTAATGCGTTCCTCAGAAAGAAAATTATATTTACTCAGATTCGTATTTTGCTCAAGTTCACAAGCCTTCAAGCTAGTTGTGAGTTCGTGAACTTGTGCTTTGACTTTTTCAATATGAGCATCATGACTTGTAACACGCTCTTCTGCAGCTTCTAACTGGCACATAAGGTTGCGTTTTTCTCTTAAGTTTCTAAGTAAGGCTTGATGAGTAGTTTCTAACCTAATTTTTAAGACTTTTATAGTCTTTTTGTGATCTATTGAGGAACTTTGTTGTTGAGAAGAGGCAAAAGTCGTTGCGTTGAAGTCCATTTTTTAAATTTCGTTAAAGCGTTCTGTAGATTTGAGAATTGTTTGACTTTTGGAATTTCTGTGCCGAAAACTTTTGCTATGTCGTGAAATACTTAGAATTTGAAAATTTTAATTGTCGGAAATTTTTTGTTGCATACCGAAAAGTTTTGGAGTAACGTCGGAAACTTCAAAACTTTTACCAAAAACGTTTTCTATAATGTGCCAAAAATATTATGTTTTGAGTTCGAAAAATTTATTTTTGCTAATGAATGCGGAAAGTAAATTTTTCGTTGTGTAAGGATGCAAAATTTCAATTTTTGAAGTCAAGAGAGCAAAAATAAAGATTTTCGAAGTCTAGGTGCGAAAATTAAGTTTTCTGAGCTCTAGGTGCGAAAATTGGTTTTCCCAGTGTTGAGAAAATAAGTTTTGGGAACAGACACTGCGAAAAGTGGTTTTCGTAGTGGGCGTTGCGAAAAATTTAAGTAGTACAAAAAGTTGGTGACTGCGAAAGCTTGAGTTTTCGTGATAGATGTTGCGAAAACTGGGCTGTGCGAAAACTAGGTCTACTATGAAACGTTTTCTTGCGAAAACTTGACCTTGCGAAAAGTGAGACTTAGCGAAAAGTTTTCTGATTTAAAAAAGAAAACTTATCACTTATCAAAATGATTACTTAAAAAGTAATCATTACCTAATGATTGAGTGATGCTGACTCATGATGAGAGTGGAAGAAGGTTTTCGCAAAGTAGGATATGTACGCTTAATTATCGCAAGGCAAAGAGTTTTTGCATGGATTTTCGTAAGAAGCATGGTTTTCGCAAGATGTAGTTTCAAGAGTGAGAAAAGACTTGTTTTCGCAGTAAAAAAAAAAAGTTTTTGCAGTGGGGTTTCACAGTGGAGTTTTCGCAGTGAGTATTTGCATGAAGTTACGCAAACTTTTGACGAGTATTCTGACGCACCACGCACACAAAAATTCGATCCCCAAACCCAAAATTGTTCAAATTGGGTCTGGGTATTGATCGAAACTACAGAAAATCAGTTTCTAACACCCAATTAAACACCAAAAAAACCAAAACATATAAAAAAAACTTCGAAAAATTCTTGAAGAACACGAAGAACACCAAAAATAATTTCAAATTTTTTTACTCAAATCTGAGTGCGTTTGGCTCTGATACCAATTGAAAATCCCAGAGTATCCAACTAAACAAAATTAAACAGGTTTTACCCCGGAATAGATGGGAAGGATTAAGCTTCGCGTAGGGTGTGCGTGTGTTCTTGAGGAAGGTGGGGAGCTTCTCTCTCTAAAATTTACTCTAATTAATTTGACACACAAGACACACTAGAGTGTTTGTTAGGGTTTTAGTATTTATACCATATTTTGGTATTAATAATTGGGCCCTATGTAGCCCAATTATATTTAGCATCACTAGACTCTACAAAATAGAATCTAGTTCACTTCATTAATTGCAAGAGTAAGATAACATATTTAATTGAGCACAAAATAATCCTAACAATACTAAAATTATGTATCCAAAATAATATTTTTTCTATATGAGTTATTAGTTGCTTTTGATTTTTCGAGATAATATATAGATATATATATAAATATATATATATATATAGAAGGCAATATAGTTGTTCGGTATGTGCTCAACTTAGTTTTTCGATATAGTAAATTTTTTTCGGTGTAAATAGTTTTTCGCAGTCAAAATTATTCGATATGAAAGTTCCGCAGTAAAGAGTTTTTCGATGTAGTAGTGCGAAATCTTTCTCACACACTTCAGGTTTTTGCATGTGTAATTTCTCACGATTTTTCTCACACATTTAAGGTTTTTGCATGTGAAAAAATTTATCACACACTTAAGGTTTCTGCATGTGAAATTTTTTTCGAATTTTTGAAGTCTGTTAAACGTTTTCGATGTTTCTCAAGAGACTATGACTTCGCACAACTTGTATGGAACGACTTGGCCAAACAAATATACACGAGATACAAGACCAAGAAGATCAAGACAGTTCCATACCTACAGTGGTTCCCGATACATTCACACTTCGTGGACACCACCATAGAGATACCTAGGCGGCCTTCGGGGAACTACGAACCTCCGAAGATAAAATACTTCCAAAAGGCTAAGCCAGAATCGAGACTCCACTATACGCTACTTCGTCAAAGATGTTCCAACCGACAGCAACCCTCATCCCATATTGATGGCAGCATGATATAGATGTCTTAACGGTTCGGTCAAACCCCACCAAACTTAATCCCGAGACTAGTCTGAGTGAATGTGAGGATTCTGAGCGATCGCCGGCCGCTGCATCGTTCGAACCCACCAAATTCGACCACTCCAACGACAATGTCTGAATGCATATGAAAAGATGAACATCGACGTCAGACCGAAGAAAGCTCCTCAACTATGCAACTTTCGGAGCTACTTCCGCTGTAGCCCCGCCTCGCTCTACCTCACAAAGCATCCGGACAACCCCCATAGGCACATAGGCTGATTTGTTCTGCTCCCGAGTAGTAGTCACCGCATCAGGTCCAACGGTGGACGCACAACCCAGCCATGTCCATTCGCTCGTCTCCCAACAGACGAGCGTCTCAAACATGCACAAGGAATCAAGTCAACTATCCCCATTTCAATATCTCTCGCTTCCCAGTGAAGCGGTGATAACAGACGTGGCTCCCCATGATTTATTGAAACATTTATCTTTTGTGAGACACACGAGTGGGTAAGCCTCGCATGTGCACGTGTGGTTGGATCTAGTGCGGTGATTTCAACTCGGGAGCTAATAAAATTAGCATTTATGCTTATGGGGGTTTGGTTCAAATAATTTTGTGAAGTTAGGGAATTTTTATAACGTTGGTCTTCACAAAAGGTTCCAAATCATTATCAGGCACATATGCGGATGATTTAGTAGATGTGGCTATTTCTTCAATATTTTGATTTGCTCTTGGTGTTCCAGGGTTAGATTTAGTTGGGTGTGACTGAATCATGCAAACGAATGCATTCGGGAAGAAGTGATGGGTGTTACTTTATTTGTATCAGCAAGGCAGAAGAGGTCGGTTAAAGTAAGCACCGAGTCTAGCATTAGTAGCCACCGTCGCCTTTTGAAAAGAGTTGATCGTTGTAGTCTCCAGATTCTCAGTTGAAGTCCATCTTAGGTGTGGAGAGAATATCCATGAAATTTGATGAGGAGAGGAGATTTTCTTTTTTTTTTTTATATTTCTCACTTGTTCTCTCTTTTTTGTATTTCTCCCTTTTCCTTTTTTCTTCTTCATTTCCTTTTATTTTATTTTATGTACTATATATATATATATTATTGCACTAGTAATAAATGTATTTTATGATATGATAAACTCCTCTATAGCCCCCATGTGGTTATACTGAAAATCCGATAGGTGTTTGCGGTAGAGGTATCGAAAAGTGAGGTTGGCAGTTCTTATATATGAAAATTAAAAAATAAAATTCGAGAAAAATATGTCTATATTTTATTTATTCCTCTCCTTCAAATCATGCTTTATAAACTAAAATTTACTCATAGTTGCGTAGCAAGATCGAAAAATTTACGAATATCCTTCGCTCAATAGTCATGCGGTTAAAGTTTCACCCCCTCAAAAATTAAAATTGTTGCTCCCTTGAAAAAGAGTCGCTCCTCCTTAATTAAAGGAGTAGCTCCCCCTCAAATTAAGCTCATTTAAAAAGAATATATTTCTATTAAATGGTATTTATCATTTCCATGCGTAATATATATTTTGAATTTGGAAACAATTTGAAGTTTTGAAAATGCATCTTTAAAATGTACTATTTTGAAATAGGTATTTTAAATATAGCTCGATTGAGTACGCAATGTTTTTAAAAAAACTGAAAATATTTTTTCCGCATTGTTAGAATGTAACTCGTTGAAGTTTAGGTTGTAGTAAGTCACATCACTTCCCTTTATCATGTATGTGGAGCCACTACATAAAATTACCATACATGAGGGACTTGAATGGTTGCTCGCATCGCTTACCAGTCATGTATGTGGAGCAACCCAACATATCATACACCCTGTCATCTGCAAAATTATTATCGGAACTTTGCTACCCATTGTAATGTGGGTCCTCCCTGATTAGTGGAAAACGCATTAATCATAGATAGTGTAAATTTGATTGTTGTCCTAAATCATCCATTAAATTAGTTTTAGGTTCCAACTTTTTTTGGGGTTATCTAACCTAGTCGAAGACTTAGAAATCCATTCAGCATGGATTTGATAGGGATATGACGTTTCAGCGCCGGTGAATGTGTGTCTCGGAGAGAATTTAAATATTTTCTCCGGAGCCAGTCGCGCAAGATGTTTCTCGGAATTAACTTTGACTTGATATTTCATGTAGGCGTAAGAACATTTAGAATTATAAGCATCGTTAATAGAGGAGTTGTTCTTCCTACTGGGATAATTCACACGATTCACAATGATGAATTTTCATGGAATTTTGCTTGCTAAAATGATGATCATTTTTTAAAGTGTAAGCAATTCCATCTCTATCATTCTTAAAAGAATGAGACGTACTATTTGAAGCTTGAGATGATTGATTGCCCTAGTTTTTTATATCGTCTTTACAAGCTTCCCTTTTAACAGGAGTGGGAGAGGGGAGATCCTTAATATTTCCGTCCTTAATTTTGAAACATAAATATATTTTCCTTTCTCCTTCCTAATTTCCTTTAGTTCCTTCGCATTTTGGTTTAGCATTTCCGCGTGTACTTAGAAGTCCTCACGAGTGACTAAGAACTTTTTAACTTTAGGAGCAAAAGTGGGCTTTTTCGGCGTCCTGTTCTGTTTATTTGATTTTTCTTTAGAGAGATCTTTTAAAGAATAACAGGTGTTTGAGGTTGAGCTCGGGGTTGGAGAAAGATTTGAAATTGTTAGATCATTATAATGTCCAAAGTAATTTATTAAGTCTTTGTCTTGTATTTTAATTTATGTGAACTAGTCTTTACTTTGTGGAGCCTAGTGATATCATTATGTAATGGGCTTATTAGGGGTCGAAGTATCTTATACCCTAATTCAAGGGTATAAATGCTAAATCCCTACACATAAATGCTAAAACCCTACACATTAATGCTAAAACTCTACACATTAATTCTCGAAAAAGTCTTTACTTTTCGCCGCTACACTACTTTAAAGAGAACAAAACACACGCTAACACACACTTAAGGTATTTCAAGCGTTCTTCATCGATTCTTCACTAATCTTATTGATGCTTAGGTAATTTGAGACATAGAAGAAATATAATAGCCTACAGATTGAAACCCGGTTTTTACATTTGGATTTGAGAAATTTTGCTGGGTTTATCGCCATTTTTAAGTTCGTGAGTTTTTCAAAGTGTTCTTCAACATTTTCAAGTGATTTTTAGCCTATTTTGGTTATTTTTGAGCTCGTTTAGTGTTGTACGACTTTTTCGAGAAACTCTGTGGAAAAACCCAAAACATTTTCATCAAGTTTGAGTAGGTTTTTGAGCAATTTTGTGTGAAGGAAGTTTTCGCAATCACTGCGAAAACCATTCCGAAAGTCGTTACGAAAACTGGTTCGAAAACTAGTTTTCACAACGCTCATAAATTACGTTCCGAAAACCGCAATTTTTGTAATGTTCGTAAGTTACGTCCCGAAAACCTCGGTTTTCACAAAATTCGAAACTTACGTTTCGAAAACCTCAGTTTTCGCAATTTACGTTCCAAAAACCTCATTTTTGCTAATCACTGCGAAAACCGAAATTCGCAATAATGTAAACTGTCAAGGGCATTTTTGTAATTTCGGTGAGGTTTTCGCAATACTATTTTCGTCACACGTTTTCCCAAACACTGTTTCGAAAACATAACTTTTCGTGACATGATTTTCGCATAAGTGATTTTCGCAACCCAATTTTCACAAAAACGATTACGAAACTTAAAGTCTTTCCAAATCAAATTCTCGATAAACTCTCAAACTTCGGAAAATCTAAACTCTTCTCATTCGAACACCTTTGTTTCAATCGCTTCACGTCTCAACGATCACCATCGAACTCTCAACAAGATGGACATCATCGCTATGGGAAGCGACCTTAGGCCTCTCGTGCTTCGACGTGGTGAATTTTCAGTATGGTGGAACAAGTTCCTAAACTTCATTCAATCGAAGGACCTCGGGCGACATTCTTAACAAGTTCCTTGGTGATGCTACTGCGACCCTCCGGTTCTTCCGAACCGAGTACTCAAGACACCGTCAGAGTACACAGATGCCGAAGAGCTGAGAGCATAAGCAGATGTCCAATCTTCGAACTACTTGATTCAAGCCTGTTAGGAATATTTTTTTTTTCCGAAGGTCTATTTTGTAATTAGTTATAATGTAGTTGGTTTTGTGCCACTACGTAAATATTATATAAATTAGGTTACGGGTTTCCTTAATATATCAACTCATGTGTTATATAAGGCCCCTTTACCCATTTAGGGTTTTTATCAAAAGAAATTTAATACCAAGCCACCTTGAACTTTCCAAAACAAAAAACATGCACAAACACACACTACAAGGTGTTCTTTGATTTCTAAGCTTAAAAACTATCTTTTGATCTTTGTTTGGTAGAAAATCGGACCATCAAGTGGTATCAGAGCCCAACGTGATTGACAAAATGATTTGATCTAGTTTTGTTCGATTCCAATATGATTTAAAAGAGTTTTTGGATAAACTTCATTTTCGATTTTTTCATGTTCATTTGGGTGTTTTGAATTGTTTCTACAAATTTTATCTCCTTAAGAGCTGGTTAAACCGTTTATGAGTGATTTTTTACACTTTTGGCGAAATTCCGAATTCAACTTGGCTTAGCCGTTTTTTCAAAACTCGGCTAAGATTACCCGATAATTAAATATTTTGTTAGGATTACTCGATTTTTAACTTTCGGCCAGAAATACATGATTTTTAAATTTCGGGCAGGAAAACCCGATTTTCAAAAATCGGAAAACCTTACCCGATATTTAGAACCCGCCTAAGTTACTCGAATTTTTTATTCTTACCTGAATATCATCCGAAAATTACCAATTCTCGGACAGATTTTCCCGACAGTGCACGTTTAACCCGAAATTCATACTCATCCGATTTTCAAAGAGTGTTAAACGAATTATGAGTCAAGTGTTGACCGAAAGTCATCACACGAAATTCACAATTTTTGCCGATTAAACAATTTATATTACTCATTGCTTGAGAATTATTTAACAATCTTTAAGAAATTTCTAAGTCTAAAATACAACAATTTTTCTAGTTAAAGACTTTGAAAATTCTTATTGATCAAATTCTCTGACTCAATCTTTTCTATACTTAGAATATAATTGTTCGAAACTAAACTTTCATTTCACAAATCTCTTTCACGTTACGATCGATACCAAACAAGAACATGGACGCTTTTGCAATTGGATCTGATAATCACCCCACAATGCTAAGATGGGGCGAGTATGGCATCTTTAAGAATCGCTTCATCAACTTCATAGAAATCAATGATGGTGACCTTGCCGATGACATGCTCTCGTCTATCTTCGAAGGCCCCCCTCAATTTCGGACTATCGTTGAAGCTCAGCCTAACGCATTCCCTCCTTTCTTGGAAAGAAGAACGCTCAAGCATCCCAAGCCGTTACTCAGAGACCAAGACAGCACGAGCCAAAGCGGACAAGCTTTCAAGAAATTACGTCCTCCAGTCCCTTCCCAACGGCGTATACATTCAAGTGGCCATCATGTCCACTGCCAAAGAAATTTGAGACGAAGTCTCATAGATGATGGTCGGGACAGACGTAAGCACCTTGTCCAAGAAATCGAGTACCCTGACTGCCTACGATTCATTCAGAGCTAAGGAAGGAGAAGATCATCGAGACACATAACTTCGATTACTGACGATCATCAAGGAGATGAGAAACATCAAATTTCTCTCCACACTACAACCCGAGTGGGGCAGGATTGTTGTTCTAATCAAGCAGCAGAACAAAGACTTGGATGTCATGGATATCTATGCCCTGCATGATAATCTTTCTCAATACATCAATTACGCTAAAGAAATCAGGAACGAAGGAACGTCCAATGCTTCTCTGGAACCCATTGCTCTCGTGACCAACAAGTTTACCACCAAAATCTTGAAAGCTTCAAAAAGGAAGCAAGTCATCCTATCTGACTCTTCAGACAATGCTGACTCGGATTCCGAATCAGACGAAGAACTCAAAGACCTCAAGAAGCAAAAGTCATGCTCTCTCAGATGATGAACGAGAAATTCTCCAAAAATTCATCATCTTCCTACAACATGCAGCGAACCTCGAGCGGTGAGCAAAATGCCATCGCTCCCGAAGAAACCGAGAACAAAGAATCTGAAACTCCAACGAAATGCTTCAACTGCGCAAAATCGTGTCACTTTGCCAAGGGCTGCTATATACCAAAAGACAAAGGACACCGAGTACTACAAGAAGAAGTTTCAGTTTTTCCAGCGCAAAGATGCATGAATTATCTAGTAGCCGAAGAAGAGTAGTGGCTTGAGGACACGTCGGACGAAGAGAGGTAGGGAAAAGCTTTTATGGTCAAGAACAAATTATATGACTCCGATGAAGAAGAGATGGACTCCGGCTCGGACAGAACCGATCGTTCCACATCCGACGTTGACGTATACACTCTATCCCGGAAGGATTGCATTGAGTTAAAACAAAAAATACAAAAATTGTCCATGCAACGTAGGGATTATACAGAACATAAAAGAAAATTTGACAATAATTATGCATTCCTGAACACACAGCAAGAAGAGATAGCCATTCTTAAGGAATCATTAGCTTTTTCAGAATCTAAAACGAAAAACATAGCAGAAAAGGTAGAGAATAGCAAACGACAGGTTAGCGATGTGAATAAAAACTTAAAGGAAAGCGAAAATGAACATGTAAACGTATCTTCTCAATACAAATTAATCACTCAAGAACATGTTAGACTTTATAAGAAGGTCAAACAATTGGAGGACCTTCTTACAAAAAGAGGTCAAACCGATCAACCAAAAGATGTAGAATTCTACATCCTAGTGAAGGTTTGGGGTTCAAAAGTATAACGAACCCTGAGAAAGATGAAGCACTTTCTCTGTACCACATTAAACACCTTGGCTTAAGCCTGAAAAAGCTTATGCCTTTTGTTGAATCATCAGAGGTGATCGAATCAGAAGAACAAAAACGGAGAAACAAAAATTGGGCCCAAATTGCGTTTAGTTATGTGGAGCTGAATGATAGTTATAAGACTAGAAACACTTTGCTAACTACGGACTTTATTTCACCTTTTGTACCCAAAAATCAGGAAAGTACTTCCGAGCAGGTCAAAACACATTTATGCTTCCATTTATATTCTATAGATAATTCGCACAATAGGCGATCTAACCGCGTCTCTGGACTGAAGGAAAGCCTCGTCGGAAGAAATAACAGTTCTTTTAAGCAAAATCTATACTCTTTAAAACTTTCCTGATGTATACAAACATTCGTCCTCACTGTTTCCGAAACACTTACATGTGAATGCAAGAAACCATATAAGAAAACTTCTTTATCTCATACTAACTCTGTATTGCATATGCCTACAGATCAAAGACTAATGTCTAAAGAAAGGAAGAGAGTTAGGTCGAGTCGAGTGAAGGAGGCAATTCTCTTTAATAAAAAGAAGAAGCTACCTTTTTCAACTCTTGTTACTCTTATTTTTTATAGCTTTACCTTTTCAAAAAATTCTTCTTGTCGCAGACCGTGTTTCGTTATTTTCTAACAAATATTGTTATGACAACTATGATGTACTTCCACGTTCTCATAACAATAGGTTCCGGTAAAATGTTTCCAATTTGCATAGAAGAAAACATTTCTCTTCCCCTCCTCTTGATGGTGTATCTCTAACGCAATACAAGCAATCTCACAAAACAAAGAGAAAGACATACACCTCACCCGAAAATCAGGACAAAGACAAGCGTAATAAACTGTTAAATCACAGACAAATGTGGATTCGTAAATCCTTACTACACCCGATAGGCTATAATCGAGTCTGGGTTCCTAAGTTAGTCATTCAACAAGCTGACATAGAACTCATTAAATCAACAAAGAGGGTGAACCTCACACCGCAATAAAAGAAGGACTCGTCCTCATACATGTACTTAAGCTTGCTTAACTTGTTTTGAATGTTCGTCATGTGTGGTACTTAGACTCACGTTGCTTCTCACACATGACGGGAAATAAAGAGCTGTTGAGCAACTTTTACGAAGGATATCTCAGAAAGGTCTACGTCGGGAACGGTGACTCTTCTCATATGCTAGGAACATGCGACTTCATCCATGACAGACTCACCATCAAAGGAGTTTTTTACGTTGAAGGCTTAAGCTACAACCTATTCAGCATCGAACGCTTCTGTGACAAAGGCTTTAAGGTTCTCTTCGAATCCAACTAGTGTCGCGTCATCAACGTGAAGTGCAGCCCTTCCATTTTCAGGTCTAGTGCTAGACCCTGACCGGTTAAACCGCGACGATCAAATGCTTTCATATGGTTGGCTGCCTTCGATATAAACGAAAGGGTGTTAATCCGCACGGGACCAGATAGGCCGAGGGTTAGAAGCCCGCCTTAACGCCTTATCCAAAGAGTTGTCCTTCTGAGGCTAACCCCTGCGCAAAAGAACGAAAACGGGGATGGAAAATAAGGAGGCTAATAAAATCGCTCTCAAAGAATGACTCTCTAAAGTCGAAGATTTCGATGAAAGCAAGGTATACACCATCTTTGACATGTTGATCGCTAAGGGTTAGCTGACTCTACCTCCGTGTAAGCGACCCGCCGAGATCGAGAAAGTGGATGATTCCAATTACTGTCGGTACTACAGGTCGTGGGACATAGACGTCCACAGGGTTTTGTCTTTAAAGAGCTGGTGCAAGAAGGCCTCCGGACAAAGGCATTAACACTAGGAGAAGAATAAAGCCTTTCATAACCGAAGGAACAGAGCTACTCATTGGCCACAGGAAGACGAATCTATACTCCATTGATCTGAAAACCACTCGACCAACGTGCCTCATCTCTCGAGCCTCTCTACATCAGAACGACCTTTGGCACCAGAGTCTCTCACATCTCAACTTCAAGGATCTAAACAAACTCCAAAAGAACAACTTAGTCAAAGGGCTTCCCTCGTTTAGGTACCACAAAGAGCGTCTTTGCTCGGCGTGCGAAATGGGAAAGATGAGTAAAGCGTCTCACAACACCAAACTCATGGCATCAACCTCCAAACCTCTCGAGCGCATACACATGGACCTGTGTGGACCTATGCGTACTCAGACCATCAATGGACAAAGATACGTGTTAGTAATTGTGGACGATTTATCGCGCTTCACATGGGCCAAATTTCTCCGAACAAAAGACGAAACACCGAATCTCATCATCGAATTTGTGAAGACATCACCTAATCTTTACCAACTGAGTGTCCAAATAATCAGAACTGACAATGGGACTGAATTCAAGAACAGAAAGCTCAGTGACTTCTATGGATCACTCGACATTACCCAACAGTTCTCAGGTGCAAAGATACCCCAACAGAACGAAGTTGTCGAACGCAAGAACATAACCCTAGTTGAAGCAATCAAGACTCTCCTGATTCATTCAGGATTTTCATACTTCTTGTGGGCTGAATCACTATGTGGGTTGAATCACTAAATACAGCTTGCTTCACTCAGAATCGTGTCTCTCTTCACAGAAGATTTATGAGAACTCCGTATGAGATGACCAACCGAAGAGTGCCATATGTCTATTTTCTCAGGGTCTTTAGATGCATTGCCAACGATCGCGAAGATCGGGGCAAACTTGATCGCAAGGCTTTTGAAGGCATACTTGTCGGATACTCTACAAACTCTCAAGCCTATCGAGTATACCGTAAAGAGAGAAGGTCTGCCATGAAAAACATCAATGTTACATTCGACGAAGTAGACCAATTGGCTTCTGCACAAATCAGTCCAGAACCCGGATTTCTAGGAGAGTTGACGAAAGATTGACCAAGCACCTCCATGGTGGACACACCTTCAAATATTTCTACTCTAAGCGATGTGGATAATGATCTCCTATTCGAGCATCTCTATCCAAGACCACCGCCACCCACCGTCTCTACCCCTTCTGCAGCCCCAAGCAATGAGCATTCGCCTCCCACGATGGAAAATTTCCACATCGGTGAAGATAACGTACCTCCAACTGACTCAAATATACCTTCAACTGAATCAGAAGTCATTGCAAGCTCAGAAGATGTCACCACTCAAACCACTGACTTCGCACCAGAAGCATCTTCAGCAGAGTCAGAGCCCCAACCGAATGAGCCTACGGAATCACAGATCATCCCAAATCGATATCACAGAACCTTCCCACACACATGAAAGAAAGTGGACCCGCGCTCATCCAAACACACAAATAATTGGCGATCCCTCCGGTAGTGTTACAACTCGCGCCTCAACAATCAATGAAAGTCTCTACTCATGTTTCCTCAGTCAAAAGGAACAGACCAAAGTCGTCGACACTCTTACCGATCCAGACTGGATCATTGTTATGCAGGAAGAAATTAGCCAGTTTGAGAGACTGAACGTTTGAACCAGTTGCGTCCTCACCCTCAAATATTTTTCACTGGCTAATTTTTTTTGCACCTCCAGGTCTTAGTGATCTGAACGGAATGCTCTTCGGTGTCTCCTGGCTGGAAACCAGTCAGGGACTGAGCGGAAGTCCCATAGCAGCCAACATCCCTGCACCTGCTGCATTGGGCCATCAAACTGACTCCGTCTCAGTTTCGATGCCAACGGTGACCCTAAGTGGCCCCGGCTTCTCAAGTCCTATGCAAATAGGCGGCGTGTCAGTTCCCAACACTCATATCACGACGACGAAACGCCTTAGTGGCTCTGTCAAGTTATTTTCCCCATTTGTAGCAGAGGCCAAACTCGCGGACTTCGCCAAAAAGCTAGAGGACTCAATCATGACGAAGGTCTACACGACCCTCAAGGCAAGGGCCCTGCCACAAAAATCGAACATGCTGCGTCTCCTCAATCCGCTCCATCAACACACACCTCCGAACCAGAACTGTGGGACAGTCCGCCCTCTCTCTGAAAAAGAGAGGGGCAAGACATCAAGCTACGGTTAATAACCCCGATGTCTTGCCGCAGAGAAGCGTAGCAGTCAAAGCGATCACGTGACAACCCAGATGATGAGGGCCGTCCCGAGGGGGAGAAGAGACAGAAAACAAGCTCGGAACCCCAGATGCATCAGATCACTCCATCCCCCACCACATAAACTACCCAAACCACCACCACCAAAACCACTCAACTAGAGGCTTCTTCAGTGCAAAAAGAAGCTGCCTCCGTAGCCCACACTACCATTCCTTCCCCAGCCACTATAAGCCTCTCACCTCAACCCGTCATCCAAAAAGACCCTCCAATGCCCCCTCAAACCTCTACCTCACCAGTTCTCTCTCCAACTACCGAGGAGCCACTTGTGACCATCAAAGAGCTCTACAACCCACATGACAAGGTGGAGAGCTATATATTCAACGTAGAATGGATGACTCAATCGGTGACTCCCAAACTAGCCAAGTGGTTGATGGAAAAAGCAAGATTCATCCTAAAGAATGCATTCATCGACCTTGTTCGGATCGAAGAGGAGGACCTCAAGGAAGGCAAAAATTACGAAGCGGACATCCCATAACTTCCTGAGCTCAACATAGAGTCATGGACGAGGACGACCCACCATTGAAGTCACACATTGGAGAGGAACTGAACTTGCCTTGGAAAAAATGCGAAGATCATGGCGCCATACCAAGAAGAGATTCAAAAGAGAATCTGGAGGAAAGAGGACCACCTCAAGAAGCTCGACGAGTTAGAGTTGTGAGGCATGACCCATCTCTTGGAGCATAAAGCCAGCATGTATCTGCTCAACCTCCGTCGAAAGCTTATGTTCAACGGAAAGAGAGTGACGTAGATGCTCTCCGAAGAGACGAGAAGAAGAGGCCAAGGATCTCAGCAATGATAGGAGTGCGGTCATCTCACTTCTGCTCAATCATCTTCCATATCTATCGAGTTCAACGGGATGACGGGACTACTGAAGAACTGAGTAAGCGGACCTCTCCTACATCATAGCGGAAGACATCTATCAGATGGTCGGAAGCTACAGAATGCTTGGAACTCTTCAACATCCTGAAGTCAAGATGGGCTACCAAACCTTTAAGAGGTTCATGTTGCGCCAGATCAAGTATACCATATCTCACGACCTTCAGATGGTGCTGGAGAGCAACTTGAAGAAGGTGAACCTCACGAAGCCTACTTTCAATCGCCCCGAAGCTAAAATCTACGGTGAAGGACATATCTTCGATGGAGAAGATCCTCTTTGGTCTACATAACCTACAAGGGCGAGAATGGCTTATGAAGACATCGGTGATCTCCAAGTTCTACGATGGAACCCTCCTGATTATACGAGATAAGCTGAGAATGATTCTGGAGGAGCTGAGGTTCGAGGAGCACGAGGTTAAGGACAAGTTTCGGAAGATGATCGACATCATCTTTGAACGGGTTTCGCTCCGTTGATGGATACGATCATATGAGCACAAACTTGGACTCAGAAGATCAGTCTACGACCTGGTGAGACCCAAGAAGACAAAGAAGATGCCACTGCGAAAAGGACCCTAAGGGGGAGATTGTTAGGAATAATTTATAGTGTCCTTAATTCTTATAAGTCTTGGGTCTATTTTGTAATTAGTTAGGTTATAGTTGGTTTTCGGGCCGCTACGTAAATATTGTAAATTAGGTCATAGGCCTTAATATACCAACTTATTTGGTATATAAGGCCTCTTTTACCATTTTAGGCTTTTTGATCAAAAGAAATTATTAGCAAGCCACCTTGTAACTTCCAAAATATGAAACACGCACAAACACACTACAAGGTGTTCTTCGATTTCTAAGCTTAAAAGCTATATTTTGATCCTTGTTTGGTAGAAAATCGGACCATCAAGTGGTATCAGAGCGAAAAAGATTTGAATCTAGTTTTGTTCGATTTCAATATGATTTAGAAGAGTTTTGGGATAAACTAACAAACCCTAAAAGGGTAAAGGGGACCTTATATACCACATGAGTTGGTATATTAAGGCCAATGACCTAATTTATATAGTATTTACGTAGTGGCCCCAAAACTAATTACAATCTAACTACATACAAAATTGACCCAAGACTTATAACAATTAAGGACACTACAAATTATTCCTAACATGGAGATAAAATTTTTGAGTTGAGATTCCTCACATCCGTGCTGCCCGAGTGGAAGAGAGTTGCTACCCTGATCCGACAGAACAAGGAGATCGACATAGTCGATATCCACAACGTCTACGAGAGTCTCCCAAAACACACTAACGACATTAGCGAGATATTGATCAGCTTTAAGGGAAAGGAAGTGGCAGACCCCCTTGCATTAATAACCGACAATAAATCAAAGAATAGATCAAGTCCTCCAAAGGGAAATCGATGAAACTCCCTAGCTCCTCAGATGAAAACGAATCTGGATGTGGCTCTGATCCTAAATTCAGACACTTTGAGAAGTAAATGACTCTCATGAAGAAGCTGATGAAAAAGAAATTTTTCAAAAAGAAGCCGTCGTCATCTGCAAACAATCAAAGGACATCATCCAGCTCCCGATAACCACAGCTAGCTCCTTAACATGTCGAGCCCAAGAATTCCAATGAACCTAAAAAATGCTACAACTGTGGGAAGTCATAGCATTGGTCCAGGGACTACTACCTCCCAAAGAAGAAGGATGAGGACTACTACTCCAAGAAGCGCCGCTAGTAAGACAAAAGAAGGTTGATATATGCCTGACGGCCGAGCACGACCACTGGCTCGAGGATACCTCGGACACTGAGCCCAAGAACATAGCTTTGATGGAGTTCGTTGAAGAAGCAGAGTGAATAAACATAGAATTGTGCTTTGTTATTTAGTTATCCTTGTAATTAGGGGCGTAACTCGTAGTTTTGATAGTGTAGGACTTAATAGTAAATATACCATGTAAATAGGTATAAATACAATGTACACTATCGAAATCAATACACAAGTTTATTTCAGAAAAAACACAAGTATTGAATTCATATTCTAGAGAGAGAAAGGCAATCGTAAAACTTACACTCTCTAATCGTTTCTCTCTCCCTATCTTCAAACTCGATATTCGACCGAAGGTAATTGTCGAGATTTATTAATCGAATATCTAGAATTCATGCTTAGATCGAGATTGGTATCAGAGCAGATCATTATTGCTTTTGGATTGAATTTGCTAGTCTAAGATCAAAATAATTTTCCAGAATTTTCGATCGAAAAACTTACACGAAATGTATTTTGATCAATGTGGTTATGATCTTGCTCATTAAGTGATAGATTATATGTTAGGAATGAATTATGTACTGATTTTAATCGCTTAGAACTTCAGATTATTTCAGATTTTTTATTTCGATCGATATTTACATTTGCGATTAAGTTTTCTTCATAATCGATATATTTTGATGTGAAACGTGGTTAATCTTGTGTTTGTTCTTATTCAGGACTTATATTCGAGTGGTTTTCCAGAATCTCAGCACTTAACTTGATTTATTCAGTTCAATCTGGATTTTCACTGTTCCATTGAACTTGAAGGGTGTTCTGATCGTTTTTCGATTGAACAACTTGGCTCGAAAATTAATTTTCGAATAAGTTTACAGCCGAAAAGTTTCTCGATAACATACACTATTTTCGTGTGTTTCACTCAAATATAAGACTAGAAAAACATTATTTTTGATAATTAGTTTTTCGACTCATATATTGTAATACCCGTAAAATTAATACGGGAATAATGCGCAATTAGCGTGAAAATTATTCTGTAAGTTTCGGAAAATTATGAAGTTAATTTTCGGACAAAGCGAATTTTCGGGAAATTGAACCGAAAATAAGAAAAATACTCTTTGAGTAAAATAAATAGATATGGGCCCAAATTAATTTAAAGTAGGCCCAATAAGAGATTTCCTTAAGAGAAAGGAAACGTAACTTTCCTTTTAAAGGTTTATCTCAAAAGGTGATAAGGACAAACGAAAATATCAAACGAAAGAAAACAAACGAAGAAAAGCAGAGAAGAACTAAGCAATTTCGGCTAACTTGGAAGTGAGGTAGGTGGTTTTTAACCCCTACAAACTGTTTTTAAGTTTGATTTATTTAGTTTAACGAATTTGGATGAAAGGTCATCCGAATTCATGAATTTCGGGAGCTTTGAATGATTATGTGTTGTATTTGCTGTGTTGAGATGTTAAGTTTGAGCTCAATATATGAGTTCTGTGAATTCTTACATGTTTATGTGAAATCTGGAACGGATTCATGTGATGAAGTTCTGGAAAATATGAATTTCGATGAGATGAAGAAAGTTTCAGCTCATGAGAAATTCGCGGGTTGAAAAGAATTCGCGGGCCAAAAAGGTTCGTGAAGTGTGAGAGAGGAAAGAAAATCGCGGGCTGCGATAAAATTCGCGGGCCGAAAGATTTGTAAAGATGTGAGTGAGAAAAGAAGGTCGCGGGCCAAATTTTAAATTTCGCCAAATTTGAAAGGTTGAAATTCGGGCAGATTTTCGATAGTTCGCCGAAGTTTAGTTCGCGAATTATATTCGGGTCGCGAAAAGTTCTTCGCGGACTCAAATGGATTTTATTGTGTGAGTAAATGGGTTTTTCGCGGGTCAGAATTAATTTCGCGGGTCGACCACAGGGTGATTCCTGTGAGAGAAGTAGCGGGTCGGACTAAAGTTTCGCGGGTCAACTTGAATTTCGCGGGGTGATTCCTGTGAGTGAATTTCGGGTGACACGCGAACTAAATCAGACTTCGCAAATTCGATCAAATGACGCGCGAAATCCAAATTCGGGCAATACCGCTAACACTGTGAAGAGTCCCGAATTTTGACTCCAAATGTCGGGTTGACCATATGCTTTTAAAAAAAAAAAAAAAAAAAAAAAGTCTGAAGTTGACCGAACTTCACGATTCGACCAGTCTAATTATTTTTGGACTTTTGTCTTAAATTAGGCCCAAATATTCAAATAAATTATTTTAAGTTCATTTTATCTTTAAATCAAAGTATATTCATACTTTGACTAGAATTTTCGGGTCAACCCTTATTTTAAGATACGAGAGTATTTTGGGGTATTATTTGTAAGAAATAATACGTGATATATGTGACGAATGTGATATGCATTTCACGACATGCATAAGAGAGGTGAAGGTACCGTAATGATACGGTGACACGATATTGTGTCGAATGTGAGAAGGGTAGAGTTGCCGATTTTGGCAGTCAGGTTCAGACTCGATTATGCACTTGGTGGGAGAGGGGGTTTGCGACACCCATCTACTCGGGATTGAGCCACCCGAGGTGTAAACCACCGGATATTATTTGGCTCAGGGACGGCAGACAGATGTGAGATTCCTGTCTACCCGAACTTGTGGTATAACATTCGGGGAAAAAGCCGTCGGGTTGAGATTGTGTGCGGAAGGAGCGACCCGGCGCGGCCGGTGTGGGCTACCGCATGGTTGATGGTGTACTTTGCCATTGCGCGCGTGGGTGCCGAGTCTGACCTAGGGCCCTGTTGAGAATTGAGAATTGATAGATGAGATTTGTCGAGTGTGCATTATATTATATTGTGAGGAACCGGGATTGGGTGGAGTGCACGCACGTATTGCATGTTATGTAATCACCTACTGGGCAATAGCTCAGGGTTCTATCCTATTTTTGTTTGTAGGTAAGAATGAACCCGACACCGACTAGTGTCAGGGTTGAGATTCATGGCGAGCTGGCGGCGGTGACTCCACGGACTTTTGAGGGTGGCGCAGTACATGGGACGCGACCTGTGGAGTGGCATAGTGTTTGATATTGGGTTTGAAATTTTGGGGCTTCGGCCCAAAGTATTAATAGTAGATATTTTTGTAAACCCGATATAATACTATGTAGGTTATTTAAATTAA
Organism: Linderniella brevidens; assembly: GCA_004919715.1. NCBI lineage: Eukaryota > Viridiplantae > Streptophyta > Magnoliopsida > Lamiales > Linderniaceae > Linderniella > Linderniella brevidens. The sequence goes on from SWDC01000158.1 coordinate 4,197,203, forward strand.
AAAAAAAAAAAAATTTTATCGGGTCTTCCGCGTGTTCTGTTGCGGGGAAATCCGCCAATTAACTTAATTAGGAAGTAGGGTCGCCACAGGTGGTATCAGAGCTTAGGCTTTAGATTCTGAAGACTGTCCATGTACTGCCACTCAAAAGCCGGGAGAACCAGCCTCGCCTGTAAGTTAAGTGTAATACTTTGATATGATTATGTGATCTCATGTATATTTGTTACATGAATTATCTAGTATTTGGAAAATGCCAAGAGGAAGACCGAGGAACGTGTTCGTTGGAGAGTCCAGTCGGAGGGGCGAATCTGAATCCCCACCCCCGACTCGTGAGCATGACACGATAAATAGGCTGACTGAACTTATCCAAAGACAGTCAGACCAAATTCATGATTTGATAAATCACCAGAGCTCATCTGAGCACCGTCCATCCCCACAGCCTGATCGCGTAGAGATCATAGGGGAGCGATTTCGTAAGTTAAATCCACCAGTTTTCGCCGAAGCTACTAATCCTGCGGCAGCTGAGGACTGGATCGACACAATAGAAGACTTATTTATATACAGTCGTGTGCCGAACAATGAGAAGGTGTTGTGTGCCGTTTCCCTATTTCGGGGAAGCGCGCGTTTTTGGTGGAACACCATAAAGGTGTTAGAAGATCCGGCGACGATGACATGGGAACGCTTCAGGGAACTGTTTTATGATAAGTACTTCACTGCTCACGATCAGGAGCAGCGAATGTATGAATTCATGAACCTGAAACAAGGGGAATGCCAGTTGCGGAATACATCCGCAAATTTGAAGAATTATCTCGTTTTGCACCTCATCTCGTGGCAACCAATACTCTAAAGGTGACGAGATTTCTTCGAGGGCTGAAGCCCGAATTTTATCGAGATTTAAGTGTGGCGGGAGTACGCCAATTAGAGTTCCGTCAGGCGACGGAGCGAGCGTTGATCGCAGAACAAGCGGAAGGAGTAGTAAGGGAAGCCCAAGAGGCAAGTAGGAAAAGAGAGAGTCAGCAACAGCAAGGAGGAAGCGGCCAAAAGCGACAATTCTTCGGCAAGGACCCGAAGAATAAAGGAAATCGACCGAGTCAACAGATGTGGCGCCCGAATGCTTATCAGAGACCGGCCAATGTTCCCAACCGACCCCCGGTACCAGCGCCCCAATGCCAACAGTGTGGACGAAATCACTTTGGCATATGCTACGGACCACGACCGGTGCAGACTCTGCAATGTTTCCGGTGCGGTGAGGCCGGACACATCGCACGGAATTGCCCGAGAGGTCAGCCTCCAGTGCAGACTCAACCGCGTAACCTCATTCGACCTCCACCTGTGCCTGCAAGAGTTTTTACTCTGACTAATGAGGAGGCGGAGGCAAACCCGAATGTAGTTACGGGTACGTTGAGTATATTTCACGTGCCCTCTTCGATCTTGATTGACTCGGGAGCCACACATTCGTTTGTATCGGCTAACTTTGTGGCCAGGGCAGGAATCTATCCCTCCCGTTCATTATGTGATTTCGTGGTATCTTTACCACATGGGGATCCAACTCGATCAAATTTGGTGGTTGAGAAATGTCCCGTAAGAATTGAGGGTAGAGAGTTAGATGTGAACCTAATAGTAATCCCGATGAATGATTACGATATTATATTCGGGATGGATTGGCTTTCGAAATACGGAGCCATTATTGATTGTTCAAAAAGGGTAGTTAGGTTTCGATCGCCAGAGGGAGAGGAGTTTGAATTTTCGGGAAGAAAGAATAGAAACTCAATCCCTCGGATTTCTGCTTTAAAAGCTCAGCGACTCGTAAATACGGGTTGCGAATCGTTCCTAGTTTTTGCGGTGAATGCTGAGGAATCTTCCCAGCTTAAACTTGAGGAGGTTCCGATAGTGAACGAATATTCCGATGTATTTCCCGAGGATCTTCCGGGATTACCCCCAGATCGGGAGATTAAATTTGCAATCGATCTTGTACCTGGAGCTGCCCCGATCTCTAAATCCCCGTATCGGTTAGCACCGAACGAATTACGAGAATTGAAGGAGCAATTGGAAGATTTGTTGCAGAAGGGTTTTATTCAACCCAGTTTCTCACCATGGGGAGCCCCGGTTTTATTTGTGAAGAAAAAGGACGGGTCGATGAGAATGTGTATCGATTATCGTGAACTCAACAAGATCACGATTAAGAATAAATACCCATTGCCAAGGATTGACGATTTATTCGATCAACTCCAAGGAGCAACAGTATTTTCTAAGATCGACCTGCGCTCCGGTTATCATCAGCTGAAGATCCGGGAAGCGGACATTCCAAAAACCGCATTCAGTACGAGGTACGGCCACTATGAATTTTTGGTCATGCCTTTCGGATTGACGAATGCTCCGGCAGCCTTCATGGATTTGATGAACCGAGTATTCAAAAAATTGCTGGACCGATGTGTTATCGTCTTTATCGACGATATTCTCATTTATTCCAAGACAAAAGAAGAACATGAGGAACATTTGAGAGCGGTCCTAGGAATTCTTCGGGAGAAACAATTATTCGCCAAATTTAAAAAGTGCGAATTTTGGTTGGATCGAGTAATCTTTCTGGGGCATGTTATTTCGGGAAGCGGAATTTCAGTAGATCCCAGCAAGATAGAAGCTATAGAAAATTGGCCAAGACCAACCACTCCCACGGAGATAAGAAGTTTTCTCGGGCTAGCTGGGTATTATCGAAAGTTCATTAAGGACTTTTCCAGCATCGCCTCGACGCTCACCAATTTGACAAAGAAAAATGTTCCGTTCAAATGGACGGATGAATGTGAGCAAAGTTTCCAGGAATTAAAGAAAAGGCTAACAACTGCTCCAGTGTTAGCAATACCTTCGGGTACTGGAAATTTTTCTGTTTATAGTGATGCCTCTAAATATGGGTTGGGGTGTGTTTTAATGCAAAACGGGAAGGTGATCGCTTATGCCTCCCGACAATTAAAGCCATATGAGAAAAATTACCCCACTCATGATCTCGAACTCGCAGCCGTAGTGTTTGCTCTTAAAACATGGCGACACTATCTTTACGGAGAAAGATGCGAGATCTTCACGGATCACAAGAGTTTGAAGTACTTCTTCACCCAGAAGGAGTTAAATATGAGGCAAAGAAGATGGCTCGAGTTAGTCAAAGACTACGACTGTGTGATAAATTATCATCCAGGAAAAGCGAACGTAGTCGCAGATGCATTGAGCCGCAAAACTGTAAACACTGAATTACGCCAATTCGGAGTTGAAGTAATCAATTTCGGAGAGATTGAAGAAAAGTTGGCAGTGTTGACACTTAAGCCAACACTATTAGACCGAATCATTGAAGTACAAAAGAAAGATGAGTTGTACTTGAAGAAACAAAGAGAACAAGATAAAGAAGTCTCATCGGAATTTGAATTCCGAGAAGACGGGAGTTTACGATTTAAAAGTCGCTTATATGTGCCGGAAGATGAAGAGATTCGTCGAACTTTAATGACGGAGGCACATACGACAATATATTCGGTGCATCCCGGTGCAACGAAAATGTATCGTGATTTGCGACTAAATTATTGGTGGCCGGGAATGAAAAAGGATGTTGCTGCATTTGTACATAGATGCCTGACTTGTCAGCAGATCAAAGCAGAACATCAAAGACCGGCAGGAATGTTACAACCTTTGACGATTCCCGAGTGGAAGTGGGACCATATAACAATGGATTTTGTCGTCGGGTTGCCAAGAACGGTGAAAGGTTATGATGCAATTTGGGTGATTGTTGACAGACTGACTAAGTCCGCCCATTTCTTGCCTATTCACCAGACCTATCCCATGGAGAAGTTCGCTGAACTCTACATTCAAGAGATAGTGAGACTCCATGGAATTCCGATATCGATCATATCAGATCGAGATTCAAGATTTCTGTCCCAGTTCTGGAAAAGCTTACAGAAAGCTCTGGGAACTAAATTATCATTTAGTTCAGCTTATCATCCCCAGACTGACGGACAATCGGAAAGGACGATCCAGACACTCGAAGACATGTTGAGAGCATGTGTCTTGGATTTTCAAGGGAGTTGGAGTAAATATCTCCCGTTAATAGAATTTTCATATAACAACAGCTATCAAGCAATGATCGGAATGGCGCCTTACGAAGCCTTATACGGACGTAAATGTCGATCCCCAGTTCATTGGGATGAAATCGGCGAGAAGGCGCTATTAGGTCCCGAGATGGTACGCGAAATGACTGAAGTTGTTAAGAAAATTCGGGAGAAAATGCAAACGGCCCAAAGTCGCCAGAAGAGTTATGCAGACAAGAGGCGAAGGTCGTTAGAATTTGAAGAAGGTGATAAAGTATTTTTGAAAGTATCACCTATGAAGGGTGTCAAACGGTTCGGACAAAAAGGAAAGTTGAGTCCGAGATATATAGGACCTTTCAAAATTTTGAAAAGAGTCGGTGAAGTAGCATATCAGCTAGAATTACCGACGCCGTTAGCACAAGTCCATGACGTATTCCACGTGTCTACACTGCGAAAGTATGTGTTGGACCCGTATCATGTGCTAAGAGACAAAAGACTTCACCAACAATTGAAGCCGGACTTGAGTTACGAAGAAAAGCCGGTAGAGATTCTAATGTATGAGGTGAAGCAATTACGAAATAAGAATATTCCCCTCGTGAAGGTCTTATGGCGAAACCAGATATTGGAAGAAGCCACTTGGGAGCGAGAAGACGAAATGAGAGAGAAATACCCTGAGTTGTTTCAGACAACTTAAATTTCGGGGACGAAATTTCTTTTAGGGGGGGAGGATGTAATACCCGTAAAATTAATACGGGAATAATGCGCAATTAGCGTGAAAATTATTCTGTAAGTTTCGGAAAATTATGAAGTTAATTTTCGGACAAAGCGAATTTTCGGGAAATTGAACCGAAAATAAGAAAAATACTCTTTGAGTAAAATAAATAGATATGGGCCCAAATTAATTTAAAGTAGGCCCAATAAGAGATTTCCTTAAGAGAAAGGAAACGTAACTTTCCTTTTAAAGGTTTATCTCAAAAGGTGATAAGGACAAACGAAAATATCAAACGAAAGAAAACAAACGAAGAAAAGCAGAGAAGAACTAAGCAATTTCGGCTAACTTGGAAGTGAGGTAGGTGGTTTTTAACCCCTACAAACTGTTTTTAAGTTTGATTTATTTAGTTTAACGAATTTGGATGAAAGGTCATCCGAATTCATGAATTTCGGGAGCTTTGAATGATTATGTGTTGTATTTGCTGTGTTGAGATGTTAAGTTTGAGCTCAATATATGAGTTCTGTGAATTCTTACATGTTTATGTGAAATCTGGAACGGATTCATGTGATGAAGTTCTGGAAAATATGAATTTCGATGAGATGAAGAAAGTTTCAGCTCATGAGAAATTCGCGGGTTGAAAAGAATTCGCGGGCCAAAAAGGTTCGTGAAGTGTGAGAGAGGAAAGAAAATCGCGGGCTGCGATAAAATTCGCGGGCCGAAAGATTTGTAAAGATGTGAGTGAGAAAAGAAGGTCGCGGGCCAAATTTTAAATTTCGCCAAATTTGAAAGGTTGAAATTCGGGCAGATTTTCGATAGTTCGCCGAAGTTTAGTTCGCGAATTATATTCGGGTCGCGAAAAGTTCTTCGCGGACTCAAATGGATTTTATTGTGTGAGTAAATGGGTTTTTCGCGGGTCAGAATTAATTTCGCGGGTCGACCACAGGGTGATTCCTGTGAGAGAAGTAGCGGGTCGGACTAAAGTTTCGCGGGTCAACTTGAATTTCGCGGGGTGATTCCTGTGAGTGAATTTCGGGTGACACGCGAACTAAATCAGACTTCGCAAATTCGATCAAATGACGCGCGAAATCCAAATTCGGGCAATACCGCTAACACTGTGAAGAGTCCCGAATTTTGACTCCAAATGTCGGGTTGACCATATGCTTTTAAAAAGTCTGAAGTTGACCGAACTTCACGATTCGACCAGTCTAATTATTTTTGGACTTTTGTCTTAAATTAGGCCCAAATATTCAAATAAAATTATTTTAAGTTCATTTTATCTTTAAATCAAAGTATATTCATACTTTGACTAGAATTTTCGGGTCAACCCTTATTTTAAGATACGAGAGTATTTTGGGGTATTATTTGTAAGAAATAATACGTGATATATGTGACGAATGTGATATGCATTTCACGACATGCATAAGAGAGGTGAAGGTACCGTAATGATACGGTGACACGATATTGTGTCGAATGTGAGAAGGGTAGAGTTGCCGATTTTGGCAGTCAGGTTCAGACTCGATTATGCACTTGGTGGGAGAGGGGGTTTGCGACACCCATCTACTCGGGATTGAGCCACCCGAGGTGTAAACCACCGGATATTATTTGGCTCAGGGACGGCAGACAGATGTGAGATTCCTGTCTACCCGAACTTGTGGTATAACATTCGGGGAAAAAGCCGTCGGGTTGAGATTGTGTGCGGAAGGAGCGACCCGGCGCGGCCGGTGTGGGCTACCGCATGGTTGATGGTGTACTTTGCCATTGCGCGCGTGGGTGCCGAGTCTGACCTAGGGCCCTGTTGAGAATTGAGAATTGATAGATGAGATTTGTCGAGTGTGCATTATATTATATTGTGAGGAACCGGGATTGGGTGGAGTGCACGCACGTATTGCATGTTATGTAATCACCTACTGGGCAATAGCTCAGGGTTCTATCCTATTTTTGTTTGTAGGTAAGAATGAACCCGACACCGACTAGTGTCAGGGTTGAGATTCATGGCGAGCTGGCGGCGGTGACTCCACGGACTTTTGAGGGTGGCGCAGTACATGGGACGCGACCTGTGGAGTGGCATAGTGTTTGATATTGGGTTTGAAATTTTGGGGCTTCGGCCCAAAGTATTAATAGTAGATATTTTTGTAAACCCGATATAATACTATGTAGGTTATTTAAATTAAAAAAAAAAAAAAAATTTTATCGGGTCTTCCGCGTGTTCTGTTGCGGGGAAATCCGCCAATTAACTTAATTAGGAAGTAGGGTCCCCACATATATAAATATCTTTTTCGAGCGTAACAAAGTGTATTTTTTCGACGGATACTGTTTTCGCTAAATAAATATCTAATTTTGACTCGAAAAACTTGTAATAGTAAAACAAGTTTTTCGATCTCAAGATTTTCGATCATCTAAATATTCGTGTAAAAATTTAGCAAAAACTTATTTCTATCGAATAATTCACACTCGAAAAACTTTTAGTCAACAACCTGAGTCAAACTTAACGAAAATTTTCGATTACTCTTAATTTTTCGATTACAAATTTTTCGATAAAAGTTTTTGCGATCAACAAAATTATTCGACAAATTATTTTTCGATATGATATTTACTTTGCAAAACTCTTACGTTCGAAAAATAATTTTCGACTAATATACCACGAAAAACTTATACAATCGAAAATCTTTTTCGATTAAAGGTTCGAAATTTTTACTGCTCGAAAAATTTTTCGACCACTGAACTTTCAAACACACACACATTTTACACTGTTTTGAAAGAAAAAAAAATTCACTTACGAAAAGTATTTGTCTACGAATTATCTTCTTCGATACTCAAATTTTCGATCATAAATTCAAAATTCTTTAGAAAATTTTTAAGTATCAATTCTTATATCAAATATTTTTCGAAATCAAAACAATTTCTCTTTAACAACCGAAAAATAGGTTCGAAAAGGAAGTTGCTTATAGTACGAATCAAATATTACAAATGAAGTTTGTCATTTGTGAAGCACTTTTACCATTTTGATTCCAAACTTTCACGAAGATCCTACCAATCAACTACAAATGGATGCTTACTCACTCGGAAACGACGTCCGCCCTCCAATTCTACGAAGAGGCGAATACACAGTATGGAGAAGCCGATTCATGAACTTCTTGGAAACAAAAGATCAAGCTACAAATTTGATAGCTTCTCTTCAAGAAGGTCCCGCTCAATTTTGGCTTGTCCAAGAAGGCGTTGCCACTAATAATCCCTCCATTCCCGCCACTAGAAGACTCAAAATTCCTAGTGAATACACCGAGGGGGAGCGATTAAGAGCCAAAGCAAATTTAGGAGCCAAAACTTTCGAATGGAAAGAATCCCAAATGACATCTATATGCAAATAGATAATCTATCTAGTGCAACAGCTATGTCGGACGAGCTCCACAAAATGATGCAATGGACCGAAGTCGGAGTCAAAGCAAAGAAAGCAAACATTCTCACCGCTTACGACTCATTCAAAGCAAAGACGGAGGAAAACGTTTATGAACTCTATCAACGCTATTTAACTCTTCTTAATGAGATGAGGAAAACTGAAATTTTCAAGACCAACATGGAAATCAACATCCGATTTCTCTCTTCTCTTCAACCGGAGTGGAAGAAAATATCCATGCCAATTCGTCAAAACAAGGATTTGGACGAGATGGATATCCACGCCATCTTTGATAATCTCGCTCAACACAAGGAAGATATAAGCGAGATACAAAAAGAACTTAAGAGCAAGCAGATCGAAGACTCTATAGCTCTAGTTTCTGAAGGAAAAACTAGTTGATCTCGCAAAGATAAAAGCATCAAGTCGCCAAGTTCTTCAGAAGATGAAGAGGAATCAGAATCAGACTCCGAGCCGGATATGAAAGAGTTCAAGAAACAATTGCCTCTCATCACTAAAATGATGAGCAAAAAATTCTATAAAAATAAATCCTCCTCTTCGGCTAATAGACTTCGGACATCAAGCTCTAAGCACAAGGAAAGACCGGCTGAATCGTCAGAAACCAAAAATGCCAAAGAACCAAAAAAATGCTACAATTGTGGAAAGATATGGCACTTCGCCAGAGAATGCAATCTTCCTAAGAAGAAAGACGCCAATTACTACTCCAAGAAAATTTCAACTAACCAAACAAAAGGAGGCTGGAGTAGCTCTGATGGCCAAACAAGAGCATTGGCTAGAAGACACAACGGATTCTGACGACAAAAATCTCACTCTCATGGCAAACCTCGACGACGCGTCAAACGAAAACTCATCAAGGAGGTCCGACGACGAAGACAAAGCATCGACCTCATCATAAGAGGTAACTATGCCTAATTCTACATTATTAAACATGTTAGAATCTTTACAATTTAAGTATACTAACATGAAAAATGAGCGGAAAAGTACAAAAGAATTAGAGGAGAGACTAGCTCTTAGTGAAAATAATTTCCAAAAGCAACTAGATAAGAAAATTTACCAAGAAATTCTTTTATCTAATGCTAAGGAAACAATATCTAGTCTTGAATCAATAATAGCTACTTCTGAGACAAAAATCAATAACCTTAGTAAGACTCTTAGCGATTTTCAGATAGATTTAGTAATTTCTAGAAATTGAAGTATCTGACGAACATAAGATCCTTTACTCTAGGATTAAAAATTTAGGCGATCTTCTAACAAAAAGGGGGCAAACGGATCAAACCATCTTTCTAAATCAACCTCATGATATAATATTTTATAATCCTAAAGAAGGCTTAGATTTTAACAATCCATGTAACTTGGAAAAGGTCAATGTCAAACAGTTATATGATATCAAGTATATGGGATTAGGATTAACTTCTCTAATGGCCTTTACTAATTCTTCCGAAATAAATGCCTTAGAAGAATCTAAACGAAAAGCCACGAATAGGACTGACATCCCCTTTGACTACACCGATTTGAATAATAGTTACGAGACCCGAGAAATCAACCTGTCTGGTGACTATAATTCATTATATCCTTTAGAAGATTTTCCTAAATTAAGAAAGAAAATATTGATCATTTTAAAAATTCTACTTTCTGTTATATTCCTGCTATTATTAAGAAAATAACTGATTTAAATGCTTCCTTAGAGACAGAAAGAAAGAATTTCAAAGCAGAAAAGAATGAGCTTTTATTGGAGATTTCTAATCTCAAAAATTCTTCAATTTTAAAATCTTGTCCTAATTTTACTTTGAAAGAAAAATCATTAATTAAGGACAAGATCAAATCTAAGAAAACACCTCCCATTACTTTACAAAATATTTTAAAAGAAGACAAATCTTCTTTAAAAAGCATAAAAGGAAGAAAATAGTTCTTAAATGCTTCAAAAAGGAAAAATATTTTTACTAACTCTTTTTCTACTCCATCCACAGGTAGAGTAGAAAAATAGGTGAAGCGTGCAAAGGAAAGAGTGCCTAGCATAGAATTTAAGAAGAAAAATGATAAAAATGACTTATTTTCAAAAGTTTCTTCTGTATCAAAACCTAAGGACACTCGTAAGAAGACAACCGTTTCTAATTTTCATATTGTTGCTTCAACTTATGCTTTAAAGTCTATTAATTTTGAAAGCACAAATTTTGAAATCGGCTTTACTTCTAAAAACATAAATTATCATTCTAAGACAAATGCAAATCTTAAGTCTCGTAGGAAACAAGATCCTAGCTCGATACATTCCTGTCCTCATCTAAGGTATCCATTACAAGTACACTCAGCCAAACACCTTAAGAGAGTAGCTAGAGAAAAGATTTTCTCAAGCACTAAGACTAATAAGACATTTGTCCGCGCTGAAATTAATCTCTCATGTAAGGTTCAACCTCAATGGGTTCCCAAGACACCATCTAGGCCAACGCAAGCCAACAAGGCCAAGTTGCCTAAAAAGGTACCACTTAAACCAACTACTTCTATGTTGGTTTGGCTAAGAGCACAAATTGTTTAGGAACAAAAAATGAACAAATCTTACCTACCAAATCTGCTAATCCGAGAGGACCCATTACTAAGTGGGTACCTAAGTCTCTCTAAAAATATTTCTATGCAGATCCATCATATGTGGTACCTAGATTCCGGTTGCTCCACACACATGACGGGAAATCAAGAACTGTTGAGCAACTACCAAGACCGTTACAACGGAAAAGTCAGATTCGCCAACAACGATTCCACTCCAATACTATGCTTTGGAGATATTCTACTGCAGAATCTGACAATCAAAGATGTCTCTTACGTCCAAGGTCTTAAACACAACATGTTCAGCATAGAACAATTCTTCGATAAAGGATTTCAAGTTGTGTTTCTAGCTGATCAATGCAGAATCTTAAATAGTCAGAATAAAGAACTTCTAACAGGATCTCGAAGATCTAATCTATACACCATCAATCTGACAAATAGTACGACCTTCGACAGCTGTTTGCCTCATCTCACAGGCTACAATAAAGAGGAACAACTTATGGCATCAACGTGTAAAGCTCTTCACAAACTCTTAATCAAAAAGTTAACGGTCTACCAACACTTTCCCTTCACCAAGAGCATAATTGTTTGACTTGTCAAATGGAAAAAATGAAGCGAGCATCACACAAACTCAAGCAAGTTGCTTCTACATCTCGACCCTTGGAATTACTTTACATGGACCTTTGTGGACCAATGCGTACACAAAGTATCAACGGTCGCAAATATGTGTCAGTAATTGTCGACGATTATTCTCGCTACACATGGACAAGATATCTCTGAACAAATGATGAGATGGAGACTTGATAATCAGTTTTGTTAATACGACTCAAAATCTCCTGCAAAAGAAAATCCAAGTAATCCGGACTGATAACGGAACTGAATTCAAGAATCAATGTCTCAACATATATTATCAGTCACTTGGAATTATTCAACAATTTTCAGCCGCTAAAACGCCTCAACAGAATGGCGTCATAAAACGGAAGAATCGGACTATTATAGGCGTGTTGGCACAAAGTCAACAACTTACGATAACTTCTACCTCAAAGTCAAAAAAAAAGCAATTCCCGCCGACCTGAAAGATTTGGACTTTTTATTTGAACATTTTTATCGGAACGAGTCTCAAATGCCTGCTTCATCTCATCTACACCAACCAGTGCTCCTTCTCCCTCTACGATAGAAATTACAATTGAGCCCAATCCTCAGATTCCAACAAATGTTCCAGATTCTCCAAATTCTGAATCTTCAACCAGTGCTGCAGCTCCTACCAATGCAGATGCGGAAATTCCTTCCAATTCAACTTCATAATTAAATTTCCCAATTACGAATGATCAACCTATCAATTCAAGATGTCTCGATCTCCAAATGAACGATGGATCTACTTCGGTTCTTCCTCATGAACGCAAGTGGATTCGAGCAAATCCTATCGACCAAATTATCGGTGATTCTTCAAGTGGAGTACGCACTAGGACGTCTACACAAAGCGGATTATTCACGTGCTTCTTAAGCCAAAACGAACCAATTAAGGTAACTGAAGCTCTTAAAGACACGGATTGGGTGATCAATACAAGATGAACTCAACCAATTCGAGCATCTACGAGTTTGGACTCTAGTTCCTAGACCGCATGGCAAATCAATTATTGGAATGGGTCTTCAAAAATAAGAAGAATGAGAACGGTGAAATTATCACGAATAAAGCACGAATCGTAGCCAAGGGGTACAATCAACAAGAAGGTATTGACTACGATGAGACATATGTTCCAGTTGCTTGTATCGAGGCAATTCGACTATTTCTAGCATACGCGGCTCATAAAGACTTCAAAGTCTATCAAATGGATGTTTAAACCGCCTTTCTCAACGGCGTGCTAAAAGAAGAAGTCTATATCGCTCAACCCGACGGGTTCGTGCACGAGAATCATCCTGATTATGTCTATCGATAGGAAAAAGCTCTCTATGGACTAAAACATGCCCCTCGTGCTTGGTATGATGTTCTAAGCGAATTTTTAGTCAAGTCCAACTTCATAAGAGGAACAATCGATACGAAACTCTTCATCAAAAAGCAAGGCAAAGACTTCATGATCGTTCAAGTTTACGTTGATGACATCATCTTCGGCTCGACGAATGAACGTATCTGTCCGAAATTTGGTGATCTCATGAAGACCAAATTCGAGATGAGCTTAATGGGAGAACTCCCATTCTTTCTTGGATTACAAGTCAAGCAACTCGAAGATGGAATATTCATCAGTCAAACCAAGTATATCTGAGATATTCTGAAGAGATTTAATCAAGACAAGAGCACCCCGATGAATACTCCCATGTCAACAAACTGCAAATTGGATGCTGATCCGTCTGGAAAGGCAGTCAACATCACAACCTATCAGAGTATTATCGGATCTCTTCTCTACTTGATGTCAAGTCGACCCGACATCATGTTCGCCACTTGCCTCAGTGCTCGTTTTCAAGCTGACCCGAAGGAGTCCCACATGCATGCAGTCAAGCAAATTCTACGCTATCTCAAATGAACTCCCAACTTAAGGCTATGGTATCCTAAATATACTGATTTTAGATTAATTGGCTATACTAACGCTGATTATGCAGGTTGTCGAAAGGACATAAAAGCACGTCTGGCAGAGCACAATTTCTAGGCAATAAGTTGGTCTGCTGGTCCTCAAAGAAGCAGAATTGTGTGTCGACTTCGACGACCGAGGCGGAATATGTCGGGGCTGCCAGTTGTTGCTCACACTTTCTATCGATGCGGACGCAACTATGCGACTACGGGTTTGAATTTAATAACATTTCCATTTATAGTGATTCTCAAAGTGCTATTGCCATTACTTGCAATCATCATTCACGCACAAAACACATAGATATTCGCTATCATTTTATAAAAGATCATGTAGAAAAAGCACTATAGATATGTATTTTGTTAAAACGGACCTTCAACTTGCCGACTTATTCACTAAGGCATTGGATGAAAAACGATTCCAATTCCTTATTGCAAAGTTAGGAATGTTGAACAACAATCTTATTTGAAATGTGCTCTACATGCTGTATGATATTCTATGTGCTTCTTGATATTCCCTGCGTGACTCTGTCTTTCAAATTTTTATATACAAAAAGATAAATAAAAATAAAATAGTATATGTATATAATAATAATAAAAAAAATGGGGGATGACGATAATTTTGCTTATTTTGATTTACTCACAAAAATATTTCTTTGATATTGACTAGTTCATTGCTTAAAAATTCATGTAACATTCTTTTGTTCAAAGAGCTTCGTCTGTTTCACTAGACACAAAGCCACATCATATATGTAAGAATTTGAACCTCAATATTTATTTATTCTTGAGTGTGTCACACTTCAAACGACTATCCTTTTGTTTTTACTCTGTAGCTTCATTGTTGCTTTTGTGTTAGTTTGTCATGAAAATGATAAGGGCAAATTAGGATATTCCTCACTTGGCCCAAATTATAAATCCTTTACTTTTACCTATAGAAATTCCCTTTGAGCCTTCTCCGATATTCTTTTTCTTTTGAAACCCGGCTAAGCCTTCAACCTTATTCATAAGTTTCGGGGTTGCTCAATCAAGAAAAAGAGGGGGAGAAAATGAGACGCACTTGATGAATGCTCAAATAATCTCTCGATCATTATAAAAGAGAAAACATGGATCTCGGTGTGAACTTCTCATGGATAATCTCGTATACTCGTCAAAACTACTAGAAGAGAAGCACCTCGAAGTGAACTTCTCCTAGATAAACATGGATCTAGAAACACGGATCTTGCTGTGAACTTCTCCTAGATAATCTCGTATACTCCTAGATGAGAAGCACCTCGAAGTGAACTTCTCCAACGATAATCTAGATCTTATATAGAGAAAATGAGAAGAGGATCACGGCTTTGGGTTCGAATTCCATACTGTGGACCCTTCGAAAGGAAGACGGTCTCGGCCCCAAAAAAAGAACTCATCTCTCAAAGTTTTGTAAAGAAAACGATACTCATCTTGAGCAAGTACAGAAGAAAAGAAAAGCAAAAGCATCAAAAATGAATTTTAAAAGGGCCCCTGGAATTGAAGAATTTGAAAGCTCACTAATCCTCAAAATTATCCTACCCTTTTAATCAGAGCCTAAAAATAATCCCTTCAAAGTCCCTTTGATTCAAAATGATGAACTTTCACTTGGTAAGTTGGTTAAATATGCTACGATAACAAATTAATTGATATTGTCGTGTTGATATGAGTGATATAACTACTAAATATCTCCATGATAAAAATAAATTGAATGCTATGAGCGAATCTTGCGAGAATTGTCGAAATGATTCATACTATGATCTTAGAATACTAGTTTGGTTACATGATTTGACGACAAAATATTATTTTATATGTCATGAGAAATTTTTGCGTGATAATGTTCAAAATGTACAATCTGCCCCAAAACAAAATTTTTATGATAAAAATATTTTTTTCATTTTTTAAAATATATTCGCACATTTTAAATGCAAATACATGCATTGGTTTAGACATGACAAAATGCGAAATTTTTGAAGAAACGCAAAATTTTCTTGAATCTATGCTGAATTGAATAAATGTGTTACTTGTGCTTATATAAGTAAATTTTCATATGCAAAATTGTATTAACTATGTGCTAAATTGTCGGAAAGTTAAAACGTGCATTTGTTGAGGGGGAGTTTTACATGAGCATTTGTTCTTATCTCCTATATGATTTACTTACAAACACAACTTCTAATATTTTTTTAAGTATCACAGAATATTTCGAGCTCATCCGAGGAGTCAAGTGTTGAATTTCATCAACATTGGGAGATAATTGATTTATTTCAGAAATACAGGGAGCATTATGCAATTTATTTTTGGGTTCATAATTAAAAGATTAAATTTTTCGTTTAATCAGACCTGAATTTTAACGAAAGCCCAATACATTTTTACGGCCCAAATTTTAACTTCACTCGATCGTAAAGTATAAATATAACTTTTTCGATCGAAAAATGCACTCTCACGCAACATTTATCAATTGAAAAACTTTTCAATTTCCAAAAATCTCTTCGGCGATTTCATCAAAACTACTCAATCTTGATTAATTTTTTGTCTAAACTCGCCGAATTCGAAGGTAGAAACCCATTTCGGATCACTTTCCGTTCAAAAACGCACGATTCGCGACAGTTTCTGAAAATCATTTGACAAAAATTTTACTTTAAAATTTTTTCGACTGAACGTCTTAAACTTTCAAAATTAACGTGTTTAAACTCGACCATTCGGATTAAAATCATGATATTTTGATTCACAACTGATTTCTGATCGTTCTGAGTCCAGATTAACTCATGATTTACATAGAAATCGACATTTACATTTTAAGCGTTTACTGTTTGATTTCAAACTTTTTCAATTGAAAAAGTTCTTATCGCAAACAATGTCGTAGAGAACTTTAGTTTTCGTTAAGTTTTATTCGATCGCAAAACTCAGCGGCGAAAACATAATGTTTTCGATATGTTTTTTATTCGCGGCGAAATTTATTGTTTTCGATTAAATTTTTATACGATCGCAAAAATAGGCGGCGAAAACTTTAAGTTTTTCGATATACTTTTATTCGATCGCAAAACTACGCAGCAAAAAAGTTAAGTTTTTTGACAACTTGTTATTCGATCGCAAAATTACCCAGCAAAAAACTCTTGTTTTCGACAACATTTTATTCGATCGCAAAATTACTTAGCGAAAAACTTTTGTTTTCGACAAATTTTTATTCGATCGTAAAAGTCATCGGCGAAAATCTTGAATTATTCGATACATTTATATTCGATCGCAAAACTCAACGATCGAATAAAATTCACGCTCGAATAAAAACACGCTGATAAGACTTAGCAAATTTTTCAAATTTTTTTCTAAGTCTTTTGATAATAAACTCTAACACTTACAAAATTTTCTAAGTCTTTTTCGCCATTCAAATTTACTTCGAACAATTCGCATATGAAAATTTCATCTAATGAATTTTATTTCATTCTTTACGGAAATGGCACATCGAGAATACTCTCACATCTACCCTTCTGGATGTTGGATGACGGTCCACCACAATAACTACCAGTTGGACCTTGCCACCTTTTGGTGTCCGGATGAAGTTATAATCTCCATCCTCAACGGACACCCTCTATGGCCAGCTCTAACGATGACGGCTTCAGTATAAATGGTCTACCTTCAGCAATACTAGGGATGTATGCAGAGCTACATCGTCGGTGATGACGTGGAATACACAACAAAGATCAATCAAAGACACATCATTTTGAGCAAGTGAACCCACAGGCCATGATGCTCGATCTACCGCATCACGAAGAATACGACCAACTACCTACCGATGCGGTAATTGTCGAAGATATACTCCGAATGGATACAAGCCCCCGCTGACCAAATTGGCAAATTTCCAAAATAGCTGGATCCCACACCCATGGAGGACACTGTTCGGCATCATCAATAAATGCCTCTCCGCAAAGCACTCCGGGTTTGACAAGGCGAACGGAAACATCCTCCGCATCTTCCATGGAGTAATTTTCTCGAAGATATATGATGTGGCGCAACTAATATGGAATGACTTAGCGGACCAGATGCATCAGTTGGAGACCAAATCGAAGGCAAAGTTCCTCCCATATGTCCGGTGGTCCCGGTGCTGATCTCCCATTTCATGGACGTACATCCGGAGATCCCGCGCCTACCACCCGTTGGAGGATATATCCCGCCTCGACTTCGATTTTTTCATAACCCGAAGGCAACCGATCTAGCACTCCAACCAATGCTGATCCCATTGGAGTTGCTCAGCCTAGCTGATCCAACCGACGAGGCCTACCAGGATTACTGCCAAAATAACTCCATCACAGAGGAAATGGTACGGTCCGTGGATCAAGCTCCAGTGCCTTCTCAACGGGAATCCATGGTGGAAACAACCGACCCAAAGTTGCGGCTCAGGAGACAGAAACACCGGCTGTTGAGCCCGAAGGTGTCCCTCAGCAAGTCGAATCTCCTGAGGCTAACGAGTCTGATGAGGAATACAGACTTCAACGAAGGGGCCCATGCCGACAGCAGATCTTTGCCCCTTCTGTATCTCCTTCTACGCAAATGGCTTCGGTGACATCTCCTCCACCATCAACGGTTCAGACAACCACATATATTCACATTGAATCTGTTTCAACACCCATAGAGGTGATACATATCGTATCATCTCAAGGATTGGGTGGAAGCCCCGTTGGACCCCCGACATCTTCGGAGCAAACAATGGGCCAACCCACCGAAGTGATGACTTCTGAGTTGATAACGGATGTCCTTGGACGTTCCGGTATTTCAAGACATCTCCCAGGTGGCACATCGACAATCTTCTCTAATGGTCTGACAGTGGAGCGCCTCCCTGGCCCCACTCCGACACCACCAATGATCGTGACGGAGCAACGTTTACAAGAAGCCCTCTCCACAACCATCTCTTCTCTTAAAGATCGACTGATGGAGAGGATGCTCCAAGCAATTGAGACTTCCCGACGGGATACCAGGAAAGCACCAGTCTCAGAGGCTGCTCCATCCGAAGCCCACACCACACCCGTATCCTCACCACCACCATACCACCCACCCGCACCACCCCAACTCAATCACCTTCCGTCATCAACCCAATCACCCAGCTTTATGACATCCTCTTTCTCGACTACTAGCCCTAGAGACCAGAACCCCAGCTGAGGAGAGTCTCTACAAACGGCTAGTCGATAAACCTGAGCCGCCCACCCAAACAAGGTGCCGTGAAGAAAGCTCCCGCACGAAGAGAAGACATGATGATCCCGATGACCCGGATCGTCATGAGGGGGAGAAATGGCAAAGGACCACATGCAACGGCTGTGGTCAGAGTCGAGAAAAACAGACAACGACTCAAGAAGCTGGAGGATCATCCACTAATCCACCAACCACACAACCCACTACCCGCCAACAAACAACCACAACTCCCACCACATCCCACACACAAACACTACCCCCGTGCCACAAATCCAAATCCAATCCCGACCTCTAACCTCCTCCAAAATCAACCAGAAGCAGTAGTCTACGATCCACATGCGATCGTAGATGATTACATCTTAAATGAGAAGTGGCTGATGCAATGGGAACCAGAGGAAGTTGTTCAAGCCAGACTCTCCAACGTCAGATACTTCTTACAACAAGCTTCTGTTGACTTCATGCTGCTAGAAGACGAAGAACTTCAAGAAGGCGAGAACTACAACTCCGCACTCCCTGAACTACAACTCCGCACTCCCTGAACTACCACAGATTATCAATCATCGAGTCGACTCTCCTCCCCGCTTATCAAAGGGGACCGTCAGAGTCGAGACGCCTTGGGAGAATATACGGATTGAAGTTCCATTTATTGAAGATATAAGGAAACAGATATGGAGGGCTCCTAATCGCATCAAGAAGCTAAATGAGATGACTCTACAAGGTATCTCCCATTGGGAAGATAGGAAGAAGATGGAGCACATCTTCATGCTTAACTACCTTGGTCCAGATCAAAGTGGCATCCCAACGTATCAACTCAACAAAACTTTCAGGGACAAGCCACCGATCCTCCAACTCGTGGGCGTATCGCACTCGATTGGAAGTTATCCAACCCCTATCTTTCACATCGAGCGAGCGGACAACAACCATACTCGAGAGGAGATAGATGAAAGCTATCTACCGTTTCTTTCACCAGGTGAAGTTTATCATCTATTTCAAATGTACAAGAAAAAATACCAGTCGCCCTCTAGTTATATCAAGATGGAAGGACTCGAAGGGTTAAACAGATTCATGGAACGACAGATCAGGTATCACATCGCACACGACCTTCAAATTATTGTAGAGAACAATATGAAGAAGTTCAACATGGAGTCTCCGCTCATGAAGGGCTTCTCACTCAACGACTTCCCCGAGAATTACATATTCAAGAAACCAGGCCTCGCCATAACTTATCGGAATCCAATTATTGGAAAGACGAGAGCTATGATGAAGTCAGAAATCCACAAATTCTGTGACGGGAAATTGAAGCTTGTGAGGAAGAACATCCAGAAGAGGTTGGCAGAGATCACTGAAGAAACGATCTTCCGGGATCTTGGTGAAGAAGAGGCCCCTCTCCTAAATGAGCTTTTGGATGCAATAAATGAAAGATTGGAGATGAGGAATGTTGTCCGACACTACGAGACAACATTTGGATTGAGGAAATCATTATATGCTTGACAAGGATAAACGGAGCTGAAAGGAAAACAAGCACAAAAGGGGGAGATTAAAGAAAAATTGTTATTTAGTTATCCTCGTAATTAGGGGCGTAACTCGTAGTTCTGATAGTGTAGGACTTAATAGTAAATATACCATGTAAATAGGTATAAATACAATGTACACTATCGAGATCAATACACAAGTTTATTTCAGAAAAAACACAAGTATTGAATTCATATTCTAGAAAGACAAAAGGCAATCGAAAAACTTCTACTCTCTAATTGTTTCTATCTCCTGATCTTCAAACTCGATATTCGACCGAAGGTAATTCTCAAGATTTATTAATCGCATATCTAGAATTCATGCTTAAATCGATCGTTAGTTGATATAATAGGACCTAACACAGAGTTGGAAGTTGACTGCATTGAGCCCGAAGTCTCGGACAAGGAAGAGGGATCGTCCGCTGGGAAGGAGGTAAAATCTATTGACCTTAGCGTATTCTTAGAACTTAAAAAGAAATATTAAAGCGTTCTATAAATAACGTAAATGCGTTAAGTCATTAGAAAACATGCTAGCTAGCAATCAAAGCATATTAGCTACTGCTCGAAAAGGTCACCGCCTTGTAAAAGACTATAGAGGACCTAGAAACAAGATTAGAAAATAATCATCAAAGCTTGCTCAGAAACTTAAGAGAGAAACACACTCTTACTTATCCGCTAGAAGCTGCACACAAAAGAGTGTCAAGTCATGATACAAAAATGGAAAAGCTCAAGCTCAAGTTCACGAACTTACCACTAGTTTGAAAACTTGTGAAGGCTAATAACCAAGACCTGCAAGTACAACCTCATCAGTAAGGAACGTGCGCACTATACTATAGGATTAAGAGTGTAGAAGACATCCTTACGAAAAGAGGACAACGAACCAAACCATCTTCTTGTACAAGCCTAAGGATACAAGATTTTATAATCCACGAGACGACCTAGGCTTTAAACCGTCTGACCAATTGGTTAAGAAGAAGCCCCTACCTCTTTACAAAAATCAGATACCTAGGCTTAAACCTACCCAATTAAATTCCTTTCAAGGGAGCACCAGATGTAGATGCCCTCAAAGAAGAGAAAGGGAAGCATGAAACAAAAGTTCGGGCTGAAATTCCGTTTGAATACGTAGAATTGAATGATAGTTACAAGACAAGAGAAATCCCTTTGTCTACGGACTATCTACCAATCTGCTTACCCTCTAATGAAGCAACGTCTGTTGGAGAGTCGTCTGCCACGGAAAAACCTAGCACTACGAGTGCATACATTCCAACGATAATCTAAAAATTAACAAATTTGCGCTCAACCCTAGAGTCAGAACGAAAGGACTTTCAAGCCAAAAAGGAGAAACTATTAAGTATAATCTCTTCGCTTGAAAAGATTTCCGACACGAACAAAGCTTCGACCTCACACACTGTGTCTCTAGCTAAATCTTCGAAGGAATCCCCCACTCAAGCTAGAAACTCAGAAAATAAAGTGTTGACTCGCAAAAGTGACTTCACTAATCCATCTTTACGTGTGCCCACATGCAAGAACTAGCCACAGGACTAAGAAGGACGATGTTAGGTCCTATGATATCCAACACGATTAAGTCCGGTGAAGAATTCGATAGAAAATGTAAAACTTACAAAGAACACATTTGAATTTGGCGCGGAAGCGTGAGAGTGTTCTTCACGTTGTAAAGCTCGGTTTTCTATTAAAATGAATTCTTAACCCTAATACATCACATTAGGGTTCCATATATACCAAACAAGTTTGGTATATTTGCTAAGTAGTCCAAATCTATGGCTTAATCAGAATTAAGCCCAAACTACTGTTTACACTACAAGACTAAGATAACATATATATTTGAACACAATAAAAATGTCGTAACAGACGATGCTGATCTTTTTTCTAAAAAGAAGAAGCTACGCTTATCTTGTGTTCCTGTTTTTACGTCTTTTTTGAAATCTTGTAGAAGGACTTCTTCGTGCATTTCAGACCGTGTTGTTGTTTTCTCTTCTCTGTTTTCTATGTTTGAGCATGTAAAGACTTTGAAGCATTCTAATTCTTATGATCGATGTTTTGATTCTAATGTTGCTAATTCTAGCCATAGCAGTTCATCTCTTAAGAAGGACAAAAAGAAAGTACCTTCGACTATTAAATCAAGTTCGAAACTTGATAAAAAGGGAGAATGTACATCAAACGTGTCAAAGCACACTAAAACTAATGCAAAAGCTAATGTTTAGATATTATACAAATATGGGTGACCAAAAAGGAGCTTGCATCAAGCACTACCCTTTGTTATCCCCTAGGAATTAAAGAGATACAAGTTCTTAAGTCTGAAATTAAGTTAAGCCATACGTCCGAAACTTACTTAGAACCCAAATCACCAAAAAGTGCATGCAAATCACCTTATGCAAACAAGGGTGGACTCGTCCTTAACGGGTTACCTAAATCTCACTAATCTGTTTTGCAGATCCATTATGTGTGGTACCTTGATTCTGGTTTCTCGACACCCGTGACAGGAAGAAGAGAGTTGCTGAGCAACTACACTGAACGATTCGGTGAACAAGTTCGTTTCGAGAATAGTCATTCCGCTCCCATCTAGGACACGTCAATCTTATTCATAACAATCTCATAATCAAGGACATCTTTTTCGTCGATGGTCTAAGCCACAACCTTTTCAGCATTGGGCAATTATGCGATAGAAGACTAAAAATCAATTGCCATGATGAATGATGCATTATTAGTGATCAGAACGGAAAGGAGCTTCTCACCGGATCACGAGAGTCAAATATGTACGCTATCAACTTGACGACCGTCCGACCTTTGACTGCAATATGCATGTTACCAAAGGCTTCTCTACTTCAGAGCAACCATTGGCATCAAAGCTTGTCCCACCTAAACTTTAAAATGTTGAATCAACTACACTTAGATAAGTTAGTCATAGGACTACCACCGCTGGAGAATCAGAAGGAGCATCTATGCTCTGCCAGTGAAATGAGAAAGATGTACAAGTCACCCCACAAGCCTAAACAAGTCGCCTCAACATCTCGGTCACTAGAACTATTACACATGGATGTTTGTGGACCGATGAAAATTAAGAGCATCAGTGGACGTAAGTATGTCCTCGTAATTGTGGATGACTTCTCACGCTATACGTGGACAAGATTCTTACGCACAAAGGCCGAGACACCTGATTTCATCATAGCTTTTGCGAAGACGACTCATAATCTGTTGGGTTGCAACATCGGAGTTATCCGCAAAGACAACTACACTGAGTTCAAGAATAAGATGCTCAGTGAATTCTACCAAAAACTCGGGATTTCACAACAATTTTCAGTAGCTAAGACTCGAGAACAAAATGGAGTAATGAAGAGAATATATAGGGCTTTAGTGGAAGCAGCTCATACGATGCTAATCCACACAAAACTTCCCCACTACCTTTGGGTTGAAGCCGTCAACACAACCCGCTACACCCAAAACAGGACAAGCATTCACAAAAGGTTTGGGAAGACTCTTTATGAATTAATCAACTAATGAATATCGAACATATGGTTCCTTCGATTTTTTGGATCCAAGTGCTTCGTTTTAAATGATAGAGAAGACCGAAGCAAATTTGACCCTAAAGCATTCCAAGGGTATTCAATGGGTATTCTACAACATTTAAGGCGTACGGAGTCTATCTCAAACATAGGAGAACTGTCATGGAGAGCACCAACGTCACGTTTGACGAAACGCCGACAATTGCTGATATACGTCCAAAACATAGACTTATTAGAGTTTTGACAGAAGATTAACACAGTTCTACACCCGTGGACGGGACATTCACATCAGAGACAGAAAAAGACAAGGATCTTGACATCTTATTCGAGAACTTCTACATCAACCTCGCCAACGTACAACCCCTCCAAAAACCATTTCCGGCGGCGATGCACCGGTACCGCAAGTAGAACAAACAACTGTGGCAGATGAAGCTCCTCCAACTCAAGAACTCGAAGTCACTGCAAATGCAGAAAATGACATACACATCGGGAATGATGCTACCGAAGATAATAAGGGAGAAGATAAAAACCCCCAATAGAGATCTCCACTACAAATGAGATGAAGTTCCTGGATCCGCAAAATGAAGACAATGTCGAACAACCTCTACCACATGAGAAAAAGTGGAGTCAATCTCATCTTACAACTCAGATCATCGGAGATCCGAACCAAGGTGTAAGCACACCCTCCTAATGACCCATGAAGGTCTATTCACGTCTTTTTTGACTAAGAACGAACCAAGGAAAGTTGCAGAGGCATTGGCCGATCCTGATTGCATAACGGCATAGAAGAGGGATCCATCAGTTCGAACGATTAAAAGTTTGGAGATTAGTCCGACGACCGAAATGGAAGAACATTATCGGTACCAAATGGGTCTTCAAAAACAAGAAGGACGAAGAGGGTGTCATCATCAGAAATAAAGTTGGATTAGTGGCTATGGGTTACAACCAATAGGAAGAATCGACTGTGACGAGATCTTTGCTCATGCTTCCCGAATCAAAGCCATACGAAGCTTCCTTGCCTATGCTGCCCACAAAAACTTCACCGAGTATTAAATGAATGTCACGAAGAAGTCTCCATGGTTCAGCTCGAAGGGTTCGTGAGTGAATCTCATCCTGACTGTATACTACCTAGACAAGGCTCTCTACGGACTAAAACGAGCTCCATGGGCTTTGTACGATGTCTTATCTGACTTTTGTGTCAAGTCAGGCTTCGCGAAAAGGAAGATAGACACCACTCTCTTCATCCAACGGAATGGATCAGACATTATCCTCACTCAAGTCTTCGTCGATTATATTATCTTGAGGTCTACAAATTCAAGGTTGTACAACAATTCAGAGACCTTATGAAGACTAAGTTCGAGATGACCATGGTGGGAGAGCTTACTTCTTCGGATTACAAGTCAAGCAACTCTCGGATGTAATCTTCATAATTCAAGCGAAAACTTCACTATTCGCATGCGAATACGAAAAAACTACATTTTTTGCATGTCGTTGCAAAAACTCCAATTTTCTTAACATGGCCTTTCGCAATTTAAAATTTTCTAATTCAAATTAAATCTGACTTTCACGAGTCACTTCGAAAATCCATGATTTTTGCATGACACCGTGAAAACTATCATTTTTCGCAACATGACATTTTCGCAACCAATACATAAAAGAAAAAAATTAACTTCACAAACCTCGAAAATCCGGTTTTGCAATCGTATACTTAGAAAATTTCTCAATGACAAACACTAGGCAAATTTCACATTTTTGCTAGGCGGTCCGAAAACACATTATCTTCCCACCGATCTTGAGAACAATTTTCTAACGTCCTCTATTCCGAAAACCCAATTTTCGTACTGACCACTTCAAAAATCTTTCAATTGTGAGAACTTTGAAACCTTGGTTTGCAAAATGAACACTTAGAAATTTTTCAAACATATTTTCTTTCGAAAATCGATCCTTAACATAAAAACATCACTCTGAAAACTTCGAAAATCCTATCGAACAACATACATAACAAAAATCGAAAGCAACACATACAATCTCGGGACTTAGTAATTTTTTCCTATGAAAATACGAAATTGGACACTTATTCTCACTCTTTGACTAGTCATCTTTATTTTTGTCGACATTTCAGACACATTGCTTATTCTTCATACACAATATACCGTCAAGAGAAATGGCTCCAAATCAAGAAGAATAACTTCGGTCTCGACCTTACTACATTCAAATGCAAAGACGAGGTCGTCGTGGCATTTTCAAAGGGCATCCCCTCTGGCTAGCATCTCCCTAACTGCCCAAGTCCCCGCAATTTACCTTCAACAATTTCGGGGGACACTACGACATGCCAAGAAAAAGAACTCACTCAAGCTGACAGCTACCCTTAACACAATAATGGTGACCCTCACCAAGAAAATTCTCCGAAGAGTTATGGGGTTGCCCATGTGTCGAACCTATGAGCCCATGCCCACCGATGCAGAGCTATTGCAAGATCTCAAACGCGTCGGATACGTAACAAAACTGAAGATGCTCTCCAACTATAACCTGGGTGGCATCCCTCACCCGTGGAGGACATTATTCGGGGTCGTCGACAAATGCCTATCGTCCCAAGCATTCAGGGTTCGACAGAGGACATGTCAACGTTGTTCGCATCTACCACGACCTAATTTTCAGGCGCAACGTTGACTCTGCCAACTCATCCGGGCCGATCTCCTGGACCAGATACAACTACGAGAGAACCAGAAGAAGGCCCAGACATTTCCATATATTTGGTGGCTACCACTTCTGGTCTGCTACTTCCTGACATCCAACCCGAAGATACCACAACTAACGAATGTGATGAGTTATGCGACGCCAATCTTATAATATTTCCAAAAGCCAAAGGAGAACTCCCGAGAGCCTCTCTCCCCCCGATGCTGATTCCAGAGGCTCTCCTTAGTCACGCCGACCAGATAGACCCTTCAAGCGCCACCTACTGTCTAGCACATCGAATCATTTCTCCCACGGCTCCGGCAGACCCAGCCAAGCCCAACCCCGGAGCACCACCGAGTGCAAGTGAGGGTCATGTGAGGTCATCAACCGCGGAGTCTTCCGAAGCAAGTGAATCGGAGGATGACCAACTTCCCTTAATGATGTGTCGTGTGACGACCATGCCACTACCCCACCATAAATCTGTTTGAAAACTGTTTGATAAAAAAATCTATACTTGACCAAATCAAAGTCAACTAACCGAATCATCGGACTCGTAAAACTCAAAATTATATTATTACCTTTCAAAATAAATCCTCCACAATACCTATCATACTTATAAACGCAGCTCAACTCGACCATCACAAAGAACTAACGAACATTAATATATATATTTATATATATATATATATATATAGATACAACTATCTCAAATATGACCCACACACTGGAAACGACATATATAATACAAGCCAAACCCAATATAATAGAAACTAGCTCGGCCACAGGCATCATCCATGTACACGCCATCTCAAAAGTCTGCGGGAGCTCCAAAAGCTAGCCTCGTAAAGGAATATCATACAGCATCATCGGGCTCACCTACAACACATAAACTACGTGAGTTGATTGCTCAGTAATCGAAAGTCGCAGCGATTGTGAAGTCGTGATGTGGTGCACGGAACAATATCGACCCGCGATATAAATTCCTCGACTATGCAACAAATGCAACATGATACGATGATGTGTTGTTCATGCCCTCGAAATCATACTCTCATACTCACTTAATCAATTCTCTCATACTGTCAGACTCATACTCTCGATATGGGCCCTGAGATCGGATATTACGGTACCGAAGAGCTCAATCAATCACAATGGATCCTATAAATGTACTGTTGGACGGTCTATTTCAACCGCCCAGAGGTGAAGAGATCGGTGGACCCTCCTGTCATATAGGCAGTCTTTTCCACTACAAGATTCAAAAGGTTCGTCACGTCATGTCAATAAGGCGTTGTACCGTCAAAAGGGAAGAGCTCGGTGGACCCTCCTTACATATAGGTGGTCTGTCCCACTACGAGATTACCTCGTATACCGTAGCATTGTCTCATGATATAACCTAACAATCCTCGCATTCTCAGCAATCTCCCATAACGATATCATATGATACTCCTCACATGCTCAATAACCGCCTACGCGATTTATACAATGCATGATATAACAAGCAGTTCACGATAAAATATGCTCATATCTCACCAAATGCAAATAAATTAAATAATATAAACGGCGACTCGCGCCTGATGTACGATTATTAGTACAAAATTATTCGTACCTCTCAAAATATTCAAGTCAACAATGAAACACATAAATATTACAACATAACATTATACCGAAAACAAGGTTCACGTCTTGTTGTTGCGTGTGGCAAACGCTTACCTGTCGCCTCTGTTGTTGCTACACCGAAATTAAAAATAGTAATTTCAGCTACCAATTAACTTTACATAGCACATGGGTACATGCCTAATTATGTCACCGCAGCCTTATGGTTATTTATAATTAGCAGATATCCCCTGAAAAAAAAAAACATGCCGATGAATAGCTCATAATGTGCTTATATTCATTATTTTATTTTTAACAAAGAACTAAGAATTATCCCTTGAAAGAAACGTGACTTGAGGGAGAGAAGAAAATTTATTTGAGCTGAAAGGTTTTTAATGATGATAAACGTGATAAGAACAAATGACCAAGCCTTAGAATCCTTACCTGACGCTCCGTGCGTGATTTACAAAGTTAAGATGTGATGAACATGCATGAAATGTGAGAGAAGATGGCTCTGGATGGATTTTAAGAGATAATATAGATAGGTACGTCGTCTAAAAAACTTTTTGCCCTTTACACAAAGTAATCGATATGATAATTATAGCTTACCAGATTAGTAATCATATTTGTACCTATTTTAATAGAGAGTAGCTGAGTTTTAATATGTTTATTAATCAACTTATTGATATTAATTTATACAAAGGGTTTTTAAGAAAAAATAATAATATGTACTATCTCGATACGTGTAATCAACCGCATCTAGCGATCGACGCGTATTGCATAGATAAGAACTTCTGAATAATTTCCACATTAATTATTTCTGAAATTTAGTTACTTTTACTTTTAATTTTAATTTATTTTAATAATTACGTCAACATCAATCACTCTTACGTTAGTCAAATAAGTGGCAATAATATTAAATACGGAGAAACACACATAATATGCAGCACATATAATTCACATAATATGAAAAACAAGCATATTCCATGTTGAGCAATATGTAACGCATGATTCATTTGGCCAAGTGAGATTACGATTTTATTTGGATATCACATTCTCCCCTCCATATAAAAATTTCGTCCTCGAAATTTCACTTACCGAACAAGTGCGGATATTTCGTTAGTTGCATTTCATCCTCTCTTTCCCACGTAGCCTCTTCTGTTGAATGATTCTGCCAAAGTACTTTGACCGACGAAATTTCCTTATTTCTGAGATATTTCACTTCTCGTGCAAGAATTACTACCTGTCGTTCCTGTAGCTCAAGTCTGGTTTTAGCTCCAACGGTTCATTCCTTAGGACGTGGGATGGGTCGGAAATATACCTCCTTATCGAGACATGGAATACGTTGTCAGTTTGTGCCATGTTTGGTAGATCAAGTATCCCCTATCCTTTCAATTATAGAAAAAAGACTGATGTACCCTGGGCTAAGATTTCCCGTCTTCCCAAATCGTATGACACGTTTCATTGGTGTTATTTTTAGTAATATTTGATCTCCACTTCAAAGTCTTCACCTTTTGTCAGCATAACTCTTTTGTCGACTTTGAGCAGTCTTCATTCTTTGTTGGATTCAAACAACAGCTTCGCTCATTTCTTGAATCATCTGGGGACCCAAAACTTTTCTTTTACCAACCTCATCCCAATGATTTGGTGAGCGGCAGTTTCTTCAACACAACACTTCATAGGGAGCTATTTCGATAGTCGTATATAGCTATTGTTGTATGAAAATTCGATTAACGGTAAATACTTATTCCAATGCCCCTGAAAATCAAGGACACAAGCTCGCAACATGTCTTCTAAAGTATGTATCATCCTTTCACACTGTCCATCGGTCTGAGGGTTATATGCAGTCCTGTAGGACAATTTCGTCCCCAACGCCATTTGTAGACTCTTCCAAAATTTGGACAGGAATCTCGGATCTTGATCAGAGAAAATGGACGTAGGCACTCCATGCAGTCTCAAAATTTCTTGAGCATATAGTCGTGCGTATTGATCGATCGAATTGATTGAGACGATTGTTATAAAATGATAAGATTTTGTAAGTCGATCAACAATGACCATTGCATCATGATTCTTTGTTGTTCCATGTAGTCCAAACACGAAGTTCATAGTGATAGCTTTCCATTTCCACTCTGGAATGAATAATGGTTAAAGTACCACGACAGGTCGTTGATGTTCGGTTTTCACTTAGCTGACAAGTTAAGCATCGTTCGACAAATAGAGTGACATCCCTCTTCATACCTAGCCACCAGTAGTGTTGTTTTAGGTCCCTATACATTTTGATTGATCGAAGATGTAATGAATAGGGTGTTGAATGAGCTTCTGAGATGACTTCTTTTCGGAGGTTATCATCAGCTGGTACATAAAGACGCCCCTTAAATCGTAGTAGGCCATCGCTAGATAACTTCAAACCAGAGCATTGCCTGTCTCCTCAGAGTCTCTTATTCGATTGGCAAATTCACCCTCCTTTTGACGTGTTTAATTATATCAAGTAGAGTTGGTTAGTAACAAAGCAACCAATTCCACGGCTAACTCGCCTTGTTGTACCATCTCAATGCCCATCTTGTGCATATCATTTTTTGGCTTTGGAAGTGATTTTTGGTTTAAGGCATCGACTACGACATGGTTTTCCCCGGGCGATGGTTAATAGTGCAATCATAATCTTTCACACGTTCTAACCACCTTCGTTGCTGCATATTTAACTCCTTCTACGTGAATATTTATTTCAAGCTCTTGTGATATATGTAGATGTCACATTGTTTTACGTACAAGTAATGCCTCCAAATCTTCAATGCGAAAACAACAAAAGCTAATTCAAGATCATGTGCGGATAATTCTTCTTGTACTCTTTTAAATGCCTCGATGCGTAGGCAATCACCTTACCATTCTGCATAAGAACACATCCAAACCCATTCTTTAATGCATCAATATAAACCACGAACATAAAGGATATGTGTTTTTATTAGCCGTTGTTTGAGTTCTTGGAAGCTTCGATCACAATCTTTACTCCACATGAACGGAATGCCTTTTCTAGTTCAGCGTGTCATTGGGGTTGCAATCTTTGAGTATCCCTCAATGAATCTCCGATAATATCCAGCTAGACCCAGAAAAGTACGCACTTCTGAAGGAGACGTTGGTTTTGTCCAGTTAGTGACAACTTCTACATTGCTAGGGTCTACTGAGGAGAATATTAGAATTGTGCTTTATTATTTCATTATCCTTGTAATTAAGGGCGTAATTAGAAGTTTTGATAGTGTAGGACCTAATAGTAATTATACCTTAGATATAGGTATAAATATGATGTAGACTATCAAAGTTTATACAAGTTTTATTATTCAGAAAATAACAAGCATCGAATTCATATTTTAAACGAGAGAACACGTTCGAGAAACTCGGAAAAGCTAACAACCTCTCTCAAGATCTTCAACGCGGATATTCGACCGAACGTAATTCGTAAGATTTCTTACTCGAATACCGAGAATTCGTGCTTAGATTGCTTGTTGATTGATGGATCAGGACCTAACAATTGACATCAGAGCGAATCGTGATTAATTTTGGATAGAATTCGCAATTTTCAAATCAAAATATTTTTTCAGATTTTTCACGTGACTTATATTTTGATCAATATGCTTAATTGTGCGAATTTTGTTGTTGATTTTGCTGATTTAGTGATAGATTATATGTTAGGATTGATTTACGTACTGATTTCAATCGCTTAGAACGTCATATTAATTTAGATTTTTGATTTAGATCGATTTTTGCGTTTGCGATCAAGTTCGATCTGATATTCGTAAATCTCGATATATTTTGCTATTAAACGTGGTTGATTCTGTGTTTGTTCATATTTAGAACTGTTAAACGAGTGATTATCCAGAATTTCAGCACCTATATTGAACATCTCGATTGAATCTGGAATTTTCACTGTTACATTGAACTTAGCTGTTCTTCGATCAGTTCTTCGATCGAAAAACTTGGATCGAAAAATATTTTTCGACCAAGTTTGCAGCCGAGAAATTTTTCGACGACAAACACTATTTTCGAGTGTTTTACTCAAATTTAAGACTCGAAAAATATTATTTCAATAATTAGTTTTTCGGTTCATATATAAATATCTTTTTTGAGCGAATAAATTTTTCGATCCAAAATTGGCTAAAATATATTTTCAATCGAAAAATATTCCATCGAAAAATTTTACAGTCAACAATTTGAGTCAAACTAAAAACAAAGTTTTTCGATCACTAGTAATTTTTCGATCACAAGTTATTCGATAAGAGTTTTTGTGATCAACATAGTTTTTCGACAAAATATTTTTCGACAATATCATCTTTTCAACATTTTTTTTGAAAAATATTTTTCGATAAACATATAACTAAATCCTTTAACGTTCGAAATTTTTTTTCAATTAAAAAGTTTAACATTTTTAAATTGAAAAACTTTACTCCTCGAAAAACATTTCGACCACAGCATTAAAAAGAAATCAAAAATTGTGAACTTCAAATCTTACGCAAAATATTTGTTTCCGAACTATCTATTTTGATACTCAATATTTTCGATCGATAACTCAAATTTCTTTAACAAATCTTGAAGTATCATTTTTTACTTACCAAATATTTTCGAAACCATAACAATTTCTCTTTCACGACCGGATCATAGGTTCAAAAAGGAAATTGTTTAAAGTACGAATCAAATATTTCTAACTAAGCTTGTCACTTGTGAAGCATTTTTAACTCCGAGACATTCTGAATTGATGGGTTGATCATTCGTAGTTGGGAAATTCAATTCTAAGGTTGAATTGGAAGGAATTTCCTCATCTGCATTTGTAGGAACTGCAGCACTAGTTAAAGATTCAGAATTAGGAGATTCTTGAACATTTGTTGGAGTTTGAGGATTAGGAGTCTCAATTTGATTTTCTTCCATTGAGGGAGAAGGAGCACTGCTTGGTGTAGAATGAGACGAAGCAGGCATTTGAGACTCGTTCCGATAAAAATGTTCAAATAGAAAGTCTAAATGTTCTAGGTCAGTGGGAATTGCTTCTCTTGACTTTGAGGTAGAAGTTGCCAAAAGTTGTTAACCTTGTGCCAACACGCCGATAAGCTCGGGTTCTGAACTGTTTTGATCAGAAGCCAACTCGATTACTTCTTGAAAAGTGACATTGTAGCTTTTCAAGAGAATACGTGAAGACTTGATATAGACGCGGTATGCTTTAGAAGTGGATGAATATCCAATGAAGACGGCTTCAAATGCTTTAGGGTCGAACTTGCTTCGATGCTCTCGATCGTTGGCCAGAAAACATTTGCACCCGAATACTTTAAAGAATGAGATATTCGGAATCCTTTGATTAATTATCTCATACGGCGTCTTTTCAAAGCGTTTGTGCATAATCGTTCGATTTTGCGTAAAGCACGCGGTACTCACTGCTTCAACCCATAGAAAGTGAGGGAGACCGGAATGGATCAACATTGTTCTTGCAGCTTCAACAATAGTCCGATTCTTCCGTTTTACGACGCCATTCTGTTGAGGCGTTTTAGCGGCTGAAAATTGTTGAATAATTCCAAGTGACTGATAATATATGTTGAGACATTGATTCTTGAATTCAGTTCCGTTATCAGTCCGGATTACTTGGATTTTCTTTTGCAGGAGATTTTGAGTCGTATTAACAAAACTGATTATCAAGTCTCCGTCTCATCATTTGTTCAGAGATATCTTGTCCATGTGTAGCGAGAATAATCGTCGACAATTACTAACTCATATTTACGACCGTTGATACTTTGTGTACGCATTGGTCCGCAAAGGTCCATATGAAGTAATTCCAATGGTCGCGATGTAGAAGCAACTTGCTTGAGTTTGTGTGATGCTCGCTTTATTTTTCCCATTTGACAAGCCGAACAAGTATGCTCTTGATGTATGGAAATAGTTGGTAGACCGTGTACCAACTTTTTGATAGAGAGTTTGTGAAGAGCTTTGAGATTTAGATGAGACAATCATTGATGCCAGAAGCTGTTCCTCTTGATTATAGTCTGTGAGATGAGACAAACAGCTGTCGAAGGTCGAACTGTTGTCAGATTGATGGTGTATAGATTTGATCTTCGTGATCCTGTTAGAAGTTCTTGATTCTGACTATTCAAAATTCTGCACTGATCAGCTAGAAACACCACTTGAAATCCTTTGTCGCAGAATTGTCCTATGCTAAACAGATTGTGTTTAAGACCTTGGACGTAAGAGACATCTTTGATCGTCAGATTCTGCAGTAGAATATCTCCAAAGCCTAGTAGTGGAGCTGAATCATTGTTACCGAATATGACTTTTCCGTTGTAACGGTCTTGGTAGTTGCTCAACAGTTCTTGATTTCCCGCCATGTGTGTGGAGCAACCAGAATCTAAACTCCACACATGATGGATCTGCATAGAAAGAGGTTAGGGAGATTTAGGTACCCACTTTTTAATGGGTCCTCTCGGATTAGCAGATATGATAAGTAAGGTCATCTTTGGTTCCTAAATTATTGGAATGCTTATGTACCCAAACCAACTTGGTATTAGTTGGTTTAAGTGGTACGTCTTTATGCAATTTGGCCTTATTGGCTTGTTAGCCTAGATGGTGTCTTGAGAACCCATTGAGGTTGAACCTTACATGGGAGGTTAATTTCAGCGCGGACTGTCTTATTAGTCTTAGTGCATGAGAAAATCTTTTCTCTAGCTAGTCTCTTAAGGTGTTTGGCTGAGTGTACTTTGACCGGATTCCTTAAATGAGGACAAGAATGTATTGAGCTATAAGCTTTCTTAATAGCCGGATCTTGTTTTCTACGAGACTTAAGACTTGCATTTGTCTTGGAATGGTCTATATTTTTAGAAGAAGAGCCGATTACAAAATTTGTGCTTTCAAAATTATAGGTTTTAACACATAAGTGGAAGCAACAACATTAATGTTTGAAACAACTGTCTTCTTACGAGTGTCCATAGTTTTTGATACAGAGGAAAATTTTGAAAATAAGACATTTGTATCATTTTTCTTCTGAGATTCTATCCTAGGCACTCTTTCCTTTGCATGTTTCACCTCTTTTTCTACTCTACCTGTGGATGGAGTAGAAAAAGAGTTAGAAAAAGTCTCTTTCCTTTTTGAAGCATTTAAGGATTCTTTTTCTCCCTTTACGATTTTTAAAGAAGATTATCTTCTTTAAAAATCCTTTGTAAAATAATGGGAGATATTTTCTTAGATACAATCTTGTCCTTAATTAATGATTTTTCTTTCAAAGTAAAATCATGACAAGTTTTTAAAGTAGAGGAAGTTTTGAGATTAGAAATCTCCAGTAAAAGCTCATTCTTTTCAGCTTTGAAATTCTTTCTTTCTGTTTCTAAGGAAGCATTTAAATCAGCTATTTTCTTAATAATAGCTGGAATATAACTGATAGTAGAACTTTGACAATGATCACTATTTTCTTCATTATCTTTAGAAAAATCTTCTCGGGGATATAATGAATTATAATCACTAGACAAGTTGAGATCCCTTGTCTTGTAACTACTATTCAAGTCGGTGTAGTCAAAGAGAATGTCAGTCCAATTTGTGGCTTTTCGTTTAGATTCTTGTAAGGCATTTATTTCGCAAGAATTAGTAAAGGCCATTAGAGTAGTTAAACATAATCCCACGTACTTGATATCATATAATTTTTTAACATTGACTTTTTTCAAGTTACAGTATTATTAAAACCTTAGCCTTCTTTAGGATTATAAAATTCTATATCAAGAGGTTGATTTAGAAAGATTGTTTGATCCGTTTGACCCCTTTTCGTTAGAAGATCATCTAAAGTTTTAATCCGTGAGTAAAGTTTCTTACATTCGTAGAGGTTTCTTTGAAACTATTTTTAGAAATTTCTAAATCTCTCTGACAATCGATAAGAGTCGTATTAAGGTCATTGACTTTTGTCCAGAGGTAGCTATGGTTAATTCAAGACTATAAATTTTCCCTTAGCGTTAGATAAGAGAATTTCTAGATAAATTTTCTTATCTAATTGCTTTTGGAAATTATTTTCACTAAGAACTAGTCTCTCTTCTAATTCCTTAGTTCTTTTACGCTTATTTTTTCATGTTAGAGTACTTAATCTGTAATGATTCTAACATATTTAATAATGTGGAATTAAGCATCGTTACCTCTTGTGATGAAGAGGATGCTTTATCGTCGTCGTCGTCAGGCCTTCTTGAAGAGTTATCATTTGAGGCGTCTTCGAGGTATGCCTTTAGAGCGAGATTTTCGTCTTCAGAATTTGTGGTGTCTTCCAGCCAATGCTCGTGTTCGGCCATCACTCCAGCCTCTTTTTGTTTAGTGAGTTGGAATTTTTTGGAGTAGTAGTTGGCGTCCTTTTTCTTGGAAAGTTTGCATTATCTGGCGAAGTGCCATCTTACCACAATTATAACACTTTTGTGGTTCTTTGGCGTTTTTAGATTCTGAGGACTCGGCCGGTCTTTCCTTGTGCTTGGAGCCTGATGTCCGAAATCTATGAGAGCCAACTTTTTCTTGAACTCGTTCATATCGGGTTCGGAGTCCGATTCAGATTCGCCTTCATCTTCTGAAGAACTTGGCAACTTGATGCTTTTATCTTTGCGAGATCGACTTGTTTTTCTTTCAGACACAAGAGCTATAGAATCGTCGATCTGCTTGCCCTTAAGTTCTTTTTGTATCTCGCTTATATCTTCCTCGTGTTGGGCGAGATTATCAAAGACGGCGTGGATATCCATTTCGTCCGAATCTTTATTTAGACGGATTTGCATGGATATTTTCTTCCACTCCGGTTGAAGAGAAGAAATAAATCGGATGTTGACCTCCATGTTGGTCTTGAAGATATCTATCTTCCTCATCTCATTAAGAAGAGTTAGATAGTGTTGATAGAGTTCATGAACGGTTTCCTCTGCCTTGGCTTTGAATGAGTCGTAAGCGGTTAGAATGTTTGCTTTCTTGGCTTTGACTCCAACTTCGGTCCGTTGCATCATCTTGTGGAGCTCGTCCCACATAGCTTTTGCACTATATAGACTATCTATTTGCATATCGATGTCGTTAGGAATTCCTTGCATTAGGAAAGTTTTGGCTCCTAAATCCGCTTTTACTCTTAATCGCCCCCCTCGGTGTATTCACTAGGAATTTTGAGTCTTCGTGAGGCGGGAATGGGAGGATTATTGGTGGCATCGCCTTCTTGAATGAGCCAAAATTGAGCTGGTCCTTCTTGATGTGAAGCGATCAAATTTGTGGCTTGATCTTTCGTTTCTAAGAAGTTCATGAACCGGCTTCTCCATACTGTGTATTCGCCTCTTCGTAGAATTGGAGGGCGGACGTCGTTTCCGAGTGAGTAAGCATCCATTTGTAGTTGATTGGTTGGATCTTCGTGAAAGTTTGGAATTGTGATGAAAAATGCTTCACAAGTGACAAACTTCGTTAGTAATGTTTGATTCGTACTTTAGACAATTTCCTTTTCGTACCTATTTTTCGGATGTTAAAGAGAAATTGTTTTGATTTCGAAAAATATTTGATTTGAGAATTGATACTTCAAAATTTTGCTAAAGAATTTTGATTTTAAGATCGAAAATTTTGAATATCGTAGAAGATAATTCGGAGACAAATATTTTTTTGTACGTTTTGAAAATTACGAATTTTGATTTCTTTCAAAATAGTGTAAAATGTGTGTATGTTTGAGCAGTGATCAAAAAGTTTTTCGAACAATAAATTTTCAATTAAAAAAAATTCGAACCTATGATCGAAAAAGATTTTCGATTGTATTTATCGAAAATTATTTTTCGAACGTAAGAGTTTTGCTGTGTAAATATCCTCTCGAAAACTAGTTTTTCGAATAGTTGTTGATCTCAAGAACTTTTATCGAAAAAATTGTCATCGAAAAATTTAAGAGTGATCGAAAAATTTTACGTGAAGTTTGACTCAAATTGTTGACTAAAAGTTTTTCGAGTGTGAATTATTTGATCGAAATAAGTTTTCGCTAAATTTTGACTCGAAAATTTAAATGATCGAAAATCTTGTGATCGAAAAAGTTGTTTTACTATGACAAGTTTTTCGTGTCAAAATTAGATATTTATTTAGCGAAAATAGTATCCGTCGAAAACAAATATGCTTTATTACGCTCGAAAAAGATATTTATATTTGAATCGAAAAACTAATTATCGAAATAATGTTTTTCGAGTCTTATATTTGAGTAAAACACACGAGAACAATGTTTGTCATCGAAAAATTTCTCGGCTGCAAACTTATTCGAAAAATAATTTTCAAGCAAAGTTTTTCGATCGAAAAACCGATCGTAGCACAACCAAGTTCAATGTAACAGTGAAAATTCCAGATTCAACCGAGATGTTCAAGTTAGGTGCTGAAATTTTGGATAATCACTCGTTTCTTAGTTCTTAATATGAACAAACACAAGATCAACCACGTTTTACAGCAAAATATATCGATTATTAAGAAAAATTAATCGGAATCAAAACTTAATCCCAAATGCAAATATCGATCTAAATCAAAAATCTGAATTTAAATGTCGTTCTTAGCGATTGAAATCACTACGTAAATCATTCCTAACATATAATCTATCACTTAATCAGCAAGATTATCAATAAAATTCGCACAATTAAGCATATTGATCAAAATACAAGTCATTTAAGTTTTTCGATCGAAAATGGAAAATTATTTTGATCTTAAAATCGCGAATTCAATCCAAAATCAATCATGATCTGCTCTGATACCAATTGTTAGGTCCTTATCAATCAACTTCCGATCGACCTAAGCATTAAATCTAGATATTCGAATGATAAATCTCACAATATACCTTCGGCCGAATATCTTCTTTGAAGATCTTGAAAGAGAGAGAGTTTCTCGATTACTATTCTCTCTCTTAGAATGTGAATTCAATGCTTGTGATTTTTCCGAAAATAAACTTGTGTATTGATTTTGATAGTGTACATTGTATTTACACCTATTTACATGGTATATTTACTTTTTGGTCCTACACTATCAAAACTACTAATTACGCCCTAATTACAAGGATAATAAAATTACAAAGTACAATTCTAAATTCTCTTCACTATGGAAAATTTTATTCAGTTTAGACTTTGCGATAAAACGATATATGATATCGAACTTTTCAATATAAGAATGGAAAAACTATATTTTTTGATAAAGAGAATCGAAAACTCCAGATTATCCAACCAACATTATTTTGGTGAAGAATTCGATAGAAAACAACTTACGAAGAACACATAGAGATGGCGGCGTGAGAGATTAAGAACGTTCTTCAATTTTTTGACCTCGAATTCTACTTATATAAAATTACAAGACTAATATAACTATATTTATTGAACAAAATAAAAGAGTCCTAACAATCTTCCCCCTTAGTGTTCAATTTACGCTTCAGCGTTGTTTATCTTGTATTGCTATTTGAAAGATTCTCCGAGTCCTAACAATCTCGCCTTTATGAAATTCTTCGTATAAACTCCTCCTTTGTCTTATCTTGTGATCTCCTCCTTCTTTGGAAATATTCAAGCACGACGTGTCTGATCTTCTCTTCACGGCACCGGATCTTTCTTATAACCTTCTCTTGAAGCTCCTCTCGCAAATGTCGGAAGGTGTTTGATGTTGCTTGCCAGATCTTGGAGAATCTCCTCTTCTATCTCTCCCTTTGATAGTGATGAAACTCCCCCTATTTTTTCTCAATCTTGTGATTATTTGGGAATGATTTGATATTTAGATAGGTGAACACGAGTGGCGACTTCGGTTTCAAAGGCTCGTGGTGTTCGCCTAATTTTGACGACGCTTAAGGATATATAATTTCTTATCAATATTGCACTTTCGTTGTGGTATTGCTCCCATTTTCTTTAGTATTACTCCCCCACATGGCGATCAGAGTTAGGGAGATCAGCATGACTATGGACCAAATGGGGCATCGTCTTTTGCAAGAAAATTGCATCGTCGTCACAAGGAGATTGAGATAGTAGGCATCGTATGAAATCAAAGTCGGTAATAACCACAACGGAGCCACTTAGGCGTTCCGTTGGTAAGAAACCGGGGCCACTTAGGCGTCCCGTTAACATCGATATAGAAGTCTTGGAAAATATATAAAAAAGAAAGTGAGGACACATTAGACTCGATGAGCGCAAGAAAGTGTGGTATGGTGTAAATTACAACTTAATTAATTATCTCCCGCTTCGGAGTGAAGCGATGATAGTAGATGTGGCTCCCCATGATTTATTGAAATACCTGTATTTTGTGAGACACGTGAGTGGGTAAGACTCACATGTGTACGCGTTGTTGGACCTAGTGCGGTGATTTACCTAATATCATAAAAACTCATACAAAACACACTGATGTCAATATTTAAACACATCTACCAAACACCCCAAAAAACCCTATCATTATTATCTAAACACAATAAAACTAATACCATCTAAATCAATTTTCCCAACCAAACATTCTCATAGGACATATACCTGATTTACTTACTGCTGTGATTCTCGCTCGGCAGTTAAGGACGACAAGCCACTCCCCTTTCAAGAGCATCTCTTTCACCGTCGACCCATGCACTCGAGAAATCAGGCCCCACAAAGCTACTGATAAATCAAAGCCCCAAAGCCAACTCCGATGTTGACCCATTTGGTCTAAGGTTCACACAAACTATTATTGTTGATCGATCGATCATTGACTTACCAACATGTGATCTATCCAACTATGAGTCAGAGTCTAGACACAGTAATCCTAGGTTCAATCTTTATCAATATCTCGAGCTCCCACTTCACATGAATGGCTGGGGCATTCACTTTGGACTCGTCAACATATCAAGTCGTAATCACTGATTCGATCACCCTAGCAAATATTCAAACTTGTGAACCAATTTAACACTCGATAATAATAGCTAATCGGAGCGTCTTCTCTAATTCACATAATCGATGACTACACTCTAAGTGTATGGGTGTTTTTTTCAATGAATTATAAGAATTTACGAAAATAAAATGACATGCCTTTAATATTGCATGAATACACAAACTTCGATTATTATATTATTCAAAATACATTATCCGAATACAACATTTGAACCAGAATATTATATAGGTTGTAAGTAACCCTAAATCGTTTAATCGTCGAAATGGCTTTTGGCACATTTCCAACGGCCTCTTCTTTCACGAGTGTAAGGATATCAAGCACGACTAGCTTCAGCGAGGCGCTCGATGGTCGATCGAGTCAATTTGCTTAACATGTTTACCATACAATTAGTATTAGTCCCGAATATTTCACCGTGAAAATTCGAGGGTAACAGAATGAGATCCTAATAGTTTCAGGATTTTCAATTTAGTATATTTAATATACCACGAATACATAATCAAAGGTTAATATATAAACGAACATAGCAATGATTAAAGATTGAACGGACAAGTGAAGGAAAAATTGACAATAACAATCCCAATTATTTTTGGTCCATTCAAAGTAATCCAATCTATAAGTTATACCTTAATCCCAATTATGTGATGGATTCTCTCTAAATGCACCTATTACCCGAAGTAACTGGTTGAACGGATCACCAATGTCATGTGTCATGTAGATAATTGACTAGCCTTTTATTATTAGTTGTTTTCTCCATTTATCTTTTACATTAACTTTGCAAATTATGAGAAGAAATGAAAAAAGTATAATTACAATTTAAAAGATTTATGAGATAATATGAGAAATTAATATTAAAATTTTGAAAAAAATTCTTCATTTACTTTTTCATTCAGTTTTACAAAATTAATAAAAAAAGGTAAATTCTACATGGTAGTCATTCTTAACAAAATTACACAATTCTTTGTGTTTGTGGATCTTCCCGTGAGACATAAATGACACAATTCCACCATTAGTTACCGTTAATGGTTAATGAAGCTTAATTCAAAATCATTGCACACAAGTCAAAAATACGTTTTTCACCTTGAAATGACATTTTGTGAAATAATGAACACCACTATCCAGCCTTTAAGGGCACATGTTTCAAAAGATCAATCGAAATTAATAACATATCATAAACCATGATTTTCACAATGAAAAATATAGAAAATATGATTTTAAACTTTTTTTTATGGTCATGGTGGAGACTTGAAGGACTTGTGAGTTAGGTCATGTGAGTAGTCCCTATGATGTTATATCTCATGACTATCGTGTTAGGTGCGTTTGCGACGTGCTTCTTAGCTACGGTGGATCTAGTCTCATCCCAAAATATGTGCGGCGGAAACCAATAGTTAGTTGAACGGGGATACTTCTGGGTCGCAACAATAATATGATTTTAAACTTGAAACCGATATTTTTTGGAAAAACTGCAAGCAATGCTTAGTAGTTGCACGATTCCAAAATTTATTTGAAATAAGTATATTATATGCCAACTTTCATGACATGCATTACGAGAAATTATAAAACGTCTTTCACTATAAAACGGGTACATTTTTTTGAAATATGTGTCGCCAAAGGGTGATAAACATGCCAGTTTTCTAAACAATTCTATTTTAACGGTGAATTTTGTAAACCACAGGCACCCATACAGAATTTCCTTAAAAACATAAAAATGATTTATGCTTTATTAATAATTTTTAATTTTATATTAATTTGAAATGTAATTTTTAAATTCATATATATATATATATAGATATGTAACTGAAATAAAAATTTTGAATTGTACCTGCTAAACAGGTGTCAAGTATGATCGATTTGTGAATTGAACAGAGAAAAACAAAGAAAAACGTTAACAACTATTAAACTAAACTAAAATAAGGTTAAGTGTTAATATGCCAAGTTGTCATTTATTTCCAGCTGTACATCCACGTGTCAAGGTGGATCATCTTTTATTTCTTCACCCCCTCCCCAAGTTGGTGATTGATGATAATCCTTCAATCCCAACTTGGCCATAAGATTTCGAAACTGTGGAGCTGTTAGGGGTTTTGTGAAAACATCGGCCAGTTGGTGAGAAGATGACACATGGTGGAGTGTGAGAAATCCCGCTTTATACTGATCACGAACGATGTGACAATCAAGCTCGATGTGTTTGGTGCGTTCGTGGAATACCGGATTCTCTGTGATGTGTATAGCAGCTTGATTATCACACCAAAGTGGATGGGCAATCAAGTGGTGATGTGAAGGTCTTGTAAGAGATAGGTGATCCACTTGAGCTCACACACGGTGGAAGCAAGACTCGATACTTGGCCTCAGCGGATGATCGGGATACCGTAGTTTGTTTCTTGGTCTTCCAACTGATGAGTGAATCTCCAAAGAAAATGCAATACCCGGTGAGTGAGTATCGAGATATATGACATGAAGCCAAATCCGCATCACTGTACGCGGTAAGAGACATATCATTTTTAGCAGGATATAACAGGCCGAACGATGGGTAGGCCTTCAGGTACCGCAAGACCATAGTCATGGCAGACCAGTGCCCTGCTCTCGGCTCATGGGTGAACTGGCTCAGTTGCTGGACAACGTACGTAAGGTCTGGTCTGGTGAAGCCAAGATATAGAAGTTGTCCAACAATAGTGCGGTACTGAGAAGGATTGTCCAAGAGAGGACCACATTCAGTGTCTCTGGGAAAAAAATGATGTCGAGGCAGCGGTGTGGTAAGAGGTTTAGCACCAGTGAGGCCCGTGTGCTGTAGAAGATCAAGCACGTACTTCCTTTGGTTCAAGTAAATGCCAGCAAAAGTCTGTATCAGCTCAATGCCCAGAAAAAAGTGTGCAGTTCCCAAGTCTTCTATGGTAAAAGCATCATCAAGAAATTTCTTAACTTTGATGATTTCTGTAGAAGTGGAACCAGTAATAAGTATGTCATCGACATATACTAAAAGAGCCAAGAAAACCTACAGCTGCTTTAATGTGAAAAGGCAGTGATCATGTGGAGATTGAAAAAAACCATATTCTTGCAATTTTGATGTGAATTTAATGTTCCACTGTCTCGAAGCCTGTTTGAGGCCATATAGGAACGTTTCAGCTTGCACACTTGATGAGGTGGGACTTAATAAACCGGGGGAGGCTTCATATAGACATCCTCCTCAAGAAAACCATGAAGG
The DNA here is from genome assembly GCA_004919715.1 of Linderniella brevidens. Lineage (NCBI taxonomy): Eukaryota > Viridiplantae > Streptophyta > Magnoliopsida > Lamiales > Linderniaceae > Linderniella > Linderniella brevidens. Next base: position 4,241,010 of record SWDC01000158.1, read on the forward strand.
AAAGCATTATTGATGTCAAGCTGCTCCAAGGACCAAGAATAAGCTGATGCAAGAGCTATAAGCAGCCTGCCTGTGACAGGCTTTGCAACGGGAGAAAAACTATCAAAATAATCATCTCCTTCTACTTGATTATACTCCTTGGCAACAAGCCGGGCTTTGTGTTTTTCAACCGTGCCAGCAGCTTTACATTTTACCTTGAAGACCCCTTTACAACCAATGGGTTTTTTTCCTGCAGGTAATGTAGTGAGGTCCCAAGTGTGATTATCTTCTAAGGCCTGAATCTCACTCTTCAAGGCTATGATCCATTCCGGGCTAGCTTTATCTTGTTCATAGGACCGTGGCTCTTGGAAGTTTTGTAGGTTAGCCAAAAAACATATGTAATCATGGGGTAAAGAAGGATTTTTGCAGTGGATATGTATACGGTGTGTATGAAGAAGAGTGTACCTGATCATATTGTGGTTGGGCTGCTTCACAAGCTTGCACACTGTTAGAGACATAATCATTCATCCAAGTAGGAGTGCCTCGAGCTCTAGTACTGCGTCTGATTTGGTTATTTGTAGGTTCAAAAGGTGTATGGGTCATTTCTGGTTCAAGGGGTGTATGGGTTATTTGTGGTTCTGATATAGGAAGGTTAATATCTGGTGTAGTATTGGTTTGCTCAGTAGGTAGTTCATTGTATTGAATATGCTCAGTAGTAGATGTTTCTGAATGGGGTGGGAAATCTTCTGCTGATTTTGGTAGAGTGATATGATTTGGTAGATTCTCAGGCTTCTCAAAAACAGAGGAAAGAACCTTAAAAGGAAATATTTCTTCGTGAAAGATAACATCCCTTGAAATAATGATGGACTGTGAGGATAAATCATACACTTTGTAACCCTTTTGTCCCAAAGGATATGTCACAAAAATCCCTTTTTTGTCTTGAGGGGCAAGTTTATCTTTGTGTGGGGTAGTGTTTGTGGAAAAACAAAGACAACCAAAAGTTTTTAGGTGGCTTATATCTGGTGGTTTGTTGTGTAATCTCTGGTATGGACTATGCCATTGCAGCAAGGATGAGGGCAGTCTATTTATAAGATAAGTAGACATAAGGATGGCATCGCCCCAAAATGTTTTTGGAAGATTTGACGGAAACATTAAGGCTCGGGTCATTTGTAGAAGGTTTTTGTGTTTTCTTTCCACAACACCATTTTGTTGAGGGGTGTAAGGGCATGTTTTTTGGTGGATAATTCCTAACTCTTGGAATAGGTTTTGGCATGTGAAACTCAGAAATTCACTTCCATTATCTGTTCTTATTTTTTGTATAGACTTATGGAACTGATTTCTTATCATGGACAAGAAGTTTTTCAGGTGAGAAATGGCTTGTGATTTGAATGTCATCAGGAATGTCCAGGTGCACCTACTGAAATCATCTACTATGGTAAAGAAGTAGTGTGCACCATTGTATGTGGCATGTTTGTAAGGTCCCCATATGTCAACATGTAGAAGTTCGAAGCAAGAAACGGAATGGATAGAACTTAGAGGAAATGCAAGTCTGTGTTGCTTAGCAACAGGACAAATCTGGCATACATCAAAAGATTTTGCAGGTTTGAGAGAAGGAATGTGATTCATGACATTATATGAGGGATGCCCAAGGCGGCTATGCCAAGTCATCTAGTCTACTTGACTTATTTAGTTACAGGAAATAGGAGGAAAAACATAGCTAGTAGTACCTAGAGCTGCGAGACTTTTGATCCTGCTTAAATTGAAGCCATCCAGTATGTAGAGCTTGCTAACAACCCTCACCACAGCTATTATAGTTTTAATCATTTGGTCCTGTAAGATACAATGGTTAGAAGAGAAAAAAGTATCTAGGCCACTGGTTTGAGCTAGTTTGTTGACTGAGATGAGGTTGAATTTAAACTCAGGCACATGAAGAACTTCAGGTAATAGAATTTTGTTTTGGAAGTTAACTGTTCCAATGTTTTTGATGGATTTAATGGTTCCATCCGGTAGAAAAACTGGGGAAAAAGAATTTACTGGTTCATAGGAAATCATGGCTTTTATATCATGAAACATATGGTTAGTGGCTCCACTATCCAAGATCCAAGTCCACTTACCTAGAACATTTGATGAGCTGAGAATTATATTGTACTTCAGACCTGAGAAATCGCCATAGTGAGCATAGTTAACCTCATTGGTTTCGAGTTCGGCTGCCATATGTTTTCCCTTTAGAATCCTGCTGACTTCTCGCTGGAGAACAGTCAGGTTGTTCATGACAGCTTCCAGATCATTGAAACCTCCTTCCTTTATTTCGACCGGTGTATCAACAACATTCATACATGTTTGTGTCCCATTTTATTCTGAAAAAAAATTGCTGGTTCGTACTTCGATCCAATTGAAGGAGATGAGCCTTTTTTTGCTTTAAACTCTTCCCACCAATCTGGAAAGCCGTGGAGTAGGAAACAACCTTCTCTGGTGTGGCCATTTCTTTGGCAATGATTACACCACAACCTCTTCTTGTCTTCCTTACTCAAGGTGTTGCTCATACCAGAAACTTTTGGTGTAGTATCTCTTTTCTGTACAACAAAGCCGCTGGTGTTTCCAGATTCACTAAGAAACATATTTGCCTTCTTTTGGTTCTCAATATTTTGCACCATAGAATATGCCTTATTCTCATCAGGTAAGGGTTCAAGCATCAAAATATGATTCTTCACTCCTTCGTAAGAGTCATTTAGTCCCATCAGAAATTGAGTCACTCGGTTTCTGATTTCTTTCCTCTCTACAGCTTCTTTGGCAGCGCAAGTGCATTGTATAGGAGGATCTATATGATTGATCTCGTCCCAACATCTTTTGAGTTTTGTGAAATATAGATCCAAAGGCAGATTTTCTTGTGTAATAGAGGCAATTTCTTTCTGAAGATTGAAAATATGTGGTGCATTTGATGTTCCATACCTCGATTTCAAAGCATCCCGTAGCATCTTAGCATTCGAAGCAAAAGCATATCCAGCAGCAATCTCTTTCGACATTGAGTTTAAAATCCAAGAAACTACCATATATTTCGCCTGCTCCCAAGCTCCATACTTCGAATCTGTAGCAGGCGGTTCATTAATGTGCCCATTGACAAAACCTAACTTCTTCTTCGCACCAAGCGCAACCTTCATTGAGTGGCTCCACGATGCGTAGTTATCCTTCGTCAGCAGGTTCGTCACGAGCACCATTCCTGGTGAATCGGATCCATGAATCTCATACAGAGTAGAGTAATCCGAATTCTCAGTGGTTGCGGGAACTTCAGTAGCCATTTCAATCAGATATTGATTGATTTCAGAAACTTTGTTAGATTGATGACAGAAATCGAATCAACGTCGTATCTATTTGCAGAAAATCTTCGCAGAGTGAGGTTAGAAATTGATTCGATTAGGCTCTGATACCATGATCGATTTGTGAATTGAACAGAGAACAGAGAGCGTAGCTCCCATCGAATAGAAAAGAAGCAGAACAGAATGAATATCTCAATTACCCTAATTGTTCTGTACATCTGCGCATATATACGGTTTTTATGTAAAACAGCAAAACAAAGAAGAGCGTTAACAACTATTAAACTAAACTAAAATAATGTTAAGTGTTAATATGCCAAGTTGTCATTTATTTCCAGCTGTACATGCACGTGTCAAGGTGGATCATCTTTTACTTCTTCAAAGTAACATGGGTGCAAAAAGATCTTACATATAGTTGAGATGATTAAAAAATAACTTATAGTTATTATTATTGTCAAATTTTCCATTATTTCATCAACTACCCTACATAGTCATAGCTCTGCATGGCAACATATTATGTCGATTATGGGAATGAAATATATGTCATTCTGTAACATTTATTAATGGATAAAGATAAATATTACGCCACGTCAACATTTCAAACTAAGTAAAAGAAATATTACAAAATTTCAATCATTTCCCCGTATTTATAGGTATACGCAGAACAGACAGCTTCATTTTTTCTATAACACAATCCATCACCACTCATAACCATGAGCCGCACAAGAGGAAAACACCATCCGATTTATTATTACCTGACCATCATTCTTGTATTCATCATCACCTTCCCAGGAACAATAATACCAGTAAAAGCATATTGTTCTGCAAGGTACAATGCGTACGTCGTGAACAAGTTTCCTCGAGGTTCAATATATCTTCATTGTGCATCTAAAGATGATGACATGCATAATAAATTGCAGAAATTTGACGACGAGTTTCACTGGACGTTTTGTGATAATATTTGGGGCACGACATTGTTCTTTTGCCATCTATGGTGGACGAACAGAGACGTAGCATTCGTTGCTTACGACGCTAAGTGGGATGACCATCCGAGGTGTGACCCGACAGGGATATGTTACTACGAAGCAAGGGAAGATGGAATTTATTTCGCCAACGCTTATCGTCCCAACATGAGTTTGACGAAGCTGTTTGATTGGAAAGTGCACGATTGAATTTCTGTGTAACATTATCTAAATGTCTTCTCTATCTACGCATTGAATAATCATTATCGTGGTATTGTATTATGAGTTATGACAATCGTTACGATAAGTTTTTATTTTTTGGGAGGAAATCGTTACCATAAGTTTTCGAGCCAATGTGTTATTAGCACTGTTAAATTAAATCACAACTTATATAACATTCGAGGAAAACAAAACTCATTAAATCCCACGTCTCTGTTATGCTTGTTATTTTAATGGTAAAGATAGAGTGAGAAAAAAACATCCATAATAACCATTAAAAATTTAAACCTAGCTAATTTTTATGCACTGCTTCTATAAATAAATAAATAGTATAAATATTACATTTGAGTTTCTTGATCGACAAAATATCCCCAAACGTAACATTTGACCTTTTCGTGAGATACTTATACATATATATGAAAAAATACAAACATAATATATCTTTTTGCAACAAATTAATTTTTTTAACTTTTCCACAAATTTAAACCAAGGAAGAATAAAGTGGGGTGTTCATTGAACAGTTGGATCATGATTGTACAATTTCAGTTTTTGGTTTTTATGAACGTCTTCATCCGTCTAATACAATCGAGCCGTTTTATTTGTGTTTGGTTTGGTTTATCGGAGTAAAAGAGATAGATGTTAAATCTCGAGATGGAATGCCATAACTATAGAAAAGCAATAGATAGAAAGCTTTGAAACATAGCTTAGATTACTATAATCGGCAAAAAGATTTTCATTTTAATTTAAAAGGAGAGTTATGTTAAATTCACCAAATAACATTGAGCCTTTTAATCAACATTTCTTTCTTAAAATAATTCGCTGCCCGCAGAGTGAAATGTACATTAGTATAACAATAAAAGATTGGGAGAATTTCAATACAAAAAAAATTCATCACGTACCTCCCCATGCCAAAAACATTTTATTTAAGGACCAACCGAAAACATTTCACACTTAGAGGTGTTTGTTTGCGGTGATCAAACATCACGGTGATACTCACATCACTGTGATGTGAGTATCACTGTGATATGTCATCACCGTGTTTTTTTTGGAGTGATATTTCATTTTGTAAATCAAGGTGATATTGGAATTTTTTTTATCACAGTGATGTGTAGGTGATGTTGCGTAAATATTATATTTAACTATATGTATATTATGTAGCTAAACTGGGTTAATATGTTCATTTTGATTTGATATTTTACTGGATAATGACAAATGTTTTCAATACTAAGTATTATGTTTTAACCATTAACTATAAGTATTTTATATAATTCTTAAATATAATTCTTTTATTTTTTAATATTTTAACATATATACTTAAATCAAGTATTAATTATAAGTATATTATATATAATTATTCAATATAATTCTTTATTTTTTAAGCATTAAATATATTTTTTAAAGATTTAAATATGTTAGTAATGAAATTAAAAATATGAATAAGGGTATATAATAAATTAATCATAAGATATAAGGGTAATTTTGTCCATAATAAAATTGGAGACATCACTCCATCACGGTGATGGAGGATCACCCTGTTTTTTGGGAGTGATCCAAAAGTTGAAATGTCACCTTCTATTGATCATCTAGGTTATCCTCCATCACGGTGAAGGCTCATCACCCCGCTAAACAAACGCGATTATGAGAAGGTGATTGCAGAATCACTGTGATGTTTTGGAGGATCACCCCAAAACAAACACCACCTTAAGGACCAATAGGACATATACCATTTGAAACTTACAATATTACAGTTTTACCGAAATTTTAATGAAAAACCAAAAACAAAAATAAACTCATGATCCAATTCAAAAGCAAATACAAGCCACATCCCAAACCAAATTTTCACTCTCAATTGGACCTCAAATCGAACTCACACCAAATTATTCCCACGAAGAAACGGCCAAAGAGTAATCGTCACCTCCGGGTCTTGAAATTGACCATTTCCTGAAGATTTTGAAATTTTTATTTTTCGTCACTATTACAAAATATGTTATGGGTGTCGATTGTTACAGCATATGGGCGACGGTTTCTCGGCGTTGCCCAGAGCCGATGCCCATAACACGAGAATAGGCGTCGATTTTTAAACGGCGTCGAATCGTAAAACAACAGTCCCATGTTTTTTTACTCACTCCGCAAGGAAAATGCAATTAAAGTGCACATCTCATATCTCCCGCACTTCATTAATCGATGCATCGCCGTACGATACGTTTCTAATATCTATAATAAAGGAAAATGATAATACAATCAAAACATATAAAAACATAACTAGAAGTTCGACGAGATAGTTTTATTTTCATACCTTCTGCAAATTGCAAGTCCCACTTTTGATACGTCCGATAATATCGTACATATATCGCATGACGTAGTAGACACACAATTCACTCGCGGAAGGTTGTCATTGACACTAAGTTTAGATAAGAATAAAATATAACTTGTTAATTTATTATCAACAAATACATAATACAACTTAGCTTGCAAAATCATTAAAAAAATACGAACCTTGCATATTTTCCAACTAACAACGGATGCTTTCTTCTTCGTTTGAAAAACACCCCTGAATGTCGCCGTCTTTATTGCTCTGAAATTTAAAAGTATGTTTAGAGATGGTTTTATACACTAAAATTTCGAATATGAAGTATATTTTATAAAACTTATATGTCTAGTTGTCCACAGATCCTTATTTTCCTAACACCGATGTTTGACGCCAAAGGATCAAACACATACATGGTGTTTGCGGCAAACTCAATGACCAATAGAATCCAATGGTCCCAAAATAAAACATAAATTGTTATGTATAACATAAACTATAAATATATGAAAGAAAATATGTTTTATTATTACCCTCCATAATACGGAGCAAAAAAGTAATTGTTTGACTCGTAAGAATCTCTGAGAATCCATGTGCTCAATTTCTGTATCGACATCCTCATCATTGACCATCAACTTAGATAACTCGGATTGAAATACTTGAACCCCGATGAGTCTTGATAAAGATACCTACAATTGTGATAATCAATAAAATTGTATAATAAAGCACCATGTAATTATATAGATCGATGAATGTAAATAAATACCTCATGAAGAGTTGAATCACACTAGTATCCAAACTCACGAGTCTGAAAATGTCCAAGATATCCTTGAAGTCGATGCACTTGATAATCCTCGAGTCTTGGATTATAGTATACATCTCTCATACTGAATGAGAAATATGCATGTCGTCGATCATTGCGGGTAAGTCTGAAGCGACTATATATGGAAAACAAATTTTAGTTAAAATTATGTACCTCTATTAAATTTTTTTTTCCAAATATGTTAATTTATCTTACCGCATTTGGCGATAGTATCAGCTCCCTAGGCCATTGTACGTAGTTGTTTTGTGCCTCTCCAAATATTATCAAATCCGTGGTTGGTACAAGAAGGAGATTTTGCTCCTTTCCCAAAGCAATGGTGTCGACAGAGACGACGATGTTTTTTGACGCAACTGGGACGCCGTGAAAGAACTCACGTCCCCTGACGATCGTCCCAAAAGCGACAACTTCTGAAGCATTGTCGTGCTTCAGAATCAGTCGTACTTTTGGATATTATACGATTTCAAATGAAAAAAATTGTTAATAACAATACTACGCAACATAAGTTTCAAATGAAAATTAAGAAAAATAAGTCATACTGACACGTCCATCGATTGGGAAAACGGATCAAAGGCCGAACCATGAGAACTTTGTATCGTGTGGGGGGCATCGGAAGCAGTTCTTACCATGTTGACTTCTTCCTATGTCTTAGGAATCGGAAGTCCCATCGAACCAAACATGGATCTCATCTTGGCCATCATCTCCTCTCTCACCTGAGCTGCTACCTCGACTCTCATATGATCCATCGAGATGTTAATCGAATAGCCTCTCGACCTTTCGGATGGGTTGTCGAACACGCTTCTTATTGTCCCGTACTTTACGACACCTCTAACCCGCCCGAGATGATCTGGTTTACCGATAGCATTGCATCAGTGCATGACAGTCATGAGACTTGTACCCGACGAGTTTTAGGTCCTTTACCGAGACATATCTCTTTATGTTACTAGTATATCTAGATGAGACTTTAATACCTTTAAGGCATTCGCAAAAGCTTAACTTCTCAGCCCTGATAAGTGTAAAACAAGCCGGGGGAGACAAGTTTCTCAGGGGTGCGACTGGTACCCTCCAGCCAACGACGGTTGCGCTCTATCCAGATATCGTATACCAGAGATGAGAGGATACGATGGGATGACAACCAGCATAAATGTACTACCTTCCATCGTCTCGAGGCCCATGCTATCCCTTGCTGCTACTCCCTATAAAGCCATAACAATTTAGTATGTCGTCGGAACAGCTTAATGCATCGTCGGGAAAAGTGGCAGTCAAAAAGCAAGTGATTGGTCGTCTAGGAAGATAGGCCATTACTAAGTAAACAAGAATCCAAACCGGCAGCTTGGGCAAGCCACACCTTGTCACGAGTAGCAAGTCACTTACGGTAGCCAGAGAATAAAGTCATGCCGAGGTACATATAAGGGTCCACCGAATAGTGTAGCTCACAAAACGGGAGGTTTCTGTAGAGACAACACTTCTCGTACAGACGACAAAGAAAAACGACCATCCCGCAAAGCGTTATAGAAAAGGTATCCTGCTCCATAGGGTGGATGCAAGGCATGTCAATACCAAATTCCATAAACTCAGTTGTCGCCTGCGCTGGCCAGTTCTATCAATCAGCATTAATGACCGCACATAGAGGAGTATCATGGCGGTATCCGACAGTCAAAGGGCTCCCGCGGAAACCTATCCACCAACGGTTGAGCTGACAACCAAGGGTCCTGCCACAACCAGATCGATTCGCCAGTCCCAATACGAAAAGTGATGAATGACACAGAAGCGGCCGAAGGCTGAGTAGCTTGCGCCAAGTCCAATACAAGCTAGGTAAGGGGCGTATGAATCGAAATGACGTATCGCAGAGTCGTGTAGAAGACAACCACTCTACCCAGATCGAACCTGATTTGCAAGATAGAAGGTCTCTTGAACTGCTTAAGTAGAATGACACGATTGTCAACCATGATTAACTGAATGCCACGGCCCCCTTCCTTCCGGGGTAAACACACATCGCGCAAAGAAACCTTAGACGCCGAATGAGCCCATGAGAATTTCCGCATCTTACCTTTAAGCTCTTGAATCACTCCTTTTTCCAACAGGAAAACTTTAGACTAGTAGAGGTGGATAGCAGATAAGATACACTTAATAAGCTGGACTCGACCCGCATAAGAAAGTGAACGATGTAGCCATGAGACCAGATGTTAGAGTACGACGTGATTGGCAATGAGAATCGAAAACGAAAAATGTTTTATTAACCATGACGAATGCAAAAAAAAAAAAGAACAACAACGACACAAATTAATAACTTCCTAATAGCTAAATCGAGAGTCGAAACTCCGTCCCTTCAAGATTCCTAAACCACGGCGAAAAAATATACTACTAACGCCCCTCCTTTTATAAGAGAAATGTATCTAACATATTCCAAAAAAATCTCTCTACTAAATATAATGCAAATCAATAATAATAACTAAAATAAAATTATGGTTCCATCCCTCTACTATTGATCTTCTATTAATTATCTCGTCTAATATTCCCACCTCCTTCAAAATGGTCTTTCCCTTAAGGTCGTATGCCACAACTTTTGTGTGGAGTTCCTGGTTCACTACCATCCTTGCTAAAGTTGTCGTCTTCGACCCAATTAGCATTTTGAATTCCACCATCGTCGTATGGTTTACGACATCGGAATCACAGCCAACGACTTCACAAATCCTTAAATTCTTGATTGGTCAGTTAATGGAACGACCTTGCTCGTGGCGTCAGTGAAGTTGAGAGGACATTTTCCGTTGCTCGATGATGGGGAGGTACATACCGCTGAGATCCATCATGGTTGCGGCCCGCTACTATCATGTCTCCCTTTGTTGAATTGAGCTCAAATAGTTCCAAATTCAGTTTGGACCTCTTGCAAATTTTGTGGATCGCAAGGAGCTGTTCGAGGTACTCTTTTGAAACTTCGTATACTCAAAAACACAATCGCCGCTCCTCTTCTATTCTCTCGCCATCTGCATAGCTTGATCTGCATTTTTGGTGTTTTGAACTCGACCTTCGCTTGTACTAGGGATGCAAGTCGGGCATAAAGAATCCCAACGTGAACGTTTCATCAATTTCAGGAAGATGAGAGATCAATTCTCGAAAATATGTTAATGTGATCCTCTGTTGTTCCTTCTTGTTTTATTGCAAAGATCCTCTCCACCTGATTCCCCTTGAATCGTCCCTCGTAGCAATTGACCAGGGCTTTTGGAATTCACCCCTTAGTGTTAGGTGTTTTTTTTTTTCTGTTTTAGGCATATTCAGTGCAAAGCGGTTCCTTCGAGACAGACCAATGCGCTGGGAACCTTGTGTCCTCCAGGAGTTTTATGAATGAGGAAATATTTGTTCCGCTTGAGTAAGCCACCTAATTGGGTATGCTCGTTCAAAGATAGGAAGTTCGAGGAGACTCAGCATCATGTAATGGTGCTTGTTTATTTCAGATTATGTGTCAAGAATCTCAATTTGAGGTGGAGTAGTTAGTTTTGCTCCCGTCGATGACCCACTCTATCCTCCGCGGTTTTCTCGAAAATTTTATAAAACATGTCCTACAGGTTCTAGAGTGTCTTCTGGTTTGCTTCCATCTGATTCTCCATTCGGTCATGGCCAACTCTTAACTCATATCGTGTTTTGTAACCCTTCATCCGTTTTCTCCCGCGTTGATCCATCTGCGGTCATGATCTGGCGTGATGAATACTACTTGCGATGTACAGTAACTGGTGATGATAAGTACCAGCATGATTAGTAGTAGCTCGTACTAAAGAATATTGACACGATAAACAATAATTGACAGTGAAATGTGATTTCGGTCGACGTAAACAGTGATTCCAAGTTGTGTTTGTGATGCGTTGTGATTCGCCGCAGGTCGGACCAATTTGCTAGAGTACGACATTCATTGACAACGAGAATAAAAAACGAACGGTCTTTTATTAACCACGACGAACGCAAAAAGAAAGAACAACAACGACGCAAAATAATAACTTCCTAATAGCTAAATCGTGAGTCGAACTTTGGCCGTTAAAGATTCCTAAACAAAGACGTGAAAATTATACGACCAATGCCCCTCCTTCTATAGGATAAAACGTATCTAACAATTCCCTAAAAAATCTCTCTACCATAAAATATCTCTACTAAATATAATTCAAACCAATAATAATAACTATATAATACACTTATGATTCTCCCTACTCTTGATCTTATATTAATTATCTTGTCCAACTTTCCCACCTCCTTCATATGGCGTTGTCCTCAAGTCTGTATGCCAGAACTTCTGTGTGGAGTTTCTGGTTCACTATCATCCTCGCTGAAGCCGACGTGGAGGTGTAGGGAATCAATGCACGTAATCAGATATTACACGCAACATAATTTAAAATTTTTATATCGACACATCAAATCGATTCGAACAGAATCCATGCGAATAAACCCTAACTAGTTCCTTTGAGATTTGCGATACATTATAATACCAAACGTACGGTATCTCTACCGATATCCACCACGAACTCGACCAAAGAGTGTTCCTTTCTTTTGATATGAATACTCGAACGACCGAATTAGATTCACTGAGACACAAAACTCATTTTCTTTCTTTTGTTAAATGCTGAAAACACCCATCAAGAGATGTCAAGATGGTTCTGATTTTTAAGTCACGGATGGCTGCCTCATTTATAAAATCATCATCATGATTGTAAAACCTAATTAAGGACAATAAATAAAAGATTTTTATGTCCACCATTGCTTGATCCCCATGATAGCAATCATACTTATTATAAATTAAGAATATCTTTTAACGTGAATATGGGAAGGATCTTCTATCAATTATGGACAATTTCGTTTATAGGCTCTATTGTCTAATGTTAATCCTTTAATTAGTATGCATAGTCGATAATAATGGAGCATATGCGATTTCCTCAATAAATGTTAAATATATATATCCCATGTATATTTATCATTTCATATCATATATGTTATTTTAAATCTTATTATTTTAGTATTATACGAAGAAAAATAAATTATCTTATAATGAATTTATCATCATATTTACATCTCCATGTAACATATATAAAAATAATTTCGTTGATCTTTTCGTTTCGATGTGACCAAATAGGATTCATGTCACAATGGCAATGGAAATGGAACCCATTCCAATTTTGTAGATCATAATTAGTACATATCAAATACATTAATTAGCCAAGTGACATAGATAATAAGTATCTCAAATATGAAATCATCATCCTTAAGCAATAATAGCATGTGTCAATTTCTTGTCTCATAATATCTGTCACACCTTTGCGAGTGCCACGTCAGCAAATCTAAACATTGTCAAGCGGGAAAGCAATGTTGTGCAAAGTTACCAAGACACATGGTTCGGGAAGCACTTGAAGACATGCACGAGCGGCACGACGCATGCTAGGCCATGCGGATGATGGTGAGCAAGCGTGCGCGGGACGACTTGGACGTTGAGGTCAAGGTAATGACGGGTATCTTGGCCGACAACAAGACAACCACGGTGGTGGGCGGTGGTGGCTCCGACGGAGGGCAACGATGGCAGCGGTGGTCGGCGGTGGTGCCGGAGAAGAGAGCTAGGCCAAGTGCACGCAGCCAAGGCAGCGTGCGCGAGCTGACGAGGTCCTGCGAGGATCTCGGGGGTGTTGGGCAGAATCAAGACCAAGTGAAATGAGGATCGATGCGGGTCGAAGACTTGGTCGTGGAGAGAAAATTATGGAGAGAATTTCAGGGAGAGATTTTCGCATCATCCAAATTTGAATTCAAATAAGGTTGTTGAGAAAATCTCTCTGAGTCAAATTCTCCCAACTCTATAAGGTCAAAGCCGAGAATTCAAGAGAGGAGAGACCACCTTAGACGAGAATTCCACACACACATCTGAGAAAGAGTTTGAAGGCACGACACTTCTAGCGAACCACACATCCGAGCTCGGGGCGCCGAGCTTGAGAGGGATCCCACGAGGGTTTCGCGAGAGAGAGAGAGAGCGATTAAGATCCCGGAAAAGGAGATGTTCGGAGATAACCATGTCGTGTCGTAGTGTAGGTGTGTGAGGCCAAGACGTGTTCGGTGTCACGGGTTTGAATGTTCTTCTTCGTTGTAAACTCTGCGAATTAAGACTATGACAAGTCGGGTAGGCGAACCCGGTTGTTCTCGAATTTGACCGTGTCTTTGTTTGACGTTTCCGCATATACAAAGTAAGGTCTGGCGAGAGGCTTATCAAGGGTGACTCGGGAATCGGGCGAGCGAAGAACGGGTTAGACGCGAGCCGATTGCGAAGCGCGCGTGGCTTTTTTAATTCGAAAAAAAATTTTAAAGTCCCGGATTTACAACAATATCCTACATAAATTCAAGGTAGGAACATGTGATCTGTGCAAACTTATTTATTCCTTGATTCTGAAAGTTTATCGTATATATGATTAAATCTTAATCACACTGCATGCATTACAATAATACTTTTATCAAGGGGTCCATGCACATTATCACTCACATTAAATATGAGGAAAAAATATTCTACATGAACATAATCCACTGCACTAGCTACGCTTGTTGTAACACTACCCATAAAGCCACCTTTATGGCTAACATTGGACATTAAAAGACATGCATGTCCAGTGTTGGAACGAGCATCTCAATTACAGAATTCAAAACACGTATGAAACACTGATGACAGAAACACAATCCATAATATGTCTCATTTCGGGTATATCCGATATCATAATCTCCATTATATATCTGTGTGATTATATTAATAACTCCTTATCAAATAGTTTGTAGAATATAACTATCATTTAATCCACATATTAATCTTAAACATGATAACAAGTGTTCCATGCTAAAAATCAAGACTAAGGATATTTTAGAGCAAATATTATATATTTCAATTTATGAAAATAAAGTTAAAGCACAATATTCCAAAATTTTTCGATTTCTTGATAACTATAATAACTGCAGGTACATACCGTTGAGATCATCTTCATTGCGGCCCATTACTATAATGTCTCCCTTTGTCGATTTGAGCTCAATTTTTACCAAATAGTTTTTGATCTCTTGCAAAGTTCTCGCAAGGAGCTATTCGAGGTGCTCTTTTCGAACTCTGTATACTCCGGAAACACAATTACAGCTCCTCTTCTATGTCTCTCTCTAACCGCATAGCTTTATCTGCATTTTCGGGGTTTCAAACTCGAACCTTCGCTTGTATTACGGGACGCAAGCCATGCATAAGGAATCCCATTGTGAAGGTTTCATCAATTTCAGGAAGATGAGAGATCAATCTCTCGAAATTGTTAATGTAATCCTCGATTGTCCCTTCTTTTTTTACTGCACAGATACTCTCCACCTGATTCCCCTTGAATCACACCTCGAAGCGATTGACCAAGCTTCTCGAAATTCACCCTAATTTATGTTAGGTGATTTTTGTTGTTGTACGCGTATCCTGTGCAGAGCAGTTTCCTTGATATAGACCAATGCACTGGGAACCTTGTCTCCTTTAGGAGTTTTATGAACGAGAAAATAGTGTTCCACTCGAGCAATCCACCCAATCAGGTCTGCTCCTTCAAAGATAGGAAGTTCAAGGCGTCTCGACAGCATATAGTGGTGCTGGTGTATTTCAGATTTTGCGTTTTCAAGAATCTTGTTTCGAGTTTGAGTAGCTAGTTTTGGTCCCTTCGATGACCCCACTCTATTTTCCGCGGTTTTTTCGAATAATTTATAAAACATGTCCTGCAGGTTCTTGAGTGTCTTCTGGTCATCTGATTCTCTATTCGGTCTTGGCCTACTCTCAACTCATATATCCTCTTTCGTAACTCTTATTGTTTTCTCCCGCGTTGATTCATTTATGATCTGGTGCCAGTCATGATCCGACGTAAATGACTAGTACTTGCGATGAACAGTACCAGATTGAGGTCACGATGAACACTACCAGCGCGATGGATAGTAACTCGTGGTGAACAGTACTGGCGCAATGAATAGTAACTCGCGGTGAACAGTACCTGCGCGATGAACAAAAATTTGAGGTGAGCAGTGATTCTGACAATACGAACAATAAATCCGTCGACGTAAACAGTTATTCCGGGTAGTGTTTGTTGTGCATTTAATTTTGCGGCAGGTCGAACCAATTTGTAAGGGTACGACGGTTATTGACAACGAGAATCGAAAACGAAAGCTTTTTTACTAAAGTTAAAAATCATAAAACACCCCTGTGGTTTTGAAACTCATCACTAAGAACCTATGGTTTTAAAATAACATAAAATTCCCACGTGGTTTAGTTAACTTTTCACATTCTCCCCATTTTTGGGGGGTAAGGTGATATATTTTCTAAACCATAAGGGTATGATGATATGTTTTCTAAACCATAAGGGAGTGTCGCGACGTTTACACACCACAAGGTAGTAACATGATTTTCAGTTTAACCACAGGGCGTTCTAGGGGACTTTACCCTTTTATTAACCACAACAACGTAAAAAGAAAGAACAAGAACGGCGTAAACTAATAAAGTCCTAATAGCTAAATTGAGAGTCAAAACTCCGGTCCTTCAAGCTTCCTAAACCAAGACGTGGAAATTATACTACTAACGCCCGTCCGTTTATAGGAGAAAATGTATCTAACAAATCCATAAAAATCTCTTTACCATAATATCCCTACTAAATATAATCCAAATCAATAATTATAACTATGATAAAATTATTATTCGATCCCCCTACTCTTGATCTTCTATTAATTATCTCGTATAACACCAGACTTTTGTTGACACGTCTCAACACTGGTGCCCCTACTCTTGATCTTCTATTAATTATCTGGTCTAACACTAGTCAGAAATGCTAAAACGGGACGTGAGCAGTGGAACCCTCAAGTAGCGAACAGGAGATGCCCAAGACCAAATCCCATGATTGCTGGTAAGGTCGATTTAGAGAGAGCGGTGTGCTTAGAGACGTAGATCTCACTCATGGTAGGGTTTGCGTAAAGGTCTGATAAGAGGGCGAAGTCATCTGGAGCCGCCCGAAGAAGGGTCATTGAGGTAACATCGGCATGATAAAAAAGAAGCAAATCATCCATGAACGTAAGCATGACAAGGGACATAGCTTCAAAGCGCCAATGAAATCAAAAGGTGGGAGATTCATGAACGTCGTGATCAATAAGTCCTCAAAGAACCTCCATGAAGAGTGTGAAAACGTACATGCCAATCGTGTCGCTTTGCCTCCACCCCGCTTTTTGCCCTAAAAAAACCCTCAGCACACCTATTTTTATTAAGAGAAAAGTAAGTCATGGTCAAGTTGGCTGAAATCCATCAATTGAAGATCGGATGAAAATTCATCGCTTCCAAAGTAGCAATGACAAACAACCACTCTACCTTGTCATAAGCTTTTGCTAGATCAAACTTTGAAAACCACATGAAGAGGGTGCTCATGTTCTTATACCAATGGCAAATCTCGTGTGCTAGTAGGATGTTGTCGCCAATTCCACGGCCCAAGGTAAATGCAGTCTGCGATATGTGTACCAATTCCGCGAGAAAAAAAGGCATTGTACATTTGAGATGGTGCTCATGTTCTTTGAAAACCACATGAAGAGGGTGCTCATGTTCTTAGGCGATTAGCGAGCACCTTTGAGATGACATTGTACATGATGTTACAGCATGAGATGGGCCGAAAGTCTGCGGGCCAATGAAGACACTCCACCTATGGGATAAGGGTGATAAGCATATTCATCTCATTCAATAAGAAACCCGACTGAAAGAACTCCTTCACAGCCTCCACAATATCCTAGCCCACAAGACCCCAAGACGATTTAAAGAAGGCCGTCGTGTATCCGTCCGGTCCTGGGGCCTTGTCATCACCCATAAAAACAGGCATCACTGATCTCGCCCTCCACTTCGTGAATCAATGTCAAGGCCTGATTCGCCGAAAGGCATCACTACACAAAAGGACTGACATCAGTAGACTGCACCTGAGAAGTAGCGTTGTAGTCCCCAAGAGCGCCTGGTTAAAACGTAGGAGTGTTGTCTTGACCTGGTCCGGTCCTTTGGCAAGCGAGCCTTCGTCATTCACAAGCGAAAATGCGATTGGTAGCACGACGCACAACCACTTTGTGGAAGAAAATGACCGTACATTGGTCCCCATCCATTAGCCATTCGAGCTTTGCTCGTTGTGCTAGGTGCTAGAGTTCCATGGAGACGGCCCTCGCATAAAGTTCGGGACATAAGCGTTCCAGATCCTTGAAGCGATCTTTGTTGTGATAATCGCAGGCACACCGCTGACAAATATCAAGAAAGCGCTTCGCCTCAACCACCTTGCAATAAAGGTCCCCTTAGACCAACACAGTTTCTTAAGAAGGGGCTTGAGCAATTGCAACCTCTTCACCAACATCCATGGGGAACCGTAAAAGTCTCATAGCCCAAACCCACTCGACAAGAGCCAGAAAACATGGGTCTTTTGTCAATAAGTTGTCGAATCGAAAACACACCCCTCGGGGTGTGGGAAAGGATTGCCTCTTGAGATGAGGGGACATTGGTCTGAGGTGGCCGGCAGATCGCTTTAACTTATGTCGCCATAGAGGACAAACACGCTGGGTTTGCTACCATACGATCCAAGCAGCGTAAAATTGCCAGATCCCCCCACTGGTGATTATGTCAAGTAAAAAATTGGTCTACCATAGGAAGGCGAAAAAGATACGCCACGGTCAAACAATCCGCCAAGTCTGTAAATTCCGCCGCATTAGGCAAACCACCTCGGGCCTCATGCAAGCAGAGGATTGTGCTAAAATCGTTGACCACAACCCATGCATCCATCGATCGCGCATCAGATACTGAACGAGTTCCTTCTACATTCAAAGTCGCTCATTACCGCGACATAGAATGTCTTCCTGTCCACCAACGAGGTAACACGACAAAAGACCGACTGCTCAGACATAGTAGTTATAGAGACAAAAATCGTATCCCTACTGACCCACATGCGTTCCTTGGTACTGCCTCTTAGTCAAAGTACAAGACTAACGATAGCAGAATGATGAAGATATATGAGTGGCATTCTGCACAGAGGTTTGTATTTCAATCAACCCGAAAAGCTTTAAACCCTACTTTGTGATATAGTTACTTACAGCGCCGCCATGGTCCCGCCGATTGAGACCACGCACATTCCATACACCGCAAGGTATAAAAAATTCACCCCGCCTTGGTGGCATTGCTTCCAGAGCGTATAAGGATATTATAATCAATCACCAAGTTAAGTACTTCAAACGAGTTACAAGCTCGCACGTTCATGCTTAGTTCTCGGGGTTGATACACGTTCCTTTTTGTACTGGTGCACCCGAGGGCTTGTTGCTCCAGGACGATCAGTCTCCTCTAATGACACCCGTTGGTCACTTGCATGATGTACTCCATTCGTAAGCTCACCTACCTTTAAACATGGCATCAAGGAACAGGCCATGGTAGCAAGTAGTTTTCCTTTGTCAACGACAAGCCGCCACTTCATAGGAGCCTTTGAGGAGGCACTATGTCGTCTCTAGACTGGGGCAAGCTTCTTGGGTTCGACGGGTATTGTTAAGCATGTTACATCAGCATGACCAATCGTCTAACAAAGATCATTCTTTATCGATCGCCATACATACCCCACTGTAATCGTGACGACTTCAGAAACACCATTATTCTCCGAAGGAAGTCGTACATTGATAGAGTCGATATAAGGTTCCCTGATCTTTCATAACACATACTCAGTCAATGCACTCCATACGAGTAGTAAAAACATTCGAGAAAAGAGGTGTCTCAATAGAAATCGCAACAATCCCTAATCCTTCAGGAGTCCAATCTTTGGATGGTGAATGTCGGAATCGAGACCATGTCGGCGCATCCATGTATACCTTCCGTGCAAGCATTATTCCCCATCGCCATTTTTCCAAGAAAAGAGACTGACATTTATGTAACAAGGGCCCACCCTCAAGAACATCTGTCATCACTTCATCGGATGCAAAACGGAATTTGCAAAAGTCTTTTGCAGTAGCTCGTACCTCAACAAACCTAGGCCACACCAAACAAAAATATCGTTCCACAGTTGGAAATACGGAAGTCATCCAAGGAAATAACCAACAAATGTATGTACCAACGTGCACACCCCTTTGCCGCAATCTCCTGCAGTGGTCGTACCTCAATAATACCATCAACAAGCGCAGGAGTTGTGTAGGTAGGTCTGATCCGTTCAAAACCACGTGGACGAACATGAGGTTGACGTTCATGGATACCCTTAAGAACCAATGCAAAGGAAGGTTGTAGGGGAACCTACGTGTGCTTAGAAGTGCCCATATTACGCCCATGAACATCCGTTGGCGTCCACGATAGGTGTCATGCAACACCATGCACAATAGTAGTGTGTCCCTTCTCGCTTGTTGCTGTAACATAACTTTTCATAGAAGAAACCCCATGACCGATGACTCAGGTAGGGTGACGGTCCAAAATGCACCCAACAGAGGAAACCCTAGCCGTCATTATCTTGCGCGCCAGATCCATATCCAGAACATTTGACACCCTAGCCGTCATATCGACCTTCGAGCTATGTATCAACGCTGTAGAATCATGTTGCGAAAATGTAGTTTGCACAAGTTTTGAAGTCGTCACCACACCTCCGTATGGCCCGATAGTTGATCAAGGCTTGTTTTCAAAGAAGAAGAAGAAACTCGAGCCGTCAAGGGATTATGACGCGGCGTAGGGTTTGGTTGAGCAGCAATAGCTAGTTGAGAGCCTTAAACAGTGGTGGAATATCCGACCGTCGCCAGACCCTCTCCCATCACTCGAACCAGAGTCCCGTAGAGGCATAAATACCGTAGTACCAACTGTATCGTTCGAAGCGCGATCGTACAATCTCCCCATTAGTCTTCGTAGCCACACAAGATCCCTGAACACGTTCTAGCAACGCAGTAAGACTAATCCATCAAATCTCCTCGCGAGGGGGGAATAGTCGTGGCCGAGTGATGCATGATCAAGAAGAACCATCTTCAAATCTAGAGCGTTCAATGAGGATATACCACAGCTCGTCGTCGAACCACACATCGAAAAAGACATCGCCATATCAGCGAAACCAAGGATAACCACTCTCCAACCAGCGTCTGAACCCAGTGATGGAGGTCACCGGCACCCAACCACCGTGCGAGATGCGTTGTATGGATGGTGTTGATTGACGACTTCGCAAATGTCACTTCAATTGCATCCGCTACAGCTAACGTCTGATCTTTATTTCCTTTTAATTATTCAACCCAACGTCGAGTTGTGCCCCATAGTCCACGCATCACAAAACCCCTAGCCCTGATATACCCTTGCAACGCATAAAACGTTGATTTCAATCGATTAATCTCTGTCAAAAAATAATTAAATTATGTCGAATAAACTTAATTCTGCAATCCTAGATAATTAAAAAACGTGTATTTCAGCTAATATTACCGTTAATTGGTAATGGAATGCGTTAAAGTACCCAAAATGCCTTATCTCCTTCCTCCATTAGAGATCTTATTTCTTGTTCAGTACCATCCGCTTTTAGCTGCATTTTCCTTAAACATTGGAGAAGCTCTTAGCAGCATCTTTCCTGAAAATTGGAGAAGTTCTAGGCAGCATCTATCCTGAAGATGATGATGCCCCTTCACCTCTTCGATGCAGTCAACCCAGAGGAGGCAGCATCAGTCGACTCATACTCGGATTCTGAGTTTCTGTCATGTTCGACCAGACGTGTAGCTGATAAATCGGATTCTGAGTTGAGGTCAACGACGTTAGACTCGGCGGGCTCTGGGGTTGTCATCTCATACTCGGACTCTGAGTTTCTGTCATGTTCGACCAGACGTGTAGCTGATAAATCGGTAGAAGAACACCATCAGAGAACAACATAGAGTAGAGAGTCGATCAAATTTAGGAAACAAATTGGATTTCTCACAATACTCCAAAACTCAACTCCAGTGAGTTTAAATTGCTTCTTCTTCTTCTTCCATAGCAACATTGACTGATAATCAGAGGTTGAGATTTGGGTGGCCCTCATCCTTGAGACTTTGAGGATTGGAAAATGATGATAAAAGGCGATGCAAAATTCAATTGATTTAATTTAATGGTAATTAGTAATAAGAAGACGATGTGAGTGAGACTAGGGGTAGGCGCAGGTCGGGTATTTGACGGGTTCGGGTAATTCGGGTCGGGTACCCGACTAGGGCGGGTAGTGATTTTCCTACCCGATCCCGACCCGATGTATGTCGGGTACCCGACAATCGGGTACCCGATTTTGTCGGGTACAAGTCGGGTCGGGTATCGGGTACCCGATTTAAAATTTAATTATTTTTTTATTAATATTTTAATACGATTTATAATATTTATGATATTTTTATATGTTTTTTCTCTTTGAAATTTTGTAATATGAGGAGAAATTATTAATTTTATATCATTCTTAATTATTTTATGACTATTAGAAATTAATTATACTATTTTTTTCATAATTTTTTTAATTTTTAATTCATTGTCGGGTACCCGATCGGGTAATTCGGGTAGCATTTTGCTACCCGATACCCGATACCCGATGCCCACCCCTAAGTGAGACAATAACTTGCGGGGGGATTGAATTCCAGTGCAAAATTGATATATTTAATTTAACCAATGCTAAATTCGATTGATCAGAACAATAAGGAATCCTTGAGGGTATTTCGATCTTTTCAGAATTTAGGTAGCAATTAACAGAAATTGTAAAAAACATTGTGTGTTTTATATTGTAGGGATACATAATTAAAATACTTAGACATAATGGTACTATTCGGAATTCCCCTTTAAGTTATGTTTTTTTACAAATAAATTATAATAACATAAGTATCACAATATGTATAGAATATTATTTTTAGTGTAAAATAGAGTTGACGTGTTGAGTAAAAATCAGTTTAGAAAATAAAGTTAACATTAGAGTAAAAACATTGTAACAACTGTATTTTTTTTAAATTTAATTGTATTTTTGTGTAATGAGTTGGAGATGACCTTAAGAGCGATAACTTTCCCATAATATGAAAAAATAACATTATTTATCCCTCATCTAAATCCTCAATCATCACATAGTAAAAATTAGATTATAGGCGATGGTTCTTATACATCATAGGCGACGGTTTCTCGATGTCGCCGAGATCACCGAGGAAAATACTAAAGGTTATAGCGACGGTTATTAAGCGTGCCGATAACAAACATAGGCGATGTTTGTCCAATTGATGTTGCCTATGAGTCATGAAATTCGACAGTAATGGGCGTCGATATATTCACAAACGGAGCCTACACTTGCAAATAGGTGACAGTTTCTTGAACTACCATCACATTTTTTTTAAGATTTTAATTTATTTTCAATATTCCAATAAACAAGCAATAAAGCAATCTCACTCAACAATTCAACAATCCTATTCAACAATCAACTATTCAAAAGTTCATAACAAGACGATACACTGAAAATATACTACACAACTGCTATAATGCCTCGAACTTACAAATATTATTGTTGCATTGAAACTAGTTTGAAGACTAATCATGTTTCCCACGTCAACTTGTTTTCCCCACACGCAAGAAGCTACAAATCTAGACAAATTATCGACATGGTACTTCTCGACAGATCTTTTTAATTGTTTCCTACGTGTCTACAAAACGACACCAAAAGGATCAAACAGTATAAGAACTAACGTTACACCAAAAGACATTACAAAATAAGATGTTGACTTACGGGCCTCTCATACGACTTCTCGACCCACGGGAGTAGACGTAAGCTCTGAAGACATCGTTAGAAGATAAGTGCATGCCATATTAATAACCAATATTAGATAATGAACAAAAAATTTGAACTTTATAATATTCAACTTAAAATTTTGAAATATCAACAATATAATCCTTTGTTGTGATGTGGAATAGTGTACCTACGATAAGTTGTATCGTCTCCTACAATAGGGACTTGTTGCACACTGGTAGGAAATGAGAATTTGTCGGGACTTGTTGAAGAACAATATTTCATCCACTATTAGAATGATGGTGAACGTAGAATATTTGTTAGATTGGACTACGAGAATGAAAGGGTCATCACTATAGTCCGTCTTTTGTAAGTCAACTAATGTAAATTTCAACTAATGGTCAATTGACATAAAAAATAAATTTTACATAGTTCTTGTAGACGAGTTCACATATTTCTTCGATAAACCCATAGTATCGGTGAGCATCTTTTCCACGAGTTACTTCTATGAACATCACAACTAAAGAGACCCCACGATTCTGCGATGCACTCTAATCGTTTCGTCTATTTGTGTAAAATGTGTAGCCATTAATGGCATACCCTTCATATCTCGCACATTCCATTTAGGTCCCCAGGCGAGCCACTAAATCATTTTACATCAATCAGAGCCGGTTTGTGCATGGAGTGCCCTCATTCTGAGCCAACCTCGAAATGATTTGTTATGCTCCATTGTGGCGACCCTACTTCCTAATTAAGTTAATTGGCGGATTTTCCCGCAACAGAACACGCGGAAGACCCGATAAAATTTTCTTTCTTTTTTTTTTTTTTAATTTAAATAACCTACATAGTATTATATCGGGTTTACAAAAATATCTACTATTAATACTTTGGGCCGAAGCCCCAAAATTTCAAACCCAATATCAAACACTATGCCACTCCACAGGTCGCGTCCCATGTACTGCGCCACCCTCAAAAGTCCGTGGAGTCACCGCCGCCAGCTCGCCATGAATCTCAACCCTGACACTAGTCGGTGATTACATAACATGCAATACGTGCGTGCACTCCACCCAATCCCGGTTCCTCACAATATAATATAATGCACACTCGACAAATCTCATCTATCAATTCTCAATTCTCAACAGGGCCCTAGGTCAGACTCGGCACCCACGCGCGCAATGGCAAAGTACACCATCAACCATGCGGTAGCCCACACCGGCCGCGCCGGGTCGCTCCTTCCGCACACAATCTCAACCCGACGGCTTTTTCCCCGAATGTTATACCACAAGTTCGGGTAGACAGGAATCTCACATCTGTCTGCCGTCCCTGAGCCAAATAATATCCGGTGGTTTACACCTCGGGTGGCTCAATCCCGAGTAGATGGGTGTCGCAAACCCCCTCTCCCACCAAGTGCATAATCGAGTCTGAACCTGACTGCCAAAATCGGCAACTCTACCCTTCTCACATTCGACACAATATCGTGTCACCGTATCATTACGGTACCTTCACCTCTCTTATGCATGTCGTGAAATGCATATCACATTCGTCACATATATCACGTATTATTTCTTACAAATAATACCCCAAAATACTCTCGTATCTTAAAATAAGGGTTGACCCGAAATTCTAGTCAAAGTATGAATATACTTTGATTTAAAGATAAAATGAACTTAAAATAATTTTATTCAAAGATGTGGGCTATTACCCGAATTTAACCTTTTAAATTCGGCGAAATTTAAATATTTCGCTTAGATATCGAAATTCTGCCCGAATTTGAAATATTAAATTCGGCGAAATATAATGCCCGAATTTAACCTTTTAAATTCGGCGAAATTTAAATATTTCGCTTAGATATCGAAATTCTGCCCGAATTTGAAATATTAAATTCGGCGAAATAAAATGCCCGAATTTAACCTTTTTAAATTCGGCGAAATTTAAATATTTCGCTTAGATATCGAAATTCTGCCCGAATTTGAAATATTAAATTCGGCGAAATATAATGCCCGAATTTAACCTTTTAAATTCGGCGAAATTTAAATATTTCGCTTAGATATCGAAATTCTGCCCGAATTTGAAATATTAAATTCGGCGAAATATAATGCCCGAATTTAACCTTTTTAAATTCGGCGAAATTTAAATCAAACATGTAATAACTTTACAGAACTCATATTGAGTTCGAACTTCACATAATTCATCAAAAACGTCAAATAACATATCAAAATACCCGAAATTCATAAATTCGGATGACCTTTCATCCAAATTCGTTTAACTATAAAAATCAACATAAGAAATGTTTGTAGGGGTTAAAAAAAACACCTACCTCACTTCCAAGTTAGCCGAAATTGCTTAGTTCTTCTCTGCTTTTCTTCGTTTGTTTTCTTTCGTTTGATATTTTCGTTTGTCCTTATCACCTTTTGAGATAAACCTTTAAAAGGAAAGTTACGTTTCCTTTCTCTTAAGGAAATCTCTTATTGGGCCTACTTTAAATTAATTTGGGCCCATATCTATTTATTTTACTCAAAGAGTATTTTTCTTATTTTCGGTTCAATTTCCCGAAAATTCGCTTTGTCCGAAAATTAACTTCATAATTTTCCGAAAATTACAGAATAATTTTCACGCTAAGTGCGCATTATTCCCGTATTAATTTTACGGGTATTACATCCTCCCCCCCATAAAAGAAATTTCGTCCCCGAAATTTAAGTTGTCTGAAACAACTCAGGGTATTTCTCTCTCATTTCGTCTTCTCGCTCCCAAGTGGCTTCTTCCAATATCTGGTTTCGCCATAAGACCTTCACGAGGGGAATATTCTTATTTCGTAATTGCTTCACCTCATACATTAGAATCTCTACCGGCTTTTCTTCGTAACTCAAGTCCGGCTTCAATTGTTGGTGAAGTCTTTTGTCTCTTAGCACATGATACGGGTCCAACACATACTTTCGCAGTGTAGACACGTGGAATACGTCATGGACTTGTGCTAACGACGTCGGTAATTCTAGCTGATATGCTACTTCACCGACTCTTTTCAAAATTTTGAAAGGTCCTATATATCTCGGACTCAACTTTCCTTTTTGTCCGAACCGTTTGACACCCTTCATAGGTGATACTTTCAAAAATACTTTATCACCTTCTTCAAATTCTAACGACCTTCGTCTCTTGTCTGCATAACTCTTCTGGCGACTTTGGGCCGTTTGCATTTTCTCCCGAATTTTCTTAACAACTTCAGTCATTTCGCGTACCATCTCGGGACCTAATAGCGCCTTCTCGCCGATTTCATCCCAATGAACTGGGGATCGACATTTACGTCCGTATAAGGCTTCGTAAGGCGCCATTCCGATCGTTGCTTGATAGCTGTTGTTATATGAAAATTCTATTAACGGGAGATATTTACTCCAACTCCCTTGAAAATCCAAGACACATGCTCTCAACATGTCTTCGAGTGTCTGGATCGTCCTTTCCGATTGTCCGTCAGTCTGGGGATGATAAGCTGAACTAAATGATAATTTAGTTCCCAGAGCTTTCTGTAAGCTTTTCCAGAACTGGGACAGAAATCTTGAATCTCGATCTGATACGATCGATATCGGAATTCCATGGAGTCTCACTATCTCTTGAATGTAGAGTTCAGCGAACTTCTCCATGGGATAGGTCTGGTGAATAGGCAAGAAATGGGCGGACTTAGTCAGTCTGTCAACAATCACCCAAATTGCATCATAACCTTTCACCGTTCTTGGCAACCCGACGACAAAATCCATTGTTATATGGTCCCACTTCCACTCGGGAATCGTCAAAGGTTGTAACATTCCTGCCGGTCTTTGATGTTCTGCTTTGATCTGCTGACAAGTCAGGCATCTATGTACAAATGCAGCAACATCCTTTTTCATTCCCGGCCACCAATAATTTAGTCGCAAATCACGATACATTTTCGTTGCACCGGGATGCACCGAATATATTGTCGTATGTGCCTCCGTCATTAAAGTTCGACGAATCTCTTCATCTTCCGGCACATATAAGCGACTTTTAAATCGTAAACTCCCGTCTTCTCGGAATTCAAATTCCGATGAGACTTCTTTATCTTGTTCTCTTTGTTTCTTCAAGTACAACTCATCTTTCTTTTGTACTTCAATGATTCGGTCTAATAGTGTTGGCTTAAGTGTCAACACTGCCAACTTTTCTTCAATCTCTCCGAAATTGATTACTTCAACTCCGAATTGGCGTAATTCAGTGTTTACAGTTTTGCGGCTCAATGCATCTGCGACTACGTTCGCTTTTCCTGGATGATAATTTATCACACAGTCGTAGTCTTTGACTAACTCGAGCCATCTTCTTTGCCTCATATTTAACTCCTTCTGGGTGAAGAAGTACTTCAAACTCTTGTGATCCGTGAAGATCTCGCATCTTTCTCCGTAAAGATAGTGTCGCCATGTTTTAAGAGCAAACACTACGGCTGCGAGTTCGAGATCATGAGTGGGGTAATTTTTCTCATATGGCTTTAATTGTCGGGAGGCATAAGCGATCACCTTCCCGTTTTGCATTAAAACACACCCCAACCCATATTTAGAGGCATCACTATAAACAGAAAAATTTCCAGTACCCGAAGGTATTGCTAACACTGGAGCAGTTGTTAGCCTTTTCTTTAATTCCTGGAAACTTTGCTCACATTCATCCGTCCATTTGAACGGAACATTTTTCTTTGTCAAATTGGTGAGCGTCGAGGCGATGCTGGAAAAGTCCTTAATGAACTTTCGATAATACCCAGCTAGCCCGAGAAAACTTCTTATCTCCGTGGGAGTGGTTGGTCTTGGCCAATTTTCTATAGCTTCTATCTTGCTGGGATCTACTGAAATTCCGTTTCCCGAAATAACATGCCCCAGAAAGATTACTCGATCCAACCAAAATTCGCACTTTTTAAATTTGGCGAATAATTGTTTCTCCCGAAGAATTCCTAGGACCGCTCTCAAATGTTCCTCATGTTCTTCTTTTGTCTTGGAATAAATGAGAATATCGTCGATAAAGACGATAACACATCGGTCCAGCAATTTTTTGAATACTCGGTTCATCAAATCCATGAAGGCTGCCGGAGCATTCGTCAATCCGAAAGGCATGACCAAAAATTCATAGTGGCCGTACCTCGTACTGAATGCGGTTTTTGGAATGTCCGCTTCCCGGATCTTCAGCTGATGATAACCGGAGCGCAGGTCGATCTTAGAAAATACTGTTGCTCCTTGGAGTTGATCGAATAAATCGTCAATCCTTGGCAATGGGTATTTATTCTTAATCGTGATCTTGTTGAGTTCACGATAATCGATACACATTCTCATCGACCCGTCCTTTTTCTTCACAAATAAAACCGGGCTCCCCATGGTGAGAAACTGGGTTGAATAAAACCCTTCTGCAACAAATCTTCCAATTGCTCCTTCAATTCTCGTAATTCGTTCGGTGCTAACCGATACGGGGATTTAGAGATCGGGGCAGCTCCAGGTACAAGATCGATTGCAAATTTAATCTCCCGATCAGGGGGTAATCCCGGAAGATCCTCGGGAAATACATCGGAATATTCGTTCACTATCGGAACCTCCTCAAGTTTAAGCTGGGAAGATTCCTCAGCATTCACCGCAAAAACTAGGAACGATTCGCAACCCGTATTTACGAGTCGCTGAGCTTTTAAAGCAGAAATCCGAGGGATTGAGTTTCTATTCTTTCTTCCCGAAAATTCAAACTCCTCTCCCTCTGGCGATCGAAACCTAACTACCCTTTTTGAACAATCAATAATGGCTCCGTATTTCGAAAGCCAATCCATCCCGAATATAATATCGTAATCATTCATCGGGATTACTATTAGATTCACATCTAACTCTCTACCCTCAATTCTTACGGGACATTTCTCAACCACCAAATTTGATCGAGTTGGATCCCCATGTGGTAAAGATACCACGAAATCACATAATGAACGGGAGGGATAGATTCCTGCCCTGGCCACAAAGTTAGCCGATACAAACGAATGTGTGGCTCCCGAGTCAATCAAGATCGAAGAGGGCACGTGAAATATACTCAACGTACCCGTAACTACATTCGGGTTTGCCTCCGCCTCCTCATTAGTCAGAGTAAAAACTCTTGCAGGCACAGGTGGAGGTCGAATGAGGTTACGCGGTTGAGTCTGCACTGGAGGCTGACCGCTCGGGCAATTCCGTGCGATGTGTCCAGCCTCACCGCACCGGAAACATTGCAGAGTCTGCATCGGTCGTGATCCGTAGCATATGCCAAAGTGATTTCGTCCACACTGTTGGCATTGGGGCGCTGGTATCGGGGGTCGGTTGGGAACATTGGCCGGTCTCTGATAAGCATTCGGGCGCCACATCTGTTGACTCGGTCGATTTCCTTTATTCTTCGGGTCCTTGCCGAAGAATTGTCGTTTTGGCCGCTTCCTCCTTGCTGTTGCTGACTCTCTCTTTTCCTACTTGCCTCTTGGGCTTCCCTTACTACTCCTTCCGCTTGTTCTGCGATCAACGCTCGCTCCGTCGCCTGACGGAACTCTAATTGGCGTACTCCCGCCACACTTAAATCTCGATAAAATTCGGGCTTCAGCCCTCGAAGAAATCTCGTCACCTTTAGAGTATTGGTTGCCACGAGATGAGGTGCAAAACGAGATAATTCTTCAAATTTGCGGATGTATTCCGCAACTGGCATTCGCCCTTGTTTCAGGTTCATGAATTCATACATTCGCTGCTCCTGATCGTGAGCAGTGAAGTACTTATCATAAAACAGTTCCCTGAAGCGTTCCCATGTCATCGTCGCCGGATCTTCTAACACCTTTATGGTGTTCCACCAAAAACGCGCGCCTCCCCGAAATAGGGAAACGGCACACAACACCTTCTCATTGTTCGGCACACGACTGTATATAAATAAGTCTTCTATTGTGTCGATCCAGTCCTCAGCTGCCGCAGGATTAGTAGCTTCGGCGAAAACTGGTGGATTTAACTTACGAAATCGCTCCCCTATGATCTCTACGCGATCAGGCTGTGGGGATGGACGGTGCTCAGATGAGCTCTGGTGATTTATCAAATCATGAATTTGGTCTGACTGTCTTTGGATAAGTTCAGTCAGCCTATTTATCGTGTCATGCTCACGAGTCGGGGGTGGGGATTCAGATTCGCCCCTCCGACTGGACTCTCCAACGAACACGTTCCTCGGTCTTCCTCTTGGCATTTTCCAAATACTAGATAATTCATGTAACAAATATACATGAGATCACATAATCATATCAAAGTATTACACTTAACTTACAGGCGAGGCTGGTTCTCCCGGCTTTTGAGTGGCAGTACATGGACAGTCTTCAGAATCTAAAGCCTAAGCTCTGATACCACCTGTGGCGACCCTACTTCCTAATTAAGTTAATTGGCGGATTTCCCGCAACAGAACACGCGGAAGACCCGATAAAATTTCTTTTTTTTTTTTTTTTTTAATTTAAATAACCTACATAGTATTATATCGGGTTTACAAAAATATCTACTATTAATACTTTGGGCCGAAGCCCCAAAATTTCAAACCCAATATCAAACACTATGCCACTCCACAGGTCGCGTCCCATGTACTGCGCCACCCTCAAAAGTCCGTGGAGTCACCGCCGCCAGCTCGCCATGAATCTCAACCCTGACACTAGTCGGTGTCGGGTTCATTCTTACCTACAAACAAAAATAGGATAGAACCCTGAGCTATTGCCCAGTAGGTGATTACATAACATGCAATACGTGCGTGCACTCCACCCAATCCCGGTTCCTCACAATATAATATAATGCACACTCGACAAATCTCATCTATCAATTCTCAATTCTCAACAGGGCCCTAGGTCAGACTCGGCACCCACGCGCGCAATGGCAAAGTACACCATCAACCATGCGGTAGCCCACACCGGCCGCGCCGGGTCGCTCCTTCCGCACACAATCTCAACCCGACGGCTTTTTCCCCGAATGTTATACCACAAGTTCGGGTAGACAGGAATCTCACATCTGTCTGCCGTCCCTGAGCCAAATAATATCCGGTGGTTTACACCTCGGGTGGCTCAATCCCGAGTAGATGGGTGTCGCAAACCCCCTCTCCCACCAAGTGCATAATCGAGTCTGAACCTGACTGCCAAAATCGGCAACTCTACCCTTCTCACATTCGACACAATATCGTGTCACCGTATCATTACGGTACCTTCACCTCTTATGCATGTCGTGAAATGCATATCACATTCGTCACATATATCACGTATTATTTCTTACAAATAATACCCCAAAATACTCTCGTATCTTAAAATAAGGGTTGACCCGAAAATTCTAGTCAAAGTATGAATATACTTTGATTTAAAGATAAAATGAACTTAAAATAATTTTATTCAAAGATGTGGGCTATTACCCGAATTTAACCTTTTAAATTCGGCGAAATTTAAATATTTCGCTTAGATATCGAAATTCTGCCCGAATTTGAAATATTAAATTCGGCGAAATATAATGCCCGAATTTAACCTTTTAAATTCGGCGAAATTTAAATATTTCGCTTAGATATCGAAATTCTGCCCGAATTTGAAATATTAAATTCGGCGAAATAAAATGCCCGAATTTAACCTTTTTAAATTCGGCGAAATTTAAATATTTCGCTTAGATATCGAAATTCTGCCCGAATTTGAAATATTAAATTCGGCGAAATATAATGCCCGAATTTAACCTTTTTAAATTCGGCGAAATTTAAATATTTCGCTTAGATATCGAAATTCTGCCCGAATTTGAAATATTAAATTCGGCGAAATATAATGCCCGAATTTAACCTTTTTAAATTCGGCGAAATTTAAATCAAACATGTAATAACTTTACAGAACTCATATTGAGTTCGAACTTCACATAATTCATCAAAAACGTCAAATAACATATCAAAATACCCGAAATTCATAAATTCGGATGACCTTTCATCCAAATTCGTTTAACTATAAAAATCAACATAAGAAATGTTTGTAGGGGTTAAAAAAAAACACCTACCTCACTTCCAAGTTAGCCGAAATTGCTTAGTTCTTCTCTGCTTTTCTTCGTTTGTTTTCTTTCGTTTGATATTTTCGTTTGTCCTTATCACCTTTTGAGATAAACCTTTAAAAGGAAAGTTACGTTTCCTTTCTCTTAAGGAAATCTCTTATTGGGCCTACTTTAAATTAATTTGGGCCCATATCTATTTATTTTACTCAAAGAGTATTTTTCTTATTTTCGGTTCAATTTCCCGAAAATTCGCTTTGTCCGAAAAATTAACTTCATAATTTTCCGAAAATTACAGAATAATTTTCACGCTAATTGCGCATTATTCCCGTATTAATTTTACGGGTATTACATCCATTATGTACCATAGCTCAGTTTTTGTGGAATTTTCGCATTGTCGGGTAGCCATGTGTTCCTCTAAGAACGGGTGCACTTCTCGAATATGCTGCAACATGAAGAAGCTGTGCTGACTCCCATAAATCTCTGGATATCATCTTGTATTGTAGCTTCGTAAACTTCCTAGTTGACTGTCGTGGCGAGATGTAGGCACCCATGTCTCTTTCGAATTTGCCAAATATGAAGTAAAAAAATCAACAAGTTCCACTTTGTGTATCCCTCAACGATGCTACCTTCTACCTGATACCAATTACTAACATATCCCTTGAAGATCTTCATATATCGTTCAAAAGGATACATATAACTCGTGTTCATCGCACCACATATCTGGACCTTCAGCACGAAGTGAACGATGGGATGTACCATGATATCAAAAAAATACAAAGAAAGACATTTTGAACGGACACAATGTATTCACGACATCAGTTTGTAGCTCATCTAGCACCTCATGATCAAGTACTTTGTTACGTGTTGTGTTGAAGAAAAAACACAGTTTCAAAATGCACTGATGAATATGCTTTGAAATTATACCATGAATCGCGATTGACAATACATGTTGTGTCAATACCTGACAGTCATAAGACTTGTATTAGTAGCTTAAAGTTCTTTAATGATACATATTTCTTTATGTTACTAGCATATTCAGAGGGTGCATTAATACATTTAAGGCATTCACAAAAACTTAACTTATCTACCCTCCTAAGTGTAAAACAAGCTGGTGGAAAACAAATTCTCTTTTCTTTTCTATCGGTGCTAGCTTAGGCTCTATTCCAAGTTCGACCATGTCTTGCTTGGCTGTAAGTCCATCTTTTTGTCTTACCAGACATATCAAAAGAGTTCCAACGATATTGTCACACACATTTTTCTACATGTGCATCACATCGAAGCAATGTCGCACTTCGAGGTGTTCCCAATATGGAAGGTCCCAAAATATTGATGTTTTATTAACACATTCTCTTCAGATGGTTTGGACTTCTTACTGAATTGGGAATTGATGTTTGCAACGATGTCACTCACTTCTTTACCCTTCAAAGGCAATGTAGCCTTCGAAACCTCCTTCTTTCCATTAAATTGTAATACAAGATATTTCTTTGTTTGATAAGCGTGCGTGTGTGAAGGAAATTTTTGATGATTCATGTAGATGTGTTTCGTATCATAAGTTAGGAGTTTACGTAGTTTTCATACTCCGTAAAACGGGATTTGGATATATTATGTTTATGTTTATATTTTAATCTCGACAAATATCGGAGGAGAAGAGCTAGAAACATGAAGATTCAGATGTGGAAACAGACTAAGAAATCAAGCAAGTAGCTCAATCACACATGAGAAGCATTGAAGACTAAAATAAATTGCCCACACGAATTCGAACACCAAAAAAAATTAATGCTAGCAGCTCATGATTGCAAGCAAGCAGCTCACGAAGGTTTAATAAATTTATTGCTGAAATTCAAAGTTTTCCACTCAAGTATCGCGATCCCGAGAAGAAACTTGATGCTGCCCATTTGCTAATTCAGCTATGCTGACGGACACATCTTAATTTAGCTATGCTGACAAAAGTCCTAATTCAGCTCCGCTGACGGAAAAGTCATTAATTCAGCTATGTTGACGGACACACATTAATTCAGCTATGCTGACAAAAGTCCTAATTCAGCTCCGCTGACGGACAAGTCCTTAATTCAACTATACTGACAGACACACTAATCAGCTATGCTGACAAACAAGTCCTTAATTTAGCTATGTTAATTGACAAACCCTTAATTAAGCTATGCTGACAAATAAGTCATAATTCAGCTATGCTAGCAAGAGTCCTAATTCAGCTTCGCTGACAGATAAGTCCTAAATTCAGTTATGCTGACAGACACACATTAATTCAGCTATACTAATAAACAAGTCCTTAATTTAGCTATACTGACGGAAACATGCAAATTCAGCTATATTGACGAACAAGTCCTTAATTCAGCTCTGTTGGCGGACACATCTCAAATCAGCTATGCTGACAAACAAGTCCTTAATTTAGCTCTGCTGACGGACGCATATCAATTCAGCAATGCCGACAACAAGTCCTTAATGAAGCTATACTGACGAACAAGTCCTTAATTCAGCTCTACTGACGGACACATCTCAATTCAGCTACGATGACGATTTAAGTCCTTAATTCAGCTCCGCTGACAGACATGTCTCAATTCAGCAATGCTGACAAACAATTCCTTAATTCAGCTATGCTGACAGACAAGTCCTTAAATTAGCTCTACTGACGCATAAGTCCTTAATTGAGCTATGCTGACAGACATATCTAAATTTAGCAAGGCTGACAAACAAGTCCTTAATCCAGCTATGCTGACGGACAAGCCCCTAACTAAGTTATGGTGACAAACAAGTCCTAATTCAGCTATGCTGCAGACACATTTTAATTCAGCTATGCTGACAAGAGTCCTAATTCAGCGCTGACAGGCAAGTCCTTAATTCAGCTATGCTGATAGACACACATTAATTCAGCTAGGCTGACAAACAAGTCCTTATTTCAGCCATGCCGACAAACACATATAAATTCAAGTATGCTGACGAATAAGTCCTTAATTCAGCTATGCTGACGGACACATCTCAAATCAGCTATTGACAAACATGTCCTTAATTCAGCTCTACTGACGGACGCATATCAGTTCAGCAATGCTGACAAACAAGTTGTTAATGCATCGATGCTGACGGACACATCCTAAATTCAACTCTGTTGACGGACACATCTCAATTCAACTATGCTGACAAACGAAAACATGATCTCTACGATCATGATGTCTAAGTACAACCCATCGCTGGCGAACGAAGACCTGATCTATCTGGTCAGGATTTCTAAACGAGGACCTGACCTATCTGGTCAAGATTTTCAAGCGAAGACCTGACCTATCTGGTAAGGATTTCAAAATGAAGACCTGATCTATCCGATCATGATATCTAAGTCCAGCTCATACTCGCAAACGAAGACCTGATCTATTCGATCAAGTTATCTAAGTCTAGCCCAGCGCTGGCGAACGAAGACCTGACCTATCTGGTCAAGATTTGTGAACGAAGACCTAACCTATCGGGTCATGATTTTCAAGCGAAGAACTTACCTATCTGGTCATTATCTCAAAACGAAGACCTGACCTATCTGGTTAGGATATTTAAGTTCAGCCCAGTGCTGGCCAACGAGAAAGCTACGTGCTCGTGAAGACCTGGCGTATCTTGTTAGGATTTTCAAGTGAAGACATGATCTATCTAGTCAGGATTCTAAGTGAAGACCTGGCCTATCTGATCAGGATTCCAAGTGAAGACCTAGCCCATCTGGTCGGGATTCCAAGTAAAGACCTGACCTAGCTGGTTCGGATTCCAAGTGAATACCTGAGCTAGATGGTCAGGATTTACAATTGAAGACCTGACCTATTTGCTCAGGATTCCCAAACGAAGACCTGATCTCTCCGATCAGGATATCTAAGTGCAGCCTAGTGCAAGCGAACAAAAACCTGATGAAACTACGACCTGGTCGTAAAAGGGAGAAAAAAAGAGAATAACACGCTCTTAAAATACTTTGAATGTGTTTACTACGTTAAACACAATTCAAAGTAAGGGGAGTGGATGACGTAGGTAATTTTACCACTAGGGCTCTTTCTCCCAACTAGATAATGGAAACGTACATACTTGAACCTTCAGAAGCCCGAACTTCAGAAGATCCCTCTTAAGACAAGGGGAACAACAAAAAATAAGTCTTACAAGAGACGAGGTTCGGAGGTTAGACAGGTCTGGCAGGGCTGAGGAGCTATCTCGAACAAGAAAAAACTCTAGCAGAGCTAAATTTCCCTACATTCCCACTAAGAAGACGGGGCCTACCAGAGCGGAAGCAAAGCTGAAAGAGATACGTCGGGTAGAGCAGCCTATCCTCGACAGCAGATCTACTATAAGGACATCCGCCAGGAACGCTAAGAAGAAAGCTACGCGCTCGTGGGTCCCATGTCATAAAGGAAGGAGAGGAAGGTCATTTCCAAGGGCAAGTGAGGGAGACACTATAAAAGGAGATGCCCTAGCCATTTTACACAACTTTTACCCATTCTACACACACTAACACACCAAGAACATACACACATATCATCTCTTCCTCTTTCGTCTCCTCTTTATCTTTTAGAGCTCCAAATCACATGTAAAATATGAGAGAATGTGAGCTTGAGTGTGTAATATCTCTCTATTAATGAAAAACATCATTTCGCGGCTCGTTGGCCCCTTTCTTTACAATTTTCAACAACTCGAGTTCACTTTGCCTCAAACGTCTTACGTTTCCCGAACCTAAATTTTGTTGATCAGGGTCATACTCGTATCACCCAACAATCTTTTCGTTTTTACCCGATCTAGTGTTCATGTCAACATTTCGTTACCCAGCCTAGCACCCAATAAGCAATCGACTGGTCTGCAATGGTATGATCGAAAGATACGAGAGAAGAGATTCAGGGAATGAGATAGTGTTCTCTAGAGCACTCAAACACCCTACCATAGTTGAAGCAAGGTAAGCATTTGACGTCATGATGAAGAGCAACTAAAATTTAGGCCTTAAAGATAAGAGAATGTCGTGCTTTTAAAATACTCTGAATGTGTTACTACGTTAAACACAATTCAGAATAGGGGGAGTGGCTGGTACGAGATAGCTCTAAGCACGCACATACCTTCGAAAGTGTAGATCTAGATTGTAGAATTGGTAAATACCTCTTCTGACGCATAACCAAATCACAGATTTGCGGCTTAAACCACGCCAGACCGAAAGGTCTTCCATAAACAGGTCTCCAAACCACGAATAGGTCTTTGGACCATAAACAGATCTTTAAACCACAAACAGGTCTCCAGACCATAAATAGGTCTCAAGACTCTAAAAACGGTTTTAAAACCATAACCATGTCTCCGGACCCTACACAAGTCTCTGGACTATAATAAAAGTCTTCGGAATATAAAAACGAAAACATAATATCTCTAATCAGAGTACCTCAAATTAGCGATGCTGACAAATAAGTCCTTAATTCAGCTACGCTGACGGACAAGTCCTCAATTCAGTTATGCTGACAAACCGCTCCAATTTGCCTATGCTGACAGGCGTATCTCAATTCAGCTATGATGACAAATCGCCCCAATTCAGCTATGCTGACATGTGTATCTCAATTCTACTATGCTGACAAACTGCCCCAATTCAGCTATGCTGATTGGCGTATCTTAATTCATCTATCCTGAAAATCCGCCCCAATTCAGCTATGCTGACAGGCATATCTCAATTCATTTATGCTGACAAACCGCCCCAATTCAACTATGCTGACAAACGGCCCTAAGCTGACAGACATATATCAATTCAGCTTCGCTGACAAATAAGTCATTAATTCAGCTATGCTGACGGACATACCTAAATTCATCTATGCTGACAAACAAGTCCTCAATTCATCTATGCTGACGGACATACCTCAATTCTGCTATGCTGACAAACAAATCCTTAATTCAGCTCTGCTGACAGAGACAATTCAATTCAGTTGTGCTGACAAATATGTCCCTAATTCAACTATGCTGACGGACATACCTCAATTAAGCTAAACTGACAAACATGTCCTAATTCAGCTATATTGACGGACGGACTTCAGTTCAGCTATGCTGACAAACTAGTCCTTAATTCAGATCTACTGACGGACACACTTTAACTCACCTATGCTGACAAATATGTCCCGAATTCAACTATGATGACGGACATACCTCAATTCAGCTATGCTGACAAACAAGTCCTAATTCATCTCTGCTGACAGGCACATCTTAATTAAGCTACGCTTACAAACAAGTCTCAATTCAGCTATGCTGACAGACAATTGTCAATGATTATAAAAATAAATTCAGCTATGTTGTCTAACAAGTCTCCAGACAATAAAAATAAATCCAGCCTGGTGCTGGCAAACAAAGACCTGATCTCTTCGATAAGGATATCAAAGTTCAGCCCAATGCTGGCGAACGAAGACCTGACCTATCTGGTCAGGATTTCCAAGTGAAAACCTGACCTATCTGGTAAGGATTTCAAAGTGAAGACCTGACCTATCTGGTCAAGATTCCAATTGAAGAGCTGACCGATCTGGTCAAGATTTCCGAACGAAGACCTGACCTATTTGGTCAGGATTTCTAAGTAAAGAACTGACCTATATGGTCAGGATTTCAAGTGAAGACTTGACCAATCTGGTCAGGATTTCCGAACGAAGATCTGACCTATCTTGTTAGGATTTCCAAGTGAAGACCAGACCTATCTGGTCAGGATTTCCAAGTGAAGATCAGAACTATCTTGTCAGGATTCCAAGTGAAGGCCTTACCTATCTGGTCAGGATACCTGACCTATCTTGTCAGGATTCCAAATGAAGAACTGACCTATCTTGTTAGGATTTCTGAATGACAACCCGACCTATCTTGTCAGGATTTTAAACGACAACATGCCTTACCTGGTCAGGATTTCCAAGTGAAGACCTGACATATCTTGTAATGATTCCAAGGAAGGCCTGACCTATCTGGTGAGGATTTCTAAGTGAAGACCTGACCTATCTGGTCAGGATTCCAAGTGAAGACATGACCTATCTGGTCAGGATTTCCGAACGAAGACCTGACCTATCTGGTCAGAAATTCCAAGTGAAGACCTGACCTATCTTGTCAGGATTCCAAGTGAGGCCAGACCTTTCTGGTCAGGATTTCTAAAACGAATACCTGATCTACTTGTTAGGATTTCTAAACGAAGACTTGATCTCTCCAATCAGGATATGTAAGTCAAGCCTAATGCTGGCCAACGAAGACCAGATATCTCTGATCAGGATATCTAAGTTTAGCCTAGGGTTGGCGAGCAAAGACATGATCTCTATGATCAAGATATGAAAATCCAGCTTTGTGCTGGCCAACCAAGACCTGATCTCTCCGATCAGAATACCTTAGTTAAGTTGTTTGATGGCACACGAAAACATGATCGCTTCGATCAGGATTTCTATGTCCAGCCCCGTGTTGGTAGATGAAGACATGAACTACCTGATGATCGTAGGTCTGCAACATTATGACCAATAGATGTGTGAAGAGAGGTTTAGAGAGAGGGATGGTATTCTCTGTGACCCTCTGCACCCTAGTACAGTTGAAGGAAAGATAAGAGTATCGTGCGTCATGGGAGAAGGGCGGGTGAAATAAAGGCCTAGCCGTGAAAGGGAGAAAGAGAAGAGAATAATGCGCTAAAATACCGTTAATGTGTTATTACGTTGAACACAATTCAGCGTAGAGGGGAGTTGTTGATGCGGGTGAATTTTACCTCCAAGGCTCTTTCTCTCAGCTAGATAATAGAAACCTCCGTACCTGATCGTCTCGAGACGTGGACCTCTGAATATCCTTCTTAAGAGAAGAGAAACAACTCAGACAAGGTGCATGGCTTAGGCAGGACAAAAGATAAGTCTGACAGGAGACGAGGTTTAGAGGTAAGGCAAGTCTGGCAGAGCTGAAGAGCTATCTCGAACAAGAAACAAGTCTAGCAGAGCTGAATCTTCCCTACATTCGACCAAGAAGACGGGGTCTACCGAAGTGGAAGCAGAGCTGAAAGAGATACGTCGGGTAGAGCAGCCCTATCTTCGACGACAAATCTACCCTAAGGACATCCGCCAGGAAAGCTAAGGAGAAAGCTATGCGACTCGCGGGTCCCAGATCATAAAGGAAGGAGAGAAATGTCATTTCCATGGGCAAGTGAGGGAGACGCACTATAAAAGAAGCCCTAGCAATTTTACACAACTTTTACCCATTCTACACACACTAACACACAAGAACACATGCACATATCATATCTTCCTCTCTTCATCTTCTCGTTATCTTTTAGAGCTCCAAATCACATGTAAAATACGAGAGAATGTGAGCTTGAGTAGGTAATATCTCTCTATTAATGAAAATATCATTTGCCGGCCCGTTGGCCCTCATCTTTACATTTTTCAACAACTCGAGTGCGCTTTGACTCCGACGTCTTACGTTTCCGGAACGTAAAATTTGTTGATCGTGGTCCTACCCGTATCAGCTTTAAACCTTATAAAAATACCATGAGACTTAAAGAAAAGAGGGAGGGAAAATCAACGGAGCCAACATATCCACACAGACCAGGGAAAAACACACTTCAGTACACAGTCAAGAGAACATACACGAATGAGGGGAATCGAAGCAAGGAGGAGAGCAGGGAGAGACCAAAGCTCTCACGCACATGAGATTTTTTACGGCTGAAATGAGGGAAAGAGGGCCATGGCGATCTTGAGGTCTCCGAAGCATTTCTTCCTCTTTAACATGACGGGAGATACCAGAGAGATGCGTGAAAACTCGAGCATCGTGAAGGGGAAATTTATTTCTCTTTAGTATTTTGTTTTCAACAATTTTTTCCTTAGATTCATTGTTGTATTCGTTTATTAATATGCTAAATTATTCATGTTTTATTTACTTAGATGAGTTATGTTATGTGTTCTTGTTTGAGTTTAATGACGTGTGCGTGATCGGCCACCACCCACACGTTTCTTGACTTAGTAGAAGGTGATTAGAACGGTTAGAACAAAACGTCGAATATCTGATTTCCGAGATGTTAGGCGCCTCGGCGCCTGAATTCGAGGAATTTCATAGAGATCGAAGACATGTGTAGGACTACAATCATATCGGAATATAGGAATTGGTTCACTATTCACATTGGGTTTCTAGATGCATGAATAACGGGTAGCACATATATTAGAAAATTCTACCTCGACTTAATTCATGTTTGTTATATAGAATAGATTGCATGAGAACGTCGTAATAACATGTGTCGAGCATGTGTCTTGATAACTTTCGTCGTTAATTGATTTATCCTTATTTAATTTATTTGCACTTATTTGTTTATCTGCGTTTTATTTGGAATAGTTTTAAATCATTATCAAATAATATAAAATGCCTTTAGTCTAAATTAGGATTAGGATATACATCCAAGAATTAATCGAGTCTAAATACTTCTATATTTTTTTATGATTTGATAAAAGAGATAAAAACATATATACAGATAAAAGCAAATAAAATAAAAGATATCAATGAGTCAATACCATTGTCCATCCGTATTATCCCAACAGATTGGATATGCGTTCTTGGGCTTCACACAATGGCTAGACAGATTCTCGTAAACCAAAAAATTATTGATGGTACAAAATATCATGGCGTGTAGCGTTAACCTTTTCTATGTGTGCATCGTACATCGTAGCGCCTTCGTATCATAGCTTTTGTAGATCTTCAATCAACTGAGCTAAGTAAACATCAATGTCATTACCAGGTTGTTCAGGATAAGATATTAACAACGACAATATGATGTATTCTCTTTTCATAGTTTATGATGGGTGGTTGTATGTTTTGAGCAGTAACGACCAAGTACTATAAGAGTTGCTCAAATCGACGTATGAGTTTATCCCATCAGTGCGAAGCTCAAGCCTAAGATTCCGTACCTCACCTCCAAATTAGGAAACAACGAATCAATGTTCCTCAAACGAGGGGAATCTGCCTGATGTTTCAATTTCCATCATTTTTTTCTTCACCGTGCCATCTAAACATTCTACCATAATCAGAGTTGGAGAACATTCGTTTTAATATGAAACTATAGGTAGCTACCACTTAACCATATCATGATCACCACCAACTTCCTCATTTCTCTTATAACGTCAAGTGTCACATGTCAGACACTTATCAACAGATTCATGCTCGACCATATAAATTACATAACCTTTGGGGCAAACATGTATATTTTTGTATTGTATGTTGAAAGAGCACAATACCTTCTTTGCCTCGTACGTCGATGTTGGAAGCTCATATTCGTGTGTCTTTCTAAAAGTGTTGAGAAACACATGTTGGAAACCCTAAATTTAGTCTGAACATTCAGAAGACAACTTTGCCCCTAACCAGACTTTCAAAAATGGCAGGTCGTTCTTTAAAATCATCTTGAACATCATGCAACATTTTAATACGATAATTTTCGTCAGAAGAACCATAAACTACAAAATCTTCATTTGCGTTAGGTGGCACTCTTATACTAATTAGTTCCTCGTACAACTGTCTTCAGTGACGATGGCCTCACCATGCCATATACGATTACTATACCTAGAGTTAAAACCAATGATGATCAGATGTTCCCTAATAGTGTCACTATTTCACATCCTAAAGTTATTACAACCATGACACAGATATGAAATCTTTGATTGCCTCTTTTTTCTTTTATTCAGATTTGTAATCCAATCAAATACTCAGTTGTTGTTCGGTTACTACGCATCCAATTTCGATCTATTCTGACCACGTAAACTATAACTAGTAAATTTAACAAATAATTCAAAGAACCAAATGCTATTCGCATATAACCAAAAGGGCTTTGAGAGCTTTTATCGTTCAACCTAACCCATCCTAAAGCCCGAAGAGGCGAATACACCGTATTGAGAAGCCGATGCATGAACTTCTTGGAGACAAAAGATCAAGCTACCAATTTGATAGCCTCTCTTCAAGAAGGTCATGCTCAATTTTGGCTTATCCAAGAAGGCGATGCCATTAATAATCCTCTCATTCCCGCCACTAGAAGACTCAAAATTCCTAGTGAATACACAGAGGGGGATCGATTAAGAGCTAAAGCAGATCTCGGAGCTAAAACATTCCTGATGCAAGGCATCCTGAATGACTTCTATATGCAAATAGATTGTTAGGTCCTTATTCATCAATCAACGAACAATCTAAGCACGAATTCTAGTTATTCGAGTAAGAAATCTTACGATATACGATCGGTCGAATATCCACGTTGAAGTTCTTGAGAGGTTGTTAGATATTTCCTTGTTTCTCGAGCATTTCCTCT
This sequence comes from Linderniella brevidens, assembly GCA_004919715.1. Taxonomy (NCBI): domain Eukaryota; kingdom Viridiplantae; phylum Streptophyta; class Magnoliopsida; order Lamiales; family Linderniaceae; genus Linderniella; species Linderniella brevidens. The sequence continues at coordinate 4,284,584 of SWDC01000158.1, forward strand.
CGTTTAAAATATAAATTCGAAACTTTTATTTACTCGATAATGAATTGTTATTTACATTGATAGTGTAGATCATATTTATACCTATATTTAAGGTATAATTATTCTTAAGTCCTACACTATCAATATTTCTAATTACGCCCCTAATTACAAGGATAATGAAATAATAAAGCACAATTCTAATATGCTCTTCAATCTCCCCCTTTGTGCTTGTTGTCGTTTCAACTCCTTTTATCCATGTCGGGCGTAAAAAGATTTCCTCAATCCCAATGCTATCTCGTAGCGTCGAACAACATTCCTCAACTCCAATCTTTCATTTATGGCATCTAGAAGCTCGTTTAGGAGTGGAGCCTCTTCTTCACAAAGATCTTCGAAGATTGTCTCTTCGGTGATCTCTCCCAATCTCTTCAGTATGTTCTTCCGCACAAACTTAAGTGTCCCGTCGCAGAATTTATGAACTTCTGACTTCATCATAGCCCTTATCTTTCCAATGATTGGATTTAGATAGGTTATGGCGAGGCCAGGGGTCTTGAAAATGTAGTTCTCGGGAAAGTTGTTAAGTGGGAAGCCCTTCATAAGCGGAGATTCCATGTTGACCTTCTTCATGTTGTTCTCTATTGCAATTTTTAAGGTCATGTGTGGTGTGGTATTTGATTTGCCGCACCATGAATCTTTTCAGCCCCTCGAGTCCTTCAGTCTTTATATATCCAGGATGTGTCTTGTACTTTCTCTTGTACATTTGATATAGTTGATAGACTTCATCCGGTGGAAGGAATGAGAGATAGCTTTCATCTATCTCTTCTCGAGTGCGGTTGTTGTCCGCTCGCTCAATTATGTAGATAGGAGTTGGATATCTTCCGATCGTGTGAGAGACTCCAACGAGTTGGAGAATCGGTGGCTTGTTCTTGAAGTTTTCGTTCAGTTGATCAGCTGGAATGCCACTACGATCGGGTCCGAGGTAGTTGAGCATGAAGATATGCTCCATTTTCTTCCTATCTTCCCAATGTGAGATGCCCCTCAAATTGAGTTCGTTGAGTTTCTTGATCTTGTTTGGAGCCCTCCAGATCTGCTTTCTTATGTCTTCAATGAAGGGGACTTCAATTCTGACGTTCTCCCATGGTGTCTCGACTCTATTTGTCCCTTTTGATAGACGGAGAGGAGAGTCGGCTCTGAGTCTTATCATTTCGGGTAGCTCTGGGAGAGCGGAACTGTAGTCTTCACCTTCTTGAATTTCTTCTTCTTCATGCAGTACCAAGTCCACTGAAGCTTGTTGCAGGAAGTATCTGACGTTGGAGAGTCGAGCTTGAGCAGCTTCCTCTGGTTCCCATTCCGTCGTCCACTTCTCGTTTAGTATGTAGTCATCTACGATCAAGTGTGGATCGTAGGCAACTGCTTCTTGATGAACTTGGGGAAGGTTTGAGGTTGGGATTTGATTTGGATTTGTCGGAGAGAGAGTTAGTGTTTGGGATATGGTGGGAGGTGTGGTAGTTTGTTGGCGGGTTTGAGGTTAAGGTTGTGTGGTTGGTGGGTGTGAGGACGATCCTCCAGCTTCTTGAGTCTTTGTCTGACTCAATCCACTCCTGCTCCTTATTGTTCGTTGTCGTTTCTCCCCCTCATGACGATCGGGATCATCGGGATCGTCATGTCTACGTTTTGGGCGGGAGTTTTCTTTACGGCACGTTGTTTGTGCTGGCAGCTCTGGTTCATCTATTAATCTCATGTAGAGACTTTCTTCTGCGGGAGTTTTTGTCTGTAGTGCGAGAAGACGCGAAATGAGGATATCGTGAAGCTGGGTGATCGGAATGGTATATGGGTTTACAAGTGAGGATGAGGGAGTTGGGGTGGTGAGGATTGGTTGTAGTGGGGTGTGTGGAGTGGTGGTAGGAAGTGGTGAGGAGACAGGTGTGGTTTGTGTATCGATGGGAGCGGCTTCTGAGACTGGTGTTTTCCCGGTGTCTCTTCGGGAAGTCTCGAGAGCATGGAGCATTCGGTCCATCAGACGGTCTTCTAATGAAGACAAGGCTGAGGAGAGTGCTTCTTGTAGTGTTTGCTCCGTCACGAACATCGGTGGAGTGGGGCCAGGGAGTCGCTCCACTGTCACAACATCGGAGTAGATTTCCGATGTGCCGCCTATAGTAGGTCTTGACGGTCCGGTATGTCTAAGGATATCCGTTAACAACCATGAAGTCACCACTTCAGAGGGTTGGCCTATTTTTGGCTCCGAAGATGTCGGGGGTCCAATAGGGCTTCCACCCAATTCTTATGATACGATAGGTATCACCTCTATGGGTGTTGAGACAGATTTAATTTGAATCTGTTCAGTGGGCTGATCACCCGGTGTTGGCTCCGAAGCTTGTATGGATGAAGGCACTGCAGACGGGGCCGAGATTTGTTGTCGGCGAGGGCCCCTTCGTTGGAGTCTTTGTGCTTCATCGGAGTCGGTTGCCTCATGAGAGATATCATGAGAGACACCTTCGGGTTCAATCTCCTGAGGTGTAACTTCGGGTTCTGATGATATTACTTCCCTTTGAGAAGTCGCCGGGGCTGGATCCGTGGCACGTACCATCGCCTCCGAGATGGAGTTGTTCTGGCAGTAAGTTTGGTAGGCCTCGTCAGTTAGATCAGCGAGACGTAGCAGCTCCAATGGGATCAGCATGGGTTGGAGTGCTAGATCGGCGGCCTTCGGGTTGTGGAAGAAGCGAAGGCGTGACGGGATGTAGTCCGCGATCGTTGGATGTTTCGGGATCTCTGGGTGGACTTCCATGAAGTGCGAGATCATTACTGGAAACCACGGAACATATGGAAGCGATCGGGCCTTCGACTTCGTCTCCCTCTGACGCAGTTGGTCGGCGAGATCGTTCCAGATCAGCTGAGCCACATCATATCTCTTAGAGAAGACCACTTCCGTGAAAAATACGCAAAAGTTGCCATTTGCCTTGTCGAATCCGGAGTGTTTTGGGGAGAGACATTTGTTGATGATGCCGAACAGAGTCTTCAATGGATGAGGAATGCCGTTATTTTGGAAGTTGGCTAGTTTATTTAGTGGCGGTTTGTATCCCATCTTGAGCATGTCTTCTACAATCTCCGCGTCCGTTGGTAATCGGTCATATTCATCGTAGTGCGGGAGATCGAGCACCATGGCCATTAAGTTCTTCGTCAGTGCGATGTGCATTGTATTGAGCTTGGTCATATATTCTATGCTGTCGCGTTAACGAAGCTCTGCATGCATCCCCAGAATTGCTGGAGATAAACCATCGGTACGGTGGCCGTCATGGTCAGAGCTGGCCATAGGGGGTGTCCTTTGAGTATGGATAGTATGACGTCATCCGGACACCGAAATGTTGTTAAATCCAGTTGGAAGGTGTTGTCTTGAACGGTCATATAACTTCCAGAAGGATAGATATGAGGGTAGTTGGGACTTGCCATATCTGCAAAAATAATATAAGATTCATTCGTTGATCAAGTTTCATGAAAGAATGAATTTGATTATTACTAATGGAGAGATTGTACATTGAAAAACATATCGCGAAAAACTTAGTGAAAATTTGAAAAATTTGTAGAATTAACTAAGTCTTAAATGCGTGTTTTTATTCGATTAACAATTTATTCGATTTTTTTTATTTAAAATTTGCGATCGAAAATTTGTCTCAGTCTTGAAAAATTTTCTAAGTCTTTTGCAGCGTGTTTTTATTCGAGTAAAGAATTATTCGATTGACAAGTTTTGCGATCGAATAAAATTATGTCGAATAATTTACGTTTACGCTGTTGATTTTGACTATCGAATAAAATGTTATCGAAAATAATAGTTTTTCGCTTATTAAGTTTCGATCTAGAAAAGAAAGTTGTCGAAAAAACTTAAGTTTTTCGTCGGTTAGTTTTGCGATCGAAATAAAATAAAATCGAAAAACTATATTTTTCGCCGCGTAGTTTTGTGATCGAAAAATTATTTCAAAAACAAAAGGTTTTCGACGCTGAGTTTTGCGATCGAATAAAATTTTAACGAAAAGAAAAGTTCTTCGATGACACTGTTTGCGACTCAAAACTTTTTCGATCGAAAATTTTGAAATCAAACAGTAAATACGTAAAATATCTTCGATTTCTGGGTAAATCATGGGTGTATCTGAGTTCGAAATGTTCAGATAGCAGTGGCGAATCCGAATATCATGATTTTAACCCAAGAGGTGGAGTGAAAATACTTTGATTTGAAGGTCGAAAAATCAGTTTTCGTTGAAAAAATTAATATGAACTTTCTTCTGAAAATTTTTCGTGAAAATTATCGATAAGTGGATGTTTTTGAACAGAATATGAATCGAAAAACATTTCTACCTTCGAAATCCACACGTTTAATCTAATAATTTTGAGAAATGATGAAGTCGAAGTGAAATGCCGAAGTTGGTTCGATGGTTTTCTTAGAAGATGAAAGGTTTTTCGAGTGAGAATGTGTAGCGTGTGAGAGAGTTTTTCGAGTGATAAAGTGATTTTAATACTTTACGATGTGGTAAAGTAAAAATTCTTTTTGGGCCGAAAGTAAAAAGAATATTCTTGGGCTTTAGATAAAAATAGGTTGAAAATAAAATTTATGAATTAACTCAAAAATAATTTGTATAATACTCCATGTATTTCCGCAAAGAAGGAAATTGTCTCCTGATGTTGATGAAATTCAACATTTGACTCCTCGGATGAGCTCTAAATTTTATGCGAGACTTGATAAATTGTTAGGATTCATGTTTCGACGAATGTAGAACATAATAGCAAATTCTCATATAAAAGCTCCCCCTCAACAATTGCATGAATAAACTTTTCAGTATCTACACATATTTTCGGTACATATGAAAATAGCTGAATTAAGCATAATTTACACATTCTTAGCAATTCAGCTTAGTTTATGTAAATGTTGCATTTTTCAAGAATAATTTCGCATTTTATCAAGTCTGAACCAATGCATGTTATAATGCATTTAAAATGTGCGATTAAAATAGAAAATAAAATAAAATTAATAATAAAATAAAATAAATATAATAAAAATAATAATTTTTGTTTCGGGGTCAGATTTATTTATTTTAAATTTTTATCACACAAAAATTTCCAAGATATATATAACAATAATTTGCCATAACTTCAAATAACTAAATTAGTATTCTAAGAGCATAGTATGAATCACTTTGACAACTCTCGCAAGTTTCGCTCATATCCCTCAATATATTTTTATCAAGGAGATTTTTAGTAGATATATCACTCTTATCATCACAACAAAATTATATCAAATTAATTTGTTATCGTAGTATTTTTAATCAACTTGCCAAGTGAGAGTTCGTCATTTTGAATCAAAGGGACTTTTAAGGGATTATTTTTAGGCTCTGACTAAGGGGTAGGAATTTTGGGTTAGTGAGCGTAAAAATTCTTCTCTTCCAGGGGCTCTTTTTGTGAGATTCTATTCTGAGCCTTTTGCTTTTCCTTTCTGTAGTAATCTCTTTTCAGTGATTTGAGAGATAAGATCTTCTTTGATTTTGGGTCGAGACTGTGTTCCTTTAGAAAGTTTCACAGTTATGGAGTTCGAACCCAAGACTGTGCTTCTCTTCTCGTTTTCTTTACATAAGATCTAGATTATCATTGGAGAAGTTCACTTCGGGGTGCTTCACTTCTAGAAGTATACGAGATTATCTAGGAGAAGTTCACAGTGAGATCAGTGTTTCTCTTCTATAATGATTGAGAAATGCGGAATGGGCATCACTTTAGCTCTCCCCCTCTTTTTCTTGATTGAGTAACCCCGAATCGTTTGAATAATGTTAAAGGCTTAACCGGGTGTTTGATAAAGAAAAAGAATATCGGAGAAGGCTCAAAGGGGATATCTAGAGGAAAAATAAAGGATTTATAATTTAGGTCAAGTGAGGTATTTCCTAATATGCCCTTATCATTTTCATGACAAACTAAACACAAAAACAAGATTGAAGCTACGAAGTACAAATCAAAAGATAGTCATTTGAAGTGTGACACTAAAAAAAATATTGAGGTTCAAATTCTTCACATGTATGATGTTGCTTTGTGTCTAGTGAATCATACAAAGTTCTTTTGAATAAAAGAATGTTATATTGAATTTTAGGCAAAGAATTTAACTATATATTTCGAAGAAATATTTTTGTGGGTGATTTCAAAAATGGTCAAAATCATCGTCATCCCCCATTTTTTTTTATTAATAATATTTATATATATGTATTATTATATATATTTATTTAATAAAAAATAAAATATATTTATAATATATATAATATATATATATTTTTTTTATTTTAATTAAAAAAACTTTAAAAGATAGAGTCACGCATAATAATCAAGAAATATTAAGAAGCACATAGAATGTCAGATTGAAGCATAGTAGAGCATGTAAAACATATTTCAAGTAAAATTGAGATTCAACATGCCTAACATAGCAATAAGGAATTGAAATCATTTTTCATCCAATGCCTTAGTGAATAAGTCGGCAAGTTGAAGTTCCGTTTTAACAAAATACATATCTATCGTGCCTTTTTCTACGTGATCTTTTATAAAATGATATCGTATGTCTATGTGTTTCGTGCGTGAATGATGAACATGATTGCAAGTAATGGCTATACCACTTTGAGAATCACTATAAATGGGAATGTTATTGAAATCAAACCCGTAATCGCGGAGTTGTGTCCGCATCCATAGAATTTGCGAGCAATAGCTGGCAGCCGCGACATATTCCGCCTCGGCCGTCGATGTTGATACACAATTTTGTTTCTCTGCAGACCAACAGACCAAGTTTTCGCCTAAAAATTGTGCTCCGCCAGACGTACTTTTTCTGTCCATTCGACAACCTGCATAGTCAGCATCAGTGTAGCCAATTTGTCGAAAGTCAGTATTTTTAGGATACCAAAGCCCTAAGTTTGGAGTTCCTTTGAGATATCGTAGAATCCTCTTGACAGCATTCATGTGGGATTCCTTTGGGTCGGCTTGAAAGCAGGCGCATAGGCAAGTTGCAAACATAATGTCAGGTGACTTGATGTCAAGTAGAGAAGAGATCCGATAATGCTTCGATAGGTGGTGATGTTGACAGCCTTTCCAGACGGATCAACATCCAGTTTGCAATTAGTAGACATAAGAGTGTTAATCGGTGTGCTCTTGTCTTGATTAAATCTTTTCAGAATATCTCGGATATATTTGGTCGGACTGGTGAAGATTCCATCATTGAGTTGCTTGACTTGTAAACCAAGAAAGAATTGGAGTTCTCCCATTAAGCTCATCTCGAATTTTGTCTTCATGAGATTACCAAATTTCTGACAGAGACGTTCATTCGTCGATCCGAAGATGATGTCGTCAACGTAAACTTGAATGATCATCAAGACTTTGAAAAGGGTAGTATCGATTGTTCCTCTGATGAAGTTGGATTTGACCAAAAATTCGCTCAGAACATCATACCAAGCACGAGGGGCTTGTTTTAGTCCATAGAGAGCTTTGTCCAATCGATAGACATGATCAGGAAGGTTCTCGTGTATGAATCCTTGAGCGACGTAGACTTCTTCTTTTAATACGCCGTTAAGAAAGGCAGTTTTGACGTCCATTTGATAGACTTTGAAGTCTTTGTGAGCCGCGTATGCTAGGAACAAGCGAATAGCTTCAATGCGTGCAACCGGAGCATACGTCTCATCGTAATCAATTCCTTCTTGTTGATTGTATCCCTTAGCAACGAGTCGTGCTTTATTCCTGATTACTTCACTGTTCTCGTTTTTCTTGTTCTTGAAAACCCATTTTGTTCCAATTATAGTTTTGCCTTGTGGTCGAGGAACCAAAGTCCAAACTTGTAGACACTCGAACTGGTTGAGTTCATCTTGCATCGCAATTACCCAGTCCGAGTCTTTAAGAGCTTCAGCTACTTTATTTGGTTCATTTTGGCTTAGAAAGCATGTGAATAAACCGCTTTGTGTAGACGTCCTAGTACGTACACCACATGAAGGATCACCAATAATCTGATCAGTAGGGTGAGCTCGAGTCCATTTGCGTTCGTGAGGAATAACTGAAGTAGATTCGTCATTGGATTGAAGATCGAGATATCCCGAATAATTGGTTGATCATTCAAAGTTGGAAAATACAAAATCAGATGTTGAGTTGATAGGAATTTCCTCATTTATATTTGTAGGAACTGCAGTACTAGATGAAGATTCTGAATAATTAGATTCTCCAACATTTGTCGGATTTTGAAGAAGAGGAGTCCCATTATTAAATTCTTCCACTGAGGGAGATGGGGCACTGCTTGAAGTTGAGTGAGACGAAGCAGGCATTTGAGACTTGTTCCGATAAAAGTGTTCGAATAGAGAATCTAAGTCTTCGTGGTCAGCGAGAATTGCTTCATTTGATGTTGATGTAGACGTTGCCGAAAGTTGTTGATCTTGTGCCAACATGCCAGTAAGCTCGAGTTCTGAACTGTTTTGTTCAGAAGCCAATTCCATCATTTCTTGAAAAGTGATGTTGTAGCTTTCAAGAATTGTACGAGAAGACTTGAGGTAGACGCGATATGATTTTGAGGTAGAGGAATATCCGACAAAAATGGCTTCAAAGGCTTTGAGATCGAACTTGCTTCGATGCTCCCGATCGTTGGCCACAAAACACTTGCAACCAAATACTTTGAAGAATGAGATATTCGGAATTCGTGTATTAATTAGCTCATATGGTGTCTTCTCAAAGCGTTTCTGAATAATTGTCCTGTTTTGAGTAAAGCAAGCTGTACTCACTGCTTCAGCCCAAAGAAAGTGAGGAAGACTGGAGTGAATGATCATAGTTCTTGCAGCTTCAACTAGAGTCCGGTTTTTTCTTTCTACAACACCATTTTGTTGTGGCGTTTTTGCGGCTGAGAATTGTGAAATAATTCCAAGTAATTGGTAAAAATTGCTGAGATGTTGATTCTTGAATTCCGTCCCGTTGTCCGTTCTAATTACTTGGATTTTCTTTTGCATGAAATTCTGAGTTGTATTCACGAAGCTAATTATCAAGTCTCCAGTCTCATCCTTAGTTCGGAGATATCTTGTCCATGTGTAGCGCGAATAATCGTCGACAATTACTAACACATATCTACGACCGTTGATGCTTTGTGTACGCATTGGTCCGCAGAGATCCATGTGCAGTAATTCTAAGGTTCGAGATGTAGAAGCAACTTGCTTGAGTGTGATGCTCGCTTCATTTTTCCCATTTGACAAGCCGAACAGTGATGCTCTTGATTAGATGAAATTGTTGGCAGACCGTTAACCAATTTTTTAACACTGAGTTTGTGAAGAGCTTTTAAGTTTAGATGAGACAGACGTTGATGCCATAAGTTGTTCCTCTTTATTGTTGTCTGAGAGATGAGGCAGACAGCTGTCGAAGGTCGAACTGATGTCAGATTGATTGTGTATAGGTTTGACCTTCGTGATCATGTGAGAAGTTCTTGATTCTGACAATTCAAAACTTGGCACTGTTCAGCTAGAAATACGACCTGAAATCCTTTGTCACAGAATTGACCTATGTTGAACAGATTGTGCTGGAGACCTTGGACGTAATAGACATCTTTAATCGTCAAATTTGGCTGTAGAATGTCTCCAAATCCGAGTATGGGAGATGAGTTATTGTTGCCAAATCGGACTTTGCCATTGTTACGATCTTGGTAGTTGCTCAACAATTCTTGTTTTCCCGTCATTTGTGTGGAGCAACCAGAATCTAAATACCACACATGATGGATCTGCATAGAAAAAAATTAGGGAGACTTAGGTACCCACTTTTGAATGGGTCCTCTCGGATTAGCAGATTCGATAAGTAAGATTTGTTCAATTTTGGTTCCTAAATTATTGAAATGCTTAGGTACCCAAACCAACTTAGAAGTAGTTGGTTTAATTAGTACCTCTTTAGACAATTTAGCCTTATTGGCTTGTTTTTGCCTAGGTGGTGATTTAGGAATCCATTATGGTTGAACCTTACATGGGAGGTTAATTTCAGCACGAACAAATGTCTGATTTGTCTTATTGCTGGAGAAAATCTTTTCTCTGGCCAGTCTCCTAAGGTATTTAGCTGAATGTACGTGGACTGGATACGTTAGGTGAGCACAATAATGCATAGATCTATAAGCTTTCTTAATGGCTGGGTCTTGTTTCTTATGAGACTTAAGACTTGCATTTTTTTTAGAATGAATATTGTTTTTAGAAGTAGAGCCAATTTCAAAGTTTGTGCTTTAAAAAATAATAGGCTTTACCGCATAATTTGAATTAACAATACTAGAAATAGCTGTCATTGGACGAGTGTCCATAGTTTTTGACATAGAAAAAATAGATAACAAATCATTTTGCTTCTGAAAATTTAATCTAGGCACTTTTTCCTTAGCATGCTTCACCTCTTTTACTACTCTACCTGTGGATGGAGTAAAAAAAGAGTTAGTAAAATTTTTTTCCTTTTTGAAGCATTTAAGGATTCGTCTTTCTTAGCTGTAATCTTATCCTTCATTAAAGATTTTTCTTTTAAAATAATATCAAGACAAGTTTTTAAAATAGAGGAAGTTTTGAGATTGGAAATCTCCAATAAAAGTTCGTTCTTTTCAGCTTTGAAATTCTTTCTTTCTGTTTCCAAGGAAGCGTGTAAAATAGCTATTTTTCTAATAATAGCTGGAATATAACAGAAATTAGAATTTTGAGAATGATCATTATTTTCTTCCTTATGTTTAGAAAAATCATTTTCTATGAGAAATGAGATAGAGATAGTGGTTGTCTAACGAAAGACTATGCAACAATAAGATTCATTTCCATTTCTTTCCTATTTTTCCATTTCACTTTTATTGTTTGTTTCTGTTTAGGTTTGTAACTATGTGACTAATTGAAATGGAAAGGTAATCTGACGATCCTTCATCAGATGATTGTACAAGGAAGGCACAAGGTAGGTGAAACAATATGGCAAAAGCTATACCGAGAAGAGATTATATTGGACTAAAGTCTTAGATCAAATTTTAATAACTTTTAGGGGATATAATGAAGTATAATCACTAGACAAGTTGATATCTCTTGTCTTGTAACTATTATTCAAGTCGGTGTAGTCAAAAGGAATGGCAGTCCTATCAGTGGCTTGTCGTTTAGATTCTTCTAAAGCATTTATTTCGGAAGAATTAGTAAATGCCATTAAAGACGTTAATCCTAATCCCATATACTTGATATCGTAAAATTGTCTATCATTGACCTTTTTTAGGTTACATGGATTGTTAAAACCCAAGCCCTCTTTAGGATTATAAAATTCTGTATCAAGAGGTTGATTTAGAAATATAGTTTGATCCTTTTGACCCTTTTTTATTAGAAGATCATCTAACGTTTTAATCCTTGAATAAAGTTCCTTACGTTCGTCAGAAATTTCTTTGAAATTATTTTTAGAAATCTCTAAGTCTCTTTGACAATCAATAAGAATCGTATTAAGTTCAGTAATTTTAATCTCAGGGGTAGCTACGGTTAATTCAAGACTAGAGATTTTTTCCTTAGCGTTAGATAAGAGAATTTCAAGATGAATTTTCTTATCTAATTGCTTTTGGAAATTGCTTTCGCTAAGAGCTAGTTTCTCTTCTAATTCCTTTGTTCGTTTCCGCTCAATTTTCATGTTAGTGTACTTAAGCTGTAACGATTCTAACATGTTTAATAACGTGGATTTAGACAATTGTACCTCTTGTGACGAAGAGGATGCTTTGTCGTCGTCGTCGTCATTTGAAGCGCCGTCGAGGTATGCCATTAGTGCAAGATTTTTGTCTTCAGAATCTGTGGTATCCTCCAGCCAATGTTCTTGTTCTGCCATCAATGCTACTCGAACCTCTTTCTGTTTAGTGAGTTGGAATTTTTTGGAGTAGTAGTTGACATCCTTTTTCTTGGGTAGTTTGCATTCTCTGGAGAAGTGTCCTACCTTTCCACATAGCATTTTTGAGGTTCTTTGACACTTTTGGATTCTCAGGACTCGGCCGGTCTTTCCCTTTGCTTGGAGCTGGAGGTCCGAAGTCTATTGGCCGAAGACGAGGATTTCTTTTTGTAAAAGTTTTTACTCATCATTTTAGAAATGAGAGCTAACTATTTCTTGAACTCCTTCATATCAGGTTCGGAGTCTAAGTCAGATTCTTCTTCACCTTTGAAGAACTTGGCAGCTTGATATTTTTATCCTTTCGAGATCGACTTTGTTTTCTTTCAGAGATAAGTGCTATAGAGTCGTCGATCTGTTTGCCCTTTAGTTCTTTTTGAATCTCGCTTATGCTTCTTCATGTTGTGCAAGATTGTCAAAGACGGCGTGGATATCCATTTCGTCCAGATCCTTATTTTGTCGGATTTGAATGGATATTTTCTTCCACTCCGGTTGAAGAGAAGAAAGGAATCTGATGTTGACCTCCATGTTGGTCGTGAATATATCAATCTTCCTCATTTCATTGAGAAGAGTTAGATATCTTTGATAGAGTTCATAAACTGATTCCTCTGTCTTGGCTTTGAAAGAGTCATAAGCTGTTGGTATATTTGCTTTCTTTGCTCTGACTCCAACTTCAGTTCGTTGCATCATTTTGTGGAGCTCGTCCCATGTGGCTTTTGCACTCGATAGACTATCTATTTGCACATAGATGTCATTCGGTATTCCTTGCATTAAGAAAGTCTTGGCTCCCAAGTCTGCTTTGGCTCTTAAACGCTCCCCCTCGGTATATTCACCAGGGACTTTAAGTCTTCTAGTTGCAAGAATACGAAGATTGTTTGTGGCATCTCCTTCTTGGATGAGCCAGAATTGAGCTGGACCTTCTTGAAGTGAAGCCATCAAATTTGAGGCTTGATATTTCGTTTCCAAGAAGTTTAAGAACCGGCTTCTCCATACCGTGTATTCGCCTCGTCGAAGAATTGGAGGGCGGACGTCATTTCCAGGTGATTAGGCATCCATTTTTGTTGATTGGTAGGATCTTCGTGAAGGTTTGGAATAATAATGAAAAATGCTTCACAAGTGACAAACTTAGTTAGAAATATTTGATTCGCACTTAAACAATTTCCTTTTTGAAACTATGATCCGGTAGTGAAAGAGAAATTGTTATGTTTATTAAAATATTTGGTAAATAAAAATAAATAAAAATTGATACTTCAAGAATCGTTAAAGAAATTTGAATAAGTGATAAAAAATATTGAGTATCAAAAATTGATAGTTCGGAGTCAAATATATTTAGTAAGTTTTGAAGTTCACAATTTTTGATTTCTTTTAAAAATGATGTGGTGAAATGTTTTTCGAACATTAAGGTTTTTCGATTTAAAATATTATGCTTTGTAATCGAAAAAGTTTTTCGAACGTTTAAAGATTTAGTTATTTGTTTATCGAAGAATATTTTTCGGAAATTGTTGAAAAGATGATCTTATCGAAAAATATTTTGTCGAAAAACTATGTTGATTGCAAAAACTCTTATCGCAAAACTTGTTAATCGAATAACTTGTGATCGAAAAAATTACTTGTGATCGAAAAATTTCTTGTGATAAAAAAATTACTAGTGATCGAAAAAAAATTGTTTTTAGTTTGACTCAAATTGTTGACTGTAAAAATTTTTTCAATGGAATATTTTTCGATCGAAAATATGTTATGGCTAATTATGGATCGAAAAACTTATTCGCTAGAAAAATATATTTATATATGAACCGAAAAACTAATTATTGAAATAATGTTTTTCGAGTCTTAAATTTGAGTAAAACACTCGAAAATAGTGTTTGTGGTCGAAAAAAAATTATCGGCGATAAAATTGGTTGATAAAATATTTTTCAATTCAAGTTTTTCGATCGAAGAACTTGATCGAAGAACAGTTAAGTTCAATGTAACAGTGAAAATTTCAGATTTAATCGAAATGTTTAATTTAGATGCGGAAATTATGGATAATCACTGGTTTAACAGTTCTAATTATGATTAAACACAGAATCAACCACTTTTAATAGCATTATATATCGAGATTTAAGAAAATCAGATTAGACTCAAAACTTGATTCGCAAACTTAAAAATCACTATAGATCAAAAATTTGAATTATAATTACGTTCTAAGCGATTGAAATTAGTACGTGAATCAATCCTAACATATAATCTATCACTTAATCAGAAAATCAATAGCAAAATTCGCACAATCAAGAATATCGATCAAAATATGTCACGTTAGTTTTTCGATCGAAAAATCTGGAATTTTATTTTGATCTGAAAATTGCGAATTCTGTCCAAAAAATCAATCACGATTTGCTCTGATACCAATTGTTAGGTCCTTATTCATCAATGAACGAACAATCTAAGCACGAATTCTAGTTATTCGAGTAAGAAATCTTACGATATACGATCGGTCGAATATCCACGTTGAAGTTCTTGAGAGGTTGTTAGATATTTCCTTGTTTCTCGAGCATTTCCTCTCGTTTAAAATATAAATTCGAAACTTTTATTTACTCGATAATGAATTGTTATTTACATTGATAGTGTACATCATATTTATACCTATATTTAAGGTATAATTATTCTTAATTCCTACACTATCAATATTTCTAATTACGCCCCTAATTACAAGGATAATGAAATAATAAAGCACAATTCTAATATGCTCTTCATAGATAGTCTATCAAGTGGAAAGGTATGTGGGAAGGCTAAGAAAGCGAACATTCTCACCGCTTATGACTCCTTCAAAGCTAAGCCGGAGGAAAATGTCTACGAACTCTATCAACGCTATTTAACTCTTCTTAACGAGATGAGAAAAATAGAAATTTTCAAGACCAATATGGAGGTCAACATCCGATTTCTCTCTTCCCTTCAACCGGAGTAGAAGAAAATATCCATCTAAATCCGTCAAAACAAGGATTTGGACGAAATGAATATCCACGCCGTCTTTGATTATCTCGCTCAACATGAGGAAAACATTAGCGAGATACAAAAAGAACTAAAGAGCAAACAGATTGAAACCTCTATAGCTCTAATTTGGAAAGAAAAACTAGTCGATCTCGTATAGATAAAAACATCATGTTCCCAAGTTCTCCAGAAGATGAAGAAGAATCAGAATCGGATTCC
This sequence comes from Linderniella brevidens, assembly GCA_004919715.1. Lineage (NCBI taxonomy): Eukaryota > Viridiplantae > Streptophyta > Magnoliopsida > Lamiales > Linderniaceae > Linderniella > Linderniella brevidens. The sequence continues at coordinate 4,299,626 of SWDC01000158.1, forward strand.
GAGCCCGATATGAAAGAGTTCAAGAAACAATTGGCTCTCATTACTAAAATGATGAGCAAAAAGTTCTATAAAAAGAAATCTTCCTCCTCGGCTAATAAACTTCGGACCTCAAGCTATAAGCACAACGAAAGACCGGCCGAGTCATCAGAATCCAAAAACGCCAAAGAACCACAAAAATGCTACAATTGTGGAAAGATAGGGCACTTCACCAAAGAATGCAATCTTCCTAAGAAGAAAGACGCCAATTACTACTCCAAGAAATTCCAACTTACCAAACAGAAGGAAGCTGGAGTAGCTCCGAACAAGAGCATTGGCTAGAAGACACAACGGATTCTGACAACGACAATTTAGCTCTCATGGCATTTCTTGACGATGCCTCAGACGAAAACTCAATGAGGAGGTCCGACGACGAAGACAAAGCATCAACCTCATCTCAAGAGATAGCTACACCCGATTCTACATTATTAATCATGTTAGAATCTTTACAAATTAAATATGCTAACATGAAAAATGAGCGGAAAAGTACAAAAGAAATAGAGGAGAGACTAGCATTTAGCGAACATAATTTCCAAAAGCAATTAGATAGAACAGTTCACTTAGAAATTCTCTTATCTAATGCTTATGAAACCATAACTAGTCTCGAATCTAGAATAGCTACTTCTGAGACAAAAATTAACGACTTTAGTAAAACTCTTAGAGATAGTCAGAGAGATTTAGAAATTTCTAAAAATAATTTTAAGGAAATCTCTGACGAACGTAAGAAGCTTTACTCTAAGATTAAGACTTTAGACGATCTTCTAACAAAAAGGGGACAAACGGATCAGACTATTTTTCTAAATCAACCTCATGATATAGAATTTTATAATCATATAGAAGGCTTATGTTTTAACGATCCCTGTAACTTGAAAAAGGTAAATGTCAAACAATTATATGATATCAAGTACATGGGTTTAGGATTAACTTCTTTAATGGCTTTTACGAACTCTTCTGAAATAAATGCCTTAGAAGAATCCAAAAGAAAAGCTACAAATAGGATTGACATCCCCTTTGACTACACCGATTTGAATAATAGTTACAAGACACGGGAAATAAACCTGTCTAGTGATTATAATTCATTATATCCTTTAGAAGATCTTCCTAAAGTTAAGGAAGAAAATTCTGATCATTCTAAAAATTCTACTTTATGTTATATTCCCGCAATTATTAAGAAAATAGCTTATTTGAACTCTTCCCTAGAAACAGAAAGAAAGAACTTTCAAGCGGGAAAGAATGAGCTTTTATTGGAGATTTCTAATCTTAAAAATTCATCAGTTTTAAAATCTTGTCCTGATTTTATTTTGAAAGAAAAATCATTAATTACGGACAAGACCAAATTTAAGAAAATACCTCTCGTTACTTTACAAAATATTCCAAAAGAAGAAAATTTTTCTTTAAAAATAGTAAAGAGAGAAAAAGAGTCCTTAAATGCTTCAAAGACGAAAAAGATTTTTACTAATTCTTTTTCTACTCCATCCACAGATAGAGTAGTAAAAGAGTTGAAGCATGCAAAGGAGAGAGTGCCTAGCATAGAACTTAAGAAGAAAAATGATAGAAATGACTTATTTTCTAAACTTTCTTCTGTATAAAAAACTAAGGACACTCGTAAGAAGACAACCGTTTCTAATTTTCATGTTGTTGCTTCAACTTATGCTTTAAAGTCTATTAATTTTGAAAGCACAAATTTTGAAAACGGCTCTACTTCTAAAAACAAAAACCATCATTCTAAGACAAATGCAAGTCTTAAGTCTCGTAAGAGACAAGATATGGCTATTAAGCAAGCTTATAGCTCGATACATTCTTTTCCTCATCCAAGCCAGTCCAAGTACACTTGGCTAAACACCTTAGGAGACTAGCTAGAGAAAAGATTTTCTCATGCACTAAGACTAATAAGACATTTGTTCGCGCTGAAATTACTCTCCCATGTAAAGTTCACCCTCAATGGGTTCCCAAGACACCAACTAGGCCAACGCAAGCCAACAAGGCCAAGTTGTCTAAAGAGGTACCACTTAAACCAACTACATCTAAGTTGGTTTGGGTACCTCAGAGCACCAGTGGTTTAGGAACAAAAAATGAACAAACCTTACCTAATAAATCTGCTAATCCGAGATGACTCATTAATAAGTGGGTACCTAAGTCTCTCTAAACCTTTCTATGCAGATCCATCATGTGTGCTACGTAGATTCCGGTTGCTCCACACACATGACAGGAAATCAAGAACTGTTGAGCAACTATCAAGATCGTTACAACGAAAAAGTCAGATTCTGTAACAAACGATTCAACTCCAACACTAGGATTTGGAGATATCCTTCTGAAGAATCTGACAATCAAAGATGTCTCTTATGTCCAAGGTCTTAAACACAACCTGTTCAACATAGGACAATTCTGTGATAAAGGGTTTCAAGTGGTGTTTCTAGCTGATCAGTGCAAAATCTTAAGTAGTCAGAATCAAGAACTTCTTACAGGATCTCGAGGATCTAATTTATATACCATCAATCTAACAACAGTACGACCTTTGACAACTGTTTGCCTCATCTCACAGACCACAATCAAGAGGAACAACATATGGCATCAACGTCTGTCTCATCTAAATCTCAAAGCTCTTCACAAGCTCTTTATAGTAAAGTTGGTCAACGGTCTACCAACTATTTCCCATTAACAAGAGCATCATTGTTCGGCTTGTCAAATGGGTAAAATGAAGCGAGCGTCACACAAATCAAGCAAGTAACTTCCACATCTCGACCTTTGGAATTACTACACATGGACCTTTGTGGACCAATGCGAACACAAAGTATCAACGGTCGTAAGTATGTGCTAGTAATTGTAGACGGTTATTCTCGCTACACCTGGACAAGATATCTCCGATCAAAGATGAGACTGGAGATTTGATAATAAGTTTTGTGAATACAACTCAGAATCTCATGCAAAAGAAAATCCAAGTAATCATGACTGACAAATGAACTGAATTCAAGAATCAGCATCTCAGCAATTACCATCAGTCACATGGAATTATTCAACAATTTCCAGTCGCTAAAACGCCTCAAAAAAATGGTGTCGTGGAAGGGAAGAACCGGACCTTAGTTTAAGCTGCAGGAACAATGCTAATACATTCTGGTCTCCCTCACTTTCTATGGGCTGAAGTAGTTAACGCAAAATCGGACGATTATTCAAAAACGCTTTGAAAAGACGTCGTACGAAATAATAAATCAAAGGATTCTGGATATCTCTTTCTTCAAAGTCTTCGGGTGCAAATGCTTTGTGGCCAACGATAGAGAGCATCGAAGCAAGTTCGACCCTAAAGCATTTGAAGCCGTCTTTGTTGGATATTCATCAACTTCTAAAGCATACCGCGTCTATATCAAGTCTTCTCTTTCTATTTTAGAAATTTACAACGTCACTTTTCAAGAGGTGACTGAATTGGCTTCTGAACAAAACATTTCAGAATCCGGGCTTATAGGCGTGTTGGCACAAAGTCAACAAATTTCGACAATATCTACCTCAACGTCAGAAGAAGCATTTCGCGCCGATTTGGAAGATTTGGATTTCCTATTTGAACATTTTTATAGGAACGAGTCTCAAATGTCTGCTTTGTCTCATTCTATACCAAACAGCGCACATTCTCCCTCTACGGTGGAAATTACAAATGAGATACTCATCCCTCAAACTCCACCAAATGTTCTCGATTCTCCGAATTCCGAATTATCAACTAGTGCTACAGCTCCTACTAATGTCGATGCGGACATTCCTTCCAATTCAACTTCATAATTGAATTTCCCTATTACGAATGATCAACCTAAAAATTCAGGATGTCTCGACCTACATATCAACGATGGATCTACTTCGGTTAGTTAGGTCCTGGTCTATCAACTAACGATCAATCTAAGCATGAATTCTAGATATTCGAATGATAAATCTTACAAATTACCTTCGGTCGAATATCTTCTTTGAAGATCTTGAGAGAGAGTGTTTTTCGATTGCTTTTCTGTCTTTTAGAATGTGAATTCAATGCTTGTGATTTTTCCGAAAAATAAACTTGTATTTTTTTCTCGATAGTTTACATTATATTTATACCTATTTAAATGGTATATTTACTATTTAGTCCTACACTATCAAACTACTAATTACGCCAATAATTACAAGGATAACAAAATAACAAATCACAATTCTAATATCTCTACAATCTCCCCCTTTGTGCTTGTCTTCGTTTCAGCTCCATTGATTCTTGTCGGGCGTAGAATGATTTCCGTAATCCCAATGCTGTTTCGTAACGTCGAACATCATTCCTCAGCTCCAACCTCTCATTAATAGCATGCAGAAGCTCATTTAATAGTGGGGCCTCTTCTTCACCAAGATCCTCGAAGATCGTCTCTTCAGTGATCTCTCCCAATCTTTTCTGGATGTTCTTCCTCACTAGCTGCAACGTCCCGTCACAGAACTTGTGGATTTCTGACTTCATCATAGCTCTCGTCTTTCCAATGACTGGATTCCGATAAGTTATGGCGAGGCCAGGTTTCTTGAATATGTAGTTCTCGGGAAAATCGTTGAGTGGGAAGGCCTTCATGAGCGGAGACTCCATGTTGACCTTCTTCATATTGTCCTCTGTAGCAATTTGAAGGTCGTGTGTGAAGAGAATATTAGAATTGTGCTTTATTATTTCATTATCATTGTAATTAGGGGCGTAATTAGAAGTTTTGATAGTGTAGGACTTAAGAGTAATTATACCTTATATATAGGTATAAATATGATGTACACTATCAAAGTTAAAATGAGTTTTATTATTCAGAAAACACAAGTATCGAATTCATATTTTCAATGAGAGATCACGCTCGAAAAACTCGAAAAAGCTAACAACCTCTCTCAAGATCTTCAACGTGGATATTCGACCGATCGTATATCGTAAGATTTCTTACTCGAATACCGAGAATTCGTGCTTAGATTGCTTGTTGATTGATGAATCAGGACCTAACAATTGGTATCAGAGCAAATCGTGATTGATTTTGGACAGAATTCGCAATTTTCAGATCAAAATAATTTTCCAGATTTTTCGATCGAAAAACTCACGTGACTTATATTTTGATCAATATACTGTTGTGCGAATTTTGTTGTTGATTTTGCTGATTAAGTGATAGATTATATGTTAGGATTGATTTATGTACTGATTTCAATCGCTTAGAACGTAATAATAATTTAGATTTTCGATTTAGATCGATTTTTGCGTTTGCGATCAAGTTTTGATTCCAATATGATTTTCTTAAATCTCGATATATTTTGCTATTAAACGTGGTTGATTCTATGTTTGTTCATATTTAGAACTGTTAAACGAGTGATTATCCATAATTTCAACGTCTAAATTGAACATCTCGGTTGAATCTGGAATTTTCACTATTACATTGAACTTAACTGTTCTTCGATCAATTCTTCGATCGAAAAACTTGAATCGAAAAATATTTTTCGACCAAGGTTGCAACCGAGAAATATTTCGACGACAAACACTATTTTCGAGCGTTTTACTCAAAATTAAGGCTCAAAAAACATTATTTCAATAATTAGTTTTTCGATTCATATATAAATACGTCTTTCGAGCGAATAAATTTTTCGATCCAAAATCAGGCAAAACATATTTTCGATCGAAAAATATTCCATCGAAAAATTTTACAGTCAACAATTTGAGTCAAACTAAGAACAAAGTTATTCAATAAGAATTTTTGTGATCAACATAGTTTTTCGACAAAATATTTTTTCGATAAGATCATTATTTCAAAAAAAATTTTTCGAAAAATATTTTTCTATAAACATATAACTAAATCCTGAAACACTCGAAAAACTTTTTCGATTAAAAAGTTTAATATTTTTAAATCGAAAAACTTTATTGCTCGAAATACATTTCGACCACAGCATTTAAAAGGAAATCAACAATTGTGAACTTCAAAACTTACGAAAAATATTTGTCACCGAACTATCAATTTTGATACTCAATATTTTCGATCAGTAATTCAAATTTCTTTAACAAATCTTGAAGATCAACTTTTCATTATCAAATATTTTCGAAAACATAACAATTACTCTTTCACGACCGGACCATAGGTTAAAAAAAAATGGAAATTATTTAAATACGAATCAAATATCTCTAACTAAGTTTGTCACTTGTGAAGCATTTTTCATTACTATTCCAAACCTTCACGAAGATCCTATCAATCAACAAAAATGGATGCTTACTCACTTGGAAATGACGTCCGTCCTCCAATTCTTCGAAGAGGCGAATACACGGTATGGAGAAGCCGGTTCTTGAACTTCTTGGAAACGAAAGATCAAGCCACAAATTTGATCGCGTCACTTCAAGAAGGTCCAGCTCAATTTTGGCTCATCCAAGAAGGAGATGCCACAAACAATCCTCCTATTCCTGCAACCAGAAGAGTTAAAGTTCCTGGTGAATATACTGGGGGGAGCATTTAAGAGCCAAAGCAGACTTGGGAGCCAAGACTTTCCTAATGCAAGGTATACCGAATGACATCTATATGCAAATAGATAGTCTATCGAGTGCAAAAGCCATATGGGACGAGCTCCACAAAATGATGCAACGAACTGAAGTTGGAGTCAGAGCAAAGAAAGCAAATATACCAACAACTTATGACTCTTTCAAAGCCAAGACAGAGGAATCAGTTTATGAACTCTATCAAAGATATCTAACTCTTCTCAATGAAATGAGGAAGATAGATATATTCAAGACCAACATGGAGGTCAACATCAGATTTCTTTCTTCTCTTCAACCGTAGTGGAAGAAAATATCCATTCAAATCCGACAAAATAAGGATTTGGACGAAATGGATATCCACGCCGTCTTCGATAATCTTGCCCAACATGAAGAAGATATACGCGAGATCCAAAAAGAACTAAAGGGCAAGCAGATCGACGACTCTATAGCACTTATCTCTGAAAGAAAGCAAAATCGATCTCGAAAGGATAAAAGTATTAAGCTGCCAAGTTCATCAATAGATGAAGAAGAATCTGACTCAGACTCCGAACCTGAAGGAGTTCAAGAAACAGTTAGCTCTCATTTCTAAAATGATGAGTAAAAAGTTTTACAAAAAGAAATCCTCGTCTTCGGCCAATAGACTTCGGACATCTAGCTCCAAGCAAAGGGAAAGACCGGCCGAGTCCTCAGAATAAAAAAGTGCCAAAGAACCACAAAAATGTTATAATTGTGGAAAGGTAGGTCACTTCTCCAGGGAATGCAAACTACCGAAGAAAAAGGATGCCAACTACTACTCCAAAAAATTCCAACTCACTAAACAGAAAGAGGCTGGAGTAGCACTGATGGCAGAACAAGAGCATTGGCTGGAAGATACCACAGATTCTGAAGACGAAAATCTTGCACTTATGGCATACCTCGACGACGCTTCAAATGATGACCCATCCAGGAGGCCTGGCGACGACGACGACATCCTCTTCGTCACAAGGTACAATTGACTAAGTCCACATTATCAAACATGTTAGAATCGTTACAGCTAAAGTACACTAACAAGAAAATTGAGCGGAAACGAACAAAAAAATTAGATGAGAAACTAGCTCTTAGCGAAAGCAATTTCCAAGAGCAATTAGATAAGAAAATTCATCTCGAAAGTCTCTTATCTAACGCTAAGGAAAAATCTCTAGTCTTGAATTAACCATAGCTACCTCTGAGACAAAAATTACTAACCTTAATACGATTCTTATGGATTGTCAGAGAGACATAGAAATTTCTAAAAATAATTTGAAAGAAATTTCTGACGAACGTAAGAAACTTTATTCAAGGATTAAAACGTTAGATGATCTTCTAATAAAAAGTGGTCAAACAGATCAAACTATATTTCCAAATCAACCTCTTGATACAGAATTTTATAATCCTAAAGAGGGCTTAGGTTTTAACAATCCCTGTAACTTGAAAAAGGTCAATGTTAGACAATTATACAATATCAACTATATGGGATTAAGTTTAACTTCTCTAATGGAATTTACTAATTCTTCCGAAATAAATACTTTAGAAGAATCTAAATGACAAGCCACTGATAGGACTAACATTCCTTCTGACTACACTGCCTTGAATAATAGTTACAAGACAAGAGATCTCAACTTGTCTAGTGATTATACTTCATTATATCCCCTAGAAGATTTTTCTAAAAATAAGGAAGAAAATTCTGACCATTCTCAAAATTCTAATTTCTGTTATATTCCATCTATTATTAGAAAAATAGCTGATTTAAACGCTTCCTTGGAAATAGAGAGAAAGAACTTAAAAGCTGAAAAGAACGAACTTTTATTGGAGATTTTCAATCTCAAAACTTCCTCTATTTTAAAAACTTGTCCTGATCTTATTTTGAAAGAAAAATCTTTAATGAATGACAAGATTAAAACTAAGAAAAACTCTCTTATTATTTTTCAAAATATTTCAAAAGAACATAAATCTTCTTAGAAATTCTAAAGAGAGAAAATGAATCCTTAAATGCTTTAAAAAGGAAAAAGATTTTTACTAACTCTTTTTCTACCCCATCCACAGGTAGAGTAGTAAAAGAGGTGAAGCATGCTAAGGAAAGAGTGCCTAGAATAAAATTTCAGAAGAAAATGATTTGTTATCTATTTCTTCTATGTCAAAAACTATGTAAGGTTCAACCACAATGGATTCCTAAGTCATCACCTAGGCAAACTCAAGCCAATAAGGCTAAATTGTCTACAGAGGTACTACTTAAACCAACCACTTCTAAGTTGGTTTGGGTACCTAAGCATTCTCATAAGTTAGGAACCAAAGATAAACAAACCTTACTTATCAAATCTGCTAATCCGAGAGGACCCATTCAAAAGTGGGTACCTAAGTCTCCCTAATTATTTCTATGCAGATCCATCATGTGTGGTATTTAGATTCTGGTTGCTCCACACACATGACGGGAAACACAAGAACTGTTGAGCAACTACCAAGATCGTTACAATGGCAAAGTCCGATTGAGCAACAATGACTCAGCTCCCATACTCGGATTTGGAGACATTTTACTGCCAAATTTGACGATTAAAGATGTCTCTTACGTCCAAGGTCTTCAGCACAATCTGTTCAGCATAGGCCAATTCTGTGATAAAGGATTTCAAGTAGTATTTCTAGCTGAACAGTGCAGAGTTTTGAATAGTCAGAATCAAGAACTTCTCACAGGATCACGAAGATCTAACCTATACACAATCAATCTGACATCAGTTCGACCTTCGACAACTGTATGCCTCATCTCTCAGACAACAATCAAGAGGAACAGCTTATGGCATCAACGTGTGTCTCATCTCAATTTGAAAGCTCTTCACAACCTCAGCGTTAAAAAGTTTGTCAATGGTCTGCCAACAATTTCATCTAACCAAGAGCATCACTGTTCGACTTGTCAAATGGGAAAAATGAAGCGAGCATCACACAAACTCAAGCAAGTTGCTTCTACATCTCGACCCTTGGAGTTACTTCACATGGATCTTTGCGGACCAATGCCTACACAAAGCATCAACGGTCGTAAATATGTGTTAGTAATTGTCGACGATTATTCTCGCTACACATGGACAAGATATCTCCGAACTAAAGATGAGACTAGAGACTCGATAATAAGCTTTGTGAATACAACTCAGAATCTCCTGCGAAAGAAAATCCAGGTAATCAGAACGGACAACGGGACATAATTCAAGATCAGCGTCTCAGCAACTTTTATCAATCACTTGGTATTATTCAACAATTCTCAGGCGCAAAAACGCCACAGCAAAATGGTGTCGTAGAAAGAAAGAACCGGACTTTAGTTGAAGCTGCAAGAACTATGCTCATATACTCCGGTCTTCCTCACTTTCTATGGGCTGAAGCAGTGAGTACAACATGTTTTACTCAAAATAGGACAATTATTCACAAACGCTTCGAGAGAACACCATATGAGCTAATTAATCAGAGAATTCTGAATATCTCATTCTTCAAAGTATTTGGTTGCAAGTGTTTTGTGGCCAACAATCGGGAGCATCGAAGCAAGTTCGATCCCAAAGCCTTTGAAGCCATTTTTGTCGGATATTCCTCTACTTCAAAATCATATCGTGTCTACCTCAAGTCTTCTCGTACAATTCTTGAAAGTTACAACGTCACCTTTCAAGAAATAACGGAATTGGCTTCTGAACAAAACAGTTCAAAACCCGAGCTTACTGGCGTGTTGGCACAAGGTCAACAACTTTCGGCAACTTCTACATCAACGTCAAATGAAGCAATTCCCGCTGACCATGAAGATTTAGATTCTCTATTCGAACACTTTTATCGGAACAAGTCTCAAATGCCTGCTTCGTCTCACTCAACACCAAGCAGTGCCCCATCTCCCTCAATGGAAGAAATTAATAATGAGACTCCTCTTCTTCAAAATCCAACAAATGTTGGAGAATCTACTTATTCAGAATCATCATCTAGTACTGCAGTTCCTACAAATACAAATGAGGAAATTCCTATCGACCCTACATCTGAATTGAATTTCCCAACTCTGAATGATCAACCCATTAATTCAGGATATCTCGATCTCCATTCCAATGACGAATCTACTTCAGTTATTCCTCACGAACGCAAATGGACTCGAGCTCACCCTACTGATCAGATTATCGGTGATCCTTCAAGTGGTGTATGTACTAGGGTGTCTACACAAAGCGGTTTATTCACATGCTTCCTAAGCCAAAATGAACCAAATAAGGAAGCCGAAGCTCTTAAAGACCCGGATTGGGTAATTGCGATGCAAGATAACTCAACCAGTTCGAGCGTCTACAAGTTTGGACATTGGTTCCTCGACCACAAGGCAAAACCATAATTGGAACTAAATGGGTATTCAAGAACAAGAAAATTGAGAACGGTGAAGTAATCAGGAATAAAGCACGACTCGTTGCTAAGGGATACAATCAACAAGAAGGAATTGATTACGACGAGACGTATGCTCCAGTTGCACGTATTGAAGCTATTCGCTTATTTATAGCATACGCGGCTCACAAAGACTTCAAAGTCTATCAAATGGACGTCAAAACTGCCTTTCTCAACGGCGTCTTAAAAGAAGAAGTCTACGTTGCTCAACCCGAAGGGTTCATGCACGAGAACCATCCTGACCATGTCTATCGATTGGACAAAGCTCTCTATGGACTAAAACAAGCCCCTCGTGCTTGGTATGATGTTATGAGCGAATTTTTGGTCAAATCCAACTTCATCAGAGGAACAATCGATACGACTCTCTTCATCAAAAAGCAAGGCAAAGACCTGATGATCGTTCAAGTCTACGTTGATGACATCATTTTCGGATCGACGAATGAACGTCTCTGTCAGAAATTTGGTAATCTCATGAAGACTAAATTCGAGATGAGCTTAATGGGAGAACTTCAATTCTTTCTTGGATTACAAGTCAAGCAACTCGATGATGGCATTTTCATCAGTCAGACCAAATATATCCGAGATATTCTGAAGAGATTTAATCAAGACAAGAGCACACCGATGAATACTCCTATGTCTACTAATTGCAAACTGGATGCTGATCCGTCTGGAAAAGCTGTCAACATCACCACCTATAGGAGCATTATCGAATATCTTCTCTACTTGACATCCAGCCGACCCGACATTATGTTTGCAACTTGCTTATGCGCCCGTTTTCAAGCCGACCCAAAGGAATCCCACATGAATGCCGTCAAAAGGATTCTACGATATCTCAAAGGAACTCCAAACTTAGGGCTTTGGTATCCTAAAAATAATGACGTTCGACTTATTGGCTATACTGATGCTGACTATGCAGGTTGTCGAATGGACAGAAAAAGCACGTCTGACGGAGCACAATTTTTAGGCAAAAAGTTGGTCTGCTGGTCTTCAAAGAAACAAAATTGTGTGTCAACATCGATGGCCGAGGCGGAATACGTTGCGGCTGCCAGCAGTTGCTCGCAAATTCTATGGATGCGGACACAACTACACGATTACGGGTTTGATTTCAATAACATTCCCATTTATAGTGATTCTCAAAGTGCTATAGCCATTACTTGCAATCCTGTTCATCATTCACGCACGAAACACATAGACATACGATATCATTTTATAAAAGATAATGTAGAAAAAGGCACGATAGATATGTATTTTATTAAAACGGAGCTTCAACTTGCCGACTTGTTTCACTAAGGCATTGGATGAAAAACGATTTCAATTCCTTATTGCTAAGTTAGACATGTTGAATCTCAATTTTACTTAAAATGTGCTTTACATGCTCTACTATGCTTCAATTTGATATTATATGTGCTTTTTAATATTTCTTGATTATTTTGCGTGACTATATCATTTAAGATTTTTTTTCTAAAATAAAATTAAAAATAAATATATATATATATGTAAATATATTTTTTATTTTTTTACATAAAATAGATATATATAATAATACATATATATAAATAGTATAAATAACAAAAAGGGGGGATGACGATGATCTTGACCGTTTTTTAAATTACTCACAAAAATATTTCTTCAGAATATATGATTAAGTTCTTTGCCTAAAAATCCATATGACATTCTTTTATTCAAAAGAACTTTGTTTGTCTCACTCGACACAAAGCCACATCATACATGTGAGAATTTGAACCTCAATATTTTTTTTGAGTGTCACACTTCAAATGACTATTTTTTGGTTTGTCCTTCGTAGCTTCATCTCGCTTTTGTATTTAGTTTGTCCTGAAAATGATAAGGGTATACTAGGAAATTCCTCACTTGGCCTAAATTATAAATCCTTTACTTTTTCCTCTAGAGATCCCCTTTGAGCCTTCTCCGAAATTCCTTTTTCTTTATCAAACACCCGATTAAGCCTTCAACATTATTCAAATGATTCGGGGTTACTCAATGAAGAAAAAGAGGGGGAGAGCTAAGGTGATGCACATTACGCACTTCTTAATCATTATAGGAGAAAAGCACTGATCTCACTGTGAACTTCTCCTAGATAATCTCGTATACTCCTAGAAGTGAAGCACCTCGAAGTGAACTTCTCCAATGATAATCTAGATTTTATATAGAGAAAACGAGGGCACAATCTTCGGTTCGAACTCCATAATTGTGAAACTTTCTAAAGGAACACAGTCTTGACCCAAAATCAAAGAAGATCTTATCTCTCAAAGCCGTGAAAAGAAATTACTATAGAAAGGAAAAACAAAAGGATCAGAATAAAATCTCACAAAAAGGGCCCATGGAAGAGAAGAATTTTTAAGCTCACTAACTTAAAATTCCTACCCCTTTAGTCAGAGCCTAAAAATAATCCCGTAAAAGTCCCTTTGGTTCAAAATGACGAACTATTACTCGGTAAGTTGATTAAAAATACTACGATAACAAATTAATTAATATAAATTTGTTGTGATGGTAAGAGTGATATATCTACTAAAAATCTCCTTGATAAAAATAAATTGAGTGATATGAGCGAAACATGCGAGAGTTGTCGAAGTGATTCATACTATGCTCTTTGAATACTAGTTTAGTTACTTGATTTTATGGCAAATTATTGTTATATATATCTTGGAAATTTTTGTGTGATAAAAATTTAAAATAAATAAATCTTACCCCGAAACAAATTTTTTTTTATTTTCCGCACATTTTAAATGCATTAATACATGCATTGGTTCAGAATTGTTAAAATGCGATTAAATATTTTGTAAAACGCAAAATTTTTTAATGAAACTATGTTGAATTGCTTACAATGTGTTAATTGTGCTTAAATCGGAAATTTTTATATGTACCAAAAAAATGTGTAGGTACTGAAAAGTATACTCATGCAATTGTTGAGGGGGAGTTTTATATGAGAATGTGTTATTATCCTCTACACTCGTAAACCATGAATTGTAACATTTTTTAAGCCTCGCAAAAAATTTAGAGCTCATCCGAGGAGTCAAATGTTGAATTTCATCAACATTAGGTGATAATTTCATTTCTCTCAGAAATACAGGGAGTATTATGCAAATTATTTTTGGGTTAATTCATAAATTTTTTTTCAGACCTGAAGTTATCTAAAGCCCACGAATATTTTTTTTTTGCCCAAAAGAATTTTTACTTTACCCGATCGTAAAGTATTAATATCACTTTATCAATCGAAAAACTCTCTCACACGCTACACATTCCAATCGAAAAACTTTTCATCTTCTAAGAACTTCTTTGAACCGACTTCGGTATTTCAATCCAAATCCCTCATTCCTCGGAATTTTTAGATTAAACGTGCTGATTTCGAAGGTAGAAAATTGTTCCGATTCATTTTTTGTTAAAAAACATCCGATTCTCAAGCATTTTCATGAAAAATATTTGAAGAAAGTTCATATTTATATTTTCGACGAAAACTGGTTGTTCGAGCCTCAAATCAAAGTGTTTAAACTCAATCTTTTGGGTTAAAATCATGATATTTGGATTCGCCACTGTTCTCTGAACATTCCGAACCCAAATAAACTCATGATTTACACAGAAATCGAAGATTATGTTTTACGTATTTACTGTTTGATTTGAAAAATTCGTGTCGCAAACAGTGTCATCGAAGAACTTTACTTTTCGTTAAAATTTTATTCGATCGCAAAACTTAGCGTCGAAAACCTTTTGTTTTCGACATATTTTTATTCGATCGCAAAACTACGCGGCGAAAAACTTATTTTTTTTCATTCTTCGATTATATTTTATTCGATCGCAAAAGTCAGCGGCAAAACTTTAAGTTTTTTCGATATTCTTTTATTCGATCGCAAAACTACGCGGCGAATAACTTAAGTTTTTCGACAATTTTTTATTCGATCGAAAACTTACTCAGCGAAAAACTATTGTTTTCGATAACATTTTATCCGATCGTAAAAGTCATCAGCGAAAACTTGAGTTATTCGACACATTTTTATTCGATCGCAAAATTTATCAATCGAATAAACTGTTACTCGAATAAAAACACGCTGAAAAAGACTTAGAAAATTTTTCAAGACTTAGAAAAATTTTCGATCGCAAATTTTAAAGTTCGAATAAATTGTTACTCGAATTAAAACACGCTTCTAAGACTTAGTCAATTTTACAAATTTTTCAAAATTTTCACTAAGTCTTCCGCGATAAATCTTTAAACATACAATTTTTCTCTACATTCATTCTTAATCAAATTCATTCACTTATGAAAATTTATCGACTAATGAACCTTATATTATTTTTGCAGATAAGGCAACTCCCAACTACCCTCATATCTACTCATCTGGAAGTTATATGTCAGTCCAAGACAACAACTTCCAACTGGATTTAACGACGTTTCGGTGTCCGGATGACGTCATAATATCCATCCTCAAAGGACACCCTTTATGGCTAGCCTTGACCATGACGGCCATCGTACCAATGGTCTATCTCCAGCAATTCTGGGGATGCATGCAGAGTTTCGTCAACGGCAACAACATTGACTATATGACAAAGCTCAACACAAGACATATCGCCCTGACGAAAAATCTAATGGCCATGGTGCTCGATCTCCCGCACTACGATGAATACGACCAACTTCCAACGGATGCGGAGATCGTATAAGACATGCTCCGGATGGGATACAAACCTCCGCTAACTAAACTGGCCAACTTTCAAAATAGCGGGATTCCTCATCTGCGGAAGACACTGTTCCGCATCATCAACAAATGCCTCTCCCCAAAACACTTCGGCTTCGACAAGGCGAATGGAAACATCCTTCGCATTTTTCAAGGAGTGGTCTTCTCCAAAAGATATGACGTGGCCCAGCTGATTTGGAACGATCTAGCGGACCAGATGCATCAGAGGGAGACAAAGTCGAAGGCCAGATCTCTTCCATATGTACGGTGGTTCCCGGTAATGATCTCGCATTTCATGGAAGTCCATCAAGAGATCCCGAAGCTACCACCAGTTGCGGACTACACTCCGCCACGCCTTCGATTCTTCCACAACCCGAAGGCCGCCGATCTAGCACTCCAACCAATCCTGATCCCATTGGAGCTGCTCCGTTTAGCTGATCCAACTGAAGATACCAAGACTACTGCCAGAACAACTCCATCACGGAGGCGATGGTACGTGCCATGGATCCAGCCCCAACACCTTCTCAAAGGGAATCCTTGGTAACAACAACGGAGCCCGAAGTCACGCCTCAGGACATTGAACCCGAAGGTGTGCCACACGATATATCTCCTGAGGCAACCGATTCTGATGAAGCACACAGACTCCAACGAAGGGGCTCTCGCCGACAACAACTTTCAGCCTCGTCTGCAGTGCCTTCACTCATACCAACTTCGGAGATTCATCCACCACCAAGTGATCAGCCCACTGAACAGATTCAAATTGAATCTGTCTCAACACCCATAGAGGTGATACATATCGTATCATCTCAAAGATTGGGTGGAAGCCCTATTGGACCCCCGATATCTTCGGTGCCAATAATAGGCCAACCCTCTGAAGTGGTGACTTCAGGGTTGATAAGGGATGTCCTTGGACGTTCCGGACCCTCAAGACCTACTCTACGGGGCACATCGGAAATCTACTCCGATGTTGTGACAGTGGAGCGCCTCCGTGGCCCCACTCCACCGATGTTCGTGACGGAGCACAGACTACAAGAAGCGCTCTCCTCAGCCCTATCTTCTCTAGAAGATCGTCTGATGGACCGAATGCTCCATGCTCTCGAGACTTCCCGAAGAGACACCGGGAAAACAACGGTCTCAGAAGCTGCTCCCACCGACACACAAACCACACCCGTCTCCTCACCACTTCCTACCACCACTATACACACCCCACTACAACCAATCCTCACCACCCCAACTCTCTCACCCTCACCCTCACTTATCAATCCATACACCATCCCGATCACCCAGCTTCATGATATCCTCATCTCACGCCTTCTCGCCCTAGAGACAAGATCTCCCGCAGAAGAAAGTCTCTACAAAATATTAATAGATGAACCAGAGCCGCCAGCACAAACATCGTGTCGTGAATAAAGCTCCTGCACAAAGCGTAGACATGACGATCCCGATGATCCGGATCGTCATGAGGGGGAGAAACGGCAACGAACAACAAGGAGCGGCCGTGAATTGAGTCAGACAAAGACTCAAGAAGCTGGAGGATCGTCCTCACACCCACCAACCACACAATCTCAAACCTGCCAACAAACAACCACAGCTCCCACCATATCCCAAACACTAACCCTCTCTCCTACAAATCCAAATCCGATCTCAACCTCAAACCTCCCCCAAGTCCATCAAGAAGAAGTTGCCTACGATTCACATCTGATCGTAGATGATTACATCCTAAACGAGAAGTGGACGACGGAATGGAAACTAGAGGAAGCTGCTCAAGCTCGACTCGCCAACATCAGATACTTCCTACAACAAGCTTCAGTGGACTTGGTACTGCTTGAAGAAGAAGAACTTCAAGAGGGCGTGAACTACAGTTCTACCCTCCCTGAGCTACCCGAAATGATAAGGCTCAGAGTCGACTCTCCTCCCCGTCTATCAAAAGGGACAGTTAGAGTCGAGACGCCATGGGAGAACGTCAGAATTGAAGTCCCTTTCATTGAAGACATAAGAAAGCAGATTTGGAGGGCTCCAAACAAGATTAAGAAGCTTAATGAACTAAATTTGAGGGGCATCTCACACTGGGAAGATAGGAAGAAAATGGAGCATATCTTCATGCTCAATTATCTCGGACCCGATCGTAGTCGCATTCCAGCTGATCAACTGAAGGAAAACTTCAAGAACAAGCCACCGATTCTGCAACTTGTCGGAGTCTCTCATACGATCGGAAGATATCCAACTCCTATCTATATCATTGAGGAGCGGACAGCAACCGCACTCGAGAAGAGATAGATGAAAGCTATCTCCCATTCCTTCCACCGGATGAAGTCTACCAATTATATCAAATGTACAAGAGAAAGTACAAGACACATCCTGGATATATCAAGACTGAAGGACTCGAGGGGCTGAAAAGATTCATGGTGCGGCAGATCAAATATCACACCGCACACGACCTTCAAATTGCAATAGAGAACAACATGAAGAAGGTCAACATGGAATCTCCGCTCATGAAGGGCTTCCCACTCAATAACTTTCCCGAGAACTACATCTTCAAGACACCTGGCCTCGCCATAACCTATCTAAATCCAGTCATTGGAAAGACAAGGGCTATGATGAAGTCAGAACTCCATAATTTCTGCGACGGTACGCTAAAGTTAGTGAGGAAGAACATTTAGAAGAGATTGGGAGAGATCACCGAAGAGACAATCTTCGAAGATCTTTGTGAAGAAGAGGGCCTACTCCTGAACGAGCTTCTGGATGCAATAAATGAGAGATTGGAGTTGAGGAATGTTGTTCGACGCTACGAGACAACATTGAGATTGAGGAAGTCTTTTTACGCCCGACGAGGATAAAAGGGGCAGAAACAAAGACAAGCACAAAGGGGGAGATTGAAGAGAATATTAGAATTGTGCTTTATTATTTCATTATCCTAGGGGCGCAATAAGATGTTTTGATAGTGTAGGACTTAAGAGTAATTATACCTTAGATATAGGTATAAATATGATGTACACTATCAAAGTTAAAACGAGTTTTATTATTCAGAAAACACAAGTATCGAATTCATATTTTAAACGAGAGATCACGCTCGAAAATTTCGGAAAAGCTAACAACCTCTCTCAAGATCTTCAACGTGGATATTTGGTCGATCGTATATCGTAAGATTTCTTACTCGAATACCGAGAATTCGTGCTTAGATTGCTTGTTGATTGATGAATCAGGACCTAACAGTGTGCGGTGTGATACTTAATTTGCTGCACCATGAATCTTTTCAATCCCTTGAGTCCTTCATTCTTGATGTATCCGGAGGGCGTCTGATATTTTCTTTTGTACATCTGATATAGACGATAGACCTCATCCAGTGGAAGAAAGGGGAGATAGGTCTCATCTATCTCTTCTCGAGTGCGGTTGATGTCCGCTCGCTCAATGTGGTAGATTGGGGTAGGGAAGCTTCCAATCGAATGCGAAACCCCCACGAGATGGAGGATCGGTGGCTTGTCCCTGAAGTTTTTCTTCATTTGATCCGTTGGGATGCCACTTCGATCTGGACCAAGATAGTTGAGCATGAAGATGTGCTCAATTTTCTTCCTATCTTTCCAATGTGATATACCCCGTTGGTTTAGTTCGTTGAGCTTCTTTATCCGGTTAGGAGCCCTCCATATATGCTTTCTAACATCTTCAATGAACGGAACTTCAATTCTGATATTCTCCCACGGCGTCTAGACTCTGACTGTCCCTTTTGATAAGCGGGGAGGAGATTTGCGATCGTTAAAATTTGCGATCGAATAAAAAATGTGTCGAATAACTCAAGTTTTTCGCCAATTAACGTTTACGATCGAATAAATTTTTATCAAAAACAATATTTTTCCGCTGAATAATTTTTCGATCGAATAAAAAGTAGTCGAAAAACTTAAAGTTTTTCGCCGCGTAGTTTTGCGATCACATAAAAGAATATCGAAAACATAAAGTTTTCGCCCCTTATTTTTGCGATCGAATAAAATTTAATGGAAAAATTAAGTTTTCGTCGCGAAGTTTTACGATCGAATTAAATGTTATCGAAAACAAAAGGTTTTCGACGTTGAGTTTTGCGATCGAAATAAACTTAACGAAAACAAAAGTTTTTCGACGACACTGTTTGCGATAAAAACTTTTTCGATCGAAAAATTTTCAAATCAAACAGTAAACGCGTAACACGTAAATTTCTATTTCTGGGTAAATCATGAGTTAATCTGGATTCGGAACGTTCAGAAAACAGTTGCGAATCCAAATATCATGATGTTAACCTATACAGTCGAGTTTAAACACGTTGATTTGAGAGTTTAAAATCGTTTTTAGTCGAAAAAGTATGAAAATGAAATTTCTTCAAATGTTTTTGAGAAACAGTTTGCGAATCGTGTGTTTTTGACCGGAAAGTGATTCGAAATGTGTTTCTACCTTCGAAATCGGCGAGTTTAGAAAGAAAATCACTGAGATTAGTGAAGTTTTGGTGAAATCGCCGAAGAGAGTTCGAAGTGTTTCGAAGTCGAAACGTTTTTCGATGGAGAGAAGTTGCGTGTGAGCGAGTTTTTCGATCGATAAAGTGGTATTAATACTTTACGATCGGGTAAAAAATAATTTGGGTTTGCGTTAATATTCAGATCTGATTAAACTAAAATTTAATCTTTTATGAATTAATCCAAAAGTAAATTGCATTATGCTCCCTGTATTTCTGAAAGAAATGCAATTATATCCTATTGTTGATGGAATTCAACACTTGACTCCTCGGATGAGCACGAAATTTTCTGTGATGCTTAGAAAAAATATTAGAAGTCATGTTTTATAAGTAAATCATATAGGAGATAATAACAAATTCTCATATTAAACTCCCCTTCAACAATTGCATTTTAAACTTTTCGTCATCGAAGCACATATTTAGTACTTAAATTTACTATTTAAGTACAAGTAACGCATTTTAAGCAATTCAGAATGGATTCATTAATATTTTGCGTTTTTCAAAAAAAAATTCGCCTTTTATCAATTCTGAACCAATGCATTTAAAATTTGCGAAATTATATTTCCAAAAGAAATTTCAAAAATATTTTTGTTTTGGGGGTCAGATGGGACATTATGAACATTATCACACAAAAATTTCTCATGACATATAAAATAATAATTTGTCGTCAAATCATGTAACTAAACTAACATTCTAAGATCTTAGTATGAATCATTTTGACAACTCTCGCAAGTTTCGCTCTTAGCACTCAATTTATTTTTATCATGGAAATATTTAGTAGATATATCACTCATATCATCACGACAAAATTATATCAATTTGTTTGTTATCGTAGCATATTTAATCAACTTACCAAGTGAAAGTTCATCATTTTGAATCAAAGGGACTTTAAAGGCATTATTTTTAGGCTCTGACTAAAAGGGTAGAGTAATTTTGGGTTTAGACAAACTAGGCTCTTTGAATAAGAGAAGGTCACATGCATTTTTAGACAAAGTACTTAATCATATATCGAAGAAATATTTTTGTGAGTTTTTCAAAATAGACAAAATTATCATCATCCCCCATTTTTTTTATTATTAGTATATATATATACTATTTTATTTTTATTTTTCTTTATAAAAAAATTTGGGATAGAGTCACGCAAGATAATCAAAGAATATCAAGAAGCACATGGAATATCACTTAGAAGCATAATAGAGCATGTATAACACTTTTCAAGTAAGATTGAGATTCAACATGCCGAACTTAGCAATAAGGAATTGGAATCGTTTTTCATCCGATGCCTTAGTGAATAAGTCGGCAAGTTGAAGCTCCGTTTTTACAAAATACATATCTATAGTGCCTTTTTCTACATGATCTTTTATAAAATGATAGAGAATATCTATGTGTTTCGTGCGTGAATGGTGAACATAATTGCAAGTTATGGTAATAGCACTTTGAGAATTAATGTAAATGGGAATGTTATTAAATTCAAACCCTTAATCGCGTAGTTGTGTTCGCATCCATAGAACTTGCAAGCAACAACTGGCACCGCCTCGGCCGTCGATGTTGACACGCAATTTTGTTTCTTTGAGGACCAGCAGACCAACTTTTCGCCTAAAATTTGTGCTCCGCCAGACGTGCTTTTTCTGTCCATTCGACAACCTGCATAATCAGCGTCAGTATATCCAATTAATCTAAAATCAATATCTTTAGGATACCATATCCCTAAGTTGGGAGTTCCTTTGAGATAGCGTAGAATTCGTTTGACTGCATGCATGTGGGACTCCTTCGGGTCAGCTTGATAACAAGCACAGAGATGCGTGGCGAACATGATGTCGGATCGGCTGGACGTCAAGTAAAGAAGAGATCCGATAATGCTCCGATAGGTTGTAATGTTGACTGCCTTGCCAGACGGATCAGCATCCAATGTGCAGTTTGTTGATATGGGAGTATTCATCGGTGTGCTCTTGTCTTGATTAAATCTCTTCAGAATAACTCGGATATATTTGGTTTGACTGATGAAGATTCCATCTTCGAGTTGCTTTACTTGTAGTCCAAGAAAGAATTGAAGTTCTCCACTAAGCTCATCTCGAATTTGGTCTTCATGAGTTCACCGGATTTCTGACAAAGACGTTCATTCGTCGAGCCGAAGATGATGTCATCAACGTAAACTTGAACGATCATCAGATCTTTGCCTTGTCTTTTGATGAAGACTGTCGTATCGATGGTGCCTCTTATGAAGTTGGACTTGACTAAAAATTCACTTAGGACATCATACTAAGCACGAGGGGCTTGTTTTAGTCCATAGAGAGCTTTGTCCAATCGATAGACATGATCGGGATGATTCTCGTGCACGAACCCGTCAGGTTGAGCGACGTAGACTTCTTCTTTTAACACACTGTTGAGGAAGGAGGTTTTAACATCCATTTGATATACTTTGAAGTCTTTATGAGCCGCGTATGCTAGAAATATTCGAATTGCTTCGATACGGGCAACCGGAGCATACGTCTCGTCGTAGTCAATTCCTTCTTGTTGATTGTACCCCTTGGCTACGAGTCGTGCTTTATGTCTGATTACTTCACCGTTCTCGTTCTTCTTATTCTTGAAAACCCATTTAGTTCCAATTATTGCTTTGCCTTGCGGTCGAGGAACTAATGTCCAAACTCGTAGACGCTAGAATTGGTTGAGTTCATCTTGCATTGCGATTACCCAATCCGGGTCTTTAAGAGCTTCGGCTACCTTAATTGGTTCGTTTTGGCTTAGGAAGCATGTGAATAAGCCCCTTTGTGTAGATGTCCTAGTGCGTACTCCACTTGAAGGATCACCGATTATTTGGTTAATAGGATGAGCTCGAGTCCATTTGCATTCATGAGGAATAACCGAAGTAGATCCTTCGTTGGTTTGTAGATCGAGACATTCTGAATTGATGGGCTGATCATTCGTAGTTGGGAAATTCAATTCTGAGGTTGAATTGGAAGGAATTTCCTCATCTGCATTTGTAGGAGCTGCAGCACTAGTGGAAGATTCAGAATTAAGAGAATCCGTAACATTTGTCGGAGTTAGAGGATTAAGAGTCTCAATTTGAATTTCTTCCATTGAGAGAAGGAGCACTGCTTGGTATAGAATGAGACGAAACAGGCATTTGAGACTCCTTCCGATAAAAATGTTCAAATAGAAAAGTCCAAATCTTCTAGGTCAGCGGGAATTGCTTCTCTTGACTTTGAGGTAGAAGTTGTCGAAAGTTGTTGACTTTGTGCCAACACGCCTATAAGCTCGGGTTCTGAACTGTTTTGTTCAGAAGCCAATTCGGTCACTTCTTGAAAAGTGACGTTGTAGCTTTCCAAGATAGTACGCGAAGACTTGATATAGACTCGGTATGCTTTAGAAGTGGATGAATATCCAACGAAGACGGCTTCAAATGCTTTAGGGTCGAACTTGCTTCGATGCCCCCTATCGTTGGCCACAAAGCATTTACACCCGAATACTTTGAAGAAAGAGATATTCCGAATCCTTTTAATTATTATCTCATACGGTGTCTTTTCAAAGCGTTTGTGAATAATCGTCCGGTTTTGCGTAAAGCATGCGGTACGCACTGCTTCAGCACATAGAAAGTGAGGGAGACCAGAATGGATCAACATTGTTCTTGCAGGTTCAACTAGAGTCTGGTTCTTCCGTTCTACGACGCCATTTTTTGTTGAGGCATTGTTGAATAATTCCGAGTGACTGATAGTAATTGCTGAGGCATTGATTCTTGAATTCAGTTCCGTTATCAATCCGGATTACTTGGATTTTCTTTTGCAGGAGATTCTGAGTTGTATTCACAAAGTTGATTATCAAGTCTCCAGTCTCATCTTTTCTCCGGAGATATCTTGTCCATGTGTAGCGAGAATAATCATCAACAATTACTAACACGTATTTACGATCGTTGATACTTTGTATACGCATTGGTCCACAGAGGTCCATGTGAATTAATTCTAAGGGTCGAGATGTAGAAGTAATTTGTTTGAGTTTGTGTGATGCTCGCTTCATTTTACCCATTTGACAAGCCGAACAATTATGTTCTTGATGTATGGAAATCGTTGGTAGTCCGTGTACCAACTTGTTGATAGAGAGTTTGTGAAGAGCTTTGAGGTTTAGATGAGACAAACGTTGATGCCATAAGTTGTTCCTCTTGATTGTTGTCTGTGAGATGAGGCAAACAGCTGTCGAAGGTCGAACTGTTGTCAGATTGATGGTGTAAAGATTAGATATTCGAGATCCTGTTAGAAGTTCTTGATCCTGACTATTTAATATTTTGCACTGATCAGCTAGAAACACCACTTGAAATCCTTTGTCACAAAATTTTCCTATGCTGAACAGATTGTGTTTAAGACCTTGGATGTAAGAGACATCTTTAATCGTCAGATTTTGCAGTAGAATATCTCCAAAGCCAAGTATTGGAGCTGAGTCGTTGTTGCCAAATTTGACTTTTCCGTTGTAACGGTCTTGGTAGTTGCTCAATAGTTCTTGATTTTCCGTCATGTGTGTGGAGCAACCAGAATCTAAATACCACACATGATGGATCTGCATAAAATTTTTAAAGAGTTTTAGGTACCCACTTAGTAATGGGTCCTCTCGGGTTAGCAGATTTGGAAGGTAAGATTTGTTCATTTTTGGTTCCTAAACCATTTATGCTTTTAGGTACCCAAACCAACTTGGTATTAGTTGGTTTAAGTGGTACCTCTTTAGGCAATTTGGCCTTTTGGGCTTACGTTGGCCTAGATGGTGTCTTGGGAACCCATTGAGGTTGAACCTTACATGGGAGGTTAATTTCAGCGCGGACAAATGTCTTATCAGTCTTAGTGCATGAGAAAATCTTTTCTCTAGCTAGTCTATTAAGATGTTTGGCTGAGTGTACTTTGACCGGATACCTTAAATGAGGAAAAGAATGTAGCGAGCTATAAGCTTTCTTTATAGCCTGACCTTGTTTCCTTCGAGACTTACGATTTGCATTTGTCTTAGAATGATGGTATAAGCGTTTAGAAGTAAAGATTTCAAAATTTGTGCTTTCAAAATTAATAGGCTTTAACTCATATGTGGAAGCAACAATATTAAAATTCGAAACGACTGTTTTCTTACGAGTGTCCATAGTTTTCGATACAGAAGAAAATTTTGAAAATAAATTTTTTCTATCACTTTTCTTTTGAAATTCTATCTTAGGCACTCTTTCTTTTGCATGCTTCACCTCTTTTTCTACTCTACCTGTGGATGGAGTAGAAAAAGAGTTAGAAAAAATCTTTTTCCCTTTTGAATCATTTAAGGACTCTTTACCTCCCTTTATGCTTTTTAAAGAAGATTTATCTTCTTTGAAAATATTTTGTAAAATAATGGGATGTGTTTTCTTAAATGTAGTCTTGTCCTTAATTAATGATTTTTCTTTTGAAGTAAAATCAGGACAAAATTTTAAAATTGAGGAAGTTTTGAGATTAGAAATCTCCAATAAAAACTCATTCTTTTCAACTTTGAAATTCTTTCTTTCTATTTCTAAGGAGGCGTTTAAATCAACTATTTTCTTAATAATAGCAGGTATATAACAAAAAGAGAATTTTGAAAATGATCAGTATTTTCTTCCTGAACTTTAGGAAAATCTTCTAAAGGATATATTGAATTATAGTCACTAGACATGTTAATTTCCCGTGTCTTGTAACTATTATTCAATTCGGTGTAGTCAAAGGTGATATCAGTCCTATTAGTGACTTTTTGTTTGGATTCTTCTAAGACATTTATTTCAGAAGAGTTAGTAAAGGCCATTAGAGAAGTTAATCCTAATCCCACATTGACCTTTTTTAAGTTACAGGGATTGTTAAAACCTAAGCCTTCTTTAGGATTATAAAATTCCATATCAAGAGGTTGATTTAGAAATATAGTCTGATCCGTTTGCCCCCTTTTTTATTAGAAGATCGTCTAAAGTTTTAATCCTAGAGTAAAGCTTCTTACGTTCGTCAGAGATTTCCTTAAAATTATTTCTAGAAATTTTTAAATCTCTCTGACAATCGCTAAGAATCTTACTAAGGTCATTAATTTTTATCTCAGAGGTAGCTATCATAGATTCAAGCCTAGTTATGGTTTCCTTAGCATTAGATAAGAGGATTTCTAAGTGAATGGTTCTATCTAATTGCTTTTGGAAACTATTTCACTAAGGGCTAGTCTTTCTTCTAATTCATTTTTGCTATTCCACTCTTTCTTCATGTTAGAATACTTAATTTGTAAAGACTCTAACATGTTTAATAATGTAGAATTTGGCATCGTTACCTCTTGTGATGATGTGGATGCTTTTTCTTCATCATTTGACCTCCTTGATGAATTATCGTTTGATGCATCGTCAAGGTACACCATTAGAGCAAGATTTTCGTCTTCAGAATCTGTGGTATCTTCGAGCCAATGCTCTTGCTCCGCCTACAGAGCTACTCCAGCCTCTTTTTGTTTAGTTAGTTGGAATTTTTTGGAGTAGTAGTTGGCATCCTTTTTCTTGGGAAGTTTGCATTCTCTGGTGAACTGCCCTATCTTACCACAATTATAGCACTTTTGTGCTTCTTTGGCGTTTTTAGATTTTGATGACTCGGCTGGTCTTTCCTTCTGCCTAGAGCTTGATGTCCGAAGTCTATTTGTCGAAGAGGATGATTTCTTTTTATAGAACTTTTTACTCATCATCTTAGTAATGAGAGCCAATTGTTTCTTGAACTCCTTCATGTCTGGCTCAGAGTCCGATTCGGAATCATCTTCTTCTTCTGAAGAACTTGGCAACTTGATGCTTTTATCCTTGCGAGATCGACTCGTTTTTCTTTCAGAGACTATAGTTATAGAGTCTTCGATATGCTTGCCCTTAAGTTCTTATTGTATCTCGCTTATATCTTTTTCGTGTTGAGCGAGATTATCAAAGACTGCGTGGATATCCATTTCGTCCAAATCCTTGTTTTGACGGATTTGCATGGATATTTTCTTCCACTAGGATTGAAGAGAAGAAAGAAATCGGATGTTGACCTCCATGTTGGTCTTGAAAATGTCTATCTTCCTCATCTTGTTGAGAAGAGTTAGATAACGTTGATAGAGTTCATAAACGTTTTCCTCTGTCTTTGCTTTGAATGAGTCATAGGCCGTGAGAATATTGGCTTTCTTGGCTTTGACTCCAACTTCGATTCTTTGCATCATTTTGTGGAGTTCATCCACGTAGCTTTTGCACTAGATAGACCATCTATTTGCATATAGATGTCGTTAGGAATTCCTTGCATTAGGAAAGTTTTGGCTCCTAAATCCGCTTTTGCTCTTAATCGCTCCCCCTCGGTGTATTCACTAAGGATTTTGAGTCTTCTAGAGGCGGGAATGGGATGATTATTGGTGGCATCGCCTTCTTGGATGAGCCAAAATTGAGCGGGACTTTCTTGAAGAGAAGCTATCAAATTTGTAGCTTGCTCTTTTGTTTCCAAGAAGTTCATGAATCGGCTTTTCCATATGGTGTATTCGCCTCTTCGTAGAATTGGAGGGCGGACGTCGTTTCCGAGTGAGTAAGCATCCATTTGTAGTTGATTGGTAGGATCTTCGTGAAAGTTTGGAATCGAAATGGTAAAAGTGCTTCATAAGTGACAAACTTCGTTAGTAATGTTTGTTACGTAATTTAAGCAATTTCCCTTTCATACCTATTTTTGGTTGTTAAACAGAAATTGTTTTGATTTCGAAAAATATTTGGTATTATAATTGATATTTCAAAATTTTGCTAATTTCGAATTTTGATTTCTATCAAAATAGTGTTAAATGTGTGTGTGTTTGAACAGTAATCGAAAAAAATTTTGAGCAATAAAGTTTTCGATTAAAAAAATTTCGAACCTATAATCGAAAAAGATTTTTGATTGTATAAGTTTTTTGTTGTATTTATCGAAAATTATTTTTCGAACGTAAGAGTTTTGCAGAGTAAATATCCTGTCGAATAATTGTTTATCGCAAAAACCTTTATCGAAAAATTAAAAGTGATCGAAAAACGTTTTGTGAAGTTTGACTCAAATTGTTGACTAAAAGTTTTTCGAGTGTGAATTATTCGATCAAAATATGTTTTAGTTAAATTTTGACTTTAAATGATCGAAAATCTTGTGATCGGAAAACTTGTTTTACTATTACAAGCTTTTCGTGTCAAAATTAGATATTTATTTAGCAAAAATAGTATCCGTCGAAAAACACTACGCTTTATTATGCTCGAAAAAGATAGTTATATATGAATCGAAAAACTATTTATCAAAAATAATTTTTTTGGAGTCTTATATTTGAGTAAAACACACGAGAACAGTGTTTGTCATCGAAAAAATTCTCGGCTGCAAATTTATTCGAAAATATTTTTCAAGCCAATTTTTTCGATCGAAAAACCGATCGAAGAACAGCCAAGTTCAATGTAATAGTGAAAATTCCAGATTCAACCGAGATGTTCAAGTTAGGTGCTGAAATTCTGGATAATCGCTCGTTTCTTAGTTCTGAATTTGAACAAACACAGGATCAACCACGTTTTACAGCAAAATTTATTGATTATGAAGAAAATCAATTCGGAATCAAAACTTACTCGCAAACTCAAATATCGATCTAAATCAAAAATCTGAACTAATATGACATTCTAAGCGATCGAAATCAGTACGTAAATCATTCGTAACATATAATCTATCACTTAATCAGTAAGATCATCAACAAAATTTGCACACATTAACCGCATTGATCAAAATATATCTCACGTGAGTTTTTCGATCGAAAAATCTGGAAAAATTATTTTGATCTTATAATCGCAAATTCAATCCAAAAGCGATCACGATCTGCTCTGATACCAATTGTTAGGTCCTTATCTTATAGTTCGATTGCTTTTCTCTCTCTTAGAATGTGAAATCAATGCTTGTGATTTTTCCGAAAAATGAACTTGTATTTTTTCTCGATAGTGTACATTGTATTTATACCTATTTACATGGTATATTTACTATTTAATCCTACACTATCAAAACTACTAATTATTCCCCTAATTACAAGGATAACAAAATAACAAAGCATAATTCTAATGTCTCTACACGGTTCTTCCTCATGAACGTAAGTGTACTCGAGCTCATCCTGTCGACCAAATAATTTGTGATCCTTCAAGTGGAGTACGACACTAGGACATCTACACAAAGCGGACTATCCGCGTGCTTCTTAAGCCAAAACGAACCATTTAAGATAGTCGCAGACCTTAAGACACGGATTGGGTGATCGCAATGCAAGATGAACTCAAACAATTCGAGCGGCTACGCGTTTGGACACTAGTTCCCCCGACCGCATGGCAAAATAGTTATAGGAACTAAATGGGTTTTCAAAAATAAGAAGAATGAAAACGGGGAAATAATCAGGAATAAAGCACGACTCGTAGCCAAGGGATACAATCAACAAGAACGTATAGACTACGACGAGACGTATGCTCCGATTGCTCGTATGGAAGCTATTCGATTATTTCTGGCATACGCGGCTCATAAAGACTTCAAAATCTATCAAATGGACGTCAAAACCGCCTTTCTCAACGACGTGTTAAAAGAAGAAGTCTATGTCGCTCAACCGGACGGGTTTGTGCACGATAATCATCCTGATTATGTCTATCGATTGGAAAAAGCTCTCTACGGAATAAAACAAGCCCCTCGTGCTTGGTATGATGTTCTGAGCGAATTTCTAGTCAAGTCTAACTTCATAAGAGGAACAATCGATACGACATTTTCATCAAAAAGCAAGGCAAGGACTTGATGATCGTTCAAGTTTACGTTGATGACATCATCTTCGGCTCGACAAATGAACGACTCTGTTAACAATTTGGTGATCAAATGAAGGCCGAATTCGAGATGAGCTTAATGGGCGAACTCCAATTCTTTCTTGGATTACAAGTCAAGAAACTCGAAGATGGAATATTCATCAGTCAAACCAAGTATATCCGAGATATTCTGAAGAGATTCAATCAAGACAAGAGCACACCTATGAATACTCTCATGTCAACAAATTGTAAACTGGATGTTGATCCTTTTGGCAAGGCAGTCAACATCACAACCTATTAGAGTATTATCGGATATCTTCTTTACTTCACGTCCAGTCGACCCAACATCATCTTTGCCACTTAACCTTTGTGCTCGTTTTCAAGCTGACCCGAAGGAGTCCCACATGCACGCGGTCAAGCGAATTCTACGCTATCTCAAAGGAACTCCCAACTTAGGGTTATGGTATCCTAAAGACACTGATTTTAGATTAGTAAGCTATACTGACGCTGATTGTGCATGTTATCGAATGGACAGAAAAAGCACGTCTGGCAGAGCAGAATTTCTAGGCGATAAGTTGGTCTGCTGGTCCTCAAAGAAACAGAATTGCATGTCAACGTCGACGGCCGAGGCGGAGTACGACGCAGCTGCCAGCTGTTGCTCGCAAGTTCTATGGATGCGGACGCAACTACGCGACTACGGGTTTGAATTTAATAACATTCTCATTAATAGTGATTCTCAAAGTGTTGCTGCCATTACTTGCAATCTTGTTCATCATTCCGCACAAAACACATATATATTTGCTATCATTTTATAAAAGATCATGTAGAAAAAGACACTATAGATATGTATTCTGTTAAAACGGAGCTTCAACTTGCCGACTTATTCACAAAGGCATTGGATGAAAATGATTCCAATTCCTTATTGCTAAGCTAGGCATGTTGAATCTCAATCTTACTTGAAATGTGCTTTTCATGCTCTGTTATGCTTTTGTATGATATTCTATGTGCTTCTTGATCTTTCTTGTTATATCTTGTGTGACTCTATCTCTATAATTTTTTTATATATATACAAAACGATAAATAAAAATAAAATAGTATATATATATATATAATAATAATAATAATAATAACATAAAAAAAATAAAAATGGGAGATGACGATAATTTTGCCTATTTTGAATTAATCACAAAAATATTTCTTTGATATATGTTTAGTTCTTTGCTTAAAAGTTCATGTGACATTCTTTTATTCAAAGAACTTCGTTTGTTTTAGTAGACACAAAGCCACATCATATATGTGAGAATTTGAGCCTCAATATTTTTTTTGAGTGGGTCACACTTCAAAAGCCTATCTCGTGGTTTGTACTTCGTAGCCTCATTCTTGCTTTTGTGTTAGTTTGTCTTGAAAATGATACGGGCAAAATCTGGAAATTCCTTACTTGGCCCAAATTATCAATCATTTACTATTTTCTCTAGAGATCCCTCTTGAGCCTTCTCCAACATTCTTTTTTTTTTTAAACCCGATTTAGCCTTCAACCTTATTCATAAGTTTCGAGGTTGCTCAATCAAGAAAAAGAGGGGGAGGGAGAGAAAAAGAGATGCACATGATGAACTTCTCAATCATTATAAAACAGAAACACGGATCTCGCTGTGAACTTTTCCTAGATAATCTCATATACTCCTAGAAGATAAGCACATCGAAGTGAACTTCTCCAACGATAATCTAGAATTTTTATCGAGAAAACGAGAAGAGGAGCACGGCCTTGGGTTCGAATTCATAACTGTGAAACCTTTAAAGGGAACACGGTCTCGGCCCAAAAAAAAAGATCTCATCTCTCAAAGCGTCGTAAAGAAGAAGAGACTCATCTTGAGCAAAGTGCAGAAGAAAATAAAAGAAAAAGGAGCAGAAATGAATTTCAAATGGGCCCTTGGAATTGAAGAATTTTTAAGCTCACTATTCCAAAAAATATCGTACCCTTTTAAGTCAGAGCCTAAAAACAATCCCTTCAAAGTTCCATTCAAATTGATGGAATTTCACTTGTTAAGTTGATTAAATATGCTATGATAACAAATTAACTGATATAATTTTGTCGTGTTGATATGAGTGATATATCTACTAAATATTTCCATGATAAAAATAAATAGAGTGCTATAAGCGAAACTAGTGAGAGTTGTCAAAATGATTCATACTATGATCTTAGAATATTAGTTTAGTTACATGATTGGACGGTAAATTATTATTTTATACGTCATGAGAAATTGTTACGTGATAATGTTCAAAATGTCCCCATCATACTATGCTAAATTGCTTAAATGCGTTACTTGTGCTTATATAGTAAATTTTCATATGCATAATTGTATTAAATATGTGCTAAATTGCCGAAAAGATTAATCGTGCATTTCTTGAGGGGGAGTTTACATGAAAATTTGTTCTTATCTCCTAAATAATTTATTTGCAATCACGACTTCTAATATTTTTTTTAAGTATCAAAGAATATTTCGAGCTCATCCGAGGAGTCAAGTGTTGAATTTCATCACAGTTGGGACATAATTACATTTATTTCAGGAATACAGGGAGTCTTATGAATTTTTGGGTGCAAAAGTAAAAGATTAAATTTTTTTTCGTTAATCAGCCCTGATTTTTAACGAAAGCCCAAAATATTTTTTCACGGCCCAAAGCCCTTAAACTTTACCTGATCAAAAAGTATTAATATAACTTTCATCGAAAAAGTCATTCTCACGCAACCGAATACAATCGCTGAACTTTTTCAGATTCTCAAAGCTCTTCGGCGATTTCCAAAATATCATAAATCCTCACCAATTTTCTGTCATCGTCGAATTTTATGGTAGAAACAAGTTTTGGGTCATCTTTCCGTTTAGAAACGCACGAATCGCGACAGTTTTTCATAATCATTCGAGAAAATGTTTAACATCGCGACTTTTTTGATTAAAACATCTTCAAAACGCAAAATTAACGTGTTTAAACTCGACCATTCTGATTAAAAGCATGATATTTGGATTAGCAACTTATTTCTCATCTTTACGAGTCCAAATTAACTCATGATTTACCCAAAAATTGTCATTTGCGTTTTTAAGCGTTCACTGTTTGATTTCAAACTTTTTCGATCAAAATGTTCTTATTGCAAACAACGTCATCGAAGAACTTTAGTTTTCGTTAAGTTTTACTCGATCGCAAAACTTTGCGGCAAAAACCTTATGTTTTTTATATGTTTTTATTCGATCGTAAAACCTTATGGCGGAAAGTTTAGTTTTCGATTAAATTTCATTCGATCGCAAAAATAAGCGGCGAAAACCTTAGGTTTTTCGATACATTTTTATTCAATCGCAAAACTACGTAGAGAAAAACTTCAGTTTTTGACAACATTTTATTCGATCGCAATATTACTCATCGAAAAACTTTAGTTTTTGATAAATTTTATTCGATCGTAAGACTCAGTGGCGAAAATCTTGAATTTTCGATAATTTTTTATTCGATAGCAAAACTTAGCGTTTGAATAAATTCACGCTCGAATAAAATCCCGCTGAAAAGACTTAGAAAATTTTTCAATTTTTTTGCCTAAGTCTTTCGATAAAACTTCAACTCTTAGAAAAAAATTTCAAATTTTTGTTTTCAAAGTCATTTTCACCATCCACAATTACTTAATAAAAATTTGCATATGATTATTTCAATCTAATGAGTTTTATTCCTTCTTTTCAGATATGGCTCATCAAGAGTACTCTTATATCTACTCTTCATATAGTTGGCTGACGGTCCACGACAACAACCACCAACTGTACCTCGCCACTTTCCGGTGTCCTGATGAAATAATAATATCCATCCTCAAGGGACATCCACTATGGCCAGCTCTAACCATGACAGCGTCCGTCCAAATGGTCTATCTCCAGCAATTCTGGAGATGCATGAAAAGCTACATCGTTGGCAATGACGTGCAATACACAACAAATATAAACCAAAAGCACGTCATCATTAACAAGAACCTTCTGGCCATGGTGCTCGATCTATCGCATCACGAAGTCTACGACCCACTACCAACAAATGCGGTGATCGTGGAAGACATGCTTCGGATGGGATATAAGCCACCGCTGAAAAAATTGGCCAACTTCCAGAACAGCGAGATCCCACATCCATGGAGAACATTGTTCGGCATCATCAACAAATGTCTCTCACCGAAGCACTCCGGATTCGACAAGGAGAACGGGAACATTCTCAGAATATTCCATGGAGTCGTCTTCTCGAAGAAAAACGACATGGCCCAGCTAATTTGGAACGACTTAGCGGACCAAATGCGTCAAAAGGGAAATGAAGTCGAAGGCAAAGTTTCTCCCTTATGTACGGTGGTTCCCGGTGCTAATCTCCCACTTGATTGAAGTACATCCTGAGATCCCACGCCTGCCACCTGTTGGAGGTTATATACCGCCGAGGCTGCGGTCTTCCATAACTAGAAGGCTCCAACCGATGGCGCTCCAACTTGGTCAAAGGGCTTCCATCGTTTAGGTACCACAAAGAGCATCTTTCCTCATCTTCCCCATTTCGCACGCCGAGCAAAGATGCTCTTTGTGGTACCTAAACGAAGGAATTCCTTTGACCAAGTTGTCCATGATGAGCTTGTTTAGATCCTTGAAGTTGAGATGTGAGAGGCGCTGGTGCCAAAGGTTGTTCTGATGTAGAGAGGCTCGAGAGATGAGGCATGTAGGTCGAGTCCTTTTCAGATCAATGGAGTAGAGATTCATCTTTCTACGGCCTGTGAGCATCTCCGAACCTTCATCATTGATGACGCTACATTTGTTAGATTCGA
Source organism: Linderniella brevidens (assembly GCA_004919715.1). Taxonomy (NCBI): domain Eukaryota; kingdom Viridiplantae; phylum Streptophyta; class Magnoliopsida; order Lamiales; family Linderniaceae; genus Linderniella; species Linderniella brevidens. The sequence continues at coordinate 4,334,261 of SWDC01000158.1, forward strand.
AGAGAACCTTGAAGCCTTTGTCACAGAAGCGTCCGATGCTAAATAGGTTGTAGCTTAGGCCTTCGACGTATTAAACTCATTTGACGATGAGTCTGTCATGAATGAGGTCGTATGCCTAGCATGGGAGCAGAGTCACCGTTCCCGAAGTAGACTTTTTCGAGATAGCCTTCGAAAAAGTTGCTCAATAGCTCTTTATTTTCCATCATGTGTGAGGAGCAACCTGTGTCTAAGTACCACACGTGACGGACCTGCAAAACAAGATAAGCAAGTTTAGGTACCCGTATGAGGATGAGTCCTTCTTTAATTGCAGGTGAGGGGTTCAGTCTTTTTGTTGTTGTGTTGAGTTCTAAGTCAGCTTTATGAATAACTGACTTAGGAACCCATACACGGTTGTAGCCTATTGGATGCAGTAGGGATTTTGGAATCCACATTTGTCTGTTTTAACAGTTTGTTATGCTTGTCTTTGTCATGATTTTCGGGTGAGGTGTATCTCTTTTTTTTTGTTTTGTGAGATTGCTTGTATTGCATCTGAGATACATCATCAGGAAGAGGGGAAGAGAAATGTTTTCTTCTTTGTAAAATGGAAGTATTTTTTCAGAAATGATTGTTATGAGAACGTGGAGGTATATCATTGTTGCCATAAAAAGACTTAGATACCTGAGTAGAAAACAGCGAAACACAGTATGCGATATTACAAGACGAATTTTTTGAAAAGGTAAAGCGGTCGAAAACTGGAGTAACCAGACAAAGAGACAAAGAGCTTATCTTATATGGTTTCTTGAATTAACACGTAGGTGTTTCGGAAACAGAATAAGAGGATGAAGGTTTGTATATATCAAGAAAGTTTTGAAGAGTATAAATTTTGCTTAAAAGAACAATTCTTCATTCCAAATAGACTTTCTTTTCAGATTCCAGAGACGCGGTTAGATCGCCATTGCGAATTATCTTGGAATACAAATGGAGGAATAAATGGGTTTGGCCTGTTTGGAAGTACTTTTCTGATTTTTGTGTCCAAAAGGCGAAATAAAATCCGTAGTTAGCGGAGTGTTTCTAGTTTTATAACTATCGTTCAGCTCTGCATAACTAGACGCAACTTGGGCCTAATTTTTGTTTCTCCGTTTTTGTTCTTCTGATTCGATCACCTCTGTCGATTCAACAAAGACATAAGATTTTCCAGGCTTAAGCCAATGTGTTTAATGTCGTACAGAGAAAATACTTCATCTTTCTGAGGGTTCTTTTTATGTTGGAACCCCAAACCTTCATGATGAGTGTAGAATTCTACATCTTTTGGTTGATTGAGAAAGATGGTTTGATCGGCTTGACCTCTTTTTATAAGAAGGTCCTCCAATTGTTTGACCTTCTTATAAAGTCTAACGTGTTCTTTAGTGATCAATTCGTATTGAGAAGATACGTTTACACGTTCTTCTTCTCTTTCATTCAAATTTTTATTAACAGTGTTAACTTATCTTTCGCTATTCTCTACCTTTTCTGCTAAGTTTTCGTTTTGGATTCTGAAAAGGCTAACGATTCCTTAAGAAGCTATGTCTTCCTTTTGTTTGTTTAGTAAGGCGTGATTATTGTCAAATTTTCTTTTTAGTTCGGAGTAACCCTGCATTGCATGGAAAGCTTATGTATCTTTAGGAGATGGAGTGTATACCTCAAGGTCGGTGTGGGACGATCAGTTATGTTGGAGCCGGAGCCCAACTATTCTTCATCCGAGTCATAGTCCTTGCTCTTGACTATGAAAGCTTTTTCCTGCCTCTCCTCGTCCGACGTGTCGTCAAGCCACTCCTCTTCTTCTGCTAGCAGAACAATTCCTGCATCTTTGCCCTGGGAAAACTGAAGCTTCCTCTTGTAGTACTCGGTGTCTTTTGTCTTAAGTCTGTAGCAGTCCTTGTCAAAGTGACATGGTTTCCCACAATTGCAGCATTTCCGTGGAGCTTCATTTTCCTTGTTCTCGATTTCCTCGGGAGCGTTGGCTTTTTGTTTACCACTTGAGGTATGTTGCCTATTGTAGGAAGATGATGATTTATTGACGAATTTCTTATTCATCATCTTTGAGAGCATGGCCACTTGCTTCTTGAGGTCGTTGAGTTCTTCGTCTGATTTAGAGTCCGAGTCAGGATTGCCCGAAGAGTCGGATAAGATGACTTGCTTCCCTTTAGAAGTCTTTGAGCTTTTGTTGGTAGGCTTAATGGTCACGAGAGCAACTGGTTCCACATGAGCATTTGTCTTTCCTTCGTTCCTGATTTCTTTGGCGTAATCTATGTGAGAAAGGTTATCGTGCAGGGCATGAATATCCATGGCATCCAGGTCTTTGTTTTGTCTCGATGATCTTCTCCTTTCTTAGCTCTAAAGGAATCGTAGATAGTCAGGGTGCTCGATTTCTTGAAAAGGTGATACGTTAGGCTGAGCTTCAATGACAGTCCAAAATTCAGCTGGCCCTTCGAAGCTAGACGAGAGCATGTGATCGGCAAGGTCACCATCCATGATTTCTACGAAGTTGATAAAGCGAATTCTTTCAAATGCCATACTCGTCCCATCTTAGCATTGGGGGACGAGTGTCCCATCCAATTGCAAAGGCGTCCATGTTGTTTGGTAATGATCGTAACGTGAAAGAAATCTGTGAAAAGTCAGTTTCTAACAATTATATTCTAAGTATCGAAAAGTTAGAGTATGAGATTCGACCAAAATAGATAAGAATTTTCAAAGTCTTTAAAGTGAAAATTTGTTATATTTTAGACTTAGAAGTTTGTTGAAAACTTGTTAAGTAATTCTTGGGCAACGAGTAATTTTAATTGGCTAATCGGCGACAATTGTGAATTTCATGTGTTAACTTCCAGTCAACAATTAGTCGAAATTCGTTTAACACACATTGAAAATCGAGTAAGTATGAAATTCGGTTAATACGTCCACTGTCGAGTGAATCTGTCTGAGAATTGATAATATTCTGATGATTTTCAGGCAAGAAACAAAAATTCGAGTAAATTAAACGAATTTTTAATATCGGGTTAGGCTGATCGATTTTGGAAAATCGGGTTTTCCTGGCCAAAATTTGAAAATCGAGTATTTATGGCCGAAAGTTAAAAAATCGGGTAATCCTAGTCGAATTTTAAAATTTGGCTATTCGTAGCTGAATTTTAAAAATCGGGTAGTCCTAGTCGAATTTTGAAATTCCGTAATCCTAGACGAATTCTGAATTTAGCCGAGAGTTTTTGAAAATCTGCCAAATTTCAGATCTTAGTTGCCCGAAAATTAACTAAATTAGAATGATTTGCGACGTGTTGAAGAATTTTTGTGGAGATGACCCGAATCTGGGCACTGTTACATTCATATATCCAAAAATCAAAACTGTGGCAGAAAAGACGAATTTCATACTCGATTTTGGCTCAAATCTTACTCAAACTTGAACGAAATCGATGCAAAAGAGTAGAAAATCACTCATAAATGGTTGATCAAACTCTTAAGGGGATAAAAACAGTGAAATGGTTAAAAAAACGCCCAAAGGAACAAGAAAAAATCGAAAATGAAGTTTATTCAAAAACTCTTTTAAATCATATTGAAATCGAACGAAACTGGATTCAAATCGTTATGATCGATCCACGCTAGTCTATGATACAACTTGTTGGTCCATTTTCTACCAAAGAAGGATTCAAATATAGTTTTAAGCTTAGAGAATGAAGAATGCCTTTTAGTGTGTGCTTGTGTGTGTTTCCGTTTAGAGAATATATAAGGTGGCTTCCTTAGAATTTCTTTTGATAAAAATCCTAAAAGGGTATAGGGGGCCTAATATACCACATGTGTTGATATATTAAGGCATATGACCTAAACTATCTTATATTTACGTAGAAGACCCAATCTACTTGATTACAAAATAAGCCCAAGACGTATAAGAATTAAAGGACACTATAAAATATTCCTAACAGAAGGGTCGTTGGTAGACGAGGAGCAGAGTAGAAGTGCTCGAACAGATAGTCTAAGTCCTCGTCTTTTTCTGTTTCTGAAGTAGATGTCCCTTCCACGTATGTAGAACTGTGTTGATCTTCTGTCAACACTCTGATTAGCTCGGATTCTGGCCTGATGTATCCAGAAGCCACAGAAGGCATTTCGTTCGTTGACGCTTTCCATGATTGTCCTCCTTTCCTTCACGTAGACTCGATACGCTTTGGATGTCATAGAGTACCTTATGAATATGGCTTTGAATGTTTTATCATCGTACTTGCCTCGGTCTTCTCTATCATTTGCAACGAAGAACTTGCATACAGAGATCAAATAATGCCTATATTCGGGACCTGTTGGTTTGATTAGTTCGACGGAGTCTTCCCAAAATGCTTGTCAATGTTACTCCTATTTTGGGTGAAGCAAGCTGTGCTGACGGCTTCAACCCTGAGTAAATGGGGGAAGGCTCTAGCGAATCAGCATCGTACGGGCTTCTTCCCCTAGAGTCATGTTCCTTCTCTCCACTATTCCATTTTGTTGTTGAGTCTTAGCAGCAGAGTTTTGCTGAGATAGTCCAAGTGATTGATAGAAGTCATTGAGCCTTTGGTTCTTGAACTCGGTACCTTTATCTTTGTGGATCACTTGGACGTTGCATCTCAGCAAATTCTGAGTTGTCTTCACAAACGTGATAATCAACTATGATGTCTCGTCCTTCATTCTGGTCCACATATAGCGAGAGAAGTCGTCCGCGATCACAAGGACGTACTTTAGTCCGTTGATGTTCTGAACTATCATCGGGCCACAGAGATCCATGTGTCGTAGCTCGAGTGACCGAGAGGTTGAGATAATTTTCTTCGTTTGGTGGAACTCTTCATCTTCCCCATCTCACAAGAAGTGCACAGGTGCTCCTTATCGTACTTCAACTGGTAGTCTGGTGACTAACTTCTATGATTGCAGTTTATTCAGAGTTTTGAAGTTGAGGTGGGACAAGCATTGATGCTAGAGGTTACTCTGTTGCAAAGAGGCCTTTGACAGCAGACAGATAATCGTCGAAGTTCGGATGGTCTTCAGGTTTATGGGGTAGAGACTGGATTCCTTGGTTCTGGTGAGGAGTTTATTTCCATTCTCGCTGGTTCCATCGGAGATCATCACTAACGCTGCATCCTTCAGCTTGAAAGTTGGTCGTATGTCTCCGATCAAAGAATTACCCGATGCTGAAGAGATTGTGGCTGAGATAGTCGACGTACGAGATATCCTTAATTGGGAAGTTCTCATGGATTATATCGTTGTGTCCTAGAATGGGAGCGGATTGGTTATTCTCAAAACGCACTTTGTCACTGAATCTCTCGGTGTAGTTGTTCAACATTTCTTTTCTTCCAGTCATGTGTGTACAGCAACCAAAATCCAAGTACCACACATGATGGACCTGCAAAACAGATTAAGGAGATTTAGATACCCATTTAAGGACGAGTCCTCCCTTATTTGCAGATGGTGATTTGTGTAGACTATTTGGAGATTTGGGTTCTAAGTAGGCTCTAGGCATATGGCATTGCTTAGCTTCTGATTTAGGACCAATATCTTCTTAATTCCTAGTGGGTAGCATATATTAGTGCTCGATGCAAATTCTTGTTTGGTCACCCAAATTTGCCTAGTTTCTAGACTCTGGCCTCGGCTTTAGTCATAGTGTGCTTTGAATTTTTAGATGTACGTTCTTCTTTCTTGTCAAGTTTAGACTTATTTTTCGTAGAAGTACGTACTTCCTTTTTTGATTTGTTAGCGGTAACATACCTACAACGTGAACTAGTAGCACTCGAATCATATACACAATCATTGGAGTTCAAACGCTTAACAGTCTTTAAATTGCAAAGTTTTTATACTAAAGAAGAGAAAATACCAACACGGTCTGAAATACATGAAGCTACATGCAATCGAAATAGTCTTACAAGAAGGAACAAAAGTTAAGTTTTGCTTCTTCTTTTAGAAAAAAGAGCAGCGTCCTCCTTTTGAGTCCTTGTTGCCTTCTTCTCCTCCTTCCTACTTATATTTTTGACAATGGGCGCATGTGAAAACGAGTTAGTCGAAACATTTTTACAAGTGACAACTTTCTTTTTTGTTTTTCTAGCCCGTGTGAGGGCGATTCGTTTTGGGGCTTGGCTAGATTTCTGAGGTCGAAGCTTTATTCGTGTTGGGGTATGTTTAAAGTAAGGAGATCTTGCTTAGCAATTTCTTCTTCTCGGTCTAGAAGTTCTTCCTTTCTGACTCTAATGATGAGCGTAAATCCGATATTTCTCGGATTATTGGTGGAATATAAACACTAGATGTACTAGCTTTAGCTTCGTCAGAGGTTTCTTCCCCGACAGTCGTGACTTCCTTCGAGGAAGTGCAAATATAGTTTGTAGACAAAGGAATTTCCCTAGTCTTGTAACTATTGTTAAGTTCTGCATAATCAAACGGGATTTCGGCCCTTCAATTTGCATCTTACTTTCCTTCTCAAGAGCATCTATTTTAGATGCTCCCGTGAAGGGCATTAGATGAGGCAAGTTTAAGTTGAGAAAACGAACGTTGTAGAGTGGTAAGGGTGTCTTCCTATGGAGCTCACGAGGTTCTGTTTATCCTAAACCCTCATGTCGATTGTAAAATCTCGTGTCCTTAGGCTTGTTTAAGAAGATCGTTTGATCCGTTTGTCCTCTTTTCTTAAGAATATCCTCTAGACTTTTGATCTTAGAGTATAATTGCTTACATACCTCAGGCATAAGGATGTACTCATTTGTTTTAGTAACTTACCCAATTTCACATGTTTTCCAACTACTTGTGAGTTTGGAAACTTGAGCTTTGAGCTTCTCTATTTGTTAGTATCTATTAGTAACTCTCTCAAGTGCAGCTTCTAGCTGACACATGAGACTGCCTTTTTCTCTTAAGTTTTTTAGCAAACTTTGATGGTTATTTTTCTAATCTAACTTCCAAGTTCTTTATAGTCTTCTCATGATCTACAGAGGTACTCTTGGTTTGCTCGTAGGCAGTGAGATTTGTGGTCAAAGCACTAAATTTAGTCTCAGATGTAACTAAACTAGCTTCTAAGGCGGTGACCTTTTCTTGGGCACTAACTAAAAGGATTTAATTATTAGCTAGCTTCTTTTCTAATGACTTAACGCTTTTACGTTCTTTACGGAACGCTTTATAATTCTCTTGTAGGACGTTAAGGTCAAAATAGTCTACCTTAATCCAAGTGGACGTTCCTTCTTCTTCCTTGTCCGAGACCTCGGGCTCCTTGCTCTCATCTTCCGACTCAGCTCCCTCGACAAAGGCCATCAGAGAGACGTCCTTCGGCTCTTTGTCCGACGTTTCCTCGAGCCAGTGATCTTGCTCGGCTATCTAGGTTAAACCAGGTTTCTTTTGCTTGATCAACTACAACTTCTTGGGGTAGTAGTCTTCATTCTTCCTATTTAGGAGGTCGTAATCCCTGGCCCAGTGCCCTGGCTTGTCACAGTTATAGCATTTGACGAGTGGCGGCACTCTTGGATTTGGCTTGTTGAGGAGCTATCGGGGGTTGTTGGGAGCTAAATGATATCCTTTGTTTGTTAGTGTTAGCGGATGACGATGAGTTCTTTTGGAAGAATTTCTTTCTCATCAATTTCTTCATAATGGCCATCTGCTTTTCAAACTCTCTTAACTCAAGGACGGAGTCGGATCCGGAGTTGTCTTCATCCGCGGAGCTAGGGAGCTTCATCGACTTCTCTTTAAAGTATTTCGAGCTCCTCTTGGGTCTGTTGTTGATTAATAAGGCAAGTGGATCGGCCACTTCCTTGCCTTTCGAGTTGCTCTCGATCTCACTAATATCATCGGCATGTTTTGAGAGGCTCTCGAAGACGATATGGATGTCGATTACATCGATATCCTTGTTCTATCGGATCAGGGTGGAAACTTTCTTCCATTTGGGAATCATGGTGGTGAGATATCGAACATTCAACTCCTTCGTTATGTGAGACGAGAATGCCTGGCCCTTGGTCCTTGGATTCCAATAAACTGAAGAACTTGTTCGCCATACGCTGTATTCCCCGCTTCTACACACCGATGGACGAATGTCACTTCCCATGGTGATGGTGTCCATTTTAGTTGAGTGTTCGGTTTTGATCGTTTGACGCGATTTGATTGAACTAGGGTAGTTGGAGTGAGAAGAGTTTGGATTTTCAAAGTTTGAGGAGTGCGAAAATCGGATTTCAAAAATCACGTTCGAAAGTCGCGGTGCGAAAATTGGGTTGCAAAAATCGCATTTCGAAAATCTAAGTTCGAAATTTTTTAGATTGCAAAAATCGTTCGAAAGCTTGATGCGAAAATCTGGTTTCGAAAAGTTGTTGCATAAATTTTGTTTCGAAAATCTCGTTTTGAAAATTTTTATACCAAAAATTATGGAAATGTCCCCGAAAATTTTTGGTTATTGCGTAGACAGTGGAATCTGACCCATTATATTATGCCGAAGTAGTGAGAGATCCTTAGTGGAGACAAGCTATGGCTGCAGAAATATCAACCCTGGAACAGAATGAAACATGGACGTGTGGCGTGTTGCCACCGGGCAAGAAAACGATTGGGATTAAAACGGTGACGGTGAGAGTGTTTCAATTTGTGGCTGCAGCAAGGGATGAGATTTACATCAGATGGATGTTCACAATGTTTCTGCATGGTGATTTGAGTGAGGATGTCTACATGGGTCTACCTCCGGGGTTAAGTCCTCTCGACCAAGTGTCGTATGTCGGCTATGAAATCTCTTTATGGTTTGCGGCAGGCTCCTCGGTTTTGGAAGGGGTATGTATTCTAACTGTCTAAAAATGATTATTCATCATTTTCTTTGTTTTAATCAGGGGTACAACTGTGTGTCCGTGTTTGTGTTGATGATCTCGTGGTTGGTGGTAATAATTCTACTGTTATTCAACGGTTTAAGGACCATTTGAGTTCTTGTTTTCATATAAAAGACTTGGAAAAATGAACTATTTATTGGAGTCAAGTTTGATCGCAATCGGCAGATAATATTTTTTTATCAGTGTAAATATGTTTTGGATATTGTTAGCGAAACTGGCTTGTTGGGTGCTAAGCCGTCTCATTTTCCTGTCAAACAAAATCACCCTTTGGCGTTGGCTGATGATGCACTCGTGATGGATACGGGCAAATATGGGCGATTGTGGGACGTCTGATCTATCTAACGCTGACACGTCCTGAGTTGTCTTATGGTGCGGATGTCCTAGCTCAGTTCATGCATGCCCCTGGGGAAACTCATCGGTCCGCTATTTTGCGCATTGTTCGGTATTGGAAGGGACATCTTGGACATGGTGTATTGTTACGCTCTGATTGTGACTTGACCCTACGAGGATATTGTGATTCGGATTGGAATAATTGCCCACAGACTCATCGTTCTCTCACTAGCTACTTCATCGTGTTGGATAATTCACATGTTTCTTGGAAGACGAAGAAACAACATACAGTCTCCAGATCCTCGGCTCAAGCAGAGTATCGATGTATGGCCATGACTACTTATGAATCACTGGGGTGAAACGGTTGCTCTCCTTTCTTGGTGTTGATCATTCTCGGTGGATGCATATTTATTGTGACAGTTAATCTGCTTTGCATATCGCAACTCATCCTGTCTTTCACAAGCGTACTAAACATATTGAGATCGATTGTCACTTTGTTCGTGATGAAATGCAGTGTGGTACTATTGTAACCCATTATATTTAGGCCGTGTAATTTGGTAATAAATAGGGTAATTAGTGCGTGGGATTGCGCTGTTTGGTTAAATTGTATTTGATCAATTAAGACGGAAATACAAAAACTATCTTCCAATCTTGTTAGGTAATGTTGATTGTCCATCCAGTCGTCACGAATCACCAAATAGATTAGAATAAACAAATATGTAAACGGGGATTAAATATGTAATTAACACAAAAATAGCAAAACAAGTTAATGTTGTCTATTCATACAAGAAGCAGTTGTCGGGAGCTTAACGATGATCTATGAAGGATCATTAGTTGATATAGAATTGAACCCGTTTATATGAAAGAAAAATAGAAGAAAAAATAAGGTTAAGTGAGGTGAAGGAAAGATTTGCCGACTAGGATAGAGAAAATTTAATAAATATAAATTTTTTATTTAGTGGAATTTATAGTGTAACATATGGTGGAGTACAGGATCTAGCCACGTTTACTGCTCCACACAAATGTCTACCGATTATTTCTGACCACGGTTATAATATTTGACGATTTTTTTTTCATTTTGAACTATATTTGTAACCTGCTTCCGGTAGGTACTCGTTATAATGGAAATAAACCATACGAATGTACGTATCGCGAGATAGGGGATAAAGCCATTTTTAGTCCCCGTTGTTTGCCCTTGACTCAATTTTGGTTAACGTTATATCGATATACCACATTTCTGTTGGGGATCGTTCCCGGGGAGTCCCTCGGACGTGCGGAACTTAAAATTTTTCCCAAGATCCCCGTAAACCCCGGATCGCTCGGATACTCATAGAAACATATAGATACACATAATAAAGCAGCCTTAAACCCAATCACACGTAACGTAAAAGAGTTTCAGCCACTTTACCCTCGAAGAGAAGAATTGCTAGCTTTCGCCGATCCCCGATTTGAAACCGCGCCTAGGTTGAAAGCAAATGCAAAAGAGGAGTCACGCCGACCCCGATGATGTATCAAACTCGAAATCCTCCATGTATGGCTAGCAGGAGATCGATTGATATGAACAAGACGCACGAGTACTTTCGTTATTTTCTCTGACGATTTCTGTTTTGGATTTTTCGTTTTTCCGTTTGTTGTTCGTTCTCGTTACCATAAACTAAGCATCATTGGCCTTATTTATAGTGGTCGAATTTGAGACATGCTCCAAGAGAAAATTTCGAAATTTCCTTGCTTAGTCCAATCAAAAATTTCGAATAGTTTGTTGCTTAGTCCAAGTTTGTTTCAAACAAATTAAACGTGTGAGTAATTTCTCAAAGTTAGTTGAGCTCTTAAATTTCGAATTTTAATTCAAAATTTTAAATCAAAACTAATATTTAATTATCGAAAATATTAATATCTAACTTTATATTAATTTCGAAAATTAAGTAAGGCATAAATACCATATTACCCTTACTAAAGTCTAAGTAAAATACCATATTTAACCTTATATTTAAAGTTAGGCTAAATAATTAAATTAAGCTTATTACCAAATAATAAATTAATATAATTATATATATTTATATATATATAAATTCGGCCATGCCTTTAACCTAAGCTTAAAATAATTTCAAGCACTTAAACTATCACTCAAGTCTCGATAAGCTCAACCAATGTCTAACATTCGTAAACCGTTAATCTTAACGACACTACGCCCGTTAAGTATTTGTTTAAATCTCTCTTTAATAGATACAACCTCAGTGGTTCTTTTTAAGCCCGACCCTCTTGGTTCGTCTCAACCGGCACTGGGAGGAATCCATGAGTTCGGTATTCACCTAGTCAATCCCGTGGTACCGAACTGATCCCGAGTTGAGTACAAAAGTGATCTAATCATAATTAACGAACCGACATTTTGGTCCTACGTTTAAACCCTTCACATATGTCATGGTCGAGGGAGACTCCTGGAACTGTCAAACTCACTAACTCGGCTCTATGATAAATTTGTGACTGGTGAAATTACTAAACTGCCCTCAACATCCCATGTGAGTCAGTTTATTGCTCTGGCCAGAGACTTAGTAATTTTCCGTCCCCAAATACGCATAGGACATATATCTCAATTCCTTATGAGACAGTGAATCCCTTCTTGGGGGTTAAAGTCCGACAGTCACCCTCCGTTGTCCATCGCATTTCGCCACCGACTCATGCATTCGGCAATACCAGCCTAGCAAAGCTAGTGACAAGTCATGACCCCAAGTCAACACCGTTAGTGACCCCTTCAGTCTGAGGTTCACGTAGACTACTATAATCAATCGATCGATTATTTACACTCCTCGAGTAATAAGCCATGTGATCGTTCGATTACGAGTCAGCATCCAAATACAAGTTGATCCCCTGATTCAACTCGTATCATTGTCACGACCTCCCACTTCCCAAGTGAGTGATTGGCACAATCACGTAAGAGTCGTTAAGTCGTGATCGGCGATTGCAGCACCCTACTGGAGCCTAAGACTTATGGATGTATTTAACGTTTGAGGATAATAGTTCATCGATGCCCCCCCTCTCATCTAACGAGAATCGGTGACTAAACTCTAAACATTTGGTTTTATTTATTCGCCTTCTTACCGGATACAAAGTAAAAAATATTGGACCACTAAATAATATGCCTTACGAATAAAATAAAAAACAAATAAAATTTTATTCCATAAATAATATATCTGAATAAATCGTTCAAATATAAAAAGTAAATAATACATTGTTTGTCTATGCCCTATTTCATTTTATCCTCGAATGGCATTCCGATGACATATTCATAACAATCTCCCACTAGCACTCAATGTCATTATCTATGATATCTCAACCCCATTTTATCGATGTGTCTTTCAAGCATGGCCTGTGATAGAGGCTTGGTGAATGGGTTGGCCACGTTTTCCGTAGACACTATCTTTTGCACGGCTATATAGCCACTTTCAACGAATCCACGCAACACGTGATGTTTTCTTTCTATATGTTTGGATTTACTTTGAGACCTGGATTCCTTGGCTTGTCCGATCGCGCCACTATTGTCGCACCATAATGGTAAGGTTCGATCCACAATGCTTGGAACCACTTGACGTTCTTCCAAGAATTTCATCATGCAAACACCCTCCTTAGCTGCCTCAGAGACTGCTATATACTCCGCTTCAGTGGTGGAATCAGCAGTATTGCTTTGCTTGGAACTTTTCCATGACATTGCTCCGCCATTGAGCATATAGACGAAACCAGAAGTGGATTTTCGGTTATCCACGTCTGACTGGACGTCTGAATCAGTATAACTGTCCACTTCTAATTTTCCATTACCGTAGACCAGTATCATATCCTCGGTCCGTCTGAAATACTTCAGGATATTTTTTACTGCCGTCCAGTGTTCCTTATCAGGGTTAGCTTGATATCGACTGATTATGCTCACAACATATGCTATGTCTGGTCGCGTGCATAGCATCGCGTACATCAGGATGTCCACTGTTGACGCATAGGGGACTCCATTCATCTTTTTTCTATCTTCCTCGTTACGAGGACACATAGTCTTCGAGAGATGAATCTCGTGTCGCATAGGTAAGAACCCTTTCTTAGAATCGTCCACTTATATCTTTTGAAGACCTTTTCTAAGTAAAGGCCTTGGATAAACCTATCATTTTATTTGCTCGATCTCTAAAAAGGCAAATTCTCAGAATGTAGGTCGCTTCTCCCAGGTCTTTCATGGAGAACTCGGCCGAAAGCCACACTTTCACCTCTGAGAGCAAACCGATATCTTACTCTCACTGATCTTTCTGTAGACGCATGGCTCATCTTCATTCTTTCATGAATTCGTAGTTTTTAACTACTTCATCAAATCGAAGATTCCAACTCCTCGAGGCTTGCTTAAGTCCATATATGGACTTATTTAATTTGCACACCTTGTGAGCACCTGCTTGCGATGTAAAACCCTTGGGCTGCTCCATGTAGGAGGAATCCGTTTAGTTAACCAGTTTTCACATCCATCTTCCAGATCTCAAAGTCGTAGTGTGCCGCTATGTCAAGCAGAATACGAATGGACTTAATCTTTGCAACTGGTGAAAAGGTTTCCACATAGTCAACGCCCTCCTTTTGACTATAACCCTTCGCTAGAAGCCTGGCTTTGTAGGTATCAACTAGTCCGCCAGATCCAATCTTCTTCTTATTGATCCATTTACATCCAATTGGTCTAAAACCATCAAGTAGATCTGCTAGAGTCCAGACCTGGTTGGCGTGCATAGAGTTCATCTCTGCTTACATAACCTCAAGCCAATTCAGTGAGTCTATATCCATCATTGCCTGGTCAAAGGTAGCGGGGTCGTCCCCAACGTTCCCTTCCGTCACAGCATCCTCGTGCTTGACGTGTATCATACTGTATCTCGCAAGCATACGAAATATTCTACCGGACCTGCACATTTAGGTTGCGTCTCGGACTGCTCCTCGGTGGTCATCGGCACTTGAGTCTCTGTAGGTGTCTCAATTAACTCTCCAATAGTTACTTCTCTGCCAACTCCACCTTCTCGAACGAACTCATCCTCGAGAAAGTGAGCATGTATGGCTACGACAATCCTCTCATCACTGTGGAAGTAAAAATAGTATCCCATAGAGTCATCGAGATACCCAATGAAACGACCTTTCATTGACATCGATTCTAGTTTGTCTGTGATTAGCTTTTTCACAAAAGCGGGGCAACCCCAAATTCGTATGTGATTCAAGCTTGGTTTCTTACCATTCCAAATTTCGTAAGATACTCGATCAACAGACTTCGAAGGGATTTTGTTCAGAATGTATACAACAAGCTGTAAGGCATATCTCCATAACGATATGGGGAGATCAGTGTACCTAAGCAGTGATCGAACTTTATCTAATAATGTTCGATTTCTGCGTTCAGCAACCCCATTCAATTGTTGTGTTCCGGGCAGAGTAAACTACGAAGTGATTCTGTTCTTTTTCAGGAACTCGTAAAACTCGAGACTCATATACTCGCCACCTCGATCTGATCGAATGGCTTTTATTTGTCTCCCATTTTGCTTTTCCACTAGTGTCTTGAATGCCTTGAACTTATAAAGGGTTTCAGACTTGTACCTCATCAGATACACCAAGCCGTAGCAAGACTGATCATCTGTAAAGGCAACAAAGTAGTAGAAATTACCTCGGGCCCTAACTGCAAACGGTCTACAAATGTTTATATGGATCAAACCTAGAATGTCAGTGGCTCTTCGAAAAGTCCCGGTGTAGGGAGACTTAGTCATCTTACCGAGGATACAAGATTCACACGTTGGATATGGACTTGATCCCGATTGCTTAATTATGCCATGTTTTTCCAACTCTTGAATCTTTCGATCTCAAACATAACCGAGTCAAAGATGCCACAAATACTTCTTATTAGACTTAGACTCTAAGTTCCGTTTGTTTGTAATCGCATTTATAGTTTTTATTTTATCTTGGAAATTAAGATAATACAAACCATTTAGTAATATCGCATTTCGGACGAAATTATTTCCAAAATAAATTTCGCAAATATTATTAGTAAAACGGAATTTATAACCGAGTTTGCTCAAAAAAGGAATAGGAATAATATTCTTAAGCCCTTGGGCAAAACTAAAACATCAGAAAGAAATAAACTATGTCTAGTAGATAAAATCAGAGTCTTCGATCTAACGTGGCTGGCCGGTACGCTATGTCCGCTGCCAATTTTAATCAGAATCTCTCGATCTGCCAGCTTCCTACTTCGTTCCAGACCCTGGTTCAAAACACAAATATGGGCGCTAGCCCCTGAGTCAAGAATTCATGAAGTGGAAAACACAGTTAAAGAACAGTTAGTTTCTAAAACAGTTTGTTCAATACCTGAAGCCTCCGAAGCTTTGAGCTTCGGGCAGTCCCTCTTCCAATGACCCAGCTGTTGGCAGTGTAGGCACTTATCAGTTGCCTTAGGACCCTTCTGAATGATCTTGGCCTTGACCTTTTTCTTTATCCCTACATTAGGCTTAATTAACTTGTTCAACTTTTTCGGCGTCGACCTCTTAGACTGTGTCATCGCAACATGCACTACTTCCTTTCCCTTTGCCTTTTGTTCTGACTCTGAGTCTGAACAAGCTAATTCATCAAATCCGGCAAGGTGAACTTGCGATCGTTCAAGTTACAATCAATGATAAACTATGTGAACGACGCAGGCAGCGACTGAAGGATCAGATCTATCTGAAGCTCATGATGAATAGGAAATGTACGAGACTCCAACTCCTCAACCCATCCAATCATCTTGCGCACATGTTCTCCGACATCAGTCCCTTCAGCAAGCTTTGTGTGAAAGAGCTTTTCAGAAACGGCGTATGGAGACAGTCTAGACTGCTTGCCATAAAGCTCCGTCAGATGAATCAATATTTCACGCATGCTCATGTCCGCATGGCTATGTTGAAGATCATTGTTCATCACAGAAAGCATATAAGCCTTGACCCCAGCACTGTCTGCCAACCACTTGGCGTGATGTGCTCGGTCAGCATCACTCGTGGTATCTCCTGGGGTGAGTGGGATGGGACAATCGAGCGTATACTCTAAGTTCCCCAGAGTACGGAAAATCCTTAGATTACGGAGCTAGTCCCCAAAGTTTGGACCTTTCAAACTATTCTTAGTGATCAACATCATAAATGGTGATGTCGTCGTAAACAATAGAAAGAAAACAAATAATCTGCAAAGAATAAAGATAAGCAAGTTAGGTTGAACGTATTATGCGATCAAGCACAAATAAGGACTTTTCATTTGGCTTGACTCCCACTATCTTTTCAAAATCCCAATCTCCCGAAAGGAATTTCAAAAACCTCGTTGATGGTTTCATAGTGGAGTTGAGTTCCCTGCTTCGCATTTAAACAAGCATCAACCTAACAGTTTGTTGGCCAGTCAAATCGAACGGTGTCGCGTCTTACACGAACCCACAAATGAGTATTACACCTTCTTTGTCTACAGTTAGGAACCCTCACGATAACTCTGCATATTGGTTATAATTGTTCTAAGTGCTACCATCAACGTTTGGCTTGAACCTAACACTTGGAAATTCTACCCGTAGGATAACACCTTGTAAGGTGGAATGTGTATAGGAAAAAAACGCACCTGAATTGCCTGCGACAAAGGTAAAATGTTTAGCGCCGATAACTCAACAAACCGCACATATACAAAGGCCACAGCAGTATCAAGCTTGATAGAAGAGAGGAACCATGCCCTTTTACTCACTTAGTAAATTTCAAACGAGAGAATACGTCTCACATAAGCACATAAAGCATGCATATCACTTCAAACCAACACCCACGTAATTTATAGTAAAACCTAATTTGACTACAAGACTATCAACGCGGACTATTTCTAATTTGTCTATTAAATTTGTTTTATACTAAATACACATTTTTCGACCGTCATAGGTGACTTCAAGTTCTTGAACGACGCATTCGTTTTGTACGTCTCACCTTGTACTTGTAGGACCACCATATTTAAACTAATCCTATCTAGTAAAAACAGTAAAGTACAAGACGGGGGATCATAAGTCCCAGATATCCCGTATAATACAAAGCCGGGGGAAACCTTGTCACCCTTAACAAATAACCCGGTCAAAACAGATAAGCCTAAGTACACATTGACGCCCTTATGTATCACATATCATAGCATAAACACATATAAGCGACAATTAAATGCTCAAAGAAATCCGAAACGAAATTTGGGCTTTTATTGGGCCATGCCCATTTAAGGCCCATTAGGCCTCTTGATGGGCCGGGCCTTAGGCCCATCAGGGTTACCGAATTGGGCTGTGCCTTTTCCATAGTTCGAACATGGCTTTATTTTTGTCCAAACTTGATTTAAGGCCCAAAAGGGAATGGAATTGGACCTAGACTAATTAGACCTCATCAGGGTTTCTAAATCCCAATGGCCCAAAACAACATCGTCGCCTCGCATGGTTGCCGGATCAGAACCGGACTACGTCGGAGCCGTAGTTTCACCGCAGACCGACGCATCGCAGCCCCGACCCAGCGATGCGCGTTTCACGCACGTTGCGGGCAGCTATGTGTCTAGGAATTTCCGGAGAATGTCGGCTGCCATACAGCCTCGTCAGACCAGAACTGAGCATCGCCGGAGTCAGGGCTTCGCCCCACACCACCACGCTGCTCTGTCCCAGCCCGAAGCATCGTCAGAAGATCCATTCATGCGCGTATCGCTCACACGATCGAGTGCGGGCAGATTCGCTGCTTTTTGGTTAATGGCGTGCCACAACAGCTTCACTGCCTCCATGGACCCGAACAGGGCCTTCCCGGAGTCCGGGCTTCGCCCCGAGCCGGTCGCCGGAATGCCTTTTGGCCGCGTGTTGCAAACGTGACGACGAAAAATCGAACCCTAGAAACCGTTTTGGTCGTGCGTTCAACATTCGGCCTTGAACTGTGATGTGCTGCGGTGATCAGGGATCGCTGCTCCGCCACATATCGCCGTGTCCCAGCCAGAGAAATGACTCGGCCTTGGATTTGTGCCGAGCGTACGTGCCATGCACGTTCTCGACTAATCCTTGGCTTGTTGATTCGGAATCCGTTTATGCTCTTTTCTAATCCGAGCCTTGGCTTTGATACAACTTTTGGGGATCGTTCACGGGGTGTCCCTCGAACGTGCGGAATTTAAAATTTTTCTCGGGATCCCTGTAAACCCCGGATCGCTCGGATACACATCGAAAGATATTGATACACATAATAAAGCAGCCTTAAATCCCAATCACACGTAACGTAAAAGAGTTTCAGCCACTTTACCCTCGAAGAGAAGAATTGCTAGCTTTCGTCGATCCCCCGGTTTGAAACCACGCCTAGGTTGAAACCAAATGCAAAAAATGAGTCACGCCGACCCCGAGGATGTATCAAACTCGAAATCCTCCATGTATGGCTAGCAGGAGATCGATTGATATGAACAAGACGCACGAATACTTTCGTTATTTTCTCTGACGATTTCTGTTTTGGGTTTTTCGTTTTTCCGTTTGTTGTTCGTTCTCGTTACCATAAACTAAGCATCATTGGCCTTATTTATAGTGGTCGAATTTGAGACATGCTCCAAGAGAAAATTTCGAAATTTCCTTGCTTAGTCCAACCAAAAATTTCGAATAGTTTGTTGCTTAGTCCAAGTTTGTTCCAAACAAATTAATCGTGTGAGTAATTTTCTCTAAGTTAGTTGAGCTCTTAAATTTCGAATTTTAATTCAAAATTTAAATCAAAACTTTTATGTAATTATCGAAAATATTAATATCTAATATTATTAATTTCGAAAATTAAGTAAGGTAAAAAAACCATATTACCCTTACTATTAAGTCTAGGTAAAATACCATATTTAACCTTATATTTAAAGTTAAGCTAAATAATTAAATTAAGCTTATTATCAAATAATAACTTAATATAATTATATATTTATATATATATATATATATATAAATTTCGCCATGCATTCAACCTAAGCTTAAAATACTTTCGAGCACTTAGACTATCACTCAAGTCTCGATAAGCCCAACCAATGTCTAACATTCGTAAACCGTCAATTTTAACGACATTACGCACGTTAAGTATTTGTTTAAGTCTCTCTTTAATAGATACTACCTCGCGTGGTCCTTTTTAAGCCCGACCCTCTTGGTTCGTCTCAACCGGCACTGGGAGGAATCCATGAGTTCGGTATTCACCTAGCCAATCCCGTGGTACCGAACAGATCCCGAGTTGAGTACGAAAGTGATCTAATCATAATTAACTAACCGACTATATATTTTGGTCCTACGTTTAAACCCTTCATATATGTCCTGGTCGAGTGAGAGTCATGGAACTGTCAAACTCACTAATTCGGCTCTATGATAAATTAGTGACTGGTGAAATTACTAAATTGCCCTCAACGTCCCATGTGAGTCAGTTTATTAATCTGGCCAGAGACTTAGTAATTTCTCATTCCCAAATACGCATAGGACATATATCTCAATTACTTACGTGACAGTGAATCCCTTTTTGGTGGTTAAAGTCCGGCAGTCACCGTCCGTTGTCAAGACCGCATTTCGGCACCGACCCATGCATTCGGCAATACGGGCCTAGCAAAGCTAGTGACAAGTCATGACCCCGAAGTCAACACTGTCAGTGACCCCTTCAGTCTAAGGTTCACGTAGACTACTATAATCAATCGATCAATCATTGACCCTCCTCGAGTAATAATCCATGTGATCATTCGATTACGAGTCAACGTCCAAATACAAGTTAATCCCCTGATTCAACTCGTATCAATGTCACGACCTCCCACTTCCCAAGTGAATGATTGACACAATCACATAAGTGTCGTCAACAAGTAAGTCGTGATCGGCAATTCTAGCACCTTACTGGAGCCTAAGACATATGGACGTATTTAACGTTTGAGGATAATAGCTCACCGGTGCCCCCTCTCTCATCTAACGAGAATCGGTGACTAAACTCCAAACATTTGGGTTTTATTTATTCGCCTTCTTACCGGATGCCAAGTAATAAATATTGGACCAATAAATAATATGCCTTACGAATAAAATAAAAAACAAATAAAATTTTATTCCGTAATAAAATATCCGAATACATCACTCAAATATAAAAAAGCAAATAATATTTTGTTCGTATATGCCCTATTACATTTTATCCTCGACTGGCATCCCGAGGGCATACCCCTAACACTTTCGTCCCCGATTTGTCGGATTTTGGACAATTTTGGTCCCTTGTTATATTTTCTATCAATTTGGACGGAACCTCTATGGAAGTGCCATGTGGCGCGTCCTTATTTTTTTGTTTTTTTAATTACTTAAACGCTCTTTTCTCTTCCATGTTTTTTTTACTTTTTTATTTTTTTCTTTTCTATTTTAAGAAAATTATATTTAAACATTATAATATTTTATATTAAATTTAATATATAATTTTAAATATAACTTATTTTTTATAGAAATATTTTTTCCTCTGTTTATTTTTTTTTGTTTTATTACTGTTTAACATATTTTATATTTCAATATTATAAAATCCAAAATTTAAATATACAATATTATAATAATTATATATTATGATATATATGATATTGTAATATATATTTAAATACTATATATTTTAGATATATTGATTTTCTGTTGAATAATTTAAACGTATAATACTTTTTTCTAAAAAAATGGACGGACGCATGTACCGCTTCAGAGTTACGGAATCCCCATCTCATACCCCACATCTACATCGATCCTCATCCCAGCCCCTATCGGGCAAAACAAATATTATTTTACCCGACTATCTTTTTAATATATTTAAAATATAATTAAACAATAGTTTTAAAAGTTGCTATTTTTTATTTAAATATTAGACCGCCGGCTGTCCGAACTGCGACCGTCGGAACCGCCCTGTGGCACGTTTCACCGTGTATAATCCAATATAATATATTTTATTATTTAAAACATTTAGATATTAAGAAAATTAATTATAATTCTAACATATAATTTATTAGTTAAAAAGAAAATTTTATTTAAAATATTATAATATTTTAGTCTAATAGTATAATATTGTAGTTATTATAATATTTAATAATTATAATATTATAAAAAATACAATCTTGTTTTATTTTA
Organism: Linderniella brevidens; assembly: GCA_004919715.1. NCBI lineage: Eukaryota > Viridiplantae > Streptophyta > Magnoliopsida > Lamiales > Linderniaceae > Linderniella > Linderniella brevidens. The sequence continues at coordinate 4,355,492 of SWDC01000158.1, forward strand.
AAGACAAAAAAATAAAAGAAAAAAGAAAAAAATAACAAAGAAAGCCCCTAGGGCTTAAAAGTAGCAGAAAAACAAAAAAATAAGGGCGCGGCACGTGGCGCTTCCACAATGCGCTCCATGTCGCTTTCATAGAAGTTACATCCTTATTGACAGATATGAAATAGTTGTTTAAAATTGTCTCAAATCCGACAACATCGGGATTTAAATGTGATCTATTAATAGATCGGGGACAAACAAAATTGACTTTAGGATAAATAATGGGGACTAAGAATGACTTTATTCCGAAGAGAATAAAAATTTCTTCCATCAACTAACATCTTGAAATAAAGTCCGTAGTTGGACCCTTATGTCTGTCGATTAATGTGACATTTTATATATTATTAAGAAAGCTTACTTTTGACATTTGATTTAAAATTAATATAATGAAATCCTGAACTTGACTACAAATGATTTTGGTACCATCTTTTCTTTACAGTTCCGCGTTGTCATATAGTCAACCAGATAACACAATTAAATTAAATAAATAATTGACGTGAAATATCAGGCGATATTTAATTCAATATACGACACAACCAGCAGAGACATTATTATATTGCAAAGATATAACTGCTTAACTTTGTTCTATAATTCAATACGATAACTGCTTAATTTGTTTACCCGTCATTCACATGGATCCTCTTGACACATTTGATCTATAACTAAATTTTTATAATCTCATAATCATAAAAACGACATATGTTTGTGTGTGTAAGAAAATTGTTTCCCAATAACGCGTCATGATCACTTATTATGAAAATCCTATATGTATAGTAGATTGGTAGCTATATGACCGCGTGTGTCTATATATAGAGAGAGAATTGCTATGGTGCACAACCACCGTGAAGGTATGTAAGGCGGAGGTGACGGTTGTAGTAGGACAGGCGGAGAGGTGATAATGGCGCTGGAGATGGAGACAAAGCAAAATACACAAGAAAATTGTTATGATGCTCACGGTGGTCGTGCACCATAGCAAAATTAGTATATATATATATATATATATAAAAGGTCCAATATCTTGAGGCCCCAAATTTAGTAATAATATTATATTAATAAAACATACTTAGTAAAAAGGATCTAAAAATAAAAAATCCTAAATTTAACCTAAACCGATAGCTAGACTCCGTTGATATAAGATTATGTTGACGATTTCCGTGATTGTTGCTTCGACAGAAAGAAGTTTTTCCAAATTAAAATTTATAAAACAACTACTTAATATCCATAATATCTCAATAAAGAGGAAACGAATAATTTTATCAATATAAAATAAATTGACAGAAAAGATAAATTAAGTTTATAACAGAAATTGCATCAAAGAAAGTTTGAAGAAAAAATTTCATTGAAAAAACGTTTTAGTATTTTGTTTTGAAAAAATTCCACTAAAACAAAAAAAAAATCTTTATTTTTTACCTCCGTCTTCTATAAACTGTTAGTTTGTGGTTCCAAACTCGGATAAAGGAAGAAGATTGTGCTAGGTCGACACGCAAAAATGGCCTCGTTTATATGTTTGCTTTAGGCCCTACATTATGATGAGCTGACACACATTTTCATAATAAGTGATCATGACGCTTTACTCGAAAACAGTTTTCTTACACACACAAAACATAGAATATATATATATATATATATATATATATATACACGTTTGTGCGTGTGTGTGCAAGCGCAAGTGGCAAGTAAGAATAGTAATATGAAAAGTCAACGAGAAAAGACTGCATTAAGTGAGAGCATATTGAAAAGAAGCCGCAAAATAACAAAATCCGTTGGTATATGGTTAATCATTCTAAACCATGCAAATATATTAAATTAAAATAAATGAATCAATAAGTATTTGCATGTGAATGGGATTAGACTCCAAAAGCACTGGTGTTTTGGTTCCCATTGATTCTATAGAAATAGAATATAAGAATCTCGTTTGAGAATGACGTGATTTTATATCATACTCTAATTTAACTAATATGTAAAATGAACTAATGTATATAATCTTAGATTTTCCACAATTAGATTACTAACTCTACCTACTACCAGCTATTTAATATTAAGCTACGGTTAGGGGTGGGATCGGGTCGGGTTTCGTCGGGTTCGGGACTATCGGGTCAGGTACCCAATGTGATGGGGTAGTATTTTTTATACCCGATTCCGACCCCGATCATAATCGGGTACCCGACCATCGAGATACCTTAAGGAAATATGTATTAACTCCTCTTTAATTCAAGTTTTCACACGGCATTATTATTATTTATTTTCAAATATACAAAAGGAGGATTATATAGTATGACTCTAGTTTTAACTATCATTGAGATAGGAATATAAAAAAGCGAGAGTTTCTCAAATAAGGTTCAGACCCTACCAGAAAAAAAAAAGAATTTTAAAGACTCATTCGCTTAAAATTTAGGGTAAAGGGCCCAAACTTCAAACGAGTCAAAATACCCTTACTAAATATTTTATAAGGAGTATTGAACGCCACTTTTCTGTTATTATCTTACAGTATGTTATTATCACGTACACACACACGCAGATATATATATATATATAAAGTGTTACTATATGCCAATATCGTATTCATGTATGGTTAATAAGTGGTATCATGAGAAGAAAATTTAGTTTGAACGATCGAAATTTTCGTATATTTCATATTCATTCGCACGAGCATCCTCCCTGCACCAAATCAAATTCGATGTGTCCTCAATGGATTTTTCTGATCTTTACGTCATCAAATGTAAGATTTGGGATGAAATTTTTTTGAAATTCTTGACACAAAAAAGGATAAATAATTGTGAATCGAATCATTTTTTTCGGCCGAAATTGTGGCTAATATGTATAAATTCGAGAGATCCATATCATGGAAATTACGTCGCACACCATCTTGGCTTCATCGATCGTCGTTCAAGGTTAACATAACTGAAAATGAAATCGCTAGCATAAATCATTGTTCCTTAAAGTGGTATGAAATTGTGGCTAACAAGGAAGAGGTGTTCCTCGTCATCATGTGAAATTATATTATTTTAAGAAGAGGTTTCGAAAACGGTTTATTTTCGTCGAAATTGCAGAAAAATTTATAAAACTTCGGGAGACCCATAGCATGGACATTACGTCGAGCCACCATGTTGGCTCCATCATTTGTCGTTCATGGTTAACAGGATTAAAAATAAAAGCGCCAACAAAATTTAGCGTAAATATTTGTTCTTTAAAGTGGTATGAAATTGAAAGGATTTGTCATAGCGAAACCGACAAGAGATATTCTATGTCAAACATGTATTTTTTCTAATCATGAGGTGGCAGAAAAGGTTTAAGTGTTACCCTTTATCGTTTACTGGTATAACTTTGAGTTTGGAGGGATTTCTAAATTTGACTGGAGTTTTGGGGTGGATTTCTAAATTTGAGTGTTTGGGGTTTGTGATTGGATGTGGTGTGGCGGGAATATTAATTTCGTGTTAATATTTGGCGGAATCTTACAAATTTCCCTTGGGACTATCAAGGAATTAATTGTTACCAGTAAGTGTTTAAGTGTTATCTGAAATGAATGATCTGTTACAAATTGCAGTTTATGTGCCATGGTTTCGAGGTTAAGATTAATGATTTACGACACAAAAAAATTGGTAATATGATGTGCAACTTATAATTTATATGATGCCACAATAATTTTTTTTAGGGTTTCGAGAGGGTTCAGAGCTTACTATTTAGGGTTTATGGTCTATCAATGTGACTCGTGATTTAATGTTGAACTTTGAACAAGTTCGTTATGAAATTCACAATGTTATGTTCAACTCACAATGTTATGTTCACCTAGATAGATATAATGTATGTTATGGAGTGAAAGACTATATATTTACATGACTAATGACTTCAACATTTTATTTTCTACATCAACATTCGCATAACATGTCTTTTAAAGGACTTTTATGGTTTAACTTCATTATATCATCTATTTTCATGACTGCCAATCTTATACATCCGCAAAAGAGTTCATTAATGAACGAAATTAATCGAATTAGTATTGTGGTACTAAGAAGCTATTATGTAGTACAAGTATCTACATCTGTGTTATAAACTGTGTTTGTATTGTTATTGTTTATCAGACAGGTGGTATTTATTTACATGTAATGTGTTAATATTTAGTGATTATCCTATTAATATTCACTGACAATCCATAACCTTCTAGAATGTTCTTAATGAAGTGTTTTCTTTTGCACGTATATGTGTTATAATTCTTAAAAAAATGTTACTCAGCTAAAAACGTTTTAATTTGGAAAAAAGCCAATTTTTGCATTATTCCATGATTGACATCAATAGTTCAGTTTCATTCTTAAGCCTCGTGATAAAATTGAGTCGATTTTACCTTATTCGGCTACTAAAGTCGAGATTTTACAAGTTTTTCGACAAGGTTTTTGAGTTGGGTTTAAGACTTAATTTCATTATAATTTCATTGATTATTAAGATCATGAAAAATTAAGATCGATTTAACCTTATTCAATCCCTAACATCGAGATTGCACAGGTTTTTAACCTTTTTTTGTTGTCATCGACGGTTTTGCTTGTGTAAAGGAGGTGTTATTGAGAAGAAATCGTTATTGTTTTTTTTTTGGATGTGTTATTCTTTTGACAACATTTGTCATACGTGATAAGGACATGTGTTACATTCCTTGTAGAAAGTGTTATCTGGAAAAGCGTGTTAATTCACAAAAGGTTGGATCACATCAAAGTTCTTTGTTATTCCATTATTAACTACAATAATCCTCATCGATTACTTAGGCCGATGATAAAATTTAGTCGAATCCACGTTATTCGTCCATTAAAGTCTAGATTTTACCCGTTTTTCCACGGAATTTATGAATTGGGTTTGAAGCATTATTCCCTTATAAACTTTAGATATTTTCGTTGATTATGAAGACCCATAAGAATTTGAATTCGATTTAATCTTATTCAATCAATAACATCGGACATTCCATCAGTTTCAACAGTTTTGGTATTTTCGGTGAATTTCGTCTATTTCTCTTGGCCCCTTGCATGTGCACAACATGTGTTATTTATAAGAAATGGATCATTATTTTTATTGAATCATGTGTTATTTTTGCGCCAACATTTGTTGTAACTACCAAACATGGGTTATATTGAAATGTGTTACCAAAAACAAGAAGTATTACCTAGAAAATAAAAAGTGTTACATAACAAGCGTGTTAACTCACAAACGTTTCAATCTTGGGTTTTGTCAAATACTTTCTTATTCCATGATTAACATCAATAATTCTCATAGATTACTAAGACTCATGATCAAATTGATTCGAATTTACCTTATTCAACTTTTTATTTGAGATTCCATTCGTTATTCAACAAGATATTTCGAATGGGTTTGAAGTATTATTCATTCGAACTTCAATTATGATTATTTTGTTGTGTTCAAATTAATCATGTTATCTTAGCCTTGCAATTTATTTAACAGAACAAGATTCTATTTTATGAAGTCTAGTGATCTTTTAATTGTAATGGGCTTACAGAGGCTCAAGTATTATATATCAACATGTGTCATAAATACTTAAATCCTAACACATAGTTATGTGTAACTTGTGTGTGAAAGTGTAGAAAATTATCCATTTGAGAGGAAGCCCTCGACGTCCTCCCTAAAAAACACTACACCCGACGCTAAGTTAACTCTTCCATCTTATTCCGTGCTTCAAATTGCTTTAAATATCATTTAGTTGGATAATCTTGTGTTTACAATTGGTATCAGAGCCAAACGTGCTCAGATTTGAGTAAAAATCTTTGAAATTTGTTTTGTTGTTCTTCGCGTGTTCATCTAATTTGTTCAAAATTTTTAAATGTTTTGGTGTTGTGTTTAATCGGGTGTTAGAAATTGATTTTCTGTAGTTTTCGGTCATTACCTAGGTTTAATTTGAACGATTTTGTGTTTCGAGATAAAAAATCTAGTGTTCAGTGCGAAAAATTCTTACTGCGAAAACTCCCAGTGCGAAAACATTTCACATAAAAAAATCTTCAATGTGTGAGAAAATTTTTCATATGCAAAAATCTTTAGTGTGTGAGAAAACTTTTCACATGCAAAAACCTTAAGTGTGTGAGAAAACTTTTCACATACAAAAACCTTAAGTGTGAGAAATTTTTTTTCGCAATCAACACTAGGAAAATATCAATTTTCGCACCATAGACTGCAAAAATCTCAATTTTCGACATAGCCACTTCAAAAATTTTAGTTTTCGCACCCGAGCACTCCAAAAATTTTATATTCGCAGTTTACACTCCGAAAATTTATATTCGCATCTTAACACGTCGGAAATTAATTTTCGCATCCTATCATGTTAGGTCCTCGATTATCAACTACAGTAAATTCTAGACATGAATTCTAGATATTCGAATGGAAATTTGAGATTTGATACCTCGGTTATATACCTCCGATGAAGAACACGAGAGAAACGCTTTTAGTGTGAGAAAGTATTTGTGTGTTTCTCTCTCTAGACATTAAATTGCAAGTCTTATGGATTTTTTCTATATCATACACTATTGAATATACAAATGACGCCCCTATTTATGAGGTTAACTAATAAAAGAGCACAATTAAAATGTCTTCTTCAATCTCCCCCTTTGTGCTCGTTTGCTCTTCAGCTCTGTTTATCCTTGTCGGGTGTAGAATGACTTCCGCAATCTCAATGCTTTCTCATAATGACGTACAACATCCCTCAGCTCTATTCTTTCCTCAATAGCTCTGAGAAGCTCATTCAGGAGCGGGTTTTCTTCTTCTCCAAGGTCCTCGAAGATGGTAGTCTCATCGATCTCTTTCAATCTCCTTTAAATATTCTTCTTTATTAGCTTCAACGTCCCATCGTAGAACTTGTGCACTTCAGACTTCATCATCGCTCTCGTCTTTCCAATGACTGGGTTGCGATAAGTGATGGCGAAGCCTGCCTTCTTGAGAATGTAGTTCTCCGGAAACACATAGAATACCACATGGAAATATAATAGAGCATGTGAAACACATTTCAAGCAAGATTGAGATTCAACATCCCTAACTTAGCGATAAGGAATTGGAATCGTTTTTCATCCAATGCCTTAGTGAATAAGTCGACAAGTTGAAACTCCGTGTTAACAAAATACATATCTATAGTGCCTTTTTCTACATTATGTTTTATAAAATGATAGCGAATATCTATGTGTTTCGTGCGTGAGTTATGAACATGATTGCAAGTAATGGAAATAACACTTTGAGAATCACTATGAATGGGAATGTTATTGAATTCAAACTCATAGTCGCTTGACCGCGTGCATGTGAGACTCCTTCGGGTCATCTTCAAACCGAACGCAGATGCAAATGGGGAACATAATGTCGGGTCGGCTTTATGTTAGGTAGAGAAGAGAGCCAGCAACACTCCGATAAGTCGTGATGTTGACTGCCTTGCCAGAAGGATCAACATCCAATTTACATCTTATTGACATGAGAGTACTCATATATGTGCTCTTGTCTTGATTAAATCTCTTCAGAATATCTCTTATGTACTTGGTTTGACTGGTAAAAATTCCATCTTCGAGCTGCTTGACTTTTAGTCCAAGGAAGAATTGAAATTCGCCCATTAAGCTCGTCTAGAATTTGGTCTTCATCGGATCACCAAATTTACAACAAAGTCGTTGATTTGTCGAGCCGAAAATGATGTCGTCGACGTAGACTTGGACGACCATCAAGTCTTTGCCTTACTTTTTGATGAACAGTGTCGTATCGATTGTTCCTCGTATAAAGTCTTACTTTACTAGAAATTCAATCAGGACATCATACCAAGCTCGAGGGGCTTGTTTTAGTCCGTAGAGAGCTTTGTCCAATCGATATACATGATCAGGGTGTTCTTCGTTCACGAACCCTTCGGGTTAAGCGACATAGACTTCCTCCTTTAACACGCCATTGAGAAAGGCAGTTTTTACGTCCATTTGATAGACCTTGAAGTCTTTATGAGCTGCGTATGCCAAAAAGAGTCGGATAGTTTCTATTTGAGCAACAGGAGCATACGTCTCGTCGTAGTCAATGCCTTCCTGTTGGTTGTACCCTTTGGCTACAAGTCGCGCTTTGTTCCTGATAATTTCATCGTTCTCGTTCTTTTTGTTCTTGAAAACCCATTTGGTTCCTATAATTGTCTTGCCGTGCGGTCGAGGAACTAGGGTCCAACTTGCGAACGCTCAAACTGGTTGAGTTCGTCTTGCATTGCGATCACCCAATTCGTGTCTTTAAGGGCTTCAACTACCTTGATTGGTTCGTTTTGGCTTAAAAAGCACGTGAAAAGTCCACTTTCAGAAGATGTCCTAGTGCGTACTCCGCTCGAAGGATCACCAATTATTTGATCCACAGGATGAGCTCGTGTCCAGTTGTGCTCATGAGGTAGAGCCGATGCAGATCCATCGTTGATAAGTAGTTCGAGACATCCTGTATTGAGAGGTTAAGTATCCGTAGGAGGGAAATTCATTTCTGTAGTTGACATTAATGTAATTTCCTCATCTGTATTCTAGGAGCTGTAGCACTGGTTGGTGATTCAGAATCCTGAGTGTCTAGAACATCAGTTGAACCTTGGTGGTCGGGAATCTCATTTGGGAGATCCACCGTAGAAGGGGAAGGTGCGCTATTTGGCAGATATTGTGATGAAACATGTGATTGAGACTTGTTCTGATAAAAATGTTCAAAGAGAGAGTCCAAGTCCTCCAAATCATCGTGAATAGCTTCTCCTGAAGTTGAGGCAGACGTTGTCAAAATTTGTTGACTTTGTGCCAACACGCCTATAAGCTCGGGAACTATCGTGTTCAGAAACCAAGTCTCTCACTTCGTGAAAGTGATGTTGTAGCTTTCTATTATTATGTGAGAAGACTTGATATAAATGTGGTATGCTTTAGAGGTTAAAAAATATCCAATAAAGACGGCTTCAAATGCTTTATGATCGAACTTGCTTCGATGCTCTAGATCGTTCGCCACAAAGCACTTGCATCCAAAGACCTTGAAGAATGAGATGTTTGGAATTCTTTGATTTATTATCTCGTACGGCGTCTTCTCAAAATGCTTGTGAATAATCGTCCGATTTTGCAGCGACTTGTACTCACTGCTTCATCCCATAGAAAGTGAGGAAGACCGAAATGTATAAGGATAGTTTATGCAGCTTCAACTAGAGTCAGGTTTTCCGTTCTACGACGCCATTTCGTTGAGGCGTTTTAGCGGTTGAGAACTGTTGACAGATGCCAAGAGACTGATAGAAAGTACTGAGGCGCTGATTCTTGAACTCAGTCCCGTTGTCAGTCCGGATTACTTGGATTTTCTGTTGCAGAAGATTCTGAGTTGTATTCACAAAATTTATTATCAAGTCTTCAGTCTCATCTTTAGTTCGTAGGAACCTGTCCAAGTGTAGCGAGAGTAGTCGTCGACAATAAGTAACACATACTTGCGATCGTTGATACTCTGTGTTCGCATCGGTCCACATATGTACATGTGTAGCAATTCCAAAGGTCGAGATGTGGATGCTACTTGCTTGAGTCGGCGCTCGCTTCATTTTTCCCATTTGACAAGCTGAATAATGATGCTCATGTTGAAGTGAGATGGTTGGCAGACCATTGACCAACTTTTTAGCATAAAGCTTGTGAAGAGCCTTGAGATTAAGATGGGAAATACGTTGATGTCATAAGTTGTTCCTCTTAATTGCAGTCTGAGAGATGATGCAAACAGTAGTCGAAGGTCGTACTGTTGTTAGATTTACTGTGTAGGGATTAGATCTCCGAGCTCCTGTAAGAAGTTCCTGATTCTAACTGTTTGGGATTCTGCACTGATCAACTAGAAATACTATTTGAAAGTCTTTAGCGCATAATTGTCCTATACGAAGTTCTGTTTGAAGACCTTTGACGTATGAGACATCTTTTATTGTCAGATTCTCCAGAATGATATCTCCAGGGCCTAGAATTGGAGTTGAATCGTTGTTGTCGTATCTAACTTTACCGTTGTAGCGGTCTTGAAGTTGCTCAACAGTTTTTGATTTCCCGTCTTGTGTGTGGAGCGACCCGGATCTAGATACCACACATGATGGATCTGCATAGAAAAGTTTAGAGAGACTTAGGTACCCACTTATAAATGGGTTCTCTCGGATTAGCAGATTTAGTGGTCAAAGTTCGTTCAATTATGGTTTCGAAACCATTGTTATGAGTAGTTTTAGGTACCCAAACCAACTTAGAGATAGTTGGTTTATGTGTTACCTCTTTAGGCAACTGAGCCTTTTTGGCTTGTGTTGGCCTAGATAGTGTTTTAAGAACCCATTGCGGGTGACCATAAATGTTAAATTAATTTCAGCTCGGGCAAATATCGTATCAGTCTTAGTGGAGGAGAATATCTTCTCTCTAGCTAGTCTCCTAAGGTGTTTGGCTGAGTGAACTTGGACTGGATACCTTAGGTGAGAGCAAGAGTGAATCGAGCTATAAGCTTGCTTAATAGCTGGATCTTGTCTCCTACGAGATTTAAGACTCACATTGACTTAGAATGATTGTTTTTATTTTTGGAAGTTGAGGCGATTTCAAAATCTGTGCTTTTAAAAATAATATATATTTCAGACATAGTATAAAGCGACAACATGAAAGGTAGAAAAAGCCTCTCTTTTTACTACGAGTGTCTTTATTTTTAGGTACAGAAGAAAATTTTGAAAACGAGTCATTTCCATCAATATTTTTCTTCTTTATTTCTAAGATAGACACCCACTACTTAGCATGCTTCCTCTATTTAACTACTCTACCTGTGGATGTAGTAGAAAAAGTATTAGTAATAGACTTTTTCGTTTTGGAAACATTTAAAGACGTTTTTTCTCCCTTGACGCTTTTTTGAAATATTTTGTAAAACAAAGGGAGAATTATTCTTAAATTTGGGCTTGTCCTTGATGAATGATTTTTCTTTTAAAATTAAATCAGGACAGGATTTTGAAACGTAGTTAAAACTGATGAATTTTTTAGATTGGAAATTTCCAATAAAAACACATTATTTTCTGTTTCAAAATTCTTTCTTTATGATTATAAGGAGGAGTTTAAATTAGATAATTTCTTAACAATAGCAGGAATATAACAGAAAGTAAAATTTTTTAGAATGATCAAAATTTTCTTCCTCGACTTTAGGGATATTTTCTAAAGGATATAATGAATTATAGTCACTAGACAGGTGTATCTCCCGTGTGTTGTAACTATTATTCAAATCAGTGTAATCAAAGGGGATGACAGTCCTAGTTTTGGTTTTTCTTTTGAATTCTTCTAAGGCATTTATTTCTCAAGTGTTAGTTAAAGCCATTAAAGAAGTTAGTCGTAAACCCATGTACTTGATATCATATAATTGTTTTACGTTAACATTTTTCAAGTTACAAGGATTAGTAAAACCTAAGCCTTCAACAGGATTATAAAATTCTATATCATGTGAGTGATTTAGAAAAATTGTCTGATTGGTATGTCCCCTTTTTGTCAGAAGATCATCTAAAGTCTTAATCCTAGAGTAAAACTTTCTACGCTCATCAGAGATTTCTTTATAATTGTTTCTAGAAATTTCTAAATCTTTCTGACTATTGCTAAGAGTTTTACTAAGGTCGTTAATCTTAGTCTCAGACGTAGCTATCCTAGATTCAATACTAATTATAGTTTCCTTAGCATTAGATAAGAGAATTTCTAAGTGAGCTTTCTTATCTATTTGTATTTGGAAGTTCTTTTCGCTAAGTGACAGTCGCTCCTCTAAGTCTTTTGAACTTTTCCGCTCACTTTTCATGTTAGCATATTTAAGTTGTAAAGATTCTAACATGATTAATAATGTAGAATTAGGCGTAGCTACCTCCTGAGACGAGGTTGATGCTTCGTCGTCGTCAGTCCGCTTCGTTGTGCTTGCTTATGAGATATCTTCAAGACATGCCACTTGGCGAATTGCCCTGTTTTTCCACAGTTGAATCATTTATGTGGCTCTTTGGCATTCTTGATTTTTGAGGTCTCAGCTGGTCTTTCCTTGTGTTTAGAACTTGAGGTTCGAAGTCGATTAGCTGAGGAAGAGGAGTTCTTTTTGTAGAACTTTTTGCTCATCATTTTTGCAATGAGAGCCAATTGCTTCCTGAACTCCTTCATGCCGGGCTCAGAATCTGTGTCTGAGCCGTCTTCTTCTTCTGAAGAGCTGGACATTTTAACACTCTTGTCTTTGCGAGATCGACTAATTTTTCTTTTTGATACAAGGACTATTGAATCTTCGATCTGTTTGCCCATGCTCCTTTGAATCTCGCTGACATCTTCCTCGTGTTGAGCGAGATTGTCGAACACGGTGTGGATATCCATCTCATCCAAATCCTTGTTCTGACGAACTTGCATGGATATTTTCTTCCACTCCGGATGAAGTGATGATAGAAATATGATGTTTTACCTCCATATTTGTCTTGAAGATTTCTAGTTTCCTCATCTCGTTCAGTAGAGTCGGGTAGCACTGATAGATATCGTATAGATTTTCCTCCGGCTTAGCTTTGAAAGAGTCGTAGGTTATCAGTATGTTTGCTTTCTTTGCCTTTACTCGAACTTCGGTCCTTCGCATCATTTTGTGGAGCTCATCCCCCATTTTCCTTAGCACTTGATAGACTATCTATTTGCATATAGATATCATTTGGGATGCCTTGCATCACGAACGTTTTGGCTACTAGGTCAGCCTTAGCTCTTAATCTCTCCCCTTCAGAGTATTCACTAGGAATTTTAAGTCTTCTAGTGGCTGGAATAGGGGGGGTTATTTGTGGCATCGCCTTCTTGGATAAGCCATAATTAAGCGGGTCCTTCTTGGAGAGAAGCTATTAGGTTCGCAGCTTGATCGTTAGTTTTCAAGAAATTCATAAAGCGGCTTCTCCAAACAGTATATTCGTCTCTTCTGAGAATTGAGGGACGGACATCGTTTCCAAGAGAGTAACCATCCGTAGTCGTAGTTGAATTGTAGAATCTCGTGAAGGTTTGGACTTGAGTTGGTAAGAGTGTTTCACGAGTGACAAATTTATTAGTAATGTTTGGTTCGTACTTTAAGCAATTTTCTTTTCGGGCCTATCTCTAATTTTTGGTCCTAAAAATTGTGTTTGAATAAGAATATAATTAGCACAAGAATTGATATTTAAAAAAAAAACTGTTAATCGAAAAGTTTGACTATCTAAAATTTGTTATTTCCTTTTCGAAAGTTTTGAAAATGACAATTTTGATTCTTGATTTGTAAAAAATATTTTCAAATCAGTGTGGAAAATGTTTGTGTTTGAAAGTTCCGTAAGTATAAAAGTTTTTCGAGCAGTAAGTTTCTCGATTTGAAAATTTTCGATCCTTAAAATTGAAAATGATTTTCGTAAGTATAGGTTTGTCGAAGGATGTGTATCGAAAATGGTAAAAGTTTTGCGAGAGTATTTTTCGAAAGTAGATGATTTTCGATAGTGTTTATAGCATATAACCCACCTGTGGTTTTAAAAATAAGCATCAAAACCCCCTATGGTTCGGAAATAGCGTAAAATCCCTTTTTTGTCATTTACACCCATAATTGGGGGGTACAATGTTATGTGTTGATCAAACTCCATGGAGGTAGGTCACACGGGGAGTAAAAAACACAAGGGGCTACGGTGCTAAGTTTAGACAACACAGGGGTAGGTTGAAGTTTTAAACAACACCGGATGTACGATGCTAAGTTTTAGATAGCACAAGAGAGTTTCACGCAATTAAAAAAGCATAGGGTAGTTAAATGCATAAGTATAACCACATAGGGGTATTGCATAATTTACCCTTATAGAAAATGTTTTAGTAAAACCTGTCGAAAAATGATTTATCGAAAAATTTGTTGATCGCAAAAATTCTATCGATCGAAAAAATTAGAATGATCGAAAATCTAAGACTTAAAAAATTTTCTATAACTTTGATTCGATTATTTGATTAAACTTATTCGAGTGCAAAATATTCGATGGTGAAATACTTTTTTGCTAAGTTTTGACTCGAGAATTAAGACTATCGAAAAACTTGAGATCGAAAACTTGTTATCAAAAAACAGGTTTTTCGTGTCAAAAGTGAATATGGATATAGCGAAAACAGCATTAGTCGAAAAATTTTATGCTTAGTTACACTCTAAAAAGATTATTCTGTGTGAGTATCGAAAAACTAATAATAGAAAATAATGTTTTTTGCGTCAATATAGGAGTAAAACTAGAGAAAACATTGAAATTGTCGAAAAACTTTTGTGCCAGGAACTTCTCGAAAAAGATTTCCGAGCCAAATTTCGATCGAAAAACGATCGAAGGACACAAAAGAGAGTTTAATCGAACATTATTACACAGATTCAAATGAGAAACGTCAAATTACACAGTGAAATTCTGGATAATCACTTGAATTTGTGTACTGAACAAGAACAAACACAAGACTAGACACGTTTAAAAGCAAAATCCACCAATTTTGGTGTGAATCAAATCGTTTTCAAACTGCAATCGCAAACAATAAGATAGATCATAATGAAATATCAAATAAGTTCAATGTTCTAAATGATTGCAATAGCTTCAACTGAAGCCCGATTCTACCTAATCCACGCGCATGCGTCACGAACCTTCTTCGACACCAAGACCTACTGCTCTTCCGACAACCGATGAAATGGCTGCTTTTTCTCTGCCTCCCCTCGGCTAAACTCCCTTAAGCCCGGCCCAGAAGTGATTAACTTTTACTTCAATGGTAGTTGGTATCTGGTTCAATGTTATCTAGATTGCTTAGAAGCAGCATGCCTTACTCGAGCCGAGTACACGATTCATTCATAACATGTAATCGATCAGATTCGCATCAGTATTAACAACAAATTTTATTCAGCACAGAGATCAAATTTCCATTTTCGCGCGCATATTCGATCAAAAAAACCAGAACACAATTTGATCTAAAAATAACGAAATTCAATCCAAAACAATTACGATATGCGCTGATACCAATTGTTAGGTCCTCGATTATCAACTACAGTAAATTTTAGGCATGAATTCTAGATATTGGAATGAAAATTTGAGATTTGATACATCGGTCGAATACCTCCGATGAAGAACACGAGAGAAACGCTTTTAGTGTGAGAAAGTGTTTGTGCGTTTCTCTCTCTAGAAATTAAATTGCAAGCCATTTGGATTTTTTTTATTAACTTTCTCTATTCATTTTAATAGTGTACATTGGTATTTATACCTACATACTTGGCATAATACAATTAAATCCTACACTATTGAATATACAAATGATGCCCCTAATTACAAGGATAACTAATAAAAGACCACAATTAAAATGTCTTCTTCATATCACTCCGGAAATCTAAATTTTCGTAATCAGCACTCCAAATATTTAATTTTTGCACCTAGAATTCATTCTAGACCTCAAAAATTATACCTTTCGCATTCTTACACTACGAATATTTAATTTTTGCATTTAAATTAATTTTTCAAAATCAAAACATTTATTTTTGGCACATTCTAGAAAAGTTTGGTAAATTTTTGACGTTTTTGACCAAAAATTGTCGGTACACATCAGAAATTTTTGATACCTAAAATTTTCAAAAATTCATAATACCTTTTGATAAATCAAACTTTTCAGCACTGAAATTTCTAAAAGCCAATTTTTTTTATTTATTTCATAATATTTTTGGCACATTACAGAAAAAAATTTGGTAATATTTTCGAAGTTTTCGACATACTTCAAAACTTTTCGGTGTACACGAAAAGGATTTTCGACACTTAAAATTTTTGAAACTTCACAGTATTTCATGCATATCAAAACTTTTCGGCACAAAATTTACAAAAGCCAAAAAATTTCTCAAATCTGCATAACACGTTAACGATCGCGTATCCAATTAAAATATAAAAAAAATTTAAAATTATGGATTCTACTTCCGAAACATGAGCTTTCGAGAGAGTGATTTATATAAATCTTTCCTTTCGTTAAAGGAAGATTATTAAACCATGCATCGTGAACGTAAGTACGAACGTAAGACTACCCACACGTTAGAGACTAAGTTAGTTATTGCACTAGAAACTATTTCTAGTCTAGAATCAAAATTAGCTAGCTCAGAAACTAACGTTTGCGAGCTAACCAAGAAACAAAATCACTCTAAACTAGGACAAACTCAACTTATAAGTCACAAAAAGACTATAAGTGAGTTAGAGAGTAGACTAGACAATAGCCGAAGTCAGGAATTTAGAAGAACAAGGTAGGCTTACGTGCAGATTCGAAAACATGCATGCAATAATTACCAATCTCGAATCTCAAATAGTAAAATCAAAAGCTCAAATTAGTGAACTCACAAATAAGTTGAAAATCACTTATTTTGATTTGAGCGATTCGCGGAGTAGTTATAATATTATGTTTGAGGAATGCCGTAAGTGGCACTCTAAAGGTCATCACTTAGAGTGCATTCTTGCGGAAAATGATCTGAAAGACCAAAGTTCCTCAAATGACTCAGCGTCCACTGGGGAAATTGTTTTACATTCTAATAAACATATCTCGTGTTGGGAAATTCTAGAGGTTTCTAGTATAATTGCAGAATTTGAACCCAACCCTGGAATCGAAAAAAGTGTTTCCAAGCTGAAAAGGAAAAGCTTTTAAAGGAGAATTCTGATCTCCTAAATTCCTTTCCATACATGTCTTAAATGATCTTTCCACAGAATCACCTTCTTTTAATATGGGAACACAAACGAACGCCTTTGTTCCCAAAGCTAAAACCCTTTTACTATTCATTCTAAGTCACCGGAGACGACTTCTAAATCCACAATGACCCCAGATAAGTAAAAGCAAAATGCTTAATACTACCGAGGAACAAAAGAGAACTAGGAAGGAGAAAGGAAAACCGACATTATTCTAAAAAATTAAGGATGAATTTGTCAAAGATTCTCCTTCTCCTACTCCTATTAGAAGAGAAGTTTGTAAAGAAGTTCCACGCTCAAGCAAGCAAACTTCTCAAACTTCACACAAAATTTCTCATTCTTTTAAGAATCGAAGAAGTGGATTTGCTTACCAAACCAAAAATGTTGATCATTCTAGTAAGCAAAATTCCACCAAAATTCATAATGACGTGAATCGTGTGAATTTTCGTCGTATGCCGAAGAACTCATCTACTAACGATGCTTATAATCTATATGTTCTTACGCCTACCTGAAATATACAGTCAAAGCTCATTTAGAAAAACGTCTTATGAGACTGGCTTCAGATAAATCTTTTAATCTTCTCCAAAACACACGTACACCTGGTGAAACTTCTTTCCGTGTCAAATTGCTCCTAAATGGTTATATAATAAACCATTATTGGCTGATTTAGGACCAAATTGACACTTTTTAAGCGTAAATTTTCTGCTAATAAGGGAGGACCCATCCAAAAATGGGTACCAAAGTTCCGATAAAGCTTTGCAGGTATTCCGGCATGGGTAGGTATTCCGAGTAGTTGTTTCACACCCGCGACAGGTATGCAGCGTGAACAACTACACCCTCCCAGCATGTATGGTATCTCGGGTTGCTCCACATACATGACTTGTGTAAGCGATGCAAGCAACCACAACACTTCAACAAAGGTACATTCTAATTATGCGTATGTCAAAAAAATTTTAAATATTTTAAATTGCATAGGCATACGAGCTAAATTGCAAAATTGCCTTTTTTTTTTCAAAATGGTACATTTAAAAATATGTATTTTCAACACTTTACACGATTTGAAACCTAAAACTGCATATTGTGCACGGACATGATAAATACCATTTTTTTTCTAAAATGCGCTTAATTTGAGGGGGAGCTACTCTTTAAAGTTTAAAAGAGAAGCAATTCTTATATTTATTTTAAAGAGAGCAATAATTACATTTTTTTAGGGGGAGCGAACTGTAAATTCGTGAATTTAGCGAAAGAGATTCGGAATTCTTTTTCGATCCAACTACGCATATTTTTAGGGGGAGCAATACGACTGTATAAGGAAGCCTGATTTGACCGGGGGGGGCAATATATATATATATATATATATATATATATTATTATTCTATTACTAATACAATATATATACTATAATATATATATGTAGAAGAAAAGGAGAGAAAATAAAAAAGATAGAAAAAGAGAGAAAAATATAAAAAAAAAAAAGAAAAGAAAAACTCCTCTTCTCGCCTAGCATCATTAATATTCCCTCTAACATCTTTAGATGGACTACAATCAAGAATCTGTTAGAGCTCACATGTTCCGAAAATTTCCATACGAAAATGTGGCCCCTTACACTACCTCGGTGCTCACTTTAACTGACCAGCTCCGGTTTGCTGACACAAACAAACCGGCACTCATCAAGTTCTAACCAGATGCATGGAATTTTAGGTTCTCATGATTCAGTCAAACCCAAACTGAATATAACCCCGGAACATCATTGAGCCAATCTTAAACGAAGATAACCACATATCCTAAATTATCCGAACACACCACGTTAGATGATTTCGATGATAACATGGAAGTTTATTTTTGAGGATACATAATAATATCTTATCTCACAAATTAATTTGGACCAAACCCCCATAGGTACATGTGCTAATTTTATTAGCTCTCGGGTAGAAGTCGCCGCATTAGGTCCAACGGTGCGTGCACATCCGACCTTACCCACTCGCCTGTCTCACAAAAGACATGTGTTTCAAGAAATCACGGGGAGCCATGTCTACTATCACAACTTCATTCCGAAGCGGGTGATACTGAATTAAGTGGTACTCAGCGCCACCACCACACTTTCTTGGGCACAATCGAGTCTAGTGTATCGTCATATTTTTCCCATATTTTTAATATTTTCTATGACACATACACTTCTGAAACACCTGATCTTTGTGATAATGTTAGAACTTCCGTAGACATGTCATTATTAGACATGCTTCGAGGATCGAAAGGAAGTACTGCCGTTGCAACATCAAAACAACAACGGTTCAGGCCATCGTTTACGAGAAAAACTCCTAGATCGATGTTAACAGGAAGTCTTTGTGACCCCGGTCTCTTACACGACGGATTGCCTTTGTGGCTTTCTCGGGTTACTACTGAACATGAGTTCCTACCATGTCTACCAACCCCATCTCCTTGTCACGACGACACGATCTTCTTGCCAAAGACAAATCCCAATTTTGATCCATCGCCAAGACGATCTCTCCAACTCGATCATCATGAGGGGGAATAGTACTAAAGAAAAATGAGAGCAACATCATGAAGAAAGTGCAAGATTGATCAGAAACGCCAAATCTCAAGCGTCGTCAAAAAATCAAGCAAACCACGACCTTTAAAGATGAAGCTGCCGCCTCGTGTACGCCTCTTCAAATTTCAAAGAGAACTTCCCAGTCCCAACACAAGGTTGAACAAACGTACGAGAGTTGTGTCATTATCAAAGGGATAGATCGAACACAAAATAGGAGATACTCCTAGACGCGACAAGAAACTTCAAACACCCTCCGGCAGCTGCGAGACAAGCTTCAAGAGATGACTTGAAGGAAGATACGGTGCCAAGAAGAGAAGGTCGAGAAATGGTGCGCTTGAAGATCTGTTAAGAAGAGATCACATGACACGACAAAGGAGGAGAAAATTGAAGATGAACACGTCGAACATGCTTTTGCCGATGCATACCTTGATACGTGTTCTTCGAGGACGCAGGGCAACATTTTTACAAGACCAAGATAACAAGCATTGAATTGCAAATTGAATACAAATGGGTAGATTGTTGGATTATTTTATTGTGTTCAAATTAATTATGTTATCTTAGCCTTATAATTTATTTAAGTGGACTAGATTCTGTTTTATAGAGTCTAGTGATCTTTAAATTATAATGAGCTTACAAGGGCTCAAGTATTATATACCAATATGTAGTATAAATACTAAAATCCTAACACATAGTTAGGTGTGTGTTGTGTGTGAAGGTGTAGAGAATTATCCATTTGAGAAGAAGCCCAACGTCCTCCCTCAAAAACACAACACCCCATGCTAAGTTAATTCTTCCATCTTATTTCGTGGTTAAAATCGCTTTAAATATCATTTAGTTGGATAATCTGGTTTTTACATCAATACTTTTAGTTTATTATTAAGACTCATGAGAAATTAACGCGATTTAACCTTATACGGTCATTAACGTCGAGATTGAGCCGTAGTTGAGCTTGAAATTTTGCTTCGATCGTTTGTAGAAGACGTTTGCATATAATTGTAAATTTCGGAACATTGAAGTGTAAGTGGGTCTTTTTATTGCGAATAGGTCCTTATCTCTAACGTAAACATAATATGTGTCTTTCTCTCTAATTTAATACTATATCGGGCCTGAAACCTAGTGAAACTATACTAATAGAGCGTGAAACCTAATTAGCCCTTCAAATAATGTGCTAACAAAGAGATCCATTAACTTGTCAAAAAGCTCTCTCAAAACCCTTAAAAAAAAAATTTCTTCTCTCCGTTAATGGAGGTGGGGGAGCCAATCCTTTGATCTCCTACCTCCTCAGACCTGCGTCAAAGGAAGCTCGATCATGGCCCTAGTCAACAAATCTTTGTCTTCGTCAACATATTATGGCATTATCCGTGTCCATCTTCCGCCCTGAGTCCAGATCTAAGTGCTCGCCCACCGATATGGGTCCGATCCAGCCATCTGTCGCAGCGCCGATCCTCAATCTGCTCCCCTGAGTTCCGATCTAGAATTTCGTGTATCTAGATCTGTGAGTTTTATTCTCCTCGCGTAGGAGATTTTCTCTCTGTCGTGGGAGTTTCTTTCTCTCCTTCTGGGAGATATTGTCTCGCTCCATGAGAGTTTCTTGGAGTGTTTTGGATTGTTTCACCCCCTTGGTGGCCGAGAGCTCTCTTTATTGCGAAAAGAATGTGTGGTCATATTGAAATATGAAAAATGGACATCGTACTAACACCGGTCATTCAAGCAATAGAACAATGGATGATACTCTCTGAAAGAAAGAATGATTGCATTTGATGATTAACGATTTATTTTTTTAATGTTGTCCCTCATCTTCAGTTGTTTCGTTTTTGTCTTCATTGTAATATTTTGTCCAATTGATTATATGAAATGAATCTTTTTAAAAAAAAAGGAGATCCGTTAAGATAACATGTTGACTTTTGACATTTATAGAATTCCCTATGAATTAGAATTGGATGCGTGATCATTTTGGTTCATTTGACATATATATGAGCAAGTGCTGAATTTATAATTAATGAGTCTTGTCAGTATTTTATATGTATTACATTTATATATTGATTGTTATTTTAGTAATTCAACCATGTTTCTTCATTTGTTTGGCCGAATTGGATTATCATTTAGGTAAAAGAATCAATGCTTTGAAAAAAATAATAATAAACTAATAACGAGTTTAGACAATGCCTATAGATATATATATCTCATCATTTACATACGTTTCTTAAATGATATGGTTTTATCGTCCATTATTTTTTATGAAAACCCAAAAAATATTTAAACTAAATGATATATTGTACTTAAAATATGAAGTTTTTATTTTTATTTTTTAAAAAAACGCTTAAAAATATGAATTGTGTATGCTTGTTTCAAGCTTAAGTACCAAATACAACTCAATTATAAGTAATCTTTTGGAAAACTTGCCGACGGAACTATTACGAAGCTCACAATATAAAATGATGCATAGCTCATGATTTCACTCTTATGAGTTAATCGTTTCATCTGATCATAAAGAGCATGGATATAGAGGTTATTAACCTATAATCTTTTCAGCCACCACATGTATCATTTAACTTGAGTGGAGGTTATTAACCTATATTCTTTTCAGCCACCACATGTATCATTTCTTGTCATTTATTTAATTTTTTAATTGCTTCAATTGTACATGGTCAAAATTAAAAAATTGAGTGGAAGTTAAGTATACCGATTTTCGATATTGGATCACCAACTTTATACTTGGAACCAATTTTGGTTTCCAATTTTTTTTATTTTTATTTTTTGCATAAGTCACATATTCAATTATTAAAAGTCAGAATATTCTTACAAAGTTAGTAACTTATATTGTAATTATCAAATACAGTAATTCAACGTTAGTAAAATTTCTGTACGGCCAAGTTATAATATTGAGTCGCTAATCATACATGTTTTCATTTTTGGGTCACTATGTTCTATAATTGCAAAAATAGGTAACTAATTTTGTATGTCTTAACAAATTTGGTCACTGGTCAATTTTCCGACAGAAATTGCCGAAAATCCGACGTGACCGATGGCATGTCAGCAGTCACGTCAGCGGACACGTCGGATAACCGGCCATGTTCCGAAAAATTCATCAGTTACCCAATTTTGTTAAGATTTACAAAGTTAATGACTTATTTTTGCAATTATGAAAACATAGTGATTGAAAAAAAAAATTGATGTAGTTAGTAACTCAATGGTTCAATGGTTTAGTTTTCCCTTTGTCTACCAAGTTATAAGTTACCGGACTTCCGTGAAATCTGAAAATGTCTAACACGGTCAAAGATATTATCGACCTCGTTCCTAACAATTAGGACTTCTCATTTGTCAATGAGCCAATTCTTCTAAATGAAAAACTTCTTTATAAATTAGTGAACGCGGAAAATGACACTCTTGTAATCGTAGTCTATGGTTCCTAACATGGTTTCCTCATTAATTAGATGTTGGAAACAGATCAAAATTAATCAAAAAAAATGTTAAGTTTAATACATACGATATAACAAAAAATACAGAAGAATTGAGAAACGAAAGTAATTGAAAACGATATATATCTAAGTTTGTGCTAAAGTCACACTTGGTAAAACAACCCAGAAAACCTAATCAGCCGTATAAAAAGAATAAGGCCAAATTATTAAATTACGTCACTAACTATGCATCTCGTATTTTTTAGGTCACTAAGTTTCATAATTGCAAACTTAGTTCACTAAGTAACATATCTGATTTCTTTTGGGTCACTGATGAATTTTCCGGCGAAAATTTTTGGAAATCCGACGTGGCTGCTGACATGTCATTGGCCACGTCGGATTTCCGGCGATTTTCGCCGAAAAAATTCATCAACGACCCAAAAAAAATCAGATACGTTACTTAGTGACCTAAGTGTGCAAATATGAAACTTAGTGACCCAAAAAACACGAGAGGCATAGTTAGTGACCTGATTTATCAATTTGGCCAAAGAATAATCAACAATAATATTCGCCAAATCAGACATTGACATAAAAAAAATATTTCAAGAATTAACAACATGCATTTTGTCAAAGAAATAATTATTAAAGTATGAAGCATTTATCCTTCCTTTTCCAGAAGTAACGACTTCCTTACACAATCAAAGTACAAAACACGGTCCTTCGACGAATTAGTATATCTATTTAAATCATAATAAGTTCGAAAATTTTCAAATACTCTTGGAGCCTTCATACAAGTACTAGCATTAAAATTCCAACTCACATCATCCTTATAATCTCCATCATGTCCATGGAAGCTGCCAAATCAAAAGCGACACCATAGCAGGGATCACTTTCATCATCTAAAAAGCTAAATGTTGTCGAAATTTGATCTTTGCCAGTAGAAATCAATGGGGTGACGGTATCATAAAAGTTATTATGAGTCATTTGTTTGTTCATAAATTCGATTAAATTATAATTCTGGAATTTAATATTTAATGTTTCGGCTTGCGCCTTCGCTAGTTCGGCTTGAAGCTCTTCTATCCTCCTTTGGAGGTGAGAGATCACACCTGCGCAGCCGTAAATGGGATCTCTCAGCCGTGCATTGGCTTCGTACACCATACTGTTCACAGCATCTGCTCTTTGTTCCTCGGGAAGTTCCTGAAATTAGAGTTTGTATTTATCAGTGGATCGAAGACTTATTGGATTGATAATTAGAAGGATGTTTGATCATTATTTATTCGCGTAGTTAATCATTCAAGAAATTAATTTGACTAATATTTGTTTTCTGGTTAGGGGCCTAGCTACTCTCATTATTGACATTATCTTCCTTCTTTTAGTTGCACAAATGGTACGAAACGTGTAACATTTATTCACCAATTATGTCCTAAGATGAAATAATGATGATATAATATCTAAAATATCTATAAATACATACTGCTTAGAGGAAATTCAATTTCGAAACGAGCGTGAGTTACTATATGCTGACCATAAATAATATGAAGTTTATTAAGTATTTTACTTGATCGATTAGGTGTACCTGGAGCAACTTGATGATGTTGCTGGCACCGAAAACCCGATGCGCAATTGTGAACTTGAGGGGTTCAGTGGGTGGAAAATAAGGAGCCAAAACACACTTATCTATGCAGCGGCGTCTCAAGATCTTACAGGCGGCACATGGGCTAAGCACTACCGACGGTGAAGAAGAAGCTGATGAAGTGGGAGACAAAGCATTGTTCTTAGTGTTGTTTTTGCCATATTCCATTGTTATGATCGATATATGTGATGCAATGAAAACTAAGAAAATTATGGAAAGAGAGAGTTTGGGTGGGGCTTTGCATGTGTAAGGGTATATATATAGAGGAATGTGGTTGTGGGGTTTCGCTAAGGATTGATTTGAGTCAATTGTGCGATACTTGAAATGAAAAATGATAAAATAAAATAAAACAGGATGGGATCAAAAGTGAAAATACTCAATCGCATGTCAAGATTGCGTCATCTCTGGGACATATATCGTCAAATATAAAATACCAAATTGTTATTATACCAAAAAGCATAATATATGCTTGGAAAAATCAAAAAATCAAAAATATAATAATATAAGCATGATCTAGTTATAGTTTTCCATAATATATATTTTTATTATATTTATCATAATCCAAATTGTTATAATTATGCTTGGAAAAAGCCATAGCCACAACACGATTATTTGATTTATTGACGATTTGTATTTCGTTTAACTAATCAACATTATTGGGCTATATATAGTAATTAATTCATGTTACACGAGGACACAAAATTCCAAAATTCCGTCCATGCAAATTTATATTTTTTTTATTAATATGCAATTGCAAAGCTCTAGAAACAGTTTAAAAAGAAAGTCTCAAGTTAAAATAACCGCTTGACCAATCCACTATTTTGCCTGTTTCTAGTAGAACGGACATTGTTGACATTAAATACATCAGTCGTAAACATGGACCGTTTTTTATTTGTCACTGCTTAAGGTATCCATTTATATTTAACTATTTTCAGTGATACTAAAATCCAATGGGTAGTTTTTCCGATCACGAAGTCCAATTTCGGTTAATTGTTTTCGCACTTAGGTGAGGGCTGCCTTGAAAATTTAATCCCACCCAAGGTTCAGTTCTATAAGTTGCCTAGTGGTGATCTTAGCTGTTGACGAACTCGAAGATTCATTTGTTTCCACTGGAAAAATTCTGATCGACCAGACCTAACTCTCTTCGTCTCTTTAGACCTTAGTCTTTGATCTGTCGGCATATGCAATATGGAGTTAGTACGAGACAAAGAGGTTTTCTTATCTGTTTTCTTGCATTTACATGTAAGTGTTTCGAAAACAAAATAAGAGGACGAAGGTTTCTATACATCAGGAAAGTTTTGAAGAGTATAGATTTTGCTTAAAAGAACAGTTCTTTCTTCCGATGAGGCTTTCCTTTCAGATTCCAGAGACGCGGTTAGATCGCCTATTTTGCGAATTATCTCTGGAATATAAATGGAAGAACAAATGGGTTTGACCTGTTTGGAAGTACTTTACTGATTTTTGAGTCCAAAAGGTGAAATAATTTTCGTAGTTAGCGGAGTGTTTCTAGTTTTATAACTATCGTTCACCTCCGCATAACTAAATGTAATGTGGGCCCAATTTTTGTTTCTCCGTTTTTGTTCTTCTGATTTGATCACCTCTGACGATTCAACAAAAGGCATAAGCTTTTCCAAACTTAAGCCAAGGTGTTTAATGTCGTACAAAGAAAGTGCTTCATCTTTCTGAGGGTTCGTGTTACTTTGGAACCCCAAACCTTCACGAGGATTGTAGAATTCTACATCCTTTGGTTGGTTGAGAAAGATGGGTTGATCGGTTTGACCTCTTTTTGTAAGGTCCTCCAACTGTTTGACGTTCTTATAGAGTATAACACGTTCTTGAGTGATCAATTCGTATTGAGAATATATGTTTACCCGTTCTTCTTCGCTTCCTTTAAGTTTTTTCGCTAACATGTCGTTCGCTATTCTCTACCTTTTCTGATAAGTCTTTTGTTTTAGATTCTGAAAGACTTATGATTCCTTAGGAATATTCTCTTCCTGCTGTTTGTTTAGCAAGGCGTAATTATTGTCAGATTTTCTTTTAAGTTCGGTGAAATCCTTACGTTGCATGGACAACTTATGTATTTTTTGTTTTAGCTCAATGAAATCCTTAGGGGATGAAGTGTATAGCTCACCGTCGGATGTGGAATAATCGGTTCTATCCGAGCCGGAGTCCATCTCTTCTTCATCGGAGTCATACCCTTTGCTCCTGACCATAAAAGCTTTTTCCTGCCTCTCTTTGTCCGGCGTGTCCTCACGCCACTCCTCTTCTTCGGCTACCAGAACAATTCCCGCATCTTTGAGCTGAGAAAACTGAAGCTTCTTCTTGTAGTACTCGATGTCCTTTGTCTTAGGTCTATAGCAGTCCCGGGCAAAGTGACCCAGTTTTCCGCAGTTGAAGCATTTCCTTGGAGCTTCAGATTCCTTGTTCTCGGTTTCCTCAGCAGCGATGGCCTTTTTCTTACCGCTCGAGTTTCGCTGCCTGTTGTAGGAAGAAGATGATTTCTTGGAGAATTTCTTATCCATCATCTCAGAGAGCATGACCACTTGCTTCTTGAGGTCTTTGAGTTCTTCATCTATTTTGGAATCCGAGTCAGCATTATCTGAAGAGTCGGATATGATAAATTGTTTCCCTTTTGAAGCCTTCGAGCTTTTGCTGGTAGTCTTGTTGGTCACAAGAGCAATGGGTTCCATAGAAGCATTGGGCTCTGTTAGGTCCTGCTTCATCAATCAACAAGCAATCTAAGCACGAATTCTCGGTATTCGAGTAAGAAATCTTACGATATACGATCGGTCGAATATCCGCGCTGAAGATCTTGAGAGGTTGTTAGCTTTTTTCCGAGTTCTCGAGCGTGATCTCTCGTTTAAAATATGAATTCGATACTTGTGTTTTCTTAATAATAAAACTCTTTTTAAACTTTAATAGTGTACATCATATTTATACCTATATCTAAGGTATAATTACTCTTAAGTCCTACACTATCAAAACTTCTAATTACGCCCCTAATACAAGGATAATGAAATAATAAAGCACAATTCTAATATTCTCTTCAATCTCCCCCTTTGTGCTTGTCTTTGTTTCAGCCCCTTTTATCCTTGTCGGGCGTAAAAAGACTTTCTCAATCCCAATGTTGTCTCGTAGCGTCGAACAACATTCCTCAACTCCAATCTCTCATTTATTGCATCCAGAAGCTCGTTCAGGAGTAGGGCCTCTTCTTCACAAAGATCTTCGAAGATTGTCTCTTCGGTGATCTCTCCCAATCTCTTCTAAATGTTCTTCCTCACTAACTTTAGCGTACCGTCGCAGAAATTATGGAGTTCTGACTTCATCATAGCCCTTGTCTTTTCAATGACTGGATTTAGATAGGTTATGGTGAGGCCAGGTGTCTTGAAGATGTAGTTCTCGGGAAAGTTGTTGAGTGGGAAGCCCTTCATGAGCGGAGATTCCATGTTGACCTTCTTCATGTTGTTCTCTATTGCAATTTGAAGGTCGTGTGCAGTGTGATATTTGATCTGCCGCACCATGAATCTTTTCAGCCCCTCGAGTCCTTCAGTCTTGATATATCTAGGATGTGTCTTGTACTTTTTCTTGTACATTTGATATAATTGGTAGACTTCATCCGGTGGAAGGAATGGGAGATTGCTTTCATCTATCTCTTCTCGAGTGCGGTTGCTGTCCGCTCGCTCAATGATATAAATAGGAGTTGGATATCTTCCGATCGTATGAGAGACTCCGACAAGTTGGAGAATCGGTGGCTTGTTCTTGAAGTTTTCCTTCAGCTGATCAGCTGGAATGCCACTACGATCGGGTCCGAGATAATTGAGCAGGAAGATATGCTCCATTTTCTTCGTATCTTCCCAGTGTGAGATGCCCCTCAAATTAAGTTCGTTGAGCTTCTTGATCTTGTTTGGAGCCCTCCAAATCTGCTTTCTTACGTCTTCAATGAAAGGGACTTCAATTCTGACGTTCTCCCATGGCGTCTCGACTCTACTTGTCCTTTTTGATAGACGGGAAGGAGAGTCGACTCTGAGCCTTATCATCTCGGGTAGCTCTGGGAGGGCAGAACTGTAGTTCTCGCCTTCTTGAAGTTCTTCTTCTTCAAGCAGTACTAAGTCCACTGAAGTATCTAACGTTGGATAGTCGAGCTTGAGCTGCTTCCTCTGGTTCCCATTCCGTCGTCCACTTCTCGTTTAGGATGTAGTCATCTACGATCAGATGTGGATCGTAGTCAATTGCTTCTTGATGGACTTGGGGGAGGTTTGAGATTGGGATCGGATTTGGATTTGTAGGAGAGAGGGTTAGTGTTTGGGATATGGTGGGAGGTGTGGTTGTTTGTTGGCGGGTTTGAGATTGTGTGGTTGGTGGGTGTGAGGACGATCCTCCAACTTCTTGAGTCTTTGTCTGCCTCAATCCACGGCCGCCCTTGTTGTTCGTTGCCGTTTCTCCCCCTCATGACGATCCGGATCATCGGGATCGTCATGTCTACGCTTAGTGCAGGAGCTTTTAATCACGGCACGATGTTTGTGTTGGCGGCTCTGGTTCATCTATTAATATTTTGTAGAGACTTTCTTCTGCGGGAGATCTTGTCTCTAGGGCGAGAAGGCGTGAGATGAGGATATCATGAAGCTGGGTGATCGGGATGGTGTATGGATTAATAAGTGAGGGTGAGGGTGAGAGAGTTGGGGTGGTGAGGATTGGTTGTAGTGGGGTGTGTATAGTGGTGGTAGGAAGTGGTGAGGAGACGGGTGTGGTTTGTGTGTCGGTGGGAGCAGTTTCTGAGACTGGTGTTTTCCCGGTGTCTCTTCGGAAAGTCTCGAGAGCATGGAGCATTCGGTCCATCAGACGATCTTCTAGAGAAGATAGGGCTGAGGAGAGCGCTTCTTGTAGTCTGTGCTCCGTCACGAACATCGGTTGAGTGGGGCCAGGGAGGCGCCCCACTGTCACAACATCAGAGTAGATTTCCGATGTGCCGCCTAGATTAGGTCTTGAGGGTCCGGAACGTCCAAGGACATCCGTTATTAACCCTGAAGTCACCACTTCAGAGGGTTGGCCTATTGTTGGCTCCGAAGATATCGGGGGTCCAATACGGCTTCCACCCAATCCTTGAGATGATACGATAGGTATCACCTCTATGGGTGTTGAGACAGATTCAATTTGAATCTGTTCAGTAGGCTGATCGCTTGGTGATGGATGAGTTGGCTCCAAAGTCGGTATGAGTGAAGGCATTGCAGACGAGGCCGAAAGTTGTTGTCGGCAAGAGCACCTTCGTTGGAGTCTGTGTGCTTCATCAGAGTCGGGTCCCTCAGGAGAGATATCTTGTAGGACACCTTCGGGTTCAATCTCCTGAGGCGTGACTTCGGGCTCCGTTGTTGTCACCAAGGATTCCCTGTGAGAAGGCGCCGGGGCTGGATCCATGGCACGTACCATCGCCTCCGTGATGGAGTTGTTCTAGCAGTAATCTTGGTATGCCTCTTCAGTTGGATCAGCTAAACGAAGCAGCTCCAATGGGATCAGCATTGATTGGAGTGCTAGATCGGCGGCCTTCGGGTTGTGGAAGAAACGAAGGCGTGCCCTAGTGTAGTCCGCAACTGGTGGTAGCTTCCGGATCTCTGGGTGGACTTCCATGAAATGCGAGATCATTACAGGGAACCACCGTACATATGGAAGAGATCTGGCCTTCGACTTTGTCTCCCTCTGACGCATCTGGTCGGCGAGATCGTTCCAGATCAGCTGAGCCACGTCATATCTTTTGGAGAAGACCACTCCGTGAAAAATGCGAAGGATGTTTCCATTCGCCTTGTCGAAGACGGAGTGTTTTGGGGAGAGGCATTTGATGATGATGCCGAACAGTGTCTTCCACGGATGAGGAATCCCGCTATTTTGAAAGTTGGCTAGTTTAGTTAGCGGCGGTTTGTATCCCATCCGGAGCATGTCTTCTATGATCTCCGCATCCGTTGGAAGTCGGTCGTATTCATCGTAGTGCGGGAGATCGAGCACCATGGCCATTAGATTTTTCATCAGGGCGATGTGTCTTGTGTTGAGCTTTGTCATATAGTCCACGTCGCCATTGACGAAACCCTGCATGCACCCCCAGAATTGCTAGAGATAGACCATTGATACGGTAGCCGTCATGATCAAGGCTGGCCATAAAGGGTGTCCTTTGAGGATGGATATTATGACGTCATCCGGACACCGAAACGTTGTTAAATCCAGTTGGAAGTTGTTGTCTTGGGCTAACATCTAACTTCCAGATGAGTAAATATGAGGGTAGTTGGGAGTTGCCATATCTGCAAAAATAATATTAGGTTAATTAGTCGATAAAGTTTCATGAATGAATGAATTTGATTAAGAATGAATGTAGAGGAAAATTGTATGTTTAAAGACTTATCGCGGAAGACTTAGTGAAAATTTGAAGAATTTGTAGAATTAACTAAGTCTTAGAAGCGTGTTTTTATTCGAGTAACAATTTATTCGATCTTTAAAATTTGCGATCGAAAATTTTCTAAGTCTTGAAAAATTTTCTAAGTCCTTTTCAGCGTATTATTATTCGAGTAACAGTTTATTCGATTGATAAATTTTGCGATCGAATAAAATTGTGTCGAATAACTCAAGTTTTCGCTTATGACTTTTACGATCAAATAAAATGTTATCGAAAACAATAGTTTTTCGCTGAATAAGTTTTCGATCGAATAAAAAATTGTTGAAAAAGTTAAGTTTTTCGCCGCGTAGTTTTGCGATCGAATAAAAGAATATCGAAAAACTTAAAGTTTTCGCCGCTGACTTTTGCGATCAAATAAAATATAATCGAAAAAATAAGTTTTCGCCGCGTAGTTTTGCAATCGAATAAAAATATGTCGAAAACAAAAGGTTTTCGACGCTGAGTTTTGCGATCGAATAAAATTTTAACGAAAACTAAGTTCTTCGATGACACTGTTGCGACATATACTTTTTCGATCGAAAATTTTGAAATCAAACAGTAAATACGTAATAATCTTCGATTTCTGGGTAAATCATGAGTTTATCTGGGTTCGGAATGTTCAGAGAACAGTGGCAAATCCAAATATCATGATTTTAACCCAAAAGATTGAGTTTAAACACTTTGATTTGAAGCTCGAAAAATCAGTTTTCGTCGAAAATATAAACATGAACTTTCTTCAAATATTTTTCGTGAAAATGCTTGAGAATCGGATGTTTTTGAACAGAAAATGAATCGGAACAAGTTTCTACCTTCGAAATCAGCACGTTTAATCTAAAAATTCTGAGTAATGAAGAATTTGGATTGAAATGCCGAGGTCGGTTCGAAGATGTTCTTAGAAGATGAAAAGTTTTTTGATTAGGAATTTGTAGCGTGTGAGAGAGTTCTTCGATTGATAAAGTGATATTAATACTTTACGATCGGGTAAAGTAAAAATTCTTTTGGGCCGTAAAAAAAATATTCTTGGGCTTTTAGATAAATTCAGGTCTGAAGAAAAATTTTATGAATTAACCCCAAAATAATTTGCATAATACTCCCTGTATTTCTGAAAGAGATGAAATTATCTCCTAATGTTGATGAATTTCAACATTTGACTCTCATATGAGCTCTAAATTTTCTGCGAGGCTTAAAATGTTAGAATTCAAGTTTCTACCAATGTAGAAGATAATAACAAATTCTCAGATAAAAACTCCCCCTCAACAATTGTATGAATAAACTTTTCAGTACCTACACATATTTTCGGTACATATGAAAATTTCCGATTTAAGTGCAATTAACGCATTTTAAACAATTCAGCATAGTTTCTTTAAAAATTTTGCGTTTTACAAAATAGTTAATCGTATTTTAGCAATTCTGAACCAATGCATGTATTAATGCATTTAAAATGTGCGAAAAAATGAACAGTAAAAAATATTTTTGTTTCGGGGTCAGATATATTTATTTTAAAATTTTTATCAAGCAAAAATTTCCAAGATATTTATAACAATAATTTGCCATAAAATCAGGTGACTAAACTAGTATTCTAAGAGCCTAGTATGAATCACTTTGACAATTTCTCAAGTTTCGCTCATATCACTCAAATTATTTTTATCAAGGAGATTTTTAGTAGATATATCACTCTTATCATCACAACAAAATTATATCAATTAATTTGTTATCGTAGTATTTTTAATCAACTTACCAAGTGAGAGTTCGTCATTTTGAATCAAAGGGACTTTTAAGGTATTATATTTAGGCTTTGACTAAGGGGTAGAAATTTTGGGTTAGTGAGCTTAAAAATTCTTCTCTTCCAGGGGCCCTTTTTGTGAGATTCTATTCTGATCCTTTTGCTTTTCCTTCTATAGTAATTTCTTTTCAGGGCTTTGAGAGATAAGATCTTCTTTGATTTTGGGTCGAGACTGTGTTCCTTTAGAAAGTTTCACAGTTATGGAGTTCGAACCCAAGACTGTGCTTCTCTTCTCGTTTTCTCTACTTAAGATCTAGATTATCATTGGAGAAGTTCACTTTGAGGTGCTTCACTTCTAGGAGTATACGAGATTATCTAGGAGAAGTTCACAGTGAGATCAGTGTTTCTCTTCTATAATGATTGAGAAATGTGTAATGTACATCACTTTAGCTCTCCCCCTCTTTTTCTTGATTGAGTAACCCCGAATCATTTGAATAATGTTGAAGGCTTAATCGGGTGTTTGATGAAGAAAAGGAATGTCGGAGAAGGCTCAAAGGGGATCTCTAGAGGAAAAAGTAAAGGATTTATAAATTAGGCCAAGTGAGGAATTTTCTAGTATGCCCTTATCATTTTCATGACAAACTAAACACAAAAACGAGATGAAGCTACGAAGGACAAACCAAAAAATAGTCATTTGAAGTGTGACACTAAAAAAATTGAGGTTCAAATTCTCACATGTATGATGTGGCTTTGTGTCGTGTGAGACAAACAAAGTTCTTTTGAATAAAAGAATGTCATATGAATTTTTAGGTAAAGAATTTAATCATATATATCGAAGAAACATTTTTGTGAGTAATTTCAAAAATGGTTAAAATCATCGTCATCCCTCATTTTTTTATTTATACTATTTATATATATGTATTATTATATATATTTATGTTATGTAAAAATAAAATAAAAATAAAATATATTTATATATATATTTTTTTTTTTAATTTTAATTTAAAAAAAATCTAAAAAAATAGAGTCACGCAAAATAATCAAGAAATATTAATAAGCACATAGAATATCAAATTGAAGCATAGTAGAGCATGTAAAGCACATTTCAAGTAAAATTGAGATTCAACATGCCTAATTTAGCAATAAGGAATTGAAATCGTTTTTCATCCAATGCCGTAGTGAATAAGTCGGCAAGTTGAAGCTCCGTTTTAACAAAATACATATCTATCGTGCCTTTTTCTACATGATCTTTTATAAAATGATATCGTATGTCTATGTGTTTCGTGCGTGAATGATGCACATGATTGCAAGTAATGGTTATAGTACTTTGAGAATCACTATAAGTGGGAATGTTATTGAAATCAAACCCGTAATCGCGTAGTTGTGTCTGCATCCATAGAATTTGCGAGCAACAGCTGGCAGCCGCAACGTATTCCGCCTCGGCCGTCGATGTTGACACACAATTTTGTTTCTTTGAAGACTAGCAGACCAACTTTTTGCCTAAAAATTGTGCTCCGCCAGACGTGCTTTTTCTGTCCATTCGACAACCTTTGAGATATCTTAGAATCCTCTTGACGGCATTCATGTGGGACTCCTTTGGGTCGGCTTGAAAGCGGGCGCATAGGCAAGTTGCAAACACAATGTCGGGTCGGCTGGATGTCAAGTAGAGAAGAGATCCGATAATGCTCCGATAAGTGGTGATGTTGACAGCCTTTCCAGACGGATCAGCATCCAGTTTGCAATTAGTAGACATAGGAGTGTTCATCGGTGTGCTCTTGTCTTGATTAAATCTCTTCAGAATATCTCAGGTATATTTGGTCTGACTGATGAAAATGTCATCATCGAGTTGCTTGACTTGTAATCCAATAAAGAATTGGAGTTCTCCCATTAAGCTCATCTCGAATTTGGTCTTCATGAGATTACCAAATTTCTGACAGAGACGTTCATTCGTCGATCCGAAAATGATGTCGTCAACGTAAACTTGAACGATCATCAAGTCTTTGCCTTGCCTTTTGATGAAGAGGGTCGTATCGATTGTTCCTCTGATGAAGTTGGATTTGACCAAAAATTCGCTCAGAACATCATACCAAGCACAAGGGGCTTGTTTTAGTCCATAGAGAGCTTTGTCCAATTGATAGACATGATCAGGATGGTTCTCGTGTATGAACCCTTCGGGTTGAGCGACGTAGACTTCTTCTTTTAAGATGCCGTGTAGAAAGGCAGTTTTGACGTCCATTTGATAGACTTTGAAGTCTTTGTGAACCGCGTATGCTAGAAATAAGCGAATAGCTTCAATACGTGCAACCGGAGCATATGTCTCGTCGATCAATTCCTTCTTGTTGATTGTATCCCTTAGCAACGAGTCGTGCTTTATTCCTGATTACTTCACCGTTCTCATTTTTCTTGTTCTTGAATACCCATTTTGTTCCAATTATGGTTTTGCCTTGTGGTCGAGGAACCAATGTCCAAACTTGGAGACGCTCGAACTGGTTGAGTTCATCTTGCATCGCAATTACCCAATCCGGGTCTTTAAGAGCTTCGGCTACCTTAGTTGGTTCGTTTTGGCTTAGAAAGCATGTGAATAAACCGCTTTGTGTAGACGTCCTAGTACGTACGCCACTTGAAAGATCACTGATAATCTAATCAGTAGGGTGAGCTCGAGTCCATTTGCGTTCATGAGGAAGAACTGAAGTAGATTCGTCATTGGATCGGAGATCGAGATATCCTGAATTAATGGGTTGATCATTCAGAGTTGGAAAATTCAATTCAGATGTAGGGTCGATAGGAATTTCCTCATTTGTATTTCTAGGAACGCAGTACTAGATGAAGATTCTGAATAAGTAGATTCTCCAACATTTGTTGAATTTTGAAGAAGAGGAGTCTCATTATTAATTTCTTCCATTGAGGGAGATGGGGCACTGCTTGGTGTTGAGTGAGAAGAAGCAGGCATTTGAGACTTGTTCCGATAAAAGTGTTCGAATAGAGAATCTAAATCTTCATGGTCAGCGGGAATTGCTTCATTTGACTTTGATGTAGACGTTGCCGAAAGTTGTTGACCTTGTGCCAACACGCCAGTAAGCTCGGGTTCTGAACTGTTTTGTTCAGAAGCGAATTCCGTTATTTCTTGAAAGGTGACGTTGTAGCTTTCAAGAATTGTACGAGAAGACTTGAGGTAGACGCGATATGATTCTGAAGTAGAGGAATATCCGACAAAAATGGCTTCAAAGGCTTTGGGATCGAACTTGCTTTGATGCTCCCGATCGTTGGCCACAAAACACTTGCAACCGAATACTTTGAAGAATGAGATATTATATGGCGTTTTCTCGAAGCGTTAGTGAATAATTGTCCTATTTTGAGTAAAACATGTTGTACTCACTGCTTCAGCCCATAGAAAGTGAGGAAGACCGGAGTATATGAGCATAGTTCTTGCAGCTTCAACTAAAGTACGGTTCTTTCTTTCTACGACACCATTTTGTTGTGGCGTTTTTGCGGCTGAGAATTGTTGAATAATACCAAGTGATTGATAAAAGTTGCTGAGACGCTGATTCTTGAATTCTGTCCCGTTGTCCGTTTTGATTACTTGGATTTTCTTTTCATGAGATTCTGAGTTGTATTCACAAAGCTTATTATCAAGTCTACAGTCTCATCTTTAGTTTGGAGATCTTGTCCATGTGTAGCGAGAATAATCGTCGACAATTACTAACACATATTTACGACCGTTGATGCTTTGTGTACGCATATCCATGTGAAGTAATTCTAAGGGTCGAGA
Source organism: Linderniella brevidens (assembly GCA_004919715.1). Taxonomy (NCBI): domain Eukaryota; kingdom Viridiplantae; phylum Streptophyta; class Magnoliopsida; order Lamiales; family Linderniaceae; genus Linderniella; species Linderniella brevidens. Next base: position 4,391,644 of record SWDC01000158.1, read on the forward strand.
TGTAGAAGCAACTTGCTTGACTTTGTGTGATGCTCGCTTCATTTTTCCCATTTGACAAGCCGAACAGTGATGCTCTTGGTTAGATGAAATTGTTGGTAGACCGTTGACTAACTTTTTAACACTGAGTTTGTGAAGAGCTTTTAAATTGAGATGAGACACACGTTGATGCCATAAGCTGTTCCTCTTGATTGTTGTGTGAGAGATGAGGCCTACAGCTGTCGAAGGTCGAACTGATGTCAGATTGATTGTGTATAGGTTAGATCTTTGTGATCCTATTAGAAACTCTGCACTGTTCGGCTAGAAATACTACTTGAAATCATTTGTCATAGAATTGGCCTATGCTGAACAGATTGTGCTGGAGACCTTGGACGTAAGAGGCATCTTTAATCGTCAAATTTAGCAGTAAAATGTCTCCAAATCTGAGTATGGCAGCTGAGTCATTGTTGCCAAATCGGACTTTGCCATTGTAACGATCTTGGTAGCTGCTCAACAGTTCTTGTTTTCCCGTCATGTGTGTGGAGCAACCAGAATCTAAATACCACACATGATGGATCTGCATAGAAAGAAATTAGGGAGACTTAGGTACCCACTGTTGAATGGGTCCTCTCGGATTAGCAGATTTGATAAGTAAGGTTTGTATCTTTGGTTCCTAACTTATGAGAATGCTTAGGTACCCAAACCAACTTAGAAGTAGTTGGTTTAAGTAGTACATCTGTAGACAATTTAGCCTTATTGGCTTGAGTTTGCCTAGGTGATGACTTAGGAATCCATTGTGGTTGAACCTTACCTGGTAGGCTAATTTCAGCACGAACAAATGTCTGATTTGTCTTATTGCTGGAGAAAATCTTTTCTTTAGCTAGTCTCCTAAGGTGTTTAGTTGAATGTACGTGGATTGGATACCTTAGGTGAGAACAATAGTGTAAGGAGCTATAAGCTTTCTTAATGGCTGGGTCTTGTTTTCTATGGTTGGGTCTTGTTTTCTATGAGACTTAAGACTTGCATTTGTTTTAGAATGATGATTGTTTTTAGAAGTAGAGCCAATTTCAAAGTTTGTGCTTTCAAAAATAATAGGCTTTAACGCATAATTTGAAGTAACAATATTAGAAATAGCTGTCTTCGTACGAGTGTCCATAGTTTTTAACATAGAAAAAATAGATAACAAATCATTTTTCTTCTGAAATTTTATTCTAGGCACCATTTCCTTAGCATGCTTCACCTCTTTTACTATTCGTTTTCTCTCTTTACAATTTCTAAAGAAGATTTATCTTCTTTTGAAATATTTTGAAAAATAGTAGGAGAGTTTTGCTTAGTTTTAATCTTGTCCTTCATTAAAGATTTTTCTTTCAAAATAAGATCACGAAAAGTTTTTAAAATAGATGAAGTTTTGAGATTGGAAATCTCCAATAAAAGTTCGTTCTTTTCAGCTTTGAAATTCTTTCTTTCTGTTTCCAAGGAAGCGTTTAAATCAGCTATTTTTCTAATAATAGCTGGAATATAACAGAAATTAGAATTTTGAGAATTAAAATCTTCTAGGGGATATAATGAAGTATAATCACTAGACAAGTTGAGATTCTTGTCTTCTAACTATTATTCAAGGCGGTGTAGTCAAAAGGAATGTTAGTCCTATCCGTGGCTTGTCGTTTAGATTCTTCTAAAACATTTATTTCGGAAGAATTAGTAAATCCCATTAGAGAAGTTAAACCTAATCCCATATACTTGATATCGTATAATTGTCTAACATTGACGTTTTTCAAGTTACAGGGATTGTTAAAACCTAAGCCCTCTTTAGGATTATAAAATTCTGTATCAAGAGGTTGATTTAAAAATATAGTTTGATCCGTTTGACCCCTTTTTATTAGAAGATCATCTAACATTTTAATCCTTGAATAAAGTTTCTTACGTTCGTCAGAAATTTCTTTGAAATTATTTTTAGAAATTTCTAAGTCTCTCTGACAATCGATAAGAATCGTATTAAGGTCAGTAATTTTTGTCTCAGAGGTAGCTATGGTTAATTCAAGACTAGAGATTTTTTCCTTAGCGTTAGATTAGAGAATTTCGAGATGAATTTTCTTATCTAATTGCTTTTGGAAATTGCTTTCGCTAAGAGCTAGTTTCTCTTCTAATTCCTTTGTTCTTTTCCGCTCAATTTTCATGTTAGTGTACTTTAGCTGTAACGATTCTAACATGTTTGATTATGTGGAATTAGACAATTGTACCTCTTGTGACGAAGAGGATGCTTTGTTGTCGTCGTCGTCAGGCCTCCTGGATTGGCCATCATTTGAAGCGTCGTCGAGGTATGCCATAAGTGCAAGATTTTCGTCTTCAGAATCTGTGGTATCTTCCAGCCAATGCTCTTGTTCTGCCATCAGTGCCACTCCAGCCTCTTTCTGTTTAGTGAGTTGGAATTTTTTGGAGTAGTAGTTGGCATCCTTTTTCTTGGGTAGTTTGCATTCTCTGGAGAAGTGTCCTACCGCTCCACAATTATAGAATTTTTGTGGTTCTTTGACACTTTTTGATTCTGAGGACTCGGCCGGTCTTTCCCTTTGCTTGGAGCTAGATGTCCGAAGTCTATTAGCCGAAGACGAGGATTTCTTTTTGTAAAACTTTTTACTCATCATTTTAGAAATGAGAGCTAACTGTTTCTCGAACTCCTTCATATCAGGTTCGGAGTCTGAGTCAGATTCTTCTTCATCTTCTGAAGAACTTGGCAGTTTAATACTTTTATCCTTTCGAGATCGACTTTGCTTTGTTTCAGAGATAAGTGCTATAGAGTCTTCGATCTGCTTGCCCTTTAGTTCTTTTTGGATCTCGCTTATATCTTCTTCATGTTGGGCGAGATTATCGAAGACGGCGTGGATATCCATTTCGTCCCAATCCTTATTTTGTCGGATTTGAATGGATATTTTCTTCCACTCCGGTGTAAGAGAAGAAAGAAATCTGATGTTGACCTCCATGTTGGTCTTGAATATATCTATCTTCCTCATTTCATTGAGAAGAGTTAGATATCTTTGATAGAGTTCATAAACTGATTCCTCTGTCTTGGCTTTGAAAGAGTCATAAGCTGTTAGTATATTTCCTTTCTTTGCTTTGACTCCAACTTCAGTTCGTTGCATCATTTTGTGGAGCTCGTCCCATATGGCTTTTGCACTCGATAGACTATCTATTTGCATATAGATGTCATTAGGTATACCTTGCATTAGGAAAGTCTTGGCTCCCAAGTCTGCTTTGGCCCTTAAACGCTCCCCCTCAGTATATTCACCAGGAACTTTAAGTCTTCTGGTTGCAGGAATAAGAGGATTGTTTGTGGCATCTCCTTCTTGGATGAGCCAGAATTGAGCTGGACCTTCTTGAAGTGACGCAATCAAATTTGTGGCTTGATCTTTCGTTTCCAAGAAGTTCAAGAACCGGCTTCTCCATACCGTGTATTCGCCTCTTCGAAGAATTGGAGGACGGACGTCATTTCCAAGTGAGTAAGCATCCATTTTTGTTGATTGATAGGATCTTCATGAAGGTTTGGAATAGTAATGAAAAATGCTTCACAAGTGACAAACTTAGTTAGAAATATTTGATTCGTACTTAAAAAATTTCCTTTTTGAACCTATGGTCCGGTCGTGAAAGAGAAATTGTTATGTTTTCGAAAATATTTGATAATGAAAAGTTGATACTTCAAGATTTGTTAAAGAAATTTGAATTATTGATCGAAAATATTGAGTATCAAAATTGATAGTTCGAAGACATATTTTTCGTAAGTTTTGAAGTTCAAAATTTTTGATTTCCTTTTAAATGCTGTGGTCGAAATGTATTTTGAGCAATAAAGTTTTTCGATTTAAAAATATAAAACTTTTTATCGAAAAAGTTTTTCGAGCGTTTAAGGATTTAGTTATATGTTTATCGAAAAATATTTTTCGAAAAAAAAATGTTGAAAGAATGATCTTATCGAAAAAATATTTTGTCGAAAAACTATGTTGATCACAAAAACTCTTATCGAATAATTTGTGATCGAAAAATTACTTGTGATCAAAAAACTTTGTTTTTAGTTTGACTCAAATTGTTGACTGTAAAATTTTTCGATGGAATATTTTTAGATCGAAAATATGTTTTGCCTGATTTTGGATCGAACAATTTATTCGCTCGAAAAAATATGAATCGAAAAACTAATTATTGAAATAATGTTTTTCGAGTCTTAATTTTGAGTAAAACGCTCGAAAATAGTGTTTGTCGTCGAAATATTTCTCGGCTGCAAACTTGGTCGAAAAATATTTTTCGATTCAAGTTTTTCAAGAAGAACTTGATCGAAGAACAGTTAAGTTCAATGTAACAGTGAAAAATCCAGATTCAATCGAGATGTTCAATTTAGACGCGGAAATTCTGGATAATCACTCGTTTAACAATTCTTAAAATGATCAAACACAAAATCAACCACATTTAATAGCAAAATATATCGAGATTTAAGAAAATAATATGGACTCAAAACTTGATCGCAAACGCAAAAATCGATCTAAATCGAAAATCTGAATTATTATTACGTTCTAAGCGATTGAAGTCAGTACGTAAATCAATCCTAACATAATCTATCACTTAATCAGCAAAATCAACAACAAAAATTCACACAATTAAGCATATTGATCAAAATATAAGTCACGTGAGTTTTTCGATCGAAAAATCTGGAAATTTATTTTGATCTGAAAATTGCGATTTCTGTCCAAAATCATCATGATTTGCTCTGATACCAATTGTTAGGTCATGATTCATCAATCAACAAGCAATCTAAGCACGAATTCTCGGTATTCGAGTTAGAAATCTTACGATATACGATCGGTCGAATATCCGCGTTGAAGATCTTGAGAGGTGATCTCACCAATTGTTAGCTTTTTTCGAGTTTCTCGAGCGTGATCTCTCGTTTAAAATATGAATTCGATACTTGTGTTTTCTTAATAATAAAACTCTTTTTAAACATTGATAGTGTACATCATATTTATACCTATATCTAAGGAATAATTACTCTTAAGTCCTACACTATCAAAACTTCTAATTACGCCCCTGATTACAAGGATAATGAAATAATAAAGCACAATTCTAATATTCTCTTCAGGCCCCTGATTATCATGCAGGCCATGAATATCCATGGCATCCATGTCTTTGTTTTGCTGCTTGATCAGAACAACAATCCTTCCCCACTCGGGTTGGAGTAATGAGAGAAATTTGATGTTGTGCTCGAAATTTGACCGTAGGATGTTGATCTTTCTCATCTCATTGATGATCGTTAGGAATCGAAGGTATGTGTCTCGAAGATCTTCTCTTTCCTTAGCTCTGAAGGAATCGTAGGCAGTCAGGGTGCTCGATTTCTTGGACAACGTGCTTACGTCTGTCCAACCATCATCTTTGAGACTTCGTCCCAAATTTCTTTGGCAGTGGACATGTTGTCCACTTGAATGTATACGTCGTTGGGAAGGGACTGGAGAATGTAATTTCTGGCAAGCTTGTCTGCTCTAGCTCGTGCCTTCTCTGTATCTGAGTAACGGCTTGGATGCTTGAGCGTTCTTCTTTCCAAGAAAGGAGGATTGCATTAGGCTGGGTTTCAACAACAGTCCAAAATTGAGCGGACCCTTTGAAGATAGACGAGAGCATGTCATCGGCATGGTCACCATCCTTGATTTCTATTAAGTTGATGAACTGATTCTTCGAGATGCCATACTCGCCCCATCTTAGCATTGGGGGACGAGAGTCAGATCCAATTCCAAATGCATCCATATTGTTGTTTGATATTGATCGTAACGTTTAAGAGATCTGCGAAATGAAAGGTTCGAACAAATATATTCTAAGTATAGAAAAGTTTGAGTAGGAGATTTTGACCAAAGTAGATAAGAATTTTTAAAGTCTTTAAATTGAAAAATTGTTGTATTTTGGACTTAGAAATTTCTTAAAAGATTGTTAAATAATTCTCGGGCAATGAGTAATTCAAATTTTTTAATCGGCAAGTGAATTTCGTGTGATGACTTTCGGTCAACACTTGATTCGAAATTCGTTGAACAAAATTTGAAAATTGGATGAGTATGAAATTCCGGTTATACGTGCACTGTCGGGAAAATCTATCCGAAAATTGATAATTTTCGGATGATATTTGGGTAAGAAACAAAAATTCGAGTAACTTAGGCGGATTTTAAATATCGCGTAAGGTTGTCCGATTTTTTAAAATCGGGTTTTCCTGGACGAAATTTGAAAATCGTGTATTTCTGGCCCAAAGTTAAAAATCGGGTAATCCTAACCGAATATTTAAATATCGGGTAATCTTAGTCAAGTTTTGAAAAATCGGGTAATCATATTCGAATTTTGAAATTCGGGTAAGCCTACTGAATTCTGAATTTCGCCGAAAGTTTTGAAAATCAAGCGCCAGGTCTTAGTTGCCCAAAAATTAACTAAATTAGAGAGATTGTCGCCGTGTTGAATAATTTTCGGGAAGATGAGCCGAATTTCTGGGAACTTCTACATTCATCTACGCTAAAATATAAACTGTAGCAGAAATGACGAGTTCGTACTCGATTTTGTCTCAAATCTTACTCAAACTTAACTGAAATCGATGCAAAAGAGTATAAAATCGCTCATAAACGGTTTATCAGCTCTTAAGGGGATAAAAACAGTAAAACAGTTCAAAAACACCCAAATGAACACGAAAAAATCGAAAATGAAGTTTATCCAAAGCTCTTTTAAATCGTATTGAAATCGAACGAAACTAGATTCAAATCATTTTGATCGATCACGCTAAGCTCTAATACCACTTGTTGGTCCGATGTTCTACCAAACAATGATCAAAAGATAGTTTTTAAGCTTAGAAATCGAAGATTACCTTGTAATGTGTGAAAGAGTGTGTTTCCTATTTTGTAAAGTACAAGGTGGCTTGCTATTAATTTCTTTTGATAAAACTCTAGAAGGGTAAAGGGGGCCCTATATAACACATGTGTTGGTATATTAAGGCCCATGATCTAAATTATTGTATATTTACATAGAGACCCAAAACAACTACAATCTACTTAATTACAAATAGACCCAAGACATACAAAAACTAAAGGACACTACAAAAGATTCCTAACAATCTCCCCCTTAGTGTTCTTTTTGCTTTGGTGTCTTATTTATCTTCTTTTTCTTGGGTCTCACCAGCTTGTAGCTGGATCTTCTGAGTCATAATTTGTACTCGTAAGATCGTATCCATCTACGATAAGAAAGCCGACCAGAGATGATGTCAATCATATTTTGGTACTTGGCTTAGACTTCATACTCCTTGAACCTCAATTTCTCCAGGATTCTTCTGAGCTTATCACGTATGATCAGGAGGGTTCCATCGCAGAATTTGGTGATCTCCGACGTCTTCATCTGTCTTTTCTCGCCCATGTAGTTGATGTAGACCATGGATGGATCTTCTCCATCAAAGATGTGGCATTCACCGTAGCTTTAATCATTGGGGGCTTTGTGAGGTTCACCTTCTTCAAGTTGCTCTCTAGTGCCATCTGAAGATCGTGAGATGCATTGTACTTGATCTGGCGCAGCATAAACCTCTTTAAGGTGTTGTAGCCCAACTTAAGAACGGGGTTCTGAAGAGCACCAAACATTTTATAGTTTCCGACCATTTGATAGACGTCTTCTTCTCTAATGTAGGAGAGGTCTGCTTCATTCAATTTTTCGAAAGTTCCCTCCTCTCGCTGAACTCAGTAGATTGGAATGGATATGGAGCAGAAGTGAGCCGTTCGTACTCTCGTTACTGCAAAGATCCTAGGCCTCTTCTTCTCATCCCTTCGGAGAGCCTCCACGTCGCTTCTTTTTCCGTCGAACATGAGCTTTCGACGGAGGTTGAATAGGTACATGTTGGCTCTTTGTTCTGAGAGATGAGTCATGCCTCGCAGCTCTAGCTCGTTGAGCTTCTTGAGCCGATCCTCCTTCCTCCAGATTCTCTTTCGAATCTCTTCTTGGTATAGCGCCACGATCTTGGCGTTTCTCCAAGGCAGTCTAGATCTTCTCCTATCTTTGACTCCAATGGAGGTTCGTCCTCGTCCAAGACCGGAGGAGTTCGGGAAGTTCTGCTATCTCGGCTTCGTAGTCTTTGCTTTCCTCGAGTTCCTCCTCTTCGATTCAAACCAAGATGATGGTTGTCTTCTTTCGGTAGTATTGGCAACGAAGGAAGCTTTTTTTTAGATGAAGAAGCCTCTGGTTGGGTGGTTTGGGTAGTGGTGGATGAGGTGACCTGCTGCGTTGGGGGCTCTGTGCTTTGTATCTTCTCCACCTCGGGACGACCATCATCTTCCTAGTCGTCACGCGATCGCTTGAATGGTACCTCCGTGCCGCGGCAAGACATCGGGGTCATGAGCCGAAGCTTGATGTCCTGCTTCTGCTCATTTAGAGAGAGGACGTAGTGCACTCGAGCCAATAAGATGTCGTGGTGTTTTTCGATCGGAACGTCCCACGTACCCGGTTTGGATGGGCGAGTTGGCAGAGGGAGGAGGCACAACAGTTGCGGGTTCGGTGGCAGGGACCTTGCCTTTATCTCGGGCGGAGGATTCAAGGGCAGTGTAGACTCTGGTCATTATTGAGTCCTCGAGAGTCTTGGCGAATTCCGCTAGCCTGGCCTCCGTCACGAATGGGGAAACTAACGAGACAGGTCTACTAAGGCGTTCCGTCGTCACGATGTCAAAGTATGTAGCTGAAATGCCGCCTGTTTGCACAGGACTTGAGAAACCGGGACCACTCAGGCTCACCGTTCGCATCGATACTGAGACTGACTTTGTTCGACGGTTCATTGCAGTAGTTGTAGGAATGTTGACTGCTGAAGGACTTCCGCTCAGGTTGTGATTGTCACCAACCAGGAGACATCGAAGAGCGTTCTTTCCAAATCACTAAGATTTGGAGGTACAGTAAAGTTTGTATGTGTCCTAGAAAAGATGAAAAATATGGATGGTGAGGACACTAGACTCTATTTGCGAATAAGGGTGCAGTCTGAGGAGAGGGACTGTAAATTTCAACATCTACCGCCTCTGAGCGAGGCGGTAATGGCATGCTTGGCTCCTCGTGAGCAAGTAAAACAGTCATCTATTGAGAGGTGGTTGAGTGGCTCGGTTCGGGTATTTGCGCGGTTGGACCAGATGCCGTGTCTTCTACCCGGGAGATGAAAATGTCGTCTCCTGCACATAGGGGTTGGGTCCAGGTAATTTGTAGAGTTAGGGGTGGAGGAGCTCGGTCGCTACGTTGTTTTGTGCGACAGTCTTGTTGGCAACGTATGTCATCCCCTTCTGATTTTTTCTTTTGTTTGCGAGCGGGGGATGCTGCGCATCCTAGACCTAAACTGGGTTTGGCGGGTTGGCTTGTTCCCGGGGTAGGTCCAACTGGGATATTTTGGACCATAAGAACCTCCTCAAGCGCGTTTCCCGAAAGTATGCGATGACGACTGGATTGTTCTGGTTGGTGAGCCGTAGTAGATCTTCAGGAATGAACATTGTCTCCCGGCCGAATTTGGTCTTGGAAGAGTGGAGAGAGCCGAGTCTTGGTGATTAGTATCCTTCGGATGGATCTCGTCTCTCGATCTCGGGAATTGGGTCCGTGAAATGCTTGACGAAGACGAAGAGGTACACTTTCTAGTATGGAAGTTTTTCGGCTCTTATTACGATACTCGAATCTTTCTTGCTTTGGGAACTCGCGGACTGAGAGTGTTTTATGCTACGAATGCATGGAGCAGATTGAATGATTTCCATTATGTATGGAGACCTATTTATATGATTTGAAAAGCTCAGGGGTCAATTCGTTAAAGGTCATTAACTTTCACCAAATTACAAATAGACACAACATATGGCAAGTGGTTAAAATCTGAAAAGTCACAACTCTTGGACTATTCCAACAATACTCGTCCGTACAACATCAGCGCGTGCAGTCAATGCCAAACCAGCGTCACGTCGTCCTCGTCAGCCCAAGTGTCAAAGACACGACATCAGCATGTCGGGACTGACTTTACTAATTAATTTTTCATTCACTCGATATCGGTTTTAAGCAATTAATAGTCCATAAACTCGTCTCAAAATGTAGAACTTTAATCTTTAGTCATTTTTTAGTTTCGATGAACGACGACTCCTCGATTTCTTAAAAAACCAATTATTTTTTATTTTGTCTCATGGGTCCTATTTAGTCCAAAAACCAAACATTTTCTACATGAAATCTATTCTTACACGAATTCTTTATTAAATGCCATAATCAATCTTTTAAGGCAATTAATTTTCTATTGATAAATAACCTTGCGACATTGTGGATCTTTATGTTGTATTTTTTATAAGTTTTAATGAAAACTTCTTTCTACGGAAGCAACTATCACATGACTCATTAACATAATCATTTGTGCAATATACTTAATCGGAAAAGAATGGACCCTTTTTTGGATTAACATTTTAAATGATATTAGTATGTTATTACTGTATACACTTTTTATAAATCTTTTATTTACTTTGATCTTTATTTACTGCTTGAACAATTTAAACTTAAATAATGGGTTGAATTACTTTTAAATTTTAAACCCATGTCAATCTAGTTGAATTTTATTTACATAATAATATTACTTTGGGACCCTTAAAATATGGAGGCCTAAAGCCCTTGCTTTACCCAAAAAACGGTCGTCTTTATACATTATGATCGTAAAGCTTTACAGTGACAATAATATGCACCTGTTGAAGTCAAAAGAGAATCATTTATTCTTTTTTAGTTTAGTTATTTCGGTTATTCGACCGATTTAGATTTTAATATAAATTGTGGTTTTGATTTCTCTAATTTAATAATTGAAATAGCGAAAAAATATCCCATTATATTTAACACAGTTATATACATAAATATATACAAACAATTCCAATTATTTCATTTAAAATAAGGTGAAACTACAAAAAAATACCTGTTTGTATAAGGTAAATTTTATATGCAGATACCTAGTAGGAAAAAGTTTTTACACAAAAGTACTCATTTGGCTGAGAGCACTCCCTTACGTACCTTTATATATATATATATATATATATATATATATATATATATATATATTACGTATCACATCACGCGTTTGTATGATACCAAAATGTATTTCTTATGGTACCTAAGGTCCTTATATGATGTACCTTTTGTTTGCTTTAATATGTATCTTTTTCCACTCTATTATGTACCACACTACGTTTCTTTTATGGTACTTAAATGTCTTATATGTTGTACCGTCGACAAATGGGTACCTACATGTAAAAAAACGTTATTCTGCTAGGTACCTACATATAAAAAAATTCTGACAATGAACTGAATTGACATTTTTTATTCAAATAGATATTTAAGTGTAAGTTTCCCTTAAAATAATAAAGAACCTACATCAATAAAGTAACATTACCTAATATGAATGTTTATAAAATATCTATAATGATAGTCGCACCTCTCTCCTTGCCCCCAACCAAATGAATGCAGGTTCGGATATCCGATTGGGAAACGGATCGAAATTTAACAACCCAACCACGGACGGCTCGTCAGAATACGGGACCTAAAGCGAGTTTTACATGGCCTTTGTGAAAGAAAAAAAATTTACGTGCCAACTTAGCGCAACTCTCTCCTATTCGGTTTGGGATGGCAAATGCAACTCTTAAATTTTATAAAAAGCGGACTGAAAGTTTTAAAAGAGATTTTTTTCTCTTAAGTGAATTTTGTAAAAAGATAACATTATATATATATATATATATATATTCTGTTATTATCGGTTGTATCGGTGTGTTTGTCGATGGCTAAATTATATGCACTTAAACGGGTAAGTCGAGGTGTTGATGGCTAAATTATATGCATTTAAACGGGTAAATCGAGGTGTGTACCGCGTACGCTGTCCGTTAGACGATATCAGCCGATATTACGTCTCAATCGGTTTAACGGCGATCGACTTCAAGATTCAACGACTTGTTACTTCTGAATCGCAACACTTTCGACTCGACGAACTTTTTCGACGACTCTTACTACGAGACTCTCATATTTCTTGCTTCGTGAACTCGGAGACTGAGATTGTTTTATGCTACGAATGCATGGCAGATTGAATGAATTTTACCGTTTTGCCAGGGGACCTATTTATAGAATTTGAAAAGTTGCATGGGTCAATTCGTTAAAGGTCATTAACTTTTCACAAAATTGCAAATGGACGCAACATTTGGTCAGGATTTAAAATCTGAATAGTCACAACTCTTGAACTTTTCCAACAATATTCCTTAGTACAACCACGTCAGCTTGTCTAGTCAGCGCGAAACTAGCGTCACGTCGTCCTCGTCAGCCCATGTGTCAGTGACACGACATCAGCCCCTCGTAACTAATTTTACTAATTAATTTTTCATTCACTCGATATCGGTTTTAAGCAAATTAATAGTCCATAAACTCGTCTCGAAATGTAGAATTTTAATCTTTAATCATTTTGGAGTTTCGCTGAACGACGACTCCACGATTTCTTAAATAACCAATTATTTTGGACTTTGGCCCACTATTTAGTCCAAAAACCCAACATTTTATGCATGAAATCTATTCTTACGAAAACGCTTTATTAAGTGTCATAATCGATCTTATAAGACAATTCATTTTCTATTGATAAATAACATTGCGACATTGTGGATCTTAATATTGCAGTTTTTTATAATTTCTAATAAAAACTTCGTTCTACGGAAGCAACAACCACATGAATCATTAACATAATCATCTGTGCAATATAGATAATCGGAAAAGAACCTTCCCCTGTTTTGGATTAAAAATTTAATGATATTAGTCCTTTATTACTTTATACGCGTTTTATTCACCTTGAGCTTTTATTAGTGCTTGAACATTGAAAACATAAATAAGTGGGTTGAATTAGTTTTGAATTTTAGACCTTCTTAACTAGTTGAATTTTATTTACATCATAGCATTATTTTGGGAAGGGGTGTTCGATATGCAGTTTTTCGAGAGAAAAAATTAATTGCAGTTTTTAAAAATAAAACCGCACATGCAATTTTTTGCGGTTTTTTTGCGGTTGCGGTGCGGGGTTGCGATTTTATTTGATACAATAAATAGTTATATGTCACCTAATGATCCTACTACTAATTAACGAGTCCGATTCAAACAAGAACTAACAAAGTCGTAAGTATTTTTTTATTTTATTTTTTATAGTAGAGCATATACATTCATTTTCTAACACCATAGAGTTTAAAGTAAACACGATTTAAACAGAAGGGAAACTAGCATAAACTGAAAAATAAAGCATTCTATTATATCACCTAATTAATGAGAAACCATCACCTCTGTTATGGTACTAAGTCATAAATATGAACACAAAACATGACAAAACATAACAAAATCATATTATCACTTCGCATATACAGAATTTGATAGAAAAACAACTAATTAACAAGTTGAATAACATAGATCTAAACACTCTTAGATCTTCTTGCAGTGTCAAAAAGGTTGTGAAAAAGGCAACAATTTCTCATTTACCACCTCATCTTGGCAGAATCTGCAGGTCAGAATCTTGCAGTGTCAAAGCAAGGAGTATCTTATCAAATTGGAGGCAACGATCGATTGCATAACATTTTTGTTACGGCAAGGTCTAGCTTTTCGGGGTCACGATGAATCCGAAGAATCAATCAATAGAGGTAACTTCTTAGAATTGTTACACTTTCTTGCATATCATAATGAGGTGATCAAAGAAGTTGTTGTTGGAAAAATGAAAAAGAGTGTAAAATTGACTTCTCCGGATATACAGAAAGATATTGTGAATGCAATCGCTACTGAAACATTGAATTCTATCATATGCGATCTTGGTGTTGATTTATTTGCCATATTAGTTGATGAATCGCGAGATGTATCTGGCAAAGAGCAGGCACTTGCATTGAGGTATGTTGATAAAAATGGATTTATAGTGGAAAGATTGCTTGGGATTGTTCATGTCAAAGATACAACATCTATTTCCCTAAAAGATGCGGTGGGGAACTTACTATTAAAGCATAATCTTAGTTTGTGTCGAGTGCGTGGACAAGGTTATGACGGTGCAAGCAATATGAAAGATGAATTTAATGGTCTTAAGAGTTTGATCATAAAAGAACATAAAGAAGTCTACTATGTTCAGTGTTTTTCGCATCAGCTTCAATTGACTCTAGTTGTTGTTGCGAAGAACCATATTGACATTGCTTTATTCTTTAGCATGGTATCTGAAATTGTGAATGTTCTTGGAGCCTCTAGCAAACGTCAAGATCTTGTTCGTGATACACAAGCAGCAAAACTCGCTCATGCATTAGCAAATGGAGAAATTCCTAGTGGTCGTGGTTTAAACCAAGAAACTAATCTCAAAAGGGTTGGGGATACACGCTGGGGTTCGCATTACGTATCAATCTTAAATTTGTTGGATATATACTCTACGACTGTCGATGTGCTTGAGATGATTAAAGAAGACAGACATGTTGTTTCAGAGAAAAGAGCTATGTCAACTGTTTTGTTGAGTTATCTGCATTCTTTTGAGTTTGCCTTTAGTCTTTATATAATGAAGAGTATATTGGGCATAACAAATGATTTATCAGTACTTTTGCAGAAGAAAGACCAGGAGATTCTTAATGCTATGAAGCAAGTGAAGGTGTGCAAATTGAGAATGGAAAATATGCGAGATGAGGGATGGGATTCTCTGTTGAGTGAAGTTTCAACATTTTGTAGTGTTCATAATATTTTTATTCCAAGCATGGAGGATGACTATAAAGCCCCAGGAAGGCCCAAACGTGGAACCCAATGAGTTACAAATGAGCATCGTTTCCGAATAGAAATATTCAATCAAGTGCTCGACTTACAACTTCAAGAAATGAACAACCGATTTACAGAGGTAAATATGCAGCTGTTTATCTGTCTTAGTTGTTTGAGTCCCGATAACTCATTTGCTTATTTGATAAAGAGAAATTGATAGACTTGGCAAAATTTTATCCGTCTGATTTCTCTAATGTGGATATTTCAACACTTGATTCGCAGTTGGAGAATCATATTGTAGATATGAAGTCTGAACACTTTTCAGATCTAAATGGAATTGGTAGTCTTGCTCGAAAACTAGTCCAAACAAAGAGACATACTGTGTATCCTCTTGTTTATTTGTTGTTGAAGTTGACATTAATTCTACCTGTTGAGAAAAAAAATTGTATTCTCTTTGGATGGTTGTCATATTGAATCACCTACATTGGTAATGCTTTTGTACACATTTTGAATTTAAATTTTATTTTATATATATACATATATTTTTACTCAATTGGATTTGGACCCCACTGAAATGAAAGTCTAGCTCCGCCACTAATGAGCAGCCTAGCTTTTACCACAGTAATTGCAAGCAGCTCTAGATGGATTACTGCCTTCCAATCTAGTAAAGTGAAACCATACTTCGGTGGCATTTTTTGAGTCTTCATTCTTCTGAAAGTCAATTGATTTGGTCTTCTTTCTTTCTTAGAGGGCATTGGAGGTTTATTACCTACTTGCATGGATGGATTATTTGGTTGATGATTGACCTTGCCATCACTTGAGCCAATTTCTTGCACCTGTTCTTGTTCATCCGATAAAATTGTCTTTATTTGACAATTTTGTTCTGGGTCCTTTGATAGAAAAGAAAAAGATATACAATTATTATCTCACCTTTATTAAATGATTTAATCAACTATAAAAACTAATATACACTTCGAGTAAAAAATTAAACTTACATTGACAGTTTCCATCGGATGTACTCAAATTTACTGAAATGATCGTCTAATGCTGCAGTAGCAAACACAGAGGATGAAAAGAGATCACACTTTACATGCTTACAATTCTGAATAATATATACCCAACGGATAAACCCAAATTATTGAGGATACATATGATATGACTTTATATTTTCTGCAGTACGTTACAAGTCGAGTTGAGGTAAAATAAAGCATATAAGAGATGATGTAGATTCGCAACTTTTCGCCGCCGCAAGGCTGGCTTATCGTACACACCAGAACAAATTTTCAAGAAAGGAACAACAGTGCATCGAGGCATCCATAACCGTTACACAGAAACCAAATTTGAACCTAAAACGGATGAGCAATAATTTACCTCTGTTGATGGAGATGAGCTGTAGAAGTCGACACTCACACTAGGTTAATTGTTTTGGGAAAATTGTGTTGGTGAAGTACTGAAGTTAGCCAATTTGGCGATTAGAAACTTAAACATGTGGCCAATATTTATTAAATGTATGGGCGTTACTTATTTGAACCCAATAATCAATATACTTGGGTTTGATTTACGTTTTTTCTCAACGGGGCTTCAATCTTCATAACTATTAATTATAAAACTAACAAAGTTAATATATAATTAACATATAATATCATAAAAATAAAATTAGATATAATTAGTAAAATAAATAGTAATATTAAAAGTACGGTGCGGTTCGGTGCGATTTGTACAAAAAATCCAAATCGCACCATTATTACGGTGTTGTTTAGTAAATTAATTGAAACAGCGGCATAGGCGGTTAAATGCGTCGTGCGGTGCAAGCGGTTTTTCGGAATTGTTGCACACCCCTCGAGGACCCTTAAAATATCGGAGCCTGAAGCACTTAGTTTAGTTGTTTTACCCAAGAAACGGCCCTAAATCCAACCGAATCGTACACAGAGAACCAGGAACCCGCTAAGGGCTCAACCAATGGTGGGCTGGGCTTATCGCCAAATAGAGCAATATGGAGTCTTTGCAATATATCTACTTCATTCAGCTGCAAGAAACAAACCACCAGCATCACTTGGCCTTTCCTTCTCCTTGTCATAAGAAAACTTAGGCGATATTACTAAGAATATACCCGATAGTAATAATGATTATTAACATACACAACTCCAGCGTCCACGCACAAGTTTCGGCAAAATAGAGAATAACTACCAGAAACCTAAACAAGAAGAAATTAAATTGACACCCTTAGAGCATTGAGTAGGGAAATTTATGACTCACACTTCACCGTTTTCGGGATTTGATCCTTTTCTGAGATGGGATGTTGTTAGGAGTCCAACAATTATCACTATCACTATTATTATTATTATTATTATTATTATTATTATTATTATGATTATAATAATTATTATTATTATTCTTATTAGAGTAAAAGAAAAATTTGGTGCTTAAACTATACCAAAATCTCACTGTTGGTGCTCAAATTTTTAAATGTGCATATTTGGTGTTATAAACTTCGCAAAATCGTTCCTTTTTTGTTCTTTTGATCTAGAGAATAGGTAACGGAACCAAAAAGGAAAGGTTTGCAAAGTTTAGGAACCAAAACTGCACATTTAAAAATTTAAACACCAATAATTAGTTTTTTTTTTACATTCATGTTATTGTGTATACTTGATATAAAATTTTGCTTCGATCACCACGAAAATTTTTTTGACTATTTTTTTGTTTCAAGAGGTATCCAAACACGTCACAAAAAAGAAGGTTAAAAAATTTTGTAGTTATCGAATTTGAATTTTATATCAAGTTTACACCCTAGATAAATGTAAAACTTTTTAACTATTTGGTGTTCAAACTTTTAAATGTGCCGTTTTGGTTCCCGAACTTGGAAAAACCTTTCCTTTTTGGTTCCTTACCGGTTCTCTAGGTAAAAAGAACAAAAAATGAACGCTTTTGCAAAGTTTAGGCACCACCAAAACGGCACATTTAAAAGTTTAAGCACAAACAATGAAATTTTGGTATAGTTTAAGCACCAAATTTATCGTTTACTCTTATTATTATTATTATTATTATTGGTAGTATTATTTTGAATTTGATTAGTTAGGTTAGAGAAAATTTAGGGATATTATTGGGCTTTTAAGACATGTTTTCGCCTATAACGGGACGGGCGTTAGTAGCATAATCGTTAAGTTTTGGTTTAGAATTTTGAGAGTTGGAGTCTTTGACCTTCGGATTGTGAGGGCTGAAGTTTTCGAACTCTCAGATTGAACTATTACGTTGCTATTAGTATCGTATATATCCGTGTTCTTCATATGTATTCTTCATCCGTATTGGTTAATAAATATTATCGTATTTCTCCCGTTGTCCACCGTCTTAGTCCGACCTCGGTCACGTTAGAGTACTCTTTTTCACTACACAGAACCAGCGTCATCCATATCCTTCGCTCGTTGTTGTGCCACACACAATATCAGACCAGCCGCCATCTACTCCAAAATCAACCGAGGCACATTACAAAACCCTACCACTATTGAACACACACAGAGCACCAAGGAATTTTCATCTACAAACACGCAACGGAATAAGGATTTCTTATCGATGCACCACAAAGAATCGAACAGAGTCTCTCATCCACGTCATATTCGCGCACATCAACCCAATACGACAACCCGAGTTACTGTCCACCGACCCAACTTACTGATAAACGTATTTTTATACGTTTATCTTTATTATAAATAGGTCGAATTATAATATTTTATCGTCGTCTTGGTTTTTAGTCGTACTATTTACACTTATTTTGATATTGAAGGTACACAACATGATATCTAGGGCAAATTGAGCAAAAACGAGAAAACATGGTCAAGTTGAAGATCCCCACGACCACCTGAGGCATTCCCCACGGCCATGGGGAAGCTTCAGAAAATGGGCATAAGATATCCTCGGCCCAGAGGCAATTCACACTGCCGTGGGAAATACTGGAACTTGGGCAGAATGCTGTTTGAGATTGTGAAGAATGTCACATGTGGCCAAATGTCCCACATCGATTACGACGAGAAAAATTAACCGGTATATAAGCTGATGGGTAACTCCTCCTATCACCATTTGGTTTTAGGAAGGAACCTCATCAAGCTTATACGGTTTCCCTCCTCCGTGTGGCGCATGTGCGCGGGCCCTGATAACCCAAATTTAACATGGTATCAGAGCTTTAAGTCTCCAACACTTTCAACGGTTTTAGTTCTTCCATCTGGAAGGTATATTGACATATAGCATTCGGTTTGTCTTTGGTTAGAAAGAAGGGTAAGGTCACAAATCATGTGTCCCGTTGCCCCGGTGTCCAAAGTAAGAGACTCCTCCTTACTCAAGTTTTCGAGTGAGCTTAGAACATTATAACTTGCCATACCTGAAAACTCCATTGAATGAGCAAAATTCACACCATTCACCTCATGTGAAGTATTTTTCCCTTTGATGAGCTTGCTGACTTTATGCTGTAATGCCTTCATGTTGTTGAGGATTTGCTGTAGATCTTCGCCATCTCCCTCAGATTCAGTCAAGCTATCAACAAGGTTAGCTTGATTTCTGGGTGCATTGTATGATTGTTGCTGTCTTTTTGTGTCCCGAACTCCCTTCCACCATTCGGGATACCCGATTATCTTGAAGCATTCCTCTTTCAAATGTCCTTTGCACCACAATGCTCACACTTCATGCTTCGTTTCAACGCCTTATCACGTCTCAATTCATTTTCTTTATTCCAGCATAATATCCTTTTTGCATACTATTATTTCCCGCTTTCCCTGCTAGCATTGATGTGTGCTCATTGTTGTCATATAACACCCTTAAGGCTTGCTGTTTTTCAACATTCATCAACATAGCATACGCCTTCCTCACTTCAGGCCAGGGCTCGGATGCTAAAATTTGGTTACGAACTCCATCGTATACCTCGTTGCGCCCCATTAGAAATTGTATGAGCTTTATTCTTCCTTCTCTTTCGCTGTTTCTTGTGCCCTTACAGACACAACCTCCACACTTACATACATCGTCTGGCACAAGGCGGCTCAATTCATCCCACAACCTTTTCAATTTACTGAAATACTGAGTCAAACTCATATTCTTTTGCGCGATTGAACAAATCTCCCTGTTCAGTTGATAAAGTTGTGGACCATTACTCGTTCCATACTGCATCCTCAGCACTTCCCATAGCTCCCTCGCAGTCTCGGCTAGACTAAAACTATCTACCAGTTCCTGCGAGATCGAGTTTAAAATCCATGACACAACGGTGTCATTCACTCGGATCCATTGAGCGTAGCTTGCATCATCTTCCTTCGGCTTAGGTACCTCTCCACTGATGAACCCTAACTTGTTCTTCGCGCTGAAGGTGCGCTTCATTGAATGGCTCCATGCTAGGTAATTCGACTCATTCAGTTGATTGGAGATAATAGTTAGCCCTAGACCGTCTGAAGGAAGAAGCGTAGAGCGTGTATATATCCTTCGTAGTTGATTTTCTCTATCACGCTGTTGTTTCGCATCTGTTCTTCGCTCGATTCTGAATTTTGTTGTTCTGCCATCAGATACTCAACAAAAAATTCTCAAACGAGATTTTCCTGATTATACCAATCGGTTGACAATTTTCAGTCGCTGAAGGTTCTTCCTATGCGTGAAGCCTTCAATTGAAGATCGAAAGCAGAATCCTCTGCTCTAACATGTTATCAGAGCGGAAGATCCGGGCGGATCCGTGAGGTTCGAAAAGATTCGCGTTCCTCATCCGACTCAAAAAAAAAATATACGGTGGGTTTGAAAAGAATGGCGTTCCCGACCGATTAAAAGGAAATGAGCTCACATGTGAGAGGGGAGTGTGAAGAATGTCACATGTGGCCAAATGTCCCACATCGATTACGACGAGAAAAATTAACCGGTGTATAAGCTGATGGATAGCTCCTCCTATCACCAATTGGTTTTAGGAAGGAACCTCATCAAGTTTATACGGTTTCTCCCTCCTTCGTGTGGCGCATGTGCGCGGGCCCCGATAACTCAAATTTAACAGAGATGCCCACGACCGTGGGAGACCCATATTGAGGCCGTGGAAAAGTCGAACTACTATAAAAGGGCCCCAATTTTAACCTAAAACGCATCTTAACTTTCACAAATTAAAACTACAAGACCTAGAGACCTAAAGGAGAGCTAAAGAACCAGGTGTTTCCTAAGATTCAAAGGAGGAATCCGACAAAGAACTAGGGAAGAAATTATGTTTTCTCAATCCTCATATCTGTTTTATCCGTTGTTTATCTCTGTAGTATGCGTAGCTAATTCTCATTTTTGTTTGAGATTAGATGAACGCAATGTAGAACCATTGTTTTAGCGTAGATTAATCGTGAACGCGCGTCTATGACTATTTATCATTTATGAATATGTTTCTTCAACCCAATATGTTTATGTGTTGAGTTGGTTATCGCTTCGATATGTCTATGTGTTAATGTGATACGCGGACATCGTTTTAAGGCGGTAACTAAACAAACGATTATACCTCTCATAAACTTTCAGAACTCGATTATAGGGCAACAACAAATAATTGAATCTCGTATTAGGTAATTGCTAAATTAGATTCTCATGAACGTCTAGGGCGACAACAAATTCGGGAGTGAGTAGAAATTACTGCGATCTAATCGATATTCACGTAGTAACGGTAGTTTACGACTTAGTTGGTGGCACATGGCGGAATTCAAAATCCTAAGCACGTATTTAGCATATGAAGTTACTATCAATATAAGTTGTATCTTTATTATCTTGTTCGTGTTTGCTTCAGTTGTCGAAATTTAGTTTCAAATATATATCAATCTTAAGACATATATTTAGACTAGATATCGAGTCGATAGGTTATTACTGGTACTTAGTCTATTCCCCGTGTTCGATACTCGGATACTTGCTAAAGTTGTTCTACAAACAATAGGTTGACTGCCTATCGTGCGGGGTGTTAGTTTTATCTCTTCGTTTGTTTATTACTTGTCGCGCTTGCAGAATCTCGACGCTTATTTATTAAGTACACCGTGCTACGACCAAGTTTTGCACACTCTACATCATTAGTGCACCGCGTGGAGATCAAGTTTTTGGCGCCGTTGCCCTGGAATAAATTGATATTAGGAAAACCCTAATTCAGTGATTGACTCACTTTATTTGCTTGTTATTTTATTTGTATATTATTTATTTTGTTATTTATTTATTTGCCTATTGGTATTAATTTTCTATGTTTTTTTCTTATGTTCTATTTCTTTTGCAGTTTATTTTATCAGATTAAATGTCACGAGTAACACCATCTATGCACGTAAAAGCGTCATCTATACCGAAACACACCAAGGTCGTGCACACTTTGTCCATTATTCAGGGAAGTTCACTTGTTTCGATAAATAGTTCTTTCCATTGGTTCTTTTTATCTATTCGTTAGGGACAACGTAATTCTCAAGTGTGGGAGAGTTAATTTATTTGAAATTTTATGTGAACGAAATTCCTTTCGTGTGTGCATGATTTGTTTAAAAGAAAAGACATGTTTTATTAAGTTTTATCATGACTATTTGCTCCTCATCTTGAAGATGGATTGCATGTTGGGGAGTTTTGTGAGTGATTAGGACACGCACGAGTGGTTCATTTCTTTTGGCATGAATAAACTTAGTGACACCGCAAAAGATTCGTACACATGGTCTCATGCCTATCAGCATTTTTCTGAGATTTTTGAGCTGACAAGCTTTTTGCTCACTTCTTTGGTTGTGCGAAGTAGTGTATGGTTAATATATCTCTAGAATTTGCTTGTGTGATACGTGTTGAAACTTTTTAATGTGTGACGGTATGAAAATGAGGAAGGCATTAGGAGATAAGTCCATCGCCAAAATTTCTTACCACGACTGATCATCGTAGTTAGCCACTTTGAGCCTGAGCATGTTTATTTGTGAAAACCCGGAACTATAAACAAATGACCTGAGAAGCTTTCAGATATCACCTAACCCGATGAATAGTGGAAGTGAAGGTTGAGTGCCAAAGTGAAAAGCGTAGCCCGACCGTTGTATAAAAGAAAACTCCTTAACATAATCTCTCGCCCGCAAAGGGACTAAGAGAAGAGGAGCTTAACCACGAGAGAAGATGAGCTTAGATATGTTAAGAACCCTTCCTTCGATGATCTCTTGTGCTTTAAAAAAAATCGAGAGAAGAAGAGCTTAGCCAAATGTTGATGGATCGAAAAAAAATGGTGAAAAGATTTTAAGGCGGCAAGAGCTAACCACGATGTTATGCGGCGCAATATCTAACATTGGCACGAAACCTACATGACCGCTATGATATATCCGATAGAAGATCACTCTCCCATATAGTCGGTTCAACCTTAATGAAACACGAAAAAGATCTTCCGATTCACGCATTATCACCAAGAGTATTATATATATGATCCACTTGCAAGCTAATGGTAGGGACTAGACTGTTGCACGAATTGAGCTAATTCACTAACATATTGCCTATACATTGAGTGATTTGAGTGAATTCTCGCGATGTACGAATCTTTAATAGTGTTGTTAAGGAAGTTTGTGTTGTTAGACGTTGACCCTAAGTGTAGTGTACAAAAGGTACATGCATTATTCCATTTCATGTTTTGGTTCATTACATTATGAGTTGTGAAAAATTTGTGCTAAATTATTATGTCTTTTTCGTAGTTCTAGTTTGCTTGAGGACAAACAAAAACTTAAGTGTGGAGAGATTTGATAAACGTATTTTTATATGTTTATCTTTATTATAACTAGGTCGAATATGAGTATTTTATCGTCCTCTTGTGTGTTTTACACTGATTTTGATATTGAAGGTACACAGATGACATCTAGGGCAAATCAAGAAAAATCCGAGCGATAACGAGAAAACACGGTCAAGTTGAAGATCCTCATGACCACGTGAGGCATTCCCCACGACCGTGGGGAAGCTGCAGAAAATGGGCAGAAGATATCCACGACCGCCAAAGGCAATTCCCATGGCAGTGGGAAAGGCTGAAATTTGGGCAGAATGTTGTTAGATATGCCCATGGAAACGTCGAACTAGGCCCCAATTTTACCCTAAAATGCATTCTATCTTCCTAGGGTTCAAAGGAGGAATTCAACGACGATCACTCGAAGGATTGAACGTGGAACACGGGGAATCGTCAATCTCAACCCAAAATACAAGTTTAGGGAGGATATCATGAATTCTCAATTCTCGATCTATATATTTTCGTTGTTTATCCTCGTAATATGAGTGGCTAAGGCTCTTTGGTAATTGGGATGATATGAACGCTAGGTGAAACCACTATTTTTGCGTGGATTACTCGTGAATGCGTGGTTATGATTATTTGTCGTTTATGATATTTTTCTTCGATTCAACATGTCTATGTGTTGAGTTGATTATCGCTTCGACATGTCTATGTGTTGATGTTACACGGTACAACGTTTAGGGCGACAACTAAACAAATCATTGGACCTCTCATAAACGTTCGGAACTCGATTTAGGGCGACAACGAATAATCAACCATCGTATTAGGTAATTGCTAAATTATATTCTCACGAACGCCTAGGGCGACAGCAAGTTCGGGAGTGAGTAGAAAGTATTGTGCTCTAATCAATATTCACGTATGTACAATAGTTTACGGATTAGTCGGTGACACCTAGCGGGATTCAAAATCCCGAGCACATACTATTATATGAAGTTACTCATCTTTTTAGCCGTATCTTTTAGTCCTTTATCTCGTGTGAGTTTAGGTTGTCGGAATTTAGTTTCATAATATATATTAAGCTTCAAACATTTATTAGGATTGATATCAAGTGGGAGAATACCCAAAATGGTCCTTGATGTTTTGCCTATGGGCCAGTTTAGTCCGATGTTTCGCGTGAAACAATTTAGTCCATGATATTATCAATTTTGAAACAAATTGGCCCCTCCATCAGTAATTCCGTCAATTTGGATGAAAATGCCACGTGTCGACGCCCGATTGGTCTGGCTTTCTCCCCTCTTAAACTCTTAAAGAAATAATAAGATTCGAAAAAGAAAAAAAGGATTATCTCTCCAAAAAGGCGCCGACACGTGGCATTTTCCATCCAAACTGACGGAATTATTGACGAGGGACCAATTTGGTTCAAATTTGACAACATCGGGGACTAAATTTTTTCACGCTAAACATCGGGAACTAAATTGACCCATAGGGTAAACATCGGGACCATTTTGGGTATTCTCCCGATATCGAGTAGATAGGTTAGTACTAGTAATCAAGTTTATTCCCCTAGATCGATACTCAAATACTCGCTAGAGCTATTCTACGAACGATATGTACACTGCATGTCGTGCGTGGTGATAATTTTAACGTATTCTTTTTAATCGACTACTTATCGCAATTTGCACGCGCGCGCACACACACACACAGACTCTACATACTTAGTGCACCGCGTAACGATCAGTTACTATTCGCACTGAATTCACAACCGCAATTATTGTTCATCGCCCCTGTTCATCGCAAAAAAAAGGTTGTTCTTTGTCGATCATTTATTACTGTGACGAGATCGCACTTCTAACGAGTGGAAAAGTTAGAGAAGACGAAGAAAGATTTGACCGAAAACATGAACGAAAAACTCGAGGAACTGGTGAGGATGCTATCGATGTCATCAAACGGGGAGCTCAGGCAGCCGTGGGACTAACATTTGAGGAGTGGAAGAAACAATATCAAGTGAAACGTCCTCAAGTTGCCGATGTGAAAAAAGCTATAGAAATTGTCCTTGGTGTTGTCATATATCAAGCAACAAAACAGATGCTCAGTCACCAGGAAGTACTTCTCGAAGATGGCACAACATTGGGCAAAAATAATATTGTAGAGGAAAATTACGTGGTCGCTATGCCGTCAAAAAGCAAGAGCAGATTGGATGAAGTCTCAGCATCTCATCATCGAGTGCCACCTCACGCCTTCGAATTCTGCACCTCCTCAACCCTTCAATCTACGCAGACAATGCCCACCTCTACATCAACATCTATCGCTCCTTCAATGCTCGCCCTTTATCCCCAAAACGAAGGCGTGATCAAAATACCGAGGAAGTCGTGATGGATTTTAGATCCTCAAACAAGCAAATAGAGAAAACATGAAAGAGAGAAGTTAATTGGGCAACATTCACACCACTAGTTGTTTGGCTCGATAAAACACACCGCTCGCAAGGAGACACGGCACGCAAAAAGTTTGATGAAATAGGCTGGATTAGTTTCAAGATATCGTACCCCGAAGAACCGCCGTATTCATTTACCACCTTGAGGATAAGACGATTTTCGAGGGGTTGTTAATGTTAGGAGTCGAATTATCACTATTATTATTATTATTACTATTATTATTATTGATTTGATTTAGTTAGGTTAGAAATATTTATTAGGAATATTTTTGGGCTTTTTAGATAGTTTTCTACTAAAAAAGGAGGGGCGTCAATAGCATAATCGTTAAGTTTGGTTTAGGACTTTGAGGACCAAAGTCTTTGACTCTCGAATTGTAAGTGACAGAGTTTTCGAACTCTCGGATTTAGTCATTAAGTTGCACTTAATATCATTTATATCCGTGTTATTTATCCGTATTTATTAATAAAAATTATTTTATTTCAATTTCTCGTTGTCCACCGTCTTACCTCTAACATCTGTGTACAAACAAACAAAATGGAACCGATAAGCTCCAACGTTTCTCGAGATGGAGTGTGAGAGATGAATTTCAAGACTTGACAAGCAATGCCGCCTCAAGTGTAGGAGAAAATTGGGATCTTTTAGATATTTCCTGCCACAAAGTTTCTCCATGCGAAGTTAGTTCAACTACTAATGTTGCCACATTGACATGGTACTGTTGTTCTCTTGATTATACATACATACATACATACGTACGTACATACATACATACATACATACTCAGCAGCCAAGCCACTTAGGTCTCTGAGCTCACAACAATCCAATACCCAAGTAAGGTCACATTTAAGGTTAAGACAGTATAAACACAGATACACAACTATCCAATATCCAAGTAAGGTCGCATGCATTAAACGCCACTCGATACATACATATATACATTGTGTCGACAGTCTGACTTTCAATAATGTTGCAGGTTGAGAGTAACATACAATAGTATTTAATGGATGAGTTTAAAACATAACTGAGAGTATAAAAAGTTCACAACGCAACGTTCAATGCTTGATGATGGACTGAAAATACAAATCTCAGAGACAGAATTATTGACAACAACCGTTCACATATCTCAACAAAGTCAAATAACACTCACAGGCAAAGCAGAAATATAATGTTTCCGAAAACCAATAGCACATGCTAATCAAGGTGTCTACGAGCAGACATTCAATATCACCAAATAAGACATAACAATGAGACTTGTTCTGAAATCATATGTAAAGTTGAAATGAAATTATAAAAGCTATCAAAAAAGATAAGAGACTTATAATCTGTAATGCTGTAGGAACAGTTTGTTGGCATGAACTCCTAGCTGTTTCTTTCAAATAATCATATCAACAAAACGATCAGCCAACATAAATCGAGTTTATTATGGTGGTATGAGGTTGTAAATAAGCAATTCACTCGTCTTAATTCAAGTTCCTAACTTTCATACATACAATGCAGAATAAAGTAATTTTATCTTTGTAACTAGATTGAACGCACAGGTTCAAACAGTTAAAGAAAGCCCACGGGATGCACAAGACATACATTGCGAGAGGCAAATGGAGAAGGGACTTCGAAGGGATTTTAAAGCATCAATATCATCAGCTAAAATTTTAATACATGACTTGATATGAATTACGAATATTCAAATCAATAAATAATATTCTTTAAAGATTGACATATTACAAAACTAGCCAAACATATCTAAATATCTTCCGACCACTTCATGCAATCTAACGGTATATTTTTTTTTCGTAAATGCAGATTGTGTATGCATATGTAATTCAAAAATCACAATGTATTATTTCCATTTCCTCAATGACAGTTTGGGAAATTGTAGGTGATATTGAGGAAATTTCAACGGGCACAGACAAACACATTATTTCATAGCAAACGTTCATTGGCAAGAGCACAATACACATAAACCCGTCCCTATCCAATGGCATTCATCCGTGAATATATGGATAATTTCCAGAATTATTAAATTTCTATTATTTCACAGGCGGGCAAAGATTGACCGTTGTTAAATTTTGGAAATAAACGAAATATGATACCATAACAAAAAAATATTCAAAATTTTTGACTTCCAAAAAATGTAATCATGACTTATAGTAATAAGAAAAGCTGGATCAGATCAATGAGTGATAATACCTGCCTTTCACCCACTATAAATACATACATCTTCTATCAGAACCTCAACAATTTGCTCTTCAGTTCCAACCCTCCATAAAGCAAACCTTAAAAAGATAAACTTTTTAGTTAGCATAGCCATGTCGAATCCATCCGACGAAATACTTTACTATTCAGAAACAACACCTCACATAAATAACGCAGAAAACAAAGCAAACGCAGAAAGCAATTTATCACTAGATCTAACTCTGTCCTGCCAAGAAATGGATCTAAATATAGCAGTCGAAGAAACGGACGACATTAGCCATTCGAAAGCTTCACAGCCTCCGAATGCTGCAGAGGAACAGCGTGAGTACATTTGTTCTGACTGTGCAAAGGTGTTCACCAGCAAGCAAGCATTTGGTGGCCACCAAAATGCTCACAAGGCTGAGCGATCACTATCACTGGAAGAAGCTCATCGCTGGAAAAATTATCACTCTCGTACGAATCAAGATGCCTCCTACATTAGCCCTCGTGGTCTTACAATCAATGATAGCTCCTACATTGACCTTGACCCTATTGGTGCCGTGGTCAATGACAGCTCCTATGTTGACCCTTTTTACCCACCTCCTAGGGTTCCCTACAAACCCACACAAAACCTCAGCAAACCAAAGAAGCCATTGTTGCAAGAAACTGTTGCTTCTCAGCTCTCCCAGCCAATTGGCAACGTTTTAAGAAGCCCTAACCCTAGGGCTAATAGTCCCCGGTTCGCACCATACCATTCAAGGCCCAGAAGAGGAACGAGTGTCACCAATAATACTCAAAAGGACCAAACGGGTGAGATGAAACCAGAGGGAGAAGATGGTGGCCTTGATCTCACTCTAAGGCTCTGATATTTGCTTGTTCTTTTATGTCCTTTGTTCTGTTTAATTGAGTCAGTGTCAGCGTTTCTCTGGTCTCTTTTTCATGTTATTTCGCCGAATAAGTCGTAGGAAAACATGTCTTTGTTAGTGAAATCCATAGGTATCCTATGGGAATCTGATCCTTTCTGTAATGCAATTGAAATTCGCAAAAAGAGTCTGTTTTATTTATTTTTTTAATTGTTCTACCAAATCCAAACATGAATCAAATTACGCATTCCCCATTGCAAACTTCGACGCATAATAAATTACGTTTAAGTGAGCATAATGGATAAGATTTAAAGATGACTAACTTATCCACCAGAAAACTATCCTTTTAACAATAAAGCTATCTATTATTCAACGATCAGATCTCCCTTTTAACAATAAAGCCTTTCAACTCTACACATACCTTATTATCGACCCTAGAACTATCCAACATGAGCAGTGAGCACCATGACCATTACCACATAAGGCACAGCACAGTCAATCAAACTTCCCTGCCTTTGATGATCTCACCAAAAAATCCCTAACCCACAGGTTATAGTTTCGAAGTTCTATAAGAAATCTGCCTTTACCTCTCCTTCCAACAGCCTAACTTCTCATCTTGCCATAATATTATCCCTTTCCTCCAACAGTGTGGAGCTTTTGAATTACACAACTCCTAGACAAACATAGACCACACGCCCTTTATTGTAATTAGGCAAACTATGCAATAAAGTTACACGGAGTACGAAATTGGTCCACATGCATAAAACTCTGCCATGATAACTCCCCGATCCATTTGATTTTCATGACCCACATTGTCACAGCAGTTGGATACGGATATAATTAACAGCCATGGCGAAGATCGAAATAATTAAGGAGGTAGTCCAACAATAAAAACAGCAAAAGATCTTAATTTTCAATATATGGGGGTAAAACTAAAAATCTTACCGTAAATTCGACATTAGCTCCGAGGATGGTTCTATTTGTGTGGAGCATTTGGATTTGGGCGGCTCCTCGACACACCCTCGCGCCATTTTTACTAAGGGAAGAATTACACATAAATTCAACGACAACAAAAAAAAAATCATTTTTTATTGCTTAAAAAATAAATTAGACAAAATAACCCTTATAACTTACATAATTACTATTATACCTGATATTTTAATTTAAAATAAAAAACACAAAACTTCATTTATTGCTCACGTTTCCTCCCAAGACCGTCGATCATTCCTCCATAAAATCCAACGAACCTAATAAGCAGAACCAACGAGCAAATCCACGTTCTCAGCATGGTTTTATAACCGGTTTTTTGAACTGGATCGAAAATTTTAATGGTTTAAGGTTTAGTGATTTAATCGGTATAAAACTGGAATAAAACCGGCGTAAAACCGGCGTAAAACCGGTGCTATATATATAATAAAATTATATTATATGAGTAAATTAATCATATAAAATGTGTTGGGGTTAAAAGGTAATTGTAAAATGAGTGTCAAAAATTAAAATTTATAAATTAAGGGTTAAAAATTAATTAAATAAAATGTAAATAAAAAAATTAATTCTAAAACGATGATAAAAAATTAATTTAAAATAAAATATAAAAATATGCACATAAGAATTTGAACCCATAACCTTGTAAATGTAACTCTAAAAAGCTAACCAACTAGACCACAACAACATATTTCACCTTTTACTTACTTATTTTCGTATTATTCTTTTATTTTTTTAATTTTTTTTTTCTTTTTTTTTAAATTAAAGATGAACCGGACCGGACCGGAATGGGATTTTCGACCGGTTCACGATTTTTCTGGTCGGACCGGCCGGTCCGGTCCGGTCTTCAAAACCATGGTTCTCAGTTCTTCCAAGGAACAACCTCACGTCTCATACATATGTACCTTTCTGAGTTGAAAACTTTCTGTGTCTGTAGGTCTCAAATCACCTAGCTAACAACAAGATTAGTGAAGAACCGATGAAGAATACACTGAAAACCTTAAGTGTATGTGAGTGCGTGTTTCGATATTTTTAAGGTACTTTAGCGGCGTTTTTTTCGAAAAAAATGATTCTTAATGATAAAAGTGTATGGTTTTAGTATTTATATCCTTGGATTAGGGTATAAGATACTTGGGCCCCTAAAAGTCCATTACAACCAGTAAATCACTTATCTTTACAACTTACAGACAAGACTAAGACATAAATAAAATACATATGGACATTATTAAATATCTAAAAATCCCCCCCTTTGTTTCCAATTTTCAAGTCGTGCTTTGGGATCTTTGTCTTGACTTTCTTCTCTTTCTCTTTTCTTTCCGGGCGAAGAAGGACTTTCAAATCCTAGAGCGAGCTCGTATTTTCGAATGATGTTTATCAGCTCCATCTTGTCATTGATCTTTTCTATAATTGTTTCAATTATAGGTCCTTCTTCGACTCAAAGATTCTTAGAGTATTTTCCGAGTCTCAACGAGACAAGCCGCTTTTGAAACTTTTTTCTTTTGATCTTCAGCGTCCCGTCAGAGAACTTAGAGATTTGGGAGATCACCATCACATTAGTTGGTAGTAGGTGACTCCCAGCTCTGGGTGTGCAAAAAGATGGTTCTTTGGGTAATGTTGCATCACTTGTCCACATGTCTAAGGCACCGTCATGTTCACTTTCTTCATATTGCTTTTCAAAACCATCTGAAAGTCTTCGGCGGTATGATAGTTGATTTGCCTCAGCATGTTCAAAGCGTTGAATCCCTCCCGATATTTTTGGTTCCTCAAGACAAATTTCCTATACATCCATATAGGTTGGTTACTTCGTCCGGAGGAAGGTTGAGGAGTTCGGCCTCCAAGATCTGGTCCTTCGAGGCATCCACTCTAACCACGAAGAAGACGAGAGTAGGAAACCTGTCGTAGGTTTACTCCACTTCTACGTGTTCAACAATGTGAGCCTTCTCGTTTTCTCATGCTTTCACTTGCGCCAACGAGAGTGTCCTTGTTGTCAGCTATGAGAGCATGAAGAGATGGTTGAACCCTCGCTTCGTGTTTTCAGGTGCGTGAGGCCTCGGAGGGTCAGCTCGTCGGTAGGCTTTATCAACAAATCCAAAGTTCTTTGGATCAACCCGTTTGAGAAATTTTGCTTGGTTTATCGCCATTTTTAAGTTTGTGAGTCATTTAAAGTGTTCTTCAACATTTTCGAGTGATTTTTAGCCTATTTTGGTTATTTTTGAGCTCGTTTAGTGTTATTTCGAAATCTCTGAGGAAAAACCAAAACTTTTCATCAAGTTTGAGTAGGTTTTTGAGCAATTTTGAGTTCAGGAAGTTTTTGCAAAAGGTTTCGCAATCACTGCGAAAACAGTTACGAAAATTGGTCCGAATACCCGTTTTCGCAACTGTAGTTTTCCCAACGGTGGTAAATTACGTTCCGAAAACCTCAGTTTTCGCAATTTACGTTCCGAAAACCTCTTTTTCGCAACTCACTGCAAAAAGCAATTTTCGCAATAACGTATACTGTCAAGGGCATTTGTATAATTTCTGTGAGGTTTTCGCGACATGATTTTCGTAACATGTTTCGCAACACACAGTTTCGAAAACATAACTTTTTGTAACTTGATTTTTGCATAAGTGCTTTTCACAACCCGATTTTTACAAAAATGATTTTCGCACTTAAAGTCTTTCGAAATCAAATTCTCGATAAGCTCTCAAACTTCCGAAAATCCAGACTCTTCTCATTCCAACCATCTTTGTTTCCATCACTTCATGTCTAAACTACTCCTATCTAACTCTCATCAAGATGGACACCATCGCTATGTGGGAAGCGAACTTAGGCCACCCGTGCTTCGACACTGTGAATTTTCAGTTTGGCGGAACAGGTTCCTAAACTTCATTCACTCCAAGGACCTCAGACGAGACATTCTTACCTCCGTCAAAGAAGGACCCGTCAGTTCTGGACGACCATCCCTGGTGATGCTACCGCCGACCCTCCGGCTCTTCCAAACCGATTACTAAGACACCGTCAGAGTACACATATGTTGAGGATCTGAGAGCAAAAGCAGATCTCGAAGATGTGAAGTACTTGCTTCAAGCCATCCCGAATGACATCTATCCCGAAAGACATGTGGGATGTGATCCGCAAAATGATGAAGGGGCGGAGGTCGGAGCCATGGCCATGATGGCAAATACTTCGCAGCCTAAAGGCCAAGCCCGGGGAAGAGCTTAGAGACACATATTGGAGATTCGTCACTCTAATGAACGAATTGAGGAAGATAAACGTTCAAAGATCAAACATGGAGTTGAATATCCAATTCCTCACATCCCTGCTGCCGAGTGGAAGAGAGATACTACCCTGATCCGACAGAACAAGGATATCCACATCGTCTAAGAGAGTCTCTCACAACACACTGACGACAGTGAGACGAGAGCATCTTAAAGGGAAAGAAAGCGAGAGACCCACTAGCCTTAGTAAGCAATAACAGATTGAAGAGGAGCAAGAAATCCTCCAAAGGAAAATCAGGGAAGCTCCCTTGCTCCTCGGATGAAGATGGCTGCGGATCTGACTCGGATCTTGAGTTTAGAGACTTTGAGAAGAAGATGTCTCTCATGACAAAGCTGATGAAAAAGAAATTCTTCAAAAAAAAGTCGTCGTCATCTGCAAAGGACATCTTCCAGCTCCCGATAACCAAAGCTAGCTCCTCAACATGCCGAGCCAGAGCATTAGGACAGGGACTGCTACCTCCTAAAGAAGAGGGATGAGGACTATTACTCAAGGATGCTGCAACTAGTAAGGCAAAAGAAGGTTGGCGTAGTCCTGATGGCCGAGCAAGACCACTGGCCTGAGGATACCTCAGATAGTGAGCCAGAGAACGTAGCTCTAATGGCGTTTGTTGAAGAAGCAAAGCTGGAAACTGAGTGCATGAGCCCAAAGTCTCGGCCATGGAAGAAGGATCGTCCGCTGGGAAGGAGGTAGAATATATTGACCTTAGCGTATTCTTAGAACTTAAAAAAGAAATATAAATCGTTCCGTAAAGAACGTAAATGCGTAAAGTCTTTAGAAAGCAGGCTAGCTAGCAATGAAATCATTTTAGCTGTTGCCCAAGAAAAAGTCACCGCCTTAGAATCTAGTAAAGCTGAATTTGAGGCTAAGGTCAGTGCTTTGACCAAACGGGTTAATGTCTCTAAGCAGATTAAGATTGACTCTATAGTTGACAAAAATACTATAGAGGACCTAGAAACAAGATTTGAAAATAATTACCAAAGCTTACTCATAAACTTATGAGAGAAATACACTCTTAATTGTCAGCTAGAAGCTGCACAAGAAAGAGTGTCAAGTCGTGATACACAAATAGAAAAACTCAAAGCTCAAGTTCTCAAACTTACCACTAGTTTGACAACTTGTTAAGATAAGCTAATAACTATGACCTGCGAGTACAACCTCATGAGTAAGGAACGTACACAACTATACTCTAAGATTAAGAGTCTAGAGGATATCCCTACGAAAAGAGGACAAACGAACCAAACCATTTTCTTGAACAAGCCTAAGGATACGAGATTTTATAATCCACGAGAAGACCTAGGCTTTAAACCATCTGACCAAATTGTAGAGAAGAACCCCCTACCTCTTTACGACCTTAGATACTAGGCTTAAACATGCCCAAGCTAATGCCTTTCCAAGGGAAGATGTAGATGCCCTCGAGGAAAAAAAAGAGAAGCGTGAAACAAAAGTGAGAGTTGAAATTCCGTTTGAATACGCAGAATTGAATTATAGTTACAAGATAAGGAAATCCCTTTGTCTACAGACTATCTACCAATATGCTCCCCCTCTAACGAAGCAAAGTCCGTCGGAGAGTCTTCTGACACAGAAAAACCTAGCACTACGAGTGCATACATTCCAGCGATAATCCAAAAATTAACAGATTTGCGCTCAACCCTAGAGTCATGACGAAAGGACTTCAAGCCGAAAGGGAGAAACTATTAAGTTGAATCTCTTCGCTTGAAAAGAAACCCGATGCGAACAAAGATTCGACCTCGCACTCTGTGCCTCTAGCTAAATCTTCAAAGAAATTTCCCACTCGAGCTAGAAAGCTAGAAAAGAAAGTGGTGACTCGCAAAAGCGACTTGACCAACTCATTTGTACATGTGCCCACATGCAATAACTTAAGTAGAAGGGGGAGAGGAAAGCCACAAAAACTCAGAAGGAGGATGTTGATCTCTTTTCTAAAAAGAAAAAGTTACCCTTATCTTGTGTTCCTGTTTTTACGTCTATTTTCAAATCATGTAGAAGGACTCTTCGTGTATCTCAGACTGTGTTGCTATTTTTTTATTCTCTATTTTCTAAATTTGAGCATGTAAAGATTGTGAATCATTCTAATTCCTATTATCAATGTTTTGATTCTAATGGTTCTAATTCTAGCCATATGAATTCATCTCATGAAGGACAAAAAGAAAGTATCTTCTCCTATTAAATCAAGTTCGAAACTTGACAAAAAGGGAGAACGTACTTGAAAAGTGTCAAAGCACACTAAAACAAAGGCCAAAGCTAAAGTTTTAGATACTACACAAATATGGGTGACCAAAAAGGAGCTTGCATCAAGCACTAAACTTTGCTATCTATTCCCTAGGAATTAAAAAGATATGGGTTCCTAAGTTCGAAATTAAGTCAGGCCATACGTCTTAAACCGACTTAGAACCCAAATCACAAAAAAGTGCATGCAAATCACCTTCTGCAAGCAAGGGAGGACCCGTCCTTAATGGGGTACCTAAATCTCATTAATCTTTTTTGCAGATCCATCATGTGTGGTACCCTAATTCTGTTTGCTCCACGCACATGGCTGGACGAAGAGAGATGCTGAGCAACTACACTGAACGATTCAGTGGACAAGTTTGTTTCTAGAATAGTCATTCCGCTCCCATTATAGGACACAACAGTCTTATCCATAACAATCTCATAATCAAGGACGTCTCTTTCGTTGACGGTCTAAGCCTTCAACATTGGGCAATTCTACGATAGAAGACTATATGTCAATTTCCATGCTGAAGGATGCATTATTAGTGATGAGAACGGAAAGAAGCTTCTCACCGGATCACGAGAGTCCAATCTCTACCCTATCAACTTGAATATCGTCCGACCTTCGACTGCAATCTGCCTATTAGCAAAGGCGTATCTACTACAGAGCAACCTTTGGCATCAACGCTTGTCTCACCTCAACTTCAAATGCTGAATCAACTACTCTCAGATAAGTTAGTCACAAGACTACTATCACAAGGAGCATCTATGCTCTACTTGTGAAATGGAGAAAAAGAAGAAGTCATCCACAAGCCTAAACAAGTCGCCTCAACCTCTCGGCCACTAGAACTACTAGACATGGATCTATTTAGACTAATGAAAATTTGAGAGCATCAATGGACGTACGTATGTCCTCGTAATTTTGGATGACTTCTCACGTTACACGGGGACAAGATTAATAATGTGATCTGCACGGACAACGTCACTGAGTTCAAGAATAAGATGCTCAGTGAATTCTACAAAAAACTCGGGATTTCCCAACAATTCTCAGCAACTAAGACTACAGAGCAAAATGGAGTACGAAAGAGAAGGAATATGACTTAAGTGGAATCTCACCATGACTATGTGTACTACCTCGGCAAGCCTCTCTATGGACTAAAACAAGCTCCACGAACTTGGTACGATGTCCTATCTGACTTATTGGTCAAGTTAGGCTTCGTGAAAAGGAAGATAGACATCACTCTCTTCATCCAACGAAATGGATTAAACATTCTCCTCGTTCAAGTCTACGTCGATGATATTATCTTCGGATCTACAAGATCAAGGCTGTGCGAGCAATTTAGAGACCTTATGAAGACTAAGTTCGAGATAAGCACGATGTGAGAGCTTAACTTCTTTCTCGGATTACAAGTCAAGCAACTCTCAAATGGAATCTTCATAAGCCAATCCAAACACATCCACGATATTTAGAAAAAGTATGAAATGGAGATTGCACGATGAAGAGCACCCTGACTCAGACCCCTCCGGGAAACCTGTCAACCCAACCACGTATAGGGGAATTATCGGCTCACTCTCTAGTTCACAGCTAGTAGGCCCGACATCATGTTTTCCACGTGTCTGTGTGCCCGCTTTCAAGCTAATCCAAAGGAGTCACACATGCTTGGCATGAAGAGGATCATGAAATATCTCAAAGGGACACCAAATCTCAGATTGTGGTACCCTAAAAACTCTGGCTTCGATTTAGTTGGTTATACTGATGCCAATTCTGCAGGGTGTAAGATGGACAGACAGGAAAAGCACCTCGGGTGGACCGCCATTCTTGGGTGACAACCTAGTAAGTTGGTCATCCAAGAAATAAATTTGTGTCCACCTCCACTGCCAAGGCGGAGTACGTTTCCGCCGCTTGCAACTGCTCTCAAATCCGATGGATGCGTACGCAACTATGGATTATGGGTTTGATCTAAATAATATTCCTATTTATAGTGACTCTAAGAGTGCAATAGTTATCACATGCAATCATGTACACCATTCGCGCACCAAACACAAAGACCTTATGTATCACTTATAAAAGTTCATGTGGAAAAAGACACAATATATATGTACTTCATTTGTACCGAGCTTCAACTTGCCGACTTATTTACCAAGGCTTCGGATGAAAAATGCTTCCATTTCCTTGTTTCTAAGTTATGCATGATGAACATCGACACTTGATCGATTGTGCATCACATACCTTTTATATTGTAATTATTATATATGAGTGCATTTATCTAGGGGTAATTTTTCATAAAATATAGGGGAGAAATAATTATGTAATTGAGGGGGAGCTATGTTTATATGTTCGAGCGGGAATTTCTATTGATTTTTTTAAGGGGGAGTAGAAATACTACTATGATATTAGTATTATAGTTAATTGCTTATATGTATATATATAATTTAAGTATTTACTATGAAATCTTTTAATATTTTTCTCATTTAATAAAAATATTTAAAGTTAAGCTACTCCTCAAAAAACACTTAGAAACTTTTCGTGGTACAAGTTTTCGCATCAATCGTCTTTTTACCGAGAATGGTCCGTTTTCGCAAGTTGTATATCACAACGCGTTCAGAAAACCCCTTACTTACGAAAACCATATGTGCGATAACACAAACTGCGAAAATGTTTCAAACCGCCAAAATACTCCAATTTGAAAAAATCTTCAAAATTTTCGGCAATTCAAAGATAAACCCACGATTGTTTACGATTTTGATAATTTGCTTCGATTTCCAAAAATTCAACCATTATCATCCCCGTTATCGCAAATTCATACATTATCATCTCTAAAAATAGATTCCCCAGTTTTCGCAAAAATCGCCCATCAAATTCTTTCAAATTAGGGCTTAAAAATGTGTTTAAATTGCATAATTATGCTTCGGTTTTTGCCGAATCTACATTCTATGCAAATGGTTTTCTATGATTTTCCATGATTAATGATGATTTTTTATTTTCGCAAAGTTAGGTCTCGACGTTTCCTGAAATTCGCAGTTGCGAAAAGTCGCTGCGAAAACCTCATTGTCGCAAGTCACGACGATAACCCCGTTTTCGCAAGTCACTGCGAAAAATCAGTTTTCGCAAGTCACGACGATAACCCCGCTTTCCAAGTCACTGCGAGAAAATCAGGTTTTCGCATGATGCCAAAACTCCATTTTCGCATCATGTCCTTTTCCGCACGAAACTGCGAAAACTCCATTTTTGCATCACGTTGGCCGAAGAACGATTGCATGAATCGTAGACTGATCTCGTAATAACTTATGTTATTCCTGAGATGCAGTCGATTTGGGATTGTTTCTAGGATCTTTTCAAGTAGAGGAGCCTCCTTTACCCTTTGATCTTTTTGGACCCGACAACGATATTCAACTAATAGATTAAAGGTTTACCTTGATTGGAAGAATTAGAACGTCATCGGGTGTGTGTGTGTTCTTGAGGAGGACGTTGGGGGCTCTTCTCTAAAAAAGGATATTTCTCTATTAAGCTTCACACAATACACTCCTTTACTACGAGTTAGGGTGTTAGTATTTATACCACATATTTGGAATATAATACTTGGGCACGAACAAGCCCAATTACACTAAATCCTCTTAAAGAGATATATTTTTAAATAAAAAAAGATAATAATAATTGTTGAACACAATAATATATATGTAGAACCAGAATAATCTAACGAACAACGATTTAAGTGGTGGAATCAATGAGAAATATGAAAAATCTTCAGGTGTGTGTTATGTGCATGTTCTTGGCTTGAGAGGTTTTATGTAGAGTCTCAAATCTCGATAATAATTCACATTGAATAAGTATGAGGGTTTTTAGTGTTTATACCCTTAAATTAGGTAAGATACTTAGGCCCCTAATTAGCCCATTACAACTAATATATAACTAGACTCTTCAAAACTGAATCTAGTTCATTAAAATGAAATTACAAGACAAAGACTACAAAAAGACATTGGACACAATTTAAGATGTAACAATCTCAGCCTTAGTTCCAATCTTTAATTCGTGCTTTGCGGTCTTTATCTTGCATTTTTCTTCCTTAAGCAAGGAGGAGGAGGTTTCCGATGGGCAAAGAAAGACTGCCTCAATCCAAGACAAATCTCGTATCGTCTTATGCTATTTATGAGATTTAGCCGTTCTTGGATTGCATCGATGATCTTTTAGATTATAAGAGCCTCTTTGGCCCTCTGATCTTCGAGAAGTGCCTCGAGTCATTTCCTCAGCTTGTCTCGGATAATATTTTAAGTTTCATCACATAACTTCAGAACTTCGGACACCATGAGAGTTGTGTCCACAAGCTCCGGGTCCAGTAAGATGTAATTTTCTCCAATATTTGCTAATGGTTCACCGTTGTTCGGTGGATTTGTCAGGTTGACTTGTCTCAGCAAATACTGTTAGTCCGATTACGCACTCAAGAGAGGATCAAAGGCTTAAAAATGATAAAGTTCTTAAAACACCTTCAGTGTGTGTTTGTGTGTGTGTGCCGAAATTAAGAACTCACTTTTAAGAATTATGCTTTGACCAACCCTAATTAGGGTTAATGGGATGCCTTATATACCACATGAGTTGGTATATTAAGGCTTGGGACTCAAACAGTAAAATATTTACAATTTGACCCCAAATACAATAAATTAACTAATATTGACCCAAAACTCAAATACTAACTAAGGACACTACAATTAATTCCTAACATTCTCCCCCTTAGTGTCCTTTCTTCGTCTTTGTCTGTTTCTTTGAGCCTTTGGGTCGTTGCTGGGCGTACACGGATTTCCGTAGTCCAAGCTTGTGCTCGTACGTCCTTATTTCCCTCCGGAACGAAAGCCTTTCTTGTATGTTGTTCAGCATATTCAGTATCTTGGCTTTTGTGTCCGGTCCTTCACCTTCCATCTTATCCAGTATGCTCCTCAACTTCTCTCGTATGATGAGGAGCGTTCCGTCGGAGAATTTTGGTATCTCCGATGTCTTCAATATTCGCTTTTCTCCCTTGTAGTTGATGTAGACCACCGCTGGATCTTCACTTTCGAACACGTGGCCTTCACCATATTCCACTTGTTCAGGGAGCTCGAATGATGGTTTGGTGAGGTTGACCTTTCTGACATTTGACTCCAGTGCTAGCTGCAGGTCGTGCGTCGGAGCATGAACCTTTTGATCGTCATGTATCCTAATTTGACGTCCTGGTCCTGCAGCGTTCCCACGTATCGGTAGCTTCCAATCATCTGTGAGATGTCTTCAGCTCTGATGTACGGGAAGTCAGCCTCTGTCAAGGTCTCTCTTGTACCGTCTTCCCTCACTACGTGGTAGACGCTTAGTAGGAAGGTCCCGAGCCGATCTATTCCAACTCTTTCTACGGCTTGTATTCGGGGCCTCTGCTTTTCCTCTCGCCTGAGAGCAGCCAGATCATTTCCTTTCCCTAAGAACATATGAAGACGTCTTAGGGAAAGAAGGTAGAGATTGGCTCTGCGCTCTGACAGGTGCGTCATCCCACGTAGCTCCAGCTCGTTCAATTTGACGAGCTGATCCTCTTTACGCCAGATTCTTTTCCTTATCTCTTCTTGGTATGGAACTAAGATTCTGACGTTTTGCCACGGAAGATCGACCGTTGCCCCGATCTTTGACATGAGAAGTGGAGCATCCTCATTTTGGACTTGATGTTTGAGTAGTTCCGGTAGATCGGGGAGGTCACTTTGCAGATCTTCCAGCTCCTCATCTTCATGGACTTTCACCAGGCTTATCGACGCCTTTTCGAGGAATAGTCTGGCGTTTTCTCGAAATCTGGCTTCGAGCTGGAGGTCCATCGGTTGCTTCAGCCATCCTTCTTCAAATATATATTTCTCTACCACATCATGTGGATTGTAGAGTTGGCTGATTTCTTCCGAGATTTGGAGGTCAATAGATGTGGCTTGAGGTGGACTTTGTCGGTAGAAGGTTCTTGGTGAGCTAAGGCTTATAGTGACTGGAGTGGGTGTCGAAAGGGAAAGTGTATTGGAGATCTCTTGTGTATTTTGTTCGGTTGTGGTTGAGATCTCCATGGTAGGGAATATTATTGTGGTGCTGGAGACTTGT
Organism: Linderniella brevidens; assembly: GCA_004919715.1. NCBI lineage: Eukaryota > Viridiplantae > Streptophyta > Magnoliopsida > Lamiales > Linderniaceae > Linderniella > Linderniella brevidens. Next base: position 4,433,066 of record SWDC01000158.1, read on the forward strand.
TTTGTTTTGCCTTTTGAGCTTGAGGTATCCAGCGGGTTGGATTCTTGGACTGTTTTGGTTGTTGGCTGCTGCTGGTGAGGGGATTCGACTCCACGCTGTCGGTTCTCCCCCTCGGGACGGTCCTCGTCTTCAGGGTCGTCCCGCGATCCAGATAGGCCCCCGGCTTGTGTTCGGCAGCTGGTGGGGTCAATCAGCCTCTGGATTTCTTTCTCCTTCGGTGTCAGGTGTGGCGCCGACCGGATACGTGCCAAAAGAATGTTGAAGAGTTCTTCAATGGGCACGTCCCACGGTCCTTCTTCTGGTTGTGTGAGTGAAGGAACAGCAGCAGCTGTCTCGTGTGTGACTGGAGTCTTGCCTTTGTCTTGTCTTGATGTTTCGATCATGGCCCGGACTTTTTCCACTAGTTCGTCGCCAAAAGATCGTAGCCGAGACTCCGTCACAAACGGATCGGGAAATAAAACGGAGCCACTGAGGCGTGCCGTTGTCGCGACGTCAGAGTAGATTTCTGACGTGCCGCCCACTGTAGTGGGTCTTCCGGGGCCACCAAGGCACACCGGTGGCAACGGTGCTAAGACAAACTCAGACCGTTGGCCCGAGACGACTGGTGGGATGTTGATCGTTTCGGGGCTTCCGCTCAGTCCCTCGGAGATTAACCCCAGAGTGACGTCAGAGAGCGTTCTGTCTAAGTCTGGAAGACTTAGAGGTGCGGAAAATAGTGTATGTGTCCTAGAAATGGAAAAAATTTTAGTTGGTGCGGACACTAGACCTGTGATCAAGGAGGGCGCAGTCGGAGGAAGTGAACTGCTTAATTCAACATCTATTGCCTCCGAATAAGGCAATGATGGTTGTCGTGGCTCCTCCGGTGCTATTGAGACGGTCGTCTGTTGGGAGACGACCGAATGGGTTGGAAGGGTTATTTGCGTGCTTGGGCCTGATGGCACGACTGCTACTCGGGAGACGATCGTGTCGTCTCCTGTTCCTACGGGTTCGGCCCGGCTTTGTAGTGGGTTAGAGGACTGAGGAGGTCGATCATGTTTTTGTTTGGTGCGACGCTCCTGTATGCGTCTTACGTCTTCCCCTCGTTTTGTTTTTCGTGAGGAACGAGGAGGGGAAGCGGCGCTTCCTAGACCTAACTGAGGCTGGGATAGGCTAATTCCCGGGGTAGGTTCGACTGGGTTTTGTCGAACCATAGGAGTGTCTTCAAGGGTGATGGATTGGAGGTACCTCGCTACTATTGGGTTGGAAGGATTAGCGATTTGTAGGAGGTGGTCAGGGATCCGCATCGACTCGAGATCAAATTTGGATTTGGAAGAATGGAGGGATGCTAGCTTGGGAATTTGGTATCCCTCCGATCTCGGTCGACGGGTTATCTCGGGGTGTAGGTCTTGAAAGTGGGTTATTATCACTGGAAACCACCGAAGGTAGGGAAGGACTTGTCGGGTTTTATTTTTGGTGGATAAGTCCCTTCGGCGGAGTTGGTCAAGGATATCGGCCCAGATCAACTGCACGATGTCATAATTTTTATTAAAGATGACACCGTGGAAGATGATCATAATGTTGCGGTTACAGCGATCTGGGCCTGAGTGCTTGGGTGATAGGCATTTGTTTATTATGAGAAAGAGTGTGCGCCAAGGTTGTGGAATGTCCTTGGCGCAGAAATCGGGTAGGTGTAGGGATTTATGGATGTCTGGGCGATATCCCATTAGGAGGAAGTCGGTTTTCAATTCTTCCTCCGTGGGTGGTGGGTTATATATTAGGCTGTGAGGTAGGTTTAAGATACGGCGTAGTATGGATGGGGTGAGGATTATGGGTGTTTGGTCTATTTGTGAGGTAAGTGAGGTTGGAGGGGTTTTTGAAGTTGATGGTTGTAGGTTGGCCCATAGCTGTTGTGCGTATACTTCTGGGGCCGATTCCGTAATGGTGAGGGCGGTGTGTAGAGGATGGTGACGAAGGATTTCGAGTATTATCGGTGCGGGGACCGTGATGTTGTCAAAGTCAATGGCCGGGTTGTTGGGTAGTTTAGTGGCCCATTGACTTTGAGGAAAGACTTCGTCAATTGTCTCAACATGTTTATGTAATCTGCTAAGAAGAAAACACAGAAAATTGTTAGACTAGGCAGAGTAGATAAAAATGTTACTTAGAAAAAAAATTTCGGACTTGAAAAATTTTATATGAAAGTGCCCGAAATTTGCTTAAGTAAATAAGATTATACGTTTGAAATACAAGCGGCGAAGTTCACAAATTCGGCTAAGAGTACATTGAAAAGTTTAAAACTCGAAGTTTGATTTGGCCGAATTTGGATTTGAAAAGTTTTGTTCTCCGAATTTGATGAAGTTCGGGTTATGAGGATTTGAAATTTTTGTTTGCCGAATTGTAATGAAGTTCGGGTAAGTGAAAATTAAATCGAATTTTTATCATCATTCATCAAATTCGGGTGCTTGTCTTTAAAATTGAATTTGCCGAAATTGACAAATTCGGGCGATGGAATTCGACTGTGAGGAGTCGGGGTACAGTAGAAATTCGCCGAATTTCGAGTGAACAGTAGAAATTCGCCGAATTTTGGATTGAAAAGCAGAAATTCGGATGAAAATTTAAATTTTACCCGAATTTCGCCCGAAACCTAAAAATTAAAATAGGTCGATTCCATCGTGATTTGGATGAAATTTTGGCAAATAAATTGCAGATTCGGGGTCGCCATTACCTTCTGTAGTAAAATCGAAGTTGAAGAGATTTGATTTGAAGATTTTGTGTTTGCGCGAATTTAAATTCGAGAGTAAATTTTCTGAAATTCGGGCGTTAACTTGTAAATTTAGGGTAAATAATGAAATTCGGGCGAGTAGTGAGATTAATAGGGGTTACTGTGCAAAAGTTCGGGTGAATGAAATTCGGCATGTTAAAATTGAGTTTCGCCGAAATTCGTTGGCCGAATTTCTTCACTGTTAGTCCAAAATTGGACTTCCGAAATTTTATATTATGTCAAAGAGCTCCCCCTCAATAAAATGATATATACTCCCCCGTAATAAAAATAAGCTCCCCTTAATAAAATGAAATATGCTCCCCCTTAATAAATATGAAATATGAACTCCCCCTTAATGAAAATGAAATATAGCTCCCCCTTAATGAAAATGAAATAAAACTCCCCCTTAATGAAAATGAAATAAAAACTACCCTTTTAAAATTTGCATGTAGAATTAATTTGTCTACTAAATAAAAGGTCATGAGGCACTATAGGTCAGTGTTGAAAATTCAACATGCCCAACTTAGAAACTAGGAAATGGAATCGTTTTTCATCCAGAGCCTTTGTAAATAAATCTGCAAGTTGAAGTTCTGTACTTACAAAATACATATCGATAGTGCCCTTTTCAACATGATCTTTTATAAAGTGATAACGAAGATCTATGTGTTTAGTGCGAGAGTGATGGACAGGGTTACATGTGATAGCAATTGCGCTCTTTGAGTCACTATATATGGGTATATGATTAAGATCGAACCCATAATCTCGTAGTTGCGTACGCATCCACAAGATTTGAGAGCAACAGCTTGCTGCAGCTACATATTCTGCTTCAGCAGTTGAGGTAGAGACACAATTTTGTTTCTTAGATGACCAACTAATTAGTTTGTCTCCCAGAAATTGTGCTCCACCCGAGGTGCTTTTTCTGTCCATCTTGCACCCTGCATAGTCGGCATCAGAATATCCGACGAGATTATACCCGGAACCTTTGGGATACCAAAGTCCGAGATTAGGTGTTCCTTTGAGATATTTCATGATTCTCTTCACGGCTATGAGGTGCGATTCTTTGGGATTAGCTTGGAATCGGGCACATAGACATGTCGAGAACATGATATCCGGTCTACTAGCTGTCAAGTAAAGTAATGAACCTATAATTCCTCTATAAAGGGTTGGATTGACTGGTTTCCCAAGAGGATCCGAGTCAAGTTGGCATGAGGGGGACATAGGGGTACTTTTTGTAGTACAATTTTCCATGTCAAACTTTTTCAAGATGTCATGGATATATTTGGTTTGACTTATGAAAATTGCGTCCGAAAGTTGCTTGACTTGTAAACCCAAGAAAAAGTTGAGTTCACCCATCATGCTCATTTCGAACTTAGTTTTCATAAGTTCTCCAAATTGGTCACACAGCTTTAAATTAGTAGATCCGAAAATAATATCATCTACATAGATTTGGACTAAGAAATATCTTTACGTGTGCGTTGGATGAAAAGGGTTGTGTCAATTTTTCCTTTTTCGAAGCCTGACTTGACCAAAAAGTCAGAAAGAACATCATACCAAGCTCGAGGGGCTTGTTTGAGTCCGTATAAGGCTTTATCTAGCTTGTAGACATAGTCAGGGTGAGTTGAGCTCACGAATCCTTCGGGCTGTTCCACATAAACTTCTTCTTTCAAGACTCCGTTAAGAAACGCAGTCTTGACATCCATTTGGAATACGGTGAAGTTTTTATGGGCAGCATAAGCAAGGAATAACCTAATGGCTTCGAGTCGAGCTACGGGGGCGAAGGTTTCATCGTAATCAATTCCTTCTTGTTGATTATACCCCTTAGCTACGAGTCGAGCTTTGTTTCTTATTACTATCCCATTTTCATCCTTCTTATTCTTGAAAACCCATTTGGTACCAATAATGGTTTTGCCAAGGGGTTTCGGGATTAGTCTCCAGACCTGTAATCTATCGAACTGATTTATCTCTTCTTGCATTGCAATAATCCAATCAGGATCTTCCAATGCTTGTTTGGCTCTTTTAGGTTCTATTTGGCTCAAAAAGCAGGTAAATAGTCCTTCGTGAGTAGTTGAGGATCTAGTGCTTATTCCTTGGAGAGGGTCTCCAATAATTTGTTCTACGGGATGAGCACGTGTCCACTTTCTTTCATGAGGAAGTGGTTGAGAGGTTGTCTCGTTTATTGTGGACGCGATTTCATTTTCCGTAGAAATGGAGACCTCAACGGGAGGGTTTGTCTCATTTTCTAAGGTCTCTTCGGAAGAGTCGTTTTCAACAGACACTTCGATTCCTAAATCATTGGTGACATCTAATTCTGGTTCTTGTGAAGTTTCACAGTTCACTATTGGTTCTACCATATGTGGACTGCTTGTGTCACCATCTTGGATGGATTGTCGTGAGACTAATTGTTGACATGGGTTAGAGTAAATTTTCTCAAAAAGGATACTTAATTCCATGTCTTTTGAGGAATTTGAGGCTGATGTCTCTTCCACAGGTGTGGGAATGTGTTGATCATCAGTCAACACTCTAATAAGTCCGGGTTCTGGACTGATTTGTTCAGAAGCCATTAAGGGTGTTTCATTGAAGGTCACATTGGAGCTTTCCATGACCGTTCTCCGCTTCTTAAGGTAGACTCGATATGCTTTAGATTCTAGAGAATACCCAATGAAAGTTGCCTCTAATGCCTTAGCATCAAATTTTCCTCGGTTTTCCCTGTCATTTGCTACGTAGCAAATGCATCCGAAAACGCGAAGAAATCCTATATTGGGGATTCTTCCATTCAATATTTCATATGGAGTCTTTCCAAAGCGTTTGTGAATTATTGTCCTATTTTGGGTGAAGCAGGCAGTACTGACTGCTTCAGCCCATAGAAAGTGAGGAAGTTTAGAGTGAATAAGCATAGTCCTAGCAGCTTCAACTAGGGTCCTATTCCTCCTTTCTACGACTCCGTTTTGTTGAGGAGTTTTAGGAGCAGAGAAGTGTTGGGAGATCCCTAGGGATTGGTAGAATTCGCTCAGTAACTGATTTTTAAATTCAGTCCCATTATCTGAGCGAATTATACGAATTTGTAAGCCCGACAAATTCTGTGTCTTTTTCACAAAAGCAATTATGAAGTCAGGAGTTTCTGCCTTTGTTCTTAAAAATTTGGTCCAGGTGAACCTAGAAAAGTCATCCACTATTACTAGTACGTAACGTCGTCCATTTATGCTCTCAATTCTCATTGGTCCACAGAGGTCCATATGAAGAATCTCGAGTGGTCGTGAGGTTGAGGCAGTTTGTTTTGATTTGTGGGATGCTTTTCGCATTTTTCCTAACTCACATGCTGAGCAGAGATGCTCTTTGTGATATTTCAAGGCAGGCAATCCCTGTACAAGATTATCTCTTTGAAGTTGACTTAGAGTCTTGAAATTTAGGTGAGATAATCGTTGATGCCATAAATTGTTCTGTTGAAGAGATGCTTTACTCAACAGGCAAATGGCTCGGGATTGATGAACGGTTCTAAGATTGATGGTGTAAAGATTGGATTTTCTAGTTCCAGTGAGTAATGGTTTACCGTTACCACCATTTACACTACATCCTTCAGTATGGAAGTTGACCGTGAGTCCACGATCACAGAACTGTCCTATACTGAAAAGATTGTGGCTTAAGCCATCAACATATGAAACATCCTTAATTAAGAGATTTTGATGTATGATATCACCGTGACCCAGGATGGGAGCTGAGTGGTTGTTCCCGAATCGCACATTTCCACCAAATCTCTCTGTGTAGTTGCTCAGCAGTTCTTTTCTTCCGGTCATGTGTGTGGAGCAACCCGAGTCTAAGTACCACACATGACTTATCTGCAAGATAAGATTAAGCAGTGTTAGAGATCCCGTTTATTACGGGTCTTCTATCATTTGCAGAGGTTGAGGTGCATGCAAGATTGGGTGAATTGTGTACCGGGTTGGCTTGTATCTTTCCTGAGTTTTTCGGTACCCAAATTTTTGTTACCCCTAATGGAAAACAGAGCTTTGTGCATGCAGCAAGCACTGTTTTAACTACCCAGATTTGTTTGCAATCTTTTCCCTTAGCTTCAGCTCGGGTTTTCGATTGCTCAGATATTTTTGGATCTGTTTTGGTCACGTTTTTGGCCTTTTTCTCTAAAGCTTGAGCTTTAGTTTTTGTTTCAGTGAGAGTTGGCCTTCTGAATGTTCTAGCTACCTTTTCGTCAACTTTTAGGTTGGACGTTTTGGATGGTAGAACCGTTTTCGTGTGTGTTCCTGAAATCATATTTCTACGACGTATAAATTTAGCATTCATAGCTATACACCTATCGTAGGTAATATAATCACTGACAGTCTTAACAGAACTGGTTTTGGAAGAAATACGGGAATAAGCGGAAGCATTGTTCGAACTACATGAAGAAAGATTTCTAAATGTTTTTGGAAATAATTTTAAATCAGAAACACTAGTCAAATTTTGCTTCGTCTTTTTATCAAAGATTTTGGCATCCTTCTCTTGCGTTCCTGAATTTTTCTTCCCAGCAGTCTCTGTCCGTCTCAGATCTGTCATAGATGGTGAAGGGATGTTAGCTGTTGCTTGAATGATAATCTTCTTATTTAGCCTATTCTTCATGGATGAGGAATCTATTGGTGTTATAATAACAGACTCCGACTTAGAAGATTTAGCGAGATCAGCATATGATTGATTTTCAAGTGAGGAAATTCTCTCAAGGAGTTTCTCCTTTTCAGCTTGAAATATTTTCCGTTCGAGCTCTATCGTGGATTGAATATTCTTGATCTTTTGGGGAATGTAAATTCTGCAAAGATCTGAGTTCTTTGAGCTAGATATTTCTGTCATGGGCTGATCAGATTCAGAGGGAGGATGGGGAAACATTTGTAGATAGTCATTTGAAAGAGGAATTTCCCTAGTTCCATAACTATCGTTGATTTCCTTGTAATCCAAGGATATTTCGGCCTTGCTTTTGGTCTTGCGCTTTTCCTGTTCTAGGTTATCTTCTTCTTCAGATGATCTGAGAAAGGCTAACAAGCTAGGTATTCCTAGTCCTAGGTATGCAGCATTGTAAAGAGCAAGCGGCCGTTTATCAGTGGTTTGTTGGTTTGGCTTAAAGCCTAAGCCCTCACGTGGATTGTAAAATCTCGTGTCCTTAGGCTGATTCAAGAAAATCGTTTTGTCGGTTTGTCCCCTTTTCGTAAGGAGGTCCTCCAGACTTTTGATTTTGGAGTAAAGCTTCTTACGTTCCTCCATTAGAAGATTGTATTGATCTGTTTTACCAATACGCTCTTCTTCACTAATTCGCAGGCTAGTGGTTAATTGACTAATATTTGCATTCAGCATATTAGTCTCGGATTCAAGCTTCGAGATTTTCTCAGATGCATTTTCTAAATGACATCTGAGAGTTGCTTTTTCACCTAAGTGTTTGAGCACACATTGATAATTTGTTGCGTTTTTCTTTTCCAGAGCTTCTAGTTTTTGCAAGTGTTCTAATGGAGAATTCTGGATATGCTCAAGCACGGTCAGTTTTGATGTCAGGGAAACTACTTTTTCTTCAGATTTTACTAGATTAGCTTCAGCTAATTCTAGTGATTTTTCTGAAGTAGCTAGTTTATTTTCTAGTTCAATGACCAAATTTTGTGTTTTGGCCAAGATGATGTCATTCGTGGCCATATCTTTATATGTAGACTTCCTACTTGAGCGTTCCTTTCGGAAGCTGTTCTTATTCTTAATTTTATGTCTGTAGAAGTCTATATTTTCTACCTCAATGTCCTCGGATGATTCAGTTTCGTCATTGCTCTCCGTCTCGGCTCCTTCTGCATCACCAGCTTCTTCTTCCACAAACGCCATTAGAGCCATGTTCTCGGGTTCATCCTCAGAAGTGTCATCGTACCATTCAGCTTGCTCCGCCAGCAGGGCTACGCCAGCTTTCTTCATTTTGGACAGTTTGAGCTTTTTGGCGTAGTAGTCTTCGTTCTTCTTCTTGGGAAGGAAACAGTCCCTGGCCCAATGTCCTGCCTTCCCACAATTATAGCATTTTGGAGGCTCAGGTAGGGATTTTTGTTCGGGCCGATGCGGAGTTTGTTGAGGTTGATGAGAAGATGAAACTCGTTGTTTGTTGGAAGAGGAGGAAGACTTCTTAAAGAATTTTCTGCCCATCATCTTAGTGATGAGGGCCATTTGTTTCTCGAATTCCTTTAGATCGGAATCCGATGAAGAGTCTGAGTTGTCTTCCTCAGATGAGCTTTCAAGTTTTACGGCCTTATCCTTTGTGGCGCGGGAAGGTTTCTTAGCTCTATTATCAGTTACTAAGGCTAGAGGATCTGCTGCTGATTTTCCTTTTGATTCCGCAGATTTTTGATGTACGTAGTCTGCATGTTGAGAGAGGCTCTCGAAAACGCAGTGGATGTCGATTTCATCAAGGTCTTTGTTCTGCCTGATTTGAGTGGCTATTTTCCTCCACTCTGGCTGCAGTGAGTTAAGGAATCTCACGTTCAATTCCATATTGGAGCGATGAACGTTCACCTTTCGCATCTCGTTGACTTGAGTCATAAACCGTCTATACGTGTCCTCTATGTCCTCCCCTTGCTTTGCTTTGAAGGTATCGTAGGCCGCGAGGGTGTTTGCCTTACGTGCTTTGATTCCCATTTCCGTCCCTTGCATCAGCTTATGGATCTCGTCCCACATTTCCTTAGCAGTGGTGAGGCTATCTACTTGCATGTAGATATCGTTGTGAATACCCTGGATGAGATAGTTGAGTGCAAGTCGATCTGCCTTGACCCTGTTCTTTTCTTCCATTGTGTAGCATGTGGGAGATTTTTTCTGAATGGATGGTAAGGTGGGAGGATTTGTTGTGGAATCACCCTCTATATTAACCCAATATGTTATGGGTCCTTCCGAGAGGGACTCTAGGATTTCGTTTCCTATGTCCTTGGAGCTAACGAAATTTACAAATCGGTTTCTCCATGCTGTGAACTCCCCCCTTTTCATTGTTAGAATTGGGGGTCTGTTATCGCTTCCGATTGCTATGAAATCCATATGTAGATGAGTGCTTTTTAATGATCGTTCACGGTCGTGATCTGCAATCCTAAATGGTTAGTTTCGAAAAATAACGTCTAAGAATAACGTTAAGTTTGAGTAAATTTTGGTGGAAAGAAATTGTGTTTAAGTGTTCGACTTTTTATTTTAATTTTAAAGAATAAAATTCGGGCACTTGTAGAGTTGTTGCCGAAATTTGAATTCTGAAATTCGGATGAAAAGACTTTGTCGAGAATTTTGAAATCAAAGGAAATCAAAATTCGGGTGACAAAAATAAGTTCGCCGAAGTTCAGGATTAAATTAAGGTAGGAAAAATTTTATCGAAAATTACTTTCAAAATTCGGGTAAACTAAATTCAGTCGAGAATTAAAAAAAATCAAAATTCGGGTGACTTTCTGATAAAAGTTCGCCGAGAATTAAGAAATTCGGGTGACTTAAATCAAAACTTCGCCGAAAATTTTAAGTTGAAATTCGGGCAATCTTAATTTTAAAATTCGACCAAATTCGCCGTGAATTTTAAGCAGTAGAAAGCAAATTCGGCGAATAAACTTAGCTTACTCAAATTCGGTCAATTTTCTGATCGAAAATTTTCTCAATTTCGGCGAATTTCAATTCAAAATTCGGCAATATGAGTTAATTTTCGGGTTCAAGAAGGAACTTCGAGCGAATAAACAGAGAAACGCCCGAAATTTTTCCAGCAACTTTAAAACACACCAATTTCAATCGATTTCTCCCCAGAAATTTCTCAAACTTGACGAAAATTAATCTAAACGAGTTCCTAAACAAGCCAAGACTGATAATCAAGCATTTAAAGGTTTAAAAACATCAATAACAGCAAGATCTAACCCAAAATACTTGAAAAAAATCGAAAATAAAATTTGCTTAGTAAACTATTTCGATCTTGACGAAATCAAACGAAATTGGTATAGATTTGCACAGATCGATCCGTGTCTTGCTCTGATACCACTTGTTAGTCCGATTACGCACTCAAGAGAGGATCAAAGGCTTAAAAATGATAAAGTTCTTAAAACACCTTCAGTGTGTGTTTGTGTGTGTGTGCCGAAATTAAGAACTCACTTTTAAGAATTATGCTTTGACCAACCCTAATTAGGGTTAATGGGATGCCTTATATACCACATGAGTTGGTATATTAAGGCTTGGGACTCAAACAGTAAAATATTTACAATTTGACCCCAAATACAATAAATTAACTAATATTGACCCAAAACTCAAATACTAACTAAGGACACTACAATTAATTCCTAACAAATACCGTTTGAGCTCGTCGAACCCTGCTTTGTGTTTGAATGTGTAGAATCACCTAGCTAGCAACAAGATTGGTGAAGAATCGATAGATAATACGCTAAAAACCTTAAGTGTGTGAGTGTGTGTTTCGATTACGTGAAGGTACTGTAGAGGTACAAGATACTTGGGCCCCTAAAAGCCCATTACATCAAGTAAATCACTAATCTCTACCACCTAGAGATTAGTTCACGTAAGATAAAGTACAAGAATAGGACACAAAATAAAATACATTTGGACACTATGAAATATCTAACAATCTCCCCCTTAGGGTCCAATTTGTGCTCTGAGGTCTTTGTCTTGAGTTTCTTTTCTTTCTCATTTCTTCCCGTACGAAGGCCTTTAAAAATCCTAGAACGAGCTCGTATTTTCTGATGCTACTTCTCAGCTCCAGCCTGTCATTGAAGTTCTCTATAATCATTTCGATTATAGGTCCTTCTTTGAGTCCAAGGTCTTTGGAGTATTTCCCGGGTCCCAACGATGCAAGCCGCTTGTTGATCTGCCTCAACATATTGCGGTTCAACGCGTTGAGTCCCTCCCGATATTTATGGCTCCTCAGGACGAATTTCCTATACATCCCAAATAGGTTGGTTACTTCTTCCGAAGGAAGGTTAGGGAGTTCTGCCTCAAGGGTTTGGTCCTTCTAGCCGTCCACTCTGACCACGAAGAAGACAAGAGTTGGGAACATATCGTAGGTGTACTCCACTTCTACGAGTTTAGTAATGGGTCAGCTGCGCCAGCGAGAGTCCCCTTCTCGTTGTCAACTGTGAGAGCATGAAGAAATGGTTGAACCCTTGCCTCGTGTTCTTCAGGTGTGTGAGGCCTCGGAAGGTCAGCTCGTCGGTAGGCTTTATCTTCTCAGGGCGCCTCCAGATGTTGGGACAATAGTCTTCAAGGAAGGGGGTGGTGATCCTCTTGTTCTCCCAAGGAGTCTCGACTAACACCAAGCCTTTGGATAGCTTTGGCGTTTCCTTGACTCCTTCGTTGAGTAGTTCTGGGAGCTCGGTCATCTCTCTTTGGTGGTCTTCGTTCATCTCTTCCTCTTCCGGTTCACAGGAGAAAGAATCCGCTACTGTCAGCCTTTATAGGAAATATCGGATGTGGTCGAGGCATATGCAAGTTTCTTCTTCCATCTCCGTTCGGTGCATCCACTCCTCCTCCATGATGTATTTGTGGATGTATACTTGAAGGTCGGAGGGATGTTCCGAAGTAGTGGTTGTTTGGACTTTTTGGGAGTGGTGAGTGATGGTTTGGGGTGGTATTTGTGGTTGGGCGGTGGCAGTTTGTGTTGGTGGTTGTTTGGATTATGTGGTGGATAATGGTTGTTTGAATGATGATCCCGCTCTTTGAGATGGCGTCTTCCCCTTGCCTCGTCCACGACTCGTTGTTCGTCATGTCTTTGTTTGGATCGGGAGGATCTTCGCGGGAGTTCGGGGGTGGTAAATCTTCTGAGCGATCGACGAGTTGCTCGAACAGGCGCTACTCGGCGGCGGTGCGGGTAGGTTGTTCGAGGAGTCGGGAGAGGAGGACGTTGTGTAGGTAGTCGATGGGTACGATGAAAGGGTTTATGACGGCTGTGTAAGGTGGAGTTTGGGATGATGAGGGTGGGGCTGAGGATGATGGCGGTGCGGAAGTTGATGGTGGTGGTTGTGGTGATGGCAGAGGTGGTGGTGGGATGGCATCCGTCATAGGAGCTTTGCGCTTGTCTCGTAAGGCATGTTCGATCATCAATCTCATTTGTCCCAAGAGGCTCTCTTCGTGAGAAGGGACAATGGCGTCGATGGCCTTCTTGATCGTCTCTTGGATGGTATGGGACAAGGTGTCCTTCGTGACGTACGATGGAGATAACCTACCGGAGCCACTAAGGCATTCCGTTGTCACGACATCGGAATAAGTTATCGATGCGTGGCCTGCACTTACTATGGAAGGACTTCCAGCCGATCCTAGTGACATTATTGGAGGACGTGTCACTACGGTTATTGTAGCAGGTTCACATAGACCTGCGGGGGTAATCACCGTACCGAGGTCACTTAGGCTTCCTGTTGACATCTCACTCGTATGAGAGTCGAGCGGAATGCCATTACCGCTGTTGGAGTTGATGTTGCAGCGGTGGGACTTTCCTTCAATCCTCGAACAACATCCATAATGAATGCGTCTATGGAGGTTCCAGATAGCTCATGAAGATCTAAGGTGATAGGTGTATGTGTCCTAAAGGGTGGAAAAAATATAGGTAAAGTGGGCACATTGCCTAATGTGAACAAGGAGAGGGCGGTGGTCAGGGGGTGTGAATCACCCGTTTCAATATCTCCCACCTACGCGTGAGCTGGTGATAGCGGATGTGGGTCCCCTTGTGGATGGAGTGAGATAGCCGTCTTTTGGGAGACGGACGAATGGCTGAGTATAAGTGAGGAGTGCGCCAGTGAACTTGATGTGGCGACTTTTACTCGGGAGTCGAACACATCGACTCCTGATCCTATGGGGCTAGTCCAGCTTATAGTAGGTTCTGGGTCAGTCGTGGAAGGCACCGACGAAGAAGTTGGTGATTCGTGGACGTGCTTCTTTCTTTTCTCTCTTCGGATGACTAAAAATGTTGTGATTGGACGTTGGTCATCCTCCGATTCTGTGGCTTCAGAGGATTCCACGGCTGATGAGCGCTCAGAACCCTCACTCACTTGCACTCGGGGGACTCTAGGGTTGGGCTCGACTGGATCTGCCGGAGCTGTAGGAGCATTTATTTTGTGGGCCCGATGGTATTCGATGATAGATGATTCCGTCATGTTTACATGATGCAGCAGAGCCTTCGATATTCGGCGGGTAGAATGGCTCTCGTAAGTTCTCCTTCACATTTTGGAAATGCTTGAGTATTGGCGGTGGATAACTCCGTACGTCATGTAGTGGTGGTATCTCTAGATCGCTTGTTACGAAGTAGTTGATCAGGAGTGGGAGCCACCTCTAATTAAGCAACGCCCATCGGAGAGTTTTTCGACACGGAAAAACCTAGCACTATGAGTGCATACATCCCAGCGATAATCCAAAAACTAGCGGATCTGCGCTCAATCCTAGAGTCAGAAGGAAAGGACTTTCAAGCTGATAAGGAAAAACTACTAAGTAGAATCTCTTCGCTTGAAAATGTTCCTGACGTGAACAAAGGTTCGACTTCGAACTCTGTGCCTCTAGCTAGATCCTTAAAGGAATTCCCCACTTAAGCTAGAAAGTCAAAAAGTGGCGACTCACAAAAACGACTTGACTAACCCATCTTTACGTGTGCCAACAAGCAAGAACTTAAGTAGAAAGGGGGAGAGGAAATCGACAAACACTCAGGAGGATGCTGATCTCTTTTCTAAAAAGAAGAAGATGCCCTTATCTTGTGTTTCTATTTTTAAGTCTATTTCAAAATCATGTACAAGGACTTCTTCGTGTATTTCAGACCGTGTCAGTGATTTCTCTTCTTATTTTCTAAATTTGGGCATGTAACGACTGTGAAACATTCTAATTCCTATGCTCGCTGTTTTGACTCTAATGATGCTAATTATAGCCATAGGAATTCACTCTTAAGACAGACAAATGGCAAGTACCTTCTCCTATTAAATCAAGTTCGAAACGCGACAAAAAGGAATAACGTACTTCAAACGAATTAAAGCACACTAAAACTAAGGCCAAAGCCAATGTTTATGACATTAGACAAAAATAAGTGACCAAAAAGAAGCTCGCATTAAGCACTAGGCTTTGTTATCCCCGAGGAGTGAAAAAGATATCGATTCCTAAGTCTGAATTAAGTCAAGCCATAACTCAGAAATTGACTTAGAACCCAAATCACCGAAAACTGCATGCAAAGCACCTTCTGCAAACAAGGGAGAACCAGTCCTTAACTGGTACCTAAATCTCATTTACTTCTTTTCCATATCCATCATGTGTGGTGTCTTGATTATGCATGACTGGAAGAAGAGAGCTGTGAAGCACTACATTGAACGATTCGGTGGGCAAGTGCGTTTCGGAATGGTCGCTCCGCTCCCATTCTAGGACACGACGATCTTATCCATAAAATACTCATAATCAAGGAAGTCTCTTACGTTGACGGTCTAAGACACAACCTTTTCAGCATTGGGCAATTATGCGATAGAAGACTAAATGTTGATTTTCATGCTGACGGATGTAATATTAGTGATGAGAACGGAAATGAGCTTCTCACCGGATCACGAGAGTCCAATATCTACACTATCAACCTGAAGACCGTCTGACCTTCGATGCAATTTTCATATTATCAAAGGTGCCTCTGCTTCGGAGCAACCTTTGGCATCAACGATTGTCCCACCTCAACTTCAAAATGCTGAATCAACTACACTCCGATAAGTTTGTCAGAGGACGGCCAGCGTTGAAGTATTACAAGGAACATCTATGCTATGCCTGTGAAATGGGAAAGATGAAGAAGTCATCCCACAAGTCTAAACAAATTGCCTCAACCTTTCGGCCACTAGAACTACTACACATGGATCTATCTAGACTGATGAAAATTCAAAGCATCGGTAGACGTAAGTATGTCCTCGTAATTGTGGATGACTTCTCACGCTATATGTGGACAAGATTCTTACGTACGAAGGTCGAGACACCTATTTTCATCATAGCTTTTGTGAAGAAAACTCAAAATCTGTTGGGATGCAACATCCGAGTGATCCGCACGGACAACGACTCAGAGTTCAAGAATAAGATGCGCAGTGAATTCTACCGAAATCTCGGAACTTCCCAACAATTCTCAGCAGCTAAGACTCCCGAACAAAATGGAGTAGTGGAGAGAAGGAATAAGACTTTAGTGGAAGCAGCTCGTACGTGATAATCTACGCGAAACTTCCCCACTTCCTCTGGGATGAAGCTGTCAACACAACATGCTACACCCAAAACAGGACAAGCATTCACCAAAGATTTGGGATGACTCCTTATGAATTAATCAACCAACGAATGCCGAACATGGGGTTCCTTCAAGTTTTCGGATGCAAGTTTCTCGTTGTAAATGATAAAGAAGATCAAAGCAAATTTGACTCTAAAGCATTCGAAGCGGTGTTCATAGGGTATTCTACAACATCTATGTCGTACAGAGTCTATCTCAAACATAGGAGAACTGTCATGGAGAGCACCAGCGTCACATTCGACTAAAAGTCGAATATGGCTTCCGTACAAATTAGTCCGGAACCAGACTTATTAGAGTGTTGATAGAAGGTAACACAGTTCTACACACATGGACATTCACATCAAAGATAGAAAATGACGAGGATCTGGACATCTTTTTCGAGAACTTACTATGTCAATCCCCGCCAACATATTGTCCCTCCACAAACCATTCCCGACAGTGATGCATCGGTACCACAAGTAAAACAAACAACGTGGAAAATAAAGCTCCTCCACCGCAAGAACCTGAAGTCACTGCAAATGCAAAATATGACATACTCATCGAAAATGAAGTAAACGAAGATAATGAGGAAGAAGATCAAAACCCCCTGAAAGAGATCTCCACTACGAATGAGATGGACTTCGTGGATCCACAAATCGAAGACAATGTCGAACAACCTCTCCCTCATGAGAGAAAGTGAACTTGTGCTCATCCTACAACTCAGATCATCGGAGACCCGAATCAAGGTGTAAGCGCATGTTCCTCAATGACATATGAAGGTCTATTCACTTGTTTGCTGAGTCAGAACCAAGAAAAGTTGCAGAGGCATTAGCCGATCCCTATTGGATAACGGCAAAGAAAGAGGAGATCCATTAGTTCGAAAGATTGAAAGTTTGAAGATTAGCCCCAAGACCCAAAGAAAAGACCATTATCGGTACCGAATGGGTCTTCAAAATAAGAAGGACAAAGACGGTGTTATCATCAGAAGTAAAGCTCAATTAGTGGCTAAGGGTTACAACCAACACGAAGGCATCGACTTGAATAAGACCGTTGCTCCTATTGCCCGAACCGAAGCCATAGGACACTTCCTTGCCAATGATGCCCACAAAAACTTCACCATGTATCAAATGGATATCAAGACGGCCTTCCTAAATGGCGTCTTGAAAGTAGAAGTCTGCGTGGTTCTGCTCGAAGGATTTGTGAGTGAATCTCACCCTGACCATGTCTACTACCTAGACAAGGCTCTAGATGGAATAAAACAAGCTCCACGAGCCTCGTATGACGTCCTCTCTGATTTCTTGGTCAAGTCAGGCTTCGCCAAAAGGAAGATAGACATCACTCTTTTCATACAACGAAATGGATAAGACATTCTCCTAATTCAAATCTACGTCGATAATATTATCTTCTGGTCTACAAATTCAAGGTAATGCGAGCAATTCGGAGACCTTATGAAGACTAAGCTTGAGATTAGCATTATGGAAGAGCTTAACTTCTTTTTAGGATTACAAGTCAAGCAACTCTCGGATGGAATCTTCATAAGCCAATCCAAATACATCCACGACATCTTGAAAAAGTTAGAAATGGAGAATTGCACGACGAAAAATACGCCAATGTCCACTACGTGTCACCTTGACGCGACCTCTCTGATAGACCAGTCAACCCAACCACGTATCGTGGAATCATTGGCTGACTTCTCTACCTCCCGGCTAGTAGGCCCGACATCATTTTCTCCACTTGCATGTGTACCCGCTTTCAAGCAATCCAAAGGAGTCACACATGCTTGTCGTGAAGCATATCATAAAATATCTCAAAAGGACACCAAATCTCGGATTGTGGTACCCTAAAAAATTCTGGCATCAGTTTAGTTGGTTATACTGACGCTGATTATGCAGAGTGTAAGATGGACATGTAAAGCACCTTAGGTGAACGCAGTTCTTGGGGGACACACCAGTAAGTTGTCCTCCAAGAAACAAAATTATGTGTCCACCTCCACTGCCAGGCGGAGTACGTTGCCGCCGCTAGCTGCTGCTCTCAAATCCTGTGGATGCGTACGCAACTAGGGGATTATGAGTTTGATCTGAATAATGTTTCTATTTATAGCGACTCTAAGAGTGCAATAGTTGTAACATGCAATCATGTACACCATTCACGCACCAGCACATAGACCTTAGGTATCACTTTATAAAAGATAATGTGGAGAAAGACACAATAGATATGTACTTCATTTGTACCGAGCTTCAGCTAGCCGACTTATTTACCAAAGCTTTGGATGAAAAATGCTTTCATTTCCTTGTCTCTAAGTTAGGCATGCAGAATCTCGACACTTTATCAATTGTGTCTGGCAGCCTTTTATATTGTAAATATTATATATAAGTCCATTTATCTAGGAGGAGCAATTTTTTATAAAATTGAGGGGGAGCTCTTTAGTTGTTTGAGGGGGAGTTTATATTGAATTTTTAAGGCAGAATAGAAATACTACTATGATTTTAGTATTATAGTTAATTGCTTATATATATGTGTATTAATTTAAGTATTTACTATGAATTACTTTAATATTTTTCTCATTTTATAATTTTTTTAAAATTAAGCTACTCCTCACTTAAAAACACTTGAAAACTTTTCGTGGTCCAAGTTTTTTGCATCTGTGGGCTTTTTATCGAGAATGGGCCGTTTTTGCAATCTCTATATCGAAACGTGTTATGAAAACCCCTGAATTACAAAAACCATTTTTGCGAAAACAAAAAAACTGCAAAAACTTGTCAAATCGCCGAAATACTTCCATTTAAAAAAACTTCGAATTTTTTGGCAATTCAAAGGTTGTCAACCCACGATTGTTTACAACTTTGCTGATTTGACTTTGATCTCACACGAAATCGACCCAAAATTCAAACATTTTCATCCCCAAAAATCGATTTTCAATCCCCAGTTTTTGCAAAAATTGCCCTTCAAATACTTTCAAATTAGGGCTTAAAAATGTATTTAAATCGCGTTATTATGCTTCGATTTTTGCCGAATCAACGTTGTGTGTAAATGATTTTCAAGATTCTGAATGATTAAGGATGATTTTTTATTTTTGCTAAGATATGTTTCTGCGTTTCTGAAAATCGTAATTGCGAAAACCCACTACGGAAACCCAGTGTTTTCGCACGACACTGCGAAAATGTTTCTTTTCGTAAGCCACTGCGAAAAGCCCACGTTTTTGTACGACACTGCGAAAAATTCACTTTTCGTCTGTCACGACGAAAATTACCGTTTTCGAACGACACTGCTAAACTTTTCGCATGTGACTGCAAAAACTCCGGTTTTTGCATGTCGCTGCGAAAACTACGTTCGTCGCATGTCGCTGCAAAAACTTCAGTTTTCGTAACATGGCTTTTTCGCAACTTAAAATTTCTAATTCAAACCACATCCGATTTTCGTGGGTCACTTCGAAAATCCATGATTTTTGCAGTTTTATCGACAAACACTTCGAAAATATTACATTTTCGCAAGTCGGTCCAAAAACTCATTATTTTTGCACCAACACTTGAGAACAATTTTCTAACTTCCTCAATTCCGAAAACCCAATTTTTGTAAGACCACCTAGAAAATTTTTCAACTGCAAAAACATGCAAACCTCTGTTTCCGAAATGAACACTTAGAAACTTTTCCACCATATCCTCTTTCGAAATTCGATCCTTAGCATAAAAACATCACTCCCGAAAACTTCAAAAATATTATTATCTCGAAGAATATACATCACTAAAATTGAAAGCAGCACTTACAATCCCGGGACAATAAATTTTTCCTATGAGTAAATATCAACTACGATTCACTATAAAACAACAAATTGGACATTTATTCTTGATCATTGACTAATTATCCCCACTTTTGTCCACAATTCAAATCTATGGCTTCTTTCCCCAACACCATAAACCCTCAAGAGCAGTGGCTCCAAATCAAGGAGAATAACTTCGGCCTCGACCTTACTACATTCAAATGCAAGGGCGAGGTCGTCGTGGCCATTCTCAAAGGGCACCCCCTCTGGCCGGCATTCTCTCTCACTGTCAAAGTCCCCGAAGTCTACCTTCAACAGTTTTCGGAGCATTACGCCAGGCCAAAAAAAAGAACTCATTTAACCAGACGGCCGCCCTTAACAAAAAATGGTAACCTCACGAAGACAATACTCCGACGAGTTATGGGGTTGCCAATGAGCCAAACCTACGAGTCCTTCCCTACCGACGCTGAACTATTAGAAGATCTCAAGCACGCCAGATACGTAACGGAACTCAAAATGCTCTCCAACTATCAACTGGGTGGCATCCCTCACCCGTGGAGAACATTCTTCGGGGTCGTCAAAAAATGCCTGTCACCCAAACATTCACGGTTTGACATAGGGAACGACTACGCATCTACACAGTCTCATCTTCAGCCGCAACGTTGACTATGCCTAGCTTATTTGGAATGATCTCATGGACCAGATACAACTACATGACAACCTGAAGAAGGTTCAACCAATTCTATGTGTCCGGTGAAACCCATTACTAATAAGCTACTTCGTGACGGTCAATCCGGATACCAATGACGGATGCGAGAAGTTACCCGCCACTAATCCTCAAATACTTCCAGAAGGCCAAGGAGAACTCCCAAGAGCCCCTCTACCCACCTAAGCTGATTTCTGAGGCTCTTCTTCGTCACGCTGCCCAGACGGATTCTTCAATTACCGCCTACCGTCTGGTACACCAGCTCACCGCTCTCACGGTTCCGACAGACCTAGCCGAGCCCAACCCAGGAGCACTCCTGAGTGCAAGTGAGGGTCTTGAGAGGTCACCAACCGTGGAGTCATCCGAAGCAGCTGAATCGGAGGATGAATACCGTTCCCCTGACCAATGTACCGAGCATCCGCTGCGAGCGAAGACAGAAGCTCTCACACGAGTAACCTAGTTCCTCGCCGATGCCCTCTACCATTGCCCCCGAACTCACCATATCCCGGACGAGCCCCATAGTTCAAGAGTCGATATGTTTGACTCCCGAGTAGAAGCCGCCACATTGAGTCCAATGGCGTACTCCTCACTCATTCCTACCCATTCAACCGTACTCCAACAGACGTATGTCTCAATATCAATACAAGGGAACCACATCTACTATCACCGCCTCGCTCGGAGGCGTGAGATACTGAACAAGTTGGTTTACATCCCCTCACCACCGCCCTTTTGTTGTTCATGTTAGGTCATGTGCCTACTTTGCCTTTATTCTTCCCACCCATTAGGACACATACACCTCTCACCTTAGGTCTCGCTGACCTAACAGGAACTTCCATACATGCATCCATTATGGATATTGTTCAAGGATTGGAAGGAAGTTTCCCTACTGCAAAGTCCAATCCAACAGCGGTAACGGGCCATCCACTTGAGCCATCTCAAGTGTGATGTCAACGGGAAGCCTAAGTGGCCCCGGACCGCTGATTACCCAAGCATGTCTCTGTGAACTTGTCACAACGACCATAGTGACAACCCCCAATAGTGTTACTAGGACCGATCGGAAGTCTTGCCAGAGTAAGAACAGGCCACCCGTCGGTCACCTACTTCGACGTTGTGACAACGAAAGGCCTTAGTGGCTCCGGTAGGTTATCACCTCTGTACGTTATGATAGAGACCTTGTCACGAACCATCCAAGAGATGATCAAGAAGGCCATCGACGCGCTTGTCGCTTCTCTCAAAGAGAATCTCTAGGGACAAATGCGTTTGATGATTGAATCAGCCTTAAGGGACAAGGGAAAGCTCCAGTAACTAATGTACCCCCACCACCACCTCCGCCATCATCGCCACCACCTCCACCTCTGCCATCATCCTCCGCACCACCATCATCCTCAAACCCTCAACCAGAGACAACCCTCATCAACCCTTTTACCGTTTCCATCGACTACATACATAACATCCTCATATCCCGACTTCTCGAAGTCCCTACCCTAGCCCCCTCTGAGCAGCGACTGTTCAAACATTGTGTCGACCGCCCACACGACTTACCTCCTCTAACATGTCGTGATGATTCTTACGATCAGGACCGTCATGAGGGGGAGAAGTGGCAGAAGACCACGAGAGGCGGCCAAGGAAGAGGAAATGGGAAACGCCAAGCCGAGGAGCGGGATCATCATCCTCACAACCACCACCAACCTCATCATCCAACAACAACCACCCACACAAACAGCTGCCCAAATCCCACAATACCACCTCAAACCACCACCCAAATAGTCCAAATAGTCGCTACCTCCGACCATCCCTCCTCCGTCAACAATACCCAAGTATTCAAAGACAAGTATCTTGGAGGAAGAGTGGATGCATCGAACGGAGACTGAAGAAGAAGTCCGCCTACGCCTCGACCACATTACATTCTTCTTACAACGGCTAACGAAGGACTCCTTCTCTTTTGAGCCAGAAGAAGAAGAGGAAGGAGAATATCATCAAAGAGAGATCCATGAGCTTCCAGAGATGCTCAACCTAAGAGTCAAAGAGACACCGAACCTGACCGAAAGAACGGTGTTTGTAGAGACTCCCAGAGAAAATAAAAGGATCACAACTCCATTCGTGGAAAATTATTATTCCAACATTTGGAGGCATCCTAAAAAGATCGAGCCTACCGACGAGCTGACCATTCGAGGCCTCACGCACCTAAAAAACACTAGGTGGGGTTCAACCATCGGTTTATATGCTCTCACAGCTGACAACGAGAAGGAGAATATCGCTGCAGCATCTAAATGATGGAGAAAAGGCAAAGGCTCCAATCGCGGACCCCGAAGAAGTGAAGTACACCTACGATATATTTCCTGCTTCTATCTACTTTGTGGTCAGAGTGGATGGCTCAAAGGACCAGATTTTGGAGGCCGAACTCACCTTCCGCTAGACGAAATAACCAACCTAGTCGGAATGTATAGGAAATTCGTCATGAGGAACCATAAGTATCGGGAGAGATTCAACACCTTAAAAGTGCTATATGTTGAGGCAAATTAACTACCATACCACTGAAGACTTTCAGATTGCCATGGAAGCAATATGAAGAAAGCTAACATGGCGGTGCCTCGAACTTGATCTATAGATCTTCAAGACTATCCCGAGAACCATATCTTCACCCACCCGGAGTTGGGAGTCACCTACTACTACCCGAAAGAGAAGAGAACACACGTGATGGTGGTCTCCCAAATCTCAAAGTTCTCGGATGAGACTATGAAGATCATCCGACTGAAGCTTCAAGGGCGTCAAGCCTCATTGGGACTCGTGAACTACTCCAAGGATCTTGGAGTTGAAGAATGACCAATATTTGAAACCATAATAGAGAAGATCAATGATCGACTTGAGCTAAGGAACAACATCAGAAAGTACCAGGTCTCTCTAGGATTTCGCAAGTCCTTCACCCGGAAAGAAAAGAGAAAACAGAAGAGACAAAGACAAAGGAGCACAACTTGACGATACACTAAGAGGGAGATTGTTATATATTAAATAGTGTCCAATATAATTTATTTAAGTCTTTGTCTTGTACTTAAATTTACGTGAACTGGGCTTTACTTTGTAGAGTTTAGTGATATGTGAGCTTTTAGGAGCCCAAGTATCTTATACCCTAATCCAAGGGTATAATACTAAAACCCTACACTTTATTTAATAAGAATCATTCTCGAGAAAATTGCCGCTACAGTACCTTAAAGAGAACAAAACACCCACTAACACACACTTGAGGTATTTCAAGCGTTCTTCATCGATTCTTCACCAATCTTGTTGTTAACTAGGTATTTCTGAGACCTTCAGGGATACCAAATGGGTTGATATGCTAGTACAAGTTAAATATTTTTGTGAAGCTCGAAATATTGATATTTCTCGATTTTGGTGCTCATTATATTGATAGAAGTGGGCAAGGCTGAGTCCGTAATTATTCAAATAATATCACCATTGAGCATCATTATAAGTTAAACCTCTTTTACGCTGTCATATACTCTCTGTTACAAGAAATTAATAGGCGGTTTAGTGAAAATGCTATGGAATTACTCATTCTCAGCAATGCTTTAAATCCTCAAAATGCGACGGGGATTTTAAAAGTTTAAGATATGTAAATTAGCTGAAAATATATGCAAAATTTTAGAAAGGATGATATAGAGCAATTGCAGATATAGTTGAAGCACTACGAGTACAATATAGTCAAATGACTATAAAAGAATTTCAACTATTTCATGAACTATGCCAATGGTTGGTGAAGACTAAAAAGTTGTGACATACAATCTCGTTTTTGATTTATTGTACTTGTGCTTACTCTTTCAATTTCTACTGCTACTACAGACCGTTCACCTTCGGCAATGAATATCGTGAAGACTAGTCTTCCAAGTAAAATGGAGGAAGACTTTCTCTCTTGCGCATTAATGATATGTATTGAGAGAGAATTTGTTACAAGAGTAGTAATGAAACCATAATTGAAGACTTTGAAAGCCGAAAGAACATTGATTCCTTTTAGTTAGAAAGTTATTTTTTATTCAGTCATTGCATTCAAATACTATTTCAAATTCAATTATCCCATTTTCTGATTGGTGTATTATTATTATTTATTCATTTATATTACGGCCCCCACATAAGAATACTTCTGGACCCGCCCTTCCGGGTGAGGTTTTAACAAATATAGAAATGAAATTGCTTATACATGAAAAATTATTCATCGTTTTAGTTTGCAAAATTCCACTAAAAATCATCATTATGATGTGAATCATGTGAGTTCTCAACGTAAAAAGAATCAAATTTGACACTATCTATGCTTAACTTTTTTCTTATAGTAAGGACCCATATTACAATGGATACCAAAGGTCTCGATAAAGTTTTGCCCATATTCTAGCATGTGTAGGTATTTCGTGTAGTTGTCCAAACCCATGACTGGTATGCAGCGTGAACAACTACACCATCTCAACATGTATGGTATCTCGGGTTGCTCCACATACATGACTGGTACGCGATGCTAGCAACCACCCCGTCCCTCATGTATGAAAATTTGACGTATTGGCTCCATATACATGATCAAGGGAAGCGTCTTGAGCTACTACAACTATAATTAAAAGAGGTACATTCTGATTGCGTATGTTAAAGGAATTTTCAATATTTTAACTTACAAATGCATACGGGCCGAATTGAAAAATACTTATTCCTCAAAATGGTACATTATGATTATTCGTATGTTAAAAGAGTTTTCAATATTTTAAATTGCATATGCATACGAGCTGAATTGAAACGTACCTATTTTCCAAAATGGTACATTTTAATATGCATTTTCGAAGCTTTAAGAGATTCTTAAAATACAAAATGCATATTATGCACGGAAATGATCAATACCATTATATATATATATATATATATATATATATATTAAATGAGCTTAATTTTAGGAGGGGCTACTCGTTTATTTTGAAGATGAGCTACTCTTATAATTTTTGAGGGGGAGCAAACTCTTAACGGTGTGAACTAAGGGAAAGAGACTCGTAAATTTTTCAAAATCTTACCATGTAACTTTGAGAGGGAGCAATTTTATTTTAGGAAGCATGATTGAGTAGGAGGAATAAATAACAATATAAATATATTTTTCTTTTATATATATAATATACTATAATATATATTACTAATAACCTTAAATATATGTACATATATACTACCAATAATATAATAATAGTACTACTAATAATAATAATAATTCTAATAAAACTCTCCTCTCTCCTCATCACCGAGCTTCATGGATATTTCCTCCGACATTTGAAGATGGACTTCAAGGAAAAATCTCTAGCTTACAACGGACTAATATTTTGAAAAGGCGAAGGTGACGATCCACATGAAGATCTAACTGCTCATTTTCATCGTCATGCTCCTGCTTGCTAATCCAAATAAAGTAGTACTCATCACGTATCCCTGAAGCATGGATTTCTAATTCCCATGGTTCAGTCTAATCCGACTGATCCTAACCTCGATTTAGGCATAAGAGTGAAGCATTAGATAACTTTGCACCAGTTGTAAAGAGACTTGAAAATGAATAAGAAATGAATGTGTGCAAGATACATAGTGATAATGGCCTATAATTTGATAGTAGATCATTTGCATCTTTTTGTGATCAGTACGAGTATATTCATAACTTCTCTGCTCCTATAACACCCCAACATAACGGCGTAGTTGAGAGAAAAATAGTTGTACAGGAGATGGCTTGGTCAATGCTTCATGAGTATGATATTCTCAAACAATTTTGGGCGGAAGCTGTTAGTACAACTTGTTATGTGTCTAATCGTGTTTTCCTTATGCCTATATTAACGAAAACCTCCTATGAAATTTGGAACGGTAGAACTCCAAATATAGGATATTTCAATGTGTTTGGCTGTAATTATTTTGAATAATATAGATAAAAAGGAAAATTTGATTCTAAGGTAGATGAAGGGATATTCCTTGGTTACAATCTTCATTCCAAAGCTTATTGTATCTATAATAAAAGGAAGATGACTGTTCTGGATTCTATACATGTAACTTTTGATAAGATTCCTACCGCAGATGCTATTAATGAGGAATGTATAGATTTGCCTCTTGCAGAGTTACAAGTCCCTGAAGAAACAAAAGACGATATTCCAAAGGACGAAAACACTGATGCACTGGAACCAGAGGCTTCAGATGAGCAGCATCGCAGAAAGTTCAAGCATGCTTCCAGTCATTAAACATATCAAGTCAAAGGGAATATCACCTCTGGAATCAAAACACGGGCAGTTGTACGAAATCAAGATACAGAGGAACCCATGACGTGTTGCTTTCAATGGTAGAACCAAGGAGCATAAACGCTAGATGACAAATCATGGATTACCGCTATGGAGGACAAATTATCACAATTCAAAAAGAGCCAAGTATGGACGCTTGTAGAAAGGTCGGACGAAAAAACCATTATAGGAACAAAATGAGTGTTGCAACAAACTCGATGATCACAGTAAAGTGACCAGAAATAAAGCGATGTTAGTTGCAAAAGGTTATTCCCAGGAGGAAGGTATATATTTTGAAGACTATTTTTCTCCCGTAGCTAGACTAGAATCTATACGTGTTTTTCTTGCATATGCATATTTTAAAAGATTTAAATTTTTTCAAAGGGACGTAAAAAGTGCTTTCTTAAATGGTTTTATAAATGAGGAGGTTTACGTCAAACAACCTCCCGGATTTATCAAAAATTGATTTTTAAATCATGTTTTCAAACTGAATAAAGCGTTGTATGGTTTAAAGCAGACCCCTAGGGCATGTTATGAAAGATTCTGCAAATTTTTTATAGACATGAGATTTACTACTGGAACTATTGATGACACCCTGTTTATCAAGTATGAATGTGATTACATGTTATTAGTACAGATTACATTGATAATATAATTTTTGGAAGTACTAAAAACCTTCTTTGTGAGGAATTTTCTAAGTCTATGCAGAATGAATACGAAATGAGTTTAATGGGTGAGCTGGACTACTTCCTCGGGTTGCAAATTAAGCAACTTGACTCGGGAACCTTCATATCTCAAACGAAATACATCAAGGAACTGCTAGTCAAATTTGGAATGAGTGATTCCAAGGTGCTTTCCACTCTTATGCATCAGACAACCAAAATTGATAGCGATGAATCAGGTACTCATGTTGATCAAACTCAATATCGAGCTATGATCGGAAGTTTCCTATACTTAACTGCAAGTAGACCTGATATCATGTTTGTTGTTGGCATGTGCTCAAGATATCAATCGAATCCTAAGGAATCTCACTTGACAGCAGTCAAGCGAATACTTAGATATATAAAAGGCACTGCTAAGTTTGGTCTTTGGTATTCCAATACTAATTAATTCCCATTAGTGGGATATTCTGATGCCGAATATGCTGGTTGTAGGGAATTTAGGAAAAATACTAGTGGTACATGTAAGTTACATGGGAATTACCTAGTAACTTGGTCTAGTAGAAAGCAAAATGATGTCTCCCATTCCACAATTGAAGCTAAATATATAGGAAATTGTTGTCAATAAGTGCTTTGCATGAAACAAACTCTTAGTGATTTTGGGTTAGATTATGACAAAATTTATATTCTTTACAATAGTACTAGCGCCAGTATTACAAAGAATCCGGTGCATCATTCTCGTACTAAGCATTTAGAGGTTAAACACCACTTTATACGAGGTCATGCTAAAAAAGGGAACATCAGTGTGGAATTCGTAGGAACAAATGATCAGCTTGTTGATATCTTCACGAAGCCCTTTATGGAGACCAGATTCTGTGATATCCGTGATCGACTAGGAATCATCGAGATAAATAAGGTTAGATAACATGCCAAAATTCTGTCAGTTATTCTAAAATCTTAAGATTCCGAGTCTAGCGCTATTTTCGGTAGAAATTCGTAGTTATCCTTTTCTGAGATCTCATCTTTATTTTAGTTCTTAGAATATATTAGGAAAAGATATCTACGATTTTTCTTCAAACAACATTCTATAAACTTTCCTTTCATATCTGAGATTACGTTAAATCATTCTGATATTTCTATTTCGATTGACGGTTCATTTTCATTTTTTAAATTCAAAATTTCGAAATTTGATATCATCCATATCTCTTCCTTGTATAAACCATCGACTTCTATAAATCCCTATGTCATAATCTCTATTTCTCCCACTTCATCCTAATCTTAAAAGTTCTTCTCTTCGAACCTCTTCATCTCTGAGAATGGTAACTCGCTGGAATCAAAGGAGTAGGAATCAAATCGAGTACGAGCGAAAAGCACAAAAAGCCTACATTGGATGAATCGATGCCCGCCAATCTGAAATTCTTAGAAATCCTTAGTCCTTAAGATAAGCTTGTTTTCTTTCTTGAAATCACTCAGAATTATTCTTTCCTTACAACTTCTGAGTTATTGGCGGTTCAATTTTTTTCTTGGAACCGTTTAAGTCGCATCCCACTATTGCCTGGGTGTGCGTTTGTCACTTTATTCTGCCTTAAATTCCCATCTTCGAAACTTCGTAGCTCTAAATTGCTGGTAAGAAGAACGTTGTAGCAGATGTGAAAGGAACCTCTGGCGAGTTGATATAACCAAGCTATGAGAAGGGAATTTCATATGAAATGTTGATAACCACATTTTTAGCTTAAAGGGATCCACTGCCACCAGACTGGGAACGTCGTAGTAAACACACTATGGATGTAATCACGATGGAGAGAATGAAAATACATCATACTGAATCAATCAGCGGGAATCTATTTCAGATATGCCAACTAGGATGATGATTCCATTCGTTAGAACGTTTTCTGCCAAGATATTTCATCCTTACTTCTCATCTAGGTTTTTAGCTATTTCCGCACTAATCTTTTATTTTCAACCTTAAAAATCTTGGCATCCCTCTTTTTTATGCTGAAAGGGGAGAGTAAGGTAATTAATGTGTGGAGTCGTAAGTGGAGTCGTATGGTCATCTGTTCGGTTGGTATGTTGGAACCCATTATATTTTGATGATATATTGTACGGTTTGCCCTATTATGATACATATCCGTGCTTTTGCCTATGTTATATCCTGGCAAGTATCTACTGTCTGATTCATGATTGGAAAATGCACACTTAGGCATGGGGGCACACAAACTGGAACTTCGAAATTTCATCTACGATATATCTATGCATGTTACCTAATATATCTGCAATTAGACAGGGCGAGTAAAATCCATCTACGATATATCAATGCATGTTACATGAGATATCTGCATTTAGACAGGGCGAGCATATACACTTTTATTTGAGATTATGAAATATCATATGCTCTACTTGTAATCGTGAAGTACTTAGACATATGCGTTAGGAATTGTATGATCGAATATGCTTACATGCTTCCGTGACGCATTAATTACATGTTATCAAAGAGGGGGAGAATGTTGACCTTTTTGGTCTGTATGCTTTAAAGAGTTTTGATTATTTATGTAATTAGGGCTATAACATGAGCAATTCGATTTGGATGTACCAAAATGTCTAAGATATGATAATATTCAACTATGCATGTTTTATGGCTACATCATTGAAGAATGTCGAATATTTACATGTGATTATGTGCTAAACTGGTAAAACTATGCGATAACATGTTATAGATGTTTCACATGCTAGGGAATATCTGATTGCAGATATGCTATGATATTTATGGTAAAAACGTGTGAGATATCATGCTGAGCTATATATGGAAAGTATGATGTCTAAATATGGAATGCGTTATATCCGTTTGAATTTATCTATTCTGGGAAGAAATCATGTTGATAATCTTTGCATGCATCTTACTTGATCTTATATGGAAAAATTGATATGATATCTTCTTGTTGAAATTAAGGAACCATATAGGAAAGATCCTGATTGATTGACTTTATAAGATGCTAGCTGGATATAACATATGTAAACTGCTTTTATGGAAAATATCATCTCGAATAGAAGTATATGCCTTGATTTCGAATATGTGCTTTTACATTAAATAAAATCATGTTATTATGAGCTTTTGATCATTGTGCTACTATATGATTGATATGATTTGATTGACATATTAATTGCTCGATAATTACATGGATTAAGTGCCTATTTTGGATATTATATTGTGATTGACTTTCCATGTAACTGTTGGTTGTAAGGGCCTATTTATACAGAACAACACTTAGAATGTCAAGCTAAGAAGAGAGAAAAAGAGAAACGAGTTTTAGAGTTTGAGCTTACACTAGATAAAATCTTCTGTTGTTGAGCGGCCATTAGTGATAACCTTCTGCACTTGAGATATCTTTCTGCAGTCTGAGCTTACACATGCAGTTTCATCACTGGCCAAGTAAACCTCTCCAAAACCTCCACACCATATATTATGTCTTCGGACGTGAGGTACATGGCAAAGTCGACGTTTCCGGGGACCCTTCGGTAGCGAACTGTTTCCGGTAGGGAATTTGAGATTCCCAGAAGCAAAACTCGGCGTGCGGCAACCTAGTGTGTCTAGTGTTCGACTTGTTTCGGTTTGTGTATTGGGCATAATCAATCAGTTTTGTAACCAACTAAGGTGACATTATAGTAATTGATTACCTATTGAGGATCAAACGTCAAGGAGAGGACTAAACCCCGGTTGGGGATATAACCTCTATAAAATCCTGTCTCACGTTACGTTTCAATTCTTTATATTTCCGTGAGATATATCTGATACACATCCGACGCAACTAGGAGATAACCGAGAAAAATTCTTTCAAAAGTAATTCTTAGAAAAGAAACGTTTCTAGGATATCACATCAAAATCTTTCGAAAAGGAAGAAGCTGAATTTTTCAAGCCCAATTGACCCTCATCTTAGGTACATTTTTTACCTCAATCTTTAATGACAGACTTTAATAATTAATTTCTCATTCACCTGACATCATTTTGAGAAAATTGTGATTCGATGAATTTCCTTTGAAACATAGATTATGAATCTTTCATCGATTTTGAGTTTTGACAAATGAAAACATCTCGATTTTAATAAAAACCGATTAAAGATATTTGATGGGTTAATTACCCCCATCAAGGACCCGAAGCCCATTTCTATTAAATATCCAACACTTATTAAAAGTCAGTTCATAAAAGGTGATCCAGACGAGACCACTGAAGATCTTGAATGCCACTGAAAAACATGGCAAACGAACGACCCATATGGAGCACTTGTCAATGATGTGTTTGTCCAATTAGCAACCAACGGTGCTGAAGAGACTTTAGAATTGTGTTTTGTTATTTTGTTATCCTTATAATTAGGGGCGTAATTAGTAGTTTTGATAGTGTAGGACTAAATAGAAAATACATGTAAATAGGTATAAATACAATGTACACTATCAAAATCAATACAAGTTCATTTTTCGAAAAAAAGACAGCTGATTGAATTAATATTCTTAAAGAGAGAATAGCTATCGAGAAACACTCTTTCTCAAGATCTTCAAACAAGATATTCAACCGAAGGTATTTTGCAAGATTTATCATTCGAATATCTAGAATTCATGCTTAGATCGATCGGTAGTTGATATATGAGGACCTAACAATTGGTATCAGAGCAGATCGTGTTGGATTGGATTCGCGATTATAAGATCAAAATAATTTTCCAGATTTTTCAATCGAAAAACTCACGTGAAATAGATTTTGATCAATGTGCTTAATGTTTGCGAATTTTGTTGATAATCTTGCTGATTAAGTGATAGATTATATGTTAGGAATGATTTACGTAATGATTTCAATCGCTTAGAACGTCATATTAATTCAGAGTTTCGATTTCGATCGATTATTTGCGTTTGCAATTAAGTTTTGATTCCGATTTGATTTTCTTCATAATCGATATATTTTGCTGTAAAACGTGGTTAATCTTGTGTTTGTTCATATTCAGAACTAAGAAACGAGTGATTATCCAGAATTTCATCTCCTAACTTGAACCTTTTGGTTGAATCTGGATTTTTCACTGTTACATAGAACTTGAAGGCTGTTCTTCAATCGTTTTTCGATCGAAAAACTTGGCTCGAAAAATATTTTTCGAATAAGTTTGCAGCCGAGAAATTTTTCGATGACAAACACTGTTCTCGTGTGTTTTACTCAAATATATGACTCGGAAAACATTATTTTGATAAATAGGTTTTCGATTCATATATAAGTATCTTTTTCGAGCGTAATAAAGCGTATTTTTTTACGGATACTGTTTCCGCTAAATAAATATCTAATTTTGACACGAAAAACTTGTAATAGGAAAACAATTTTTTCGATCACAAGATTTTCGATCATTTAAATTTTCGAGTCAAAATTTAGCGAAAACATATTTCGATCGAATAATTCACACTCGAAAAATTTTTAATCAACAATTTGAGTCAAACTTCACGAAATTTTTCGATCACTATTAATTTTTCGATTACAAATTTTTTGATAAAGGTTTTTGCGATCAACAATTATTCGACATACTATTTTTCGATAGGATATGTACTTTGCAAAACTATTACGTTCGAAAAATAATTTTCGATAAAAATCACGAAAAACTTATACGATCGAAAATCCTTTTCGATGAAAGGTTCGAAAATTTTTAAATCGAAAAATTTATTGCTCGAAAAGTTTATCGACCACTGCTAAAAACACACACATTTTACACTATTTTGAAAGAAATCAAATTCGTAATTTTCAAAACATACGAAAAATATTTGTCTACGAATTATCTTCTACGATACTCAAAATTTTCGATCTTAAATTCAAAATTCTTTAGCAAAATTTTCAAGTATCAATTCTCATATCAAGATTTTTCGAAATCAAAACAATTTCTATTTAACAACAGAAAAAAAGGTACGAAAGGGAAATTGCTTAAAGTACGAAACAAACATTACTAATGAAGTTTGTCACTTGTGAAGCTCTTTTACCTTTTCGATTCCAAACTTTCACGAAGATCCTACCAATCAATTAGAAATGGATGCTTACTCACTCGGAAACGATGTCAGCCCTCCAACTACGAAGAGGCGAATACACAGTATGGAGAAGCCGATTCATGAACTTTTTGGAAACAAAAGAGCAAGCTACAAATTTGATATCTTCTCTTCAAGAAGGTCCCGCTCAATTTTGGCTCATCCAAAAAGGCGATGCCACCAATAATCCTCCCATTCCCGCAACTAGAAGACTCAAAATCCCTAGTGAATACAACAAGGGGGAGCGATTAAGAGCAAAAGCGGATTTAGGAGCCAAAACTTCCCTAATCCAAGGAATTCCTTACGACATCTATATGCAAATAGATAGTCTATCTAGTGCAAAAGCTATGTGAGATGAACTCCACAAAATGATGCAAAGAACCGAAGTCGGAGTCAAAGCCAAGAAAGCCAATATTCTCACGGCATATGACTCATTCAAAGCAAAGTCAGAGGAAACGTTTATGAACTCTATCAACGTTATCTAACTCTTCTCAACGAGATGAGGAAGATAGAAATTTTCAAGACCAACATGGAGGTCAACATACGATTTCTCTCTTCTCTTCAACCGGAGTGGAAGAAAATATCCATGCAAATCCGTCAAAACAAGAATTTAGACGAAATGGATATCCACGCCGTCTTTGATAATCTCGCTCAACACGAATAAGATATAAGCGAGATACAAAAAGAACTTAAGGGCAAGCAAATCGAAGACTCTATAGCTCTAGTCTCTGAAAGAAAAACGAGTCGATCTCGCAAGGATAAAAGCATTAAGTTGCCAAGTTCTTCAGAAGATGAAGATGATTCCGAATCGGACTCTGAGCCAGACATGAAGGAGTTCAAGAAACAATTGGCTCTCATTACTAAGATGATGAGCAGAAAGTTTTATAAAAAGAAATCCTCCTCTTCGGAAAATAGACTTCGGACATCAAGCTCCAAGCACAAGGAAAGACCGGCCGAGTCATCAAAATCTAAAAATGCCAAAGAACAACAAAAGTGCTATAATTGTGGTAAGACAGGGCACTTCGCCAGAGAATGCAAACTTCCCAAGAAAAAGGACGCCAACTACTACTCCAAAAAATTCCAACTAACTAAACAAAAAGAGGCTGGA
Source organism: Linderniella brevidens (assembly GCA_004919715.1). Taxonomy (NCBI): domain Eukaryota; kingdom Viridiplantae; phylum Streptophyta; class Magnoliopsida; order Lamiales; family Linderniaceae; genus Linderniella; species Linderniella brevidens. Next base: position 4,467,542 of record SWDC01000158.1, read on the forward strand.
GTAGCTCTGATGGTGGAATAAGAGCATTGGCTCGAAGATACCACAGATTCTGAAGACGAAAATCTTGCTCTAATGGCGTACCTTGACGACGCATTAAACGATTATTCATCAAGGAGGTCAGATGATGAAGAAAAAACATCCACATCATCACAAGAGATAACAATGCCATATTCTACATTATTAAACATGTTAGAATCTTTACAAATTAAGTATTCTAACATGAAGAATGAGCAGAAGAGCAAAAAGGAACTAGAAGAAAGACTAGCCCTTAGTGAAAATAATTTTGAAAAGCAATTAGATAGAACAATTCACTTAGATATTCTCTTATCTAATGCTAAAGAAACCATAACTAGTCTTGAATCTAGGATAGCTACCTCTGAAATAAAAATAAATGACCTTAGTAAGATTCTTAGCGATTGTCAGAGAGACTTAGAAATTTCTAGAAATAATTTTAAGGAAATCTCTGATGAACGTAAGAAGCTTTACTCTAAGATTAAAACTTTAGACGATCTTCTAACAAAAAAGGGGGCAAACGGATCAGACTATATTTCTAAATCAACCTCTTGATATAGAATTTTATAATTCCTAAAGAAGGCTTAGGTTTTAACAGTCCCTATAACTTAAAAAAGGTCAATGTCAAACAATTATATGATATCAAGTATATTGAGAGGATTAACTTCTCTAATGGCCTTTACTAACTCTTCTGAAATGCCTTAGAAGAATCTAAGTGAAAAGTCACTAATAGGACAGATATCCCCTTTGACTACACCGAAGTGAATAATAGTTACAAGACACGAGAAATTAACCTTTCCAGTGACTATAATTCAATATATCTTTTAGAAGATTTTCCTAAAGTTCAGGAAGAAAATTATGATCATTTTCAAAATTCTAATTTCTGTTATATATATGCTATTATTAAAAAAAATAGCTGATTTAAACGCTTCCTTAGAAACCGAAAGAGAGACTTTCAAAGCTGAAAAGAATGAGCTTTTATTGGAGATTTCTAATCTCAAAACTTCCTCAATTTTAAAATCATGTCCTGATTTTACTTTGAAAGAAAAATCATTAATTAAGGACAAGATTACATCTAAGAAAACACCTTCCATTGTTTTTCAAAATATTTTAAAAGAAGATAAATCTTCTTTAAAAATAGTAAAGGGAGGAAAATAATCCTTAAATGCTTCAAAAAGGAAAAAGACTTTTTCTAACGCTTTTTCTATTCCAGCCACAGGTAGAGTAGAAAAAGAGGTGAAGCATGCAAAGGAAAGAGTGTCTAGGATGGAATTTCAAAAGAAAAGTGATAGAAAAGATTTATTTTCATAATTTTCTTATGTATAAAAAACTATGGACACTCGTAAGAAGACAGCCGTTTCTAATTTTAATGTTGTTGCTTCCACATATGAGTTAAAGCCTAATAAATTTGAAAGCACAAATTTTGAAATCAGCTGTAATTCTAAAAACATAATCCATCATTCTAAGACAAATGCAAATCGTAAGTCTCGAAGGAAACAAGATCCGGCTATAAAGAAAGCTTACAACTCGATACATTCTAGTCCTCGCGGTCAAAGTACACTCAGTAAAACACCTTAAGAGACTAGCTAGAGAAAGGATTTTCTCATGCACTAAGACTAATAAGACATTTGTCCGCGCTGAAATTATCCTCCATGTAAGGTTCAACCTCAATGGGTTCCCAAGACACCATCTAGGCCAGCGCAAGCCCAAAAGGCCAAGTTGCCTAATGAGGTACCACTTAAACCAACTAATTCGAAGTTCGTTTGGGTATCTACAAACATAAATGGTTTAGGAACAAAAACTGAACAAATCTTACCTACCAAATCTGCTAATCCGAGAGGACCCATTAGTTAGTGGGTACCTAAGTCTCTCTAAAATTTTTCTATGCAGATCCATCATGTGTGGTATTTAGATTCTGGTTGCTCCACACACATGACGGGAAATCAAGAACTGTTGAGCAACTACGAAGATCGTAACAGCGGAAAAGTCAGATTCGGCAATAACGATTCAGCTCCTATACTAGGAGTTGGAGATCTTCTACTGCAGAATCTGATGATCAAAGATGTCTCTTACGTCCAAGGTCGTAAACACAATCTGTTTAGCATAGGGCAATTCTGCGACAAAGGATTTCAAGTGGTGTTTCTAGCTGATCAGTGCAGAATTTTAAATAGTCAGAATCAAGAACTTGTAACAGGATCACGAAGATCAAATCTATACACCATCAATCTGACAACAGTTCGACCTTCGACAGTTGTTTGCCTCATCTCACAGACTACAATCAAGAGGAACAACTTATGGCATCAACGCTTGTCTCATCTAAATCTCAAAGCTCTTCACAAACTATCAATCAAAAAGTTGGTACACGGTCTACCAACTATTTTCATACATCAAGAACATACTTGTTTGGCTTGTCAAATGGGAAAAATGAAGCGAGCATCAGACAAACTCAAGCAAGTTGCTTCTACATCTCGACCCTTGGAATTACTTCACATGGACCTTTGTGGACCAATGCGTACAAAAAGTATCAACGGTCGTAAATATGTGCTAGTAATTGTCGACGATTATTCTCGCTACACATGGACCAGATATCTCCGAACAAAAAGATGAGACTGGAGACTTGATAATCAGTTTTGTGAATACGACTCAGAATCTCCTGCAAAAGAAAATCCAAGTAATCCGGACTGATAACATAACTGAATTCAAGAATCAACATCTCAACAATTACTATAAGTCACTTGGAATTATTCAACAATTTTCAGCCGCTAAAACGCCTCAACAGAATGGCGTCGTAGAACGAAAGAACCGGACTCTTGTTGAAGCTGCAAGAACAATGCTAATACATTCCGGTCTCCCTCATTTCTTTGGGCTGAAGCAGTGAGTACCGCGTGCTTTACGCAAAATCAAACGATTAATCAGAAACGCTTTGAAAAGACGCCGTGTGAGATAATTAATCAACGAATTCCGAATATTTTAAAGTATTCGGGTGCAAATGTTTTGTGTACAACGATCGGGAGCATCGAAGCAAGTTCGACCCTAAAGCATTTGAAGTCGTCTTCGCTGGATATTCATCCACTTCTAAAGCATACCGCGTCTATATCAAGTCTTTGCGTACTATCTTGGAAAGCTACAACGTCACTTTTCAAGAAGTGACCGATTTGGCTTCTGAACAAAACAGTTCAGAACCCGAGCTTATAGGCGTGTTGGCACAAAGTCAACAACTTCCGATAGCTTTTACCTCAAAGTCAAGAGAAGCAATTCCCGCTGACCTCTAAGATTTGGAATTTTTATTTGAACATTTTCATCGGAACGAGTCTCAAATGCCTGCTTCGTCTCATTCTATACCAGGCAGTTTCCCTTTACGAACGAAATTCAAAATGAGACTCCTAATCCTCAAACTCCGACAAATGTTACAGATTCTCCTAATTCTGAATCTTCAACTAGTGCTGCAGCTCCTAAAAATGCAGATGGGGAAATTCCTACCAATTCAACCTCATAATTGAATTTCCCAACTACGAATGATCAGCCGATCAATTCAGGATGTCTCAATCTACAAGTCGACGAAGGATCTACTTCGGTTCTTCCTCATGAACTCAAATGGACTCGAGCTCATCCTATTAACCAAATAATCGGTAATCCTTCAAGTGGAGTACGCACTAGGACGTCTACACTCAAGGTAGTCGGAAACGGTTATTAGCATGCTTCTTAAGCCAAAACGAACCAATCAAGGTAGTCGAAGCCCTTAAAGACCCGGATTGGGTAATCGCAATGCAAGATGAACTCAACCAATTCGAGCGTCTACGAGTTTGGACATTAGTTCCTCGACCGCAAGGCAAAACAATAATTGGAACTAAATGGGTTTTCAAGAATAAGAAGAATGAGAATGGTGAAGTAATCAGGAATAAAGCACGACTCGCAGCCAAGGGGTACAATCAACAAGAAGGAATTGACTACGACGAGACGTATGCTCCGGTTGCACGTATCGAAGCAATTCGACTATTTCTCACATACGTGGCTTATAAAGACTTCAAAGTCTATCAAATGGATGTTAAAAGCGCCTTTCTCAACGGTGTGTTAAAAGAAGAAGTCTACGTCGCTCAACCCGACGGGTTCGTGCACGCGAATCATCCCGATCATGTCTATCGATTGGACAAAGCTCTCTATGGACTAAAACAAGCCCCTCGTGCGTATGATGTCCTAAGCAAATTTTTAGTCAAGTCCAACTTCATAAGAGGCACCATCGATACGATCCTCTTCATCAAAAGACAAGGCAAAGACCTGATGATCGTTTAAGTTTACGTTGATGACATCATCTTCGGCTCGACGAATGAACGTCTCTGTCAGAAATTTGGCGAACTCAAGAAGACCAAATTCGAGATGAGCTGAATGGGAGAAGTCCAATTCTTTCTTGGACTACAAGTAAAGCAACTCGAAGATGGAATCTTCATCAGTCAAACCAAATATATCTGAGATATTCTGAAGAGATTTAATCAAGACAAGAGCACACCAATGAATACTCCCATATCAACAAACTGCAAATTGGATGCTGATCCTACAGTCAACATCACGACCTATCAGAGCATTATCGGATCTCTTCTTTACTTGACGTCCAGCCTACCCGACATCATGTTCGCCACTTGTCTCTGTGCTCGTTTTCAAGCTGACCCCAAGGACTCCCACATGCATGCAGTCAAGCGAATTCTACGCTATCTCAAAGGAACTCCCAACTTAGGGTTATGGTATCCTAAAGATACTGATTTTAGATTAATTGGCTATACTGACGCTGATTATGCATGTTGTCGAATCGACAGAAAAAGCATGTCTGGCGGAGCACAATTTTTAAGTGAAAAGTTGGTCTGATGGTCCTCAAAGAAGCAAAATTGCGTGTCAACCTCGACGACCGAGGCGGAGTACGTCGTGGTTGCCAGCTGTTGCTCGCAAGTTCTATGGATGCGGACACAACTACCCATTTACAATGATTCTCAAAGTGCTATTGCATAATTTGCAATCCTGTTCACCATTCACGCACGAAACATATAGATATCCGCTATCATAAGATCATGTAGAAAAGGCACTATAAATATGTATTTTGTAAAACGGAGCTTCAACTTGCCGACTTATTCACTAAGGCATTGGATGAAAAACGATTTCAATTCCTTTTTGCTAAGTTAGGCATGTTGAATCTCAATCTTACTTGAAAAGTATTTTACATGCTCTATTATTATGCTTGTATGTGATATTCTATGTGCTTCTTGATATTCTTTGATTATCTTGCGTGACTCTATCCTTCAATTTTTTTTACAAAGGAAAAAAAAAAGAATAAAAATAAAATAGTATATAAATATAATAATAAATTAAAAAAATGGGGGGATGACGATACTTTTACCTATTTTGAAATACTCATGAAAATATTTCTTTGATATATGATTAATACTTTATCTAAAAATTCATGTGACTTTCTCTTATTCAAAGAGCCTAGTTTGTTTCACTAGACAAAAGCCACATCATATATGAAAATGACCATCTTTTAGTTTATTCAAAGAGCCTAGTTTATTCAAAGAGCCTAGTTTGTCACACTTCAAATGACTATCTTTTAGTTTGTACTTCATAGTTTCATTCTTACTTTTGTGTTAGTCTGTCATGAACATAAGGGCAAATTAGGACATTCCTCACAAGACCCATATTATAAATCCTTTACTTTTACCTCTAGATATCCCTTTTGAGCCTTCTTCGACATTCTTTTTCTTATGAAACCCGATCAAGCCTTCAACATTATTCCTAAGTTTCGATGTTTTCAGTTAAGAAAAAGAGGGGCAGAAAAAGAGATACAAGTCTCAATCATTATAGAAGAGATACACGGATCTCGTTGTGAACTTCTCCTAGATAATCTTGTGTACTCCTAGAAGAGAAGCACCTCGAAGTGAACTTCTCCAACGATAATCTAGATCTTATAAATAGAAAAAAACGAGAATATAAGTACAGTCTTGGGTTCGAATTCCATAACTGTGAAACCTTCGAAAGGAACACGGTCTCGACCCAAAAAGAAAATCCAATCTCTCAAAGTTTTGTAAAGAAGACGAGACTCATCCTGAGCAAGAAAAGCTAAAGGATCAGAAATGGATTTCAAAAAGGGCCCTTGGAATTGAAGAATTTTTAAGCTCACTAATCCTCAAAATTATCCTACCATTTTAGTCAGAGCCTAAAAATAATCCCTTCAATGTCCCTTTGATTCAAAATGATGAACTTTCACTTACCAAGTTGATTAAATATGCCACGATAACAAATTAATTGTTATAATTTTGTCGTGGTGATATGAGTGATATATCTACTAAATATCTCCATGATAAAAATAAATTGAGTGCTATGAGCGAAACTTGCGATAGATGTCAAAATGATTCATACTATGATCTTAGAAAATTAAATTAGTTACATGATTTGACAACAAATTATTATTTTATATATCATGAGGCGTGATAATGTTCAAAATGTCTAATCTGACCCCAAAACAATACACTTTCAATAACCAAAACAAATTTTTTATAATAAAAATATTTTTTTCTTATTGAAAATATTAACCGCACATTTTAAATGCATTAATACATGCATTGGTTCACAATTGATAAAATGCGAACTTTTTTTTTGAAAAACGCAAAATTTTAATGAATCTATGCTGAATTGCTTAAAATGCGTTACTTGTACTTAAATAGTAAATTTTTATATGCCAAATTGTACTAAATATATGCTTAGATGCCGAAAAGTTAAAACATGCAATTGTTGAGGGGGAGTTTTACTTGAGAATTTGTTCGTATCTCATATATGATTTACTTGTAAAACATGACTTCTAATATTTTTCTAAGCATCACAGAAAATTTCGAGCTCATCCGAGGAGTCAGATGTTGAATTTCATCAACATTAGGAGATAATTTCATTTCATTCAGAAATACAGGGAGTATTATGCAATTTATTTTTGGGATAAATTTTAGTTTAATCAGAACTGAATTTTGACGAAAGCCCAAAATATTTTTTACGGCCCAAAGTATTTTCTTTACCTTACCCGATCGTAAAGTATTAATACCACTTTATCGATCGAAAAACTCCCTCACACGCAACTTCTCTCCATCGAAAAACTTTTCAACTTCCAAACACTCTTCGAACTCTCTTCGGTGAATTCACCAAAACTTCACTTATCTCAGTGATTTTCTTCCTAAACTCGCCGATTTCGAAGGTAGAAACACGTTTCGAATCACTTTCCGGTCAAAAACACATGATTCGCAAACAGTTTCTCAAAAACATTTGAAGAAATTTCATTTTCATACTTTTTCGACTAAAAACGATTTGTGTCTCAAATCAACGTGTTTAAACTTGACTGTTTGGGTTAAAATCATGATATTTGTATTCGCAACTATTTTATGAACGTTCCGAATCAAGATTAACTCATGATTAACCAGAAATCGAAATTTACGTGTTAAGCGTTTACTGTTTGATTTGAAAAAATTTCGATCGAAAATGTTCTTGTCGGAAACAGTGTCGTCGAAAAACTTTTGTTTTCCTTAAGTTTTATTCGATCGCAAAACTCAGCGTCGAAAACCTTTTTTTTTTCAATATATTTTAATTCGATCGTAAAACTTCGCGGCGAAAACTTAATTTTTCGATTAAATTTTATTCGATCGCAAAAATAAGCGGCAAAAAGTTTAAGTTTTTCGATATTCTTTTATTCGATCGCTTAACTACGCGGCAAAAAGCTTAAGTTTTTCGACAACTTTTTATTCGATCGCAAAATTACTCAGCGAAAAACTATTGTTTTCGATAACATTTTATTCGATCGTAAAAGTCATCGGCGAAAAACTTGAGTTATTCGACACATTTTTATTCGGTCGCAAAAGTTAACGATCGAATAATTTGTTACTCGAATAAAAAACGATGAAAAAGACTTAGAAATTTTTTCAAGTTTTTCTCTAAGACAGAGAATTTTCGATCGCAAAAATGAACTTTCGAATAAATTCCCGATCGAATAAAAATACGGTTACGAAAATTAGTCAACTTTACAAATTTTTCACCAAGTCTTTCGCAAATATACCTTAACACTTAAAATTTTTCAAAATTTCTCTAAGTACATTTTTTATTCAATCTATTCGCATATGTAATTTTCCATCTAATGAATTTTAATTCATTACAGAAATGGCAACTCCAAACTACCCAAACATCTACCCTTTATGAAGTTTCATGCCATTCCACGACAACAACTACCAGCTGGACCTTACTACATTTCCGTATCCGGCTGAAGTTATCATCTCCATCCTCAAAGGACATCCTCTATGGCCAGCTTTGACAATGACGCCCACCGTACCAATGGTCTATCTCCAGCGATTCTGGGAAAGGATGCAGAGTCTTGCCAACGGCGATATCGTGGAATACATGACAAAGATCAATACAAGACATGTCGCTCTGAACAAAAATCTGATGTCCATGGTGCTCGATCTCCCGCACTACGACAACTACGATTAACTTCTAACGGACGCGGAGATCGTGGAAGATATGCTCCGGATGGGATACAAGCACCAACTGACAAAACTGGCGAATTTTCAAAACAGCGAGATCCCACATCCGTGGATGACCTTGTTCGGCATAATCAATAAATGCCTCTCCCCAAAACACTCCGGCTTCGACAAGGCGAACGGGAATATCCTTCGCATCTTCCATGGAGTAGTTTTCTCAAAGAAATACGACGTGGCCCAATTGATATGGAATGATCTAGCGGACCAGATGTCAAAGGGAGACCAAGTCGAAGGCGAAGTACCTCTCATATGTGCGGTGCTTCCCGGTTCTGATTTTGCATTTTATGGACGTTCATCCAAAAATCTTGAGACTACCGCCGGTTGGAGGATACATTCCACGCCTTCGCTTCTTTCACAACCCGAAGGCAGCCGACCTAGCGCTTCAACCGATGCTAATCCCATTGGAGCTGCTCAGACTAGCTGATCCAACGAACGAGGCCTACCAAGACTACTTCCATCACGGAGGAGATGGTACGGGCCTTGGATCAAGCTCCGGCGCCTTCGCAAAGGGAATCTCTGGTGGAAATAACCGAGCCCGAAGCCACGGCTCAGAGACACTGGCCGTCGAGCCCGAACGTGTTCCTCACGATGTATCTTCTGAGGCCACAAAATCAGATGAAGAATACAAACTTTAAAGAAGGGGCTCTCGCCGACAGCAAATCTCGGCCCCGTCTGTGTCCCCTTAAGTACTACCGACTTCGGTGACAACTCCTCAACCACCAATGGATCAGCCAACCGTACAGATTCAATCTGAGTCTGTTTCAACACCCTAAGAGGTGATACCTACTGTATCATCCCAAGGATTGGGTGGAAACCCCATTAGATCCCCGATATTTTCGGAGCAAACAATAGGCCAACCCACTGAAGGGGTGACTTCAGGGTTGATAATGGATGTCCCCGGACGTTCCGAAATCTCAAGACATGTACAAGGCGGCACATCGAAAACCTTTTCCGATGTTGTGACAGTGGAGCGCCTACCTGGCCCCACTCCACCGATGATCGTGACAGGGCAATGCTTACAAGAAGCACTCTCCACATCCATTTCTTCTCTCGAAGATCGCCTGATGTATAGAATGTTCCAGGCCATTGAGACCTCCTGAAGGGATACGAGGAAAGCATCAGTCTCCGCGGCTGCTCCGTCAGAAGCTCAAACCACCCCCGTCTCCTCACCACTTCTTACCACCACCATACACACCCATATCCAGCCCACCCTCTCCACCCCAACTCCATCACCTTCACTCATCAACCCGTATACCATCCCGATCACCCAACTTCATGACATTCTCATCTCCCGACTCCTCGCCTTAGAGACCAGGACCCCCGCTGAGGAAACTATCTACAAAAGGCTGATAGATGAACCCGAGCCGCCCGCTCAAACAAGGTGCCGAGAAGAAAGCTCCCGCACCAAAAGAAGACATGACGATCCCGATGATCCGGATCGTCATGAGGGGGAAAAAAGGCAACAAACCACACGATGCGGTCGTGGTTTGAGTCGAGAGCAAATAACAAAGACTCAAGAAGCTGGAGGATCATCCTCAAACCCACCAACCACACAACCCACAACCCGCCAACAAACAACTACATCTCCCACCATATCCCACACACTACCTCCCTCTCCTACAAATCCAAATCCAATCCCGACCTCTGACCTCCTCCAAGCCCAACTAGAAGCAATCGTCTACGATCCACATCTGATCGTAGACGATTATATCTTAAACGAGAAATGGATGACGCAATGGGAACTAGAGGAAGATGATCAAGTTCCACTCTCTAACGTCAGATATTTCTTACAACAAGCTTCCATGGATTTGGTGCTGCTTGAAGATGAAGAACTTCAAGAAGGTGAGAACTAAAATTCTGCTCTCCCAGAACTACCAGAAATGATCAGGCACATAGTCGACTCTCCTCCCCGCTTATTAAAGGGACAGTCAGAGTAGAGACGCCGTGGAAGAATATCAGGATTGAAATCCCGTTTATTGAAGATATTATAAAGCAGATATGGAGGGCTCCTAACTGGATAAAGAAGCTCAACGAACTAAACTTATGGGGTATCTCACATTGGGAAGATAGAAAGAAAATGGAGCACATCTTCATGCTCAATTATCTTGGTCCAGATCGAAGTGGCATCCCAACGGATCAACTGAGGAAAAACTTCAAGGATAAGCCACCGATCCTCCACCTCGTGGGGGTTTTGCATTCGATTGGAAGCTTCCCTACCCCAATCTACCAAATTGAGCGAGCGGACAGCAACCGCACTCAAGAAGAGATAGATGAGAGTCATCTCCCTTTCCTTATACCGGATGAGGTCTACCGTCTATATCAGATGTACAAGAGAAAATATCAGACGCCCTCCAGATACATCAAGACTAAAGGACTCGAGGGATTGAAAAGATTCATGGTGCGGCAGATCAAGCATCACACCGCACACGACCTTCAAATTGCTATAGAGAACAATATGAAGAAGGTCAACATGAAGTCTCCGCTTATAAAAGGCTTCTCACTCAACGATTTTCCCGAGAACTACATATTCAAGAAACCTGGCCTTGCCATAACTTATCAGAATCCAGTCATTGGAAAGACGAGAGCTATGATGAAGTCAGAAATCCGCAAGTTTTGTCACGGGACGTTGAAGCTAGTGAGGCAGAACATCCAGAAAAGATTGGGAGAGATCACTGAAGAGACAATATTCGAGGATCTTGGTGAAGAAGAGGCCCCACTCTTAATTGAGCTTCTAGATGCAATTAATGAGAGGTTGGAGCTGAGGAATGTTGTTCGACATTACGAGACAACATTGGGATTACGGAAATCATTCGATGCCCGACAATAATAAATGGATATGAAACGAAGACAAGCACAAAAGGGGAGATTGAAGAGACTTTAGAATTGTGCTTTGTTATTTTGTTATCCTTGTAATTATGGGCGTAATTAGTAGTTTTGATAGTGTAGGACTAAATAGTAAATATACCATGTAAATAGGTATACATACAATGTACACTATCAAAATCAATACAAGTTCGAAAAAGACAAAGGATTGAATTCACATTCTAAAAGAGAGAATAGCTATCGAGAAACACTCTCTCTCAAGATCTTCAAAGAAGATATTCGACCGAAGGTATTTTGCAAGATATATCATTCGAATATCTAGAATTCATGCTTAGATCGATCGGTAGTTGATATATGAGGACCTAACTTGTGCGATCCCTGTTAGGATTATTTTATAGCGTTCAATTAATTATGTTATCTTAGTCTTGTAGTTTATTTAAATAGCTTTGGGCATAGTTATGATATGCCTTTAGTATAATTGGGCTAGTTAGGACCCAAGTGTTATATACCAAAATATGTGGAATAAGTACTAAAACCCTAACTCAAGGTGTGTCTTGTGTGTAAAGCTTATCCATTTTGAGAAGTAACAAGAGCCTCGCAACCTCTCTCAAGAACACGTACACACCCCATACAAATATCTAATTCTTCCGATCTTTTCGTGGTAAAATCACTTTAATGTTTGTTAGTTGGATATACTAGGCTTTTCAATTGGTATCAAAGCTACGCGCATTAAGATTTGAGCTAAATCTTCCAAAATTTTCAAATGTTCATCGGGAGTTCTTTGTGACATCCATCAAAATTTTCGAAACACTCGATTAAGCATCTAAACACAAAAACATATCAAAATTTTCGAAAATTTTGATATGTTTTGGTGTTTAAATCCTTTATCGAGTGTATAGAGTATAGAATATAACTGTTTCGATCACTATCTAAGACTAACTTTGAACAATTATATGTTTGGGGATCGAAAATTTTGTGTTTGGTGCGTCTCTGGATTTTTTCGCAAAAATTTTCGAAACCCCCACTGCGAAAATTTCACTCCGAAAATATCCATTCCTAATTATTTTTTTTCGCATCGTTCGCTACAAATTTTTTTTATGTACCCTTCACTACGAAAATTGCATACGCAAAACTCATACCAAGATAATTCCGAAAAAAACTTTGCAATCGAATTTACGAAATTACCATCGAAAACTAAATCTCGACCTAAACTCCGTCGACTTACTCGGCGAAAACAAATATCGACCGCATTGTCGTTGGTGCCGTCGAGCTTTTTCAACTAATTTCCCATCGAGCGACCCGTCAAAACAAGGGTCGATCGCCTTGCCGTCGATTATCCCGTAGCAACAGTGTTCGACCGCAAGTTCATCGAAGCTTCTGACGAAATTCCCAGAACCCCGTTGACAACCTGCGACCACTCTCCCGCTGAACAACGCGTCAATTAGTTCTTTACAGTCGTGGAAAGGTGGGTCAACCGTGCTCTCGTTGCACAAAATCGATTAAATTCCCGTCGCAAGTCTTCAACCGGAATCCATCGAGTTCTTCCAATAGCCGAGCCATCGAAGAATATCTTTTCCCGTCGATTGGTTCGACCACCTTTCCATCGAACACCGTCGATCCTCGTTTGACCTCGGCGCCGTTGTTGATCTTCGACCGCTCACCCGTCGAGAGCTGTGTCCATCGATTTCCCGTCGATTAGTTGCTCTCAACTGCAATTCCGTCGACAGCAACCTAGTTCCCTTCGAAGGAAGTAGTAGCGACCAAATTGCAGTCAACAAGATCCCTAATGAAGCTGCCTAGACATATTTCGTCGAAGAACTTCCAATCGCTGCTATGTCGAAGATTAGCCACCATTTTTCTGTCGAGAACTTCCAATCGTTTTCCATCGAAGTTCGTCGATACGATTTTCGCACGACTTATTTTTCGCAACAATATTTTTCCTAGAGGTTTTCGCACCGCTTGTTAAGAAAGTGTTTTTCGCACTTGCATCGAAAAACCAATTTTGGTATAAAATTTTCGTACAGTTTTAGTGAAGTTTTTTGTATAGCTCAATTTTCGCACTCGGTTAATTTTCGCATGCAGCACTGCGAAACACTCAATTTTTGCAGTCACTTGCTCCGAAATAGATTTTCGTATCTAGATTATTTTTTGTTTTCACACTCATCTCTTCGAAAAAACAATTTACGCATCTAGCACTCCGGAAATGTTAGTTTTCACACCCATTGCTCCGAAAATTGATTTCCGCATCTAGCGCTACGAAAATTTTAGTTTTTCACATCTAAACTTCGAAATTTTTTGAATTTTTGCAGCCGGATACCGAAACTTTGGTTTTCCGCAAATTCGCACCCATATACTGAAAATTTGGTTTTTCGCACTTAGCAATGCGAAAAATTAAATTTTCGCACCTAGACTGTGAAAATCTCACTTATTGCACTCGAACATGAAAATTAATTTTCAACTTCAACAAATTTTTTGGGACATTACAGAAAGTGTTTTTGGTATTCGAAGTTTACGACATTACTTTCAAAACTTTTAGGTATAGCCCAATGTTTTAGACACTTAAAATCTTCGAAACTTCCCGAAATTTCTTGACCCGAAAACGTTTTGGCATAAAAAAATTTCAAATCTACGCAATGCGTTAGCTATAACATATCCAACTTAATTTAATTTAAAAAAAATATGGAACCCAACGTAGCGACTTCTGCCTCTGAACAAAAACAGAGTACCTCTATAGATCACGAAAAGACTATAAAGGACTTAGAAGCTAGGTTAGATAATAACCATAAATGCTTACTTAGGAACTTAAGAGAAAAAGACAGTCTCATGTGTCAGCTATAAGCTGCACAAGTGAGAGTAACAAGTCGTGATGCTCAGATAGAAAAATTCAAAGCACAAAATTCACGAACTCACAACTAGCTTGAAGGCTTGTGAACTTGAGTGGAATAAACATCTGAGTATATATAATTTTCTTTGTGCATTAAATTTTACTCTAAAATTAAAAACTTAGAGGACGATCTTGCGGAAAAGGATCAAAGAGACCAAAGTTCCTCTAAAGACTTAGCGTCCAACATGGAAAATAAACCTATCTCGTGTTGGGAAATTCCAGAGGTTGCTAGTAAAATAGCAGAGTTGAACGTACCATGGAACCGGAAAGAGTAGATTTTCGAGTGGAAAGTAAAATCTTCTAGAGAAGATTTGAAATGTTAAAAATTCCTCGTCCAACGTGTCTTAAATGATCTCTCTACAGGAAATCTTCTTTTAAGCAGGATAAGGGAACACAACGGACGCCCTTGTTCCTAAAACTAACATTGCTTTGGCTAATAATTCTAAGTCACCCGTGACGACTTCTAAGTCTACGGTTGAAAATCGACATTACCTTCCAAAGTTAAGGTTGAAAATGTGAAAGAACTTCTTTCTCCTATTCCTATAAAAAAGAAAGTTCTTAAAGAAGAAGTTCGAAGCTCACTCAAGCGAATTTCTCTTAAAAAATTCTTTATTATTTTAAGAATGATAGAAATGGATTTGCTTACCCGTTCAAAATTTTTTATCATTCTAGTAACCAAAATTCACTAAAAATCATCATTATAATGTGAACCATGGGCACCCACATAGGACGAATAACTCACCCACTAATGCTGCCAATAATTCTATAGGTTCTTATGCCTTCTTGAAATATCCAATCGATGTTAAGTCTGAGAAACATCTTATGCGACTGGAATTGGAGAAAATCTATAAATCTCCTCCGAAACACACATTCACATGCGCTGAAACGTTATACTCGTGTCAAATTACAACTAAATTGGCACCTAAATCTACATTAATGGATGATTTAGGACCAAATTTGACACATTTATCCCTAAATTATTTTCTGCTAATAAGGGTGGACCATCCAAAAATGGGTACCAAAGTCATGATAAAATTTTGTCGATGTTCTAGCATGAGTATGTATTTAGAGTAGTTGTTCCACTCTCATGACTGGTATGCAACATGTACAACTACACCATCCCTCATGTATGGCACATCGACGTAGTGGCTCCACATACATGACAAAGGAAAGCATCGTGAGCTACTACAACCTACGTTTCAACGAAGGCACATTCTAATTATGCATATCTTAAACGAATTTCCAATATTTTAAAATTGCATTCGCATACGAGCTGGATTGACAAATACATATTCTTCAAAATGGTACATATTTAAATATGAATTTCAAAACTTTACGAGATTTTGACATTCAAACTGAAGATTACGCATCGAAATGATAAATATCATTTTTTAAAAAATAAAAATGAACATAATTTGAAGGGGAGCTACTCCTTTTAGTTTAAAAGAGAAGAAACTCTTATACTTGTTTTAACGTCGAAAGCCTTTTGTTTTCGATATATTTTAATTCGATCGTAAAACTTAGCGTCGAAAACTTAATTTTTCTATTAAATTTTGTTCGATCACAAAAATAAGCGGCGAAAACTTTTAGTTTTCCGATATTCTTTTATTCGATCGCAAAACTACGCGGCGAAAAACTTAAGTTTTTCGACAACTTTTTATTCGATCGAAAAATTACTCAGCGAAAAACTATTGTATTCAATAACATTTTATTCGATCGTAAAAGTCATCGGCAGAAAACTTTAGTTATTCGACACATTTTTATTCGATCGAATAAATTGTCACTCGAATAAAAACACGCTGAAAAAGTCAGAAAATTTTTCAAGTTTTTCTTCAAGACTTCGAAAATTTTAGATCGCAAAAATTAACATTCGAATAAATTCCCGATCAAATAAAAATACGCTTGTGAGACTTAGTCAACTTTACAAAATAAACCTTAACACTTAAAATTTTCAAAATTTCTCTAAGTACATTTTTAATCCCATTTATTCGCATATGAAATTTTTCATCTAATGAATTTTATTTCGTTCATTACAGAAATGACAACTCCAAACTACCCAAACATCTACCCTTCTGGAAGTTACATGTCAGTCCAAGACAACAACTACCAGCTGGACCTTGCTACATTTCGGTGTCCGGATGAAGTTATCATCTACATCCTCAAAGGACACCCTCTATGGCCAGCTTTGACCATGACGTCACCGTACCAATGGTTTATCTCCAGCAATTCTGGGGAAGTATGCAGAGTTTTGTCAACGGCGATAGCGTGGAATACCTGCGAGGATCAATACAAGACATGTCGCCCTGACCAAAAATCTGATGGCCATAGTGCTCGATCTCCCGCACTACGACAACTATGATCAACTTCCAATAGACGCGGAGATCGTAGAAGATATGCTCCGAATGGGATACAAACCGCCGCTGACCAAACTGGCAAAGTTTCAAAACAGCGGGATCCCACATCCGTGGAGGACTTTGTTCGGCATAATCAATAAATGTCTCTCCCCAAAAACACTGGTTTCGACAAGGCGAACGGGAATATCCTTCGCATCTTCCATGGAGTGGTTTTCTCAAAGAAATACGACGTGGCCCAGCTGATATGGAATGATCTAGCAGACCAGATACGTCAAAGGGAGACCAAGTCGAAGCCCAAATCTCTCCCCTATGTACGGTGGTTCCCGGTGCTGATCTCACACTTTATGGACATTCATCCAGAGATCCCGAGACTACCACCGGTTGGAGAATACATTCCACCTCGCCTTCGCTTCTTTCACAACCCGAAGGCAGCCGACCTAGCGCTCCAACCGATGCTGATCCCATTGGAGCTGCTCAAACTAGCTGATCCAACGGACGAGGCCTACCAAGACTACTATCAACATAACTCCATCACGGAGGAGATGGTACGGGCCTTGGATCAAGCTCCGGCGTCTTCTCAAAGGGAATTGTTGGTTAAAACAACCGAGCCCAAAGCCACGGCTCAGGAGACAGAGACATGGGTCGTCGAGCCTGAAGGTGTTCCTCAAGATGTATCTCCTGAGGCCACTGAATCGGATGAAGAATACAGACTCCAAAGAAGGGGCTCTTGCCGACAGGAACCCTCGGCCCAGTTTGTATCTCCTTCAATACTCCGGCTTCGGTGACAACATCTCCAACGACAACGGATCAACCAAACCACACAGATTCAAATTAAATATGTCTCAACACCCATAGAGTTGATACCTACCGTATCAACTCAAGGATTGGATGGAAGCCCTATTGGACCCCAGATATCTTCGGAGCAAACAATAGGCCAACCCATTGAAGTGGTGACTTCAGGGTCGAAAACGGATGTCCCCGGACGTTTAGGAATCTCAAGACATATTCAAGGCGGCAAATCGGAAACATTTTCCGATGTTGTGACAGTAGAGGGCCTCCCTGGCCAACTCCACCGATGATCGTGACGGAGCAACGCTTACAAGAAGCACTCTCCACAGCCATCTCTTCTCTCGAAGATCGCCTGATGGACCTAATGCTTAAGGCCATCGAGACTTCTCGAAGAGATACCGGCAAAGCACCAGTCTCCGAGGCTACTCTGACCGAAACCCAAACCACCCCCGTCTCCTCACCACCTCTTACCACCACCATACACACCCCCATCCAACCCACCCTCACAATGTTAGGGATATGCCCTCGAATGCTATACGAGAATTGGATATGTATAGGGCATTAGCTTATTTATCATTCGATTGTCAATGTAATCAAACATTGTTTTGCGTATTAATAAAGGCATTATTCGTTTATTGGTTATATGAGTTCTTTACTTAGCATCGGGTAAAACAACAAATGAATAAATCCAAATGTGTCGAGTTGAGTCACTGTTCTCGATGGGTACGAGAGAGGAAGGCACCAGTGGACTCTTAACCTCGAACATAAAATGTCCATAAGCCTTAGGTTTCAGTTGGGTGCTGGAAAACCAATCATGGCTTATTTGTAGATGACATACCCTGTGCCGATATACCGCTTGGAAGCGGAAGTCATGACTTGTGATACGAGTCGAATCAAGGGATTGAATCGTTTCATGGACACTGACTCGCAGGTCGTTGTTGGGAAACGTACCCGGTTTGTACCCAAGACGCAACGCCCCGGGATACGGTGCGGAATAAAATTTTTTCCGGGTTCCTTCGCAGCTCGGATCGAAAACTCTAATCACGTTGACACGTAATAGGGCGGGTCATACCCGTGAGAGATTACCTTTGAAGTGAGTGGCAGCTCCTCGTCGATTGCGTCGTCGGCCGCGGTCGTGTTGGGTATCATCTAGATCGTCACGCCGACCTCGCAGTGTACCACGGTTTCGATTCTCCGAAGATGGCTAGAGAGAATTGATCCGTCGCTTGGGAGAGTGGTTTGTGTTTGTGTGTTCGTGTTTCGATTCTCGGGTCGAGAAATTTCGCGTCGATTCTCTTCCCGTGTCTACACCCGTGTCCTCTTTTTCTTTGACGATGGTCTCACCCTTATTTATAGTAGGGGAGGACGAAATTTTCAGCCCTAAAAGGGGCTAAAATCTCGAAATATTTGTTCCTAAATATGAGAGATATTCTTGCCAAAATATCTCTCCTAATTGAATTCAAAATTCTATTAAAGGAACATACTATAAATAGAAAACTAACTAAGATATTAAAATATCTTCAAATATGGTAAATAAATTTCGAAATTTATATAAAATATAAATTCGAATTTTAGTTTCAATAAATAATATTCCAAATATTTTTATTACCATATTTGTAAATTACGAAAATACCCTTTAAGGCATTTTTCGAATTTCTCGGCTTAGGGTTGAATTCCAATTCTTCCCTCAAGTCTTTCTAAGCACATAGCCAAGCCTAAGTCTTAAAGTTAGTTTCATATGATGTCCGACTTCGGTCCACTTAATGACCCCGAGGCCCAATAAGGCGTGGCATAACGACCCGAGGCCCGTTAAGGCCCAAAACACAATCTCTCCTTCTCGGTACACATTGATGATCCTTTTTAAGCCCGACTCTCTAGGTTCGACTCAATCGGCAAGGCAGGAATCCAAGAGTCCGGTTGGTGCCTAGCCAATCCCGCAGTACCGGACAGATCCCGACTTGAGCACGAATTTCGAACTAGTCTCATTCCAGAACCTAACTATAGATTATAGTACTACGTATAAACCCTTCAGCTGTGTCCCGATCGAGTGAGAGCCATGGTATTTGTCAAACTCACTAAACTCGATACTATGATAAAATGACACGAGGCAAATTACCAAACTACCCTCCATGTCTAACATGAGTTAGTTAATACCTTGGCCAAGGATTTTGTAATTTCCCGTCGTCATTCTCATAGGACACTTGTCTCGATTACTTGCGAGACTGTGAATCCGTACTCGGCGGTCTAAGCCCGGCAATCACAAATATCCATCAAGACCGCATTTGTCCCGCTGACCCATGCAATAGCAAATCGGATCTAGCGAAATCAGTGATAGTCAGGACTTCAAAGTCAACTCCGTCAAAGCCCCTTTCGGTCTAAGGTTCAAGCAGACTACTATAGTTTTTGTCGTCGATCATTGACACTCCTTTAGTAATAAGCCATGTTTTATCGTACGACCTGCGAGTCAGTGTCCATGAAACGATTCAATCCCTTGATTCGACTCGTATCACAAGTCATGACTTTCGCTTCCAAGCGGTATATCGGCACACGGTAAGTCATCTACAAATAAGCCATTATTGGTTTTCCAGCACCCAACTGAAACCTAAGGCTTATGGACATTTTATGTTCGAGGTTAAGAGCCCACTGGTGCCTTCCTCTCTCGTACCCATCGAGAACAGTGACTCAACTCGACACATTTGGATTTATTCATTTATTGCTTTACCCGATGCTAAGTAAAGAACTCATATAACCAATAAACGAATAATGCCTTTATTAATACGCAAAACAATGTTTGATTACATTGACAATCGAATGATAAATAAGCTAATGCCCTATACATATCCAATCCTCGTATAGCATTCGAGGGCATATCCTTAACAGTCGTACGATCAAACATGGCTTATTACTCAATGAGTGTCAATGATCGACGACAAAAACTATAGTAGTCTGCTTGAACCTTAGACCGAAAGGGGCTTTGACGGAGTTGACTTTGAAGTCTTGACTATCACTGGTTTCGCTAGATCCGATTTGCTATTGCATGGGTCAGCGGGACAGATGCGGTCTTGATGGATATTTGTGATTGCCGGGCTTAGACCGCCGAGTACGGATTCACAGTCTCGCAAGTAATCGAGACAAGTGTCCTATGAGAATGACGACGGGAAATTAAAAAATCTCGCCAAGGTGTTAAACTAACTCATGTTAGACATGGAGGGTAGTTTGGTAATTTGCCTCGTGTCATTTTATCATAGTATCGAGTTTAGTGAGTTTGACAAATACCATGGCTCTCACTCGATCGGGACACAGCTGAAGGGTTTGTACGTAGTACTATAATCTATAGTTAGGTTCTGGAATGAGACTAGTTCGAAATGCGTGCTCAAGTCGGGATCTGTCCGGTACTGTGGGATTGGCTAGGCACCTACGGACTCTTGGATTCCTCCCTTGCCGATTGAGTCGAACCTAGAGAGTCGGGCTTAAAAAGGATCATCAATGTGTACCGAGAAGGAGAGATTGTGGTTTGGGCCTTAACGGGCCTCGGGTCGTTATGCCACGCCTTATTGGGCCTCGGGGTCATTAAGTGGACCGAAGTCGGACTTCATATGAAACTAACTTTAAGACTTAGGCTTGGCTAAGTACTTAGAAAGACTTGAGGGAAGAATTGGAATTCAACCCTAAGCCGAGAAATTTGAAAAATGCCTTAAAGGGTATTTTCGTAATTTACAAATATGGTAATAAAAATATTTGGAATATTATTTATTAAAACTAAAATTTGAATTTATGTTTTATATAAATTTCGAAATTTATTTACCATATTTGAAGATATTTTAATATCTTAGTTAGTTTTCTGTTTATAGTATGTTCCTTTAATAGAATTTTGAATTCAATTAGGAGAGATATTTTGGTAAGAATATCTCTCATATTTAGGAACAAATATTTCGAGATTTTAGCCTTGTTTAGGGCTGAATATTTCGTCCTCCCCTACTATAAATAAGGGTGAGACCCTCGTCAAAGAAAAAGAGGACACGGGTGTAGACACGGGAAGAGAATCGACGCGAAATTTCTCGACCCGAGAATCGAAACACGAACAAACAAACGCAAACCACTCTCCCGAGCGACGGATCAATTCTCTCTAGCCATCTTCGGAGAATCGAAACCGTGGTACACTGCGAGGTCGGCATGACGATCTAGACGATACCCAACACGACCGCGGCCGACGACGCAATCGACGAGGAGCTGCCACTCGCTTCAAAGGTAATCTCTCACGGGTATGACCCGCCCTATTACGTGTCAACGTGATTAGAGTTTTCGATCCGAGCTACGAAGGAACCCGAAAAAAATTTTATTCCGCACCGTATCCCGGGGCGTTGCGTCTCGGTACAAACCGGGTACCTTTCCCAACACACAACACCATCACCTTCACTTATAAACCCATATACCATCCCGATCACTCAGCTTCATGACATACTCATCTCCCGACTCCTCGCCTTAGAGACCAGGACCCCCGCTGAAGAAAGTCTCTACAAAAGGCTGGTAGATGAACCCGAGCCGCCCGTTCTAACAAGGTGCCGAGAAGAAAGCTCCCACACAAAAAGAAAACATGACGATCCCGATGATCTGGATCAAGTGGCTGTGGTGTGAGTCGAGAACAAACGAAGACTCAATAAGCTGGAGGATCATCCTCAAACCCACCAACCACACAACCCACAACCCGCCAACAAACAACTACATCACCCACCATATCCCACACACTACCTCCATCTCCTACAAATCCAAATCCAATCCCGACCTCTAACCTCCTCCAAGCCCAAATGGAAGCAGTCGACTACGATCCATATCTGATCGTAGACGATTATATCTTAAATGAGAAATGGATGACGCAATGGGAACCAAAGGAAACTGCTCAAGCTTGACTCTCCAACGTCAGATATTTTGTACAACAAGCTTCAGTGGACTTGGTGCTGCTTGAAGATGAAGAAACTCAAGAAGGCGAGAACTACAATTCTGCTCCCCCAGAGCTACTCGAAATGATCAGGCAGTCGACTCTCCTCCCCGCTTATCAAAAGGGAAAGTTAGAGTCGATACGCCGAGGGAGAATATCAAAATTGAAGTCTCGTTTATTGAAGATATAGAAAGCGGATCTTGAGGGCTCTAAACCGGATAAAGAAGCTCAACGAACTAAATCTTCGGGATATCTCACACTGGGAAGATAGGAAGAAAATGGAGCACATCTTCATGATCAACTATCTTGGCCCCGATCGAAGTGGCATCCCAACTGATCAACTGAAGAAAAACTTCAGGGACAAGCACCGATTCTCCAACTCATCGGAGTTTCGCATTTGATCGGAAGCTACCCTACCCCTATATACCTCATTGAGCGAGCGGACAGCAACCGCACTCGAGAAGAGATAGATGAGAGCTATCTCCCTTTCCTTCCACCGGATGAGGTCTACCGTCTGTATCAGATGTACAAGAGAAAATATCAGACGCCCTCCGGATACATCAAGACTGAAGGACACAAGGGATTGAAGAGATTCATGGTGCGACAGATCAAGTATCACACCACACACGACCTTCAAATTGCTATAGAGAACAATATGAAGAAGGTCAACATGAAGTCTCCGCTCATGAAGGGCTTCCCACTCAACAATTTTCCCGAGAACTACATATTCAAGAAACCTGGCCTCGCCATAACTTATCAGAATCCAGTCATTGGAAAGACGAGAGCTATGATGAAGTCAGAGATCCACAAGTTCTGTGACGGGACATTAAAGTTAGTGAGGAAGAACATCCAGAAAAGATTGGGAGAGATAACTGAAGAGACAATCTTCGAAAATCTTTGTGAAGAAAAGGCCCCACTCTTAAATGAGCTTCTGGATGCGATTAACGAGAGGTTGGAGCTGAGGAATGATGTTCGACGTTACGAGAAATCGTTTACGCCCGACAAGGATAAAAGGATCTGAAACGAGATTGAAGAGAATTTAGAATTGTGCTTTGTTATTTTATTATCCTTGTAATTAGGGAGTAGTTTTGATAGTGTAGGACCAAATAGTAATTATACCTGTAAAATAGGTATAAATATGATGTACACTATCAAAATCAATAACAAGTTCATTATTCGGAAATACAAAAGTATCGAATTAAAACCAAAACCTCTCTCAAGAGAGAGAAGACTATCGAGAATTTCGGCAACCAAAACCTCTCTCAAGATCTTCAACGCGGATATTCGACCGAACGTAATTCGTAAGATTTCTTATTCGAATACCGAGAATTCATGCTTATATTTCTTGCTAGTTGAGGAATTAGGACCTAACAGGAGATCAGTAAGATATGTTCACACGAGCTCATCAAAGATTACTGACACTTCTAAGTCTTGAAATAGACGTTGTTTTGCTTGGAGCTCTCTAAGTGTCAGCTTTCTTTTGATCAGTTCTTGAGGTGTAAATCTTCATGCCCTTACCTCGGCCTTGAAACATCAATGGTGTGATTTTTGTCGCCATAGACTCTTTACCTTGAGCTTTAACAAAAGATGTGTCTCCCTTCTCGACATCCATTCTCTCTCGGAATTTTGTGGTCTCATGTACAGGTGGTCTATCTGCACCGCTTGCTGCCAAACTGAATTCCATGTCATGTGCATGAGTCGCCACTTCCTCGAACGTTTTGGGCCGAATTCCTTGAAGGATGTATTGTATTCCCCAAGCCATCCCATGAATGCATACGTCAATGCTTGAAGCTTCAGACATGCGATCTTTACATTGAATACTTAAATTTCTCCAACGGTTGATATAGACGATGACATGTTTATCTTTCTACTGGTGGGCGTTGGTAAGTTCGATCATGCTAACCGTGATCGAGTGCTATAGAAACTGTTGACCTTTTTGGTCTATATGCTTTGAAGAGTTTTGACGATCTATGTAATTAGGGCTATAAATTGAGCAATTTTGATTCAGATGTATTAAAATGTCGAAGTATATGATAATATTCGACTATGCATGTTTTATAGGCAACATCATTCACGAATGTCGAATAGTTGATCTACATGTGATTATGTGTTTAACTGGTAAAACTATGCAATTACATGCATAGATGTGTCACATGCTAGGGAATATTTGATTACAGATACACTATGTTATTTATGGTAAAAACGTTTGAGATATCATGTTGACCTATATATGGAAAGTATGCTGTCTAAATAAGTAATGTGTTATATCCATTTGAATTTGTCTATTCTGGGAAGAAATCATGTTGATAATCTTTGCATGCATCCTACTTGATCTTATATGGAAAAAATCGATTAGGATTTCTTATTGTTGAAATTAAGGAACCATAAAAGGAAAAGATCCTGATTGATTGATTTTATATGATGCTAGTTGGATATCACATATCGAAAGTAATGTTATGATAAATATCATCCCGAATAGAAGTATATGTCTTCATTTCGAATTTGTGCTTTTAAATGGAATAAAATCGTGCTATTATGAGCTTGTGATCGTTGTGATATTATATGAATGTCATGATTTGATTGGCATATTAATTGCTCGATAATTACATGAATTATGTGCATATTTTGGATATTATCTTGTGATTGACTTTCCATGTACGTGTTGGTTCAAATGGTCTATATATACATCACAACACTTAGAATGTCGAGTTAAGAAGAGAGAAAAAACAGAAGAAACGAGTTTTATAGTTTGAGCTTACACTTGAGAAAACCTTTTGCTGCTGAGCGGCGATAATGATAATCTTCTGCCGACTGCGCCTACACTTGCGATATCATTTCTGCAGTCTGAGCTTACACCTGCAAATTCCATCACCGGCCGAGTGATCCTTTCCATATCCCTCCACCATATATTCTGTCTTCAAACGTGCTGTCTTCGGACGTGATCGGTACACCAAGGTGGCAAGGTCGACGTTTACGCGAACGTGAAGGGAAGGAGTTTTTCGGGGGGCCCTTCGGTAGCGAGTTGTTTCCGGTTGGGAATTGGAGATTCCCTGGAGCGAGACTCGGCGTGCCGTAACCTACGGGTGTCTAGAGTTCGACCTGTCTCGATTTGTGTAATGGGCTAAATCAATCAGTTTTGTTACCAACTAAGGTAACAATATCGTGATTGATTTAAACTCTTGAGGAGCAAACCTCAAGGAGAGGCGTAAACCTTGATTGGGGATATAACCTCGTGAGCAGATTAGTAAGTAGTCTGTAAACAAAGGGATTTCCCTTGTCATGTAACTACCATTCACTTTTGTGTATCCAAATGGAATTTCGGCCCTCACCTTTGTTTCACGCTCCTATTTCTCTTCCATCTACATCTGATGCTCCCTTGAAAGGCATTAGATTGGGTAGGTTTAAGCCTAAGTATCTAATGTCGTAAGGAGGTGGGGGCTTCTTCTCAACTATTTGGTCAGATGGTTTACAGCATAGGCCTTCTCATGGATTATAAGATCTCGTATCTTAAGGCTTGTTCAAGAATTTGGTTTCATCCATTTGTCCTCTTTTCGTAAGGATATCCTCTAGAATCATAATCTTAGAGTATCGTTGCGTACGTTCCTTACTCATGTGGTTGTACTCGCAAGTCTTAGTTATTATCTTGTCTTCACAGGTTTTCAAACTAGTGGTAAGTTCGAGAACTTGAGCTTTGAGTTAAACTATTTGTGTATCGCGACTTGACACTCGTTCTTCTGCAGCTTCAAGCTGACAATTAAGAGTGTTTCTCACTTAAGTTTCTGAGCAAGCTTTGATGATTATTTTCTAATCTTGTTTCTAGATACTCTATAGTCTTTTTGTGATGTATAGAGTCACTTTTAACATGCTCAGTGACATTGACTCGTTTAGTCAAAGCACTGACCTTAGCCTCAGATTTAGCTAAACTAGATTCTAATGCTGTGACATTTTCTTGGACAGTAGCTAAAATTTTTTCATTGCTAGCTCGTCTGCTTTCTAATGACTTAACGCATTTAAGTTCTTTACGTAATGCTTTATATTTCTTTTTAAGTTTTAAGAATACGCTAAGGTCAATAGATTCTACCTCCTTCCCATCTGACAAATCCTCTTCCTTATGCGAGACTCCGTGCTCCAAGCTCTCAGATTTCGGCTCGGCTTCTTCAACAAATGTCATCAGGACTACATTCTCGGGCTCACTGTCTGAGGTATCCTCGAGCCATTGGTCATGCTCTGCCATAAGGACTACGTCAGCCTTCTTTTGCCTTACTTGCTGCAGCTTCTTGGAGTAGTAGTCCTCATCCCTTTTCTTTAGGAGGTAGCAGTCCCTGGCCCAATGTCGTGATTTAACACAGCTGTAACATTTTACAGGTTCTGTGGCATTTTTTGGATCGGTATGTTGAGGAGCTAGGTGGGGTTGTCGGGAGCTGGAAGATGTCCTTTGCTTGTTTCCAGGTGATGACAACTTTGTTGTGAAGAATTTCTTTTTCATCAGCTTCGTCATTAGAGCCATCTGCTTCTAAAAGTCTCTAAATTCAGGGTCAGAGTCATATCCAAAGTCATCTTCATTCGAGGAGCTATAGAGCTTCACCGATTTTCCTTTGGAGGATCTTTTGCTCCTCTTCAATCTGCTATCGGTAACTAAGGTAAGTGGGTCTGCCACATCCTTTCCCTTCAAGTTGTTCTCGATCTCGTTGATGTCGTCTACATGTCGTAAAGGCTATTGTCAGGGTGGCAATTCTCTTCCACTCGGGGAAACAGGGATGTGAACGAATCGGATATTCACATCCATGTTTGATCTGGGAACGTTTATCTTCTTCAACTCGTTCATGTGAGTCACAAATCTCCTATACGTGTCTCTGAGCTCTTCAACGGGCTTAGACTTGAATGTATCAGAGGTTGCGAGTGTGTTTGCCATCTTGGACATAGCCCCGACCTTCGTTGCCTACATCATTTTGTATATTCTCATCCCACATATCCTTGCCAGTGGAAAGAGCATCGAATTGGGCATAGATGTCATTCGGGATGGCTTGAAGTAAGTAGTTCACGGCTTGGAGATCAACTTTTACTCTCAGCTCTACAGCATATGTGTACTCCGACGGTGTCTTGAGTACTCGGTTTGGAAGAACCGGAGGGTCGGCAGTAGCATCACCATGGATGCTCGTCCAGAACTGAGTGAGACCTTCTTTGAGGGAGGTAAGAATGTCTCGCACGAGGTCCTTGGATTGAATAAAGTCTAAGAATTTGTTCTGCCATACTGAGAATCACCGTGTTGAAACACGGGTGGCCTAAGGTCGCTTTCCATAGCGATGGTGTCCATCTTGTTGAGAGTTAGATAGTGATTATTTAGACGTTTAGTGATTGAAACAAAGGTGGTTGAAATGAGAACAGTTTGAATTTTTGGAAGTTTGAGAGTTTATCGCGAATTTGATTCCGAAAGACTTCAATGCGAAAATCATTTTTGTGAAAATTAGATTGCGAAAACCACCTATATGAAAATCGGCTAACGAGAAGTTATGTTTTCGAAAACGTGTTACGAAAATCTTGTAACGAAAACCTTACTGGAATTACAAAATACCCTTGACATTTTACGTTCTTGCAAAAATTGGTTTTCGCAGCAAACACTTCGAAAACTGTTTTCGCAGTGGGTTGCACAAACTATTTTCGCAATGAGTTGCAAAAATTTAGTTTTTGGAACGAAGTTGCAAAAATTGAGGTTTTCAGAACGAACTTACGAACGTTGCAAAAACTGGGTTTTAGGAACGTACGTTGCGAAAACTGGGGTTTTAGGAACGTAATTTACGAGCGTTACAAAAATTGAGGTTTTCGGAACGTAAATTACACTTCTGCTACTGACAGATGTGAAAACAGGTTTTCGGGCTAGTTTTCGTAACAATTTTGGCAGTGATTGCGAAAACTTTTACGAAAACTTTCTGAACGAAAGATTGCTCAAAAACCTACTCAAACTAGATGAAAATTTGGGGGTTTTCGACATAGATTCTCGAAAAAATCCTATAACACTAAGCGAGCTCAAAAGTAACCAAAATAGGCTAAAAATCACTCGAAAAGGTTGAAAAACACTTTGAAGTTTTCACGAACTTAAAATGGCGATAAACCCAACAAAATTTCTCAAATCCAAATGTAAAAAACGGGTTTGAATCTGTCAGGCTACGCTCTGATACCACTTGAAGGTCTCAAAAATACCTAGCTTACAACAAGATTGGTGAAGAATCGATGAAGAACGCTTGAAATACCTTAAGTGTGTGTTAGTGTGTGTTTTGTTCTCTAAAAGGTACTGTAGCGATGATTTTCTCGAATCTGATTCTTATTAAATAAAGTGTAGGGTTTTAGTATTTATACCATTGGATTAGGGTATAAGATACTTGGGCCCCTAAAAGCCCATTACATAAATATATCAGTAAACTCTACAAAGTAAAGCTAGTTCACGTAAATTTAAGTACAAGACAAAGACTTAAATAAATTACATTGGACACTATTTAATATCTAACAATACCTCATCTTTTGGAGTAAATTCTTGGAGACAATACAAGATCCATTCCGTTTACTATATCTTGAGGCTTGCATTGTAAAGCTTGACAAAGGACATCCGTGTCCATTACGTCTTACATAAGGTGTAAGATAAATATAAATCAGAAGAAGTAATTTCATCATAAACTGATGTAGCTTTTTCTAGTTCGGAAGGAAGTCCATCATCCATAATCTTAAGCAATATTGTACACACTGCACTAAACATCTTAATTAGGCGATCAATGATCTCAAATGAGAACTCCAATGTGTATCAGCAACTCGCTGTAAAGTACAAATCTGATTAAGTCCACTCCCCATCTCTAGTTCACCAATGGCAATCAAATGTGCAATATCATCCGCATGAGCTTGCTTTAATTCATCGTTACGCTGACACAAAAAACCAGTAAGATTAATTGTATTAGTTAATCTATCCAAAACTGATGAATAGGTGTCAGATGTTTTGATGCCGAAACTAAAGCCAATTGCACTGGTGAGCAGAGCATAAATCTAATAAGTAATTATGCAATCTTTTGCAATCAACACGTGCAAGCAATTAAACTCGCCCCGCATGTTACTAGCTCATCATATCCTTGGCCTCAGAAAAATCGAAGTACCATATCTCAGTTATTGAAGAAGTGGAGTACAACAATGGAAGATATCCTACTCTAATCTACTTCGTTTTCAGAGCGGATGGCTCAAACGACCAGATCAAAGAGGCCGAACTTTCCAACCTACCTCCGGATGAAATCACCAATATGTATGGCATATATAGAAAGTTCATCGAGAAGATCACATGTATCGTGCGGGGTTCGACGCATTGAAGCGAGACTTGATGAGGAAGATAAACTACCTATACTGCTGAAGACTTTTGGAATGCTTTGGAGAGCAACATAAAGAAAGTTAATATCACTCGCCCACAAATATGCGGTAAAGAGATGGGCCATTATCCAGAGAACCATATCTTCACACATCAGCTGGGTAACACATACTACCATCCAAAGGAAAAGAAGACTCACATGCTAGTTGTCTCACAAATCTCGAAATTTTGTGATGGTACCCTCAAGATTATCGCCCAAAGCTTTGAACGCGTCTCGCCTCTTTGGGACCGAATTACTCCGAAGACCTCGGAGTAGAAAAAAGACCACTCATCGAGACAATCCTAAAGATCCACGACCGACTGTTTCTAAGAAACAACATCAGACAATACGAGGTCGTTCTAGGACGACACAGATCCTTCTGCGCCCGGAAAGAGAAAAGAAAAAGACAAAGACGCTGAATTGAAGCTCGGACACTAAGGGGGAGAATATTAGATCTAAAATAGTGTTCAATTTGTATTTAGTCTTTGTCTTGTATTTAAGTTAATTATATTTTATTTTATAGGGTCTAATGTATAAGTGAGGTTAATTGGGCTTGTTAGTGCACACGCACAAACACACACTCAAAGATATTAACGAAATCTCAAACGATTCCCCACCATTTTCTTTGATCCTTAGCTCTATTTGAGACCTCATAAATATATATATATATATATATACATATATTAAAATCATCAAATCCTCTTTCTTCATGTGAATGTATTTGTTATGGCTAATCCTATCACTAATGCTGTCAACCTTATTATAAATAGAATTTACAATAGTGCTAGGAATTTCACTCACTCCAAAATTCTCCTCAGAATCTGTTACCGGTATATAAAACTAGAGAAGATAACAATATAAAGATTTAACGTGGAATACCTTCTTTTAAGAAAGAGAAAAAAATCCAGGTAACCAATGTCGTAGAAAATCCGCAATGTGAAAAATTAGAATCACTACGGTCACATACACCCGCAAGACAACCAAGAAACAGAAAGTAATTCCACATACTAACCTAAACTTTTACACAAACGGAATTTTCCAATTGTTAGCTATTAACAGGGTATAGTCCTCTTATATAGGAGGGGAACTCTCATGCTTTTTTTTTCACAAACGATGTGGGATAAAGATAAAGGCACAATACTTGGGTAAGCCCAACAATCTCACCATGTGACTTTGTCCACCTTGAAACCTTCACTCCACGAAGGTCCATGTAGCTTTCGCTACCATACTCCGTTATAAAAAGCATATCCACTCAGAATCACATCCAAACAATTCTCCGGCCTATGTCGAAATAGATGTTGAAATCAATGGTGCAACTTCCCCGTTTTTCTTTCCAAGAAGTTTAGAAACCCTAGATATGAATCTTCACAACACATCTTCCATAACTGCAAAATCAATACCCGTCGGTAAACTCGACACGCTAATAGTAACACGTCATATCTCATGAACTTTGCAACATGCCATAAGGACGTCCTTCACTCTTAGTATTGATTTCTCATGGAGAGAGGGAGGGAGGGAGGGAGAGAGAGAGAGAGAGTATCAGTGTCTTTCTTGGTATCTCCATTTACCAACTTTGAGCTATTTGTCGAACGCGTTCCACTTTTCTAACAATTTTTTTAACATGCCCGGATCTTCCTTACGTCTATTAAATCACACATAACATCCTTATGGAGTTCCCTATTTTCCTGTCACCAACAAACACTGGTTGATCCTCCGATGAGTTATTTCGTCCACCATCTAGCCTTATCATCTCTGTTGCAAAGAGTCTACAATTTAGTTCATAAAATAAATCTTCTCCCCCATAAATTAAATTTGGCTTCATGTGTTCAAAGAAGGTGGACATGACATAAGGAGTCTTACCGTCTGATCATCATCATCAATCTACACTCTAATAGATTCCAGCTTCGAGAATATCCCACTGAGAACACTTAAGTGATGTGAAATGCTTTCACCTATATTCATCCACAACCTCAGAAACTGCTCCTTAAGATAGGCCTGGTCTGAGGCGCCCTTTTGTCTGATATATTCCTCGAGCTCTTCTCAGATTGCTTTTGTCGTCGATATTCCATGTACATTTTACAAAAACATTTTTGGCCAAACATAAGGTTTCGCACTTGCCGCTCTCAAATCAATTCATCTCAATCTTCATAGTTCATTCAAGATATGCTCACATCAACCATTTCCCTAATGTTGCAGGTATGACAGCTTTTATAAAGTTCATTACACTTCAAAGCTTTGTGTAACCCTAACGGTATCAATATATCATCCATTAGCACTTCCTGCAAGCCAAAATTGATTATTCCATCATAGCTCTCCACATTAACTCTCGCAAATTCGAAATATATATTTCCGGAAATATTTGTAGATTAGTGAACAAGAACTTCCAGAACCCCGAACATCGCCCTTCTTTCGAAATGCTTCCACGCTCAAGCTCCACCCGTACTAGCTCCATCGCAGAAACAAACCTCTTGGGTATATCTTCTGATGAGGAAGATCAAACAAAGCTGCAATCATAGAGCATACCTAAAACACCAACGATGTTTTTTTTACCTATGACACCACTTGTTGGGAATTCCATTCATTCGGAAATTTTCCAAAAAATCTTTCACGGATATATAAAATATGATAAAACAACAAACAATGATTAACGTGGAAAATCATATCTAATTAAGAGGGAAAACCACTCGGGCAGCCATGGCCTATGAAATCAAATTACAGTAACACAATTCTTCTATGCTCACCTACACCCAAAACTGACGACCAATGCAATTTTTCTAGAGCTAACCATCACAAATTAACTTTCGACTGTTGTTGTTGTTGCGAATAAACTACTTGGTATAATTCTCCTTATATATGGGGTGGAACCTAATGCCTTTCTGATCCCAACAGATGAGGGATAAAGACAAAGGGACAACTTTGGACCAAGCCCACAAATAGCATGTATCATATGTAATTGATACTAAACTAAATATATTCTCCTTTTCTTCCGATCAACGAGAATTTTTCAAGCTTTCATTTTCAATCTCCAAAATGGTTATGAAAACTTTCATGGTAAAGATTTTTATTGGACAACAAGCTTATGTGAAATATTAGGATACACTTCATGTCCTTCAAAATGAAGATGTTGCCATACTATGTACGTACATACCGCTAAATTCTATGGTGTAGTTTAACATTTTGTCCATGAAAATATTCAAAAGTCACTAAAGGTATGCAAAGGTGATGAATCCCATCGCAGTGTAGCATGAATTGTGGCACTTTTATCCATCATCCAACTAGCCACATGACTCGTTCCATTAACATTGTGACACAATAAATAATTATATCGTCATAGCGGTAAGTTTATCAGCCATATCACCATCATTCATCTAAAAAACTTTCAACAAAATCTTATCTAAGTGCCTTTTTTTACCAAAATTACTACAATCGAGGGTACATGCTTCTCATACTAGCTCCCATCTGTTCTTGTTCCTTCCCATATTTTTGTGACAAAGAAATTAAACTTTATCTCCTCATGAGTACGCTACTCTTAATCAAGTAAGACGAGTCGGATATTGACAATTTGAATGTCTTCCATGAGTCCGAAAATGCACTAAGAAGTCATAATCCTTGCATTTCATTATCGAACTTGATACTAGTTCAACTACGTGATTCATACTTCTATGAAATAAATTCAAGTGACTAGACATGCTACTTTTTTCTTGATATTTCTAACCCATGTACTCTAGTAGAAATTTCTAGTTGTTTTTTATGTTCAAGTGCACAACTTACAGAGTTTGCTTCATAGACTCCTAGTATGTCTCTTCACTTAAGTGATTGAGAACACTATCATCTATCCAGTATCAAATATAGCCCTAGAACTAACGATAAATAAAATTCTATGCCTAGTTTTATTCTCCGGTTTCCAAGTGTCCAAAATTAAAAAAATAATAATCACTATATAGAAAATTCTCCACATTTCATATTCGAACATGAGAGTTGGAATACGTTCACCGATAGGGAGATTACACAACGCAACGCCGTGTTAGCAGCTCGAGATACAAAAAATCATCATTAAAAATTTAGAGTGCAAAGAGAATGAAGTAGATTTGCCAAACAAGCACGATTAGAACATTTGGAGATGAGTCTTCCTCCCAAAGTTTCAACAAAATCTGACTCATGCTTGATATATGTTCGTCGACGACGTCATGAGGATTTATCTTTACGGTACAAGAAATAAATTATTAAAAATATGTCATGTTGGAAAAATGGGGCGAATGTCATTTTTTGACCCCAATGTTTGGAGAATGAACGTTTTGGTCCCAATGTTTGAGATATCTCTTTTAGTCCTCGATGTTACAAATATTGACCCGCTTTAGTCCATCGGTTAATGTAAATATTAGTTTGGACCGAATTATGGGTTGTGTCAGGTGTCCCTTTCTTCGGCCTGCAAAATTCTTGCTGACCCCACCCGACCCGTAATTTTTGTTGGTCCAGTCCGTAATTCCGTTAATAAGAATTAAACCAAACAGTGAACCAGAATGACCCAAAATTGGTTATATAGGAGCCTAAAAGTATCATCTCGGAACATGAAGAACCAAAAACGTCCATATTCGCCGAACATTGTGGACCAAAAATACCTTCTGTTGGGGAAATACGACAGATGTTTTCGTTTAACATATTTTGTCGGAAGCGAATGTATGTGGCGTTGTGTTCTTGTAGTGT
The DNA here is from genome assembly GCA_004919715.1 of Linderniella brevidens. Taxonomy (NCBI): domain Eukaryota; kingdom Viridiplantae; phylum Streptophyta; class Magnoliopsida; order Lamiales; family Linderniaceae; genus Linderniella; species Linderniella brevidens. The sequence continues at coordinate 4,501,975 of SWDC01000158.1, forward strand.
AGCATGAGTAAATGAATATTCTTTGTTATTCTCATTATTTTTTTATGCCGTCTGTTGTAGTATAAACTAATTGTACACGATACGCTCAACAAAGCCATGGGAATTAACCAACTTCAAAAGCTAGGCTGGTTGCAGCGGAGCAAACAATCTAACTGTAAAACATTGTTTACAAATTTGACAATCCATTAAAGGTTTATATGTACAACACATAATGCATAAACTTAAACCTCATCCAAAGCACTCTCGACTTACAATTCATTCAAACTATAATTTGGTTCAAAAAAAAAAGAAGAGAAAGAAAGAAAGAAAAAAAAAAAAAAAGAAAATGAGCCGAGCTGATCTAATCATGATCACCTTTACTATTCTAATTCTGCAAGTATTGTTCGGTTCGGTAAGAGGTCATCCGGACATGACAGTAGAAGACCTCGAATGCAATCCAGATACATGGCCACCAAACCACCCATATGGAACACTTGTCAACGATGTGTTCGTCGAACTAACAACCAACGGTGCGAGCCAGGAGAATTACATTTATTACATCGACTTTGAAAATGATTACTATTATGAGACGTCGGTCTATGCTTATGGATTCTCAGCTTGCAACACACGGCTAAATGCACGAGAATGCGTAACCTGCCTGGACGCTGCTACATATACTCTCTCGACCAAGTGCGCCTATGCCCTCGGTGGTAGGGTTCAGCTGACGGATTGTGTTATCAGATACGAAGATTACCCCTTTTACGGTTAATTATGTCTCCTTTGAAGTTTGTGTTAGTACTTCGTGCAAGCATCGATATTCAGTTAATTATTCGTTCTATGCTGATAAAGATTTTAATACGTTATCAATTTCATATTGTTTTATACGCATTGGGCTTTAATTTTTCATGAAGATAAGCTACTTTTCGACTTGTTGAGATGAATCACCAAAGTATCAGAAACAAGAATGCAAATTTATGGATTTGTGATTGTAAATAGATGGTCTTAAAGCTTAGGGTTTATCTCTGCCACAAGAAATAGGCTCTCTAATAATCAACACTTATAACAGTTTCTCACGGAATCTCATCTATAGTAAAATGAAAAGAGGTGAGGACCGTGTCTCTAAACAATGTCGAGAAACCATAGTGGATGCTAATTGTATGTTTTAACACGTCACGTACTCGATAAAATCCTCAACACATTATTTAAACTCTAGCTATTGGTACCACAGATTTCGTGGATTCAAGTACTAGATTGAATGAAATCGGCATACAATACACGTGATATTGTCGAATCGTGCATTGTTAAAATCACGATTTAATGATTCTGTGATTGTGAATTTTTTTATTGCCTTGCTATATGCGGAAGATAGTTCTTCAATTGAATTGAAGGACTTTGCCTTTTTCAAGATCGAAAAAAAAAAACAATGATTTAAGGTTAAATTATGCAATACCCACATGTGGTTATAGCGAAATGCACATAACTACTATATGCTTTGTTTATTGCGCAAAACTACCTTGTGCTATCTAAAACTTAGTATTGTATCCTCGATGTTGTTTAAAACTTAGCACAGTAGCCCATGTGTTGTCGAAAACTTAGCACCGTACCCCCCGTGTTTTCTAAAACATAGCACGGTACCCCCCAATTATTAGGTGAAAATGACAAGGAATGAATTTTACGCTATTTCCGAACCATAGGGTTTTTTATGCTTATTTTTCAAACCACAAGTGGGCTATATGCTATTTACCCGAATTAATATGATATAATTCTTTCATTTCTTTTTTGATGGAAAATGAGATTTTAAAAATGAAATATCCGAGGATAGAATAATAGCCATGGCGGTAGTCTTGCCCATATTAAACCGGAACCGGCGGTTCCGATCGGCCAACCGCAGGTTCCGGTTGGTAACCGGAACCGGCCACCAACCGCATCCGGCGGCCGCGGGTGGCCGGTTCCACGCGGTTTGGGAATTTCCCAAACCGCAAACCGCCGGTTGCAAACCGGCGGTTTATATAAAAAAAAAATTTAGATAAAAAAAAAATATAGCCGTTTGATAATTCAAACGGTTTGAAAAAAAAATAGAAAAAATAGCCGTAAAAAAAAAAAAAAAAAAAAAAAAACACCCATTGCAACCGGCGGTTGACCGGGAACCGGCGGTTGAAACGGCAAAATTTTAAGAACATATATAAATACCCCCCCCCCCCACCCCTCTTAAAAAATCACAACTCAATTCTATCTCTTACTCTCAATTATTCACTCTCAAAACGCGTTATTCTCAGCATCGTTGTAGTCCACGAATTAAAAATAAATTAATTAAAATACTAGTCCATCAATCCTAGCCCGGCTTTACTACCGTCATCAATCTCCGCCCGGCTCTACTACACATCGCTCCGAATTTTACTCGCCTATTTTTTCGTAAGTTTACACATATTTTTATCGTACGTTTATTCTAATATTTATTTTAGATATGGATAGCCGTCGTCGAGGATCGAGTTCGAGGTCGAGGGGGAAACAGATTGTTGGTAGTTCATCGCAAGATGACTACCAATATGACGACTCCCCCGAAATTATGCTCGACTTAAGTGACGTTCTCGGCTCGGACACGCAAGGGGACCAACCGGAAGAAACCCCGATGCCGACGTCGCCGACCGAGACCCAAGCACGGGCCGCCGCCGCCGCCCTACGCTCGGATATTTTCGCGGTACACTTCAAGAAGATACAGACCGAAAATAAAGATTTTTTTAGAGTTATATGTAATTATTGTGGTAAAGAGTACCCTTTTAAGAAGGGGGGCGGATATCGCAATTTTACCGGCCATATCCACTCAAAACATCCTACTAAGATAGGAATTAGTCAAAGTCAAAGTCAAAGTCAAATGCACGGGGCTACGGGTACGGGTTCGTCCGCTACCGGACATAGACCCAGTGCCGACGTCTTTGTTCCATGTACAACAAAGACGTTGCGCGCAAACAACTTGCAAAATTTGTTTGCGCGATACATCTTCCTTTTCGGTTTGCCGACGATCCGATCTACGAATAGTGGATCAGAAAGTCGTATAACCCCCAAGCGAAGAAAGTTTCACGTAGCACCCTTACGCGAGACATTAGGATGACGGTACTCGCGTATAAACGCGAGTTAGTAGATCAATTAGGAAATTTAGAGTGTAAACTGTCCATTGCCTCCGATATATGGAGCGATCACTGGCAAGATCATCATTACATGGACATTACATGCCATTGGATTGATGACTCTTGGCAAGTACAGAAACGCTTAATTGCGTATAGGGAATTTGACACAGCACACACAGCTCAAAACATCGCACTTAAGCTTAGGAGTATCTTATCGTAATATAGGATACTCGAGAAGATTTTCTCGGTATCCTTTGATAATGCTAGCGCTAATAACGCGAGCATTGAAGTTTTGATTAAGTATTGTCGACCGTCATTTGGAGGTCGATTCTTTCATGTGCGGTGCTTCTGCCACATACTTAACCTATGTGTTCATGACGCACTCACGCATCTAAAGGCACACGTTACGCCGATACGAACGGCAATTAGTTACATGATGCGCCACTCTTCTGTACTGAAGAAGTGGAAGCGTCATTGTAAAAGTTTGGGAATTACGCCCAAGAAGTTTGCCTTAGATGTACCCAACAGGTGGAATTCCACCTACAAGATGCTAGAGACGTCGTACGAATATCGCCACACCTTGAGCGATTTCTACGACGAAAACCCCGAATTTGGGGTAGCATTACATCCTACGATGTGGGACGGATGCAACGGCATATGTGAAATACTTCAAGTATTTCACGATGCCACGAGGGAGATGTCGGGAATATATTACCCGACATCTATCTTAGCATTAGATCATTGCGTTAAAGTCGCATGCATTCTAAACGCTTTTGTCAATGACGACATTGCGGGTCCGGCCGTTTTAGCCATGAAGGCTAAATGGCTGAAATACTTTTGGAAATTACCCGATATCTTCATCATTGCAAAGATATTAGACCCCAGATTACGCGTAGAGGGGACAGATAATTTTCTGGGATTATACTACCAGTCCATTGCGGCTAATTCTAGTGTTATCCCCGATGGCTATCACATTCAAGTTAGGAATGTAGGGTATGACGCTCTAAAGACAGTCTTTAGAGCGTATAAGACCGATATTGGCCAAGACCCAACTCGATCGAGTTCGGGTCAATCCACTAGTAGTAGTAGTGCTAGCGGTAGTGATCGCTTAGCCTCCTACTACAACCTCCTCAACACGAGCAAACGCCAAAGGTCGACGAATCCGTTCATAGAGTTAGATAACTACTTGTCGACCACTTTTGAGTTCGCCGAGGATGAAGATCAGTTCAACGTCCTCCGATGGTGGTCGAAGATGTCGCCAACGTATCCAACGTTGGCGAAGATCGCTAGGGAAATCTTTGACGTCCCAATTTCAACCGTCGCGGTTGAACAAGCTTTTAGCATGGGCGGCTTAACTTTAAGTGAAAGGCGCTCGAGGTTGACGGTAGAAAACGTCGAATACCAATGCCTTCTCGATGATTGGACGAGAGCCGAACATCGGACGCAAGACGCCACGAATACCGATTCGGATGACGACGTATTCGACGACACCACCGACACTAATTCTAGTGGTGGCGGCAATGGCGGCGATGACTAAGAGTAGAGATCATAGAGAATCTCCGAAAATGGCGAAAGATTCAAGCCCGAAAAAAGATAAGTCCTTAAATTTAATACTAATCTCATTGTATTAATTTTTTTATTTTATATTTTTAAATAATTACTTATACATACAATCTTATTTTTCAGTCAACGTCTCCAAGAAATCGCTCGAGTGACGACATCCAAGCCAACGACAAAGTCCGAAAAAGTTAAGTCCTTAATACTAATTTAATTTCATTTTTTAATGGCGATTGCACAAAAAAATATTATCTAACTAACTTGTTTTGTATATTTTTTTTTCAGAAACCGATTATCGACTGACATTGGCAAATGGCGATTGCGATTCAAGTATTCAACGAACAACGAATAAATTTTTTTTTTCTTACTTTGTATTTTCGACTTTGTAAATTTTAATTGTAAATGTAACTTCATTTTTCTAATGAAATTAATTTATTATGATTAATATTTTAAAATCAAAACCCTTGTTATATACTGAAAAAACATAATTGTGTCCCGAAAAGTCAAAAACTATCGAAATATACACTATAAATTCAAAAAAAAAATAAAAAATAAAAATTTGAAAACCCGGCGGTTGGTAACCGCCGGATTCACGTTGACCGGCGGTTTGACCAACCGCCGATTGGTCAACCGGCAACCGGAGACGGCCAGCCGGCATCCGTCTCCAGCCGGTTGGTCGAAAATGACCAACCGGCAACCGGCCGGTTAATCGAAACCGGCGGTTGGGCATATGTACATGGCGGGGCAGTGTTTCAAGTAAGCCAATCGATTAAGCAAGTATATTGGCAAAAGAGAACTTAACTGACCAAAACAAAGAACTCCAAGTTAGACAATCCGCGATAATACAACCTCCTGCCTGATCTTGAATCAATCCAAGCGTTGTCTGGCATCTGTCACACTGTTTTGTATTCGCCCTCGATATCAATGTCATGCCACCCATTGCCTTCAGCGATTCGAATTGCTTCCCTTGCTGCTAATTTCGAATACCATCCAATACATACCCCATATGAGTGACAACCACCACGCCGATAGCAGCCCCGCCTAAGTGTTAGAGCAGCTCTCTTGTTGCAAGTCGCTGGCCACATCTTCACTAGGTAGGTTCAAATCAGCAGCACGTGATATATTCACCCTCGATTACCCAGTTGATGTGAACAGCGCCCAGCAGAAATTTAAGAATTGAGCAAAGGAGCTGGTCTTTAGGTTGATGAGCACATCCCTCATCCATGCTTCAGTAGAGCCAGGCCATATATTAATAACTAGCGGGACAAGGGCCGTAGACCTCCAGTATAGCTCCAAGCTCGGGCACCTCTCGAGAGAAACCAAAGCGTGCACGTGGCCAATTGTAGACAGTGTCACCGGAAAAGGTTAGCAGCTCGTAGGGAGGAGATTCCTACAAAAATGCCATGCGAAATTCCTAACGCGAGGAGTAACTTTAGCGTCCCATATAAACTTCCATTGTTAAGATCAAGAAGTAAATTGGCAAGCTGCAAATCAGGACCTCCCGATAACGGAAATCTACACAGACCTCCCGATAACGGAAAGGACCGTGTACATCATCAACCGTGGCCCTCTACGTCTTCTCCGTGTGACGCCTGCGCACCTCGATGGACATGGCAGCAGAACCCTCAAGAGCCGTTCACCGCCATAAAAAAACCCTAGTTCAAAACCCACTTCTCTGGTATAAAACGGGAAGCTGCAAAGGAAAGAAACGATCGTGAAGGTGCAAAATGGAGAGATAATGGGCCAAGATCTAAAAAACTCAATTGGGCCATACAAAGTGGAAAGAGTGAACGAGTTAGCGAACCTGAGGGAATATCACAGCCCAACAGTCGGTTCCAACCTGACCCAGACTATTTTAATAAATTGATGGGTCAATTTTCGAACTTTCTGATCCAATCAGGTAAACACAGCTCAGGTATGACGATCCCGACAAAAAATTATGTTGTTTCTAATACGGTTTATGATGATGAATGGGTAGTTGATTCAGGAGCAATGGATCATATGACTAACAACAAAAACATTATTTTTAATCTAAAACTTTGTTACCCCGAAAAGGAAGTCACAAAAGCAAACGGAAATAAAATTCCAATCCATGGAATTGGAATTTCCGAGATTTTTTCTAAAAAAATAACCAACGTTTTATATATTCCAAACTTAACAATAAATCTCTTGTCTCTTGATAAATTAATCAAAGATTTAAATTGTAATATTATTTTCTCACATAATAAAGTAATATTTCAAGACTCGATATCTCTTAAAACGATTGGTGAAGGACACCAAGAACACGGACTATATATAGTCAGAACATCTAATAAAGCACTCCAGATCTCTAAGGACGATAGCCAGCTTCTACACAGAAGATTCAGACATCCATCCGATAGAGTTCTAACTAAAAATTTTCCATTTAAAACTTTTGATTCAAATAAATGTGAAACTTGTAAGCTTGCTAAGCAAATCAGGTTACCTTTCCCCATATCTTTAAATAAAACTGAAGGGGTATTTGACTTAATTCATTCTGATGTTTGGGGTCCTGCTCCTGTAGAATCTTATAATTATTTTAAATATTTCGTTACTTTTATTGACGATTTTAGCAAAACAACATGGTTATACTTACTTAAACAAAAATCTGAAGTTTTTAATTGCTTTCAAGAATTCCTTAATATAGTCGAAAATCAATACAGTGCCAGAATTAAAATTTTTCGATATGATAATTACTGAATACATTAATAGAAATTTCTCAAAAAAATTTTCGAAAAAGGGAATTTTGCATCAAACCACATGTATCAACACGCCAGTACAAAATGGTGTATCTGAAAGAAAAAATCGACACTTTCTTGAAATGACAAGAGCACTACTCTTTCAAAATAACGTTCCAAAAGTCTTGGTCTGACGCAGTACTAACTGCTACTTATTTAATTAATAGACTACCAACACCATTATTAAATAATAAAAGCCCTTTATCTATTCTTATAAACAAAGAAATAAACTCAAACCATCTTCGCATATTCGGATGCAAATGCTTTCTACATATTCCAAGGAAAGATAAAGTAGACCCAAACTCTATTAAAACAATATTTTGGGATATTCATCCACAAAAAAGGGATACAGATGCTATGATCCTATCAATAAAAAACTTTACTTATCCTGAGATGTTATTTTTTTGGAAAAAGAACCTTATTTTTCAAACAATCTTGATGAGGAATATAAGGTATCCGATAATATACCACTACCATAACTAACATCATTAAGCCGAGAAGAAAACTCGCATTCAAATAACGAACCAATTCAACCATCAAACGAAAACGAAGCATATGAGGCAACAGAATCTGCTTCAAGGGGAGATGAACTACAAATAATTCGAAAATCTACACGACAAACTAGACCACCTTCAAATCTAAGGGATTTTATAACAAATCAAGTATCATACCCACTACAAGACTATATATCTTATAACACAATATCACCACAATACTAGACATATCTAAGTAAAATATCAGAAGAACAAGAACCTTTCAACTTTCAAGCAGCAAGTAATCAACCTACATTGCGAAAAGCTATGTCAGAAGAATTACAAGCTTTGGATAAAAATCACACATGGGACATTGTCCCATTACCAAAAGATAAAAAACATGTTGGGTGTAAATGGGTATACAAAATAAAATATAACAGTGATGAATCCATAGGACGATACAAAGCTAGACTGGTGGCTGAAGGTTTTACACAAACCTACGGTGTCGATTATCAAGAAACATTTGCGCCAGTAGCAAAAATGAACACTGTTAGAATCCTCCTATCAATAGCTGTAAACTCCGCTTGGAGCCTAACTCACATGGATGTAAAAATGCATTCCTACAAGGTGACCTGAACGAAGAAATATACATGAAATTATCGCTAGGTCACAAACTAAAAACTAACCCAAAACTAGCATGCAAACTAAACAAATCAATTTACGGACTAAACAATCACCGAGAGCCTGGTACGCAAAATTAAGCCATGCACTGTCAAAGTACAACTTCCACAAAAGTATGGAAGATTCATCCTTATTCATTAAAAGAGAAAACCAAAACATAATCATAATTCTAGTATATGTAGACGACATTATAATTACAGGTAACAACGACGAAAAGATTGAAGGTGTAAAAAACTACCTAAAACAACAATTTGATATAAAAGATTTAGGACTACTCAAATATTTTTTAAGAATTGAAATAGCTCACTCTAAAAAGGGATTATTTCTTTCTCAAAGAAAATATACATTAGACCTTCTCAGAGAAACTGGAAAACTTGCGTCGAAACCAAAAAAGACACAAATGGAAAGTAACAGAAAACTTAATCACGAAGATGGAAATCCTGAAGAAAACCACGAACGGTTTCAACGACTAGTTGGAAAACTTATATATCTCACTGTCACTCGGCCTGACATTTCATATTCTGTTAGTGTTGTCAATCAATTTATGCATGCTCCCAGGTCGACTCACTTTGAGGCAATCCACCGAATTCTAAGATATTTAAAGGGAACACCGGGCCGTGGGATATGGATGAAAAAGAATTCTTCATTTGATATATCGGGATATGCTGATGCAGACTGGGCATGCAGCTTTGATCGCAGATCGAGAATTCTTCATTTGATATATCGGGATATGCATGTTCGTAGCCGGGAACCTTGTTATTTGGAAGAGTAAAAAACAGAGTACAGTTGCAAGATCAAGTGCAGAAGCGGAATATCGTTCCATGGCATCTGCATCGAGCGAGCTAGTATGGATCAAGCAAATATTGAGCGACTTGCATATCGACCATAAGAGACCGATGCAGCTATTCGGTGACAATCAGGCCGCACGACACATTGCCATGAATCCGGTCTTCTATGAAAGAACAAAGCAATTTGTAACAAGTTGATTGCCACACGACACATAAGTTGATTGCCACACGACACATAAGTTGATTGCCACTTCATCAGACAAAAGGTTCAAGAGGGGGTAATAGAGACTCCGTTTGTCAGAAGCGAAAGACAATTGGCGGACATATTCACTAAGGCGCTCGATTACCCTAACTTCGAGAATATCTCTAACAAGTTGGGCCTCTTTAATTTATACGAGTCCAACTTGTGGGGGAGTGTTGATGAACAAGGCAATCAAGACAATCATCCGTATTTACCATATTCCGACAGAGCTACAAAAGGCAAAGATCAAATAAATTATATCAAGAATAAAATCGGCTAAATTAGGAAGCATATATCATTTCCCGATTTACTCTAACGGCTAGTTTCGAGTTCTATATATTATCCGATGTATTTTAGAAAACTTATCAAGAAATACAATACATTCACTATTTTTTGTCAGCCAATGACAACGAGGTTGCGGATTATGACTTCGCCGACCTCGAACCCACGGCCCTCGATCGAGTGCCAAAACATGAACGCCAAAAGGACCAGACGGCCAGAGACGAGAGAAGCCCCAAATCAACCGCACTGCGACAATTACAGAAAGGAGAGTCACGAACGAGACATGTGTTGGTTCCTCCACCCTCATCTACGGCCTAATCACGGCGGAAAAGGAGGATTCCACGAAAAACAAGGCCTAACATCGCGCAGTGGCGGGGATTCGCACAGACGCGATGTGGGAGGGATGCGGGGAGAGGATTTGTTCGATCAGGGTGAGAGAGAAACAGTGGGGGAATGAAAGAGCAAGAGAAATATGGGCTGAAAGTTACATTAGGCACAACATCAACGAGAATGGGCCGAAAGAATTTACAAAGGCCCAGTGGACAGAAAATACTTATTGGGTTATTCTCAACAGCCACTAATCAATTTTCGGACTACTCGGAAAATCAGGTAAGCACTGCACATGTATGAAATACATATTATGTCCTAACAGATTGTTGGCATGATTAATGCTTCTGATCATATGACGAATAATTTAACTAATATAAAAAACTCTATCAACCGGAATATCATGCAACATGTTATCGTAGCTAATGACAACAAAATTTCAATTGAAAAAATCGAGACCTCAAAATTATTTGGAAAAAATCTTCCAAATATTATCTTTCTACCAAATCTTATTCAAAATCTCCCATCAGTATGACAAATTACAAAACACTTATCTTCTCACCATATAAAGTAATCTTTCATGATCGTAACACAGAAACCTTGATTTGTGAGGGATATTTAAACAATGAACTTTACATAGTTGAAACTAACCTTAATTCACCTCAAGCCAATAACGTTAACCATAAAAGAATGGGGCATCCTTCCGACAAAATTCTCAAGAAAATCTGCCCTTCTATTTTTATCAATACCAAAAATTGTAATGTTTGTAAATTCTCGAAACAAACAAGATTTTCTTTTCTCCATCTTTGGATAAAACAAAAAACTTGTTTGAATTAGTACATTCGGACGATTGGGGACCTGTCCTTGTTGATTCTTATAATAACTTCAAATACTTTGTAACTTTTATTGATGATTACTAACGATAACTTGGCTTTATCTTAAGAAAATAATTACAACTCTATATTTAAATTCTTAGATACGACAACAAAATTGAATATGTTAGTAGAAACTTATTCAAACTCTGGAAAGACAAAGGTATATTTCACCAAACAACTTGTATCAATACACCAGAGCAAAATGAGGTGTCCAAACGGAAAAATCGACATTCGCTCGAAGTGACAAGATGCTTCTTGTTTCAAAACAATGTTCCTAAACAATATTGGTCAGACGCAGTCATAACTGCTACATATTTGATCAACAGACTTCTGAGTGCCCAATCAAATTACAAAAGCCCGTTAGAAATCTTACTGAATCGACTCAATATTGAACATCTCAGGGTATTTGGTTTTACTTGCTTTCTTGACATTAAACGACAAGACAAACTTGACACCGATTCAATCAAAGCAATTTTCTTGGCATAATCTTCTCAAAAGAAGGGATATAATGTTATGATCGCAAAGAAAAAAAACTTATATATATAGGAATGTAACATTTGTCGAGACTGAACCATACTTTTCACCTCAATATCTCGATAACAAAATCTTAAAAAACATGACATTACACCTCTCCTTGAATTTTTTGAGCCGCATGTTATACAGCAAAATGAATACACTAACATTACTACAGAATTAAATTCGGGGGAAATTCAACGGATATTCAAAATCTAAAGAGATCTACAAGAACTACTAGACCACCAGAAAGACTAAGAGACTTCGTAAACCAAGTCATTTACCCAATCCAAGACTATATCAAATAATAAAATTTCTCCTTCACACTGCGCATTTTTAAGCAACATCGGCGAAGCACCGAACCTAGTAACTTTGAAGAAGCAAGTAAAACACCTAAATGGCATAAGGCCGGGAATGAAAAACTTGAAGCTCTTGAACGTATCAAACATGGAACATCACTCCTTTACCAATAAACAAAAAACATGCAAAATGTAAGTGGGTATATAAAATTAAATATAACAGTGATGGGACAGTTGAGAGACCTCAAAAGTTCAACATAGTAGCAAAGGGCTTTACACAAACATATGGAATATATTACCGATAAACCTTTGCACCAGTCGCAAAGATGAACACCGTGAGAATTTTCTTGTTGTTGGCTATCAACTCGGGTTGGAGTCTCTCACAGATGGATGTAAGAAACACATTTCTACAAGGTGACCTGGACTAGGAAATATACATCAAAACTCCCACTGCGTCACCAGTTTGAGAATCATCCAAAAAACCACGTATGTAAGTTTAAAAATCCATATATGGCCTCAAATAATCTCCGAGGACATGGTACTCAAAACTGAGTCATGCACATCAGATGTATAATTTTTCAAAAGCTCAGCCGATTCATCCATGTTTATGAAGACAATTAATCAAACTATCGTAGTTGTACTTGTATACGTGGATGACATCATAACAATGGAAACAGTATCGTGAACTCAACAAAGTAAAAAAGGCATCTTAATTATATATTTGACATTAAGGATCTTGGACAACTGAGATTTTTTCTAGAGATAGAGTTAGCTCATTCACCTAAAGGTGTTAGCTCATTCAACCCGTAAAAACTCCCATGGAAACCAACAAAAAATTAAACTCGGAAGATGGATAACCTGTAAACTACATAAGCCAGTTCCAAAGACTAGTGGGAAAATTAATCTATTTTACTGTTACATGCCCTGACATTTCATTTGTTGTTAGTTGTGTCAGTCAGTTTATGCAGGCACCTAGGACTAGTCATTTGGACGCTATTGACCGCATCCTAAAATATCTCACAAGCGACCCTAACCGAGGAATTGGGATGAGGTGAAATTGGACGCACAACATGGTGGCCTACTCAGATGCAGACTGGGCTAGAAGCTTCGTCCGAAGATCCACATTTGATGGGGTAAACCGAGTCCTGTTGAGGAGCAAAAAGCAGAGTGTCATGGCGACATCGAGTGTTGAAGCCGAATACAGAGTCATGGTCTCGACAATAAGCGAGTTTGTTTGGATAAAGCATCTTCTAGAAGACTTGTGGGTAATAGATAATCAGCCTATGTCGATGTTCCGTGATAATCACGCAGCTCGTCACATTGCAACGGATCCCGTCTTCCATGAGCGGACGAAACACATTGAGGTGGACTTCCATTTTATCCCGAAAAAAGTGTTGAGCCGTGAAACCAAAATTTCATTTGTTAAAAGAAATGAACAGCTAGTAGATATCTTCACAAAAGGCGTAGATGTCCGATCGCTCGAGAACATACTAAGCAAGTTGGGCTTAATCTATTTGTTCAAGTCTAACTTGAGGGGGAGTGTTGAAGATCAAGAAATAAATGGGCAAGCTGCAAATCAGGCAAAGATCAAGCGGTCAAAGATATAAAGAACAGAATCACATAAATCAGGAAAGTTAGATCATAGCATTTATGTTAGCTCTAGCGGCTACTTGCTACATTTGCGATAATCTCACTTTGCTCACTTGTATAGATATGTCGATGTAAACATACGAGGAATTCATTCCATCAATATAAGTTTTATACGCATACTACCAAGAAAATCAACATACATGGTGGTGGGGATGAAGCAGACCGTATTGAAAAAACTAATTAAATAGAAATTAGTTTTTATTTAGTTAAAGGGTATAACATTTGTAAAAGAATGTATCTTTTCACAAAATACCATTTAAGTTAAAGGATGCATCTCATAGGTTGAAAAGTTATGACCAACTACGATTATATGCAACACTTCGGCATGATCTAGTTCGATCTATAAATAGATAGTTCATTTGCTCATTTCGGATACCTCGAATCATTCTAAGGAATGAAGTCTCGGTAATCCCGTAGGTTCGTCGTTCTCTCGTCGTGAAATATATTAGTATATTTCATATTCAAACTCGTCTGAGAGTCCGAAAAGATCGATTAAGTTCGTTGGAGTGCTCCTATTACAAGACGTTTGTCGTTGTATCTTGGAAAACGATTGTCGTATTCGGTAAGCACCGCGAGCGGGCCAATATCAGTTTAAGGACATATGGTTTAGCGCTAGCCTCGACATTAAAATCAGTTTCACATCCCGTGTACGATCGATACATTATATATGATTTTATAAATTAATATACAAAGACGTAAATACAAAATTATACCCAACAATCTTAAAACAATATCTAGGAATGACCTAATTTTATTTGTCGACGTGGACGATCTCAAAACAATTTATATGCGTTGATGATTTTGTTGATGCTCGGGAAATTTCCAAAGATATATTTTAAGAGGAACTCTACCTAGTACTGTAATGACAACCGGTGGCCCAATAAGGATTCTAGAGAAAAAAGATCAATGGCCGCCCTCAAAGCATCTGCAGAGATAGACACTAGGGACCTACATGCCAGATTAGTACCATGAAGATGATGTAGTACCAAGCCGCAGTGAAAGTGTGCCTCCGAGCCTTGGAGTTTCTGTCATGCGGTTAAAGGAATGTCTTCAAAATAATAGAAAATAGGGTCTCCATTTCCAGTCTTGAAGATCCATCATCTTAATTGGATGGTGATTTTGAAATTGATCAGAACCACAAACTCGTAGGGTCATCAGAGTGGAACCACTAGTTGTGATTTGAGAAGTAGTCAAACTACGATGTCCTTCCTGCTCATGGGAAAGGGTATGGGGATGATCAGTTACATGATGGCTCAAGGGATGTTGTATTAGAGCCTAATATCAACGAAAGTGATGATTGGTCAGCTGAAGGCTTTTGCAAGTAGCAAAATGACGATTAATTAATATAAAATCCCCACTTACCTATGAAAGGATGCGACACTACAGTTAGTGCAAAGGAAATGACATAAGCGACCCAGTGAGGTATGATGTCATGTGCGAATTTCATAAGAAGTATAATCGTGCGAAGTAATATGACCTTCCAAGAAGAGGTACAATGTCAAGCAAAAGACACGACCTTGGTGAAAAGGCAAAATTTCACGAAGAGGTGCGACATTTCGCGAAGAGCCACGATCTTCTGTGAAGAGGTATGAACTAACAAAGTGGTACGATCTCACGAATAGTCAAGACCTTTCGTGAAAGGTGCGATCTCGCGAAGAGACACGACTTTCTCCAAAGAGGTACGACCTTTACAAAGAGATGCTATCTTTTGCAAAAAGCCACGATATTAAAGAGACGCAACCTTTTGACGAAAAGATTGCAGGTCACCGTAGTGTAGGTCGAGGTGCCCACTTTCTTCAATATCTCTGTCCTTTATTATCCGCACCGGGGGTTGTGTCAGTTTAACATGGTGCAAGGTATACCGGAGGATCCTACGGCTTATCATTTCAGGCTTCAAGATTGCACTAAACGTAGAGGCCACCAAAGATTAATTGGGGGGGGGGGGTAGTCTGTAGGTTTCGAGAATCCTAACGATCGACAATTTTGGTAAAAAAAAATGCTCGAGATTTAGTTTATACCTTAAGTATATGTGTTTCTCTCAAGGGTTTAAGGAGTAGCCGCACGTTTCTCAAGAATGATTCTTATTGATAAATGTGTTGTGGTTTAGTAATGAACCACGTACTTTGGTATATTATACTTAGGCCCCAACTTTACCAAAATACATTTTGACCCTAAGATAGAATCTAATCTAATAAGTACAAAACAAAGTCTAAAACATGATAAATCGAACACAATTAATATCTAAAAGGGTCATTTCACGGCCAGTGGGTGGCATTGCGGAATGCTAGAGATGACACTATGGTCTACGACGAGCAAAGACAGAACAATGTCAGGCCACTCTCAATGGTATGATCGCATCACCCGACGCTTTATCTCGCCGAGAACGTACACTATGGCTCGGGGAATCAGATGTGAGATATGCTGAACGTGCTATGGTATATTTTTCTATATCTAGAGTAACACAACGCATAACATGAGAATTGGAAACATCAGTGAACGGATGCGAATGATCGATGAGGTTGGTGGTTATATACATCACTATCATTCATAAGATTATATTCCCGAGCATTTCAAAACTTTTAGTACATGGAGGACATTAGCTGCTCAGGACGATCCCGCTATGATGTTCTTTGCCAGTCCGTCAGAGTGGGGTCGATGCATTCGAGCCATACTCTTTTCGATCCTTCTAATCCTTCACCTATTCCATTATGTTTCGGGTCATCCTCACCTATGAAGGTAGAGGAACAAAACGGCCGCACGGTTCCACTTCGTACCCATCGACTTTCTAGGTCTCGCTTGTGTCCCATGTTATATCGACCCAGTCAATGTCAATTGCATTAGTTATATATGTAATTTTATATTTATGTTCTTAGATTGTATACTTGTTCAAACATATTTAAATTATGATATTTGCAAATCATATATTTATTAAAAAATGTGAGTTTCTAGTAATATAAATAATATAACATTTTTTGTAATGAATATTCATATAACCTTTTTTCAATTTTTTTCCAAGGTCGTAATCAGCTCAGCATTTCAGATATTTAGCATTGATATGTCACATCCGCCTCCAATGTCCCCCATGATAGGTAAGATCCGCATTAAAATCTTCCAAAGAAGCTCACATTGATATGTCACGTCATCTCAATTTTTTTGCAACTCTTAGGTCCTAACATGCAACTTTTCAGACATTGATATATAACAGTTGCCTCAAAAATCGATCATGATAGGTCACGACGCGTCCCGTCATAGATAAGTCACATCCGCATCCAAATTTTGAAACTTTTGCTTGGTGAATACCTTCTATAATATCTCAAGCATACTCAAACTAATTGGCAAAATACATGCACAAAGTTATTAACGCAAACAATTTCTTTTTCTACCATTCAAGTGTATATATATATATATATATAATATATATAATATATATAATATATATATATGTTTATAATGGTGGTGAAATAACTACAGCCGTCAAAACGGGCCGGTGGGGCGGGCGCGTGCCAGCCCGCCATATGTCGGGCTTGGGAAATTGAGGCCTACCCCGCCCCGCCAACGGGCCCGACGTGCTCAGCTCGCCCTTTATATAACAATAATATTAATATGATAAGAAAAAGTTGTAACTTAGCAGAAAAGCTACCGTAACACATCAAACATTCATAATCAAGACTCAAATGCCTTGCGAGCTAGCTTTGCTCAACACTCAAATGCCCTGGTAAAAAAAGTTGTAAGGTTAGAAAAACTATGCAGAAATGGTTCTAACATAAATATTTATTTTCGCAACGTCAATAGTGTTATATAAAAAAGAAAACAACAAAAGTCCTTTCAATGCATTTCGGGGCGAGCCGAACCTGAGGCTGTATGCGGTTGGTGCTCGGAACAGTAGGCCGTCCGTCGGCATTTTGACCGGTGGGGTGGATGCTTGGTCGCCGGCTTGAGAAATTGGAGTATGCAGTTCTAAGAAAGCTTGGAAGAGGAAGAGAAACACTCTCTGTCTAGTCGAAAAGCTTAAATAATTATTAGTTCTAATAAAATTTATTTTTTCAACCCAAGTTTGAGGTCTGTTGAGTGTTAACTACTAGTTAATTTTTTTTATTTACAAGTGGGCCGCCCATGGGCTATCTCACCCCGCCCCGCCAAAGCCTGCGGCCCGTGGGGGCCTGAAATATTAAGGTCCAACCTGCCTCTTTGGCGGGGCAGGGCGGGCCAGCCAGCGATTCGCGGGCTTATTTGACGACTCTAGAAATAATACGTCATGGCGATGTTATATGATATAATAGTCAACCCTATGCATACCGAAGATTACCCCATCACATAAACTTGTTGCAACTTGTTTCTCTGATCGACGATATTATAAGCTTCGATAGCCATAGTTATACCCTTAAATTTATGAAAAATCGAGTATGAATAAATCTTTGGGGTTTTCATACTCTGCTAGAGGTTAAAACCGATGAAGTTGTTGGGTTCTTCTTTCACCCAGATTTTGGATTCGATTGTTTGAATATTTTCGTAGATTCAGACCTACACCATAATTTTTTTTATCACAATCAGACCCTCACATATGAATAAGACGTGTTCGAACAACCACTCATTATTTATTTCAATTTGATGAAACAGGTCCATCCTTTGTCCTACATCAATGTTTACCTAAACCTCCTTCGATGAGAACGAAGGTTGGGTCTTAACATGATCTTTCAAAGCAAAGGTATCTTGAAGGTCTCTTGAACTTAATACGAAGGTTGGGCCTTATTATCTACGATGAGAATGAAGTTCTCCTGAACTCATGATCTTTCAAAGCAAAGCACAATTACATGCCACAATTAGTGATTACTCTCTCATAAATGCAAGAAGATAATTTCAGAAGTTGCAGAGTTAAAGCACACTTTGGTGCATCACGTGCAAGCATAATGTTAATTGCGTCTGGAGCCTACGTGCAAGTCTTAATAAAAAGAAACGTTACTGAAAAAAAATTACCAACATACTAGTTTTTGTCGTTAAGGTCAATTCTCAATATCTTCCGTAGGATGTGATACAAAGTATCAATGACAAATACGACAACAAAATTTCGTATATTTAAGCATTGAGGGGTTTATGGTGCGATAAGATTGTATATGGTACGTGGGAGAGTTCTGTCCAACAATTGCCAAGATTCATGAAAGCTCTACAAACACATAACACAAACGCGATCTTGAGATAGAGACATATCACAGACACCATCAAAATATTTTGCGGTATGTTTTCTGGAGGTTTAAACATTGCATAGGCGGTTCCCAACATTTTCGAAAGGTGGTGTGTGTCGATATTGCTCATTTGTACACAAAATATAAGCATAAGATTATGATTACTGCAAGTCTTGATGATAAACATGCCATCTTTCCACTTGCCTTCTCAATTGTGGATAAAGAAACCGGTGAATCGTAGTTCTGCTTTTTACACTTTCTGAATATTCACGTGTTGAAGGATGAGGAAGTTTGTTTGGTCTCCGATCGTCATCACGGGATAAATCTGTTGTGTAAAGTCAATATGAATGAAATGTTTTTGAAGGAGTTCATAGTTATTGTCTTCGACATATCAAATCTAACTTCTACAAGGAATATAAAAACCAACAACTAAATGACATATGCCATCGAGCGGGAATGTCATACATGGTGGTGAAATTAGACCGTGCGATGGATCAACTAAAGGATATAATGGATCAAATCAAGATCCATGAATCATCTTATATCTAGCTTATGGAAATACCGGCTGAAAATGGAGGTTCGCACACGATGGCGACCGTCATTATAGTTCGATGACAACATGTGTATCAGAGGCGTTGAATGGAGTCTTAAAGGGAGCTCGATGCCTGCCGCCGACTTCCATTGTTCAATTCATTTTCCACTGTAGTGTTGCATATTTTCTGGACATATACCAGGTGGCATGCCTTCCGATGGAGCGCGACAATACTGAATGGCCACATTATGCCACAAGGAAGTACCGTGATTGGATTGACGAGTCAAGATAAGAGAGTTTGATTGGACAACAAGATCCTCCATGGTCTATACCAGCTATGTACGTGGAAGGGGATCTACTACGTACATGGTCGTTTTGAGTGATTGTCATTGCTCATGCGCTAAGTGGGGTATGTTCAAGATACCAAATCTGCATGCAAGAGCAACTTGACAGTGCTTTGGGCTTAACAGTACACAATACGTCGCCATATATTACAGTTTGGAAGCTTATTTGAGAACTTATGAGGGTTCTGTTCCTATGGATATGGAGCGTTATTGGAAGGCTACAGAGTTCAAACCAATTCCTAACCGCAAACTAGAAAGCAAAGAGGAGCAAGGAGATATCGAACGATGAGATTTGTGAATGAGATGGGTAGCTCTGAGAGACGTGCAAGACAACGTGGTGGTCAACAGGATAAGCCGAATTTTAAATGTCTTATTAAGTTTGATTTATTGTCCTCTATGTGGGTTGAAGTATTTTTATGTTTGATGTGATGTTCGATTTATTTGTGTTTAGGTATTTTAAGTTTGATGCAATGTTCAACTTATGGCAATTTTATTTACGTGTTTGATCCAATTTACGTTTTTCATGAAATTTAACTTCTCTTAGACTACATGAAGTTTTCAATTTGTTTTCAAATTAAAGTATTTATGAATAATTTGTCACACAAACATTATAATTTATGACACTCAAACACTTAAACAATATAACAAACTTGATGCCGACACAAATGATGCAGAAATATAGTTACTAGAAACAAACAATAATACAAAACAAAGTCATTTTTGCAACCTTCGAGGGCTTGTCAATAAAGTTGTCATCATTGGACTCCTCTACGACTCTTGGAACGTATTTGTCTTTTCAAATTGTTTTCTGCGTTGATATCTTTGAAATCTTTTGAGGGCCAGTTGACGAAGTCGTCATAACTTAAGTCATCTACGACTCCAGGAACTTTTTTTTTTTCAGATTAATTTCTGCTTTGATATTTTTGAAGCCTTACGGGGCTTTTCAACGATGTCGTCATCAATTAAGTGTCTCATGACCCTCGAATGTTGGAAGGTACTCATTTTGAATCCTTTGGGGGTATGTCCACAATAGAGCCTTCGTGGACGCTACTACTGACAACAAAAAATTATTTTCTTCAATTGTTTCTATGTTTCTTCTATAGGAATAGGTTGTAATGGTCTCTCATTGTCTGAAATTGTAAGCACTTCATAGTGACATTGACTGGGTCAAATATTTCCTCAGGATAATTAGCCAAAGGTTCGATGTCGTGATAGTTAATCGTCGAAAGAGGATCCTCGTACCGAAATTGAAAATTTTCAGTCAATAACAATATAATTTCTAATATACTTCCACTATAAAAGTTTTCAATCGATGACAATATAATCTCTGAAATACTTACATGAACTCACTAAACCCATTGCCCGACATTGGCATGGATTCGGTCCACAATCATGCATTCTCCAGTAATCATATTCCGAGTCTAACCTCTACCATAAAAAGTACCGATGTTTAAAATTACCAAGTTTGATCATCGGATATGGCACATCGAAATTCCTATGACATGCAAAATTTAACCCATCATGTTCGTTTTCCAAATCCTCCCCGATATTGTCATTTGTGACCATCACACAATTTTGTTGTAAATATCATGCGAGATCAATCAACTCCGTCCCTCGAACAGTTTGAACTTTTGTAATCTTGGACTATAACAATAGAAAAGCTTTGCAGTATATGGATTTATGTTTGAAGGAGATTTGTTTGGAAAACCCTTCTTTAAGAAATGCGTTTGTGTAACAAGTCTGAAGGTGTTTGTTCGATATCGTGTTTTTGAGATAGAATGAGTTTATTCATCATACATGTTAATTATAGACATTATTAAAAATTTCGAGGACTAAATGAAATCGCTACAAGGTGTGGTGACCAACTTTGATTAAAGCTATAATTACAGCTTTGATCAAAGCTGACATCTCACCTATCGATGAAAAGAGTAAGGATCTTGGAGAAGGAAAAGTGTGTGTATTTCGCTATGTATGAGTTTTGAAAATTGACGAAGGAGTGAGGGAACTTCGACCTCACTTATAAGTGACGGAGGAAATGACTGATCTCATGCTTTCCACGCGAGTCAGTTCTACTTCGTCCGAAGAATTAATAATTTCTCGTTCATGTTTCTTATAGTATAGATGTCTTGCTTACTTTCCAGATCATATATTCCTTTCGTATCAAAACTCGATGACCACCATTCATTATAAATGGCAGATGTCGCACAGGCTAATGTTTGTTCCCTAACAATGTGGGCCTAACAAAACTAGTAATATGTCAAAACTCCAATGTCAACCTCGTCAATGATCCCTTTTTGTCTAAGGTCCATGTTGGCTACCATAGTTTGAGTCGTCAGATCATTGACCCTCCAAGAGTAATAATCCATGTGATCAGTCAACTGCAAGACAATGTTCAAGTACATCTATCCCTTGATCAAATAAATTCTTGTTCATGACCTCCCGCTATTCCAACTGAATGGTTGGCACAACCGTATTGGAGTCATCGATATGTATGTTGTTATTGGATATTCTAACACCTTACTAGAGTCCCAAAACTAACTTTGTTTTCAATGTGTGAGGATAAGAGCCATCGGTACCGTCCTCTCTGATCAGATATGAAGTATGCTCAACTACACACATGGGTTTCGTTTATATATCGTATTTCCGAACGCCTTATAAACATTTTTCTTTGATAACGTAACGATATGTCCTGAAGATGAAATATATAATCTCACTCATTTAGTTATAACACTGCGACGGTTAACGCCCTATACTTTCCTAGTCATAGCATAGCATTCCGAGGGCATCCCCAAAACACGATATCCAGGTGAAGTCGAGAGCTCTAAACTCCTGATCAACCAATCATTTTCAAGATGTTTTCCCCAACGTCTTTACCCTCAGCCATCTTGCAATTGAACACATGTTCTGTGATGGTGTTTCGAGAAGTCCTTGAGTTTTCACCATACAACGCTTTCAAGTGTAAGAGCATGCTGCACACATTCATCATGGAATAACTATGTTGCAGCTCATTGCTCATAGATGCAAGCGTATAGCCCTTGACCTGTGTCTCGTCATTTAACCATTGTAAACACTATTTTCCTCGTCGCTGAATTTGGTCCCTATGAAGAGTGTGATCGTCTCGCAAACAGCCAAAAAATAA
Organism: Linderniella brevidens; assembly: GCA_004919715.1. Classification (NCBI taxonomy): domain Eukaryota; kingdom Viridiplantae; phylum Streptophyta; class Magnoliopsida; order Lamiales; family Linderniaceae; genus Linderniella; species Linderniella brevidens. Next base: position 4,524,716 of record SWDC01000158.1, read on the forward strand.
CATTTATCACCTTTCTAAATACGATTGTAGCTGAAGTAAGGATCGTCCCCACAGGAAAAATGAATGATTTATTTTGAGTTCAAAATTGGATCAAATATTATTTAGTAATAAGGATGGTTTTCATTGCTAAAAGTTTTAAGCAATGGTAAATGAAAAGAGATACTAACAATGATAAAATAATAGTTAAACAAATTATTTTCTATCTTGATTCAATTAAAGTGATCATCGATCAAATAATATCATGTAAACACAAGTGTAGACAATTAAATTAAATTGTCTATTAAAATTAACTTTTTTGGAATTTACTAAATTAATTTCAATAAATTACAAAATTCAATTAATTAATTTGCTATTTTTTAGATTTATAAAATTAATCTTAAATAAACAAATAACTAATTTAATTAATAAATCAAACCAATAAATGATGATATTATAATCCTTTTATACAAAACTCTATATAAAGTAAACATTGTAGGGATTTGTTCATTATGTTAAGAGAATCATCTAATATGGTAAAATTAAATCAAATCAAGTCAAATATGAAGAGATTCGACAAAAGGCAAAGAATCAATAAAAACAAAATAAATATGTAAAAAGAAATCAAATCGACGCGTATAAGTTCAAGGCTTCAGAAGTTCGCAAAACCATAAAGAAGAACGAAGCGAAAGAACTTCGGGAGACGATAAAGACTTTTACGGCATTCGAAATCAAGTCCTAAATTTGAAGATTCGAAGGTCAGCAACGAAGGTTAGAATCGGCGATGAAGATTCGATGATCAGCGACGAAGGTTTGAAGCTCGAAGGCAAAGGTTCGAAGCTCGGCGACGAAGATCCGAAGATCTGCGACGAAGGTTTGAAAATCGACGACGAAGGTTCAAAGATCGGTGACGGAGTTTTGAAGATCGATGATGAAGGTTCGAAGATCGGTGGCGAAGATTCGAAGACTCGAAGATAAAGCCCGACGAACGAAGATTAATACTCAAAGATCAAAGATCAAGAAACAAAACATGAAGATCAAGACTTGAACAAAACCGAAAATTGAAGCTCAAGCTCAGAGATCAGAGATCAGAGATCAAGATCAAGACTTTAAGCCGGAAGATCAAGATCAAGACTCAAGCTCAAGACTTGAATCCCGAAGATCAAAAGTTGAAGTCCGAAGGTCAAGACTCAAAAATCAAGATCAAGACTCGAGCTCAAGACTTGAAGCCTGAAGATTAAGACTAAAAGATCAAGATCAAGACTTGAGGATTGAGATCGACAAATCTGCACATCAAATCTCGATGGCATTCACCAAGTCCAAGTGTTAACTTCGTGATCAAGCTCAAAAGCCCACGAAGATCATTCAAGAAAGTCCCTTCCACAATTCAAGCCCAAACGTTGAGTTCGTGATCAAGCCAAAGGCCCACGAAGAAATGTCTGAGAAGATCTCTTTGCCTAAAATTTGAAGAAGTCTTCATGATTCGAGATCAAGCCCGAAGGCCCACAAAAAAACGTTCAAAAAGGCCAAAAATTCAAATTTTGAAGAAACGGAGGAACAAATAGACATTGAACTCGCTAAACTATATTAAAGTTGAATTAATTCCATTTGTACTATTTATCTTGAATATTCAATTTTCGAATTAAATAAGATACGCTGCAACAAGCATAATCGGTTAAAGTTATCGACAAATGCCTAATAACGAATCCTTTTTACTTCCTCGGTAATTAAGAGACACCATATAAGTTCTCTTACCAAAAGATAATGTAGGTTACCATACACCTCAACGATCAACAATGGGGGAATCTAAAAAGGGATTTTGCGTGAGTTATACCTTGAGTGTGTGTTCAGTACGTGTTCTTGGCGAGAGCGAACTGTAGCGATGCAATGTTCAAGGAATATTCTATTTGATTCACACGCATTAACGCGTAGGGTTTAGATATTTATACATTTGAATATTTATAAACCCTTGGGCCCCTACTTGGCCCATTACAACCACTAGCAAATCACTAGACCCCACATTTTGGACTCTTGTTCACTTAATAAAGAAATTAGAAGACTTAAACTGAAAAAAAATATATTGGACACATTAATATATCTAACAATCTCCCCTAAGTGTCCAAATACAAATAATGTCTTATTGTCTAAGTCTCCTATTTCTTCTTTTCTTTCTCGAGCACGGAGGAGGTAGAGGTTCCCTGTGAGCGAAGAACGATTTCGTGAATCCAAGAGCGATATCGTAATGTCTTACGTCGTTTCTGGGTGCAGAAAAGTATAGCTCTCTCCGTGGCTTTCTAAGGGTTCTCTGGTGTTGCGAGGTTGAGTCAGGTTGACCTTCCTCATGTTGCTTTACAAATCCATTCGTAGATCATGAACAACATGGTATTGGACTTGTCTTAGCATGTAACGCTTGATCCCTTCGAACCCTTTTCTTCGTTCAGGCGTGTTGAGGGTGAAGTTATGATACATGCAAAATATTTGGTAGATTTCGCCCATTGGAAGGTAGGGGAGGTCGACTTCCGTGATCTTCTCTACGGCCTTGTTGTTAGGTCCTATTTTATCAACTAACGATTGAACCAAGCATGGATTCTAGATATTCGAATATGAAATCTAGAGAATTACCTTCGATCGAATATCGAGTTTGAAGATCGGGAGAGAAACGATTATAGAGTGGAAGTTTTCGATTGTATTTCTCTCTCACATGCACGCGGTCAAGCGAATTCTACGCTATCTCAAAAGAACTCCCACCTTAGGGTTATGGTATCCAAAAGGCACTGATTTTAGATTAATTGGCTATACGCTGATTATGTAAGGTGTCGAATGGACATGAAAAGCACGTCTGGCGGACCACAATTCTTGGGCGATAAGTTTAGTTGCTGGTCCTCAAGAAGCGAAATTTCGTATCAACTTTGATGGCCGAGGAGGAGGCTGTCAGTTGTTGCTCACAAGCGAAATTGCGTATCAACTACGCGACTACGAGTTTGAATTTAATAACATTCTCATTTACAGTGATTCTAAAAGTGCTATTGCCATTACTTGCAATCATGTTCATCACTCACGCATGAAATACATAGATATTCGCTATCATTTTATAAAAGATCATGTATAAAAATGCATTAAAGATATGTATTTTGTAAACACGGAGCTTCAACTTGCCGACTTATTCACTAAGGCATTGGATGAAAAACAATTCCAATTCCTTATCGCTAAGTTAGGCATGTTGAATCTCAATCTTGCTTGAACTATGCTTCACATGCTCTATCATGTTTCATATGATAATCTATGTGCTTCTTGATATTCTTTGTTATATCTTGCGTGATTTTATTTCTCAAATATGTTTAATAATAATAAAAAAATAAATATATATAAATATACTATAGTATAATAATAATAAAAAAACGGTGGATGACTATAATTTTGTTCATTTTGATTTACTTACAAAAATATTTCTATGATACATGCTCACTTATTTGCTAAAAAATTCATGTGACATTCTTTTGCCCAAAGAGCCTAGTGTGGTTCACTAGACACAAAGCCACATTATATATGTGAGAATTTGAGCCTCAATATTTTCAAAGGATTTATCCTTGAGTGTGTCACACTTCAAATGCTTATCTCTTGATTTGTGCTTTGTGGGATGTCACTTCGATCTGGAACAAGATAGGTAAGCATGAAGATGTGTTTCATCTTCTTCCGCTCCTCCCAGTGAAAAATCCTCGTAGATTTAGCTCGTTCAGCTTCTTAATACAGTTTGGTGCTCGCCGGATCTGCTTTCTTATGTCTTTAGCTCGGACGGTCCCCTTTGAAAGACGTGGAGGGGTGTACGCTCGGTGTCTTATCATCTCTGATAACTCTGGGAGCTCGGCATTGTAGTCCTCTCCTTCTTGAAGTTCTTTGTCTTCAAGCAGAACTAGATCAACCGAGGCTTGTTGTAAAATGTTTCTGACGTTGGAGAGGCGAGCTTGAGCAGCTTCCTTTGGTTCCCAATGCATCAGCAATTTCTCGCTCAAGAAAGTGTGGGCACACGTGCTTCAACCTCGGGCTCAATAGTCGCCGCCTCAGGCTTCTGAACCTCAGCTTCGGGCTCTTGTGCCTCCAAAGGTGGTTCTTGACTGATAGGCATCGGAGCGGGGTCGGTGGACCGAACCATGGCCTCCGTGATGGAGTTGTTCTGGTAGTAATCTTGATATGCTTCATCGGAATGGTCTGCGAGACGTAGGAGCTCCAACGGGATCGGCATTGGTTGGATTGCCAAATCTGATGCCTTCGGATTGTGGAAGAACCGCAGCCTCGACGGTGTATATCCTCCAAGAGGTGGTAGGCGGGGAATCTCCGGATGAACTTCCATTAGGTGAGAAATCAGCACTGGGAACCATCAGACGTAAGGTATAAACTTGGCCTTCGACTTGGTCTTCCGTTGATGCATTTGGTCCGCCAGATCATTTCAGATGAGCTGGGCTACGTCATAGTGTTTGGATAAGACGACTCCATGAATGATCCGTAGTATGTTCCCTTTCGCCGTATCAAAGCTCGAATGCTTCGGGGAGAGACACTTGTTGATGATCCCAAACAAGGTCCTCCATGGGTGAGGGATCTCGTTGTTCTTAAAGTTTGCAAGCTTTGTCAGCGGTGGCTTGTATCCCATCCGAAGCATGTCGGCAACGATCTCCGCATCCGATGGTAGGGGATCATAGACGTCGTGATGCGGTAGATCAAGGACTAAGGCCAGAAGATCCTTTTTTATGATGACGTTCTTTTGGTTGATATTCGTTGTGTAAGCTACGTCATCGCCCACGATATGGCTCTGCATGCATCCCCAGAATTGCTGGAGATACACCATCCGAACTGATGTCGTCATTGAGAGCTGGCCATAGTGGATGCCCTTTGAGAATTGAGATGATGACATCATCGGGGCATCGGAAGGTTGCTAAGTCCAGCTGATAATTATTGTCGTGGACTGTTAGCCAAGCCTCGGACGGATAGATGTAAGAGTATTCTTGATGAGCCATCTCTGAAAAAAATTTGAATAATAATCATTAGTTTAGAAAATTCAATTCAAATGAAAGTTTGTGTTGAGTAATTCAAATTTTTTATCACGCACACATCATTAAATTTGAAAATACTTGCATTTAACCTTGATTTAGTACGCGCAAACAGTTTTAACTTAGAAAAGATTTTGAACGTGTATACTGTTTGCGGCGCATTTTTATTTGAAAGGAACTTTATTCAAACGCTATGTTTTATGATCGAATACAAACTTATCGAAGACGAAAGTTTGTCGCCGCTAGGTTTTACGATTGCTTATCGAAAACTCAAGGTTTTCGCGGCTGAATTTTGCGATCGAATAAAACTTATCGAAAACTAAAGTGTTTCGTCGCGTAGTTTTACGATCGAATAAAAAGTTTTCGAAAAACTTAAGTTTTTCGCCGCGTAGTTTTGCGATCGAATAAAATTTTATCGAAAAACTAAAGTTGTCGCCGCGTATTTTTACGATCGAATAAAATTTTATCGAAAAGCTAAAGTTTTTCGCCGCTAAGTTTGATGAAATTCATCACTTGACTCCTCGGATGAGCTCAAAATTCTCTGTAACACTTAGAATGAAACATGAGAAGTTGTAATTGCAAGTAAATCATATATGAGATAATAGCAAATATTCATGTAAGCTCCCCTCAACAAGTGCACATATAATGTTTTGATAATTTAGCATATATGCACATATTCAACAGAATATGGATATGAAAATTTTAAACAATATATGGCATAAGCAAAAATAACATATTTAATCAATTCAGCGTAGATTCATGATCCCATAATCATATATATGAAAATTTGCGTTTACATGTATTTTCGAAGTAGCTCCCTCTTCGAGCTCGAACTCGACGGTGGTTTTGAGCACGCACGAGGAGGTGCCCGAGCCCCCGCCACCGAATTCGGGATCGAGGTAACCCCCTGTAAGGACCCGACTAGAAAGAGATTCGAGGAAGACGATGAGTAATTGGCTTGCACACTGACTGTCGGAAAATGAAGATAATTGGGCTGTGATGGAATGGGTTTAGACTTTGTTTGCATTGGGCCGTTCACTCATTAGCATCTTAATATTTTAGCCTAATATAAGTACTGTATCTTACGTTTATTTGGTGGTAAGCAAAATGAATTAAGTTCTATCTTCTTCTCTAATTCTCCTCTGTATCTCTCTCGATCCCCCCTCTCACTATCTCTTTCAGCTGTCTCTATATCAATTTCTCGTCTCGGTTGTCCTTCTATCATTTCTCTACGATTGTCCCTCGATCGTTTTACACAAAATTACAAAATAAATAGACATTCCATTCCCGCACACCAAGGCTCGACTAAAAGCTTAAATAAGAAACCGATCAAATATCGATCGGGATCTTACACCCCCTACAACACCTCAACCTCCTTCACCCTCCTCGCATCGTTACCAGTGTGTACTTCTCCTTGTACGATGATGTCGGCGATTTCATCCCAGATACGCTCGCTGTTCTTATATATATATATATATATATATATATATATATATATGCGGGGGCAATGATTATTTTAAATTAATATTATTATAATTTCCGACCTGGGGTTACGAAGAACTCGATGACATCCCTAGGACAAGGTCGATTCTTCTATACAGATGAGGGAGCGATTCCCCCACTATCTTGCTCAGCTCTAGGCTGCCCCACAGCTTCCATGTCTCGTCGGATGCTACGCCGACCTGCTGTTTGTTGAAAAAGGAGGAAGGAAATAAAAGTAATAAATCTATCGATCTCAGATAAGCAAAGCTCATCATTGGTCAAGTACAAATTTCGACAATTAACAAGATAAGGCAGAAATCTCCTCTTACCAAATCAGGACCGAACCTAAACATGACAACAAGATTAAATGAGTATCCATCAACCAGTCAAAATCATGAAGAAGATATGGACTTAGTTGAAATTAGGGACAACGACTATAATGCCGATTATGTAATTTATTCCTATTGTGTAATTCGTCAGCCTCTACAAGAGGCTCGATCTGTACCAAAGCATTATGCGGTGAAATACATACCAAGTTAATATTATATTCTTCACATTTTAACATGGTATCAGAGAAGTCGATATAAGCACGTTCAAAAGAGCTCAAGCCTATCATGGCAGAGAAAAATAAAAATACAGATCAATCTTACTGACTCACAACGTCATTAGTGAATGGCAGAAACTACAACCCGTGGACTCGAGCACTGACCATTAATTATGGGCGTAGCTCGTCTTTTTGTTAGTGTATGACTAGTTAGTAAATATATCATGTATAGAGGTATATATACTATGTACACAACAAAAATCTATAAAAAAGAATTTCAGAAAATTCACAAAGCATAGAATTCACATTCCACAGAGAGAAATACAATCGAAAACTTCCACTCTCTAATCGTCTCTCTCCGATCTTCAAACGTGATATTCGACCTAAGGTAACTTTCGAGAATTCTTATTCGAATATCTAGAATTCATGCTTAGATCGATCGTTAGTTGATTAATTAGGACCTAAGAATTGGTATCAGAGCAGATCGTGATCGTTTTTGGATTGAATTTGCTATTCTTAGATCAAAATTATTTTCCAGATTTTTCGATCGAAAACTTATGTGAAATGCATTTTGATCTACGTGCTTAATTTTGAGAAGTTTGTTGATGATCATGCTGCTAAAGTGATAGATTATATGTTAGGAATGAATTACGTACTGATTTCAATCGCTTAAAACATCGGATTATTTCAGATTCTCGATTTCGATCGATATTAGTGTTTGCGATTGAGTTTTGAATACGGTTTGATTTTCTTCATAATTGATATATTTGGTTGTAAAACGTGGTTAATCTTGTGTTTATTCATATTCAGAACTCATATTCGAGTGATAATCCATAATCTCAGCATCCAACTTGAGTTTTTCAGTTGAATCTGGATTTTTACTGTTCCATTGAACTCGAGTTGTTTTCTTTGATCGTTTTTTATCGAAAAACTTGGCTCGAAAATTTTTTTTCGAATAAGTTTATAGGCGAAAATTTTTTCGATACTCGCACTGTTTTCGTGAGTTTCACGCATATATAAGACCCGAAAAACTTCATTTTCGATAATTAGTTTTTCGATTCACACATAAATATCTTTTTCGAGCGTAACAAAGCGTAAACTTTTTCGACGAATATTGTTTTCGCTAGACAAATATCTACTTTTGACAAGAAACACTTGCAAAAGTTTTTCGATCTCAAATTTTTCGATCATCTAAATTTTCGAGTCAAAATTGAGCGAAAACATATTTCGATCGAATATTTCACACTCGAAAAACTTTTATTCAACATTTGAGTCAAACTTAACGAAATTTTTTCGTTCGAGAAATAATTTTCGATAAACATACCTCGAAAAACTTAAACTATCGAAAATCTTTTTCGATTATAAGGATCGAAATTTTTCAAATCGAAAAATTTTATTGCTCGAAAAAAATTTCGATTACTGAACTTTCAAACACACACACACATATTTTACACTAATTATTTTTGGAAATCAAAAATCGTAATTTTCAAAACTTACGAAAAAATATTTTTTTAATCTTTTCGATACTCAAAATTTTCGATAAAAAATTCAAAATTCTTTAGTGGATTTTGACGTATCAATTCTCATCAAATATTTTTCGCAATCAAAACAGTTCGTTTTTAAAACCGAAAAATAGGTCCGAAAAGGAAATTGCCTAAAGCGAACCAAACATTACTAACATGTTTGTCACTTGTGAAGCACTTTTACCAACTCAAGTCCAAACTTTCACGAGTACCTACAAATCAACTACTACAATGGATGCTTACTCACTTGGAAACGATGTACGTACTCCAATTTTACGAAGAGGCGAATACACCGTATGGAGAAGTCGATTCATGAACTTCTTGGAGACAAAAGATAAGCTACAAATTTGATAGCTTCTCTTCAAGAAGGACCCGCTTAATTTTGGCTTATCCAAGAAGGCGATGTCACAAATAATCCTCCCATTCCTACCACTAGAAGACTCAAAATTCCTAGTGAATACACTGAGGGGGAGCGATTAAGAGCTAAAGCAGATCTCGGAGCTAAAACTTTCCTGATGCAAGGCATCCCGAATGACATCTATATGAAAATAGATAGTATATCAAGTGCGAAGGCTATGTGGGCGAGCTCCACAAAATGATGCAACAGACCGAAGTCGGAGTCAAGGCTAAGAAAGCGAACATTCTCACCGCTTACGACTCCTTCAAAGCTAAGACGAAGGAAAATCTCTACGAATTCTATCAACGTTATTTGACTCTTCTTAACGAGATGAGGAAAATAGAAATTTTCAAGACCAATATGGAGGTCAATATCAGTTTTCTTTCTTCTCTTCAACCGGAGTGGAAGAAAATATCCATGCAAATCCATCAAAATAAGGATTTGGACGAACTGGATATCCACGCCGTATTTGACAATCTCGCTCAACACGAGGAAGACATTAGCGAGATACCAAAAGAACAAAAGGGCAAACAGATCGAAGACTCAATAGCTCTAGTTTCGGAAAGAAAAACTAGTCGATCTCGTAAAGATAAAAGCATCAAATTTCCGAAATCTTCCGAATATGAAGACGAATCAGAATCGGATTCCGAGCCCGATATGAAAGAGTTCAAGAAACAATTGGCTCTCATTACTAAAATGATGAGCAAAAAGTTCTACAAAAAAAAATCCTCCTCCTCGGCTAATAGACTTCGGACCTCAAGCTCTAAGCACAAGGAAAGACCGGTTGAACCGTCATAATTCAAAAACGTCAAAGAGCCACAAAAATGCTATAATTGTGGAAAGACAGGGCACTTCACCAGAGAATGTAATCTTGCAAAGAAGAAAGACGCCAACTACTACTCCAAGAAATTTCAACTAACTAAACAAAAGGAAGCTGGAGTAACTCTGATGGCCGAACAAGAGCACTGGCTAGAAGACATAACGGATTCTGACAACGACAATCTAGCTCTCATGGCATTTCTTGACGATGCCTCAAACGAAAACTCAACGAGGAGGTCCGACGACGAAGAAAAAAAATCAACCTCATCTCAAGAGGTAACTACACCCGATTCTACATTATTAATCATGACAACTTAAATATATTAACATGAAAAATGAGCGGAAAAGTACAAAAGAATTAGAGAGAGACTAGCCCTTAGTGAAAATAATTTCCAAAAGCAACTAGATAAGAAAATTCACCTAGAAATTCTCTTATCTAATGCTAAGGAAACAATAACGAGTCTTGAATCTAGGTTAGCTACTTCTGAGACAAAAATCAACGACCTTAATAAGACTCTTAACGATAGTCGGAGAGATTTAGAAATTTCTAGAAATAATTTTAAGGAAATCTCTGACGAACGTAAGAAGCTTTACTCTAGGATTAAGACTTTAGACGATCTTCTAACAAAAAGGGGGACAAACGGATCAGACTATTTTTCTAAGTCAACCTCATGAAATAGAATTTTATAATCCTATAGAAGGCTTAGGTTTTAACAATCCCTGTAACTTGAAAAAGGTAAATGTCAAACAATTATATGATATCAAGTACATGGGTTTAGGATTAACTTCTTTAATGACTTTTACTAACTCTTCCGAAATAAATGCCTTAGAAGAATCCAAAAGAAAAGCCACAAATAGGACTAACATCCCCCTTGACTACACCGATTTCAATAATAGTTACAAGACACGGGAAATAAATATGTCTAGTGATTATAATTCATTATATCCTTTAGAATATCTTCCTAAAGATAAGGAAGTAAATAATGATCATTCTAAAAATTCTACTTTCTGTTATATTCCCGCTATTATTAAGAAAATAGTTGTTCTGAACTCTTCCCTAAAAACAAAAAGAAAGAATTTTAAAGCAGAAAAGAATGAGCTTTTATTAGAGATTTCTATTATAAAAAATTCCTCAGTTTTAAAATCTTGTCCTGATAGAACAAATTTAAGAAAACATCTCCCATTACTTTACAAAATATTTTAAAAGAAGAATAATTTTCTTTAAAAAAACGTAAAGGGAGGAAAAGAGTCCTTAAATGCTTCAAAAGCGAAAAAGATCTTTACTAATTCTTTTTCTACTCCATCCACGGGTAGAGTAGTTAAGGAGATGAAACATGCAAAGAAGAGAGTGCCTAGCACAGAATTTAAGAAGAAAAATTATAGAAATGAATTATTTTCAAAACTTTCTTCTGTGTCAAAACCTAAGGAGACTCGTAAGAAGACAGTAGTTTCTAATTTTCATGTTGTTGCTTCAACTTATGCTTTAAAGTCTATTAATTTTGAAAGCACAAATATTGAACTCGGCTCCACTTCAAAAACAAAATTCATCAATAAGACAAATGCAAGTCTTAAGTCTCGTATGAGACACGACCCGGCTATTAAGCAAGCTTATAGCTCGATACACTCTTGCCCACATCTAAGTTACCAGTCCAAGTACACTCGGCTAAACACCTTAGGAGACTAGCTAGAGAAAAAATTTTCTCATGCACTAAGACTGATAAGACATTTGTCCGAGCTGAAATTTAATCTCCCATGTAAGGTTCACCCTCAATGGGTTCCCAAGACACCATCTAGGCCAACGCAAGCCAACAAGGCCAAGTTGCCTAAAGAGGTACCACTTAAACCAACTACTTCTAAGTTGGTTTGGGTACCGAAGAGCACCAATGATTTAGGAACAAAAAATGAACAAACCTTACCTACTAAATCTGCTAATCCGAGAGGACCCATTAATAAGTGGGTACCTAAGACTCTCTAAAACCTTTCTATGCAGATCCATCATGTGTGGTACCTAGATTCTGGTTGCTCCACACACATGACGGGAAATCAAGAACTGTTGAGCAACTATCAAGACCGGTACAACGGAAAAGTCAGATTCGGCAACAACGATTCAGCTCCAATACTAGGCTTTAGAGATATGCTTCTGAAGAATCTGATAATCAAAGATGTCTCTTACGTCCACGGTCTTAAACACAACTTGTTCAGCATAGGACAATTCTGCGATAAAGGGTTTCAAGTGGTGTTATTAGCTGATCAGTGCAGAATCTTAAATAGTCAGAATCAAGAACTTCTTACAAGATCTCGAAGATATAATCTATACACCATCAATCTGACAACAGTACGACCTTCGACAGCTGTTTGCCTCATCTCACTGACTACAATCAAGAGGAACAACTTATGGCATCAACGTCTGTCTCATCTAAATCTCAAAGCTCTTCACAAGCTCTTTATCAAAAAGTTGGTCAATGGTCTACCAACTATTTCCCTTCATCGAGAGCAACAATGTCCGACTTATCAATGGGAAAAATGAAGCGAGCGTCACACAAATTCAAGCAAGTAGCTTCCACATCTCGACCTTTGGAATTACTACACTTGGACCTTTGTGGACCAATGCGAACACAAATTATCAACGGTCGTAAGTATGTGCTAGTAATTGGAGACGATTGTTCTCGCTACACTTGAACAAGATTTCTCCGAACTAAAGATGAGATTCGAGACTTGATAATAAGCTTTGTGAATATAACTCAGAATCTCCTGCAAAAGAAGATCCAAGTAATTAGGACTGACAATGGGACTGAATTCAAGAATCAGCGTCTCAGCAATTACTATCAGTCACTTGGAATTATTCAACAATTTTCAGCCGCTAAAATGCCTCAACAAAATGGCGTCGTAGAACGGAAGATTGGGCTTTAGTTGAAGCTGCAAGAACAATGCTAATACATTTCGGTCTCCATCACCTTCTATGAGCTGAAGCAGTGAATACAGCGTGCTTTACGCAAAATCAGACAATTATTCACAAATCCATTGAAAAGACGCCATACGAGATAATAAATCAAAAGATTTCGAATATCTCTTTCTTTAGAGTCTTCGGGTGCAAATGCTTTGTGGCCAACGATCAAGAGCATCGAAGCAAGTTCGACCCTAAAGCATTTGAAGCCGTCTTTGTTGGATATTCATCAAATCTAAAGCCTACCGCATCTATATCAAGTCTTCTCGTACAATTTTAGAAAGCTACAACGTCACTTTTCAAGAGGTGACCGAATTGGCTTTTGAACAAAACAGTTCAGAACCCATGCTTATAGGTGTGTTGGCACAAAGTCAACAAATTCCGACAACATCTACCTCATCGTCAGAAAAAGCAATTCCTGCTGATTTGGAAGATTTGGATTTTCTATTTGAACATTTTTATCGGAACGAGTCTCAAATGCCTGCTTCGTCTCATTCTATACCAAGCAGCGACCTTCCCCTTCTACGGTGGAAATTACAATTGAGATTCTCAACCCTCAAACTCCAACAAATGTTCCAGGTTCTCCAAATTATGAATCTTAAACTAGTGTTGCAGCTCCTACTAAATGAATTTCCCTATTACGAATGATAAGCCTATCAATTTAGGATGTCTCGACCTACATATCAACGATGGATCTACTTCGGTTCTTCCTCATGAACGCAAGTGGACTCGAGCTCATCCTGTCGATCAAATAATTGGTGATCCTTCAAGTGGAGTACGCATTAGGACATCTGCACATAACGGACTATTCACGTGCTTCTTAAGCCAAAACGAACCACTTATGGTATCGAAGCCCTTAAAGACACGGATTGGGTGATCGCAATGCAAGATTAACTCAACCAATTCGAGCGTCTACGAGTTTGGACACTAGTTTCTCGACCGCATGGCAAAACAATTATAGAACTAAATGGGTTTTCAAAAATTAGAAGAACGAGAACGGTGAAATTATCAGGAATAAAGCACGACTCGTAGCCAAGGGGTACAATCAACAAGAAGGCATTGACTACGACGAGACGTATGCCCCGGTTGCTCGTATCGAAGCTATTTTGGCATACGCGGCTCATAAAGACTTCAAAGTCTATCAAATGGACGTAAAAACCGCCTTTCTCAACGGTATGATGTTCTGAGCGAATTTCTAGTCAACTCCAACTTTATAAGAGGTACAATCGATACGACACTTTTCATCAAAAAGCAAGGCGAGGACTTGATGATCGTTCAAGTTTACGTCGATGACATCATCTTCGGCTCGACAAATGAACGACTCTCAGAAATTTGGTGATATGATGAAGACAAAATTCGAGATGAGCTTAATGGGCGAACTCCAATTCTTTCTTGGATTACAAGTCAAGCAACTCGAAGATGGAACTTTCATCAGTCAAACCAAGTATATCCGGGATATTCTAAAGAGATTTAATCAAGAGAAGAGCACACCTATGAATACTTTCATGTCAACAAACTGTAAATTGGATGCTGATCCTTCTGGCAAGGCAATCAACATCACCACATATCGGAGTATTATCGGATCTCTTCTCTACTTAACGTCAAGCCGACCCGACATCATGTTCGCCACTTGTCTTTGTACTCGTTTTCAAGCTGACCCGAAGGAGTCCAACATGCACGCGGTCAAGCGAATTCTACGCTACCTCAAAGGAACTCCCAACTTAGGGTTATGGTATCCTAAAGACACAGATTTTAGATTAATTGGCTATATTGACTCTGATTATGCAGGTTGTCGAATGGACAGAAAAAGCACGTCTAGCGGAGCATAAAATCTAGGCGATAAGTTGGTCTGCTGGTCCGCAAAGAAACTGAATTGTGTGTCAACATCGACGGCCGAGGCGGAGTACGTCGCGGCTGCCAGCTGTTGCTCACAAGTTCTATGGATGCGGACGCAACTACGCAACCACGGGTTTGAATTTAATAACATCACATTTACAGTGATTCTCAAAGTGCTATTGCCATTACTTACAATCATGTTCATCACTCACGCACGAAACACATAGATATTCGCTATCATTTTATAAAAGATCGTGTAGAAAAAGGCCTATAGATATGTATTTTGTTAAAACGGAGCTTCAACTTGCCGACTTATTCACTAAGGCATTGGATGAAAAACGATTCTGATTCCTTATTGCTAAGCTAGGCATGTTGAATCTCAAACTTACTTGAAATGTGCTTCACATGCTCTATTATGTTTACATATGATATTCTATGTGCTTCTTAATCTTCCTTGCTATATCTTGTGTGACTTTATCTTTCAAATTTTTTTAGATATATAAACAAAAAGATAAATAAAAATAACATAGTATATATAATAATAATAATAATAATAACATAAACTAAAATAAAAATGGGGGATGACGATAATTTTATCTATTTTGATTTACTCACAAAAAATATTTATTTGATATATGTCTAGTTCTTTGCTCAAAAATTCATGTGACATTCTTTTATTCAAAGAGCTTCGTTTGTTTCACTAGAAACAAAGTCACATCATATATGTTAAAATTTGAGTCTCAATATTTTTATTCTTGAGTGTGTCACACTTCAAATGACTGTCATTTTATTTGTACTTCGTAGCCTCATGCTTGCTTTGTGTTAATTCGTTATGAAAATGATAAGGACAAATTAGGAAATTTCTCACTTGGCCCAAATTATCAATCCTTCACTTTTTCCACTAGAAATCCCCTTTGAACCTTCTCCAACATTCTTTTTTCTTTTGAAACCCGATTAAGCCTTCAACCTTATTCATAAGTTTCGGGGTTGCTCAATCAAGAAAAAGATGGGGAAAAAGAAGATGCACATGAACTTCTCCATTTTAAAAGAGACACATGGATCTCGCTAAGAACTTCTCCTAGATAATCTCGTATACTCCTAGAAGAGAAGCACCTCAACTTCTCCAACGATAATCTAGATCTTATACCGAGAAAACGAGAAGAGGAGCATGGCCTTGGGTTCGAATTTCATAACTGTGAACCTTCAAAAGGAACACGGTCTCGACCCGAAAACAAAAGAAGATCTCATCTCTCAAAGCTTCGTAAAGAATAAGAGACTCATCTTGAGCAAGTGCAGAAAAAAAAAAAAGAAAAAGGAGCAGAAATGATTTTCAAAAGGGCCTCTGGAATGGAAGAATTTTTAAGCTCACTAATCCTAAAAATATCCTACCCTTTTAGTCAGAGCCTAAAAATAATCATTTCAAAGTCCCTTTGATTCAAATTGATGGACTTTCACTTGGTAAATTGATTAAATATGCTACGATAACAAGTAAATTGATAAAATTTTGTTGTGCTGATATGAGTGATATATCTACTAAATATTCCCATTAAAAAATTAACTGAGTACTATGAGCGAACCATCCGAGAGTTGTCGAAATAATTCATACTATGATCTTAGAATATTAGCTTAGTTACATGATTTGACGGCAAAATTTTTGAGTGATAATATTCAAAATGGACAATCTGACCCCAAAATAAAAATATAATCGCACATTTTAAATGCATAAATACATGCATTGGTTCAGATTTGATAAAATGCGAAATTTTTTAAAAACACAAAATTTTCATATACATGATTAGTGGATCATGATCTACGCTGAATTGATTAAATGCGTTATTGTGTTCATATCGTAAATTTTCATATGCATAATGTGTTAAATATGTGCTAAATTGCCGAAAAGTTAAACGTGCATTTGCTGAGGGGGAGTTTACATGAAAATTTGTTCTTATCTCCTAAATGATTTACTTGCAATCACGACTTCTAATGTTTTTTTCTAAGTGTCACAGAGTATTTCGAGCTCATCTGAGGAGTCAAGTGTTGAATTTCATCACAATTGGGAGATAATTATATTTATTTCAGAAATACAGGGAGCTTTATGAAATAATTATTTTTGGGTACAAAAGTAAAAGATTAAATTTTTTTCATTAACCAGACCTGATTTTTAACGAAAGCCCAAGATAATTTTTCACGGCCCAAAGCCCTTTAACCTTACCTGATCGAAAAGTATTAATATAAACTTTTCGATCGAAAAAACCCATTCTCACGCAAACGAAAACGAACGCCAAACTTTTCGTATTCTCAAACTCTTCAACCGGTGATTTGAAAACTCTCTTAAATCCTCACCGATTTTATGTCAAAACTCACCGAAGTTAAACGTAGAATCCACTTTCGGTTCTTATTTTCGTTCCCAAACACACGAATCGCGACAGTTTTTCAAAATCATTCGACGAAAATTTTCAACTTCGCGACTTTTTCGACTGAAACCTCTTAAGAACTCAAAATTAATGTGTTTAGATTCGACATTTTGATTAAAAACATGATATTTGGATTCGCAATTGATTTCAATATCTGTTTATGTCAAAACTTTAGTTTTCGATTAAATTTTATTCGATCGCAAAAATAAGCGGCAAAAACTTTAAGTTTTTCGATACATTTTTAATCGATCGCAAAACTACGCGGCAAAAAACTTAAGTTTTTCGACAAAATTTTATTCGATCGCAAAATTACTCAGCGAAAAACTTTAGTTTTCGATCAATTTTATTTGAACGCAAAACTCAGCGGCGAAAATCTTGAATTTTCGCTAAGTTTTTATTCGATCGCAAAACTTAGCGTTGGAATAAATTTTCGCTCGAATAAAATCACTCTGTAAATACTTAGAAAAGTTTTCAAACTTTTTGGTCTAAGTCTTTCGATAATACACTTAAACACTTAGAAAAATTTTTGAAAAATTTTGAAAAATTTTTCTAAGTCATTTTCAATACACATAAACACTGTGTCTTAACAACAATTTGAATTAAAAATATTCAAATTTTTTCCACATTCACAATTGCTTAATACAATTTTCATATGATTATTTCAATCTAATGAACGTTATTCATTTTTGTCAGAAATGGCGCATCAAGAGTACTCCTACATCTACCCTTTCGACAGTTGGCTGACCGTCCACGACAACAACTACCAACTGGACCTCGCCACTTTCCGATGTCCTAATGAAGTTATTATATCCATCCTCAAAGGACATCCATTATGGCCAGCTCTTACCATGACTGCCTCGGTTCAATTGGTTTACCTACACCAGTTATGGGCGTACATGAAGAGTCACACCGAAGGTGATAACGTGGCATACACAACCAAAATAAACCAGAAACACGTCAACATCAACAAGAATCTACTGGCCATGGTGTTCGATCTACCGCATCACGAAGTTTACGACCTACTACCAACAGACGCGGTGATCGTCGAAGACATGCTTCGGATGAGATATAAGCCACGCTGACGAAATTGGCAAATTTCCAGAACAGCGGGATCCCACATCCATGGAGGATATTATTCGGAATCATCAACAAATGTCTCTCCCCGAAGCACTCCGAATTCGACAAGGCGAACGGAAACATTCTCAGGATCTTTCACGGAGTCGTCTTCTCGAAGAACTACGACGTGGCCCAGCTAATCTGGAACGATTTAACCAAATACGTCAAAGGGAAACGAAGTCGAAGACAAAATTTCTGCCTTATGTACGGTGGTTCCCGGTGCTGTTCTCCCACCTGATGGAAATACACCAAGAGATCCCTCGTCTACCACCCGTCGGAGGATACATACCGTCGAGGCTGCATTTCTTCTACAACCCGAACGCATCCGATCTGGCGCTCCAATCGATGCTGATACCATTGGAGCTGCTACGCCTAGCTGATCCCACCGTTGTGGCCTACCTAGACTATTGCCAAAACAATTCGATCACGGAGGCAATGGTATGGTCGTCGATCTGGCTCCGATGCCTTCACGACGCGAGTCTCCGGTGGAGACTCACGAGTCCGAAGCTGCGGGTCAGGAGATAGAAACACCGGCCATTGAACACGAAGGTGTCACTCATCAAACCACACCTCAAGCCGAATCTCCTAAAGCCACTGAATCTGATGAGGAGTGCAGACTACAAAGAAGGGGCTCACGCAGACAACAAATCTCTGCCCCATCTGCATCTACCTCTACACCAACAGCTTCGATGACATCTCCTCCACCGTCATCGGTTCAGACGACCACACAGGTTCACGTTGAACCTGTTCCAACATCGGTATCATCTCAAGGATTGGATGGAAGCCCCGTTGGACCCCCGGCATCTTCGGAGTCAACAAAGGGTCAACCCACTGAAGTGGTGACTTCTGGGTTGTTAATGGATGTCTTTGGATGTTTCGGAATCCCAAGTCCTATCATAGGCGGCACGTCAGGGATATTCTCTGACGTTGTGATAGTGGAGTGCCTCCCTAGCCCCACTCCGGCGGCACTCATACTCGTGACGGAGCAAAGATTACAAGAAGCCCTTTCTACAGCCCTCAACTCCCTCGAAGACCGGTTGATAGAAAGGATGCTACACGCCATCGAGACTTCCCGACGGGATACCGAAAAAGCACCAGTCTTAGAGCCAAGCTCCTTCCAAAACCCGCTCCCAACCCTTATCTCACCACCACTAACCACTACCATACACACTCCCATACAACCTACCTTAACCACCCCGACCCAATCCCCTTTCCTCATCAATCCATACACCATACCAATAACCCAACTTAACAACATCCTCGTATCTCGCCTACTAGCCCTTGAGACAAGGACCCCAGCTGATGAGAATCTCTACCGACGGCTAGTAGATGAACCCGAGCCGCTTGCTCAAATGCATTGCCGAGAAGAAAGCTCTCGCACGAAGCGAAGACATGACGATCCCAATGATCATGATCGTCATGAGGGTAAGAAACGGAAAAAGACCACAAGAAGCGGTTGTGGTCACAGTCGCGAGAAGCCATCCTCGACTCGTGAAGCTGGAGGTTCATCCACCAACCCATCAACCACACAACCCGCTAACACCCGCCAGCAAACAATCACCATATCCACCACATCCCACACACAAACACTACCTCCAACTCCCAAAAGTCCAAACTCAATCCCGACCTCCAACCTCCAAAATCGATCTAAAGCTGTCGTCTATGATCCACTTGCAATCGTATATGACTACATTTTAAACAAGGAGTGGTTGACGCATTGAGAACCAGAGGAAGCTGCTCAAGCCAGACTTCCCAACATCAGATACTTTATGCAGCAAGCTTCGGTAGATTTGGTGCTGCTTGAAAATGAAGAACTTCAAGAAAGTGAAAACTTACAACTTCGAACTCCCTGAACTATTAGAGATGATTAGGCACCGAATCGACACCCCTCCTCGCTTATTAAAAGGGACTGTCAGAATCGAGATGCCTTGAGAGAACGTACGGATTGAAGTTCCGTTCATTAAAGACATAAGGAAGCATATTTGGAGGGCTAACCGGATCAAGAAGCTAGATGAGCTTAATTTACGGGGCATCTCTCACTATGAAAAAAAAAAAGATGGAGCACATCTTCATGTTGACCTATCTCGGTCCGGATCGAAATGGCATCACAACGGATCAGCTTAGAAGAAATTTCAGGAACAAGCCACCGATCCTCCAACTCGTGGGTTAATTGCACACGATTGGAAGCTTTCCAACCCCGATCTACCACATCGAGCGAGCGGACAACAACCACACTCGAGAGGAGATAGACGAAAGCTATCTGCCGTTCCTTCCACCAGACAAAGTATATCGTCTATTCCAGATGTATAAGAGAAAATATCAGACACCCATTGATAATGAAGGAAGGACTCGAGGGGTTGAAGAGATTCATGGTGCGGCAAATCAAGTTTCACATCGCACACGACCTTCAAATCGCCGTAGAAAACAACATGAAAAAGGTCAACATGGAGTCGCCGCTCATGAAAGGCTTCCCGCTCAACGACTTCACAGAGAAGTACATCTTCAAGAAGCCAGGTCTCGCCATCACATATCGGAATCCAATTATTGGAAAGACGAGAGCGATGATGAAGTCTGAAGTACACAAATTCTGTGATGGGACGTTGAATGAGCTTCTGGATGCTATAAATGAAAGAGTGGAGCTAAGGAATGTTGTCCGACACTACATGACAGCATTGGGATTGAGAAGATCCTTCTACGCCCGACAAGGATAAACGGAACTGAAAAGAAAACAAGCACAAAGGGGGAGATTGAAGAACGTAGATCCTTATAATTAGGGGGAGATCCTTATAATTAGGGGCGTAGCTCGTATTTTTGTTAATGTAAGACTAGTTTGTAAATATACCATGTATAGAGGTATATATACTATGTACACAACAAAAATCTATACACAAGAATTAAAGAAAATTCACAAACAATAGAATTCACATTCTATCGAAAACTTCCACTCTCTAATCATTTCTCTCTCTCGATCTGCAAACGTGATATTCGACCGAATGTAAATTTTGAGAATTCTAATAATCTAGAATTCATGCTTAGATCGATCGTTAGTTGATTAATTAGGACCTAACAAATAAAAATAACATCCTTAATCTAAAACCTTGTCAACCCCAAAAAAGAGTCACAATTCAATTCATGGGATATGGATTTCCAAGATTTTCTTTAAAAATTAACAAATGTTTTATATATCCCAAACTTAACTACAAATCTATCATCTATTGATAAAATAATCAAAGACCTAAATTATAATATTATTTTCTCACAAAATAAAGTAATATTTCAGGACTCAATATCTCTGAAGATCATTCATTGGTGAAGGACATCAAGAAAACGGACTATATATAGTTAAAATATATAATAAAGCATTCCAAATCTCTACCGATGATAGTCTGCTTCAGCATAGAAGATTCGGACATCCATCTGATAGAGTTCTAAATAAATTTTTTCCTTTTAAAAGTTTTGATTCGAATAATTGTGAAATATGTAAGCTTGCTAAGCAAACAAGTTACCTTTTCCCATATCTATAAATAAAACTGAAGGATTTTTTGATTTAATTCATTATGATGTTTGGGGTCCCGCTCGTGTTGAATCTTATAATTATTTTAAATATTTTGTTACCTTCATCGATGATTTTAGCAAAACACATGGCTATGCTTATTTAAACAAAAATCTGAAGTTTTTACTTGCTTTCAAGAATTCCTTAATTTTGTCAAAAATCAATACAACGCCAGTATTAAACTTTTTCGATCTAATAATGGCACTGAATACATCAACCGAAATTTCTCTGAACTGTTTTCAAAGAAGGGGATAGTACATCAAACCACATGTATCAACACACCGGAACAAAATGGTGCATCGGAAAGGAAAAATGGACACTTGCTTGAGATAACAAGAGCACTTCTCTTTCAAAATAATGTTCCAAAAATACTCTGGTCCGATGCAGTGCTCACTGCCACTTATTTGATTAATAAATTACCAAATCCAATATTAAATAATAGAAGCCCCCTATCTATTCTTCAAAATAAGGAAATCAATTCAAACCATCTTCGCATATTTGGATGCAAATGCTTTGTGCATATCAAGAAAGGATAAATTAGATCAAAACCCAATTAAAGCGGTATTTTTGGGATATTCTTCCACAAAAAAGGTTATAAATGTTATGACCCATCAAATAAACATATTTTTCAAAAAAATCTAGATGATGAATGTGAAATGCCAGATAATATACCAGTACCAGAATTAACATCAACGAGTCAAGAAAAAAAACCCACATGCAATCGAAGAACCAACCCCACCATCAAATGAAAACGAAACTCATGGCGTACCGGAATTAGCTTCAGGGGGAGAACCTCAAGTAATTCGAAGATCTACAAGACAAACTAGACAACCTTCAAGTCTAAAGGATTTTATAACAATCAAGTATCATATCCGTTACAAGATTATATATCTTATAACAAAATCTCACCGAAATATTTAATATACCTCAGTAAAGTATCAGAAGAACAAGAATCATTCAACAATCAAGAAGCAAAACTTCAACCTACATGGCAAAAAGCTATGAACAGAAGAATTAAATGCTTTAGAGAAAACCATACATGGGACATTGTTCAACTACCAAGAGATAAAAAACCTGTTGGATGCAAATGGGTATACAAAATTAAATATAATAGCGATGGATACGTGGAACGATACAAAGCCAGGTTAGTGACTAAAGGTTTTACACAACCTATGGTGTCTGTAGCGTATTTTCTTTAATTCAAAAATCGAATATTCAAGATAAATATTACAAATGAAACTTGAAGAGAATTTAGCGGATTCAATCTCAATTATTCCTCTGATTCTTCAAAATTTGAATTTGGGGGGGACTTTTTGAAGTTTGTTCGTGGGCCTTCGGGCTTGATCACGAATCATGATGAGATTTGGTGCAGAGATATACTCGAACGCTTCTTCGTGGGCCTTTGCGCTTGATCACGAATTTTGATGAGATTCGGCAGAGAGATCTACTCGAACGCTTCTTCATGGGCCTTGGGCTTGATCACGAATTCGCTTGAGAACTTGATTTGTTGAAGGAAATTTCTTGAACAATTCTTCGCGGGCTTTGAGCTTGATCACGAAGTTTACGCTTGGGCTTGGTAACAACTTTGAGGAGAGATTTCTTAATCTTGATGTTCAAGTCTTGATCTTCGAGTCTTGATCTTGATCTTTGAGCATTGAGCTTGATCTTCGATCTTCGAGCCTTGAGCTTGATCTTCGATTCCAACCTCGGTCTTGGTGATCTTGGATCTTCAAGTCTCGATCTTCAGTCACAATCTCCGATCTTTGATTCTTGATCTTCAATCTTCGAACTTGATCTTCGTTCTTTGACCTTGATCTTCGAGCCTCGACCTTGATCTTCGAGCCTTCGCATCTTAGAACTTGATCTTCGAATCTTTGAACTTGATCTTTGAACTTCGGCCTTCATCTTCGGGCTTCGATCTTGATCTTCGAGCTTCGACCTTGATCTTCGGAGCCTTCGAATCTTAGAATTTGATCTTCGAATCTTCGAACTTGATCTTTGAACTTCGGCCTTGATCTTTGGGCTTTGATCTTGATCTTCAAGCCTTAGAACTTGATCTTCAAATCTTCGAGTCTCATCTTCGAACCGTCGAATCTTCAAATCTTCGAGCCTCGTCTTTGAACCTTCGAATCTTCAGATATTCAAATCTTCGAGTCTCGTCTTCGAACCTTCGAATCTTCAAATCTTCGAGCCTCGTCTTCGAACCTTCGAATCTTTAAATCTTCAAATCTTTGAATCTTCGTCGCCAAGCTTCGAACCTTCGTCTTCGAATCTTCAAGCTTTGTCTTCGAATCTTCGAGCTTGATCTTCGAATCTTCGAGTCTCGTCTTCAACCGTCGAATCTTCAAATCTTCAAGCCTCATCTTCGAACCTTCGAATCTTTAAATCTTCAAATCTTTGAGTCTCGTCTTCGAACCTTCGAATCTTCGAATCTTCGTCGCCGAGCTTCGAACCTTCGTCTTCGAATCTTTGAGCTTTGTCATCGAATCTTCGAGCTCGACCTTCGAATCTTCAAGCCACGCCTTCGAACCTTCGAATCTTCAAATCTTCGAGTCTCGTCTTCGAACCTTCAAATCTTCAAATCGTCGATCCTCGTCTTCGAACCTTCGAATCTTCAAATCTTCAAATCTTTGAATCTTCATCGCCGAGCTTCGAACCTTCGTCTTCGAATCTTCGAGCTTTGTCTTCGAATCTTCGAGTTTGATCTTTGAGCTTCGTCTTCGAACCTTTGAGCTTCGTCTTCGAATCTTCGAGCCTCGTCTTCGAATCTTCGAGTCTTGATCATTGAATCTTCGAACCTTCGAGCCTCGTCTTCGAACCTTCGAATCTTCAAATCTTTGAATCTTCGTCGCCGAGCTTCGAACCTTCGTCTTTGAGCTTCGAACTTTCGCCGCCGATCTTCAAATCTTCAAATTTAAGACTTGAATACGCAGAACTTTTCTGAGAGAATTATAATGCTATAAAAGTCTTATATCGTCTCTCAAAGTTTTGTATTCACTCCGATGTTCCTTGTCTTTCTGAACTTCTCAAGCTCCATATTTATAGACGTAGAGATTTTGCCAGAATGGAAAGTATAATATTTAGGTTGATTCTCTCCACATTTAATTTAATTTGATTTGACTTTCCACATTTAATTTGATTTGATTCAATGTTCCATATTTGCTTTGGTTTGATTTGATTTTCTCCATAATTGATGATTTTCTTTACTTATTTAAGAAATTTCTACAAGGATTGCCTTATAAAGACCTTTTATATAAAAGGAATAATAATATCATCATTTATGGTATGGATTTATTAATTAAATTATCTATTTATTTATTTGAGATTAATTTTATAAATCTCAAATATAGAAATTTAATTAATAAAGTTTAATCTTATTTATTGGAACTAAATTAGTAAATTCCAAAATTAATTTTAATAGAAAATTAATTTTAATTGTCTACAGTGTCGATTATCAAGAAACTTTTGCACGTGTGGCGAAAATGAACACAATTAGAATCCTCTTCTCAATAGTTGTAAACTCCTCTTGGAACCTAACTCACATAGATGTGAAAAATGCATTCCTAGAAGGTGACATTGAGGAAGAGATATACATGAAATTACCCCATGGTCACTAACTTGAAGACAATCCAAAACGTGCATGCAAACTAAACAAATCAATTTATGGACTTAAACAATCCCCAAGAGCCTGGTACGTATAAGTCACACACTATCAAAATATAGCTTCCACAAAACTACTGCGGACTCATCCTTATTCATGAAAAGAGAAAAACAAAACATAACCATAATTCTAGTATACGTGGACGGCATTATAATTACAGGAAACAATAACGAAGAAATTGAAAAGGTCAAAAGCTCTTTAAAACGCCAATTTGATATTAAAGAATTAGGCTTCTTCAAATACTTTTTAGGGATTGAAATAGCCCACTCAAAAAGGAATTATTTCTTTCTCAAAGAAAGTATACATTACACCTTTTAAAAGAAACAGGAAAACTTGCGTCAAAGCCAACAAAGACACCGATGGAATTCAACAAAAAATTTAATCACGAAGATGGACAACTAGAATAAAACATCGAACGATATCAACGACTGGTTGGGAAACTTATATATCTCACAGTCACTAGGCCTAACATATCATATGTCGTTAGTGTTGTTAGTCAATTCATGCAGGCTCCAAGATCGACGCACTTTGAAGCAATCGATCGAATCCTTAGATATTTGAAGGGAACTCCAAGCCGAGGAATATGGATGAAGAAGAATTATTCGTTGAAGATATCAGGATATGCTGATGCAGACTGGGCAAGCAGCTTTGATCGTAAATCGATGACTGGCTATTGCATGTTTGTAGGTGGAAATCTCGTTACTTGGAAGAGCAAAAAACAAAGTGTAGTAGCCAGATCAAGTGTAGAAGCTGAGTATCGAGCCATGACATCAGCATCAAGCGAGCTAGTGTGGATCAAACAAATATGTCGGACTTGGACATCGACCATAAGAGACCGATGCATCTATTCTGTGATAATTAAGTCGCGCAACACATCTATTCTATTATCCACGAACGAACAAAACACATCGAAGTTGACTGCCATTTCATCAGACAGGAGGTTCAAGAAGGGATAATAGAGACTCTGTTTGTAAGAAGCGAAAAACAACGGCAAACATATTTACGAAGGCAGTGATCACTCGAGCTTCGAGAATATCTCCATCAAGTTGGGCTTCTTTAATATATTCGAGTCCAACTTGAGGTGAGTGTTGAAGTACTAAAGGAGGAAAGAAATCAAAGTAATAAATCTGTCGATCTCAGAAAAGGAAAGTTCATCATTGGTTAAGACCAAATCTCGGCAAATAGAAGATAAGACAGAAATCTCCTCCTACCAAATCAGGACCGAACGTAAACATGGCAACAAGATTAATTGAGTATCAATCAACCATCCAAAATCATGAAGAAGATATGGACATAGCTGAAATTAGGAACAACGGCTATAATGCTGATTTGTAATCTATTCATATTGTGTAATTCGCTAGCTTCTAGAAGAGGCTCGATCTGTACTAAAGCATTATGCAGTGAAATACAAACCAAGTTAATATTATATTCTTTACATTTTAACATTGTTTAGCGCTGACCTTTGCAGAAACTCCGGTGGACGACGACATGCGTATATATGTATACTCTCGCCTTGAATTGATGATGATGCCTTCCTTTCTAGTTCTATAATTTCCTTTTATATTATGTTAGGGTAAGAATATCGTAAACGACGGTTGGGGTGCAAACACGATACTAGAATAAATAATTTATTGACGAAGACACGACGACGAATAGAAAAAGGGAGAATAATCAAGCAACGCTGATACCTAAGCGAAGCTCCCAATCGAGAGTCGAAGCTCTCGCCCAATAGCCGTAGCTACCCAAATATCCAAAATAAAACCTAATTGATAATAGCTAATATGACCCATATATATAGTAGTAGAAAAACCTAAAATATCTTAACAACTCTCTTAATGGGCTTTTTTCGAAGGGTCGGGCTCGCGTCGTCCAATATCCTCATTATGGGCCTTCTCATATAACGCCTAACATTACCACCCCCTTGAAAAACAGCCTTGTCCTCAAGGCGGGAATCTGAAAATTCGTCAAAGTACTCATCCGCCTTGAATTCATCAACCTCTGTAAGTTCTCCGTCCCCTGTTTGTTCTTCCTCACTTGCAATAAGCGTACGGAGTTCTTTCTTTGGGCATAAATGACCCTTCCCGTACGGTTGACGACAACGGAAACAAAGGCCCTTTTCTCGTAACTCATGGTAATCACTATCCGATAAGCGTTGAAACGGTCGCACACGAGCATTCAGTCCATTCGTCGTGGAAGCCGTAGTAACATGATTCTGAATAGGCGTTCGGAGATAGCGATCGGTATTATGCGGATCTCCGTTATCAAAAGGAGTGTGTAGCTGAGAAGTCGCAGGGCGTAGAATCGTGGCATGTGAAGTGAATCGAATGCTTCGAGACTGCCCCGTAGGACGCATGAGCATAGTGGCATAATCATTGTCCTTCCAAGCGAGCAATTTCCTTTCTAACCCTCGAGCCATGCGAAAGGCCTCATCCACCGAGTATGGGCTTAGAACTAGAACTTCATTAAGCAATACCGGGTGCAATCCCATTAGAAAAAAATCAAGATGTTGGTGATGTCAAATTTCCGGTAAATTTGTCACAGTCCCAATAAAATCATGATAATAATTTATAATAGGACCAGTTTGTCGAACTTCTGAGATACGCATGACAGAACTACCGTGGTGTTTCTCATCGAAAGTTGCTATGATCTCACGTTTTAAGCAGTCCCATGAAAGTAACGGCTTTGCTTTCAATGTCCAACCAATCCATTTTTGAGCGACTCCTTCCATAGCAATCATCGCGCATGGAACAATTTCAGATGCTGGGGTTTGGTTTAACATGAAATATTGATCCGCACGTGAAATCCAACCCAAAGGATCCGTGCCATCAAATGTCGGAAGCTCGACACGGCGCTGAACCATCGCCTTAAGCGTGTCGCCGGCAGCGGAGATTGAAAATGTTGCTTTGGTGGATCCCGATGATGAGGACGACAGATGACCCGGTTTTAAGAGAGCGAAAATTTCATCGATTCGTGACGTCAAATTGGATACCGCCGTGCTCAAAGTTTTGACATCATCAGATAAGGTTGTGTGGGACGTCGTCAGAATTTCGACGGTCTTCTCTAACCCCTCAAGTCGTTGATTCATTGAACGAGTCATGATCGGGCAGCGTGAACAATAAATTCGGGCAGCGTGAACAGTGATGTCGGGGGCAGCGCGAACAGTGATTTCGGATGAACAGTGCCTCGCAATGAATAGTGGATCCGGGGCAGCATGAACAGTGATGTCGGGCAGCGTGAACAGTGATTTCGAATGAACAGTGCCTCGCAATGAACAGTGGATCCTGGCAGCGTGAACAGTGACCTTGGGTGCGGTGAGCAGTCATTCCGACGATGAACAGTACGCGCGTTAATAGTCCTCTGGGGGGTTCGGCGGCAGATCGGACCAATTTGTTAGGGTAAAAATATTGTCGGTTGGGGTGCAAACACGAGACTAGAATAAATATTTTATTGACGAAGACACGACGACGAATAGAAAAAGGGAGAATAATCAAGCAACGCCGATACCTAAGCGAAGCTCCCAATCGAGAGTCGAAGCTCTCGCCCAATAGCCGTAGCTACCCAAATATCCAAAATAAAACATAACTGACAATAGACAATAGCTAATATGACTCATATATATAGTAGTAGAAAAACCTAAAATATCTTAACAACCTCTTAATGGCCTTTTTTTCGAAGGGTCGGGCTCGTGTCGTCCAATATCCTCGTTATGGGCGTTCTCGTATAACGCCTAACATATTACCCGAAATTAAAAGATAGATGATGCTGTCGTTCTTATTAAATTCCAAGATATATTTTCTGGGCTTTGCAGCGTCTTTAGCCGTGCACGTCTCTCGAAGAGAAGATTCTTGGGTCCATTTCAGTAAACCAAATCTTGTTTTACCATCTTGATCTCTTAAAAAATTGTTCCACTTGTTTTTTTTTCTTTCTTTTTTTTTTTCGTTCTTGATTCTCATTTTGTCTTCCAGTTTTTGGAGTCGGTGAAGAAAGTGGAGAGTATTGATTATTCCAGAGTTTTAAATTGAATTTATAGAGCAAGCAGCTTCTCTAGTAGTTCAAACTTTGATTCTCGTTTTCTTCCGATCATGTTCATCTTGCTTTTCTTCTTCGGTTAATGTTTATTTCTTTCTTGATTGGGACTTTCTTCCATCTGAACGATTGTAAGATTATCTAGGCTCTTTTTAACTGTATAAATTTGCTTGCTTCTATTTCTGCAATTGAAAGAAACAAAATGGTTCCAGTAATGAAAACGTTCTTTCACTATTACACGCATTTGAAACATACCGTTGAAACAAAACCCCGCCCCTTAACCAAAGTAGGCTTCTGATTTTTAACATACATTATACATATAAACACGTGCATAGTAAAAGATGGTATCTTAGTGTTGTACAATTGGCTAACACAAAGCACATTGCGTAACTCAGGCAAACTGACACCTGTTATCGTCAGCCTTGGCCATCATCAGCATAGTCCTCTTGCTATGATGCACAGTAGTAGGAAGAAGAGAACCAGAAGATTCACTACACTTAACCCACTTCGAGATTTTCCTCACCTCTTCATTCCTCCACAGCTTTGCAGCCACGAATTTGAGCCCGTTCTTCGTGCACCTAACAAACAGAGCAACGAGTTCTCTGCGCAGATAAAAGAAGCACATAAATTGTTTACCAATAACATCTTGTTTCGGAAATTATATCATGATTAAACACGAATCAGAAAGAGGAGCGTGCAAGCATTAGCATCTCCAAGAATTAAAAATGATGAAAAAATGCAGAAATCCGTCACTTACAGAGGTGAGCAAGGAGATCGGCCTCCGTTCACGAAGAAAACGAACAGGTAGGAATCGTAATGTCGCCCATCGATGAAATAAAAGTTGTATAGCCTCCGCAGACACTTAAAGGACATTTTCTTGTACAGATGCATAGCTGGATTATTGTATGATATCACATGGAGATAAACAGCCCTGCAAGTTGATATGCTTGCGGCGTACTTTAAGACCTCGTTTATCAGTGAACTCGCTGCAAAATTAAAGATCCCAAAAACCCTTGAATCGAAAGAAACAAAAAATTATGCAGTTTTTCCAGAAAATACTTGACTAGAGATGTTAAAAACTTGCCTATTCCGAGATTTCTATAGGATTCTACAACTCCCAGGGTTAAGATATATAGTAATGTCTGGTCCGATTTTGATGATTCGAAATCCAATTCAATCTGCAGAGAGAAATACATCTCAGGGGAGAAAAAAAAAACTTAAAAAGAACTCGAATTGATGTGGTTGTATGTACAAGTCACCATTTATAAAAGCTGCTGAATACGAAGCCGATGAAGACGTACCTCACTTTCTTTGGCAGGAACAAACTTTGCTGTAACAAATCCGATAAGTTCGTTGCTGTTCCCCTCGGGCCGATTTCGATCAACAGCTCCCCAGGAGACAATACCATTTCCATTTACAACATTGTGGAAGAACTCGGGTTCGTACCTACAGAATCATCGATTCTTTAAGGCTGCGTTTGGTTCGTGGAATTAATAGGGAAAGAAAAATGAAATGGAAAAGGAAAACTATTTTGTTATGTTTGGTTGGTTGAAGAAATATATACGGAAAATAAAAGAAAAGAAAAACTAGTTAATTTTATACTTTAAAACTAATGCAAATTCATTTCTTCACCAAATGGTGAGAAAAATGAAAGAAAAACTTATGTAAACCATTTCCTCTCTAGTTTCTTTTTCCGCACTAATTTCTCCGTTCCGAACACAGCCTAAAAGAAAATCAAGGGAATGCCAGTATTTTCATTTAGTTGCAAAAGGAGAAGATTGATATCACCTGATGGGAAACAGATCACCGTGAATTTTCTTGAGGATTTCGAAGTCTGATGGTCTTATGGACCTATAAGTTATAAATGGACGGTAGGGTTGTCTGTGATTTACCATTGGATAACGTATAGTCAATCGCCACAAAAGGTTCGATATAAATGGAAGAAATTAGCTTCATCCATCTATGCTGTATTTGCCGCACGAGCCATGGAGTCCTGCAAATCCCACTGAACGTTGTGACTTCTCAATAATTTCTTCTTGAAAATAAATGTAGAAACAAAGAATGAGAATTTAGGATTCATAAACCGGCCGATCTGATTTTTCAACAATTTTTCTGCCCAGCCCTCGTGAACATTTTCTCAACATTCCATGTATACTTAGAATATCTCTTTCTTCTTTCTCCTTTTTTTTTTTAATCTCTTTCCTTCTACTTGTGAATTTTAGGCATGTAGTATCATCTAAATAAGTGAAAGATCAAACATAGTACATTACTTTCACGGTGCCAGAAGCCAAAGGTTTCCAGAGCTACAAAGAAGATGGAACCAAATCAAAAAGAATATTTTCACAGAAATTAATTCTCATCCTATAAGATGCATAATTGGCGTCCATAAGGAAACGAAGAAACAAACAGATCTTCAAAATCGATCAACGTAAACAAAGATAGCTATAAAGCCAACAATTAAAATTCAATTTCCTAAAATAAAGGTTGGAAAGCATAAAGAAGCGCATGGTAGTTCAGCAGAGGCAATCAGAGATAACCCTATGATTTCTATTCTAATCACAACTGGCGACAGCATATGAATCCAAGAAAATCGAAAGCAGATCACTAAATTAAAGATTTTCACCAAAACCAACAAGCACAAGATCGAAATGGAAGACATAACCGCACAACTGTTGACAATCCAGACGAATTTCAACGATAACGAGGAAGGAAAAAGCCGAATAAGAGCGAAGACCTCTAAACTAGGTCGCAGGGGACGAATTGTCGGCTACTAACAAGTCAGTAGAGCGATCAACCAAGATCCTTTCCCTTCCCCCCGGCGCAGAGATGAATCAGACAGGCTGTTGAGTTTTATACGACGACTGGAAATGAAACTGTTTTGGCGCAGTGAAACCGGTTTGGTGGGTTTTGATATTATACTTATTAGAAAATATTCAGTAAATACATTATTAAGTTTACGGTGTTATAAAATTATTATAACTAGTATAAGAACATAAATATATAAATATAAACGACGAAATTATAAACGGAATTTTATGGGATTTTTACATTTTTGGTCTCCGATGTTTGGCCTGTGGGCTTTTTTGGTCCTCAATTTTCCAAGTTATAGTTTCAGTCCCCAATGTTATCGATTTTGAGCGTTTTTAATCCTCTGGTTAACTTAATTGTATGTTTGGAGGGAATTTAACATGTTACACACACCTGATTCACTCTTTTCAACTTAAAACATTTCATTTTCATATTACAATCCAAAAAAGGTGCTCACGTCGACTTAAACGCTTAGAACATCCCATTGTTATAATTGAATCGTCAGTTCGAATTTATGCCCTGACTCTCCCCCAAGTCTTTCATTCCATGTTTAAGGTGGTGATTTTTGAACATTGAAGTCGATTAAAATAAAAATAAGTGCGTGTAACGTGTTAAATTCACTATAAACTAACGATTAAGTTAACTGAGGACCAAAAAACGCCCAAAATCGGTAAAATTGGGGACTTAAACTGTAACTCGGGAAAATGGGGACCAAAAAAGCTCATACGCCAAACAAAGGAGACCGAAAATGTAAAAATCCCGAATTTTATTAATATTTTCGATATATGTCAATACAATCATCAGCCTATTTATAGATGAATATCTCTACATTCAATAGCATGATTCACGCCCAAAACATATACATCGATGCACTATTCATGTCAGTATTCACGACGATTGCTCAAAAGGCGCGATTCACGCCATTCACATCATATATTATATATTACTTTCCCTTTGATGTCTAAGAATATATGATGATATTGGCTACCTTGTCGAAAATTGTATTAGGAAAAATCGAATGAGATAAAAACCTAGTGAAGAAACATGGAACATCATTGCTTTGATACGCTTTTGTTGCCTCATTAAAAAACTTACTGGGAAAACCCCATGGAAAAAACCACACTGAAGGGAAAAAAAGTGAAACGCGTATTTATTCCCAGTGATGATGATATCAGTACAAATCTCGAAGTCTCGGAACTCCAATTGAATATACCAATTTCCAGAAAATTATAGGAGGGCGGGGTGCTTTCGTAAATAAATCTACAACATTTTCACTTGATCGCACTTGTTGTACATCAATATCACTATTTTCCTCCAAATCATGGGTGAAGAAAAATTTGGTGAAATGTGCTTTGTTATACTCCCTTTAATTGGGCAATACATGCCACATTATCTTCATATAAGATCGTTGGAAGTAATTTATCAGAAAGGAACCTACAAGTCCGTTGGATATGCTCAATTATCGATCGCAACCAAACTCATTCTCGGTTAGCTTCATGAATAGCGGGAATTTCTGCACGGTTAGATGAAGTAGCTGTTAAAGTTTGTTTAACTGACCGCCATGAAATAGCGGTTCCACCATGTGTAAATAAATAACCTGTTTGAGATCGAGCATTATGTGGGTCAAACAAATATCCATCATCTGCATACCCAATTAAATTTGTTTTCGACTCATTAGAATAGAACTATCCCGTATCAGTTGTTCCTTGAAGGTATGGAAAAATTCGTTTGAATTCATTCCAATGTCTACGAGTAGACGAAGAACTATATCTTGCCAATAAGTTTACAACGAACTCTATATCAAGTCGCGTATGACTCGTAAGATACATTAGTGCTCCAATAGCACTAAGATATTGTACTTCATGACCAAGTAGCTCTTGATCATTTTCACGTGGTTTGAACGGTTCTTTATTCACATCTAAAGATCTAACAATCATTAGAGTATCTAGTGGATGAGATTCATCCATGTAAAATCTTTTCAATACATTTTTTGTATAAGTTTCTTGATGTACAAACATTCCACTCTTCAAATATTCAATCTGCAGTCCAAGATAAAATTTTGTCTCTCAAGATCTTCCATTTCAAAATCTCTTTTTAAACAGTCAACATCTTTTGTCAGCTCTTTAAGAGTTCCAATTATATTTATATCATCAACATAGACTGTTATATCGACAAACTCCTTTTTATATCTTTTCAGAAATATGCATGGACAATTTTGATCATTCTGATACCCTTCTTTCACTAAAACTCACTTAGGCGATTATGCCACATTCGCTCATATTGTTTTAATCCCTAAAATAATTTATTCAACTTAACTGAGTACTCGTTTCGGGGCCCTGAATTTTCAGGCAACTAAAATCCAATCCCTCAAGAAGCTTCATATATATATCATTGTCAAGTGTTCCATATAAATCAGTAGTGACAACATTCATAAGACGCATATCGAGTCCCTCTCGTACTGCCAGACTTACTATATAACGAAAAGTAGTTGAATCCACCGCAGGAGAATACGTCATGCGTTGTAAGTCGCATATCGAGTCCCTCTCGTGCTGCAAGTCGTGCTCTGTAACTTACGATTTCACGGTTTTCCGTTCTCTTTCTAATGAAAACTCATTTATAACCAACCGGCTTAACATTTTTTGGTATATGGACTACAAGTCAGAAAATTTTCGTTTCTCAAGTGATTTTAATTTTGCATCGATTGCATCTTTCCATTTTAACCAATCATTTCTTTGTCTGCATTCTTGTACAGACTATGATTCATGATCCTCATTCTCATTAATCTCATTCATTTCATGTAGCACTACTTTAAATGAGAATTTATCGTCAACGTTGACTTCGTCTCGGTTCCATTTAATTCCATTTCGAGCATAGTTTATCGAGATCTCTTCATTATCAATACCAGGTACCCGGGTATCATTCTCATAATCTTTATGCCCATCGACTCTTCTCTAATCGATAAATCCTCGATTGGACCATTATTATTATTAATTGCTCATTTTCTTTTTCGATGAATTTTATCTTTCGAATCCGATGGACTACCACACTTTATCTTTGGTTTAGGCTTAATAATATGTTCTGCATGAACTTTTATTTTTGCAGGAGCATTAACATGTGGTATATGTGACTTAGTCACTCTTTTAAGGTCAGTAAAACTTTCTGCCAGTATAGCTAAACTCTGTAAATGAATTATCTTTTGAACTTCCAGTTCACATTCTTTCATTAGAGGATCATAATGATTTAGCGATAATTCATTCCAACTATTATTACTCTCCAGCTGTTACTTTTTTCCCTCTAATGTCGGAAATTCAATTCATTATAATGACAGTCGACAAATTTGGCCGCAAATAAATCTCCAGTTAGAGGTTCTAAATACTTTATTATCGATGGAGATTTAATATACGACATATACTCCCAACCTCCTTTGAGGTCCCGTCTTAGTTCGTTTTGGTGGAGCAATCGGACATATACCGCACATCCAAAATTCTTAGATGGGAAACATATGGTTCCTGACCATGAGCCATTTGTAATGGGGAGACATCATTGTAACTTGTTGGCCTGATGGGAATTAGTGTTGCTGCATGCAGTATAGCATGTCCCCAACAAGACGATGGAAGATTCAACTTCAACAATAATGGTCTTGTAATTAATTGCAAGCATTTAATCAATGATTCTGCAAGACCGTTTTGCGTATGAACATGTGGCACGGAATGCTCAACATGAATTTCGATAGACATACAATAATCATTAAATGTATTGGAAGTAAATTCAACAACATTATCAAATAGTATTTTCTTTATCTGATAATCTGGAAAATGTGCTTTTAATCGAATCAGTTGTGCAAGCAAACTCGCAAATGTCGCGTTGTGCATTGATAACAAATATACATGAGACCATCCAATCGATGAACCAATTAACACCATGAAGTACCTAAATGGTCCACATAATGGATGTATCGGTCCGCAAATGTCACCATGTATATGCTCCAAAAATGTTATGGATTCATTCTTTATTTTCGCTGGTGATGGCCGAATAATTAAGTTCCCTTTAGAGCACGCAATACAAGATAATTAAGTTTCCACGTGAATTCTCAATTATTTTTCGCATCATAATTACACCGGGATGGCCCAACTGGTCATGTCAAACATTAAAAGTACTGTCATTAGTAAACTTCTGGTTTACGGTAGCATACGATTCAATCGTTCTAAGATATGTGTAATACGACCCAAAGTCAAAGGAAGGTAATGTGTTCATATTCTTTTACCATTAGAAATCACATTCATAATGTGCAAATATTCAATATCTCATTTTCTGCAGTCTCAACATGATATCCGTTATGTCTAGTAGCTTTAAGCTCAATAAATTTCTGTGAGACTTAGGAGAATATAAGGCATTTTCTATTATCAGCCGCGTTCCTCTGGGTAGTAAAACATTAGCTCTTTCGGAGCCTTCAATTATATTTGTGCTACCCGGTATAGTAATAACATTCGCTTCTTTCATATCATCGAAGTATTTCTTACTTTTTAGAATTGTCTTGGTCGGTGCACAATCTGCCATACGTAATTCTCCTTTGCACATGTTCGTTTCCATCAGAGAAATTTCTCTATAAACAAACACATAATAATCATTATTGAAAATAAACAGATATATCACAAGAAAACATATAACTTAATAAAACACTCCAAACGATGCATAATAATCACACAATAGTAAAGCATGCAATAATAATACATAACAGATTAGTTTTCATCACGAAAATATAGGAAATCCGCAGTTTCGAAATGTGTAGCTTCATCTTTGGCACCAGAAGCAGAAGTCAATTCACTTTGAACAACATTTGTATCAAATCTCTTCTCTTTCAACTTCCTTTGTTGATATAACGCAACTATATGTTTGGGTGTACGACACTTATGTGACCAATGGCCCGAACCACTGCAACGATAGCATTACTCATCATTGTTCTTTTGTTCAAAGTGTCTTTTCTCATCATTATTTTTCCTAATTTTTCCTCTTCTGGGGAAAATTTTGATGACCACCATGATTGTTATGATAACAACCACGGAAATGTTGATAACCACCACCATAGTTTCCTCGATCGCATCCACGGCTTGATCACGGCCACGACCGCGATAACCACCACGACCGCGATCATTGCTTCGACTATTATCATTATTACCTTCGAATGCATTCGTTTTATGGTGTGCAGTAGAACCAGTCGGTCGGAATTCGTGGGTTTTCATCAACAATTCATCGTTTTGTTCAGCCAACAACAAACAAGAGATTAACTCTGAATGCTTTTTAAATCTCCTCTCCCGATTGTTGTTGCAATACCATATTTGATGGATGAAAAGTGCTGAATGTTTTCTCTAGCATATTATCCTCAGTGACAGTTTCTCCTCACAGTTTTAGTGTGGCAGTAACTTTATGAACAGATGAGTTATAGTCATGGATTTAAAATCCTGTAATCTTAAATGCATCCATTCATACATTGCCTTTGGGAGGGTAACAATTGTCATGTGTTCAAATAGATCTTTCAGATTTTTTCACAATTCAGCATCATCATTTTCATTGAAGTATTTTATCTCTCAGATCCACATGAATGTGGTGGCAAAGAACTATCAAAGCTCTTGCCTTATCCTGAGCGCTTGTGGTTTTTACAGTATCAGTGGTGTCACCTGCACCCGTTGTGGTTTTTGTGGCATCAGTAGTGTCACCTGCATTTGTTGTGGTTTTTGGGGCGACAATAGTTCCCCCAAACCTTTTCTTTCTAGATGAATTTCGGCGTCTTGTGCCCAAAATAAATAATTATTTCCTGATATGTCAAGGGCAACAAACTCGAGGCTTTGTAAATTCGTCATACTACTATCATAAAATACAAAACATGTTTAATACTCAAATCATAAAGTATTAAAAGACAAGAATAACATATGAACTTGGGAATTATTAATACTTACAATATAAATAAAAATTTATCGTAAAAGTAAAGAAAAATTACAATTAATCTTCTTTCTCATCTTCCTTTATAAAAATTCTTATGAAAAATGATATCTACATCCAAATAAGTGTCGCTGCAATAATAATCATAAAACTTATATCAAACATCGGACATAGCAACATCCTTCAAAGTATAAAATATATTTCGGTAAACATAATAATGAAAAATATTACAATTAATAACTATATTTTAGAAACAACTGTAAAAATATTATCCACCGCCCGATAAGCATCACGGTAAATAAGTAAGAAGCTCAAGATTCATCTTTGTATAAAATGGCATGATTCTATAATAAGAAAAATCATAATAGTCAGAGATGAATAAAATATATGTATTTCTTCTTAATAAAATAAATTTTATTTCTCCCAATGGTAATAAAATTTGTCCATTGTTAAAAATCCGTTAATTCCAAAAATTAATTCAAAATATATGTGATATGTAATTCTTGAGATAAATTTGATAAAATAAATAATATTGCTCTTTTCAAAATCTCGTTAAAAAAAATAACACTCGACACCTCTGTGATTAGAAATATGGACCTCACATCACTTGTAGTGACGATATTCCGCAAAACCTCGGGCTAAGGCATTTAGTTGTATATATGTTATATTTATATAATTTTAAAATGTTCGTAACATAAGTGTACGAGCATTATAAATAACATTACCGTACACAAACTAAAACTACCATACATCGATTATATTCGTATAAGATCTTGGACGGAGGTTGATCGTTGCCGGAGAATTTCGACGGATGTTTATTGTTGTCGGAGAGCGCTCGTGCTGATAATGTGTTATAAAATTATTATAACTAGGATAAGAACAGAAATATAAACACTGGAATTATAGAGGAAATTTTATTAATGTTTTCGATATATCTCGATAAATGCATCATCCTATTTAGAGATGAAAATCTCTAGTATTCAAAGCATGATTCACGCCCAAAACATATACATCGATGCACTATTCACGACGACTACTCAAAGGGCGTGATTCACGCTTCAAACATCCACATCATATATTCTTATATATACATTTAAATGTAGTTTGCGTGTGAAAGCGAGTCTTTTAAGTTTTATTTAATATGAAAAAATAAAAATTAATATCTGCCTGCTATCAAACACACGGCATAACCATCCACTATACTATTAAAAAAGATCCAGCGAAGGTAGAAGCAAAAATAGTCGATCAATTCATCGAACCGAAAACCATCACTTCATCTAGCGATGATGCACGGTTTGCATAAGGTCACCTATGCCAAGAAGCAGTGCAAAAAGACGAAAACCACGGCGGCGTCCTTTGATGTACTTCATAACCCCGCGTCAAGTGGAAGAATTGCGTTACATTACAACGAAGATGATGCGTTTGCGCTCTGATCGAAAATGAAAGGCCCAATAGATGATGCTGACAACGACTTTGCCGTTTAAAACATCATCGATGAGCGGTTATGGTTAACAGTACTGTTTGGGAGAAGGAGAAACCGAAGAAGGTGAAGAAGCGAAGGCTATTGTTGCTGAGGCGACTTCCAAAATGAACCAGTAGATTCTAATCTTCACTATTGCTTAAAAAAAATCATAATAAGGTGCTACTCATCACTATTGCTTCATAAATAAAAATCATATTGTTGTCAACAATGATTTTTTTCAGGGAACACTGAACAAAAATCAAGAGGCATCTTCTACTGATCTCGTAGATCATACCATGGACATTGACGATTCAATGCCAGCACAACAGTACCGGCCACAATCATCGATGTCACCATTTGACGGTAGTTGTGCAATTGAGGATCTCTGTGAATCTGCACTCGACCACGAGACACAAGAAAAGGAGCAGTGATAATCAATGGAGACGGTACTAACGTCGTGCAGGATATATAATATGCTCTATTTGTGCAAACCCGCCAACAAGGGAATTTAAGTACTGAACAGAGTGCACCCTCAGTCGTAGATGTGTCAGATTACAATGATGACATAGAAGAAGAAATTATACCAGCCTCGATCGAGGCTTCCGAGAAGGATGTTGATGTGTCAAATCAACACTATGATGATCCTGTATGTATGTTGAAAATCATGCTAATGTTATTTTGTGAACATTTCATTTCCTAATTTTTGTGTTCTTTTTTTCTGATTTGTGTTTGATTTTTGTACATGATCTTGGGAATCCCGATGCTACGCCGGTGCAATCGTCTAACCATGTGGATCCTGTGCTTGATCATGCAGTTTCCCTGTCTTTTGAAGGTACACTTTTTTGTGTGTGCTCCATTATTTTAATTACACAATTGCTTTGATTGCGTAACATCAACCCGTGGAGAATTGCTTCTATCCCAGGCATTATCCGCGTCCTCCATCTCCATATCTTACAACTCATATATTATTGCGAGAACAACAAGTTTTATCGTCGATCCCAAGCTCGACTCATTAATATGTTTTTCTTTTGCTTGATCTCAAATTTTAATTGCGGGATGATGAGTAACCGAGCAACATTACAAGCCAACGGAGAGAAGGAGATGAAGGCCAAGGAAGAAGCTGAAGTTGCCCTTGCTGAAGAAAGACGCTAGGAGAGGAACTAGGCAGACGGGAGCAGAAGAAGCAAGCAATTGACCTAAATCTTGCTTTTGAACTATAGCTAAGGCAACTGAAAAACTAATATTACTGTTCTTTTACTCTAAGAATCCTTATTTTTCAGGAGATGTAGTGCACCTTCATTTAGTGAACAGGTTAGATTATAGATTGCTTCATAAAGTGAAAAGTGTAATTGACAAGAAACCTGATGTTGGAGATAATGCTAACGGAAAATCCAGTTTGTGACCTCTGTCTTTATTCATTTTGCATCAAAAAAATTTCTGCACAGTGTAGCGTTATTTTTATTCATTTCCTTTGTGAATTCCACCTATGCCTGCTTGGAACCTTTAATTTTAACTACATTGATCAATATTATGTTATGTCGAATTGTGGTTATACTGGCAGCACAAACAATTGATCCTTACAAAAAAAAAATCCTATTTTTTTGCAGAAAAAAGTAACTCAATTGGAAGAAGAGGAATAACTTGCTAAGGCTCTCCAAGGAAGCCTTAACGTGGAATCTCCATCATGTTCCCTGCACCCTCACCGTAACAACCTCAGCCTCCACCTCGGTATGACTACGTTAGTGATATTAATTAAATAACTTCTCCACTAGGTTAGTGCTATTAATTTAAAAGAGAGTGGGAAAGTTAATAGCAACTGCCCTGATGCATGCTGCAACAATCTTACTGAGGGGAGGTTATCATCTTTTGTTGGATAAAGGGAGGAACGGCCCAAGACCAAGTCCAAAACACGTTGTTTGATAATTAACGATATCTTAATGAATTCTTAACTTACCGTTACTTTAGTAAGTTTTATATTTATGTTTTTTAATATGTCCGCAATAATTCAGTCATGCACTTGATATATTGTTGAACGAAATGGAAATCGACATTTTGAGGATAAATGTGCAATTGCATGGTGGATTTAAATTAAATTGATTACAGTCATTTGTCGTAGAGGCATCATGAAGGTCATGAAATCTTTTTATGAATGAATGATCTTTATATTTGTTGACTGCTCCTATCGTAGTAACACCTCTGAGTCGACTGCGTGGAAGCTTTAAAATATATAGAGATTTTGTTTATATATTTTCACAGAAGTTCGCGTATCGGATATTGCATTATATATATCCAAGTTCTTTAATTTTATCTGTCATCACAGCGAATATATATATATATATATATATATAATGTTGTTTTCGGGCAGAGAGGTCGATACATCATGTGACGGGGAAGATGTTCGGGCGATTGGATGTTTGGTGCTTTGCCATTTGAAGGTGTTAGTGGTGAATATACACCATATGTTTTCTGTGTAGTTGCACCCATGCAGACTGGTGAGAAGGGGTTTGAGAGGGTTGTGGATAGAGCTGTTAACACCACTATCGCGTTGGTTGCAGGGTCTTATGGCATCAATAAGTTGCTTACCTTTGAGGTCGACCATGATTCTTGGCATGTGAGGGTTTCAATTTTCTCTTTCTTTTGTTCATCTTATCTAGTATCAATTCTTTCATCTGTGCTGGTCGGCGCAAACCTTTACATCGATTGGACTGTTGTGGTGTAAATTAGTTGATTG
Organism: Linderniella brevidens; assembly: GCA_004919715.1. Classification (NCBI taxonomy): domain Eukaryota; kingdom Viridiplantae; phylum Streptophyta; class Magnoliopsida; order Lamiales; family Linderniaceae; genus Linderniella; species Linderniella brevidens. The sequence continues at coordinate 4,566,987 of SWDC01000158.1, forward strand.
CCTTATCATAACTTAGTTGATATCACACTCTTTATCCTCAAAAGGCAAACTGGTATCCGGTTGAAGTTTAGACAACATGTATGAGTTCTTGCGTATCTGTCTAGGGATGGACAATTTTTTAGATATTGAGATACTCACCGTTCCATAACTGAAGTGCATGCTAGGAAATTTCTTAAAACGAACCCAGACTTGGCAATATTTTTAATCAATAGAGTAGTTTACTCCATTGGAGATTGAATTGCTAAGGTCATTTTAATAAGTGATGATGTAGTCAATGTTGTAAAAATCGCTAGACGCAAGTCGGGCGCCCGAGGAGGACCTAACGCCTAGACAGTCTAGGCGGGGCCTAGGTGGTTTCTAAGTGGATATTAATCGGTGTACCGGTCTTCTATTATTTTTCTATTCTATATAATAAATATGTAAATCTTATACCAAATTAAAGGTGCACGATATTTATCCATAATATTAATTGACACCATCACTCGTAGACAACAAACAATATATATCTCTATCTCATATATGATAAGTTGCTTGGACCAAAACATAAGTCTGACCGAATATTATAATATGATCTTAGTAAATTAAAATACAACTAATTAATTTGGGCTTTTAAATTGTAATATATTTGAAGTATATAATTTTAAAATGTATTTAATAGGCCAAGAAATAAAATATAGCCATTTTATTTAAAATACCTACTAAGCCTAAGGCCCACAAATAGAATAACATTTACTAGGTTTCTTTCGCACATCATCTTCTTTCCAGTGCAGCCGCAGGACTTCTTCAGAGGGATTTTTATTTTGCACCTCAAAAATCTCCGACCACGGACGTCGCAACGCACGCGCCGATGCAGCGTTGAGCTCGTTGCACCATCCTACCAAGAGGAGATGACCGAGCATTGTCTGGTTAGAAATCAGTGATATTAGTTGATTAAAAAAAAAAAATCTTCTTTTCACGGATTAGTCGGCCGTCGAGGCCATATTCGCCACGGTGGCGGCCGACTAGGGCGAGTTTTACAAAAATGGTTGTAGTACTTCAATTTAATCGTAAACTTTGTATGCTTTTATTTAGATTCAGTGATGATGAATGATGTTATGTAACATATATTGTAGTGCTATGAAGGGAAGTCTCTACGTGATTTCGATCATACCCGTAAGCTTAGATCTGGTCCACTCGGATTTACACTCCATGGATCACTTTCTCACCATAATTACTTAAGGACAAAGGAGTCGGAAAGTCCAGTCAGAATGCGTCATAAGCTTTTGATTAACATAAAGCTTTGATTTTTATCGACAATGTTATATTTTCTAACTGATATTTCAATCGAATTTAACGATGATATTTTTTATTAATATATTTATGCAAAGTTTATTCAAAGTTACGAACGATATTATTTATAATTTTACTATATTACAACATAATACAACATAACTATTTGATTCTTCAACAATAAGGTTGTATCAACAATAAGGTGGTACCCCGAGTTAAAAATTTTACATGGAGGCTTGCCCGTGAATTGTTACCTAAAAGTTGTTATCTTCGGCGAAGGAACTGCATGGTTGATGCATGTTGTACACGGTGTGGACAATATAACGAGGATGAGTACCATTTGTTTATCAAATGTCGAGTATCAAAAGACTTTTGGGCTAACTCATCTTTTTCGTATAGCTTGATTCGATCTTGGCAAGGCTCATGTGAAGAATGGTTACGCTCGCTTCGTAATATCTTTGCAACTCGGACTTTGATTCTTTCCTTAATCATTGCTGTGCATTATGGACGACACGGAACAAGTGGGTCATGGAAGGGAAAAATCTATCTCCATGGAATGTGCTTCACAATGTCACCGATACGAAATTACCGCAGGCGACGAATAATGAAATGAATAAGGTCTCTTGTAAGCAGCCGATCAAATGGGCACGTCCAGAGATTGGTAAACTTTGATGGTGCTCTTCATGAGGATCAATGTGGAGCCTCAATAGGTGTTGTTGCGCGGAACTATGAAGGCGTGTGTGTCGGATGGTGGGCGAAGTTCTACGAGGGTGAGTTCCATGCCGAGACGATTGAAGCTATAGCTGCTCGTTGCGAGATTATCGAAGCAAGACGCCAAAATTGGAATCGAATTATCATTGAGTGAGATTGCCAAGTGATCATCAACAAGCTAAAAAACAAGGAAGCAGTGTCAAACCATGTCGGAGTAATCTTAGAAGATTGTGTCGCCACAGCTGAAGTCTTTAAGCATATTTATTTTAGCTTTATTCATCGAGGGGTAATTGTGTGGCGCAATATCTAGCTAAGTACCATCGCTACGATGATGAAGGTCGGGTATCCTATGTCTAAAGCTATGCATGATGTATTAGACGCTAACAATCAATAATATATGATGCTTATCTTTAAAAAAAAAAGAGAATTTAACACGTTACACGCACTGGATTTCACTCTTTCGAACTTAAAACATTCAATTTTCACAATGCAACCCAAAAAAGGTGCTCACGTCGATTTGAACCCTCACAACATCCCATTGTTTTAACTGAATCGTTAGTTCGAATATATGCCCTAACTCTCCACTATCCCAAATCTTTCATTCAATGTTGCAGAAGATGATTTATGATCATTTAAGTCGATTAGAATGAAATCAGGCTGTGTAACGTGTTCAATTCCCTCTAAACATACGGGTAAGTTAACCGGGGGTTAAAAACGCCCAAAATTAGTGTTAGTGTGGACTGAAACTGTAGCTCGGGAAATGGGGACAAAAAACGCCCATAGATCAAACATATCGGGGACCAAAAATGTAAAAATCCCTATGTGTTTTGATGTAGGTACATATATAAACATCACAAATTTTAAAACAGTTTTTGTTGATCCAACCATTGAAAAGGCACGCATGTTTTTTTTTAAAATATTGGTTAAAAGTTCATACTTAGGCACATGCAGAATATTTAATGAAATGCATTATTTACGTACAAACAAATTATTTTTAATTTTTGCACATTTAAAATTTTTTTGCAGCAGTAAAGACATGCAAGAAGATGATCAAACCATATACTCATTATGAACTCATGGCGTATACTTTGAGTTGGTTATTGAGGTGAATTTAACATAAATTGATTGTAATATTGATTGAGGATTCTAAAAAAATTAATTTTTTTAGATACAAGTATTAATTGCACATGTAACGATATAATTTATTTTTTCTTGATACATAAATAAATTATCTTATTAACTTACATTATTTATATATATTATAACCCGTGTATTGTACGATCGGTTTGCGTATGAACATGTGGCACGGGATGCTCAACATAAATTTCGATAGACATACAATAATCATTAAATGTATTGGAAGTAAATTCATCAGTATTATCAAATCGTATTTTCTTTATCGGATAATCTGGAAAATGTGCTCTTAATCGAATCAATTGTGCAAGCAATCTCGCAAACATCGCGTTGCGCATTGATAACAAAACATACATGAGAACATCATGTCGATGCATCAATTAATACCATGAAATACCTAAATGGTCCACATGATGGATGTATCGGTCCGCAAATATCACCATGTATATGCTCCAAAAATGTTATGGATTCATTCTTTATTTTCGCTGGTGATAGCCGAATAATTAAGTTCCCTTAGAGCACGCAACACATGATAATTCATTACTTTGAAGAATCCTCTGTTTCTTCATTAAATGCCCACGTGAATTTTATTTTCCGCATCATAACTACACCGGAATGGCCCAACTGGTCATGTCAAACATTAATGTAGTTTCATTAGTAAACTTCTGGTTTACGGTAGCATACGATTCAATCGTTCTAAGATATGTGTAATACGACCCTGAGTCAAAGGAATGTAATGTTTCCATAATTCTTTTACCATTAGAAACACCCTTTGTAATGTGTAAATATTCAACATCTCCTTTTTCTGCAGTCTCAACATGATATCCGTTATAGCTTTAAGCTCAATAAATTTATTTGAGACTTAGGAGAGTATAAGGCATTTTCAATTATCAGACGCGTTCCTCTGGGTAGTAAAACATTTGTTCTTCCGGAGCCTTCAATTATATTTGTGCTACCCAATATAGTAATAACATTCGCTTCTTTATATCAAGATGATCGAAGTAATTCTTACTTTTTAGAATTGTCTTGGTCGTTGCACAATTTGCAAGACGTAATTCACCTTTGCACATGTCTGTTTCCATCAAAGAAATTCATCTATAAACAAACACATAATAATCATTATTGAAAATAAACAGATATATCACAAGAAAGCATATAACTTAATAAAACACTCCAAACGTTGCATAACAATCACACAATAGTAAAACATGCAATAATAATACATAACAAATTAGTTTTCATCACGAAAAGATAGGAAATCCGCAGTTTCGAAATATGTAGCTTCATCTTTGGCACCAGAAGCAGAGGTCAATTTACTTTGAACAAAATTTGTATCAAATCTCGTCTCTTTTCCCTTACTTTGTTGATATAATTCAACTAGATGTTTGGGCGTACGACACATACGTGACCAATGGCCCGAACCACTGTAATGATAGCATTGCTCATCATTGTTCTTTTGTTTAGTGTGCCTCTTTTCATCATTATTTTCGTAATTTTTCCTCTTCTGGGAAAACTTTTGATGACCACCGCGATTGTATAATAACCACCACCATAGTTTCCTCGGCCGCGTCCACGGCTTGACCACGGCCTTGACCACGGCCATGACCGCGATATTCACCACGACCACGTACGCAATCATTGCTTCCACTATTATCATTATTACCTTCCAATGCATTCGTTTTATGGTGTGCAGTAGAACCAATCGGTCGGGATTCGTGGGTTTTCATCAACAATTCATTGTTTTGTTCAGCCAACAACAAACAAGAGATTAACTATGAATGCTTTTTAAATCTCCTCTCCCGATTGATGTTGCAATACCATATTTGATGGATGAAAAATGTTAAATGTTTTCTCTAGCATATTATCCTCAGTGACAGTTTCTCCTCACAGTTTTAGTGTGGCAGTAACTTTATGAACAGACGAGTTATAGTCATGGATTTAAAATCTTGTAATCTTAAATGCATCCATTCATACATTGCTTTTGGGAGGATAACAATTGTCATGTGGACAAATAGATCTTTCAGATTTTTTCACATTTCAGCAGGATCTTTTTCATTTAAATATTCATCTCTAAGATCCACATGAATGTGGTAGCGAAGAACTATCAAAGTTCTTGCCTTATCCTGAGCGCTTGTGGTTTTTACAATATCAGTGGTGTCACCTGCACCCGTTGTGGTTTTTCTGGCATCAGTAGTGTCACCTGCATTGTGGTTTTTGGGGCGACAATAGTTCCCCCAAACCTTTTCTTTTAAGATAAATTTATGTGTCTAGTGCCCAAGATAAATAATTCTTTCATGAGATGTCCAGGGCAACAAACTCGATGCTTTGCAAATTCGTCATACTACTATCATAAAATACAAAACATGTTTTAATACTCAAACCATAAAATATTAAAGACAAGAATAACATATGAACTTGGAAATTATTAATACTTACAATATAAATACAAGTTTATCGCAAAAGTAATCTTCTTCCGCATCTTCTTTCGCATCCACTATCCGATAAGCATCACGGTAAATAAGTAAGAAGCTTAAGATCCATCTTTATATAAAACGACATGATTCTATAATAAGAAAAATCATAATAGTCATTATGAATAAAATATATGTATTTCTTCTTAATAAAATAAATTTTATTTCTCCAGTAGTAATAAAATTTGTCCATTGTTCAAAATCCGTTCATTCCAAAAATTAATTCAAAATATATATGATATATAATTCTTGAGATAAATTTGATAAAATAAATAATATTGCTCTTTTCAAAATCTCGTTAAAAAAAATCCACTCGCCACCTCTGGCATTCGAAATCTGAACCTCACATTACTTGTAGTGACGATATTCCGCAAAACCACTCGGGTTAATGCATTTAGTTGTATATATGTTATATTTATATAATTTAAAATGTTCGTAACATAAGTGTACGAGCATTATAAATAGTACGAACATTATAAATAATCTTACTGTACACAAAATAAAACTACCATACATCGATTATATTCGTATAAGATCTTGGACGGAGGTTGATCGTTGCCGGAGAATTTCGACGGATGTTTATTGTTGCTGGAGAGCGCTCGTGCTGATAATGTGTTATAAAATTATTATAAGTAGGATAAGAACAGAAATATAAACACTGGAATTATAGAGGGAATTTTATTAATGTTTTCGATTTATCTCGATAAATACATCATCCTATTTAGAAATGAAAATCTCTATTATTCAAAAGCATGATTTACGCCCAAAACATATACATCGGTGCACTATTCACGTCACTATTCCCGTCACTATTCACGACGGCTATTCAAAGGGCGTGATTCACGCCTTAGACATCCACCTCATATATTAATAGTTTTTTGCTCGTATAATACACGAGTTATAATATACATAAATAATGTAAGTTAATAAGATAATTTATTTATGTATCAGGAAAAAATAAAATTATATTGTTACGTGTGCAATTAATACTTGTATCTAAAAAAATTAATTTTTTTAGAATCCTCAATTAATATTACAATCAATTGATGTTAATTCACCTCAATAACCAACTCAAAGTATACGCCATATGAGTTCATTACGAGTATATGGTTTGATCATCTTCTCGCATGTGCTTACTGCTGCAAAAAATTTGTTTAAATGTGCAAAAATTATAATAATTTGTCTGTACGTAAATAATGCATTTGATTAAATATTCTGCATGTGCCTAAGTATGAACGTTTAACAAATATTTTAAAAAAAAGCATGCGTGCTTTTTCAATGGTTGGATCAACAAAAACTATTTTAAAATTTGTGATGTTTATATATGTACCTACGTCAAAACACATAGGGATTTTTACATTTTTGGTCCCCGATGTTTGATCTATGGGCGTTTTTTATTCCCGGTTTTCCCGAGTTACAGTTTCAGTCCCCACTATTACCAATTTTGGGCGTTTTTAACCCCTGGTTAGCTTAATCGTATGTTTAGAGAGAATTGAACACGTTACACAGCCTGATTTCATTTTAATCGACTTAAATGATCAGAAATCATCTTCTTCAATATGGAATAAAAGACTTGGGGTGGGGGAGAGTTAGGACATATATTCAAACTAACGATTCAATTATAAAAATGGGATGTTGTGAGGGTTTAAATCGACGTGAGCACATTTCTTGGTTGCATTATGAAAGTATAATGTTTTAAGTTCTAAAGAGTGAAATCTAGTGCGTGTAACGTGTTAAATTCTCTCTTTTTTTTGAAAGATAAGCATCATATATTATTGATTGTTAGCGTCTAATACATCATGCATAGCTTTAGACATAGGATACCGACCTTTATCATCGTAGTGATGGTACTTAGCTAGATAATGTGCCACACAATTATTACCCCTACGATGAATAAAGCCAAAAGAAATATGCTTAAAGACTTCAGATGTGCCGACACAATCTTCTAAGATTACTCTAACATGGCTTGACACTGCTTCCTTGTTTTTTAGCTTGTTGATGATCACTTGTCAATCTCACTCAATGATAATCCGATTCCAATTTTGGCGTCTTGCTTCAATAATCGCGCAACGAGCAGCTATAGCTTCAATCGTCTCGGCATGGAACTCACCCTCATAGAACTTCGCCCACCATCCGACACGCACGCCTTCATAGTTCCGCGCAAACAACACCTATTGAGGCTCCACATTGATCCTCATGAAGAGCACCATCAAAGTTTGGTTGATTATACCAATCTCCGGACGTGCCCATTTGATCGGCTGCTTGCAAGAGACCTTTGAAAATGGCGCTAGTCGGCTGCCACCGTGGCGAAAATGGCCTCGGCGGCCGACTAATCCGTGAAACGCAGATTTCTTTTTATTTTAAATCACATAATATCGTTGGTTTCTAACCAGACAATGCTCGTTCATCTCCTCTTGGTAGGATGGTGCAACGAGCTCAATGCTGCGTTGGAGCGTGCGTTGTGACGTCCGTGGTCGGAGATTTTTTAGGGTGCAAAATAAAAATCCCTTTGACGAAGTCCCGCGGTTGCACTGGAAAGAAGATGATGTGCAAAAGAAATCTAGTAAATATTATTCTGTGGGCCTTGGGCTTAGAAGGTATTTTAAATTAAATGGTTATATTTTATTTCTTGGCCTATTAAATACATTTTAAAATTATATACTTCAAATATATTACAATTTAAAGCCCAAATAAATTAGTTGTATTTTAATTTCCTAAGATCATTTTATAATATTCGGTAAGACTTATGTTTTGGGTCCAAGCAACTTATCATATATGAGATAGATAGATATATTGTTTGTTGTCTACGAGTGATGGTGTCAATTAAGAATTATGGATTAACATCGTGCACCTTTAATTTGGTATAATATTTACATATTTATTATATAGAAAAGAAAAATAATAGAAGACCGGTACACCGATTAATATCCGCTTAGAAACCACCTAGGCCCCGCGTAGACCGTCTAGGCGCTAGGTCCTCCTTGGGCGCACCACCGCTTTTTCAATCTCAGACAATGATACGTTTTCCAGTTTAGGTTTGTGGTTTGTAAGAGGGTTCTATCGGTAGTTGTGGGATATAACAGTAGATGGCGGCCTCAAACTAAGGAGGAGTTAGGGTTCCATCTTACTTCATGGAAGAGAGAGAGTTCCACTCATAGAGAGAAAAAAAACTTTTATTAACAGTCGGTCAATTCATCGAACTGAAAACCACCACTTCATCTAGCGAAGACGCACGGTCTGCAGAAGGTCACCTATGCCAAGAAGCAGTGCAGAAAGACGAAAACCGCGGCGTTGTCCTTTGATCTACTTCATAACCCTGCCTCTAGCGGAAGAATTGCGTTACAGTAGAACGAAGATGATGCGTTTCCCCTCTGATCGAAAATTAACGGCCGAATAGATGATGCTAACAACGACTTTCTCGTTGAAAACATCATCGATGCAGCGGTTAGGTTTAACAGTACTGTTTGGGAGAAGGAGAAACCGAAGAAGGTGAAGAAGCGAAGGCTATTGTTGCTGAGGCGACTTCCAAAATGAACCAGGAGATTCTAATCCTCACTATTGCTTAAAAACCTTAATAAGGTGCTAATCATCACTATTGCTTGATAAATAAAAATCATATTGTTCTCATCAATTGTCGGCCACCATCGACATTGACGATTCAATGCCAGCAAAACAGTATCGGCCACCATCATCGATGTCACCATTCGAAGGTAGTTGTGCAATTGAGGATCTCTGTGAATCTGCACTCGGCCACGATACACAAGAAAATGAGCAGTTATAATCAATGGAGATGGTACCGACGTCGTGCAGGATATATAATATGCTCCATTTGTGCAAACCCGTCAACAAGGGAATTTAAGTACTGAACAGAGTGCACCCTCAGTCGTAGATGTGTCATATTACAATAATGACATAGAAGAAGAAATTGTACCAGCCTCGATAGAGGCTTCCAAGAAGGATGTTGATGTGTCAGATCAACACTATGATGATCTTGTATGTATGTTGAAAATCATGCTAATGTTATTTTGTGCACAATTCATTTCCTGATTTTTGTGTTCTTTTTTTCTGATTTGTGTTTGACTTTTGTACATGATCTTGGGAATCCCGATGCTCCGCCAGTGCAATCGTCTAACCATGTGGATCATGTGCTTGACATGCAGTTTCCCTGTCTTTGAAGGTACACTTTTTTGTGTGTACTCAATTATTTTAATTACACAATTGCTTTGGTTGCGTGTCGTCAACTTGTGGAGAATTGCTTCTATCCCAGGCATTATCCGAGTCCTCCATCTCCATCTCTTACAGCTCACATATTATTGCGAGAACAACAAGTTTTATCGTCAATCCCAAGCTCGATTCATTAATATGTTTTTCTTTTGCTTGATCTCAAATTTTAATTGCGGGACGATGAGTAACCGAGCTATATTACAAGCCAACGGAGAGGAGGAGATGAAGGCCAAGGAAGAAGCTGAAGGTGTCGTTGCTGAAGAAAGACGCTAGAAGAGGAATTAGGCAGACGGGAGCATGAGAAGCAGACAATTGGCCTAAATCTTGCTTTTAAACTATAGCTAAGGCAACTGAAAAAATAATATTATTGTTCTTTCACTATAAGAATCTTTATTTTTAAGGTGATGTAGTGCACCTTCATTTAGTGAACGGGTTGGATTATGGATTGCTTCATAAAATGAGAAGTGTAATTGACAAGAAACCTGATGTTGGACATAATGCTAACGGAAAATCCAAGTTTGTGACCTCTGTCTTTATTCATTTTGCATTAAAATATTTTCTGCACAATGTAGCGTTATTTTTATTCATTTCCTTTGTGAATTCCACATATGCCTGCTTGGAACCTTTAATTTTAACTACATTGATCAGTATTATGGTATGTCAAATTGTGGTTATACTGGCAGCACAAACAATTGATCCTTACAAAAAAAAAAATTATCCTATTTGTTTTTCAGAAACAAGTAACTCAATTGGAAGAAGAGGAACTTGCTAAGGCTCTCCAAGGAAGCCTTAACGTGGAATCTCCATCATGTTCCCCGCACCCTCACCGTAACAACCTCAGCCTCCACCTCGGTGTGACTACGTTAGTGATATCAATTAAATAGCTTCTCCACTAGGTTAGTGCTATTAATTTAAATGAGAGTGGAAAAGTTAATAGCAACTGCCCTGATGCATGCTGTAACGATCTTACTGATGGGAGGTTATCATCTTTTGTTGGCTAAAGGGAGGAACGGCCCAAGACCAAGTCCAAAACACATGTTGTTTGATGGTTTACATAATGGTATCTTAATGAATTCTTAACTTACCATTACTTTAGTAAGTTTTATGTTTATCTTTTTTAATATGTCTTCCATAATTTAGTCATGCACTTGATATTTGTGGATTGCTCCTGTCGTAGTAACACCGAGTCGACTGTGTGGAAGCTTTAATACATATAGAGATTTTATTTAATATACTTACACAGAAGTCCGAGTATCGGATATTGCATTGTATATATCCAACTTCTTCAATTTTATCTGTCATCACATCGAATATATATATATATATATATATATAATGTTGTTTTTGGGCAAAGAGGTCGATACATCATGTGACGGGGAAGATGTTCGGGCGATTGGATGCTTTGGTGCTTTGTCATCTGAAGGTGTTGGTGAATATACACCATATGTTTCCTATGTAGTTGCACCCACGCAGACTGGTGAGAAGGGGTTTGAGAGGGTTGTGGATAGAGCTGTTAACACCACTATCGCGTAGTTGCAGGGTCTTATGGCATCAATAAGTTGCTTACCTTTGAGGTCGATCATGATTCTTGGCATGTGAGGGTTTCAATTTTCTCTTTCCTTTTCTCCATCTTATTTAGTATCAATTCTTTCATCTGTGCTGGTCGGCGCAAACCTTTACATCGATTGGACTGTTGTGGTGTAAATTAGTTGATTGTCTTATCATAACTTAGTTGATATCACACTCTTTATCCTCAGAAGGCGAACTGGTATCCAGTTGGAGTTTAGACAACATGTCTGAGTTCTTGCATATCTGTCTAGGGATGGACAAATTTTGAGATATTGAGATACTCACCATTTCATAACTGGAGTGCATACGAGGAAATTCTTAAAACGAACCCAGACTTGGCAATGCTTTTAATCAATAGAGTAGTTTACTCCATTAGAGATTGAATTGATAAGGTCATTTGAATAAGTGATTTTGTAGTCAATGTAGGCAAGGTGAAGCCCATCCCTATAGGCAAGGTGTTTGGAGAAAAGCGTGCAAGCTTTCTAGGGCTAAGGAATACCTTACACAAGATTTGGCCGTTTAAGGAAGGCTTTCGGGTGGTTGAGTTGGGAACGAACTTATTCCAATTCATTTTCCATTCAATGGCCGATAAAAGAACAATCCTGAAGGCCGACAATGGAATTTTGACCAACATTACCTTATTATTAAAGATTGGGACTACACTGTAGCACCAAAGGGGGAAGACTTTCACCTTATTGAAATGTGGGTTCAAGCTTGGGGCATACCGAGGCAGTGGCAATCGAGAGATGTGGCGCTCAAGCTCGGTAAAATCTTCCTTGAGTGCTTGGATGTTCTTCTCACAGAGACCGGGGGAATACAAGGATGTCATGTGAAGCTGAAGGTGATGATGGATCTAAACAAACCACTTATTAGAGGCACAAAAGTCAAATTGAAAGAAGACTCTCATTGGGTTATATTTAAATACAAACAGATGGCGATGATTTGCTTCTACTGTGGAAGAGTAGGACATGCTGAGAAAACTTGTGTTGTTTGAGCGAAGGCAGCAAAAGAAGGAACATTGACACCGAGACATTTTGGTGAATGGCTAAAGGCTGAGATTGTAAAACGAAAGGTTAGCTCTGCAGCTAAGCATAGTCATACCCAAAAAGAGAATGAGACAAGGATGACACCGGATCTCCATGTGGAAGAGATTGTCCCAGAGACCTAGATCCAAAATCAAGATGGCAATGTCGTTCCAATAGAAGATGCAGGGAACGGTCTGAGAAAAGTTAATGAGAAAATTGTTACTAACCAGGGGAATGTGGAGGCAAAGAACACAAATGTACAATCTCAAGCTGCTGAAGACACAAGTATGGAGGAGGTTTGCGCCATCATCTCGACAATTGACTGTGCACGGAAAATAAAAGGAGCTACGCACCATGAGTCGTCAGCAATTTTGAGGAACCCGCTGCAGGATATCAATCCAAATTTAGCAAAACCTGCAAGAATCAAAACCGATAATGTCGGGAGGAAAATATCAACTCTAGAAAATCCGATGAATTGTGATCAGTTCCAAGGCTACCAGACATGGGCTATAGGACTGAAATGGGGCAGAGATCTGAAGGAAAATTTGAAAACCCATAAGAAGACCAAAGCAAAGCCTACAAGAAGAAGAAAGCAGAGGATAGCAATGATCATCATCTAATGGTGGGGGCTACCAATGCGGACCCCCACCTGTCCAGATGAGTGTTATTATGTGGAATTGTAGAGGTCTCGGAGGACCCTCTACAATTTTACAACTCAAGGAGTCTATAAGGCTCCACCTCCCCTCACTGATTTTCTTAAAGTGAGATAAAGAAAAAAAGGGCATTCGTTGGGATGGTCTGTAGACAGCTCAAATTGCAGGACATATGTACGTTGTCGACCCACAGGGGATCAAAGGGGGACTATTTGTTGGGTGGAATCAGGAGGTCACAATTATCAGCATCATTTCAAACTGGTTTTGTGTAGAAGTTTGCTGCAGAATAAAATGCATCCGGGACCAAGTATGGATCACATTTGTGTACAACAGTACCTGTATTGCTGAGAGGAGGGAGGAATTCAAATATCTAGTCCAAGAGAGCAATAAATGGGGTAGGTTGTGGTGCTTGGGTGATTTTAATGAAATTAGAACCCAAGGGAAAAAAATGGTGGTATTGTCAAAGGTGAAGCATGCATGCGGATGTTCAACTCTTTCATTGAGGAAATGAGAATGAGTGAGTTAAGATTTGTAGGAAGGGGCTTCACTTGGACTAACTATAGGGATGGGGAGAATTGTGCTGAAGAAAGGCTGGACATAATTTTTTGTTCTTCTCAATGGGTGCTCCATTTCCCGGGTTCACAAGTCCTCCATGTCGATAGTCACTCGTCTGACCATTTCATGCTTTTTTTTTTACTATTAAACATCAAGGAAACAAGCCCAAAAATGCTTCCTCTTTGATAGAGTTGACTCAATAAACCGGACATTCAAGAGGTAGTTGAAGCAGCTTGGTCGACCCACATATAGGAAACCCGCATTTCCAGCTGACTCAGAAAACGAAAATATGTCGAGTTCAACTGTTGAAATGGGGTGGATCTCTTACGACTAATTCGGGGCTGCTGTTTGAGCAGATTAATACAAAACTTTATTAGCTGCAAGAGATTGGGAAGATTGGGAAGAAAGACAAATACCCTATTGTTCTTGAGAGGGAGGGCTGGGAACCAATGCACAACCCCTAACACCATTGCGGCCGAGATCTGCGGGTACTACCGAGAGCTCTTTACTTCATCAAACCCACCATGCTTGGAAGAGGCTATAGAAGGAATACCTGCATCCATTTCTCATTTGATGAATCAGGAACTCACAGCTCCGGCTTCTGTGGAGGAAATTTGGAAGTTTTTTTTCAATGGACCCAAACAAAGCTCCGGGATTAGCACTTACGGTTTTTTTTAAGCAATAGCGAGGATTAGAATCTCCTGGTTCATTTTGGAGGTCGCCTCAGCAACAGTAGCCTACGCTTCTTCACCTTCTTCGGTTTCTCCTTCTCCTAAACAGTGTTGTTAACCCTAACCGCAACATCGATGAGGTTTTCAACGGCAAAGTCGTTGTCAGCATCATCTATTCGGTCTTTCATTTTCGATCAGAGGCAAGCACATCATCTTCGTTGTATTGTAACGCAATTCTTGCGCTAGACGCAGGGTTCTGAAGTATATCAAAGGACGACGACGCGGTTTTCATCTTTCTGCACTACTTCTTGGCGTAGGTGACCTTCTGCAAATCGTGAGTCGTCGCTAGATGAAGTGGTGGTTTTCGTTCGATGAATTGACCGACTGTTTTTGCTTCTACCATCGTTGGAAATAGTAGAATGAATGGTTATACCGTGTGTTTGATAGTATTAATTTTTATTTTTTATATTAAATAAAACTTAAAGGACTCGCTTCCACATGCAAATTACATTTAAATTACATTTAAATGTATATATAAGATATCTCTGTATATACGGTAAATAATCGTGAAATTTAATTATTTATTAGTCACTTATTTTGACACGTGTCGGAATCATATTCCACCTCTTTCTCTGCTTTGCCGTTTCAATCCAATTCGGTACGGTGCGTTCTATCCTCGTTTGCAGAAGTCCCTTTCGGTTGAAGGAAATAAGGTCACCGTCTCCCACCGGAATCATCCAACAACTCATCTTGTGAAATTCTCTCACATATATCGGCGATTTATTATCTTCCGAGTTCCTCACCATCTCTCTGAATCAATCAGAGTTCTGCCAAAATGTCGGTTAGTATTTTTAATGCCTACGTCGTGCGATGCGATTTTTGTATCTGTTGCTTCTCTGTTCCGTTATCGTGAGGTGTTAATATCTTCCAAATTTTACTTCATGCGGCTTTTTCTGTTCGTCTATTGTGCGTGCGTCGAACTCAATTGGATATGAATGTTGCCAATTTATGATGCGTTGGTAGCGCTAGGTTGATATGTATGCAGAGATCTTTTTGTTACATGTAATAGCATTGGGTTTTGAAGTAATTTCATGATTACCTTGTTGAATGTTGAGACTTTTTTAACATTTTTTGTGGACAGCAAGAGGTAGCAAATCCTTAATTGTGCTGTTATTGCTTGCCAATGATGGTCTGGGTACAAAACTTTATGTGGTTTGTCGCAGAGTGGTCTCATTTTGTTGGTCTGGTAGCAGAATTGCATCTTCAAAGAATTGATTTTGTTGATCTGGTAGCAGAATTGCATCTTCAAAGAATTGATTTTAGGGGTTGACAAAAGCAGAGAATCAATATGATTTATCATCCTTCTAAACGTTCTATAACTTGAATAGTACAGAGATCATTGTCTAAGAGAATAACCCTTTTATCAGGCTAGGACCTTGACACAATAATCTGCTTATCCTTTCTTTCTCTTACGCTGATAGCCTATCATGTTTCGTAGCAGATAAAAACTGTAAAAGTTACCAATTTGTCACTTAGTGCGACAGAGCAAGAGATCCAAGAGTTCTTCTCCTTCTCTGGCACTGTCGAATATATTGAAATGAAAAGGTACCTCTTGTGGATCAAACAACTTATCCCTCTACAATTTGTTGTTCTAATTATGAGTTCCTGTCATAATCCCATTTGGTGAATGCACTGTCTTCTTTCTCTTTTTCCCATTATTTCCTTTGCCAGCGAGAACGAACGCTCTCAAACTGCATTTGTCACTTTTAAAGACACAGAAGGTGCAGAAACCGCTGTACTCCTATCGGTAACCTTTCATCCTCCATTTCTCTGGCTTGTGCTGTTTAGGGAACTATCTTCTGACACATCCAAGAAACATATAGTCGCACTAGAAGCAAAACAATGCCCTAATTATTATTGCTTGAAACATATGTGCGTTAATTGGAACTTTCTAATTGAAAACCTATTCTTGGACCTATTTCGCAGGGTGCTACGATCGTTGACCAACCGGTTTCCATCGATCTTCAGCCAGACTATGTCCTGCCACATGCAGCAGCATCTGCAAACATTGTTTGAAATTCCATAAAACGTTTTCAATAATTCACTCCCCTCTCCTTTTCATGAACGGGTCTTGTATTGCTCTGTGTTTATTTTTACCTCTCAACAGGCATCAGAAGACAAGAACGTTAGTGGGCCCTCAACCGCCGTCCAAAAAGCAGAGGACGTGGTGAGCACCATGCTAGCAAAGGGCTTCGTTTTGGGCAAGGACGCGGTGAACAAAGCCAAGGCCTTCGACGAGAGGCACCTGCTGATCTCCACCGCTACAGCAAAAGTGGCCTCTCTGGATCAGAAAATAGGGTTGACCGAGAAAATCACCATAGGAGCGAGCATTGTGAACGATAAGGTGAAGGAAGTGGACCAGAAATTTCAGGTCTCGGAGAAGACGAAGTCTGCTTTTGCTGCTGCTGAGCACACGGTGAGCAGCGCGGGGTCCGCGGTCATGAAGAACCGCTACGTGTTGACCGGTGCTTCGTGGGTCACGGGTGCTTTCAGCAGGGTGAAGAAGGCTGCAGAAGGAGTTGGGCATCAGACCGTGAATAAGATGTCCGAGGAGGAGCATGTGAGTGACAACAAGAAGCCTTCTTCTCCAAAGGGATTGATTCTCTGAGCTCGGGTTTTCGGTTATTCGTGTATATAAGCAAGTGTGGAATACTTTTGGTTTATATTTGGATTGGAATAAGAAGGATGTTGATTACTTGTTTCTTGTTCTCCGTGTAGTATTACAATGGCGTTGTAGTCATCTTTATTTGTTTGCTTTTTTCTGAAGCAAACATTATACAAATCTGCCCTTGATAGCCTCTCAAGTCTCCAGTAGAAATGCTTGTGACATAATATCGTGTAACTTGAAGAATCTAATGCTTAAAATACATAATGCCCAGAACCAATATTGTCTGGAATAAAAAAAAGATCAATAACAAAAATTATCTAAAATTTGTCGTCATCATCATCAACATAACTTGTAAGCCGAAATCTTTCGCTCTCCGAAGTAGAGAAAGAAATCTTTTATCTTCTGTTGACGCCAATTAATGGCAAACACCAATTTCTCCTCCAACTATAGAAGCTTCAACCCGCCAGTTACATCGTCGACTAAATCAGCTGGTCCTGCAAAAATATGGTGAAAATATGGGACATGCATGATGGGGGAGTGCTGAGAAGAGACCAACTCAGGTACATCTGTCACAAAGCGAATATACTTGCATCGTAGGAAAAGATGTTAACATATTCCACAAAAATATTCCAAGAATCATGTATAGGTTCAGATTAGAAACTAACCAAGGATTGCCATGACTGTCCTTGAATCTGAATGTAAAAAAAAAAAAAAGTTGCCTGTCAGCAAAAGAAGATTGCTTCATAGCACATGCGTACAATCAGAACCATAAGCCCAGAAACAGAGAAGGCAATCAACACAGATGATGTATGATGTAATGTTACAAAGACAGATAGTTAAATGTACGAAAAAAAACTGAGTTATAAGAAAGATAAAGGCAGCACTCACTGGGAGCAATCTGTGTTCTTCCGGCATCAATTGTAATATGGGTTGGCAGATTAAGTGATTTGGCCCTTTCCTGCTCAACTCAAGATGAGAAAATTAGTACACAACAATGAATTACAAAACCCCGATAAGAAAGAATTAGCTATCAAGTATAGAATGTGTCTTTTGGGTTGAAGTTTCGGGGATTTGTTAGATTCTAATACAAATTCTTCAGTCTACAGTGTATCAAGTTACAGCTACGGATTGTTTGGTCTCTTACAAGATGTTGAAAGGAAAGAACAAATTGATGATGGCAAGATATTGAAGAAATAGAATATATAAAATAAAGGATGTATTTTGGCATGTGAAACCACCTGCAGAACAAGTATCCCATCTTCACTTTCAATTTTTACAACCACCTTAACCTGACCGCACATCTCCCATCTGTACAAAAATAAACACACCCTATAAATGAATAAAAATGATTCACGTACCATTATAAGTTATTTGCAGAAATATTTTCACTACCTGCTCAAAGACTTTGGTGCCCGGTTAAGTATTTTCTTGAACAGACCCAGAGTGGCATGGCTACAGCACAGCAAAAGAATTAGAATACTAGACCAATATGAAATTGGGGTAGTGTCATACTGTTCCAAGCAAACGAAAGAACACATTCATCTTATAAAGAAAATTCCAAATATCTCAACAGTGATAGGTGAATAACAGAAACAATTTCCTCCCATGATAAAAAATATACGGAAACCACAAAATATAAAAGGATACGAAATTTAAAATACTTGGTTCACATACTAATCCTTTTTTGTATCCTCACTATCCACGCAAGCATTTGACTTCAAGCCTTTAAAACTTGATACCAAACCTAATGACGCATATGGCATATTTTTAAAGTGTGACTCCCAGGGCCATAGTTAGAAAACTGGACAAAAGCCACTAACAACTCTTCATCACTCATCAGTCAATAACTTTGCCGGGGTTCGGCAGCACAATTAAAATCTTTATGCTTTTATTTGACGAAAAGCAAAAAGTAAACAAGTGAAATACTTTCCAAGCATATTACCAATCAAAAGAACACCTAGATGGAGAAAAACAATCAATAAAAAAAATTGCATCTATCAAGTAAGAGCCCTTCCGCTAACGACTGACTAGTACCTGCATTGGGCAGCTATCTTCCCTTTGCCCATCTTCAGGTCATTCCTCACAACCAAAACCTGAACTCACAAAACAATCATAATTCCACCAAAAAAACAGGTTTGAGTTTTGGAAGTTTCGATCATACCCAAAAAGAAAAATTAGAGAAAAAAAAAAATGGCAAACGTTACCATCTTAAAGTCCTCGATAATTTCAGCCAACTTCTCAACCTCAAGAAGGTTTTTAGACTTAACTTTTCCATCCATCTTCTTCTTCTTCCCATCATCAGGAATTTCGAATTGTTTAAAACCCCGCAAGCGTCTGGCCCCAATTAGGCATCCCATAGCAAAACAACCGGCACCAATCAAGAATGCGCTGAGCCACGTCATCTCCATCATATCAAAACCCACAGCGACCACCGCCACTCTCAACTGTATTATTGCACAACAAATTTACATCAGTATGTACCCGAAGATATCTATCGACTTATCTCGCTTCATCGTCGTCGATTATCATAATGCCCAAACGAATTTGGTTTTCGCAACATCGAAAGAGTGGAATACAGTCACCTGCAAAGTCGATCAGGGGATGGCTGATTCTTCTTCGGTCTGCTTGTGAGGAACGAGGGTATGATGATGAGATAGGGGCCTTTTAAAAAAATTGCCCTTGACTGGGTCAATTTTAAAAAAATGGCCTCGTTGACGATTTTTTTTTGGTCAATAGCCCTCACTTTGTTTAAACGTTAACCATATTAACTAATTCTCATACTTAACTCATTAAAATAAAAAAAAAAAGAAAAACGAAAAAATGGCTTCAATAACTGACTGAAAACAGAACATGGGTCCATCTCCCTCTTTAACCATAACCATACAATCGATATGAATGCATTATCTTCTCCATTTTAAAGAACAAAGGGTAACAACACATACCTCTCTCACAAACCTAAAGCGACGCGAGCTGTTCTCTTCGTTTAGTGCCGGAAAACAACTTTTCAAACCAAGAAAACAGCAAGCATTTCAGCATATTTACCAGTAAGCATTCGTTACATGAAAACTGCAATTTTAACGTCGAAAATGGTGAATTTCCAGTCCATTACCCCCTAAAATGTATGGGTTATTTATTAGATAACGTGTACTAGCCAGAGTAGCGATGTTTCAGTGGTTATTACGAGAAATCGGACCTGAAAATACATATTCTGAGGTCTACTGTTCGTGCATGGGACCCCTGCGTGCGAGTACCATGCGATATAGGTGCGTGTACCGTGAGATATAGGTGCGGGTACCATACGCCCAGTGTGCGGGTACCATGCGCTTGGTGTGAGGGTACCCTGCACCAGTGTGCGGTACCCTGCGCCAGTGTGCGGGTACCCTGCGCCAGTGTGCGGGTACCATGCGCCCAGTGTGCGGGTACCATGCGCTTGTGTGAGGGTACCCTGCGCCAGTGTGCGGGTAGCATGCGCCAGTGCGCGGGTCCCCTGCGTTGTGTGCGGGTACCGTGATCCCATGTTCGGGATCCATGCGCTGAAGATCATATATAAGCACGATATATGACGAGAATCGTTTTCTAAACAGTAACATTGCATAATATTGCAGGTGTTCAAAATGACAATTACCAACATTGTATTTCAATTCGACGGTCGGTGGTTAATCGGCGAGGACAATATCTCGACTTGGTCTCCTGCGTCAAATTGTAGCTGGCATTCAATTTTGGTGGATGAGGACGCATGCACGTTAGAAGACGTAAAGGAGCAAATTGTATCCGTGTTAGCGTTTCGCAACGATAATGCGAGGCTAACACTAAGCTATATGCCAAATGTACCCTATAGTTATCCGAGGCCCATATACATCGATAACGACTATGCTCTACGTGCGTACTTGGGTTTTGGTGGCCCTCAATCGAGACCCGTGATTCATGTCGAGGTGGTGGAATGTGCGCTTGTGGCTCCGTCGGACGCATTTGCTGGTTCTTCTAGTAATAATACCGGGCTCATAGCCGATTGCGATGAAAATGCGCAAATCGAACCGTTTGAGGGTCTTGAAGATATCGCTGGACCGTCTGGGGGTAGGGATTACTCGGGTTGGCATTCGAATGAAAATGAAGATGAGGCAATTGAAAACACTGACGAGTCGGAAGAGGAATTCGTAGCCCGTGATCACAATGACGATATAGATCGAAACCCGGTAGAAGAGGCTGCCGATGGTACTTTTGCATTTCCGGACGGTTCAAGCCTACACGTTGGGCAGCAGTTTCGTGATAAGGCGGAAGTTATCGAGGAAATATCTAAAATCGCGTTGGCTGCGTCGTTCGAGTGCAAATTAGTAAAGTCGAACAAGACTTTGTATGTAGTAAGATGTGCGATGGAGCAATGTTCGTGGCGCTTTCGAGCTGCAAAAGATAGAGATTCCCCTTTTTTCTCGGTACGGACATATTGCGGCACACACACATGCGGCGTGTCTCATCGACGTCGAAGTCATCGTCAAGGAACTTCATCGGTTGTGTCTAGGATGCTTCTTGACAATTTTAGCGGGCCTAAAGACATTCCCGCGCCAAAGGCTATCATGTCTATGATGCAAAATAGAGGGGTGAATGTTTCTTATTACAAGGCTTGGAAGGGGAAGAATATCGCTACGGAGGAGTTGGTCGGTAACGGGGACGATTGTTACGCGTTGATCCCGGCGTATTTGGAGGCCGTGAAGCAAATGAACGCCGGAAGTGTCACGGATTGGGAGATGGACGAGGAAAACAGATTTAAATATCTGTTTTTGGCATACGGTGCATGCATAGCGGGATTTGCTTTCATGCGTAAGGTAATTTCTATCGACGCCACCTTTTTAAAGGGAAAATATAAAGGGGTGATGCTTGTTGCTACGGCGCAAGACGGCGATTACCACCAATATCCTATCGCATGGGGTATTGCGAGCACCGAATCTACCGAATCTTGGTCATGGTTCTTAACGAGATTGAAACGGATCGTGGCCGATTCAAATGACCTCGTCATAATTTCTGACAGACATGGCGGGATAAAGACAGCCGTACCGGCAGTTTTCCCAAATGCGTTTCACGGGTTCTGTGCGTGGCATATTCAACAAAATATAAAGACCCGTATGAAGGAGAAAGGTGCGTGTGCGTTATTCCTTAATATTGCGTACGCCTACAAGACGAGCGATTGCGATCGATTGTTGGAAACGCTAAAGGAACGGTACGAAAACGTGCATAAGTATCTTCAGGATGGTACGAAGGCAAAATGGACGAGATCGTATTGCCCGAGAACGAGGTACAACATCATGACCACAAACGGCTCGGAATCGATAAATGCCGCTCTACGCGCGGATAGAGAGCTTCCCCTCATAGGATTGTTGGATTCGATACAACGTTTGACAACTAGTTGGTTTAGTAAGCATCGACGAACTTGCGAAGCTTCGATGACAGCCAATGTTACGTCATTTACGCCGAAGGTCGAGTCAATCCTACGGTCTCACTACATAAATTCTCAAAATCTACACGTCTCGGAAATTGGCATTCAACGGTATAATGTATACGGGCATGGAGTCAACGAGGTGGTCGATATCGAGACGAAGTCATGTAGTTGTAAGATGTTTGATATCGATCGTATCCCGTGTGCGCACGCCATTGCGGCTTGTGGACACGCTAATGTAGGGGTATATTCGCTAGTCCATGCGTATTACAGCTTGGAGACATGGAAATCAGCGTACGAGGGTACCATATGGCCTGTGACCGAGCGCGTTGAAGGA
The DNA here is from genome assembly GCA_004919715.1 of Linderniella brevidens. Taxonomy (NCBI): domain Eukaryota; kingdom Viridiplantae; phylum Streptophyta; class Magnoliopsida; order Lamiales; family Linderniaceae; genus Linderniella; species Linderniella brevidens. The sequence continues at coordinate 4,589,702 of SWDC01000158.1, forward strand.
ATTGTTAATATGTTACCACCACTCATTGACCCAAAACGTGGAAGAGCACAAAAAAATAGAATGCCATCCGTCGGAGAATTTGGTAGGAGGGGTTAAATCCTATGAGTTTGATTTGTACAGGTGTAATTTATATGGAAATTCGATATGTTGTAATGTTTGGTACGCATTGCGTGCGGGTACCGTGCCTAAGTGTGCGGGTACCATGCGCATTCTGTGCGGGTACCGTGCCTGAGTGTGCGGGTACCGCGCCTTGTGTGCCTTGTGCAAACTGTCAAATGATTTTAATTAATTCAATCATGTCAGTACTTTACGTTACATCAATCAAGTCAGTAGTTGTCTGTACGTTAACTCGTAAAAATAATTGTATCAGTCACATCAAATGATCGGGATAATCATTAACCAATTATTCTGAAAATGAAATAAAATAATTATTTATCTATATAAAATAACTGTATACTACTGTGCGGGTACCGTGCCTAAGTGTGCGGGTACCCTGCGATTGTGTGCGGGTACCAGGCCTGTTATGTGCGGGTACCGAGCCTTATTAGAGTTGGTAGCACAAATTTCTTTATTTTGGTATCACAAAATAGAGTTGGCCTATTTCGGTCCGTGAGTGCGTTACGGTAGTTAGACATACTAAGTTGATCATTTGGGATAAAAAAAAGGCGGGTTGACATTTAGAATCAAGGATTGTTATGTTGAAATGCCAAGTTTCTTTTTACTCAAATGATGATAGTAACAATATCTTACCCCATCTATATTGAATTGATTTTGTTTGCCGCATTGTGTAAGCTCTAAAGTTTTAATGATCAAGAATGTTTGTGTTTTCGAATATAAATAGAAATATTATGAAAATGAAATAAAATTATTATTTATCCTTTTAAAATAACGGCGCATTATTGTGCGGGTACCCATTATTATTGTGCGGGTACCATGCCTTTGTGTGCGGGTACCGTGCGCATTATGTGCGGTACCATGCGTTTGTGTGCGGGTACCGTGCGCATTCTGTGCGGGTACCATGCCTTTGTGTGCGGGTACCCTGCCTTTGTGCGCGGGTACCCTGCGCCAGTGCGCGGGTACCCTGCGCATTCTGTGCGGGTACCATGCGAGTTGTGTGCGGGTACCGTGCCTAAGTGTGCGAGTACCCTGCGATTATGTGCGGGCACCATGCGCATTATGTGCGGGTACCCTGCGCATAGTGGGCGGGTAACCATGACTTATGTGCGAGAAACTTAATAAGTTAAATCAGTCACGTCACATCAAATAATATCATAAAATAATTTTATCAGTATGTCAGTATATCAGTCACATCAAAACATTTTATGATAAATAATTTTATCAGTCACATCAAATGATCGGGATAATCATAAACCAATTATTCTGAGATTGAACATATGAGATACTAATATATTTATTTATCTTTTTAAAATAATTATTATTGTGCGGGAACCATGCCTTTGTGTGCGGGTACCGTGCATTTGTGTGCGGGTACCATGCCTTTTTGTGCGGGTACCGTGCCTATGTGTGCGGGTACCATGCCCTTCCGTGCGGGTACCGTGTGCCTCGTGTGCGGGTACCATGCCTTCGTGTGTGGGTACCATGCCTATGTGCGCGGGTACCGTGGTTTTGTGTGCGGGTAGCGTGCATATGTGTGCGGGTACCAATATTTACATAAGCAAAGTTCGAAATTTACAAAATTCACTAATATACATTATTGATACCACATACCCCAATCATTTAGGCGAATAGAAATACATAGAAATTCACGAAATTGCGTCATTTGCCTACCGGTAAGCTCCGCGACATTATCGCCACGAAAGAGCATTGCAAATGCGGCCCGCAAGACATGAACCCCACAGTCTCCTCTGAAACAACCAAATGTTTAACATTAAGATATGATATACAAAATCAACATCTTTCGAAATAAAGGTTTACTTACGAATTTTCTTGCTTCTTGAAGTTGGGGATCCTCTCGACCTTCCACTTCCGAAACACGCTTCCAATTAGACCAAGTCCTTTGAGCACGTTCGGGACAGCAATTTGTAGACCGGCTAGGGCTGCATTCATATTGCGCATGTCCACATCGCATGACGGATCCGAGTCGAATACTCGAATCGTCTTGTTCTTCCAGTCGAGGACTGCAAGAACCCAGTGAGCGATGGTCTGGACCGGCACCACGATGAAGTTGGAAACTTGCCATGACACCGATGGCCAGTCCTGATCACGTCCCTCTGCGTTGTGGACCAACAAGGGCAGCATGCCCTTGACAAACTTCCCGTTCTGTATGCAGTCCCGGTCTATGCTATCCTTCATCCCATAGCTCATGAAAGAGATGTTTCGAGAGCAGAAGGTGTGAAGCCTCTGCATCTCGACGAAGCCTCTAATGCTTTCGTCGATGTGCTATAAATTAAAAAAAAAACAAGTTAATTAATAAAACGTATGACTGCATTTACACGAATTGAAGTTATCAATATTTCTTACCGCGTCGTCGAGCCAACACGAAGGCGTGTACAGCTGTTGGAACCACGCCTTCGTGCGGAACGAGTGCGACAAACAAAGCAACCGCTCGGTATCCTCCATTGTATCAATCCTCTGTTTTAGCCGAGGCCACTGCTTCAGTTTTCGCTTCATATGCCTCTCGACTTGAGGATTGATGCTGTTCCGCACGCGGTTCTGGTCCGGGTCGGTGAAGGGGGTCACCTGATACTTCGAAGGCCTGCTTTCGCGAGGCGGTGTCGACTGCTCCGCGGCCTCGGGTTGGGGTTCCACCGCTGCCTCGGGTTGAGGTTCCTCCGCGGCCTCGGGTTGGGGTTCTTCCGCGGCCTCGGGTTGGGGTACCACCGCAGCCTCGGGTTCGGCCGACCCCTTGGGTTCCTCCGCAGCCTCGGGTTCGGCTGCGGCCTCGGGTTCCACCTCGGCCTCTCGGGCTGCTTCGGGTTCCGAAGGATAGAACGCCTGGTTTGAGCATCCGGCCTCATAACCTACCACGATAAAACTCCGACGTCAGAAAACTATCAATAATCAACATATTATTATTTATAGGGCCGTACCGTGAGAGGTATGCGTCGGAAAGTCTCGGGTTGCCCCGTACCACCCTTGCTGCAAATTCTGCTGCAGTTCCGTCATCGACTGCTGCAACCCGAAGATGCTCGCGCCCCACTCTTGAGCCGTGGACCATCGGTCGTCATACGACTCGCGTAACTGCGAGATACTCGTAGAGACGTCATCGAACCGATTATTCACCGTCTCGAAATTTTGGTCCACGCGTCTTGTGAACTCATCAAATTGCTCCCAGGTGGGGCCCGAGTAATGCTGTCGAGGAGGAGACGGGTACCGTGTGTGTGAAGGGCCCGAGTATTGATGTGGAGGAGGGCTCGAGAACCGTGGAGGTGAGGGGGGACGAAATTGGTCCGCCCCTTCCTCGTAGAAGGACCGATCCGAGAGTTGAGGTACTGTTGGTTCGGGTTCCTCCACGGCCGGCAAATGCCGTACACACTTAAGCTCGACACCATCTTCGAGGAGCCTCGTTATGTGGTCGAGGACTTCATGCCTTTCCTCCACTTCGAACCGGCTATGTCGGAAATAGGGCTGGTTCATCTCCGATATTGTTGGGCTCAGCATCCCCGATACGGGTGACCCCTTTACGGCGTTGAGGATCGTCTCCATCTTCGGAGCACCCTTCGTCGACCAATCGTTGGTGACGTACCGGCATATGCGCGGGGTCATCACGTCCGCCTCGTTTAGACGATAGGCGAACGCGTACCGAATGCCCGAAATGCACTCGTACGCCAAAACCTAGAATGCAAAGAAAACAAATTAGCAAATATATAATCAAATTAAATAAAAAAAAAAATTTTAAATAATAAACGACCTGAAGCGGATGTACGAAGCCACTAATCAGTAGCCCGCAGTGTGCGCTGCCCCCGTTGCGGGCTCGTTCCCGCACAAAATCCCTCTTCTCCCTTAGGTTTATCTTCAGCGAGCGTATCACCTCTTTGAACGCTATGCTGCCCCAAGGGTAGTTGGCGAAGGCGACTTCGTCTTCCACCAATGCGAGCAGCCACGACCGTAGAACGGTGTCCTTCTTCGTCGGTCGAGGCAGCAACACGGCTGCGGCAAAGAGAACGTCCGCCAACTTCAACTTATCGAAGTTCACGTTTCCGTCATCGTTGGCTCCCAACTCTCGGAGCCGATCCTCGACGTACGACAATCGGATTGTTGATCTTCCCGGAAAGTTTCTCTCCGCGAAATCACCGTTGGGGTACACTTCCGGGATATCGTCGGAGAACCTTAGCCCGGTAATCAAGCAATACTCCGCTTTAGAGAATCGGAGTGGTCGGTTGTTTATGACCATCCACAACTCCTCGCGGTCGTGAAGGGTAGTCTGCCTCCTCGTCATAAAGGTAATCAGTTGTGCGGATAAATTGAAATGGGCGGCAGCCTCGACGAGTATACCAAATGGACTCCCCGCCCTATAACTTTCCCACTCCGCCTCATTCAGATTGTTCCTGATCTTTGCACTTGCCTCCTTGTACATCCCGGTCATTGTCAACCGGAACTCGAAGTCGTCATCTCGGGATGACAGTTGCTTCTTCAGCACAACCTAGGAATCATAAGAGTAAATAATCAATTAGTACTCGCATGGTACCCGCACAGGAAAGCTTGGTACCCGCGCATGCGCGCATGGTACCCACACAGGAAAGCATGGTACCCGCGCTTGCAAGCATGGTACCCACACAGGAAAGGATGGTACCCGCGCTTGCAAGCATGGTACCCACACAGGAAAGGATGGTACCCGCACTTGCAAGCATGGAACCCACACATGAAAGCATGGTACTCGCGCTTGCAAGCATGGTACCCATACAGGAAAGGATGGTACCCGCGCTTGCAAGCATGGTACCCACACAGGAAAGGATGGTACCCGCACTTGCAAGCATGGAACCCACACATGAAAGCATGGTACCCGCGCTTGCAAGCATGGTACCCGCACATGAGCGCATGGTACCCGCGCATTAGCACATGGTACCCGCACACAAGTGCATGGTACCCGTGCATGCGCGCAGGATACCCGCACACAATCGCATGGTACCCGCACTCAAATTCATGGTACCCGCACAGGAACGCAAGGGGCCGCGCCTATGGGTACCGTGCGTATGGGTACCGTGCAACTGTGCTCGGGTCCCAAGCATGCAATCACGGGTCCCCTAATTTGCGCGACTGTTTGGGTCCCAATTGGTGCGACGCACGGTTCCCTTGCAAACAATTGTCCAAATTGAACAATTGGGTAACCCCTGAGGAAGACGAAATGACAGTGAAATTACCGGAATTCTTTCGGAACGCGCGTTCAATGCCATTGTAGTTGGTTTGGAGAATTTTCTGCTTCGGGTAAAGGTTGTTTCGTAGATTTGGAGAATTCTTTCTTCAATTTTAACTGTTATGTACTCTGTTACGACGAAGAAGACGACCCGTGACGCTACAGTGAGTGTAGAATCGATTAAACCTACTTAATTTTACTTTGGGTAGTTGAATGGGTTAAATAAGGGTAAAGACGTCTTTTTCCATGAGTTAGTAAGGGTATAATAGACTTTAAACATTATGGGGGTCATTTTTTTAAAATTGACTCAGTCAAAGGCCATTTACTTAAATAATCCATTATCGTGCAGACTATTTCTCCACGACCAACGGTCTGTTTGGTTGCGCTTGTCTTATAGGTTCTAGTCGATTTCGGTTTGAAGAATATATCAAAAATTAGGCAAACAGTCCTCTAAGATTTGTGTTTCTTATATTATTTGGAAAACTGTACCATTGATACTAACAATATACACATTCAAGCCTCGTTAGAATTATTTATCACATTCAAGTTTGTAATTCAGAAAACAAATTCTGTATTATTATATGAAAATTGCGTAAGCAAACGAAACTGGACTATTTATTAATACCAGGGTTTTAATAACCGGACAACCGGACGGTTCGGGCCGAAAAATCGCGAACCGGGTGAAAATTCGGTCCAGTCCTGATTTGGTTCAACCATTTTAATTAAAATAATAAACAATTCAAAAATTATTATGAAATATTAAGTGTGGATGTTTTTAATGTTCATAAAATTAGGTTTATTAAATGTTGTAAATAGTAGTTGATGAGATGAGATGAGATAAGATGTATTTAATATTGTACATGTTAGATGACATAGTAGAAATTTTTCTACTATAAATAGACCGATGTATTTGTATTGAATCATATCGAAAACATCAATAATACTATTTATACAATTCCAGTATTTATATTTATGTTCTTGTCAGTTATAATAGTTTTATAACACATTTATCAGCATGAGCACTCCGGCGACAATCAACATCCGTCCAAGATCTTTACAAGTATAATCGAGTATGACGAATTTGCAAAGTCTCGAGTTTGTTGCCTTTGACATCTCAGGGAAGAATTATTTATCTTGGGCACTAGACGCAGAGATTCATCTAAAATCAAAAGGTTTGGGTGACACTATTCTCGACCCAAAAAGCACAACGGGTTCAAGTGACACTACTGATACTGTAAAAACCACAAGCGCTCAGGATAAGGTAGGAGCTTTAATGGTTCGTCATCACCACATTCATGCGGATCTGAGGAATGAATACTTAAATGAACAAGATCCCGCTGAATTGTGGAAAATCTGAAAGATCGATTTGACCACCTAACAGTTGTTATCCTCCCAAATGCAAGGTATGAATGAATGTATTTAAGATTACAAGATTTTAAATCCGTAACTGAATATAACTCGGATGTTCATAAGGTGACTGCCACACTAAAATTGTGTGGAGAAACAGTCACCGAAGACAGTATGTTGGAGAAAATATTTAGCACTTTTCATTAATCAAATATGATATTGTAACAGCAATATAGGGAGAGGAGATTTAAAAAGCATTCAGAGTTAATCTCTTGTTTATTGTTGGCTGAACAAAACATGAATTGTTGATGAAAAACCATGAATCCCGACCGACTGGTTCTACTGCAATCCATGAAGCGAATGCATTCAAATGAAATAATGATAATAGTCGAAGCAATGATCGTGGACGTGGTCGTGGTGGATATCGCGGTCATGGACGTGGTTGTGGTCAAGGTCGTGGTCAAGGCCGCTACGTGGCCGAGGAAATCACGGTGGTGGTTATCAGCATTTCCGTGGTGGTTATCATAACAATCGTGGCGGTCATCAGAATTTTCCCCATAAGAGGAAAAATTACTAAAATAATGATGAGAAGAGGCGCACTCAACAAAAGAACAATGATGAGCAATGCTATCGTTGCGGTGGGCCATTGGTCACGTAACTGTCGCACGCCCAAAATATATCAACAAAATAAGGGCAAAGAAAAGAGACTTGAAACGAATTTTGTTCAAAGTGAATGGGTCTCTGCTTCTGGGACAAAAGATGAAAATACACATTTCGAAACTGCGGATTTCTAGTTTTTCCTGAAAAAAACTAATCTGCTGTGTATTATTATCGTGTGTTTTATTATTGTGTGATTTATATGTATCGTTTGGAGTGTTTTATTAAGTTATATGTTTTGTTGTGTTATATCTGTTTATTTTAATAATGATTATTATGTATTTGTTTATAAAGGAATTCTCTGATGGAAACGAACATGTGCAATGGGAAATTATGTTTTTGCAGACTGTGCAACGACTCATACGATTCTGAAGAATAAGAAATATTTTGATCATCTTGAAATGAATGAAACAAGTGTTATTACAATATCGGGTAGCACAAATATAATTGAAGGCTCCGGAAGAGCCAACATTTTACTACCTAGAGGAACAATGCTGATAATTGAAAATGCATTATATTCTCCTAAGTCTCAAAGAAATTTATTGAGCTTTAAAGCTATTCGACATAATGGATATCATATTGAGACTGCAGAAAAAGTAGATGTTAAATATTTGCACTTTACAAAGAAGGTTTCTAATGATAAAAAGAATTGTGGAAACATTATCTTCCTTTGACTCTGTGCTGTATTACACATATCTTCGAACGATTGAATCGTATGCTACCGTAAACTAGAAGTTTACTAATGACAATACATTTAATGTTTAGCATGACCTGTTGGCCCATCCCGGTGCAATTATGATGCGGAAAATAATTTAGAATTCACGTGGGCATTTAATGAAGAACTAGAGGATTCTTCTAAGTAATGAATTATCATGTGTCGCTTGCTCTAAAGGGAAGTTAATCATTCGGCCATCACCAGCGAAAATAAAGAATGAATCTATAACATTTTTTGAGCGTATCCATGGTGATATTTGCGGACCGATACATCCATCATTTGGACAATTTATGTATTTCATGGTATTAATTGATGCATCGACTAGGATGGTCTCATGTATGTTTGTTCTCAACACACAACATGGTGTTTGCGCGATTGCTTGCACAATTGATCCAATTAAGATCACATTTTCCAAATTATCCGATAAAGAAAGTACGCCTTGATAATGCTGCTGAATTTAATTCCAAGGTATTTAATGATTATGGTATGTCTATCGGAATTGATGTTGAGCATCCCGTGCCACATGTTCATACGCAAAACGATCTTGGAGAATCGTTGATTAAACACTTGCAATTAATTGCAAGACCATAATTGATGACGTCTAATCTTCCATCGTCTTGTTGGGGACATGCTATATTGCATGCAGGAACACTAAGTCGCATCAGGCCAACAAGTTATAATGATGTCTCCCCATTACAAATGGTTCATGGTTAGAAACCAGATATCTCTCATCTAAGAATTTTTGCATGTACAGTATATGTTCTAGTTGCTCAACCACAACGAACAAAGATGGGATCTCAAAGGAGGTTGGAAATACATTTCGGATATGAATCTCCAGCAATAATAAAGTATTTGGTACTTCTAACTGGAGATTTATTTACGGCCAGATTTGCCGACTGTCATTTTGATGAATTGAATTTTCCGACATTAGGGGGAGAAAAGAAACAGCTGGAGAGAAATGTTAGTTGGAATGAATTATCGCTAAATCATTATGATCATCGAACTAAAGAATGTGAACTAGAAGTTCAAAAGATAATTCATTTACAGAGTTTAGCTAATCAACTGCCAGGAAGTTTTACTAACCTTAAAAGAGTGACAAACTCACATATTCCAGCTGTTATTGCTCCTGCAAAAATAGATATTCTTGTTGAACATAGTATTGAGCCTAAGCCACAGCTAAAGCGTGGTATGCCCCCGGGTTTCAAAGATAAAAATCTTTGGAAAAGAAAAGGAGCAAATAATAAAAATAACCGATGATTTATCGACTAGAGACGAGTCGATTGGCATAAAAGATAATGAGAATGAAACTCAGGTACCTGAACGTTCAGAAAATAATGATAATGAAGAGATCTCGATAAACTATGCCCGAAATGGAATAAGATGGAACCGAGACGAAGTCAACGTTGACGATAAATTCTCATTTAACGTAGTGCTACATGAAATGAATGAGATTAATGAGAATGAGGATCATGAACCAAAGTCTGTACAAGAATGCAGACAAAGAAAATGATTGGCCAAAATGGAAAGATGCAATCGGGGCAGAGCTGAAATCACTTGAGAAACGAAACGTTTTCGGCTTGTAATCCGTATACCAGAAAATATAAAGCTGGTTGGATATAAATGAGTTTTCATTAGAAAGATGAATGAAAACAGTGAAATTGTAAGATACAAAGCACGGCTTGTTGCACAAGGTTTTCGCAACGACCATGTATTGATTATGAGGAGAAGTATTCTCATGTGGTGGATGCAATTACTATTCATTATATAGTAAGTCTGGCAGTACGAGAAGGTCTCGATATGCGTCTTATGGATGTTGTCACTGCTAATTTATATGGAATACTTGACAGTTATATATATATATATATATGAAGCTTCCTGAGGGATTTCAGTTGCCTAATAATTCAGGGCCCCGAAGCGAGTACTCAGTTAAGTTGAATAAATCGCTTGGATTAAAGCAATCTGGGCGAATGTGGTATAATCGCCTAAGTTAATTTTTTGTGAAAGAAGGGTATCAGAATGATCAAACTTGTCCATGCATATTTATGAAAAAAAATGTAAAAATGAGTTTGTCATTATAACAGTCTATGTTGATGATATCAATATAATTGGAACTCCTGAAATATAATTGGAACTCCTGAAGAGTTGACCAAAGCTGTTGATTGTTTAAAAAGGGAATGTTAAATGAAAGATTTCGGAAAAACAAAATTTTGTCTCGTACTGCAGATTGAATATTTGAAAATTGGAATATTTGTACATCAAGAGACTTATACGAAAAAGGTATTGAAAAGATTTTACATTGATGAGTCTCATCCACTGGATACTCCAATGATTGTTAGATCTTTAGACGTGAATAAAGATTCGTTCATACCACGTGAAAATAATGAAGAACTACTTGGTCCTGAAGTACCATATCTTAGTCTATTGGAGCACTAATGTATCTTACGAGTCATACGCGACCCGATATAGCGTTCGCTGTAAATCTATTGGCGAGATATAGTTCATCATCGACTCGTAGACACTGAATTAAACGGATTTTTTGATACCTTAAAGCAACATCTGATATGAGATTGTTCTATTCTAATGAGTCGAAAGCAAATTTAGTTGTGTATGCAGATGCTGGATATTTGTCTGACCAACATAATGCTCGATCGCAAATAGGTTATTTGTTTACATATGGTGGAACCGCTATTTCATGGCGGTCAGTGAAACAAACTTTAACAGCTACTTCATCTAACCATGTGGAAATTCTCGCTATTAATGAAGCTAGCCGAGAATGTGTTTGGTTGCGATCGATAATTGAGCATATCCAACAAACTTGCGGGTTGCTTTTTGAGAAATTAGTTCCAACGAACTTATATGAAGATAATGCGACATGTATTGCCCGATTAAAGGAAGGATATATTAAAGGGGATAGAACAAAGCATATTTCACCGAAATTTTTCTTCACCCATGATTTGGAGAAAAATGGTGATATTGATGTGCAACAAGTGCGATCGAGTGAAAATCTTGCAGATTTATTTACGAAAGCACTTCCCCCAATTATTTTCAGGAAATTGATGTATTCAATTGGAGTTCGAAGACTCCGAGATTTATAATCAGGGAGAAAAAATACGCGTTGCACTCTTTTTTCCTTCACTGTGGTTTTTCTCATGTGGTTTTCTCAGTAAGGTTTTTAATGAGCCAACAAATGAAAGCGTATCAAAAGGAATTATGTACTCTTTTTCCTTCACTAGGTTTTTACCCCACTTGGTTTTTCCTAGTAATGTTTAATGATTCTTTGAAAATCATCCAAGGGGAAATATTATGAAATATTAAGTGTGGATGTTTTTAATGTTGATAAAATTAAGTTTATTAAATGTTGTAAATTGTAGTTGATGAGATGAGATAAGATGTATTTAATGTTGTAAATGTTATATGAAATAGTAAAAAAAAATCTACTATAAATAGACCGACGTATTTGTATTGAATCATATCGAAAACATCAATAATACTCTCTCTACAATTTCAGTGTTTATATTTCTATTTTTGTCCAGTTATAATAGTTTTATAACAAAAATAAATATTTTTCAACCTTGGGCGTTGCTGGTTTATTTGGGGTGGGACTGGCCGAATATTTCCGCCCAAATACATATTATTTTTTAATTTTATTATCCTAAATAAATATTTCAGCTCAAAATAAATATTATTTTCCCTTAATTTTTAAACTTTATTATTTTGTGTTACTTTTATAATTATAAAATATTAATTTCAATAAATTTTATTATATTTATAGCCGATTGTACTCCACGGTTTCATACCAGTTTTATTACGGTTAAGCCATTAAACCTTAAACCACTAAGTTTTTCGATTCAATTCGAAAACGCTGTTTAACAACCTTGATTAATACAGTCACAAGTGATTATCGTCCACGTAAATTCAAATATAAGTTAACCTAAATTAAAAAGAAAAAAAGATTTTTTATTGATGAATAAGGAACTTGACCAATCAAGCGAATCTTTTAGTTTTGCCACTCTACTTGCAATTATTTGCAAACATCGCCCGCATCAATGGCTGCAGTAGCTTCTACACTCTTCTCTTCCAATCCCAAGCTCTCTCCCATTTCAGCGGCAAAGAATTCGTTCTCCAAAACACCTATCGTGAAATCTCCGCAGCTGTCGATTCGACCGAAATTAATTGTTCCAAGGTTCGTGATTTCCGGCAAGTTCGCAGTTGATCCTGAGTTGGAGTCCAACAGTGCTTTGAAGAAACTTGTTGACTCGTTCGTCGTGCTCTGCTCGTCGATTGCTCTGTCCACGGCGTTGTTCGTCGCCGATATCGATTCTGCTTCCGCTTTCGTGGTCACTACCCCGAGGAAATTGCAGTCTGATGAGATGGCAACAGTGCGCCTTTTTCAGGATAACACTCCTTCTGTTGTATACATAACTAACCTAGCTTCGAGGTATCGCTTAATTTCCATTTGTCGAGCTTCCTATTATTGCTCTTTCATTTCCTTTTTTGTGGCGTTAATTTATGAGATCCTCAATGTTAATTCTTTGTTGGTTGTATTCGTTGTATCGATTCTTTTGATAAGTATGATGACACAGACTTGCTGCTTTTGTTGTTCCATAATCTTTCCCCCTGGATCAGTCCTATGAACGTTTTTGCTTTCAAATTGGCATTTTTCATGTTTAGTTTTTTTAGTCACTGGAATACTAGAAAACTCCATGGTTTTTTTTTTTAACGCTGCAATGTGTAAATATGCCGAATTAATCATATTTGTTGCTTTATTGGGGAGATTATAGGAATATTAATCAATTTTCAGATCTTGTAAATTTCTTCCATGTTGACAATGGAAAGACATGTCGAGACATAGCTTTTTGGGTTTGCTTGTTGGACAAAAGAAGCTGCATATGATTGCCTTCAGATTGATTTCTATCATAGATAAGACTGTCTTCGGAACTAATATAGAATATCTTTTTTCAGACAGGATGCCTTCACTTTGGACGTGTTGGAGGTTCCACAAGGATCGGGGTCCGGATTTATATGGGACACACAGGGTCACATTGTTACAAACTATCATGTGATTCGCGGTGCATCTGATCTCAAGTATTTTAAAAAGATTCATGTCTAGTTGCAATTCTTAAACTTAAATCAGTTACTTTTACTGTCTCTAGTTTCCTTTCGGACATAATTTTCTGTTTGTGGTGAGAATATTTATCGCTTCTGCTGGCGTACTCTGTTATTTCTCACAGAGTGCTCCACCTTTTACATCATAAGAACAAAGTATTTGTGGACCTTGGTTCAAGTTTCTATCTACCAACATGCTCCTTTTGTTATATATCCACCTTCAGTTTCTCTGATTCGCCCCAATTTAATTTCTGATACTGATTCCAGGGTCACACTTGCTGATCAGACAACATATGATGCGAAAGTTGTTGGATTCGATCAAGATAAAGATGTCGCCGTTCTCCAAATCGATGCACCAAGGGAGAAGCTGAGGCCAATACCTATCGGTATGTCAGCAGACTTACTCGTCGGTCAAAAAGTCTATGCAATTGGAAATCCCGTAAGTGCATGAAAGCAATTTCTACAGCAATATGATATTATGATCAGACCAATACAGTCTTCTGATTCATATTTGACCCTCATACGCTGCTTATCTATTTCAGTTTGGACTTGACCATACACTTACAACTGGTGTGATCAGGTACGAATTGTTTATATTCATTCAATATCCTATTCAGGGTCTTCAAATTCCTATGCTATAAGCTGGATTTTATTCACACTGATTATAGAAGCAAATATTTTTCATTTGTATATCAGAACTCTTTCCATCTGCATCCTCGTGTAGGCTATATACATTAATGCATAGATGAAGAATCCATAAACTTTCTACATTTCATATGGGACCTTTGCTTCGTTGTCTCAAATTGATAAAAAAGGGAAACTTGTTATAGTGGGCTTCGACGGGAAATTAGTTCTGCTGCAACGGGCCGTCCAATCCAGGACGTGATTCAGACCGATGCTGCGATTAATCCAGGCAACAGCGGCGGCCCCCTCCTCGACAGCTCGGGAAATCTTATCGGGATAAACACCGCAATATACTCTCCTTCCGGTGCTTCATCTGGTGTGGGCTTCTCAATTCCAGTGGACACCGTGAGTAGGCGCTGTTGACAAAAAAAATGTTGTACTTTGACATGTTTCCAGCGATAAACATTGAACTAAAGCTTACTCTAATAGTAGACTCTCTTTACGTTCAGGTAAGTGGAATCGTAGATCAATTGGTTAGGTTTGGAAAAGTTACAAGACCGATCTTGGGCATCAAATTCGCACCCGATCAGTCGGTGGAGCAGCTCGGGGTCAGCGGGGTTCTCGTGTTGGATGCTCCTGCGAGTGGGCCAGCGGGCAAAGCAGTAAGTGGTTCGCACCGTTTAATCTATGCGTTATGCTATGAGATTTTTAGGTTGTGTTTGGAACGAAACATAAAAACTAGTCTTCCTTTTCCATTTCATTTTCCGTTCCCTACTAATTTCCATGAACCGAACACAGCCTTATAAACATTTGTCCTTCAGGGTCTTCAACCCACCAAACGCGATGCCTACGGTAGGCTTATATTGGGGGACATAATTACGTCTGTAAATGGTAAGAAGGTGTCAAATGGCAGTGATTTGTACAGAATACTCGACCAATGCAAAGTCGGCGAGAAGGTAAACGAATCCCGGTTCTCAAATCGCACATTCTAAGCTTTATCATGCACTTAGATATGCATTATTATGCATTGTGACTTCTTGGAAATTTTGAAGCCCACTCACAGGCTTGTAAATGTTTTGGTGGCACAGGTTATAGTTGAAGTGCTGCGTGGCGATCAAGTGGAGAAAATTCCTGTAGTCCTTGAACCAAAGCCAGACGAATCCTAATTGCCGTTCGTGTGATTTCTTCTCGTCTCTTCTCTTCTCTTCTCTTCTCAAGTGTGAATAAGCATTTGAAATTATAGCGTTTGCTTCCCTGCCGGGGGCGTACAACTCTTGACAGCTGCCTATCCTCGAAGATGTATTATTGATTACGGACATTATCACGTATGTAATGGGTTCTATTCCTCTCTCTCTACTTGTGGATAGTATGTAAACATATTTGAAATATTTAATGGATGATTTTCTTTCGCCTCCAGTTCGAAATAGCCGGTTTCGGTTCACGGAAATAGTTGAACCAGAACTGTGATCACGGTCAGGGGCGGACCTATGTATAGGCTTTGGGCGTTCATAGCCGTCGGAATGATTTGAGTATACATCCTACCAATGGCCTCCATATGGGCTCGAGGGTCCATTGACCACCCGGTTATCAGAATGATTAGAATCACAATTCAAGTATAAAATTATGGGTCCGCCTTTGGGTACGATTTGAAATTGTTTTATAACATCTTGTTATAAATATCTATTTATTCTATTACCGTTTGACACACTAGTCAAAAACCCTATTGATTTTGCAAGAAAAATAAAGCTTTTTTTAGAGGGACTAACTACACATAAATCTCTAAGGACCAAACGATCTTTCACTTAACTTCCTCATTGAGATAAAGTTTCATTTAAGGACCAAGTGGAAATAACAAATAAGGATCAATTGGACGAAAATAACCCTCAAAACTTACATTATTACGATTATACCTGGAATTTTAATTAAAAGCAAAAAAAATGAGTTCACGATCGTATGTATAAAACCAACATCCCAAATCAAAAAATTCGATCTCAATCGAAACACTCACACCAAATTGTCCCACGAAGAAGCGCTCAAGGAGTCACCGCCGTCGTTGGGTCTTGAAATTTCTCACGTCCTCGTAAGTTTCGTAATTTTTATTTTTTCGCCAATTTTTTTTGTACTGCAACATTGTATTATTACGTGTTAATTGCTCTAGTAGAGGTTTTTAGGTATCAATTTTGATTAGTATGTTTCGATAAATGCTTTTATATGTTTAATTCGTGGTTCTTTTTGTTTAAATCAGAATTTTTAGGTTTAATTTGGGGTTCTTTTAGGTGTCGCTCAATTAGGGTTCTTGTAAGTTCGTTTCTTGTTTCGCTTTTTGGAATCAATCAAGATTGTCATTTTTGCACTTTTGGTATGCTATATATATATATATATGTGTGTGTGTGTGTGTGTGTGTGTGTGTTTTTGGTACATTATATGCATAGTACCGTATACGCATTACAATGGTAGGGCGTGATAGTATAAACTGGTACGGTATCGATAAAATTATGGTACAACGAGCCTCTTTTTTGTATTAGATATCTAATTGTAACTACAATACATTTTATGTCATTTTATGATCTTGTAGTCTACATGAATAGTTAATGAAAATGTTTGATGTATAAGATGTATATGTAGTACCATGTAAGCATGGTGTGATGTGTATTGCAGATAAGAGACCTCCGTTTATGACTTTACGAGTCTTACTTTCCGCTTGAAAAGTGCATATTTTATGGATGCATATAAACCGTTGACAGATGATATCATCTATGATCCTGATGCACGCATTCTTCTCGATCACCAATAATGCAACGATTTCTTTGACAAAAGATCAAACAAGTGCAAAATATCATAAAAAATATTAGCACAAGTCGTACGTGTAAAGAAGCGAACGAGTTTGGTTGTGAGTTCCATTCTTTTGGCCATATGTTGCATATAGGTTATGGCTTATTATTTTTGTCATATGTTGTATATATGTTGATTCAGGGATATTTTGATTACGAACATATTTTTGGTGTTGTTGTAATGTTGGATGTATTTTGGAAATAAACGGTGTTATTGGTAAAATATTATTTGTTGTGACTTTAATTTTCGTTAACAATGTTAAACAAGGTACGGTAACTGTTTGTGCTATGTACACTAAACACCAACTAAATGGTACGTTAAACGAATTGAAATAATACGTTAATTAATAGCTGTAAAACAAGTGATGAAAAATACAGAAAAAGTCAGCATTATCAGTATCTGACATTTTTAATGGTATATGGAACAAACTCTAACACGCACAGAAAGTTCTGACAGGCTCGGAAAGTTCTGACACACATAAGAATATGCAAGATACTTGGTACGGTTTCGATACTTATTTTGGTACAACAAACTACTTTAGTGTGATACGGTATATGTCCATTATAAAGTACAAACACATGCCTCTCTGAGATACACTACACACGCTACATTTGATACATCTTATGAAGGTGAGAGTTTTTCGTAGCCGTTCGTATGAGTTTTTCAGCAAAACCATTTTATTATATGTATATATATATATGTTTTAGTTTTAAAACAAATTTGATGGTTTAACCATACATGCATGCTTTGTATCCCAAACATCGAGTTTTATAATAATAGAATGATTATTGTGAGGACATCTTACTATTGAAGCTTGAGTTTAAACTACAAAACATGATTTTTGTAGTTAACATATTATATAAATACATATATGGCTAGGTCTAAAAAAGGGCGAATTACACATAACTACCTAGTGACCAAAAAAACCATCACATAACTCTCCTATCAGAATTTTATTTCTTATAAGGACCAAATGGAAACATCTACTACACTTAAGGACCAACTAAACTGAAAAGTCGATTTTGCCCATCCTTTATGATTTTTATTTTCATTTTTTCTTTTCTCAATGACACATTAATGTTAAGATCAAAAGAAAAACATAAATAAAAAGAAAAAAAAAGCAGAAACGAAGAAAGAAGAAGAAGGAGGAGGAGGAGGAGGAGGAAGAAGAAGCAACAATAAGGATTTCCTCAATTCGAATAACTACAATTGAGTTTCTCAGCTGGGTATGAAGAAGAAGAAGAAGAAGAAGAAGAAGAAGAAGAAGAAGAAGAAGAAGAAGAAGAAGAAGAAGAAGAAGCAGAAGAACTAAGAAGAAGAAGCATAATCGCTACTCCTCCTCCTACCGCTCCTCCTCCTCCTCCTCCTCCTCTCCTCCTCCTCCCCCCTCCCCTCCTACCTCAGCCTCCTACTCCCCTCCTCCTCCCATCCTCATCCTCCTCCTCCTCCTCCTCCTCCTCCTCCTCCTCCTCCTCCTCCTCCTCCTCCTCCCTCCTCCTCCCCTCCTCCTCCTCCTCCTCCTCCTCCTCCTCCTCCTCCCCTCCTCCTCCCTCCCCTCCTCCTCTCTCCTCTCCTCCTCCCTCCTCCTCCTCCTCCTCCTCCCCCTCCTCCTCCTTGTGGGTTTCCACGATTAAATCACACGTTAGCTTTCTCGATTCAGGTTAGTAAAACGTGTGTCTTTTTAATTTATAATGGGTTGTTAGAAATAAAATCGAAATTGTCCCAATTCATTCGCGGGTTTGCTCGATGTTGGACGTGCTCGTGGGTTTGCTTGAAATCGTGGATTCTTGGACGTGCTACTATTTTTTATACAATTTATTTTGCTTCTTGCATGTTCCCTAATTGGATTTCATCAACTTTGGCTTCAAGTATGTAAATGCTGCGCTTTTATGTTCTACTGCGGGTATGTAAAAATCATGCATTCATATCGCTTCTTTCATGTTACATGACTGTGATTGGATTTCATGTGCTGCTGCATCTTTATTAGTATGTAAAATGTCTTTGCTTCGAGCGATTTACTTGGCAATTCTATTCTTTGATGCATCTCGTAGAAAAGCATTTGATTTCATGTAATGTTCTGCTTGTTGGTTTGTGGTTTTATTCTTAGTAAAGTTCTACTGGTGGTTTTGCATAATCGTCCTAAAGTACCAATTTCATGTATATTATATACCAATTTATTGTTGTTATGGTACCTATTTGCTTGTTTATGATGTACCTTTATATGGTGTGTAGTAGTTTCTGACATTAGAGCTAAAGAGCATTCACAAGTTAGCTGCTGAAGAACAAACTTCATTTTCGTACTATTCACGTTAGTTCTGCTTAAAATGTATTTCTCTTTCGGATTCTATTAAGCTAAGTCTAATTGGGATGCTGGTGAGCAGGAAATGTCGGTAAAACGACATTTCCTGCCGCATACCGTACGTGTAGATGAGCGGTATCTACATAACGTAAGTGTATTATTCTATTTTGTATATATTTTGATGTTTTTTGCTTATCTTTTTCGATCATATTAAATGTATAAGTTTAGTTGCCCACTTCATTCTTTTGTCCATATGTTTCATATAAATATGACATATTTGTTTGGGGGCATATGTGGTATGTTACGTATGCATATTGATTTGTAACTGATATCTTGATTACGAGCATATTTTTTTAGTTGCTGTAACGTTGAATTTATTCTGGTAAAAATCAATGTCATGGAAAAAAAAGTGTTGTTGGTACAATAACAATATCAAAAAAGGTACAGTAACCATCCGTACACAGTACAACAAACATATGCTACATGGTACGATGAAGACATTAGAATGGTACTCTATACTAAGAGCTGTACAAGTAAGTGTTGAAAAATAATACAACCGAAAAGCTGCACAAAAAAGTACAATTCTAACGGCATGACGGATTCTGACACAGGAAATAATACTCGGACACGCACAAAATGTCATTCAATTCTGACACATTCAGAACTAATATTCTGACACAGAAAGTCAGAAAGGCACGTCTAAGGTACAATATCAATACATATCTTGGTACACCAACCATGTGTTGTGAGATACGGTAACCATTCATTGTAAGGTACAATTAACGGCTGAGAGAGGTATACCAAACACGCATAATTTGGTACAACAAATTAGGGTAAGCATTTGTCGTGGCAATTCGAATTTTATTTTTTTGGAAAACCATATTTCCTTATATATATCGGTTATATGTTTCAATTATTATCACATTAGATGGAGTAACCCCTACACTCACGATCATATATTACGAAACCTCAAGTTTCACTATAAGAGGATGAACATTTTTAGAACAACTTACTACAACATAGTATAGATGTTTGTTAGCAAAAATTTCAACTTACTGTAGATGTTTTCATTAATATTCTATTTATTTACTGTTTTAGGGCTTCGCATAGTGGACGTTGTGGACTCATAATTTTATATATTTTGTGGACCGATAAAACGTGGTACAATATCCGTACTTATCTTGGTACAACAAAATACATACATGTGGTACAATATAAGTCCACAACAAGATACACTTACAAACTTCTCATTGGTACAATATATATGTTACATTTGGTAGAACTTATATATACATACGTATGTATACATATACATATGTATACATATTGCTATATATATATATTTCGGTCTTGTAGGTATTATGTCACAACGCCACCGTAGTCCCCACATTCCGACTTAGTTTGGTCTTAATCAGATCCGAACCTCATCGTCGGCTATGGACGAAACGACCACGGCTTCCAGCGGGACAAATCCTCCCTGGTCCATGGGACCCACCTCAAGATCCCACAAACAAGGGCAGTCAAGGTTTCTAGAATATTCAAAATCTAACCTCCCGTTTGAAAGGCTAAAGAGCTATCCGCTAGATCAAGCCCTTGGAGTATCTATATATTTGAAGTAGCGACATTTTGAGGATATATAAATTAAAGAGTGATAATTTTATATCTATAAAATTCAAAATTGAAGCAATGGACAATTGATATTGTAAACTTGATTTCAATGTGGAATTAACATAGCGACAATTAATACAAAAAATAATAACTTTATAATAGCGACAATTAATGTAAAACTAGATCTATCCCTATTGAGATAAACTTTTCACACTGCAGTACCTTGTCAGAGAATTTTTGTGCTGAAGTACTGTTTTGAAACATTCTTATTTAAGTACATGCTTGACTAAAATGACGTTTTTACCCTTATTTTTAATTCTTATAATACTTTTCTACTCTTTATCATCGTTCTCAAGTACAACAAAGCTTTGTCTCTCTCTCAAACTGAAAACGAACATGCTCGTCACTCTATCTTGCAGAAGTTCATCGTCTCCTCCACTTTTGTCATTGAAAAAGCATCAAGAAGGTTTACTGGTCTAGCGTCCTCTTCACAGTCAAATAAATCTAGGGTTTTTTTTCACGTTTTTCAATCTTTGCAATTTCAAACCTCTGAAATTTTTTTAGATCGCATTTTGCAATTTTTTATCGAATATGCAATTTTATCTCCATTTTGCGTCTAAATAGCTCCGGTCATGGTTTCTCTCCGATCAGGTTGATCTCAACCGTATTTACAGATCACTATATTGGGAAAACTAGTTCTTCATTAAGATTCTCCTAGAGAAAATTGCATAAAATATCGTTGATAGATCTGTAGCATACCTATGTGTGATAAGTCTATTCTTGTGAGCATTCACCTTAAACGATTGTAGAAGAAATTTTACTGAATGTTGTTTTCTGGCATTCAATGAAGTTAAATCTAATTAGACATCAAACTCATCATTTTTATGTTTAATGGATCTGTTTTTTTGTAGTAATTGATGTTAATTTGTCGGAAATACTATTTTTTACATACATGTTATGTCGTGCCAATTTTAGTTATATTGTGTACCATTGGACGTGATGTTGTGGTACTTTACTGTCTTACAATGCAGTAAAGGGCATGGTTGATACCATTCGCGTGAAAATCATGACGATGATGCATGAAGACATGAGAAATGATTGACCCTTGTTGGCAATCATCAACCCTATTGCGTACTTACGATGCCAGGAGTATAGATATGCATATATGACAATCATCAACCATATTTCGACTAACGAGATGATCGCTCAAACTGATACTGGGAAATTTATTCGTGACCCGGGCATCTGTGTTCTTCCTCGTCACCGAAAGATGTGGAGGATTCCTTCTCATGTTGATAGAAGATCCAACAAGTGCAAGATATATGGAAATATGGGTATAATCATCGTATGTGTAGAGAAGCCGTATCAGTATTTTTCATATATTTTTTAATGTTTTTGTCCAACAACGTTGTTGTTGCTCTTTTGTATGGTGTCAATAGGTTATGACATATAATTTTGTCCAAATAATACCAATAGGTTATGACACATTCGTTTGTCCAAATATATGGTTATTGCACATTCTTTTGCTGATGTTTTATCTGGATGGATAACTAGTGATGTATGTCCATGCTGGTATTTAACATGTGTTATGTCATACGCATTAAAATGGTACTGCAAGTTGTCTAAATAGATTACCATAACTTATCTAAAAAGGGTACGACAACATCCTACCATATGATACGGTTATTTAACACTAGGCTCACATATGGTACGACGTAAGTAAATAAAAAGGTACTATGTATATTGAAGTATGGTACGGTATCATACGTGTGCTAGGTACAGTTTAAATTGAGCTAAGAGTACGATAACATACCTGAGGAGGTACTTCGTAATAAAATAAAGGCTACCATGTATAGAAAAGATGTCTGATTTTGGTGGAGACAGTTTCTGACACGATAAGACAAGCTTCTGACATACGAGGTAAATTGTTCACGAAAAGACCTGACATATGTACTATGTAGGGAAAAGATGTTTGATGTCATATGTAAATTTTTGGTACTGCAACCAAACTTAAATAGGTATTCCGTAATTCATATAAGGTACAGCTACGTGGTTACATATGATACGATATCACTTACATCTTTGATACGCAATATTAGGGGTAGGTGTTTTTCGAGGCCGTTCAAATTAGTTTTTCATGCGAAACCATTCGAAAATACTTTTATAGTGTATGTTACTTTTGTTATCAATGGGTTGCATTAACCCTTACACGCATGAATTAATCTCTCAAATCCCTAGTTTAATTAGAATATAATGATACTAGCAAGGACATCTTACAACATAGTTTGGAAATGTGTGACTACGAAATGTGCAATTTTTTTGTTATAAATCATTTAGTTATCGTTATGTTTGATTGACATCACGCTTCCATGCGTGATTTGTATAAGAATCTATTTATTTTCGATGGTTTAACAAAGTGTACTGCAACCCTTAAATATGTACCCCATAATAAGCATATAAAGTACATCAACGTGGTTACATATGATACGATATCCCTAACATCTTTGGTACGTCATATTAGGATAAGTATTTTTCGAGACCGTTCGAATTAGTTTTTCACGCGAAACCATCCTAAAGATCACTAAATAAATAGCACATTGAGCTACAAACATATTCATCGAAAAATATAAGTTGAAGGGTTCGAATTTTCCAACATAGCTAAATGTTCTTACTAGGAACCAATCTTATAATTAGATCTTGGTTCTAAAATGTAAATCCCATATATCAAGGGTTAACCAATTAAATATGATACAAAATCAAACATATAAAATACTTACATATTAAAGTGGTTTTGCAGTAAAGCTAATGCGAAATGCGACGTGAAATGTTTACCCAAATATGTAGTACCACATTTATGTATGATACGGTATCTTATCTAACCTCGGTATAGTACCTTATTGCGCTTCAATATAGTACCAAAGATCAGTATGTTGTAGTACCAAAATATATTCAGTCTTTACAAAGGCTCTAACGGACATTGTCAGACACGTAAGATATCTCTGCACATCAACATTCTCTGGCGTGTCAGGAACCTTTTCAGATATGTCAGGATTATCTTTAGCTGATAATTTGGTGTACCTTGTTAATAATTTGGTGTACCTTGTTAATACATTTGCAATATCATTTCTACTACCTTACAGTACCAATTTAATGTAGTTACAGTACCTTTTATAAATATGTTGTGGTACTTAACATTTGTATTACGCATTACATCGCTTTAAAACCAAAAAAATAATAGAAATATGACAACAAATAACTCATAATCATTTCATAATCTGCAGAGATCAAAATACAAGCAACATATATAAAAATGACAAATTTCACATCACAATAAAGTTAAATACATAGCATCGAATTGAATGTAATTTCCAACCTAACCGAATTCTCAAACCCATCATGCATCGAACGACCATCAGCTACCATTTAATCTATGCACTTAATCTTGTTCATGACGTTCTTACTAATCTTCACACCAATCAAGAATTAGGCCAAACAAATGAATATGCTACAACCCTGACAAATGGTATGATAGACTAATTATAAATGGTACTGCTACATCACTGATAAAAGTACTATGTATTATAACAATTAAGTACTACAACATCATATCCAAAGTACACAATATAACTACAAAATTGATACAATATCTTGCTGCTTACTTACTCATCTACATCCTGATCAAGAAATTGTCTAAGCAAATAAATCTTATACAACTCTGTAAATAGTACGATAAACTATTTATAAATGGTTCCGCTACAACATTTATAAAGGTACTATATATTAAAACAATTAGGGTGTGTTTGGTTGGGGGTATTAGGAGAGATTAGGAGGGTTAGGATTAGCTAAAGGGGTGTTTGGTTAGAGGGTTTATTTAAAGGGGAGGTTTAATTAATACCCTCTTAATACCCCCTATAAGGTATTATTTAAAGCAACCTTCCCCCCTCCCTTTAGCTAATCCCACACATTTTGGACAAAATTATCCTTTTACTTTAAATTTTATTTGTTTATTTTATTCTTTTTTTATAAATTTTCTCCCTCTCCCCTCTCTCTCTCGTCTTCCCCCGTGTCTCTCCCTTCTCTCTCTCTCTCCTCTCTCCCCTCTCTCTCTCTCTCCCTCTCCCCCCCTCTCTCTCTCTCTCCCTCTCCCCCCTCTCTCTCACTCTCTCTCTCGTCTTCCCTCTCTCTCTCCCTCTCTCTCTCTTTCTTCTCTCTCCTAATACCGTATTTTTAAGTGAAGGGGTAAAATTGTAATTTTGTTTATTTAAACCTAATACCATCTAAATCCATCTACCAAACATATTGGACATCATTACTTAATCCCATCAACCAAACATCCAAAAAAACTAATATCCCCCATTAAATAAACCCAACTTAAACTAATACCATCTAAACTCATCCCTCCAACCAAACGGACTCTTAAGTACCACAATAGTGTGTTCAATGGTATACAATATAATTAAAATTGATACAGAATAAATATATAAAAAATCTACAGATTAGCCTCTGAAGCTTTACAATGAAGACATTTTTCGATTTATTTCTTCGTCGGAAACTTTACGACGAAGTCCATTTTTCCAAGACGTTAGTTTTTGCAAAATCTAATATTTTTCTTCCGTCCAATGGTACATAATATAACTAAAATTGGTACTGCATAAAAATTCATATAAAAAAATCGGGGTTTCGTCAAATTAAACTCATTTACTACCTAGAACATCTCTCAATCTTACATAAGCTAAAATCCGACACCTAATTAGCTTTTCCAGTAGAAACCATGAAAAAAATACTTTCAACCATCTTGTATAATTGATTATAAATTAAACTCACTGGCGTTTACTTTCAGCTCAACGTGATTTTCCACTTCTGTTTTCGTCACATGATGATTCAGAGAGAAACCCAATACAAAATGATTTTTGTGCATTAGACTTACTTGAATCGAAAATATTGCCAGATCGGGACAGTTCAATGCTTCTCCGGCAACGCAACGGGTTGGCAAGAACGATGATGATGGCTGCGAGATCTACTTTTGATTGTATGCCTGATTTTTATTTTTTTAGGTCAATAATGGATTTAATGAAGGAAACGATACATATTTAAAATAAATATAAAAGCATATAAAGTAAGGAAAATATGGCCATTTTCGGAAAATATGTATCTTTTTCTGCAATAGGTACCTTCTCGTAGTAAAAGGTGTCTGATATTTAAAATAAATATCAAAGTATATAAAGTAATAAAAATATGGCCATTTTCGGAAAATATTGCGTCGTTAATTTTTTATGTTAATTGGGATTTAAGCGTAGAAAGTCTTTTTTTTAGAGGATAAAATAATAACGTTATATTAAGATGCGAATAATAAGGAAAGGCTACTCTTCGTCCTCGGCTCGCCCAGCTCGAACTTAATGGCTTGCGCGATGTACTCTTGTACTCTAACTCGCAGGCTACTTCCTTTTCACCGGCGAATCTCAGCTTACTACACAATCCCACACCCACTAAGATCGAGCCCTCGGGTTAGTGTGCCATCTAACGGCTGCAAACGCCTTGTTCTCTCTGCACATGCTCGGAGGATCTCCTCTTCTTCTATGTCTAAGGAGGCAGCCGTAGCTACGCGTAAGCGCAATTATTACTTTCCGATATCTTTCGATGTCTAATTTCGTGAGTTGGATGAGAATTATGGTGACGAAATCACTTCAACTTTTAGCTGTTCATTTCATGGGATACAGTTTATTGCAAAGCTATTTTCCTTTTACTCCGCCTTTATTTTGAGATGATTTTTTCTCGTGCGGTGCTGCAATAGGGGATGATTTGCAATTTGATGCACCGCTTAAAATCGTAGAGTATCCTAACCCATTACTGAGGGCCAAGAACAAGCGAGTCGACACCTTCGACGAGAGTTTGAAGAAGCTCGTCGACGAGATGTTTGATGTTATGTACAGGTGAAGCTTTTATCTCACATCCATTCTTTCTATAATTTATTTCTCGTGACGATTGAATTACGTAAACTATCCATTACCTCTCGGGTTAATTAGGCAAATAGCCCTAGCCAAACATAGTTTTTAAAAAATAACTTGCTCAAATGTAAAACAACTGTTATACCCCTGAATATATTAAACGCTATGTGTTTAAGGGCGGGTGGACGTGTAGTCATTCATCTAAGTAATTACTAGGTCATGTACGTGTTTAATTCCTTGCTATTCTTTTTCATGCATGATTCTCGTGCTATATATAAGGGGTCCCTGCAGCACAGCACGTTACCTCATGGTAAATTGACAAAAATACCCTTAAATTGAACGCCGTCGACTACAAAAATATGGTCAACGAGGTTATTTTCTTAATAATTTTTTGGGGTCAAAGACTATTCTAAAGAACACCACTCTCTCTGTCTCTCTTTCTATTTACAAGGCCATGAAAAAATTTTGGTTTCCATTTTTTTCTTCTACAGAACTGATGGCATTGGGCTTTCTGCTCCCCAAGTTGGAATCAATGTTCAGCTCATGGTGTTCAATCCAGTTGGCGAGCGAGGGGAAGGAGATGAGATCGTCCTCGTTAACCCGCGCGTCGTCAGATATTCGAGGAAGATAGTGCCTTTCAACGAGGGTTGCTTATCATTCCCGGGAATCTACGCCGATGTTGAGGTATATTAATTTATTATTATCCTCCTCCCAGTTTTAATTTAATTTAACACAATCATTTACCAATGAATTGAACTTTCTTTTTTAACTTGCACCCTTTTCTTTCTTACACTGCAGAGGCCCGATTCGTTGAAGGTTGATGCCCAAGATATCAAAGGGTCGAGGTTTGAACTAGACTTGACAGGACTTGCAGCACGAGTTTTCCAGCATGAATATGATCATCTCGAGGTACATTCTTGATTTGTTTTTTTACAATGCGATGTTTGTGATATAGTACTTTGGACTTTTGGTATATTATTTTCTGACAGAGACAATTTGAGACAATACCTCTACTCCGTTGTCATCTTGTGTTATGTCTCATTCCTCAGCGAGCCTAATAAATAATGTAAACGAACAGGGAATCTTATTCTTCGACCGAATGAGGGACGAAGTTCTCGACACCATTCGTGCAGATTTAAAGGCAAGTTGAGCATTTTTGGTCACGATATTTACATCTCAATCTTTGGCTGATGCTCTGTTTTCGGGCTTTTGCAGGCTATGGAAAGTAAATACGAGGAGAGGACTGGTGTGGCGAGTCCTGAGAAGATAGATACCCGCAGAAGAAAGAAGAAAGCCGTTGGGTTTGGAAAATCATGAGCATTAGGCCGTGATAAATAATAAATATTTATATCATCATATACGATGTAAGATTCTGATTTTTCTTTCGTCAGTAACCCCATTTCTACACTGATCTTCAATCTTCGATCTCTAAATGTGCATTACTCGCATAAATATATATAACTATATATGTTCACGCATGTGTAACTTAATGTGCTATTCTTTGGAATAATTCGTGTACGTATAGCTCAATAGTATTTGTTAAAAAGTTTTTTTTTTATTAATACAAACACTAACTAAGAAAATTTACTTGCAAACATGAATCTATGCATCTACATTTATTACGTTTTATCACAGTGATATCCAAAAAAAGGTTAAGCAGCTTTCGATTGGATCCTCTTCGTTCTTGAGTACAAGAAAACTCCAGCAAGCGCCATAGCAGTTCCTGAGATGGAATGATCATAGTTTCATAATCTGCACTCATTATGTTTGAAAGTTAAAAAAATAGGCATCTTTCTTACCAAAGGCATTTACGGGCGACACTTGTGTCTGAAAGAATATGACAGACGCGACGATGACGACCACTCTCTTCAAACTGTTCCCCACCGAATGCGTAACGGGGGACACCATTTGTAGTATCATGTAAGAAACCTGCACACGGGATTACACAATTCTAAAGTTAAAAAACGAAAGATTTAACCGAGTATTAAATTTTCGAGGACCGATACTAATACCTGCTGGTACGTGTGGAAGCAGAAGCCCATTAGAAGAGCTCGAACGCAAAAGTCCTTTACGTTCACACCTTGGCTTGCCTGAAGCAGAAAAAAACGCTCGATTTCAAGGGCCCAATAAACAGCCAAAAGCAGAGACGGGCGAAAAAAGAACTTACCGCATATTGCATAAACGGACCGACGGTTACTCCTTCCAAGAAGATTGCAGCTGGTATTGATAGTAAGAACGAAGTAATCGTCATGGCAGAGAAGAGGTTGATGTTGTCCAGTTTTTCCTGTCAAGTTAGTTACAAGAAGATTATTCGCGTAAGAAGATTATTACCGTACGAGTACGTCTATGATGTGTTGTTGGGAAATAAAATTCCCTTTAGCCGAAACCCATAAAGTCCATCCATGGGGTTCCCCACTCTAATAGAGGGATGAGTAGTAGCCCACAAGCTTATAACAATTATTTCACTTAACCGATGTGGGACTTGGTGGTTTTGAATTGATACCCAACAACATGCCTACCTCCTTTCTGATCATAAACTTCTTGCTGAAAACATTTCTTGTCTGGTTGGTGAGATTAGAAGCCATCGCACTCCCAAAGCCAATCCTGTTAAAAACAGACGAGCCTCGGATCATCAAAATTGGGAACTTTGATTTCACTGATCCTCTCGGGATTTCTTACCAGTTGAAGGAGGCTTCGGTGAACGACGCCAACGCCACGCCGCCCACGATGGGCACCAGAGAAGCCACGATCCACAAAGAGGGTATCTGTTGTTGGAATAAATTTCAGACAAGACTAATGAACCTGAAAAATTACTAATCGAATTCTTTTACCTCGCCGACGAAGAGGGCCGTGAGCAAAACCGTGAAGAAAGGCTCCATCGCCTTTATAGTGTGCGTGAAAGACACGGCCACTCTTCCTAGGCTCACATTCGTCAGCAGGTTTCCCATTGTGTGCCCCAGAGCCAGTAGAAAGATTGCCTCAAACTGATTAAACCACGGTTACAACCGATCTAACTCGAGTTAGATTGTGCCACTTGACTTGAAAAAAAAAACACGCATGGGGGGTTTATGTTATTTCGATCGATATCTACCTGAGACCTCGTGATCTTCGGCTTGGGATGGAGATTTAAAGTCCACATGAGACACGCTATCGTGGACCCGCAGCCGAATTGGAAGGCTGTTACGGTTGCTGGGTAAGGGAAGACCTTCAGCACCTGAAAGTGAGGAAAACATATTCAAGAAGCTCAGTTGTTGAGATTATTTGTCCCACATTGGAAAATTAACTTCGTTGATAGCAATATATAAGTCAAAGAGGCATCTCTGTCTATCAACAATTTAGTTTTAATATAGGTCCCTCAATTTAACATGGTATCAGAGCGGGTTCACGTTTGTTGACTCCCCGCCACCCAAATTGTTATGTCCACGCGATAGGCTTTGAATCGTGACACACGAGGAGGGTTGTAGTACATCACGAGACTAATTTCACTTACTCAATATAAATTAGTTTTTGAGAACGAAACCCTCAATTTAACAACATGAGCAAGTGCCATTGGAGTAGGAAGCCATCGAAAGGGAGAAAGAAATAGAAAGAAAGTTCACCTGTTTGTTGAAGATGTTGAAGTATATGTTGAGCATATACCAGACAACAAACATGGACCCCAGAATCAGAGTCCTGAGCCTCCCATCGGCGCCAATCAAGCTGTTGGTTCTCTCAGGGACCGCCGCCGACCTTACCCTGAAGTCCCCTTCTCTACATCTGTGATTGATGGGCGGTGGCAGCGAAATTAGCCCGCACGAACGAGATATATGGTACCCGCCGCCGCATGGTTCCACGGGATTGCTGCGTTGAGCTGAAAGCAGTAATCTGCTGTTGTTAGGCTTTGACGGCTGCTGCTGCTTGAGAGAAGAGAGAAACGGCTTGGTGGAAGTGGAGAGAGTAGCAAATGCGGAGCTCGCCATCTCTCTTCACTTCTGGAGTTCGTGCGTCTGATGTTGGGGAGATTTTACTTGTGTTTGAAAGGACTTGAGGTACACGTGGCAGGTCGGCATTCTTTTCTATCGAATTTTTATGTAATAAAATATATAAAGCGTGAGGCTCGTGGCTTTGCATCGATCGATTTGATGGGATAGTGAATTTTGAACATAGATTCCTTCAACTTGCCTTGGTAACCAGTGGGGTTTTAACAAAATGGTTTTTTAAAATGGATCAACGGTTATAAAACTATTATAATTGGATAAAAACAGAAAATATAAACACGGGAATTGTAGAGAGAGTATTATTAATGTTTTTCGATATGATTCAATACAAATACATCGGTCTATTTATAATAGAAAATTTTTTACTATTTCATCTAACATTTACAACATTAAATACATCTTATGTTATCTTATCTCATCTCATCAACAATCAACTAACTTTTACAACATTAAAAACATCCACATATTATTATTATTATTATTATTATTATTATTATTTCATAAAACTCCCCTTGGATGTTATTCAAAAGAATTTGTCTCGTTAAAACCTCAGGGGGATAAAAACCTAGTGAAGGAAAAATGGTACACAATTCCTTTTCATACGTTTTCATTTGTTGCCTCATTAAAAACCTTACTGGCAAACCACATGGAAAAAACTACATTGAAGGGAAAAAGAGTGCAACGCATATTTTCTCCCCCTGATGATAACATCGTTATAAATCTCGGAGTCTTCGAACTCCAATTGAATATACCAATTTCCTAAAAATAATTGGGGGAAGTGCTTTCGTAAATAAATCTGCAAGATTTTCACTTCATCGCACTTGTTGTACATCAATATCACCATTTTTCTCCAAATCATGGGTGAAGAAAAATTTCGATGAATATGCTTTGTTCTATCCCCTTTAATATATCATTCATTTAATTGGGCAATACATGCATTATCTTCATATAAAATCGTTGGAAATAATTTCTCAGAAAGTAACCCACAATTCTGTTGGATATGCTCAATTATCGATCGCAAGCAAACACATTCTCGGCTAGCTTCATGAATAGCGAGAATTTTCGCATGGTTAGATGACGTAGCTGTTAAAGTTTGTTTCACTGACCGCCATGAAATAGCAGTTCCACCATATGTAAATAAATAACCTGTTTGCGATCGAGCATTATATAGGTCAGACAAATAGCCAACATCTGCATACCCAACTAAATTTGCTTTCGACTCCTTAGAATAGAACAATCCCATATCAGATGTTCCTTTAAGGTATCGAAAAATCCGTTTAACTCCATTCGAATGTCTACGAGTCGGCGAAGACCTATATCTTGCCAATAAGTTTACAGCGAACGCTATATCAGGTCGTGTATGACTCGTAAGATACATTAGTGCTCCAATAGCACTAAGATATGGTACTTCATGACCAAGTAGCTCTTCACCATTTTCGCGTGGTCTGAAGGGTTCTTTATTCACGTCTAAAGATCTAACAATCATTGGAGTATCCAGTGGATGAGATTCATCCATGTAAAATCTTTTCAATACCTTTTTCATATAAGTCTCTTGATGTACAAATATTCCACTTTTCAAATATTCAATTTGCAGTCCAAGACAAAATTTTGTTTTTCCGAGATCTTTCATTTCAAACTCCATTTTTAAACAATCAACAGTTTTGGTTAACTCTTCAGGAGTTCCAATTATATTGATATCATCAACATAGACTGCTATAATGACAAACTCATTTTTACATCTTTTCAGAAATATGCATGGATAAGTTTGATCATTTTGATACGCTTCTTTCACTAAAAATTCACTTAGGCGATTATACCACATTCGCCCAGTTTGCTTTAATCCATAAAGCGATTTATTCAACTTAACTGAGTACTCGTTTCTGGGCCTGAAGTTTTAGGTAACTGAAATCCCTCGGGAAGCTTCATATATATATCACTATCAAGTGTTCCATATAAATAAGCAGTGACAACATGCATAAGACGCATATCGAGACCTTCTCGTACTGCCAGACTTACTATATAATGAAAAGTAGTTGCATCCACCACAGGAGAATACGTCTCCTCATAATCAATACCTGGTCGCTGCGAAAAACCTTGCGCAACAAGCCGTGCTTTGTATCTTACAATTTCGCCGTTTTCATTCCTCTTTCTAATGAAAACCCATTTATATCCAACTGGCTTTACATATTCTGGTATACTACAAGTCCGAAAACTTTTCGTTTCTCAAGTGATTTCAATTCAGACTCGATTGCATCTTTCCATTTTAGCCAATCATTTCTTTGTCTGCATTCTTGTACAGACTTTGGTTCATGATCCTCATTCTCATTAGTCTCATTCATTTCATGTAGCGCTACGTTAAATGAGAATTTATCGTCAACGTTGACTTCATCCCGATTCCATCTATTTCCATTTTGGGCATAGTTTATCGAGATCTCTTTATTATCATTATTTTCTGAACGTTCAGGTACATGAGTTTCATTCTCATTATCTTTTATGCCCATCGACTCTTCTCTAGTCGATAAATCCTCGGTTGGACCATTTTTATTATTATTTGCTCCTTTTCTTTTCCGATGATTTTTATCTTTGGAACCCCAGGGCCTACCACGCTTTAGCTGTGGCTTAGGCTCGATAATATGTTCTGCAGGAACATTTATTTTCGCAGGAGCATTAACAGCTGGTATATGTGACTTTGTCACTCTTTTAAGGTTAGTAAAACTTTCTGGCAGTTGATTAGATAAACTCTGTAAATGAATTATCTTTTGAACTTCTAGTTCACATTCTTTAGTTCGAGGATCATAATGATTTAGCGATAATTCATTTCAACTAACATTTCTCTCCAGCTGTTTCTTTTCTCCCCCTAATGTCGGAAAATTCAATTCATCAAAATGACAGTCGGCAAATCTTGCCGTAAATAATCCAACTAGAGGTTCCAAATACTTTATTATCGATGGAGATTCATATTCGACATATATTCCCAACCTCCTTTGACGTCCCATCTTTGTTCGTTGTGCTGGAGCAACTGGAACATATACTGGACATCCAAAAATTCTTAGATGGGAAATAATCTGGTTCCTGACCATGAACCATTTGTAATGGAGAGACATCATTTTAACTTGTTGGCCTGATGCGGATTAGTGTTGCTGCATGCAATATAGCATGTCCCCAGCAAGACGATGGAAGATTCAACTTCATCAATAATGGTCTTGCAATTAATTGCAAGTGTTTAATCAACGATTCTGCTAGACCGTTTTGCGTATGAACATGTGGCACGGGATGCTCAACATCAATTTCGATAGACATACAATAATCATTAAATGCCTTGGAAGTAAATTCAACAGCATTATCAAGGCGTATTTTCTTTATCGAATAATCTGGAAAATGTGCTCTTAGTCGGATCATTTGTGTAAGCAATCTCGCAAACGCCATGTTGCGTGTTGATAACAAATATACATGAGACCATCTAGTCGATGTATCAATTAATACCATGAAATACATAATTGGTCCACATGATGGATGTATCGGTCCACAAATATCACCATGTATACGCTCCAAAAATGTTATGGATTCATTCTTTATTTTTGCTGGTGATGGCCGAATAATTAACTTCCCTTTAGAGCAAGCGACACATGATAATTCATTACTTTGAATAATCCTTTATTTCTTCACTAAATGCCCACGTGAATTCTCAATTATTTTTCGCATTATAATTGCACCGGTATGGCCCAACCGGTCATGCCAAACATTAAATGTACTGTCATTAGTAAACTTCTTGTTTACGGTAGCATACGATTCGATCATTCTAAGATATGTGTAATACAACCCAGAGTCAAAGGAGTGTAATGTTTCCATAATTCTTTTATCATTAGAAACTCCCTTTGTAATGTGCAAATATTCAACATCTGTTTTTTCTGCAGTCTCAACATGATATCCATTATGTCGAATAGCTTTAAAGCTCAATAAATTTCTTTGAGACTTAGGAGAATATAAGGCGTTTTCAATTATCAGCCTTGTTCCTCTGGGTAGTAAAATGTTGGCTCTTCCGGAGCCTTCAATTATATTTGTGCTACCCGATATTGTAATAACACTTGTTTCTTTTATTTCAAGATGATCGAAATACTTCTTATTCTTCAGAATCGTGTGAGCGTTGCACAGTCTGCAAGACATAATTCTCCATTGCACATGTTTGTTTTCATCAGAGAAATTCCTTTATAAACAAACACATAATAATCATTATTAAAATAAACAGATATACAAGAAAACATATAACTTAATAAATCATTCCAAACGATACATAATAAATCACATAATAATAAAGCATACAATACACATAATAATAAAGCACACGGTAATAATACATATTAGATTAGTTTTCTTCAGGAAAAACTAGAAATTCACAGTTTCAAAAAGTGTATTTTCATCTTTTGTCCCAGAAGCAGAGGCCAAATCACTTTGAATAAAATTTTTCAATTCTCTTTTCTTTGCCCTTATTTTGTTGATATAATTCAACCAAATGTTTGAGCGTACGGCAGTTACGTGACCAATGGTCCGAACCACCGCAACGATAGCATTGCTCATCGTTGTTCTTTTGTTCAATGTGCCTCTTCTCATCATTATTTTCGTAATTTTTACTCTTCTGGAGAATATTCTGATGACCGCCACGATTGTTATGATAACCACCACGGAAATGCTGATAACCACCACCGTAATTTCCTCGGCCACATCCACGGCCTTGACCACGACCTTGACCACAGCCACGTCCACGACCACGATGTCCACCACGACCACGATCATTGCTTCGACTATTATCATTATTACCTTTGACTGCATTCGCTTCAGGGATTGCAGTAGAGCTAGTAGGTCGGGATTCGTGGTTTTTCATCAACAATTCATTATTTTGTTCAGCCAACAATAATTAAGAGATTAACTCTGAATGCTTTTTAAATTTCCTCTCCCTATATTGTTGTTGCAATATCATATTTGATGGATGAAAAGTGCTGAATGTTTTATCCAACATACTGTCTTCGGTGACTGTTTCTCCACATAATTTCAGTGTGGTAGTCACCTTATGAACAGTCGAGTTATATTCATTTACGGATCTAAAATCCTGTAATCTTAAATGCATCCATTCATACCTTGCCTTTTGGAAGATAACAGTTGTCAGGTGGTCAAATCGATCTTTCAGATTTTTCCACAATTTAGCGGGGTATTGTTCATTTAAGTATTCATCCCTCAGATCCGCATGAATGTGGTGGCGAAGAACTATCAAAGCTCTTGTCTTATCCTGATCGCTTGTCGTTTTTACAGTATCAGTGGTGTCACCTGCACCCGTTGTGGTTTTTGGGTCGGCAATAGTGTCACCCAAACCTTTTGCTTTTAGATGAATCTATGCGTCTAGTGCCCAAGATAAATAATTCTTTCCTGATATGTCAAAGGCAACAAACTCGAGGCTTTGCAAATTCGTCATACTATCATAAAATACAAAAGACGTTTTAATACTCAAATCATAAAGTATAAAACAAATATATGATGTTAATAACATTAATATTTCCAATATAAATATCAATACAAGTTTATCGTAAAAAAAAATTACTTTAAAGAAAAATTACAATTAATCTTCTTTTGTAAAAATCCTTACGAAAAATAAAGTCCACATCCCGATGAGTGCCATCGTAAAAATAATAGTAGTCAAAAGATCAATTATCAGGTAGAGCGACATCTTTCTATCATAAAATATATTTCATAGTAAACGTATATTATAACAATAAAAATATCGTAATTAACCACTCTCGTAAAATCTTGGTAAAAACATAATCCACATATAGATAATTATAGCCGTGAGTAGAGTAAGAATCATGAGATCAATCATCGTATATAGCAACATCCCCTTCAAAATATAAAATATATTTCGGTAATCATAATAATGAAAAATATTATAATCAATAACTATATTTTAGAAACAACTGTAAAAATATTATCCACCATCCGATAGACATCACGGTAAATAAAACGAACATGATTCTATAACAAGAAAATCATAAGTCAGAGATGGATAAAATATATGTATTTCTTCTTAATACAATAAATTTAATTTTTCCCAGTGGTAATAAAATTCGTCCATCCGTTTAGTCCAAAATAAATTCAAAATATATATGATATATACTTGAGATATCAAAATAAATAATATTATTTAAATCGCTCTTTTTCAAAATCTCGTCAAAAACAAAATTCCACTCGGCACCATTGGGATTCGAAATCTGGACCTCACATCACTTGTAGTGACGATATTCCGCGAAACCACTCGGGCTAAGGCGTTTTAGTGGTATATATGTTATAGTTATATCATTTTAAACTATTCGTAACATAAGTGTACGAGTGTTATAAATAAACTCACCGTACACAAAATAAAATTACCATACCTCGATTATAGTTGTATAAGATCTTGTCCGGAGTTGATCGTTGCCGGAGAGCGCTCGTGCTGATAACGTGTTATAAAACTATTATAATTGGACAAGAACAGAAAATATAAACACGGGAATTGTAGAGAGAGTATTATTGATGTTTTTAGATATGATTCAATACAAATACATCGGTCTATTTATAGTAGAAAAATTTCTACTATTTCATCTAACATTTACAACATTAAATACATCTTATCTTATCTTATCTCATCAACAATCAACTAACTTTTACAACATTAAAAACATCCACATATTATTATTATTATTATTTCATAATAGCAACAATTTTTTAGTAAGGGTATTTTTGTTATTTTATATCGAGTATTTTGCTATATAATGAACTCTGAACTACTTAAAAGTTCATTATATAAATGAGTTCGCGTACATCCCACTTCCATTCTTAAAAAGCTTCTCGTTTAACATAACCATATACTCGGTTAGTGTAAATTCCAATAATGGGGTATAATTGTCTAGGCTATTTTTTTTAGTCAAAAGCTATTTTCCTAAATTACTGTGTTGTATTTTAGCTCGGGTGCTGCTGGCATGGATTGATGAGCAAATATCCCATGCTCCGTTTTTCCGTGTAAATGACAAGTGTAGGTAAGGTTATTGGTTAAAAATTCGATCTAACCACACTATTTTTTATAGAGATATTTACTTAAAATATCATTTAATTTTGGCTCATATACACACGCTAAAAAACAGAAACCAAAGGAAGATATTTACTCACGTTTCTGGTTGCAGTTGAGAAAGGAAAACTAAAAAATAAACAGATCGCAATAAATACATAGTGAACGAGAAAAATGAATACGACCGGGGCTGAAAACGAGCCGAGCCGAGCCCAAACATGACCCAATTCGAGCTCGGCTCGATTCAGCATAAGTGAGCTCGAGCTCGGCTCAAAAAATTCTCGAGCTGCTCGAGCTCGGCTCGATAATCTCCAATCCGTTCAAAAGTTTGTACTCGAAGTGCTTGAGCTCGGATCGAAAAGCTCGAATCAATATTATAATAATATTTTTTTGAAATAATATTAAATTAATATATATAAAAAATAAAAAAATA
Organism: Linderniella brevidens; assembly: GCA_004919715.1. Classification (NCBI taxonomy): domain Eukaryota; kingdom Viridiplantae; phylum Streptophyta; class Magnoliopsida; order Lamiales; family Linderniaceae; genus Linderniella; species Linderniella brevidens. The sequence continues at coordinate 4,627,646 of SWDC01000158.1, forward strand.
AATTTGGGCTCGATAAGCTCGACGAGCTACCGAGTCCATATAAATTTACCTCGAGCTCGACTAGATAACTAATCGAGCCGGCTCGACCTCGATCAAACTCGAACTCAAACCGAGCGTTGACCGAGCTGGTTGCGAGCAGCTCGGTTCATTTTCACCCGTAGATGTGACTGAGTGGAGGAGGCCCATGGAGGGACCATAAATGATTTGGCGCCTCTCTATGATCATATGTAACAAGTAACATCTAAATGAAGTAAAAAAAATTAATGTAAAATTTTGTGTGCGCCTGGTGACTCTTATTTCATCTCAAGGGCTAAGAATAGCATCGAATCACTTGAGGAAAGTCAAAAGTGTCACTTAGAATAGTGGCAATCTTTTTTTCTTTTTCTGGAGCTTCAAATATTTTGGGATATAGATGCTATACATACTCGGATTCGTATTTCTGAGTTGAGTACCTGCAGAGTCCTAAATATCTCATGAGCTTGGGTGAGCATCATCCTGAGAGAAGAACGAATGCACTTGATTCCTCACTTCAATCCAACTACACCCTCCACTCTTCTTGTAACCCTTCTTGCTCATCAACTCCCTAGTGCTCAACACATCGAGCCATCTCCTTCCGTAAGCATATCCATTCGACAGAAGAACAAACCCACCGGGCTTTTCCTCCACCATTTCTGCAAGCTTGTGGACTGTTCCCTCTATTAGCAGCTCATCCCTGTATTTATTGCAGCCGCCGAGCAAAGCTGCCCACATGTCTGCATCGGGTTCGTAAGGCATGCGTGCAATAAACTCCTCCGCCTTTCGAATCCGCCCGGCCCGAGACAACATGTCCACCACGCACATGCAATGCCTCTCGTTGGGCTTTATACCGTAAACCTCCTCCACGGAGTTAAAATATTTCAGTCCTTTTTCTACAAAACCGCAATGGGAACAAGCGAATAAGACAGACGAAAGCATGAGCTCGTTCGGGGCAACGGGCGAAGTTTGTTGCTCCATCTCTTCGAACAGAGATAGGGATTGCTCGGCTAGCCCTTGAATCATAGCCGTCCAAACGATCTCGTTCTTCGATGGCATCCATTCAAAGGTCTCTTAGAGCTCTCGATGCTCCCCGATTTCGCGTACATGTCCACGAGCAAGGTGCCCACGAAGATGTCTCCTTGGAACCCGAGTTTCAAGGCCTTTGAGTGTGAATATCTCCCTTTCTCCATCCGACGAGGTTAAGCTCGCGCAGGCTCTTTATACGCGGGAAAACGTGGATTTGTTGGGCAATTCTCCGGAGGAAACCATGCTGTCGAATAATTTGAATGCCTTGTCAAAATTCTCGATCTCCACGTGGCCCGTGATCACTAAGTTCCACGAGATGTTATTCTTTTTGGGTATCTTCTTGAAAATCTCCTCAGTTTCTGCAAGTTGGCCATTGAGGCTATAGCAGGCCACCATCGAGTTCCTACATGAAGGGGTGTCCCGTAAAAGATATGAGAAAAACACAAATGTAAACTGGATGTTGCCTTCAATGTTGAGGTAACATCAGTTAAAAACAGTTTTGCACAGCGGAATTAAATAACTTGTAAAAGTAAACTAAGATGAAAGATTTCAAAATTCGCAGCAAGTAAGAATACTTGCTGCGTGCCTTCAGGGCAAAATTCCAATATTACTTGGATTACAAAAACGTGAATAAAAGAAGTCTAGAAAAGAACCTAAACGATTCTACGATCATCAACACAGGAATTCCTATTCCTATGAAGAGTAAAACACTAGACTTAAAGAATAAAGACGATCTACTGAATATGTCGTGACTTTGAAGCTCTGGGTAAATCGTTATCCGTCAATGGGATCTTCGATCTCTTTAAATAGATCTTGAATGTTTGACCAAGATCAACCCATGATCTCCATGATCTGCAGCGTGGCTCCTCCACTTCTTCCTTTATTTGCTCTGAACGTGCTCTGGAAAGTCGAGTAGTGGAGAGACTTTATCTTCCCTTGAAATCCTATCTTTAGTCATCCTATAATTAGTAAGTTCGGCTCGGTCAAATATGACTTCGTCCAGGCTCAGCCACGTTGCCCTGCATTACCAAAAGACTAGGAGAGAATATAGGAAGGTTAGTTAGTTTGGGAAGGAAAGAGAAAATTAGGAAGACCAAATCAACGCCCAGATGTTGGCTGTGATGTTGAGACAACATCACTGGCAACATTGGTCAAAAGTTGATATTAACAATCTCCCCCTTTTTATCTTTCTTCCCAAAATCGTGCACAGATCACTGAGAGTTTCCTTAACATAACATACGCTGAATAGGAAACTGTTCTGCAAAAACAACCTACGGTTAAGCACACAAAAACAGTTAGGCATGCAGAAACAAACACATCAAAATCAAGCACACAAGAATCCTCAGATTCCTTTATCAGCACCTCCAGCTTCATCAGCACCTCCAGCTTCTTCTACTCCCCCTGCACCAACTCCCCCTGAACCAACTCCCCCTGAAGCTTGGCCTCCTACCTCGGCATCTGTATCTGTAGCACTTACTCCCCCTATTTGGGAAGAAATCAGGCCTCGGACCACAACACACTGGGCCGTCAGGTGGGCGATAGAATCCTCGAGCCATTTCAGTTCAGCCTGGAGACGAGCAAGAGTTGATGTTGGAGCCGATGTTGGGGCAACATTGCGTCCAACATCAGGGTCAGCGACCCACGGAAGATCTACCACTCGATTTATCGGTGACAAGTGTAGGGCAGAAATAGCATAAGGGATATTCCCAAGTGCCACAGCATCTTGACGAGAGGGTTTGAATCCTCCTCGTTCCAACATCAGTAAAATGATCGAAGGGAACATAAGCATACCTCGCCCTTCTTTCGTTGCTTGCCCGGCCAGTTGATTTACAATCAATTCTCCCCAGTTGATAGGGAGATTCTTGCCTAGTGCATAAAGAAGCTGCGCCATTTGAGTTGTGACGCGAGTGTCATTCGTCGTTGGGATGAAGTTGTATACGCCGAGCTTAAACAGTACCGAGTAGAGGGAGGTAAGCTGTGCTCCGGCGAGATTGTTGTCCCATTTCGTGACACGCCCGCCAGTGATAAAGGTCACGACTTCATCCAAGTCCGCATCCTCAAACGACGGAACCTCCGGCGTGCCAAGCAACTGATTCACCATCGAACATGAAAACTCATAAATTTTCCCGCGGAAATAAACCTTACCGTACTTCGGTGAGGTAGGCTCATTGAGAGATGGAGAAAGATTGGCGTAGAATTCTTTGGTGACCCGGAGTGACGCTCGTCCAAGACTTGTGACAGCTTTGAGAAGATGTCGGGACTCCAAAAATTGAAGCATTCCTTGCTCACGGAAGCTATTCTTGTTGATAGTCTTCTCAGTGCGGAAATTCCGGAGCAAAAACGAGTCCCAAATAGCGCTGTTCCGAGCGGTGTAAAACGCGAGGGAGTAGCCCGGCAAAACCCACCCAATTTCTTCGTCTATTGGAGTCTCGGCCGGAGATTTTGGCGAAGAAACAGGGGCTGTGGGGCGAGTCGCAGAGGATCTTGTCGTCCGGCGTTTCTTGGAGGGAGGCGCCGGCTCCGACATCGGGCGTTTGCCCGCCTTCTTCTGCATCCTTTCGAGCATTCGCTGCAACGGCAAATCTTCAGGAAATTCATCTTCTTGATTAGGGCTCGGGTTTGGCGAATCGGCGGCGGAATGGTCGGGAGTAGTTTCCGGGACCAATTCGACAGAGGAGTCGGATGATGAGCTCGCCGATTTTTCCTTGGAGGCGTCGAAATCTTCGTCTTGGGAGTTCTCCGATTCCGTGGACGAAGACGAGGAGGGGGACGCGTCAGGAGATGCGGGAGTGACCTCGATCGGGGTTTCTCTGGTTGCCCCTTCCGCCGTGGAAAAATCGAACCCGAATGGTACCATTGTCAAGGTTGGGTTCATTGTTGCGACAACATTGGGAGTACGGCGGGACCTTGTCGACACCATTGCTGAAACAATTCTTGAAGAAAATCGTGAAGCAAGAATTTTTGGTGAAGAATGCGAGAAACCGAGAGAAAGAGAGAAGAAGATATGATGTGATGTTTTGAAAATTTCTCAAGAAGATATTAAATGATATGATATGAGCGCCAAAACATTTTGAAAATATTTTGAAAATTTCGCCTAAATTTTTGGAGGAATTTTCGGAACTGAAACTTGTGAGTACTAGTGTAGTAAAAGATCATGCTTTGCAAAAGTAACTTTCACATACCTTAGTTGATAAACCGAAACCATTGAGCTAGTGACTTGATGATCGATCGAGCTTTCATGGGGAAACTGCTTCTAGATGCATGGCTAATGAATGAAAACTAAAAAAATATGCTAGGATATACATAAAAATCGGACAAAGAATCAGAAAAATAGAAAATGTTAGCACTGTCAAAAATGGTCAGTCCAATGTTGCCTCAACATTTGATCCAACATTTTCCCAAAAAGTTCCCTCAGAATCTGTTCAACCTTCAAAAGCTCAATTTTCTTTCATTTTCTGTTTGAAACCCTTTGACTCGATCTTCTTTCATTTTCTGCCTTTTCTCACCTCAAATATTGATAAAACTTATAATGCACATTGCGCTTTCTCAAACATCAAGGATCAGAATTTATGTACGCAAAGAATACATCGTCACCGCGAATGCCGTGTATCTAAGGAATCTTATTGAATGAACCTATATCTTGAATGAGAAATTGAAAAATGCGCTAGTGAGTAGGTCATTTCAGAACACGGTCATGGTGAATCAAATCATTTCAGAAAACGTCTTTTGTAAGAAAACATCATTTCAGAAACCAAGTGAAAAGCAGTTAGTTCAAAATATCAAAGCTGAAAAAACCAAAGAATTTGACAGATGCTAATGTTGACCCTGATGTTGGGCCAACATTTATGCCAACATGAACAAACCTATAGACTTCTTGAGGTTAGAGAACCTTTCGAAGTCTAATGCTTTCGTAAATATGTCAGCCAACTGATTCTTAGTATCTATATGCTCAATCCTAACAATTTCTTTTTCGACCATGTCTCTTAAAAAATGATGCCTAATGTCGATATGCTTAGTCCTAGAATGTTGTATGGGATTTTTAGAAATATTAATGGCACTCAAATTGTCACAGTACATAAGAACAAGTCACATCTAATGCCATAATCACTAGCATGCTTTTCAACCAAATGAGTTGCGTACAACAGTTTCCCGCTGCCACATACTCGGACACAGCCGTAGACAAAGACACACAGTTCTGTTTCTTACTATACCAAGAGACAAGGTTATTGCCTAAGAAGAAACAGCCCCCACTTGTGCTTTTTCGATCATCTTCATCACCTGCCCAATCAGCATCACTATATCCAACCAAGTTAGTATTAGTATCTTTTGAAAACCAAAGACCTAAACTAACCGTACCACTCACATATTTCAAAATTCTTTTTACAGAATTTAAATGGGAATTCTTAGGCTGATTGATATCTAGCACACACACAAACACTATACATGATATCGGGACGACTAGCAGCAAGATATAGTAAACTGCCTATTATGGATCGATACAATGTTGGGTCAACATCGTCCCCAACATTGTCTTTACTTACCTTCTGCGTCGATCCCATCGGGGTTTTCATTGCCTTTGCAGTGTTTAATCCGAACTTCTCACTGTGTTCCTCGCATACTTCTCTTGGGACATGAAAATCCCGTCCTCACTTTGCTTTATCTGTAGGCCTAAAAAGAATGTTAGTTCGCCTATCATACTCATTTCAAACGTAGAATTCATAGCATGTACGAACTGATCAGACATAGAATTGGAAGAAGAACCAAACACTATGTCATCTACGTAGATTTGGGCGATCAAAACATCCGTCCCGAGCCGTTTTATGAACAACGTTCGGTCGGCCTCGCCTCTTATGAATCCAAACTCGATCAAGAATGTGGTCAATCTTCCGTACCACGCGCGAGGGGCCTGCTTCAAGCCGTAAAGAGCTTTCTGTAGCTTATAGACATGGTTAGTGTGGATAGGATCTTCAAAACCCTTAGGTTGCTCAACATATACATCTTTATCAATATAGCCATTAAGAAACGCACCCTTCACATCCATTTGAAACAAGGTAATGTTGAGCCAACATGCTATATCGAGTAATAAACGAATTGATTCCAACCTTGCCACGGGTGCAAAAGTTTCATCGAAATCAATACCCTCAACTTGTGAGTATCCTTGGGCAACAAGTCTCGCTTTATTCCTAATCACACGACCTAACTCATCAGATTTATTCTTAAAAATCCACTTTGTCCCAATGACATTAATGTCCGAGGGTCGTGGAACTAAGGTCCAAACACTATTTCGCTCGAATTGCATAAGCTCTTCTTGCATTGCATTGATCCAAAAACTGTCCTTGAGAGCTTCAAGAACATTTTTTGGCTCAATGTCAGAAATATAGCACAAGAAGCGTACCTCATTGTAGACGGAAGTCATACACACACCCTTTACCATAGATTTGTAATCTTTGCGCGGTTTATCCCTTGTCTTTCGCCCTTCATCAAGTCTCCCTATGATTTGATCAGTAGGATGAGTTCTTTGTATTCTGGCAGGAGGATCCCTTCGAACTTCCATGGTGTTGTCATCAATATTCTGTTCAGGGACTGATGTTGGCTCTGATGTTGGGGTAACATCGGACTCAACATCTCCTTCTGCCTGTTCCAGAGGAGGGTTAGCATCCGAAACTTCTACTTGCTGATCCATGTCTTGACTGCTAAGATTAGAAGCATCATCAAATACCACATTTACGGACTCTTGAATGGATTTTGTTCTTAGATTATAGATTCTATAAGCACGGCTATTGGTCGAATATCCTAAGAATATGCACTTATCACTTTTAGAATCGAACTTTGTTAAGTACTCACGATCATTAAGCATATAACATGAACGACCAAAGACGTGAAAGTATTTCACCGTAGGCTTCTTATCCTTCAAGACTTCATAGGAAGTCTTCTTAGTCCCGGGCCGGAAGAACACTCTATTCGTTATGTGGCAAGCCTTGTTCAACGCCTCAGCCCAAAACCTCTTTGAAAGGCCTTTGGACTGTAGAAACACGCGTGCCATCTCCTGGAGAGTTCGGTTCTTCCTTTCGGCGACTCCATTTTGTTGTGGTGTATAAGGCGACGAAAACTCATGGATGATGCCTTTTCTATCACAGAACTCCTTGAATGATTGATTCTCAAATTCCCTGCCATGGTCAGATCTAATACGGAAAATAGGTGCACAAAAATTGTTCTTAACCATTGCACAAAAAATTTTGAAAAATTCAAAAGTTTCCGATTTTTCTTTCAAAAAATAAATCCAAGAGAATCTGGAATAATCATCAACAAGGACATAGGCATATTTCTTACCACCTAGGCTATCTACCTCCATTGGACCCATCAGATCCATGTGTATAAGTTGAAAGCTATGAGCAGTGCCGTGATGTTGGCCCGGATGTTGGCCAACATTATGTCCAACATTGTGTACAGTATGAGTTTGCTTACCTTTTAAGCACTGTTCACACACCACCTTGCTGAAATTTTTGAGTTTTGGGATCCCACGAATGGCCTCATGTCTGATCAATTGCTCCAAGGTGCGGTAGTTCACATGGCCGAGTTTGTGATGCCAAACCACAACTTCATCATCCGTCTTTGAAAGTTGGCACACGTCGTTGTTTTCGGACTTAAGGCCTGCTTGATAGCAATTGTCGGCCGATCTAACTCCTTTGTTCAGTCTAGTGAAAGTATCATCGGCTTTGTTGACTTGAGTTTCTAGCTTCACAAGTATCATGTCCTTCTTGGTCAACAAGGCTTCCATCTTGCCAATTCCTTCAATAAGATTGTTGATCACCTTCTCATTCTGAACATTCTGTTCGGATAGCTCCTGGACAGTTCTCTTTAGTTCATCATTTTGTTTCTTCTCCTTGGAGTACGCAAGTGCAAGAGATCTATAAGATTCTGCAAAGTCATCAGAAGTGACTATTGGTTGCTCAATTTCAGACTCTGCATCATCAATAACACCAGTGACGTCAAAACAATTGGAATCATCATAATCAAAATATACAACTTGTTCAGATGTTGGATCTGATGTTGGTGCAACATCAGACACAACATTTAACCCGATATGATGTTCCTCTTCTTCATCGGCATCTGAGAAGGATTGAGTCTTGGCATGAGTCCACTGGGTCTTTTCCTTGGAAGATTCGCCTTCATCATCAGAGAGGCTAACCCAGTAACCTTTTCCACGCTTACGAAGTGTGTTGGCACATTCATTGGCAAAGTGACCCCATCCTTTGCATGCATGGCATTGGATCGAGTCCAGATCAACCTTCTCCGCCTTAGTTTTCTCAGCAGAATGCCTCCGAGGGATAGGACGACTTGGATTGATGGTTGTCTCACGGGGTTTGTATGTTGTCTGAAATGTTGGGCCAACATTGACTTGCTTCTTGTTCCTCAGTAGTTTTGCAATGTTGCGAGCCAACAAAGACGTATCCTCATCCATCTCCAAGTCATCCTCAGTCAGTTGCACCGAAGGTTGAGTGACCAGAGCCAGACTTTTACCTCTTGATGAACCTTTTTGAACTTCGAGATTAGTCTCGTAGTTCTTCATTATGTTCATCAAGCTGTTAAAGTCCATTGTGGCCAAATTGTGAGCTTCTTCGACAGCTGCAACCTTCATATTGAATTTTTCAGTTAAAGAACGAATTGCTTTTGAATTGAGTACCTTATTCGCAATAGGTTCGCCAAGGCTATGACATTCGCTTGAGATGTTGAGCAGCTTCCCGAAATACGTCGTGATGTCCTCGTCCTCACGCATGCGAAGGTTCTCCAATTGGCTATGAAGTAGGCGTAGTTTGGTATCTCTCACGCTCGCATCGCCTTCGCAATATCGTTGAAGCATATCCCAAGCGAGTTGGGCATTGACGCAATTCTGAATTATCTTAAACATGAATATATCTACGCTGGAAAATATTGCATTGAGGGCTTTTTCATTAGCATCAGCCGCGGCCCTCTCTATTTGGGTCCATTCATGAACTGGCTTATCAAACACCTCTCCATCTGCATCAGGCGCAGTCCGAGGAGGGGTGTAGCCATTGATAACGGCATCCCACGCTCTAGTGTCTATAGATTTGATAAATTGACGCACACGAATTTTCCAATAAGCATAGTTTGAGCCATCCAAAATGGGTAATCTTGTAATCGAATTCATGGTATCCATATCTTTAAAGAGGATTGAAAACGCTTAGTACGGTCAAGCGGTGGCTCTGATACCACTTTGAAGGGGTGTCCCGTAAAAGATATGAGAAAAACACAAATGTAAACTGGATGTTGCCTTCAATGTTGAGGTAACATCAGTTAAAAACAGTTTTGCACAGCGGAATTAAATAACTTGTAAAAGTAAACTAAGATGAAAGATTTCAAAATTCGCAGCAAGTAAGAATACTTGCTGCGTGCCTTCAGGGCAAAATTCCAATATTACTTGGATTACAAAAACGTGAATAAAAGAAATCTAGAAAAGAACCTAAACGATTCTACGATCATCAACACAGGAATTCCTATTCCTATGAAGAGTAAAACACTAGACTTAAAGAATAAAGACGATCTACTGAATATGTCGTGACTTTGAAGCTCTGGGTAAATCGTTATCCGTCAATGGGATCTTCGATCTCTTTAAATAGATCTTGAATGTTTGACCAAGATCAACCCATGATCTCCATGATCTGCAGCGTGGCTCCTCCACTTCTTCCTTTATTTGCTCTGAACGTGCTCTGGAAAGTCGAGTAGTGGAGAGACTTTATCTTCCCTTGAAATCCTATCTTTAGTCATCCTATAATTAGTAAGTTCGGCTCGGTCAAATATGACTTCGTCCAGGCTCAGCCACGTTGCCCTGCATTACCAAAAGACTAGGAGAGAATATAGGAAGGTTAGTTAGTTTGGGAAGGAAAGAGAAAATTAGGAAGACCAAATCAACGCCCAGATGTTGGCTGTGATGTTGAGACAACATCACTGGCAACATTGGTCAAAAGTTGATATTAACACTACAAACAACATTGGAGTTAAACACCGATAGCCCGTCTCCGGTTTCTCCACACTTGCTGTAGAAATCGATGAGTGTGCTACCGACGTACACATCGTTTCCATCCCGAGCTTGTAAACGTGGCAGTGTATGCTCGTTCCAGCGTGTAAAGCCTTGAGGGCAGCAAGGGAAACGATGACGCAAGAATAGCACGAAAAGTTGGGCTCAAGATTTTCCTGTTTCATCTGTTGAAATAAGTGAACTGCTTCTTCGAAGTCACCGCACTGGCTTAATCTTGCAATCATTGCACTCCATGAAACTTTGTTCCTTTCGAGCATAAGCTTAAATACGCGGAGAGCTTCTTCTAAGTTACTCATTTATACGTGCATGTCGAGTATTGCGGTCCACGAAACAACGTCCCTTTTCTCCATTTTATCGAATATCCTCCTTTCCTAATCTAATTCGCCCAGCCTTAAAATGTGATCAAAGAATTGCAAATATAAAAGTTATTATTCAATCCAAACTTCATGATAGCTCCCAACAAACCCTTTCCTAAATCAAGATTGCTCAAGCCTTCACAAGCCTCTAGGATGCAAGTAAAAGTGACATCATTAGGCAGAATCTAAGAACGTAGCATCTTCTTGTAGAGCTCCGTTGCTTTGAAATTCAGACCATTACGTACGAGCCCATTAATAGTCGCGGTCCAAGAGAAGACGTCTGAAAATTAGGAATCTTTATGACACATTTAAGATCGTTACCAGGCAGTGGTTTAGGAACTTACGACAATAAGCTTTGCCTAAATAGAGCTTTTAAATTACAATTATCGATGTAATAGGAACAACAATATAACATAGCTACATATAGGGACAAAACTATTTTTGGTCCCCGATGTTTAGTCGATGGGCAATTTTGGTCCTCCGATATTTTCATTTGCCACATTTAGTCTCCATAGTTGTCAAATTTGAACCAAATTAGTCCCTCGGTTAGATTAGGCATTAATTTGGATGGAGAAGTCTTACGTGAAATGCGCGTGATTATTTATTATCTTGTCAGAAAACCACTTTTGGTCCCCCAATTTTTTTTTTATGGACAATTTTGGTCTTCGATGTTTTTCTGATGACCAATTTTGATCCCCGATATTATCTGATAGGCCAATTTTGGTTCCCAATGTTTCAGCACAGTGCGTCTCACATGATATTTTTTCCGTCCAAATTAATGTCTAATCTAATCGAGAGGCTATCCAAATTTGACAACTATAGGGACAAAATGTGGCAAGTAGAAACATTGGGAACCAAAATTGCTCATCGTCTAAACATCGAGGACCAAAAGTGGTTTTATCCCGTGCATATAACATTTGAACTTTCAACTACTAAGAACAAGAACATGGTAAAGGCACACATCAAAGTACGAGTGAAACGCATGTCATTTTCATACCTTGTAGTCAGCGTTTTCCCAACTACAAGTTAAACATAGTTAGCATAAGACAAGAAAAAAATCACCACGATCACCTAACTAGTATTAGCAATCCGTTGATATGGTTGTCATAAAGATTCCTAATTTATATATCCACAAAACATTGACAAAATTCATAATGCACCACACAATTTATACAAAATGAACAACTCTGGCCGTAGCTTACCATTTCTTGGGGACCAATCTGATCTCCTATCGTTGGGACAATTCAGCCATGAGCTCCTGAGGTGATAGATCCCAAATTGGTAGATCACTGAGCTGCTTTTTCAATCTATCCTCTTCCGCACTACATACTTCAGCAATATCACATAAATTGGAGACCCTGTGAAACATAGCCTCTTGTGCTTCAACCTGAGCATTCGAAAAAAATAGGGTTCAAAACCGCACTGAAAATAACTCCAACACAAGGTCAAATTAAGAAGAAACGAAAATTAAAAATCTATTATTACGAGTCAAGATTACTATCTGACCCAATAATTCATGAATTGTGGCTCCACGAGAAGTCTCCTCGACCCGCAATGGCTCCTCAGGCGTTGAGGCCTCGCAGACCGACCTCATGACGAGTGCCTCCTGATTTTCCGATTCGTCCTCAAAAGTGTTCGACAAAAGTTCCCAAGGGCTAATTTCTTTCAAATACTTATCCCTGAGCTTCAAAAGAGCCCTCTTCTTCCGACCCACGCGGTGCCGAATCTCCACAGCAGGATCCGGCGGAGCGTGAGAAGCTGAAGCTGATGCGGCGGGGTACCCATTTTAACGCTTCTTCTGTTAAATTTGGATTATTGGGGCCCGCGCACATGCGCCACACGTAGGAAGGAGTGACCGTATAAGCTTGATGAGGTTCATTCCTAAAACCAATTGGTGATAGGAGGAGTGACCCGTCAGCTTATATACTGGTTAATTTTTCCTGTCGTAATCGATGTGGGACATTTGGCCACATGTGACATTCTTCACATCTTCCACTTGTAAACGAAGCCAATGTTGTTTACGAGTTCCCACTCGTCATCGTGGTTTTCCATCTCCTGAATCTTTGCCAACTTCTTCCTTACTCTTTGGATAACTTTCGTTCGAGTTGATTTTTAAAACGATTGTTTGAGGAATTGTGTATCGGCAGCAATGGATTCAAAGATGGCTTCGAAATTTATTTGTTTGCGATAATTTTTTAAACTACAACGGAAAGGAACAACGCGTCATTTCGCTTATGAGACGTTAAGAAACGTTAGCAGTCAGGGAAATATCGGTCATTTCGCTTATCCCCCCAAAATGTATTCCAAATATACCCTCGCGTCGTTTATACTCGCGCTTATGTCGCTCCCTATATTTGCAGACGGCGTTGTCGCATTTTACAATTGAAAACAACTGCCGAGAGACACAGAGGTAAATGATAAACCCTTGGAACCTCTCTTTCTCTCCCTACTTTTTTATCTTCACTTTTGTACGCGCGCTCGTTTTATGAGTTTCAACTGCGATTGATTTTGCAGTGCATAATTCGTGCGCTATCGCTTTCGCCATTTGTTGCTCTCACCTTGTGTCTCATCCCATTCTTTTATTTTATTATTTTGCTTTTTTGGTGTTTATTGACATTATTAAATTTCGTAAACGTGCAATTCTAAAGGTCGAAGAAACTTCTTGTTTTAGGTTATCACTATTGATCGGAGAAAATTGTGTGCGTAATTTTGAGTTGTAGGGTTTGGTGCTTCCTTACACTTCCGTTTCTTAAATTTTCAAAGATCATGGGTTTATAGCATCGATGATGGAAGAAGACTGATTTTGTGTTAAGGATGTGGATTCTTATTTGTTTTTCTGTTTTTAGCCAAATCCAAAGGTTGTGTGGTGATTGCTTCTATGGAAATCATCGTTATTTGTGTCCATTGACTGGATAACACTATCAGTGATTATATGCTAAATAGTTTTAATAGAAGAATCATCTGCAAGGGAACAACAACATTGGATTGATTTTCCTTGGTTGGCTGCGATAAGAGCATGACCAGAGTTTTCTGTGAAAACAATGTAAATGTGTTAAGTAGCTCAGTTCATCAAGTGAAAGAATCAGAAAGTGAAAAAAAAAAATCTCAGACCTTTATCAGTCATTTTCTCGAATAAGAAGCACCTATCTGGTGGCCTCAATCCAAGTTGAATATGCTCATGAAGATAAAATCAAACATGAAATATTTGAACTCAACCACCAGTTTAAAAGGATGGAGCCAAATCTAAACACACCAGAGAATGTATAGCAATTATGTTGCGACGCATGCTTGATAACTCTATAGTGATAAGCACAGAAACTACATAGATTTGCTAAGTAACGATTTGATTGTTAGAGGTAGCAAACAGTTTGTCCTTAAATGAAATTGTCTCACTAGCGGTACGTGGGGCATGCAGTGAAGCTTTGTAAAGGACAACTTTTTCTATCTTCTTCTTCATATTTCGATCATCACGAGATACGTTAGCTGCTCGACGTTTATCTGGTAAGATAGTGTTGCTGAAACATTCTCCGAAAAAGTAATAGAATCTCTTTTTGCACTAGTCACAACATCGCTTTGTGACTCGTCTTCTGGAATACGGAATCCCATGTTGCCAATTATTTTGAACCTCAAGCCCGGCATCTTTGGCAATTGTGAATCCTCAAGGAGTGCACATAAAGCAAGTGGAAACAACTTTTGATTCTCAGCCTCTTAATAGGAAGCTACTAACAAAAGAATACTAATTTTAATAGCTTTAGAGTGTGTTTGGTTGAGAGTATTAGGAGGGATTAAGAGGATTAGGATTAACTAAAGGGGTGTTTGTGTAGACAATTAAAATTAACAGTCTATTAAAATAAATTTTGGGATTTACTAAATTAATTCCAATAAATAAGATAAAGTTTTTATTAATTAAAATTTTATATTTGAGATTTATAAAATTAATCTCAAATAAATAAATAGCTAAGTTAATTAATAAATTCATACCATAAATGATGATATTATTATTCCTTTTATATAAAAGATCTTTATAAGGCAATCCTTGTAGATATTTCTTAAATAAGTAAAGGAAATCCTCAATTATGTAGAAAATCAAATCAAATCAAATGTGAAAAGTCAAACCAAATCAAAGCAAATATGAAAAATTGAATCAAATCAAATTAAATATGGAAAATTAAATCAAATCAAATTAATGAAGAGAATCAACCTAAAGATTATACTTTCCATTCTGGCCAATTCTCTACGCCTATAATTACGGGGCTTGAGAAGTTCAGAAAGACACAACAGACAACGAAGCGAATACAGAACTTCGTGAGACGATATAAGACTTTTAAAGCATTCGAATTCTCTCAACAAAGTTCTTCGTATTCAAGTCCTAAATTTGAAGATTCGAAGATCGACTACGGCGGCTCGAAGCTCGACGACGAAGGCTCCAGGATCGGCGACGAAGGCTCAAAGCTCGACTACGAAGGTTCGGAGCTCGGCTACTAAGATTCGAAGATCGACTACAAAGGCTCGAAGTTCGACGACGACGGCTCGAAGTTCGACGACGAAGGCTCAAAGCTCGACTACGAAGGTTCGGAGCTCGACTACGACGGCTCAAAGTTCGACGACGACGGCTCGAAGTTCGACGACGAAGGTTCGGAGCTCGACGACGAAGGTTCGGAGCTCGACGACGAAGGTTCGGAGATCGACTACGAAGTTTCGAAGCTCGACGACGAAGGTTCAAAGCTCGACTACGACGGCTCAAAGCTCGACGACGAAGGCTCGAAGCTCGACGACGAAGGTTCGGAGATCGACTACGAAGTTTCGAAGCACTCAAAAATCAAGCCCAGAGGCCCTCGAGGAAGTGTTCGAGTAGATCTCTCCACATCAAATCTCAAAGGCATTTACCAAGTCCAAGCATTAACTTCGTGATCAAGCCCAAAAGGCCCATGGAGAAGCGTTTGAGAAGATCTCGTCGCCCAAATCTTAAAGAAGTCTTCACAATTCGTAATCAAGCACGAAGGCCCACAAACAAACTTCAAAAAGGCCCCAAATTTAAATTTTGAAGAATCAGAGGAACAAATAGAGATTGAATCCGCTAAATTCTCATCAAGTTTCGTTTGTACTATTTATCTTTATTATTCGATTTTCGAATTAAAGAAAATACGCTACAGTTTGGTTAAATGGTTTACTTAAAGGAGATGTTTAGTTAATATCCTCCTAATACTCCCTATAAAGAATTATTTAAAGCAACTCACACTCTCCCTTTAGTTAATCCCACCCCTTTTAGACAATAATAAACTTTTATTTTAAATTTTATTTATTTTTTTATTCCTTTTTTTAAATTGTCTCCCTCTCTCTCTCCCTCCCCCTCTCTCTCCCTTCCCCTCTCTCTTCTCTCCTCCCTCCCTCCCTCCCTCCCCCTCTCTCTTTCGTCTTCTCCCCTCCCTCTCTCGTTTTCCTCTCTCTCTTCCCGCGCATTCTTTCTCTCTATTTTTCTCCACTCTCTCTCATCATACCGTATTTTATAACGAAGGGGTAAAATTGTAATTGTGCTTATTTAAACCAAAATGTCATCTAAACACATCTACCAAACATATTAAACATCATTACTCAATCTCATCAATCAAATATCCAAAAAAATTCATACCCCATTATATAAACTCAACTTAAACTAATACCATCTAAACTCATTCCTCCAACCAAACGGATCCTTAAGGGTGTGTTTGGTTGGGAGTATTAGGAGGGATTAAGAGGGTTAAGATTATTTAAAGTACTGTTTGGTTAGATGATTTATTTAAAGGGGGTTTAATTAATACCCCCTTAATACCTCCCATAACGTATTAACTAAATCTGTCCCCTACCCTACCTTTATTTAATCCCGTCCAATTTTTACCCATTTATCCTCTATTTTTAAATACATTTCCTAATTTACCCTTTGGTTCTGGTTCTAGCAGACTTATTTTTTCCATTTCGTTTTCTGCAGCATCTCCTGCAACCCCATCTTGGTGAATCATCCACACCGCCCACACCAACCACGAAAGCCAAAAGCCATCTGACTCCAACCACCGGCGAGAGTCCAGTGACGAGAAAAACCCTCCACACAACATCTAAAACCTTGGATAAGCTTGAAGGTACGATTCTATGTTAATCCGAAATTTTGATGTTGGGAAATTTTCTTTTAAAATCTTCGATTCTGTGACTTTGTCGTTGCATTCTGGGATTTATATTTATTGTGCCCATTATTGACAGTGTTATCTCGTTATGAATAAACCAAAAAATTGTTCAGATAAAGAAATTTCATCCAATAAAATTTTGTATATAGTAATGACTTTTTGAAGATGAGCCAATTGGCTCAGTGCTTACCTGTTGTACATAATCACCGGCAGTTAATCGTTTTTTTCAATTAATAATATATATTAGATCAATCATGGGAGTGTTTGCATAAGACTTGTAATATGATACGTATGTTGTTCTCTCGAATCGTACACTGTCGCCGATATTATTACTTATTCGGTACACGTTGATCGAATACATCTAAACACGTCGTTGAGATTGTTCGTCAATATTCTACTTTTGATCTTACATTATATATCATTTTTGATTATTTTCATTTGAAATGGACGAAGTATGATGAGATATTTTTTTTCTTTTTTTTTTCTCTATATTGCTAAACAAGTAGGTGTTTTGATTTCAAAATGGGTTCGAAAGAAGATGATATCGCTGCAATTATGGTTCTTGGATTATTAGCAAATCATTTGTGTATGATGCAATTTGCTATCTATATTTTTCGGAGGAGAAAAAATAGGATAAAAGGAAAAGAGTCGTGAACTTATTCTATGTATGAAAGGATGCCAAAGCAAGTTGATTACTTGAGAAATTTGATATTAGATTTCCGTAGTACTTCACATGAAAATTTGAGGATTAGTAGAGATGCATTTGGACGATTATGCATTATTCTTGAGAATTATGGAAGTTTGCAACCTCCAAAATAGATGGTGGCAATATTCCTTGGCGTATTAGCGTATCATAAGAAGACAAGAGAGCAAAAACTTCACTTTACTAGATCTACCTGGACAGTCAGTAAGCATATCAATTCTGTACTTAATGCGGCCCTCAGACTTCATGAGAAATTATTGGCCAAACCTCAGGCTATTAATGCTGAGAATCCTTCATCTAAATTCAAATATTTTCAGGTATTAGTTTCATTTTATAATTTAACGGAAACGATTTCTTGATTTATTGGCAAGCAACCTTTTCTTTATTTCTTATGTAAGAATAGCTTGGGAGCCTTAGATGGATCATACAGATGTTACAGTGAAGTCAACGGATATCCCACGATATAGAAACCGCAAGGGGAAAATTACAACCAATGTTCTGGAAGTGTGCAATGAAGATATGAAATTTATATATGTTTTGGCAGGTTGGGAGGGTTCAGTCGCAGATGGTCGCGTGCTTCGAGATGCTCTTTCACGAACAAATGAGTTTCGTGTTCGTAAAGGTATATTTCTTTTCATGTAGATGAAATATAAATATTGCATGATGTACGCTTTGGACTTAAAATGTTTTATTTTTAAATTACAGGTTGCTACTATTTAGCCGATAACGGATCCACCAATAGCGAGGGATTTTTAACTCCTTATAGAGGTGTTCGCTACCATTTGAAGGATTGGGGAACAGGAACTCAAACTCCTCAAAATGAAAGAAAGTATTTTAATATGAGACATGCAAAAGCTAGGAATGTGATTGAGAGAACTTGGGGTTTGATGAAAAATAGATGGGGCATACTACGCAGCCCTTCTTTTTATTCGATAACAAAGCAGAATAAAATTGTCTTAGCATGTGCATTACTACATAATTTCATAAGTACTGAAATGGTGGTTGATCCATGGGAGGTAGAGGTCCCCGAAGGATATCAACAAGATGAAGAAAATGGGGATGCAAGTGAAGCTGAATTCGTTACTTCAATAGAAGCATCTACTGCATGGACAGGTTGGCGGGATAATTTGGCAACAAACATGTATCTCGAGTGGCTGAATGGTTGAAGTTGACAGTGCATTGTTATCCTTATTTTTTAATTTTTTTGCAAATTGTATTATTTATTTGGATGGCTTGTGATATATATCTTTTATTATTTGTATTGTTTTTTTCTTATATGGATTGTCGAAATCCAAATAAGAACATCAAACCATTTTCCAAGCACCTTCATTTCTCCAGTTAAGCAAAAATGTTCTCTTCATAGCAACTGATGTAGGATATGGGAGTAGTTGTCTTTGGTTGAAATGAAAACAACTGATGTAGGATATTACTGCTCTATAATCCATTTAACGAATGTTATGTGGATACGCAAGAAGGAGATGATGGAATCAAACTGTAAATGCTAGTTCATGGTTCCTTTTGGCTCTAATTTATGCTAGCTCAAGCGTGAGTTCAGATTTTTATTCTTGTATTCCTTTGAACACTTACAATTATGGCGTACATCCACCCAATTATGCAGTTTCAGAGAGACAGTTCCATTTTTCAGATAAATCATCTAAGAATAGGGTGTAAGAGCCTAGCCCGATGATAGAGGGACGAGGGACGAGATTGACTA
Source organism: Linderniella brevidens (assembly GCA_004919715.1). Taxonomy (NCBI): domain Eukaryota; kingdom Viridiplantae; phylum Streptophyta; class Magnoliopsida; order Lamiales; family Linderniaceae; genus Linderniella; species Linderniella brevidens. The sequence continues at coordinate 4,646,673 of SWDC01000158.1, forward strand.
GATTGGACTTGAGTCAATCGATTATCGTGTTTTATGTTAAATGGGTCATATGTATTAAGCCCAATTATGTTCTTTATAAATATGCGTATGAAGCATTAGGAACTAAGCAAAAATGACAATTTTAATCTCTATCTTCAATATTCTATATCTCTCTCGTCTCTCTAGCTATCTCTCTCGATCTCTCCCACTCTAATTCTCATTTCTCGTCCCGATCGTCCTTTGATCATTCCTCTACGATCGTCCTTCGATTGTTTTACCCAAAATTACAAAAATATAAAAATTCGTTCCCGCACACCAAGTGTTCAATTAAAAGCATAAGTAAGAAACCGATCAGATATCGATGTGATCTTACAAGTGGTATCAGAGCTATCAGTCCTCGGCTTTTGATTTCAATGATGGATATTAATGATGTTAATGCTCTACTCAAGTCGAAGACGGCTTCCCTCTTTAATGGCTCCGAACCTCGAGGTTGGCTCCATCAATGCAAGGAGTATTTTGATCTTCTAATCACGATTAAGGAGCGGGAGATGGTTCAACTAGTCTAACCTTTACTTAGAAGGCAAGGCTAAGGAATGGTACCTAGATTATTGTGAAGATAATGATCTCTCGGCGTGGAACGAATTCACCGAAGCCGTGCTTGCAAAATTTGACGCTACGAAACTTGACGAGGCCGAGGTTGATGAGGCTGTGGTTGATGAGGACACTTCGGTTGACGTGGACTTGCCGATTGGGAATTTATCGACGTTAGGTGTTGATTATTCGTCGTCGTTGGTTGAGGTTGAACCGATGTTAATTGGGAATAAATCGGCGTTGGTTGACATGGATTCATTGGTGTTTGTTGGTAAGGGATTTATGCCATCTATATTTGTTGAAGAGTTGGTATTAGTTGATCGTTGGTTTACATCAAATGTGAGTGCTCGAGATCATGCACCGTTCGATCGAGGCCGGTGGTATGTTGAGCCGTTACACATTGGCGATGACCGTAGCCTACCATTCGATCGAGGGCGATGGTACGTCGAGCAGCTACACGAGGAGAAGGTCCGAGGTGTGCCGTTTGATCGAGGACATTGTCAAGATGTCGAATGGATCTAGGTGTGGGAATTCGCTCAAGCAATCGAGTTTCCATACCAAAATTTTATGAAGAATGATCCCGAGCTTTCCTTGGACAATACTGTTGATTTTGAAGAATCTCTAAAGAAGCCAGAATGGAGTGTGAAGAAGATCATCGAGAAGGGGAGCAAAATTGTGCGTGAGAGTTCACTCTTCCCTTTCGATCGTGGAAAAAGTGCACCAACAATACATGCTTCCATGGTTTCGCTATCGAACACTATCTTCACTATGTCGGGAGTTTACTCTCACATCCTCGAGGACGATGATGTCTTCAACGGAGGAGTAATGTAAGAGTCCGGCCCGATGATAGACTGACGAGGGACGGGATTGACTAGATTGAACTTGAGTCAATCGATTATCGTATTTTATGTTAAATGAGCCATATGTATTAAGCTCAATTATGTTCTTTATAAACTATGTGTATGAAGCATTATGAACTAAGCAAAAAATGACAATTATAATCTCTATCTTCAACATTATATATCTCTCTCGTCTCTTTAGCTATCTCTCTTGATCTCTCCCAATCTAATTCTCATTTCTCATCATGATCGTACTTTGATTATTTCTCTACGATCGTCATTCGATTGTTTTACCCAAAATTACAAAAAATATAACGACTCATTCCGCACACCAAGTGTTCGATTAAAAGCACAAGTAAGAAACCGATCAAATATCGATCGGGATCTTACATTGGGCCATGATCGTTCATGTTGTTCCATGCATGTAAGCATCCAACTGAGAAAGTTCATAAAAAATTAGTTAGGTTGTGAATATACAATGTGATATTTTAATGCGAACTTCTGTTTTCTAGGATCGTGACGTGAACCTTGGTATTGGCACTTCCACCTGCAAGCTGCCAGGGTTATTATGGTTAGAGTATAATACTATATAAATTATTTAATAGCAGATATTTTTCATTCGTATATGATTCGGTAGTCTCAAGAATGACGTTGTTGTATCATGATTCAAGGGCATGGGCTTGTTCGCAAGAGAAGAAAAGATGCAAATATCCCGACCACTGCCCCAACTGCAGCTCATGGTGACGGTAGCTTAATTTCTAGTATGTAGTGTGGGACATTTCTTTTTCTCATCCATATATAATTTGGCGTAACTTGAGAATAACGTGATTGTGTAATGATTCAAGGTCATAAGGTTGTTAGCGAGGAAGAAAAAGATCGTCATATCTTGAGCATTGCCGCACCTACAGCTTGTGGTGATTGAGCGATGCCGCGCCTGCAGCTTGTGGTGAAGGTAGCTTAATGTGGACTATTTAGTAGGTGTTTTTTCATTAGTTGCCATGGAAATTGATATACTTTGACTTCTTTGAGTAGATTGTGCCTCTTTCACCGTCCAAATCTCACCCAAGAAAGCTTTAAGAGGTGCAATGTTCAAAAGCCCAAGATGTGAGCTATGTTAAATAATTTCATTATGACTCATAAAATATAATTATACTCTACATTATATATATTTAATATAATGGTTATTAAATATTAAATAATAGGGTATAAGGTTTTAATACATTTCTCTCTCTTCTAGTGTTAAAAGATATATCATTTGAGAAAAGACATACCCTAAAATAAAAGGACATGACTCTTGTTCTAAATGTCTATTCATAAACTATAAAAGGGGTTCTATATCTATGAAATAAATCTATCAAAAAATATTAGCGTAAGAGAAGGAAAGCAGAGAGAATAAAAATCATTACAGCCCTCGTTCAAGATTATATAAAGTTAAAGCATATATATCCGGGTACGTTCTTATGTGATTTATATGATTAAATCAAATAGTATTATGGATTCTGGGATATCTAAACTTTATTGAGTTTGGATGTAAAATTCTAACAGTTAGTATCAGAGCCATCGTAATATTTTGATTTATCATGATTAGACATACATGCGTATGAATTCTGGTTTCAGATGTTGTTGACTTGTTTCGGGGTTTGTAATTTTCACGATATTCGTTTCTATTTGGAATATCTCTTTTGTGAAATCGGGTTTGTTTGGATCAGGCGTTATACAATAATTGAACCATTGGGGTACTGAAAACTTGTTGGTTGTATCTATTGCCAATCGCTATGTATCGGTTGATATGATACTCGGTCTTTATTATATGCATCTGATTTGGATTTTGATTATTTATCTCTATTACTATTATTATTTATTATATTTGCTTATCTGTTCAAACATGAAATGAATACCATGTCATATTCACGTTCGTGATCCAATATTTGATGAGTAGTTACAGTAGTTGGCATATGGTACATTTAATTCATGAATATTATCACATAAAATCTCATACAGGCCGAATGATATATTATATATATGTGTGTTATCTGAAAATGTTTATTATGCTGAAAGTACGTAATATATGCATTGGTTATGTTTGATTTAATTGAATATTTATTTATATGAATTAAACTTGCCGGTCGCCAAAGTGACATAGTTTAAGTTCATTTTAAATATTCAATAAAAATATTCTCGTTGTACATACGATGCTATTAAAGAAATGAATACACGAGAATATTTTTATTATTGCTAGAAGTTCACCCAAAGGTGAATTATTGCGTAAAGTTGTTGAAATAAGGAGATATATATTGATAATCATTTATGTTTTGTATATCCAAAGATAACATGCATATCGATGATTATCTACTTAAGTATTTTATTTAGCATCATTATTTTGTAGGTTTTGTTTAAGTATCGTCCAAAGATGAACTTAAATTATTTGTTTGAATCTATATAAAATAATACATGCGATCTTATTTGTTGTTCGCAGCATTTAATAACGTGTTTGGTTTGGGCAATCACATTGTCAAGTTTAATGGGCTAAACTATAATGATTGGTCCGAACAAATCAAGTTTCAACTTGGTGCAATGTATTTGGACATTGCATCAGAGACCGAAGAAAAGCCTGCAGCTATCACCGAGGACAGTACAGAAGCCCAAAAGTCATTCTATGAAGATTGGGAAAGGTCCAATCGGCTAAGCTTAAGTTTGATGAAGATGACGATGGCTGAAAATATAAAGCCATCAATGCTCGAAACAGACAATGCACGGGAATTTATGACGAAAGTGAAAGAGTATTCACAATCAGACATTACTGATAAGTCGATTGTGGGCACTTTGATGAGTGAGCTGACAACCAAGAAATTTGATTGGTCTCAGCCTATTCATGATCATGTGACAAATATGTCAAATTTGGCATCGAAGCTACAATCGATGAAAATGGAAGTGAGTGAAACTTTCTTGGTCCAGTTTATTATAAACTCACTTCCTCTTGAGTTTGGCCAGATCCAGGTGAATTATAACACCTTGAAAGAGAAATGAAACTTACAAGAAATTAAAGACATGCTGATTCAAGAGGAAGGATAAAAGAAAATGAAAGAACACTCTATTCATCTCACTGTTCACGATGGAGGAAGCACTAAGAAGGCTAAGGACAAAAGGAAAGGGAAAAACCCATTAAAGAACAAAGAGGGTACGATTCATAAGGAGCTTAAATGCTTCTTTTGTAAGAAAATGGGTCACAAAAGGGGTTGTCTGAAAAGAAAGTCTTGGTTCGAAAAGAAAGGTACATACTTTATTTCGGTATGTTTTGAATCAAATCTTGTGGAAGTGCCCCATAATACTTGGTGGTTAGATTTTGGTGCAACTACTCATGTATCACATATTTTACAGGGATTTCTTTCGATGCAGCCCATAAACGGAAATGAAAAGTTTTTATATATGGGGAACAGAATGAAGGCCAAGATTGAAGGAATGGAACTTATAGACTGATCTTAGATAATGGTTGTAATCTAAATCTAGAAAAGTGTTTATATGTTCCTGAATGTTCTAGAAACTTGATTTTTGTTGGAAAGTTGGATTGTTTAGGGTATAATTTTAAGATTGCAAATAATGGTTTTTCATTATATAAAAGGTATGAGATATTATGGTTGTGGTACTTTAGTTGATGGTTTATACGTTTAAATCTTAGTACTGCATTTGCAGAATCCCTATTTCATGTTGAACACAATATAGGAAATAAAAGAAGTGCACATAATGAATCTTCAGCTTTTCTATGGCATCAAAGATTAGGTCACGTATCCAAAGAAGGAGTAACGAGGTTAATGAAAAGTAAAATATTACCTCGATTGGATTTTGATGACTGAGATAAATGTATAGATTCTATTAAAGGAAAACAAACTAAAAATATATCGAAATATCCCGCCACAAGAAATAGTGAACAACTTCAATTAATACACACTGATATATGTGGTCCATTTGACGCACCATCTTGGGGTGGTGAAAAGTATTTCATCACATTCATTGATGATTTCTCGCGTTATTGTTACTTGTATTTGTTGCATGAAAAATCTCAATCAGTGGACGTCCTAGAGGTGTTCGTTAATGAGGTGGAAAGGCAACTAGGGAAAAAGGTTAAAACTGTGAGATTTGATCGAGGTGGTGAATTTTATGACAAATTTGATGAGAATGGACAATGTCCAGGTCCATTTGCAAAATTCCTTGAAAGTCGAGGCATTTGTGCACAATACACAATGCCCGGTACGCCTCAACAAAATGGCGTGGCTGAAAGGCGAAATCGTACACTTATGGATATGGTTAGGAGTATGTTGAGTAATAGTTCTGTACCTTTATCACTATGGACATATGCACTAAAGACAGCTACATATCTGCTTAATAGAACCCCCAGTAAGTCTGTATCAAACACTCCTTACGAATTGTGGACAGGAAGAAAGCCTAGTTTAAGGCACCTTCACGTTTGGGTTTGCCGTGCAGAAGTGAGGATATATAATCCGCATGAAAAAAAGCTTGATGCAAGAACCATTAGTGGTTATTTGATCGGCTATCCTGAAAAGTCGAAAGGGTACAGATTTTACTGTCCTAACAATAGTACGAGAGTAGTAGAGCCTGGTAATGCTCGGTTTATTGAGAATGGTCAAGTTAGTGGGAGTGGAGAACCACGAAATGTAGAAATACATGAACTTTTGGCTGAAACTTCTACATCAGGCGTTTCTACACCTGTTGCTAATCCTTTCGCTATATCACAACCAAATAGCATTGAAGGACAACAAAAGAGTATTAAGAATTCAGCAAATGATCATTTAAATACTGAACCGATGGTTGCTGAACAAATCACAAATAAACAAGTGATCTCACAAGATATAGCTTTACGTAAGTCCGAAAGGCATGAAAGATCAACTATCTCTAATGATTATATAATTTATTCACTTGAACATGAATGTGATTTGAGCATCGATAAAGATCCAATCTCTTTCAAACAAGCCACAGAATGCAGTAATTCTGAAAATTGGTTTAATGCCATGAAAGAAGAGTTAAAATCAATGGATGACAACAAAGTTTGGGAATTAGTTGAGTTGCCTAAGGGTTCTAAAAGAATCGGTTGTAAATGGGTCTAAGACCAAACGAGACTCAAAAGGCAACATCGAAAGATATAAAGCTCGACTCGTCGCCAAAGGCTACACTCATAAAGGTGGCATTGATTACAAAGAGACATTTTCTCCCGTTTCGAAAAAGGACTCGTTACGAATAATCTTAGCTTTGGTAGCTCATTATGATCTAGAGCTACACCAAATGGATGTAAAAACTACATTTTTGAATGGTGATCTAGAAGAGGATGTTTATATGGACCAACCTGAAGGGTTTATGACTACAGAAAATTCAGATTTTGTGTGTAAATTAAAGAAGTCGATATATGGACTGAAACAAGCTTCCCGGCAATGGTATATTAAGTTCAATAATATCATTACATCATATGGTTTTATAGAGAACACTGTAGATCGGTGTATCTATATGAAAATCAGTGGGAGCAAGTTTATTATATTAGTCTTATATGTTGATGATATTCTTCTTGCTTCGAATAATGTTGCTATGTTACATGATGTGAAGAAATTTCTCTCTAAAAATTTTGAGATGAAAGACATGGGTGAGGCATCTTATGTGAAGGAATTGAAATATTCTGTGATAGATCACAAGGTCTGTTGGGATTCTCTCAAAATGCCTATATTAATAAAATATTGGGGAGATTTCATATGGATAAATGTTCCTCAAGTATAGTTCCAATCAGAAAGGGGATAAATTCAGTACAATGCAATGTCCTAAGAATGAATTGGAACGGAAGGCAATGGAATCTATTCCCTATGCGTCTGTTGCCGGAAGCGTGATGTATGCCCAAACTTGCACACGGCCGGACATCAATTTTTCCGTTGGGATGCTGGGTCGATATCAGAGTAATCCCGGAATAGATCATTGGAAAGCTGCGAAGAAAGTGCCTAGATACCTACAATGTACCGAAGACTACATGCTCACATGCAGAAGATCAAATCACCTTGAATTACAAGGTTATTCAGATTCAGACTATGCGGGATGCGTAGATACGAGGAAATCTACATTTGGTTATGTGTTTCTAATGGCGGGAGGAGCAGTTTCATGGAAAAGTGGAAAACAATCTATAATTGCTACGTCCACTATGGAGGCTGAATTTGTGGCATGTTTTGAAGCCAATGTTCATGCATTATGGTTGCGGAATTTCATACAGGGACTTACTATATTTGATAACGTAGATCGACCACTACGAATTTATTGTGATAATTCTGCTGCTGTATACTTCTCCAAGAATGACACGTACTCGAAATGAGCAAAACACATTGAGTTAAAGTACTTGGTCATTAAAGAAGAAGTTCAAAAACAAAAGGTGTCAATTGAGCATATCAGTACCAACTTGATGATTGCGGATCCGCTAATTAAAGGATTACCACCCAAGACGTTTTCTGCCCATGTTGAACGAATGGGTATTATAGACAAGTCCCTGATAGTGTAGCATCATGATGTATATCGTTTATCTTGCTCGTATTATTATTATTGACATATGAATTCAATTAAAAGTTTTGTTTTGAATGTTACTGGTTATTCACATTATGGGTATACAAGTACGGTTTTATTTTAGTGAGTAATATTAAAGTTAAAAAAAATTAAAGTTTTCCTCAACTATAGTTCTTGTGAATTAAGTTAATTGTAATGCATGGAAGGAATCATGTGACTTAATAACATGTGACCGTCATTATTCGATTTTCTCAGTTCACTTATGATTGATTGATTGATTCAGAATAGTGTACACGTATATGTTATTGAATCGTCAATTAATTACATGAGTCAAATGGGAGATTGTTAAATAATTTCATTATGACTCATAAAATATAATTATACTCTATATTATATATATATATATATGTAATATGATGGTTATTATATATTTAATAATAGGGTATAAGGTTTTAATACCTTTCTCTCTCTTCAAGTGTTAAAAGATATACTCTTTGAGAAAAGACATACCCTAAAATGAAAAGACATGACTCTTGTTCTAAATGTCTATTCATAAACTATAAAAGGAGTTCTATATCTATGAAATAAATCCATCAAAAAAATATTAACGTAAGAGAAGGAAAGCAGAGAGAATAAAAATCATTTCAGCCCTCATTTAAGATTATATAAAGTTAAAGCATATGGATCCGGGTACGTTCTTATGTGATTTATATGACTAAATCAAATAATATTATGGATTTTGGGATATCTAAACTTTATTGAGTTTGGATGTAAAATTCTAACACTCCATAATACAAGCCACAAAATGGTCCCACTAATGGAGTAAGTGCTCCAATTTGTGCTTACCTAAGAAAATGTCGAGCAGAGATATGCGTTGTGATCGTCAAAATGTGAAGAAGCAGAAGGTGGAAGAAGTTGGTCTTTGCAAAGCTTCATTGCCTGCCTCACGTACCACTTGTGACCAGTGCCATTTGAGGAAAAGAAGCAACTAAAGAGTTGTTCGAAAAAATCCGTAAGCACAAATTCTTGCCATCATTTTACTTGGTCTGTCTTATTGTGGTTATATTTTGCTATTCATTTTGTTTCTTTGGCAATCTTATGTACCCTTCACTCACTTTGTTATCAGACATGCATTTCAGCATAATTGTATACATTGTCATATTTGGATATGACTCCATGTGTTCTGATTGGGGGTTGAGTTCAGATATTAATGTGAGCTTCTTGTGATTCTCAGGGTTATGAGGTGGAAGACACAACAATGCCTACAAGCTGCTCTGGTTCAGCTTATAATGATGAAAAAAATATATTCAAATTTATATTTATCAGTCATATATTTATTATATGTAAATCTTGAGAATGACGTAGCTATGCAATGATTCAAAGGGCATAGAGTTGTCTCAATGATGAAAAAGATGAAAATATATCCTGTTGCGTATGGTGAAGGTAGCTCAATGTAGTTTTTTGTAATATGTGATAGCTTTTCCGATAATTAGCATGAAAATTGATATACTTAACCTTTTTTATCAGATTACGCCACTATCCTAATGTCACCTAAGAGGGCTTAAGAGCTGCAATGCTGAAAAGCCGCTTTGCAGATATTATCTTCAAAGCTACACATCCGGAGAATCCAAACATCGTATGCTCCTTTTGGTTTTTTGGTTGAACGTGATTTAATCTACTCGTGTTTGACTTATAATGATCCAATTGATGCGGGGCAGGGCATGCAATCGGATAACACAAAGTTGCAGAAAGAGAAACAGAGGAGGGAATTACATATAGGTACTTTGGATAATTTTTCTATTAACTTGTATATTTAATAAAAAGCCTATGTCCGAATAGCGGCAAAATTATAAGATTATGCACTAAGTATAAATGTTTTCGTTTTTGAGTCACTATGTTTGATAATTGCAAAAGTATGTCACTAACTTTGTATGTCAAAACAGTTTTAGGTCATGTTTTCAATTTTAGGTCACTAAGCATATATTTTTCGATTTTGCGCACTAAGTATACATGTTTCAATTTTGGATCACTATGTTTACAAAGTTAGTTACCAAATGAGTGATCCAAAATTGAAAAATATTTACTTAGAGACCCAAAATCGAAAAATATGTACTTAGTGACCTAAAATTGAAAGTATGACCCAAAATTATTTTGAAATACAACGTTAGTAGCCTATTTTTGCAATTATCAAACATAGTGACCCAAAAATGAAAATATGTATACTCAGTGACCTAATCTTATAATTTTTCCCTGAATAGATGTCATGTATCATTGTCCAATAAGTTGTTTTTGTTTTTCAAACTTCAGAAATTGCCAGAATTAAAGCAATAACTAAAGTAACTTCAATAAAGTCTGAGAATGATTAAAAACTGCAACTTGATAAAGTTCGAGTTGCTGCAAGATTGGCATTTGGAAAAGGTGCATATGTATTGTGCCTGTAGCCACTGCTATATACATAGGAACATCATCAACCCTGTTTTAGTTGAAGTTTCAAAATTTCGGGTTATTTTTACAACTGGAGGAAACCGTGAAGGTTGTTGATAATTTTTCCGTATTGAAAGATTTCAAGGCATTAATCTCCCAGCCTGTCTCTAAAAGAGGGTTATTTGGAAGATAGGGGTGCTTGCAAAATGCAAGACAACACACACTGTAAGTAAATTCCAACATTTTAGTTTTCGTTTGCATGCTTTTTAACTAAGTTCTTGTATTCTGTTTCAGCCCGGTGATATGCATTAGTACTTAATCGTCTCATCTACCCACCATTAGTCGATGATTCACGGTGGCTACAATTTAGAGGGAACCTTTTTAGCCTTTAAGACTTGGTTCATGCTCGATATCGATGGACATTCAACTACGAGGTTGTAAGGAGAGGCCCAGTCTTGAGATCACCGCATGGTGGGACATGAAATGTTCTTGAATAGCGAGCATGTACTTGGCCTTTCCTACTAAATTTGGTTCTCTAGAGGAGCTGTTGTAGAGAAACATCGATGATGCCGATACACTCTTGCTTCTCCTTCGCTAACTTAGTGGCCAACTATGTATGGGTATAATGAATCAAATACTCTTAAATTCTCCGTTTTCTTATGTGACTATTCTTCGGGGGATTGGAAGATTAAACTACGCACAAGCCCAACGAGACGATGGATCATCTATCGTACGATGAAGCTGCAATGAGGTAACTAATTCATTTTTGACCTGATTGATTTATGTTTGCATTACTTGGGGTTATTTCTTGTTTTTTTTTCTTACAAATGGAGGAAACAATTAACATCGATGATAGCGTTGTTGATGATGCTATTCATTTGATTTTACACGAATTCAGTGTAATTACTTTAAGCAATATGCTGAAGTTTTGAAAGAAATGGAAGGAAGTTTCAGTTTTATCAGAAAACGTGTGTGTTGCAAGTGATATGTGAAACTCCCCTAATCATATTTTAATTATGAAAATATAGGTAGATTGTGAAGTAGTCGCGGTTCTGAGTTGGAAAAAACGCTGGCATCGTTCTTCGTAATCCCAACTAAACTCGCTTTGCGGTATAATTGTTGAAAAAAGCAGAAATATTTCGCCTTGCCCTTTCGGAAAAAACTCACGCGAACACAGTGAACACGATCTTGTTTTGGTGCAGCTAAAATCGACCACTTTTTCTGTAGTCTTTTTACTGCTTAAATAGAATTTTACATGGAAACTAATAAATGTCTATAATCATGCCACTAATTTAGCCTAAACTAATAAGGAAAACACCATCACCTCCTAAGTTAAGTATACAGTAAAACCTCTATAAATTAATACTCGATAAATTAATAACCTCTCTAAAATAATAAAATCTCCCGGTCCCAACTTGGGCCTTTGTAAAAAATTGTTAAATTCGATAAGATAATAAAATAATAACTATTTTGAAAATTCCTTTGTAAATATTAGGTCCCAGTAAAACTCTAAATTAATAATTCATATATATATTACAATTATAAATATTACGGGCATTTGCTAAAATATGAATCTATCGTCACTTGTTTTTTCTTAAAACGTAAATCTAATTGAATTTCATCCCTAACTTGTTTAATTGCAGCCAAGAGTTCCGGTGTAGAGTTTTCGAGCTGCAACAAAAAATTGTGAAGAGTTGTCGTCGCGCTCAAAGCCTCCTTTCTTGTGACTGCTTCCAATGGCATTGAATCATCTTCAACATCATCATTAGTAGGGTCTTCGATAACATCAGCAACAATTTCCTCTAAACTTTGAACCATTGAACATTCATCATTTTCACCCGGATAGTCCACCAATTTATTGACGTCCATTTCATTGCGATAACCAACATCCTTGACCATATTCTCAAGCTCATTAAGGCTTTCTTCAAAGTTTGTCTCACTTGAGTCGCTTGAGATTTCTTCATTTGAACGGATTTTGCAATGCCGAAAGCAATTTGCTATTGACACTTGAGAAACATTAGTTGTCCAAGCGGAAACTGCAAAATTGATGGCATCTAAAACATTAATCTTTTCAGGATTAGGTAGCCCCAACTCATGACCTTCTAGTAGATTCTTGTAGTATCTCCTACGATAGTGCATCTTGAAAGCTCTAATTATTCCTGCATCACATGGTTGAATCTTTGATGTCATGTTAGGTGGCAAAAAAATAACTCCACATTCTGTAACCCTTCGATATTTTTTGGATGGGCTGGACAATTGTCAACCATCAACAAGATTCTTCTGCCATTCATTTTCTGATCAAACCAACGAACATATTCACAAAAAAGCACACTAGTCATCCATGCCCTCTTATTGGCACAATAATGACAATTGATGCTGCTCATGTTGATATTTTTGAAGCAACGTGGCTTTGCATATTTTCCAATAATCCATAAAGGAATTTTCTCCGAACCATCCTCGTTGCAACAAATAACAATTGTAAGCCTCTCTTTGTCTTGCTTTCTTCCTTCAAGTTGCTTGGTTGCAAGAGAGTGATCAGCTTGTAACCTGTAAAATAGACCTGTTTCATCCATATTAAAAACATCTTTCATGGGAAATTGGTTTAATTTCTCCCTTATAGCCTCCACTTTCATTTCCATGTCTTGCATGTCAACCGAACCACTTTCTCCAAAACGACGGAATGATTTAATACCATGTCTTAATTTGAATTTTTCAAGCCAACCTTGAGACAGTTGATGTTCAGGAGGGTGTTGAGGATACAAAAGCTTCATTATATCATTTGCTTTCTCCAAAATAAGCTCTCCAGTCATGTTGACTCGATCTTGGTACTGAAGAAACCATTCATAAAGAGCTTTCTCCATATCTGGATATTTAGCCGATTTGTGTCGCTTAATATCTCCGCCTTTATCAAAGTTGGCTGAAAGGTACTCCGATGATCTCTTGAGAGTGTTCGATATTGTACCTTGACTAACTTTCAAATGATATTTTTCATTAACCCACTCTTGTAAGTCCTTTTGAGTGCATGTGGGATTTTCTCTCTTATACTCACATAATGCTTTACGCATTTGATCAGTCATGGAGGATTTTATGATGCCTTTTAGATGAGAAGACATGGTTGGGTGTTATGAATTATTTTATTTCCATATTGAGATTTATATAGCGTGTATGTTTCGTTCATCATGCATGAATGTATTTGATTGGCTATCATAGTTATTTAACTGAAGGTAAACATGCATATTAAGTAATTTCAACGAATGATGTATGTACATGAATATAATTGTCCATTGTATACAATAAATACACATGAATTTATTTAACTAGGTACAAAGAATTGGTTGATTCATGAATATCAATCAATTATACATATTTAAATACTAAATAATGTGAATTTAAAACGTTTTTCTTTTAATTAATAAGTTATTAATTTATCGATATATTAATATCTCTTTAAATTAATAAAATTGAGTGGTCCCAAGGTTATTAGTTAAAAGAGGTTTTACTGTATTATCCTAAACTAAGCCTAAACTAATTAAGGAAAGCCAATCACAATTATTCGTGCCCTAATACCTCAACGGAGTACGTCACTCCCCTTCATTACTCTTCTTTTTTGGCCAGAGCTAGAAAAATTTCAAGGAAAAGCATTCTAATTTCACCGAAGATTCCGATTATGAAGCTCGTTCGTATGCTCTCAGGTGCGTCTACTCAACTATTGAACTTTGTGTTCTTGTATTATCTTGTTCGGTATTTGTAGTTTTTATGTTATGCTTTCGCTGGCAGGAAATCGTTTTGCAATTGTTCGAGTCTTAGGGGATCGAAATTTTTGTGCGCCGTCGGAAGCGTACTTGAAGCGTAATTATGCAAGCCATGAGGCTGAGTACAACACTGTTATTGGCTCTCTTACTGCTCAGAGAAGGTCATATAATTTTGGTCAAGAGATTTTTCCGACATTTGCATCTGAAACTAACTGAGAGGAGAACAATTGTCATACGAATTTGATCCTGAAAACTTTAGATCCTTTACTAACCTCGCCTTTTTTATCATGTGTAGTTGGGCTGCAACCTTACAGCATGTCCGCAAATATATATATATATATATATATATATATATATATATATATATATATATATATTTGAATTAAATGTGGAATATTTGAAGCGAAATGCAGTGTCTTATTGCTATAGCTTCCATCAATTTTAGAGCTGATTTATCACAATGCCTGAAATAAAATACAGGCATTATTTGTTGAGGGACGTTTACGATGATATGATGCTGGATGGAGTGAAGCCTGAGAGGGATACATTTCATTCGCTCATCGTTGGGACAATGAAAGGTGGCCGGATGCAAGATGCCTTCTTTTTTCGCGATGAGATGAAATCTATGGGCTTGGCCCCAGATGTACGTGATTTCTTATTCTGTTATTTTGTACGTTAATGTTCTTGGAATGCTTTATTTTTGTTGTTGATGGGTTACACTACATTTGTCATTTTTCAGTCGGTGAACTGTGACGATGTTATAGTTCTTGTCTCGCGGTGTTGCTTATGTCTCAACTCTAAAATAAAGCTATTATTGGCCTCTCCAATTTTGCAATGCAAATCTGATAGCCTGATGGATAGCTTTATTTAACATCATTTAATTTGGAGTTGCTCGTCTAATCAGTGACCACACTGCCTGTTCTTTTCTTTTTGCTAGGTTGCTTTGTTTAACTACATGATCTCAACGTGTGGGAAATGCAAGAATCCTGATCAGGCAATTAGGGTAATTATTCCTTTTATTGTGATGTTGTCTTTCCTTGAGCTAGACGAAGTGATGATTCTTGAAAAACTTACTGTCTTCATTTGCAAACTTAAGCTTTTTGAAGAAATGAAGAGATCTGAAGTGAAGCCTACTGCACAAACCTTCATATGTCTCCTTCATGCATGTGCAGCATCTGGAAGATTAGATCGAGTGTAAGCTTTATCATTCACTTTTTTGCCACTAGCAAGTGTTCACCATAAGTTATGACTAGTACTAACTAACATGTTAGCTGCTAACGTTGGCTCTGCTTATACGTGGAACATATGCTATTTTCAATTTGCAGTTACGCAATAGTTAGAGATATGACTGCTGCTGGTTTTGGTTTGAATAAATTCTGCTATGCTGGACTTATAATTGCCCACAGAAACAAGATCCCTCTCACCAATGATACGGCTTCGAAAGTAATTATCTAGCAAACCTCTTCAATTTTACCCAATTATGGTGACATATCTGATCTCTGAATAAACATTTCTCATATGCCCCGTTCTCGCAAAAGATTGTTGAGCTTGTAGAGCAGTCTAAAGGATGGTCCACAGTTGATCAAACCAAGGACAACGCTGAAAATGTTATGATGGGCATATCCGAAGAAGAACTGTACAATCTTCCTACAGCAGAATATGTTCACCGTCGTGGTGGCTTTGTAGCCAAGCAGTTGACCGTGTATCATGTTGCTTTTCATGCTTGTGCCGATCTTAAGGATGTTGAGGTGACTATCGCTTATCCCTTTTTTTGCCTTTGAAGTAGTGGTTTTCCTATTATATGTATATATGTAGGGTAATGGTTATCTCTCTTATTAAAGCATGTGCCAATCATAAAAGTGGTCATTTATGTTGCAGAATAAGTTGGGTGTTTACATGTTCTAAAACAAGGGGGAACCACCATGTTATCTGTCTCACAGTGGTTTTTCTCATTATCATTGCAGGCAGTTGATAGACTTCTTGAGATGCTCGAGAAAGATGGAAAAACCCCTGATGTTTTTATCCTGATGCATATTATGAGGTAATCCATAATTTGATTTATCATTCTAGTATTCATGATATGACTTCTAATTCCAATGTCATGCCGAAATCGTTATACTCTCTTCTCGTAGCAATGCTGATTTTCTATTCTAACTTTGGCCTCCAGGTGTTATCTCCATGCTGGGGACCTAGACCGTGGTGTCAATGTTTTCGACGAATACATGAAGTCAAACAGACCTCCAATCACCGAACTATACGTTGTATGTTTTAAAATACTTAAAAATTTGTTGGCTTCGTGAAGTATTTTACAAAATTTAATTTGTCGCATGAATATAACCCAGGTAGCTGATTGAGGTAATCGAAACTGATAAATTTCTTCATCCTCATTTTATGTATTTCAGTGATATTTTTACATGGGTTTAGACTATAAATTAACAATTGCATGCCTGAAAAATAATTCTGATTAAGTCACTAGGACAGGTGACTTGTCTACTAATTGGATTACTCTGAACTCCTTACAAGTAGTAGCTGCATGAGTCCTTTCCTTATTATATATCATGCTTCAGTAGCTGGCGAATATGCATCCAAAAACATTATTGTAAGCCTAAAAAGTTGATGATTTCTTTTTTTTTTTTTGACCCATGATTGCAGACGCTAGTGGAAGGAGCAATGGTTGGATATACAGAACGGGGTATGCAAGTCGCCCAGGATACACTGGTATAGAGTTTCTTTATAGTACCTGTAGATTTAAATGTCACCTCTTGGCCATATTTTACGGTCCATGAAGTTCGTCCAACGCGAAATTATCTGCTTTTAACATCTATCAACCAGGTTAAAATGAACACAAGGGGCTATACGCTGACAATCAGAAATGTTAATGACCTCCTCCTCGCTGCTGCTGGCGAAAAGGTAAACCATTTATATTGCGATTAATAATGCCTCTATCTAGTTAATTGACTTTCTCTTAAACACGGGAATTCTTTGTCGTTGTTATGTAGGGTGGTGGATTTACCACTGCAAACCTCATATGGGATATGGCACAGGCTCGTACGGTTACCCCTTCACTTCCTGCTGTAGAGGCTTATCATCGCGGTCTCAAGGTTAGTCTTCAATTTTCCTTTTTGCCCTTGTAATTTATCCCGAAAAAGTTGGATCTCACTTTATTTATATCCTCCAAATCTTTCTTCTACGACTGTGATTTTTTTCATCTACAGGAAAGGGAGATTCCTGAGGATGATCCACGACTGTTGTTAGTTTCTAAAACTCTCAACGATCTTCGCCTTAGAGTCGGAATTGGTGGTAGAAGATAGAAAGAGTAAAGCTAGCTTGTGCTTTAATGACTGTTTTCTTTGGCAAGCATTGCACTTGTGCAATGTGTTTCTTCCTTGCACCTTTTTTTTTTTAGAAAAATGACTTCGTTTTGTTAAAAAAAATTGTAATCTATCGATATTTATTTTTAATTTTAGCAAAATATCGGTGGATTATATTGATATTTGTATGATTTTGAAGAAAAACGACTTCGTTTCTTGCGATATTAATTGTTTTGACTTAGTCGTGTTGATAAGGTGACATGATTGAAGCCTCGTTATGTCCAAACTAAAAAAACAATTTGGAAATTAAAATTCAGTTTTTCGCGTTAAGTTTTGATGAATTGTTTTAATTTTGAATTTGTTGTCTTAAAATTGTCAGTAAGGTTAAGAAAAATAAACTAAAGCCAACGGAAATTACTTTTTCACTCTGGGATAAGATACTCGCGATTCTGAGTAGGGAAAAACGTTCCCGTTCCTTCTTTGAAATTACAGCTAAAGTCGCTTGAAAATTGGACAACGTGCCCTAAAGCCTAAAACCCTCGTCCGGAAGAAAAGAAAAGAGCCCTAAATCAGCTAACCTTCCAATGTGAGATCAGATCGATTCAATCTGCTGTTCAATTGATTCCTTGAATTTATCCGAAATCATGTTGCCGTCGACGATTAGAAAATTACTCAGGCCCACCATTCAAACCCTACCTCGTCTCCTTGAAATCGTTCCGCCGCTCAGCCAGACGCATCATCCTCTGGATCACACGAGTAGTAACGATTCGGACCCTATTGTTCGGAGGCTCAAGCCAAGTGTTTTTACCCATCCACGCGCTTATCCGGCCTTCAACTTGGAGTTTTTTCTTGATCCGAAGTTTCAGGAGCCGCTTCATTTCGCAGGGACGTTTGCGGAAGATGCGTCGGATGAGAAATGCATAATCAGAGCTGATAGCGTCAAGAAGAAGAGGAAGAAGAAGATGAACAAGCACAAGTTGAGGAAGCTCCGGAAACGCCTCGGCAGGAAAACATAGATAAGGAAAATTCAAGTTTTGTTGATCCGAAAGATAATAATGAAGCTCGAATTGCGTCTTGTTAAGTAGATATGATTTTTCTTCCTGTTAGTGTCGGATAGCATGAGACCATTTGCTCTATTTTTGTCTAAATTGTTGCATTCGATTCCCCTAACAGAGCTTTTGCTGTGTTGAACTTGAAGGTGAAGGTTATCGTTTTGTTATCTCTCAAATACAGGGGGGGAAATGAAAGACCTTCATTAATCTTGCTTACTTAGATTAATCACAGTGTTGCTGCTACATAAGCCGTAGACTTCATATTTTGACTTGCAATTTAAGACTGAAACTAGTGCTAGCAGCTAAGTTGGTTTGAGGATAGTGATGGGCTCGTGTAACGTGTTCACATGAATCCGTGTATCCATTTTACAGACGTTTCTTGTCATATTCTTCTAAAACATGCACTTCCAATTAGCTATTTGTTTCACTGATTGGAAGAAAAACTGAATGCATGGGATTTTGATAGATACCGAGGTTCTGTGACTTATCTTTTCTTGGCGAAGGCTTTATATTGGAAATTTTTGCACCAATGGCTGGTTACATATATCAATATGCTGAAGTATGAAATACCCCCGCCTTTCACTCGATGATCGTAAGCCATCATTGGTTTTGTGTTTTGAGGGATTCATTTAGGACATCAATGATTATTCCTTAATTTATTCACTGGTCTCATTCAAGTCAATTCCTCCACGTTCTGATAAACATATAGTCTGTCATCTCCTTGCTATCTCCAGATGTGTATTCTTCTGCTCTGACTCCAGGTATTTCTTTTCATGTGATTTAAAGATAAGCACTAATTTGAATTGCTTTGCTTTTTCTTTTCTTTCTTTGAAGATTTCGAAATAATTTTTCGAAGGCTTTTGATTGGGCGACCAGGATTATTTTCATAATGTGCCGTCGATCTTGTAAACTATATCGGTTGTTTCACACTAAACTATGCTTTAGGCTTTAAATTTAATGATAATTTCGTGCCACTCCCGTGCTTTTTCTTGCCATGTTATGACTCTTTAATGGCTTCATAGCTGCAGCAAAGCGTCAAAAACCTGTATTTTAGCCACCATCAAATTGATCTATCTATATAACTTAAATCTCTTTAGTCTTGGTTTGGCCAATAAACTTCAATGTGATTGATTGCTTAAAGTGAGTGAGTGGGTCATGCATGGCATATGCAATTTAGAAAAAAAAAATACAAAATATTTAGTATTATATTCCCACTCTTTGATTATAACCACATATTTTGTCCATTAATCCCACCAAGCACGAGGTGTATGATGAATGATCATATATAATTATCATTAGGCTAGAATTTCGGGGGCACATGCCTTGTTTTCGTATTTTGTCAGCTTTTTTCCTTTTTTTTTCTTTTACATCATGTTTGTTGAAGTTTCATCGTCTGCACCTAACCCTTTTTGTCTACCTTGGTTGAAGATGGGACACTCACCTTTTGCGCCACAATTCTTTGACCTTTTTAATTAGGGATCATCATGGTATCTGTTACGGGTTTGACCTACTGAACCATGTCAGTGGTTCGGGTCGGTTCGGGTCGCTCAATGGGGGTAACCTTTTTATGTCGCCTTTACTCGAAAATAGATGCTGGAGAAGCAGCCAAACACAATAATGAAAGGAAAAACATGTCATGTGGTGTTATCGGAAAATTCTACAAATGCTTACTCGAATCTGTTTCAATCATTTTCGCAAGGACAACACGTCCCATGCGCCATCAAGTTGTATTATGATATTATTTAATTAAAGCAAAGTTTACATCATAACAATATGTCACCAAGGCCAAGACCAATACGTCGCAAGCAGCGGCATTTTCACACACACAATAACAAATAGCTAATCATTAACAAACATAGCGATAAGTGACTAACTTATTGGGTTTAATGGTCAAGCACGTGATATTACCTACCGAGGTCATGCGTGATATCCGTTTAAATGCATTGACTATTGTTGTTTGTAAATTGTATGGACTTGGGATAGATACACAATTCACGAGGATTAGTCAACTGTTAACATGTTCCATAGCCGATAGTGAAGTTCATATTCTCTTGATACTGATATTTAGTGTCGATATGATGACATTATGTGGTGATATCTTAATGATCACAGTTGAAGAGTGAAATGATCGGGCACATGACTCATTATAAGGATGTCATTGATTCAATTTCACTTGAAATTTGAAATATTTGAACGTAGACTTGGGAGGAAACATATAAGTTTTAGTACGATTACATTGTGAGATAGATACCTTAAAAGAAAATTAAGGAAAAGGTAGTATGAATAAAACATTCGCGAACGGCAAACTAAACAGTTTTTAGTCCAGTTTCTTTTCTTCTTTCCTTTGCCATTCAATTCAAACATTATTATTGCAAGCAATTAAATAGAAAAAATCGAACTTTTGAAAAGAAAAAAAGAACCTGAAAGTGCTGCTCTCTACTACGGACTACAGAGGTCGCTCTTTCGGCATAAAATGGGTGGGATGACGTCGTCGATGGCGGCCAAGTTCGCATTTTTCCCGCCGAATCCGCCGTCCTACAAGCTGGTGAACGACGACGTGACCGGGCTGACGCTGCTGAGCTCCTTTCCGCACCGCGAGAACGTGGAGATCACTTGCATCGCCACGCGCCGCGGGACGGAGATAGTGACCATGTACGTGCGCCACCCGATGGCGAGCAGCACCGTTCTGTACTCGCACGGCAACGCCACCGATCTAGGCCAGATGTACGAGCTGTTCATCGAGCTCGCCATACACCTCAGGGTCAATCTATTAGGGTAATAGCGACGTTTGATACTCGAATTGCTCCTTTTTTCTTCTTTCTTAATTTTGCTTAGTAAAACTGGAGCTAGGGAGAATTCCTTGTGCTAAATGAAGGAATACATTTATTTAAGCTTAAATGTCGTTTTACAGTGAAAACACAATGGCTAGATACTAGGTTTTACACAAAAGCATCGTTTAAGGTATAATTTGCTTGTCTTGCGGCGACTAAATCAGGGATTTATGTGTAAACAGATTTAGTATCATTGTCGAAAAAACCAGATTCCATTCGGGTTCCGCTTTGACGGAACTATAGTATTTTGACAGTGGCATTGGGTTCCTTTTTGAAGATCTTCAAATTTTTTATTCAATTTGTCTATGTATGCTTTGATATTGCAGTTGTAGTGTCCCTGTTTCTCACAAGTCCTGGAGAATATTCTCCATTGCTAGTCTTGTTTTACTCTGGCACAATATAACGTGTTCTCAGCTTAAATTCCTGAATGATCACTCAGATTCTTGAGAGCAGCTTAGCTAACCAATGATTATTTGTATTCACTGGTGAATTGTATTTAGGTATGATTATTCTGGGTACGGCCGATCATCTGGGAAGGTGAGTCTCAGGATTTTTTTTCTTCTTACAGTAAATTAAGCATGTAACTGTTCACTTCGATCATAATTTCTGTTTAATCTATTCTCCATTGTCCCTAAATCTGTTTGCAAAAACGTGTGTTACATACACTCCATGCAGCCCAGCGAGCAAAATACATACGCAGATATAGAAGCTGCATTTAAGTATCTTGAGGAGAGCCATGGCACTAAGCAGGAAGATATCATCCTCTACGGTCAATCCGTTGGAAGCGGGCCAACGTTGGATTTGGCTGCCCGTTTGCCTCGGTTGAGAGCTGTTGTCCTCCACAGCCCGATTCTCTCCGGTGTGAGAGTGATGTACTCTGTAAAGCGCACGTATTGGTTCGACATATTCAAGGTAGAGATTCTTTTTAATAATCTGCCCCTGATTGCTTTAAGTTTAAATGCATTTTCTCATGTAATTTATGAATTTTTGCTGCAGAATATTGACAAAATCCCGCTGGTTCAGTGCCCTGTCCTTGTTATTCATGTAAGTATTGCTGCAAGACCCTTGCCTGAAAAAAGAAAGGAAAACGTGGTCTTCCCTGTTATCCAATTGACACCTATAGTTTATGTGTGCTTAATTAGTAGTATTTTGGTCCTGTAAGGACACATAAATTAAAGGGTTACAATTTTAGGACGATAAGTTTCAAAAGTGAAGCCGTTTGAGGGCAAATAGTTAAAGGCAGTAATTTTAGAACATTAAGTTTCAAAATTAAAGCAGTTTGAGGACAGTAAGTTTCAGAATTCTGGCGTTAGTTGTCCTCAAATTGCTTTAAAACTTATTGTCCTCAAATCGTAACCCTTTAATTTAGGTGTCCTTATAACGCCACCATGCCTAATATAATAGATCAAAAAAAATAAAAAATTAGGCCTTTTTGTGTGTGATGCATGTGTTGACCTGGGATTCTTACTCTAAAGGGAAAAAAAGAAAGAAATGGGTCGGGAAGAACAATATTTGATATGTTGGTTGATAAGAGATTCAACATTGTAAGTCGGCTAATAACTTGTTAAAGAGTTAATTTTTACAGGGAACCGCTGATGAAGTAGTCGATTTCTCGCACGGGAAACGCCTCTGGGATCTCTGCAAGGAGAAATATGAGCCCCTATGGATAAAAGGGGGGCGCCACTGCGACCTCGAGCTCTACCCCGAGTACATCAAACACCTAAAGAAGTTCGTTGCAACCGTAGAAAGACCCCCTTCGCACCGAATCAGCACCAGGAAGAGCCACGTGGACAAGTTCGAGCCATCGAGAAAAAGCACCGACATTCCCGACCCTCCGAGGAAGAGCATGGACTTCACCACCAGAGAGAAAAAGGCAGAAGCATTCGATGCCCCGAGGAAGAGCAGCAGCGAATGGAGAGAGAGGCCCGATACGTTCTTCGAGGCCCCGAGGAAGAGCAGCGATTGGAGAGAGAAGTGCGAAGTGTTCGATGCACCGAGGAAGAGCAGTGGTGGTAATGGTGAGAAGATGGATTGTAGTAATAATAAGACGAGGTTGTCCCTGTTTGAGCACAAGGAGAGGTCGAGGAGGAGCGTTGGCTGCATTGAGAAGTCTTGGAAGAATATGGATCATCATCATCAGGTGGAGAGGGGGAGGAAGAGTGTGGATGGGCTTGATAGATTGCGATCTTCTTGAACCCTTTTTTTTCATCTTTTTTTTTTCTTTTTCTTTTTTCCACGGCCGATTGTTATAACGTTTATGGTTGGTTTGTTGGGTGCTGAGTGTAGAGTTTGGAGTTTGCTGTCCCACTTCATGAGGTTTTAGGGATAGATTTTACTTGCAATGGCTAAAGAAGATGCTGTAAAGTTAAAAGTGCTTTCTTTATCTATGCTGTGAGGAACTTGTGATCTACTTGTCTTGATTTTGCACGAGTCATGAAGATCGATCTTTAATTTGAAATTAACATAGAGACAATTTATTTTTTTGAAACGTAGCTTGATATATATATATATATATATATATATATATACATAGAGAGAGAGATTCTTATAAAGCAACGCGCCGGATGTGATGGTGGAGCCGAGAGGTGATGGCGGTGCCGGCGATGGAGGAAAACACTGTTATCGAAAGATTTGCTTACAGTGCTCACGGTGATTGCTCACAGTGGGTATGCACCATAACAAATCTCTCTCTCTCTCTCTCTCTCTATATATATATATATATATTTCGATCAAATAGGTATCCACACTTCGATTAGATTCGGTCTAAATTGAGTCTGAACATCATCGTCGGCTATGGGACGACCACGGCTTCCCGCGAGACTAATCCTCCCTGGCTCATGGGATCCACCAAGATCCCACAAACAACGATAGTCAAGATCCGTAGAGGATTCGAACTCATGACCTCCCGCTTGAAACACTAGCTTGATATATAAACATGGATAAATGAGCTAAATAAATAGCACAACAAAAAGCAGCAAAATCCTCTTCTAGATAGAATCGAACTATCCAGTAAGGAAGAAATCTCTGCTGAGAGAGAAATCATCAACCAACAACCAAAAACTAAGAAGAAGAAAAGAATCCCAAAAAAACAAGTATTAAAGTTTGCATAAGAAATACTAACGAAACTATTGCAAATCGAGTCTAAAAGTACACATTTATGGCTAATAAAATCAAATCCATTACATCTCTACTTTATTCCATCTTTAGCTTCAAAACCCCGTCTTCTCATAGAAAAGCATTTCTATAAATGGGAAAAATAACTCCTACAAGAGCAAAATAGAGCTCCCAGTAATGGAGAAACGAAAAAAAATCGAGGCAGAAAATGACAGGGGAGATGAAGCAAACACAAGGAAAAGAAGTGATTTCTTTCCAACCCTTTAAAAAGGGTGAAAATGACAGGGGGGAAGAACTATTTAGGTATTAGAGTTTTAAATTTTTGGGGAGGAGAAAAAATAGAGAGCGAATAACAAAGACTAAGCTGCAGTTTAATAGTCAGGAATCGAGGCAAAGCGATATCCCGGGGCACCTCTCAACGAGTAGTAGGCCACGCGAGTCTCGTAGAAACCTGCAGCATAATGCAAAACACATAGCCCACTTTAGAATCCAAAGCTGCCAACCCAGAAACTGCTTGATAAATTTGCTCGAAAAGATAAATTTTAGGACATAAACCATCTGAGCAATGAGCGGGAACTAAAGTACCTGGAAGAAAAGTAAGAACACCGAGCCCAAAGAAGCCGTATGCTTGTAACAGTTCGCCTCCCATGTGATCGGTGAAGACGAAGAATGAGAGCAACAGAAGAAGACACCCAAGTAGGAGCAAGAAAAGTGCAAGAAATATCGACTTCCAAGGAACTTTATCTGTATTTCTTGGTGCGTAATCGAATCTAGGGTCGTGTCTTTCTAGGCTGCTATCGTAGTAATAATCATCCGCAGCGAGGTGGCTATAGTGTATGTTTCGTCTAGATTTCATTTAGCTGAGGGGCTTTAAATCAACTGCAGCTTCAGTAGAAAGCAGGAGAGGCAGCAGTGGAGATGAAAAGCAAAATTCCATCAACTAATAAATAATACATCTAAATCCTGCTGTGGAAGTCTATCGATTAATATCGAAACAGAAGTCAATAATTGATGAGAGACATTGTAAAACCATCCCGCGATTCTAGTCGACGAGCGCCTTGTTTTTCCTTGTGAAAATGAATACAAATTCCCAATTCATGATATTGGATGAAAGATCAAGCAATAATTCTTCATTTGCACCCATGAAATGAGGCTGCATTTGAACGAAATCAATCCAAGTTACTGAGGCTATCACACCTAAGAAGCTACCCAATTCGACAATTCGGTGACAATCTGGCGTTTTCTTAACGTGGAGGTAAGCAAATTAAGGTTACAGAAGAACAAAATCACACAGCAGAAACATGCTACTTCTCGTATACACAACTAGGAAGAAATCACAGATCGTTGTCACATAGAAATTAAATCTGATACTGTAAGACAGCGGTAGAATCAGAAATCAAAAGATTAAGAAGATGATTCACCGATCATGCGCCAAGTGCCAACTGCCACCTGAAGAGATTTTGCCGAGGGACCCAAGACACGTACATACATCTTCGCAATTTACTAATTTACTCTTTCGACTTCGTTAAAAATGTGGGCTAAATTGGGCCTCAAAGTCATGATGGACCAATTTCGCAGATTGATGTACTACGTTAACATTCCGCATTCATCGACGGATAAATTAGTTGGGCCCATGATCAGGCCCAACTTAGTAGATTAATGGGTCGAAGCGTAGGCCCAATCAATTAAGTTTAATAAATGGAAAAGGTAATTTTGAATCTGTGATGTAGAAGAATGAGAAGGAAAAAAAAAATGTAAGACATAATAATGCAACATTGCTAAAAAAAGAAGGAAAAAAGAAAAGAAAAAATTAGTGCTATTAATTCTTTAAGTTTACCAAAAAGATAAAATAAAATCTTTCAGTTAATACGAGATATTGTCTTCTTCCGTGTGGCGTTTGATAGGCAATTGACTCCAATCTTGATATTGGCCGTTATCTTCGTGTGATCATGCAACGTGGCTGTAGGAAACATCTCCTCGATCTAAAACTCTGAACTGAACTTATTCAAGCCTCAACTTGTATATAATAAATAGGGGTAACGTTTGCTCAGAGGATTTTGATTATTTAATCATCACGGGCTTTTCGATTCCCTAATCTGTAAAGAACCGTACAAAACAATTCAGCAATCCATCGTTTTCCAATGAACAAGCAAGAATAAACGTTCATGGAGTATTATTATTAGTCATTACCTTGCTGGTAAAAACGAGACCTTCGAAAAACCTGACGAGGCTGCTGCTGCTGTTCGCTGTTCTTTGAGGAGCTCATTTCGTGCATCGACGACGACTGTCCCGCAAATGTGACTCGGCCCTTCTTCTTCTCAGATTTGTCGCACACAATCGAAGATCAATCAGTAATTGAAGATTTTTATTACAGCACTTCTTTGCAAGAGTAATAAAAGATTTACCTCTGATGATTCGCGAGGCTCACACGAATCAGGTGGGTCTTTTCTTAAACGGTCCCTTTCAAGAAAAACCCCACTCTCCTGTCGGTCGAAAGCCGACGGGTCGAATTCCTCGCCCGACGTTTGTGGGGCCCTCGAAGCCGGATTCGGGCCGTGCAGCCTTTCGAACACGTTGGGAGGTTTGGGCCTTTGGGCCCAATTAGCGAAACCGCCGGAGGCTGATACTTGGACCGGAACCGAACGGGTCGTGGACGCCTGAGACTGCTCCGTCGACTGAGAAGCTTCAGAGAGGGTGTCGTACGGCTGCTTCAACGACGATCGAGATCCGATCCCGTTCCTTCTCCTGTACACATTGGCACTGCTGACGTGGTTCCTCGCCTCAGCCTCCTTATTAAAATAATCCAAGAAACAAAAAACAAAAATCAGCAAGACACGATGATGTAATAAATATTCATTGTCAAATTACTAAATTAATTAGCTCACCAACTACTTTATTCTTTTTTTGCATTATAATTGCAAACTTAAATAACGTATCTTATATCTTTTGAATCACGGAACCGTAGGAAATCCGACATTGTCGCTGACGTGGCTGTTGATCGGATTTATATCGATTTTCGTCAGAAAATTCACCGATGACCCAAAAAAAATTAAATACGTTTTTTAGTAGCCTAAGTTTGCGGTTATCAAACATATTGACACAACGACAAAAATTTGTATTTACTAATTTGATCCAATATGAATATACGGATATATGAAGGGCTGAAAGATTATATATAAAACCTCGGATGGGATCGCTTTAAAGAAGTCGTTCGATTCCTGCAGCGTCTTGCGGAGCCTTCTAGAATCTCTCGAGCTTCTTCCCGTGTCGCCCGTCTTCTTCCTGAGAAGAAAGAAAACGAACAACGCGTGAGAATCAAATACGCAGAAATTGAATCGAATCGATAAGCTTTTGCCTCTCCCACCTCAGCTTAGCATCGATCTCCTTGTTCGGCGGGTACTTGGGCATGCTCGAGGGGTCGCAGGCGTACGGCCTCGTCATGAAATACTGTAGTAGTAGTAGTAATAATAAGAGGGCTCTTAAGCTCAGATTTTCTGCAAACGTAGTAATGAATTAGAATCCCAATTTCTAACCACCTTAGATTCAAGAGCGGAGGAAGCTGTTCCGCGGTGACGGGGCTCGACGGAGAGTAGGGTTTCGATGAGATCGACTGCGCTCCTCGGGAAATCCCTGCACCGTTCCCTTATCGTGCTCTCGTACGATTGCTGTGGCTTGAACATCGAAGCTAATGGAAGCTTCGATCTTTTCCAGTATTCGTCAGCTGGAGTGCCACAGAGCTTGAAGATCTTGTGCAGCTGTTCTACCTGCGGATGAAACAAAATCAACACCTTTTAGTCACAAATATATATTCCGGTTAAATATTAATTTAAAATATGGTTTTACGGTTAAAGGTTGTTTTCTTAAATAGACTGACCTCGGTTCTGCCCTTGAGAATAGGCCGTCCGAGAAAGAGTTCGCAGAAAACGCAGCCCAAGCTCCAAAGATCGACCGACTCCGTATAGCTCGTGGACCCCAGGAGTAGCTCGGGGGGACGGTACCACAGAGTCACCACGCGGCTCGTCAGGGACTGCTTGTTGTTCTTGGGCCTAATATAATTCGCGAGCCCAAAATCTGCTATCTTCAAGATCCCCTCGTTGTTCACCAGCACGTTCGACGTCTTTATGTCTCTGTGCATGAAGCCCTGCGAGTGGCAGTGCTCGAGCCCGCAAAGCAGCTGCCTCGTGTAGCATTTTATCTGCTTTTTTTCAAGAGAAATTCAGAAACATTTTTTCTAGTCTATAAAATGTAATGGAAGAAAAAATAATAAAAAAAAAAGATTTTATGAACCTGGGAATCGGTGAATTTGATGTCGGGGCACGATAATAGCCCCGCGAGGTCGTGCTCCATGTACTCGAAGACGAGGTATATGCTCCCCGATAATCGCGAAGTGATTATGCCTTCGAGCTTCATGACGTTGGGGTGATCGAGCTTTCGTAGGATCACGATTTCCCGGGCCATAAATCTCACGCTCTCCGGCTGGAGGTTGTCGAATCTTATCTTCTTCACCGCAAATATTTTGCCCGTTTCCACGTTGCGGGCGCGGTAGACATCGCTATACGTCCCTTGTCCGATCTAAAATACCAAAAAAAAAAACGAAAATTGAGGATTAAATATTTTTAGGAGGCATTATACTTTCTAGACCATCGCTTTAATGGGTTGCAATTTTATAATACTGCCTCTTCGGATGACGTGCCAAGCAGTCTAAAAGTCAATTAGGCACCACATCATACATAAGAGGCAACGTGGAGTTCACTTGGACCGCCACGTCACACGAAAGAGTTGGCATGCCGTCCGAATAGACTGCCACACCATCGAAAGAGGCGACGTCACATACAATTGGAGTTTGTTGTCCTTAAATTGCTTCGATATTGGAAGTTAGTGTCATAAAGTTACAATTCCTTAGGTTGGATGTCCCGAAATTTTGACCCCCTATTAACTTTGCGAGACAAAAAATAATAATTATGCTAAAAACGAAAAGACGAGTAGTTATTATTTCTAAATGTTTTTTATAAAATCTCTACAATGTGGTATATCATTACAAGTGTTTATTTATTACCTTTTCCAATCTTTCGAACAAATCCGACCTCAAAGGCAGCCAACCATCAATGGCTTCGCCGGCCACGACGGAGAGCCAAGCGGGCCAACCCGCAGACACGTGCTCGCCTTCGGTTAACCTTCCAAACTTGATGCTGAAAACCCCCCTTTTGTGGGAAAAGGGGCCTCTCTTCAATGCCTTTGAATTATTATTACCACCTTGTTGTTGTTGTTGTCTCTTGTTCGAATTCTCCTCCTCCTCGTCCTCCTCGTCTTCCCTCTCGGGCTCCTCTCTTATCTTCTCCAACGGGCCCAACGCATCCTGCGCGTGCAGCAACGGCCCGAGTCGGGCCCGTTGTTGTTGCCCGCGGCGGGCCTTGCTGGCCCGCGATGAAAGTACGACGTAGAATTCGGGCGATTCGGTCCTTGCTTTCTTGGAGTTGATGCAACCCATGGCCCACTACAACCCATCCAACGAACGGGCAGGATTCGGGGCGGGTCGGATCATGTCCAAGAGAACGACCCGGATGGGATTCTTGGGCCGGACCAAGCTTGGGATTCGACGCCCTCTATAAGCTCAATTTCATCGGAAGGTCGAATGAATTGGAATATAATATTGGATGCACCTCAAGAAAAGGATTTCAGTTTTTTATTTCTATCCTGAATTTTTCTGTTGGAGAGATGGGCGAGGGGGAGAGAGAGAGAGAGAAAGGGGAGAGAGAGGGCGCCAAAAGATTTTCTTTCTGTTTCTCTCTGTATCGGGCATTGGAAGTGGCTTTTGTCTACGATTATTGCGGGGAACAGATAGGTCTGTTATTTATTTGTTTATTTATTTATTTGTTTATTTATTTATTTATTTTTGTTTATTGATTATTGTCAACGGGGCGGGGCGGGGGTAGTCTTGTCCAAAACAAACCGGAACCGGCGGTTCCGACCGGCCAACCGTCGGTTCCGGTTTGTAACCGGAACCGGTCACCAACCGTATCCGGCAACAGCGGGTGGCCGGTTCCAGGCGGTTTGGAAAAATCCCAAACCGCAAACCTACAACCGGCGGTTCCGACGAATATATATATATATTTAATATATAAATATATCTAATATATAATATATATAATATAATACGAAAAAAAATTTAAAGAAATAGCCGTTACTAACGTGGAAAATTAAAAAAAAAAAAAAAAAAACTAGCAGTTGCAACCGGCGGTTGACCGGGAACCGGCGGTTGCAACGGCTACTGCCTCAAAAAATTATAAATACCCCCCACCCCTCTTCAAAAAATCACAACTCAATTCTATCTCTTTCTCTCAATTATTCACTTTCAAAACGCGTAATTCTCAGTCTAGTTGTAGTCCACGAATTAAAAATAAATTAATTAAAATACTACTCCCTCAATTCCGCCCGACTTTACTACACTCATCAATCCCAGCCCGGCTCTACTACACGGCGCTCCGAATTTCACTCGCCTCTTTTTTCGTAAGTTTACACTTTCTTTTTATCGAACGTTTATTCTAATCTTTTATTTTATATATGGATAGTCGTCGTCGAGGATCGAGTTCGAGATCGAGGGGGAAACAGATTGTTGGTAGTTCATCGCAAGATGACTACTACCAATATGACGACTCCCCCAAAATTATGCTCGACCTAAATGTCGTACTCGGCTCGGACATGGATGGAACGCAAAGCAACACGCAACTGGACCAAACGGAAGAAACTCCGATGCCGCCGCCGACCGTGACCCAAGCACGGGCCGCCGCCGCCGCCCTACGCTCGGATATTTTCGCGTAACACTTCAAGAAGGTACCGACCAAAAATAAAGATTTTTTTAGAGTTATATGTAATTATTGTGGTAAGGAGTACCCTTTTAAGAAGTGGGGCGGATATGCCAATTTTACCGGCCATATCCGCTCAAAACATCCTACTAAGATACGAATTAGTCAAAGTCAAAGTCAAATGCACGGGGCTACGGGTACGGGTTCGTCCGCTACCGGACAAGACCCAGTGCGAGTCCGACGTCTTTGTTCATGTACAACGAAGACGTCGCGCGCAAACAACTTGCAAAATTTGTTTGCGCGAAACATCTTCCTTTTCGGTTTGCCGACGATCCGATCTACGAAGAGTGGATCAAAAAGTCGTATAACCCCCAAACGAAGAAAGTTTCACGTAGCACCCTTACGTGAGACATTAGGAAGACCGTACTCGCGTATAAACGCGAGTTAATAGATCAATTAGGAAACTTAGAGTGTAAAGTGTCCATTGTCTCCGATATATGGAGCGATCACTGGCAAGATCATCATTACATGGGCGTTACATGCCATTGGATTGATGACTCTTGGCAAGTACAGAAACGCTTAATTGCGTATAGGGAATTTGACACAGCACACACAGCTCAAAACATCGCACTTAAGCTTAGGAGTATCTTATCGGAATATAGGATACTCGAGAAGATTTTCTCGGTATCATTTGATAATGCTAGCGCTAATAACGCGAGCATTGAAGATTTGATTAAGTATTGTCGACCGTCATTTGGCGGCCGATTCTTTCATGTCCGGTGCTTCTGCCACATACTTAACCTATGTGTTCAGGACGCACTCACGCATCTAAAGGCACACGTTACGCCGATACGAACGGCGATTAGTTACATGATGCGCCACTCTTCTGTACTGAAGAAGTGGAAGCGTCATTGTAAAAGTTTGGGAATCACGCCCAAGAAGTTTGCCTTAGATGTACCCAACAGGTGGAATTCCACCTACAAGATGTTGGATACGTCGTACGAATATCGCCACACCTTGAGCAATTTCTACGACGAAAACCTCGAATTCGGGGTAGCAGTACATCCTACGATGTGGGACGGATGCAACGGCATATGTGAAATACTTCAAGTATTTCACGATGCCACGAAGGAGATGTCGGAAACATATTACCCGACATCAATCTTAGCATTAGATCATTGCGTTAAAACGCATGCATTCTAAACGCTTTTGTCAATGACGAGATAGCGGGTCCGGCTGTTTTGGCCATGAAGGCTAAATGGATGAAATACTTTTGGGAACTAACCGATATCTTCATCATTGCGAAGATATTAGACCCCATAATACGCGTAGAGGGGACAGATAATTTTCTGGCACTATACTACCAGTCCATTGCGGCTGATTCTAGTGTTATCCCCGATAACTACAATATTCATGTTAGGAATATAGGGTATGACGCTCTAAAGGCAGTCTTTAGAGCGTATAAGACCGATATTGGCCAAGACCCAACTCGATCGAGTTCGGGTCAATCCACTAATAGTAGTAGTGCTAGCGGTAGTGATCGCTTAGCATCCTACTACAACCTCCTCAACACGACCAAACGCCAAAGGTCGACGAACCCGTTCATAGAGTTAGATAACTACTTGTCGACCACAGATGGTGGTCGAAGATGTCGCCAACGTATCCAACGTTGGCAAAGATAGCTAGGGAAATCTTTGCCGTCCCAATTTCAACCGTTGCGGTTGAACAAGCTTTTAGCATGGGCGGCTTAACTTTAAGTGAAAGGCGTTCGAGGTTGACGGTAGAAAACGTCGAATACCAATGCCTTCTCGATGATTGGACGAGAGCCGAACATCGGACACAAGATTTCACGAATACCGATTCGGACGACGACGTATTCGACGACACCACCGGCACAGAGACTAGTGGTGGCGGCAATGGCGGGGACGACTAAGAGTAGAGAGAATAGAAAATCTCCGAAAATGGCGAAAGATTCAAGCCCGAAAAAAGATAAGTCCTTAATACTAATTTCATTGTCTTAATTTTTTTATTTTATATTTTTAAATAATTACTTACTCATACAATCTTATTTTTCAGTCAACGTCTCCAAGAAATCGCTCGCGTGACGACATTCAAGCCAACGACAAAGTCCGAAAAAGATAAGTCTTTAATACTAATTTCATTTTTTAATGGTGATTGTACAAAAAATATTATGATTATTATCTAACTAACTTCTATTGTCCATTTTTTTTTCAGAAACCGATTATCGACTGGCGTTGGCAAATGGCGAATAAATTTTTTTTCTTACTTTGTATTTTCGACTTTGTAAATTTTAATTGTAAATGTAACTTCATTTTTGTAATAAAATTAATTTATGATGATTAAAATTTTTAAGTCGAAACCCTTGTTATATAACGAAAAAAAAATAATTGTGTCCCGAAAAGTCGAAAACTATCGAAATACACACTATAAATTAAAATAAAAAAATAAAAAAAATAATAAAATAAAAAAAAATAAATAAAAAATAAAAAATCCGGCGGTTGGTAACCGCCGGACACCCTTTGACCGGCGGTTCGTTGGTCAACCGACAACCGGAGACGGCCAACCGGCATCCGTCTCCGGCCGGTTGTGGCCGGTTGGTCATTTCGACCAACCGGCAACCGGCGGTTGGGCAACTCTAGGCGGGGCGGGGATCTGAGCCCCGTCCCCGCGGGATCCCCGCCCAACGATATTTTTTACAAAATATATTATTTATAATATAATATATAAATTTAATAATTGTTTTTTGGGTATAATATATCATAATCTATATTTTAATATTATTTTAATATTACTTAAACTATATTCTAATATTATTTAAACTATATTTTACTATTATATTTATTATAATAATACAAATTGGATATAATAAATAATTATTTATATGTTATAATATAACGGGGCGGGGATCACCGCGGCGAAAAATGTTTCCCCGTCCCTGCCCCACGACGATAAAGTACCGAGGAATTCCCGTCCATTTCGGAGCGGATCCCCACGGGGACGGGGAATCCCCTCTCCCCGTTGACCCTACGACTGTTAACATTTTGCATCCGACCCGATTACCTTTTTCCTAACATGTTGCATGTGGAGCTGGAATTGGGACAGTTGGATTTCAAAATTCAGTTGGTTTGGCAGTTAAAATGCCGGACATCTAACAAAGGTGCAATTATTTTATTACCTAGAAAGAAATGGCAAATATCCAACAAATTGTTATTTTTATACGTAAACTGTGTCAAACAAATTGTTCTCTTCCCGGAGATAATTAAACTATATTCACGTAAATCTATCTTACACTATATAATTAGTTGTAAATTGTGTCAAAAAAGTTGTAAATTTCTTTTGTTGTTTGGATTTGGTCTGTAGTAGCGATCGAATAACGACGATTAGTTAATTTGTGGGGTTTGCTAATTGATTCCTATTTGTGCGCTCATGTTAGATGTCATGCGGGGCGACCCGAACTGGAAGAAGTGAGGTCGGGGCACGAAATAAATGCTATTGAAGATGTTGACCAAATTAGGGAGGCGGATTTGTTGGCTTGATTCTAGCTTTGGAATTGACCCACTTACGTGAGGATCTTTAAATTTTTATGTTTTTTATTTCTGTTTTCCGGTGTGTGGATTGTGGTCGAAAATTGAAAGCATATATTATGATATGCAAGAGAATAAATGCTTAACTAGAAGGAAAAGGAGAGAAAGTGAAGCTAATATATAATGTGATCTAACAATAGATTAACAGAGAAAAACTCATGCATATCTCATTTTTCCAGGTACTCACCTGTGTCTCCCTCCAAATCCAAGAGAAACCCTTTTAATAAATCATCTCCCCGAAAAATAAAAAGAACAGGTGACGCGTACTTCTGCAGCTTCTGCGAAGCACTGGTCTCCTCCTCCTTCACTTTCTCAGCATAAATATCGGGTTATTCGTCCGTTCATGAACATCATTATACTCCTCTCTGAGCCATCCATCATCACAAGATGTGGCAGTTCTTGATAAGTTCGTTCGAGTAGTTAACATGCTTGGCCCAAAAGGGACGGAGATGTTCGAACCCAATCTCCAGCCACGGTTTCGACTGGCCATTGTAATGTATGACCGCAGCTTTCTTCACATTTTCCACATCCGTTCGGCTCTGGTAGCCCAAACCAAGCATGTGCCACGAAGGGTCGATCGGGCGAACGTGGCTCTTGAATGCGATCAAAGCAGGAGGGAGAGTTCCCAGTTTCCACATGGTGAGGTTCGATCTCAGGTTCTGCAAATGCATGGATATGATATTATAATAAATGCTTGTTTGGTATGTCGGTTTATATATAGGAGGGTCTAATTTATTAATGTTTATATAAAACTAATTAATTCGTATAAAATAAAATGCGTGTTTATCGAAACCCGTACATGGGTTTAGAGTAGTTATATATAAACACATGTTTTATATAAACCCACGTAACAAACACATCAACATGTTATGAACCAACATTTAAAATTTTTAAACCTATGTAGTAAGTACCAAACAAGCTATAAGGGTGTTTAGTGAGGCGTGCATTTAAGATCAGGGGTGAAACATTTTTCTGGTCAAATATAGTATAGATGCAGTTAATTACTAATAACATAATACCTCCTTGAGCCAGCTATGGTAAGTATCCCTGATATTCGTTAGTCTCCACGCGTGCAAGTCGAAAATATTCATCCCATAAGCCCACGCGCATTCCTCGGGGTCGAGATTACTTTCTATACGCGGATGAGAGAAGTTGAAATAATTTCTGAACCTTTTGGACATGACCCACGTGTCGTCGCCTCTGCACGTTTCAACAGCCCCGTTTACGCATCCATTGAGGTCGATTTCCCAAAGCGGGGACAAATCACGTTGAATCACAACATCGTCGTCCAAGAACACAACCTTGTCAAGGTTGGGGAATAGCTGAAGAACAGAGTTGAAGAATACTATTCTCAATATAATAAAACCATGTATCATAGCAATCCAAAAGAGTTAATAAAATTTATGCCATGCAAAGATTATCGAGTAACGCTGATTACCTCGGGAAGGTATATGCGTAGATGGTTCAGCAGAGAGATGTATTTTGGGCTTCGGGCCTGTAACCTCGAGGCAAACGAACGCGGGGTGGTTTCGCTAAGATTAGCCCCAGCGATATGATTTCCATGGTAGTAGCTTCGAATTCCATGGAGGCTCTCTACAGCTTCAAGAACGGGTACGTTCTCTCTCGTCAACCAATCAAATTGATGTACACCTTTAACTTCAACTATAGCTGGAGTCACGGGGTTTAATGCAAACCATGTATGCATGCCTGCGTACGTTTTCTTGTCGGTTATTACATGGAAGACGATCTTTTCAGGGGCTAGAGATGAAGTCACAGCAGATGCAACAACAACTGAAGCAGCAAGTATGTTGTCTGTTGCCACCACAAAGTGACGGTAGGTGTTGTCAGAAAGCAGAGGAAGAAACTCCGGAGAAGGTAGCTGCCTCCGAGCGTGTGCGTTTGAAGAGTATTCGTTTGTGAGTTTCAATGCTAGGCAGTGAATGCTCTTAGGAACTGCACTAGCTGCAAAATGTTTGTTCACTAGTTCTGCAAACTTTGCCTCCCTAATCTCTTTTTCAGATCTCTCCATCTGTTCAACAAAAGAGTGATATTATGAACTTGGAAAAAAAAGGTCATGGTTATTAAATAAGGGGAATACAGCCACCGTAAGAATTGAGCAGGAAATCTGATAAAAATCAACAAAAAGTATATCACATTCCATAAGAGTGAAGAAAACGTACCATTCCTTTCAAAACCAATGCTAAATCTTTCAAACTGTACTTGTTGGTTTTTATTTCAGAGACAAGTTGGTTGAATGAATCTGGGAGTTTTTCATCATCAGGGACTTTAGCAGTCTTCACTTGATTCAGAACCTTGACAAATTCCTTTACGAGCCTCTGTGATATCAAAAACAACAAAACAACTTTGATATCTGTTCAATTGTACTCTAATAACTTGAGGAAATGCTCGAAGAAAATGTGGTGAGAAAAAATCACCCCAGACTCATTTTTGCCAAGAAACTTTGGCCCCAATCTTCGTCCTAAGCAATCTGAAGAAGCAGAAAACAGATTCAAGCCATAAAAATTTGGAAAAAAAATAAAAACCAGCAAGGGAAATGAACCAAAATGGGAAATTGACCTATTGAGGAGCATTTGTTCACTCCTTCCAACGTGAGCAGAGCTGTAAGAATGAACACAAAAGGCAACAAAAATGCGAGCAAGAGAATCGTGTTGAACAGCTTACGGTATGAAATGCGGCAATCCGCAACCTTGATCGTCATCACATTCACATTAGAATTTCCACCCACACCATTCGAAAGGGAGATTTTTATACTTCTCATGCTAGGTGCAAAATGCAGCTGCATCTTCTCCCTCTCCCAACTTCAATCAATCCACGACTCCTTTGTTTCGTTTCTCGAAGACTAATTCGCTCATCACAATGCCAGCTGACATCAAACCACAAGAAATGATTCGAAACCAAAATTAATTCGAAAATTTCAATCCCAAAAACTGATGATCACATCCTCACACCGCCAGAGCTAATGGAATTTCTTTCTTATTTCAAAATCTCCGCAACATTGCCATTCCCGTCACAATCTTGTGAAATAAAATTGATTAACCCTAACGCTCCGCCTGCAAATGCAGTAATCCTTTCTTGAAAATGCAAATGACATGCAATGAATGAAAGACTTTAATGAGGTAATCATCGATGCGTGAAGTATTATCCCAGAATTGACGTTCAATGATTTTGACTGAAATTGAAAGACAAGCACATTCTTTTTCTTTTCCTTTTACGAGTAATTTCTTTAAGCTGTTCCCATTGTTTCTTCGCTGACGTTGCTTTCTTTGTTATTATGAGGTCATAATTAATTGACTTTTGACTTTCTATGAGGCCTGCTCATGGTTACATCAATCACATGACAAATAATAACAAATATTCTATATTTGACGGTAGTGTTTGGTTATAAATCCTTTTTGCGTAAGGTAAATTATTTATAATCAATTTTATAATATTTTAGTGTACTTTCTATTAATTTCAGGTTAAAAACCAAACAAACAAAAAGACATGGGTTATTAATTTTCGTATCTGATCTAATCTAGGACAGCAAACTGGCATTAAGAAATAATTAGGATTTCAGTCTATGACCTTATGACATTTAATTGTGAAAATATAAGAGGTTGCATTAACATAATATTATATGTTGTTGGGTTTGGGCTCCCAACTATGTGGGATAAAATCTATTCTCAGCCCAAATAAAAAAAAAATATATTTCATCAGATATATTATTATTGTGAGCAGCGTTCTTCTACACATCACAAGACAAAAAAAAAAGTTCTTTTCTTCATCAACATTTTCTACAGCAGCAGATTCGGGATTTTCACAGTTGCAGGGGCAAACATTGTCCGATTGACCTGAAATTTTAACTGGAGATAGCAGACTCACCGATATTCATTCTGTCCGAAGGGATTTTCGTTTCGAGGTCTGAGCTGTGAGTTACGAATTTTTTAAGTCACTGCTGTTTTCTGTGACGAATTTGATCATTTGAACTTGTATTTGAGTTGTGGTGCTTTTGGAGCTTCGATTTGGTGCCATAGCTCGTTGTGGTTGTGCTGGGTGTAATTTGTTGTACTCAATTTGGTGATTAGTGGATTTTGGATCGTTTGGTCCCGTGGTTTTTACCTCTTCGATTTGAAGGGGGTTTTCCACGTTATATCGCCGTGTTTTTTGTTTCCGTTGCATTTCTACGTTTGATCTGCATTTGGGCTGCATTATTGCTGTTTAATTTTCTGTTGGTGCCGTCCGATCCTATCAGAGTGGTATCAGAGCTTTAGTTGGTTTTCTCGGTATTCTTTGATCGGTGAATAATGGAGGCGAACTTGAACATAATGGTTTGTTTGAACGGCACGAATTATCACAAGTGGAAGGGCAAGATGAAGGATCTCTTATTTGTGAAGAATTTGCATCTTCCGGTGTTCGCTTTATCAAAGCCCGATTCAAAAACTGATGAACAATGGGAATTCGAGCATCTTCAAGTATGTGGTTTTATTCGGCAATGGGTTGAAGACAATGTATTGAACCATATTGTGAATGAGACACATGCTAAGACATTGTGGGAAAAGCTTGAGATGTTATATGCTTCCAAAACAGGTAACAATAAACTGTTTCTTTTGAAGCAAGCGATGCATTTGCGGTATCAAGAAAATACATCCATTTCTGACCACATTAACGAGTTTCAGGGGTGCTTTGATCAGTTGTTCGGCATGGGCATTAAGTTTGAAGCGGAGGTTCTTGGTTTATGGCTTTTAAATACTCTTCCTGATTCATGGGAAAGTTTCAGAGTTTCATTGACCAATTCGGCTCCCGGTGGTTTGGTAACGTTAGAGTATGTCAAGAGCGGTGTCTTGAATGAGGAGGTGAGAAGGAAAACGCAAGGTACTTCGTCACATTCCGAGGTGTTGGTTACTGAAAATAGGGGGAGAAGCAGACATGTGGGCCAGAGTTACAACAGCCGAGGCAAGAGCAGAGGAAGAAGCAAGTCAAGATCGAAATTCAAGGAATTTGAATGTGACTATTGCGGAAAGAAAGGGCATATCAAGAGATACTGTTTTAAGTTGAAGAATGAGCAGTCAAAGAAGAATATTGATGGTGACGATGATCGTGTTAATACCACCACTACTCCTGATAATCTTGTCATTGTTTATGACGACGAGGGGATCAATCTTGTGAAAGGCGAGACTAGTTGGGTCTTGGATAGCGGTGCGGCTTACCATGTTACGGCTAATCGGGAATTCTTTGCATCATATACTCCGGGTGATTTTGAAGTCTTGAAGATGGGCAACGACGGTTTAGCAAAAGTGGTAGGCATTGGCACTATTTGCTTGGACACAGGATTGGGTTCGAAATTGGTATTGAAGGAGGTCAGACATGCTCCGGATGTTCGATTGCATCTCATTTCTACATGAAGGCTTGATGATGAGGGTTATTCTTGCCACTTTGGTGATGGACTTTGGAAGATCACTAGAGGCTCTTTGGTTGTGGCCCGTGGTAAGAAATTTTCGAATTTATATTGGCTTAATACTAACGTTTCTGCTAGTGTTGTGAATGCAGTTGATAGCGGGAATTCTTCTAGTCTTTGGCATCGGAGATTGAGTCACATCAGTGAGAAAGGGCTCGATTGTTTAGCCAAGAAGAATTTAATCCCCGGCTTGAAAGGTGCTAAGCTAGACAGATGTGCGCATTGCTTAGCCGAAAAGCAGAAACGGGTTTCTTTTCATCATCATCCACCTCACATGAGGGACACTTTGCTCGAGTTAGTTCACTCAGATGTGTGTGGTCCTTTGAAGGTGAAGTCGTTTGGATGTGCTTCTTACTTCGTCACATTTATTGATGATCATTCGCGGAAATTATGGGTCCGAGCTTTGAAATCGAAGGATCAAGTACTTGATGCTTTTATTGAGTTTCATGTTTCCGTTGAGAGGGAGACAGGGAAGAAATTGAAATGCATCAGAACGGATAACGGAGGTGAATATCGCGGACCATTTGATGCTTATTGTCGACGACATGGAATCCGGCACCAGAAAACACCTCCTAAAACTCCTCAGTTGAATGGCTTGGCTGAACGGATGAACAGAACATTAATGGAGAGAGTCAGATGTTTGCTGTCAGAAGCAAAGTTGCCTCAACATTTTTGGGGTGAGGCTTTATATACGGTTACTCGTATTATTAATTTGACTCCTTCAGTTGCTTTGCAGGGTGATGTTCCTGACAGGGTCTGGTATGGTAAAAATATCTCGTATGACCACTTGAGAGTTTTCGGATGCAAATGTTTTGTGCATGTCCCGAGAGATGAAAGATCGAAGCTGGATGCCAAAACAAGACAATGCATTTTTCTTGGCTATGGTGATGACGAATTTGGTTACAGATGTTATGATCCCGTTGATAAGAAGCTTATCAGAAGTCGTGATGTTATTTTTATGGAGGATCAGACGATTGAAGATATCGATAAATCTGAGAAGCCAGTTATCAAGAATGATCGCATGATTGATTTGGATCGTCTACTTACACCAAATCCAAGAGAAGCTGACACTCAAGTTGATGATCATGTTGCCGATGATGTTGATCAGCAGGAGGAGACACACGTTGACTTGCCAGAACCTTCAGTTAGAAGATCTACGAGAGAGAGGCGACCTTCTGCACGTTATTCATCCGATGAGTTTGTGCTTCTCACTAGTGAAGGAGAGCCAGAGACTTACGAAAAAGCCATTCAAAGTCCAGATAAAGATAAATGGATTGCTTCTATGAAAGACGAGCTGCATTCTTTACGCGTGAACGACACATATGTACTGGTGGAGCTTCCTAAAGGTAAAAGGGCCTTGAAGAACATGTGGATTTACAAGGTGAAGCATGAAGAATACTCACTTTCTCCCAGATATAAATCCAGGTTGGTTGTTAAAGGTTTCAGCCAGAAGCATGAGATTGATTTTAGTGAGATTTTTTCGCCAGTTGTGAAGATGACTTCTATCCGTGTCATTTTGGGCTTGGCAGCGAGTCTTGATTTTGAGATTGAACAGATGGATGTCAAAACTGCTTTTCTTCATGGTGATCTTGATGAAGAAATTTATATGGAGCAGCCTGACGGTTTTGTTCAGAAAGGAAAGGAGAATTACGTCTGCAGATTGAAGAAGAGCTTGTACGGCCTGAAACAAGCTCCGAGACAATGGTATAAAAAGTTTGAATCGGTAATGGTTCAAGAAGGGTATAAGAAGAATGATACTGACCATTGTGTTTTTATGCAGAGATTCTCGGATGATCATATCATCATTTTATTACTTTATGTTGATGATATGCTTATTGTAGGTTCATCGTCAGCTCGAATCTACATGTTGAAAAAGGACTTAAGCAAGCATTTCTCGATGAAGGATTTGGGGCCGGCACAATGTATTCTTGGGATGAGGATCACACGCGACCGAAAGGAAAAGAAGTTGTGGTTATCTCAAGAAAGGTACATTGAAAAGGTACTGCAACGGTTTAATATGGAGAGCTCGAAACCGGTTAGTACTCCTCTTGGTACTTTTATTCGATTGAGCATGACACAGTGCCCTACAGACGAGAAAGAGAAAGAATGTATGGACCGAGTTCCCTATTCATCTGCCGTGGGTAGTCTTATGTACGCTATGGTATGTACTCGACCCGATATAGCTCATGCAGTTGGAGTTGTTAGTAGATTTATGTCTAATCCAGGAAAAGAGCATTGGAATGCTGTGAAATGGATTTTGAGATATCTCCGAGGTACATCCAACATGAGATTATGTTTTGGTTCTAACGAGCCCGTTCTTGTTGGTTATACAGATTCAGATTTGACCGGAGATGTTGACACGAGGAAATCTACTTCGGGTTATTTGATTACTTTTGCAGGGGGAGCTGTTTCTTGGCAGTCGAGACTTCAGAAGTGCATTGCTTTGTCTACGACAGAGGCTGAATTTATTGCCATTACGGAAACTTGCAAAGAGCTTCTGTGGATGAAAAACTTTGTAAGTGAGCTTGGTTTTAATCAACAAAGGTATGTCTTATTCTGTGACAGTCAGAGTGCGATTCATCTCAGCAAGAATCCAACGTTTCATGGTAAGTCGAAGCATATTGATATGCGATATCATTGGATTCGTGAGATTTTGGATACCAAGCAGCTTGAAGTTGAGAAGATTTACACCGATGATAACGGCGCAGATATGATGACGAAGTCATTGGTGAGATCGAAGTTTGAAGCTTGTTGTACGATTGCCGGTTTGGCAATTTCCTCCACATAGTCGTGAGGGGGGAGATTTGTTGGGTTTGGGCTCCCAACTATGTGGGATAAAATCTATTCTCAGCCCAAATAAAAAAAAAATATATTTCATCAGATATATTATTATTGTGAGCAGCGTTCTTCTACACATCACAAGACAAAAAAAAAAGTTCTTTTCTTCATCAACATTTTCTACAGCAGCAGATTCGGGATTTTCGCAGTTGCAGGGGCAAACATTGTCCGATTGACCTGAAATTTTAACTGGAGATAGCAGACTCACCGATATTCATTCTGTCCGAAGGGATTTTCGTTTCGAGGTCTGAGCTGTGAGTTACGAATTTTTTAAGTCACTGCTGTTTTCTGTGACGAATTTGATCATTTGAACTTGTATTTGAGTTGTGGTGCTTTTGGAGCTTCGATTTGGTGCCATAGCTCGTTGTGGTTGTGCTGGGTGTAATTTGTTGTACTCAATTTGGTGATTAGTGGATTTTGGATCGTTTGGTCCCGTGGTTTTTACCTCTTCGATTTGAAGGGGGTTTTCCACGTTATATCGCCGTGTTTTTTGTTTCCGTTACATTTCTACGTTTGATCTGCATTTGGGCTGCATTATTGCTGTTTAATTTTCTGTTGGTGCCGTCCGATCCTATCATATGTATGACTTCATTTGCAAAAAATTCAATCTGAAATACTTATCAACCTTATTGTTGATTAGGACAACTTCGGGTTCCAATAGGATTTATCCTTCTGTACCATGTGTATGACTCTTCCAAACGCCACAAATAACACCAACCGTAATGTCTCAGAGTTTGAATCTAAACCGCATAGGGTCTAACAATAAATAAAAAAACTATATATATATATATATATATATATAAATAAATAAAACTTCTGGAAATAATATAGCTAATTGAAAGAGCATATGTTTGTAATATGTATAATGTATTAAACAGAAGGTTCAAGACAATGTCGCACAAACATAAAGGTTCTAACATGTAAGGCCACTGTCAGCAATATCAAAGATCCCCACTATAATCATGCCCACAAGTAAAAAAAATAAAAACTCAGTTCAATAAAATAAAACAACAAAAACAAAGATGCGTCAACACAACATTAGAGCCTCGAGATTCCACAGTT
The DNA here is from genome assembly GCA_004919715.1 of Linderniella brevidens. Lineage (NCBI taxonomy): Eukaryota > Viridiplantae > Streptophyta > Magnoliopsida > Lamiales > Linderniaceae > Linderniella > Linderniella brevidens. Next base: position 4,690,872 of record SWDC01000158.1, read on the forward strand.
TCGGTTCAAACTTCACACCCCTCTACGCAACAGCAGGCATGTCCTTGAGCCAAGCATCGAGGGGCTTCCCAATAGAGTAAACAACGAACCCAATCTCCCTGAGCTTGTTCATGTCCACCACGTTCCTCCCATCGAACACGAACGCTGGCTTCTGCATGTTGTCATAAATCCTCTGGAAATCGAGGGTCTTAAACTCGTCCCACTCGGTAAGAATACAGACCGCATGAGCATCCTTGGCAGCCTCATAAGCATCCCACACGGTCTGAACCTGCTTGACCGTGGTGGGGCTCATGGGCTGCAGATGGAGGGGGTGGTCCCAGTCGAACTTGTTCATGGCTAGGTCCCTCTGGATCTGGTCCTCGGTGACCTGCGGGTCGTATATGCTAAGCTTAGCTTTGTCCCCCAAAAGCCCCTTGCACACGTCAATCGCGGGAGTCTCCCTCGTGTCTCCCGTGTCCTTCTTGAACGCGAAACCGAGGATCGCAACCTTCTTGTTCGCAACCGTGTTGAACATGGAGGAAACGAGGCGGTTCACGAACCGGTTCTTCTGATAATCATTGATCTTGATCACCTGTTTCCAGTACTCAGCCACCTCGGGGAGACCGTTGCACTCGCAGATATAGACCAAATTCAATATATCCTTTTGGAAGCAGGAGCCACCGAAGCCTACGCTCGCGTTGAGGAACTTGGACCCGATCCTCGTGTCCTTGCCCACCGCGTAGGACACTTGGGTGACGTCAGCGCCGGTGGCTTCGCAGAGCGCTGACATGGCATTCACCGACGAGATCCTCTGGGCCAAGAACGCGTTCGCGGCGAGCTTCGAGAGCTCCGCGGACCACAAGTTGGTGGTGAGGATTCGGTCCTCGGGGACCCAGTGGGCGTACACGTCCTTGAGGGCCTGAACCGCCTTGAGCCCACCTGGGGTTTCCCTCCCGCCGATGAGGACCCTATCGGGGCTGAAGAGGTCCTGAATCGCGGTGCCCTCGGCTAGGAACTCGGGGTTCGAGAGGATCTGGTAGTTGATGCCCTTGCTGTTGTGGGTCAGGATCTTCTCGATGGCCTCCGCCGTCTTGACGGGGACGGTTGACTTTTCGACCACGATCTTGTCCGATTTCGACACGTCAGCAATCATGCGAGCCGCGCTCTCCCAGTAGGTTAAGTCCGCGGCTTTGCCGGCCCCGAGGCCTCGGGTCTTGGTGGGAGTGTTGACGGAGACGAAGACGATGTCTGCCTCGGAGACGTGCTTCTCCACGTCGGTGCTGAAGAAGAGGTTCCTGCCCCTGCACTGCTTGACCACGTCGTCGAGCCCGGGCTCGTAGATGGGGAGCTGCTCGCTGTTCCAAGCGGTGATGCGGGGAACGGAGATGTCGACCACAACCACTTCGATCGATGGGCACTTGAGTGCTATCACCGCCATGGTGGGGCCTCCCACGTACCCTGCTCCGATGCAGCAGATCTTCACCATTTTTTTCTTCGCAGTTACTGTGCGTTGTAGGCTGTTATATTTGAAAGGATTGGTAAAGATTAGATAATTGAATCAAAAAGCAAATTCATGTATAAACCACAACATGCCATCTCCACTCCAAACATATTTCAAATTTACAGTATATGTTAGCCTGAGTACCGGATCTGATACCAAGAACCTGTTTCCATGAATCTAAAATTAAAACAGGAGATAAAAAACTCAGACTAGAGAGACATCAGAATTCAGATTCAATTGATTGCATCAAAAGAGAAAACCAGCTGCTATAGGTCCTAAATATCAGATGGTCAATTACAAAAAGATCATACAATGTTCAGCAACGCCCATTGGAGAAACTAATTTCAGATCTGTAACATGGATACGACCAGCTAACCCTGGGAGACCCAGTTATTATGTTCATCAAAATCGTTAACATTGAGATACCATATCAAAAAACTAACAGCTAAAAATCAAATAGATCTAACAAAATTAAATTAGAGAACGAATCGCCCATTTCGAAAAACACGCATCGCCTTGAGAGATCAAATAGATCAAAATGCAAAATCAATGAAACACGTAATCATAACAATCAAATGAGTAGATAGCCTGCATGCCTCACATCTGCAGATGCTAACAGATCCCATCAAATGGTACAAGTTCAAACAACAATTGAAAAATATAAGCTTAAACGAGATCCTCCAAACCGAAAATTTAATCGTTACCTTAGGATCGAGAGATTTTGGTTTCTGAGATCTGTGAGATGTGTGTGAAGAAAACGCAAGAGCTGTTTAGCTGCTTAAATAGTCGTTCCCTTCCCACCCGCGGAGAAACGAATGACTACTATGCCCCTAAATCAAGAGGTTGGGCAGATTACTGAAAGAAATAATTACCACCGAACAAGTTGAAATGACAAATATACCCATATGCTTTGAAGTCATACAGAAGGCAAATTGACTAAAAGACGAAACGACCCAAAAAAAATAATTAATTACCATTAAAATACATAGTTTTGACTTTGCGTTTCTACGCGTTCTTTTACACAAGACGGTGCATGTACTGTTGCCAAGGCTGTGTCCAGCCACGTAACGTGTTTATATGTATTTTACACGGCATTGGCCCATTGTGTAATAAGATTTCAATGGGTCAAAAACCAATTTAAAAATAATTAAAATTAGCATTGATACGAACTAAACAAAATTATGAGACAGATGAATGACACGGACGACAATGATGCATACACGATTTCACTTTAATTAATCGATGAATATTAGTGATGCTAATTATGATATTGGGAAAAAACATACATTATTTTTTGGTCCGACATTGATTATTCGGTTGTTAATCCCAGTTAGGACAATGGTGGTTCATGTGACAGATCAGTGAAATGAGATCTTGAAATATGGTATTGTTAATAAACTTTAAGTGCGAGTTACTTAACTTGGATTGGGGTCATTCACCACGTTTATTTTTATGGGAATCAAGCTTTTATTCGACAGTTAATTTATATATTAACATTAGATTATCTCAAAATATAGTTGTTACTTCCTTTTAGCAATTTATGGATATATACTATATTTAATGGTCAATTGAAAATTATTCTAAACATTCCAGCTGATATATTGCATTATGACCAGTGTTGCTTTTTTTTGTATCTACGAAGCTAGAGGTAGTAAGACTATGTAATGAAAGACAACAAAACAATTTAATTAAGTAAAAGCATCGATTAATGACATGAGACATAACTTGTGATTTAAGAATGCTTGTCGTTGTGGGATCCAAAGGTAACTTATTGAGTGGCTCCAAAGCAACAAATGAAATAATAACATCGATACATGGGCAAAAGTTGCATATAGGTATAATTATGGGTCAAGGAAAGGTCAATGAATGATCATGTTGTTGGAGGTTATAGATTTGAATCCCCTGGTTCATGTTACCTCAAACATCCACAGGCCACAAGCAACTTTTAGAAAACCATTTAATCGAAGGAAAAAAAAAAATTTTAAAATCCATAGCCAATATGATTTGTATTCATCATCTCAACTACAAGGCTAGACCGAGATTGAACTCAATTGCTTTGAATCGTTTCTTTTTATTTGCTGACAGATGTAGTTTCAATTCAGGACCCGTTGTGATCGAAACAAAACTAAATCCTTGATTCGAACTTCTATTAGCCACCGATTTTCGCTCCTCCCCCTTGGAGTTAGGGGATCTTCCTCTTAGATTTGCCATTTATTTTGTTGATTTTTTTTTCATTCCTTGCGGTAGCTTTAGTCTCCCTCCATGAGAGTTTTATTTCTCATTTTGGGACTTTTCTTCCCTTCATGGGTTAATTTTCCATGGCTGGCTCGGATTTCTCATGTCAAAGAGCTATTTTGGTTGCTTACAGATTTGGAGAACTCAATTCTTACCAAAAGAAGTACTCTCATTACATTACATTACAAGGCGTGATTGTCATGGAATTTTCATACCAATAGGAGTTGTAATTAATCACTTTTGTAATTGATATCATGAAGTTTTAAGTTCTTACCAGGATCGAAATTATAATTAAACAACTTCCATAAATTTGAGTAGCCTTCTGTACATCATTTGTCTTACCTAGGATTGGATTTGATTTACTGAAGCTCATTGCTACAGCGTTTATCCAGTGCTATTATCTCTACTTGGGTTAATATCTGGTGAAACGAAATATACGGTTATCGCTCGGAAAAAGAAAAAAAAGAAAACCACACCAAGCTGAACTTCAAAGCAAAAATCTCGGAAAAATTTCTTGCAAGAAATTACTCAACAAGGAAAAAAAGAAAAGCATTAACCAGCAACAGCATATCTATCTATATATCTTATCTATGGTGCGACGACGACAATCCTCCCAGCAACTTGATCAAGGTCCCTTTGCCCAGTAGACGTAATCTTCCTTCCACTGAGAAACAACAATTGAGGGGCACACACACACACACACAGTTAAAACGTTCACGATCTCTTCAACATACGATAGGAACTAACTAGTCAACAACAGCCACTTACCCCTTTGCATCGATTTCAACAATGTTCATGGCCTGCAGCTGCTGTAGGATGTGGCGAGCTATGGACCCGCTGCTCTTGCAGAAGTGGCGTGGGCGACTCCGGTTCCTCTTGTTCCCTCCATAAATCCTCTGGAAGGCACCAACACCGAGGCCTCCCCTCAGATAAATCTTACGGGCCATGGAAGCTGTTTCATTCAAGAATCAAATTGAATGACTAAATAAGTCTCGTTTTCGAAATAACATCTCATCAAGATCAACATACACAGGCAAATGTGGAGGAAGGAGATCGTTACCGGCGCGGATGTAGTACCAATCGGGATCGTAAGGAGCAAGCTCCTTCAGGACACCGGTTTTCACTATGTCAGTCCACTCGGGGAGCTCCATCTGATATTTTGAAAAGAAAAGGGTTTAATGTGCAATAATATGAAACAAGATTGCGCCGTTGATGGTAGACCGGAGCAATGGTTGTGGTTTTTTTTTTTAAAATAGCCTGTGACCAAAATGAATTTTCCAAAATAGCCTCGTTGATAGGTCTTTTTAGTCCACGGCCTTAACGTTAAAGGCATTTTTTTGTCATTATACAGTCTGAGAACCACATTGTCACAGAGGGTACTGAGCAGTATATCGGGGCTGAGTACCCACTATGATAGCAGCAGAACCCATATTTTCACCATGGGTTCTCAGCTAGATGAGTAAACATTATATTGCTAAGTATTCATGTAACAAAAAAATTGTTGTTGCAAGGATTTGAATCCACGACCTGTACTTGAATTATTTACTACACAACCAATATTCTACACCACAACCTTCCTCCCTAAAACGCTTTGCATTTAACAAAACCACATCATGTTAGACTGACCCGGTTAATAAGTGTATAATAGTCATTACGCATTTGGTGGATATTCAACCCATTTGACGCAGGCAACCTTAAAAAAACCAATGTGATGTCACAACTACCATAAACTTACAACAAGAGACTTTTTTCCTATCAATTCAGCTCCGTCGTTTTCCGCATCCATCAAATTTATGGTATCCTCTAAAACCACGACGAAAAGCTACGGCTACAACAATTCAGCTGAGCAAACAGGTATACGATAGGTAATGGATAGCTATATGCAGAAATCAAACATGAAAAATGAAAGCAAATAAGCAAAAGCGTACCGATCCAAATGGGATGCATAAAAGCGAAATCGTTTACCTTTCCGGAACGCTTGAGGTGAGCAGCGTAAGCTTTAACAAACTCGTGAGGAGACACATCCTTGACGTTTTTTGCGGTCGCCATAGCCAGCCAATTGCAGGTATCAGTCAGTTTCAATTGTAGCTCGCGATGTCAGATGAGATTAACGACGGAGTAGATAGCTGACTCAATTAGGGTTTTGTGAAGGAGATTATATAGTATGCTGATTCATCGTTGGGCTTTTCTTATGGGCCTTATGGTTTTATTTAACATGTTTTCAGCGGCCCAATTTAATCGTAATTTCCGAAGAACTGAAATTTACACGTAAACCACGTTTATAATTAAATAATTTTAATTATTAATTAATTAATCACTTGACACATAATTAGAGTTGCGACCAAGTTGCCCACAAATCTCCTCTCATCTGCATCTGACCAAGCCCTACTTTCGCCACCAATCGATCACCATGACGATCCGGTACCTCATCAACCGCGCCAGCCGCCGTTGCGGCAGCCGTCTCCGCCCCTTCTCCACTGCAGTCGCAGCGGGAAACTCCGCGACGACTCTCCCATCCCCACCACCACCAACCGCGATGCCGTACGATCGATCTGCGGAATACGTCAAGCAGAAGCTCCAGAGGCTCGAAAATCCCGACCATCGATTCCTACAGTACAATTCCCCGCACCCGCAGACGATTTCCCACGGCGAGATCTTAGCCGCTCCTCTGACACGTGTCACTGTCCTCCCCAACGGGCTACGCATCGCTACCGAGTCGAATTCCTCGTCCGCAGCCACCGTGGGTGTGTTCATCGATGCCGGTTCGAGGTACGAGGCGGAAGAGACTAATGGAACTGCGCATTTTCTCGAGCATATGATTTTCAAGGGCACGGAAAGAAGGACGGCGAGGGATTTGGAGCAGGAGATCGAGGACATGGGTGGTCATCTTAATGCTTACACATCGAGAGAGCAGACGGCTTATTATGCGAAAGTTACAGCTAACGATGTGCCCAAGGCAGTGGATGTGCTGGGAGATATATTGCAGAATTCGAAGTTTGATGACCGGAGGATAGAAAGGGAGAGAGATGTTATCCTCAGGGAGATGGAGGAGGTATGTACTGTGGAGTCATTTTGAGATAGAGATTGTTGATTAGGCATTAGTGTTAGCTTAGTTTATAATTATATGTCATCCAGTTTTGGTTTATTTTTTGTTTCATGCTTTTCATGTTAATTACATTGCTTTGACGTTGAGATTTTGCTTGATAGGACTGGAGAAAAGATTGTTCCTAAATTGGAATTTTAAAACGTAATACTTTCCTTCATAGATGGCTATTTTTTCCTCTTTTCCTTGTCCGATTGTGTTTTTTTATGGTTGACTGGTGTAATGTTTTGTTGTGTTCATCCTGTTATAGAATATTGTTGGCCTGTTTACAGGAAAATTTTGTCTTTCTCTTTTTCTGTCACTCCCTTGCACATCGAGAGTGACAATCTCGATCTGATGTTTGCCATTCAGTTTCCGTAACCAGCTTTATTAATTGTGTTTTCACTGATTATAGGTCGAAGGCCAAACAGAAGTGGTTATATTTGATCATTTGCATGCCACCATCCAAACCCTACCTCGTCTCCTTGAAATCGTTCCGCCGCTTAGCCAGACGCATCATCCTTTGGATCACACGAGTAGTAACGATTCGGACCCTATTGTTCGGAGGCTCAAGCCAAGTGTTTCTACGCATCCACGCGCTTATCCGGCCTTCAACTTGGAGTTTTTTCTCGATCCGAAATTTCAGGCGCCGCTTCATCTCGCAGGGACGTTTGCGGAAGATGCGTCGGATGAGAAATGCATAATCAGAGCTGATAGCGTCAAGAAGAAGAGGAAGAAGAAGATGAACAAGCACAAGTTGAGGAAGCTCCGGAAACGCCTCGGAAGGAAAACATAGATAAGGAAAATTCAAGTTTTTGTTGATCAGAAAGATAATAATGAAGCTCGAATTGTGTCTTGTTAAGTAGATACGATTTTCCTTCCTGTTAGTGTCGGATAGCATGAGACCATTTGCTCTATTTTTGTCTAAGTTGTTGCATTCGATTCCCCTGACAGAGCTTTTGCTGTGTTGAACTTGAAGGTGAAGGTTATCGTTTTGTTATCTCTCCAATACATGGGGGGGGGGGGGGGAATGAAAGACCTTCGTTAATCTTGCTTACTTCGATTAATCACAGTGTTGTTACATAAGCCGTAGACTTCATATTTTGACATGCAATTTAATACTGAAATTAGTGCTAGCAGCTATGTTGGGTTGAGGATAGTGATGGGCTCGTGTAACGTGTTCACATGAATCCGTGTATCCATTATACAGATGGTTCTTGTCATATTCTTCTAAAACATGCACTTCCAATTAGCTATTTGTTTCACTGATTGGAAGAAAATCTGAATGCATGGGATTTTGATAGATACCGAAGTTCTGTGACTTATCTTTTCTTGGCGAAGGCTTTATATTGGAAATTTTTGCAGCAATGACTGGTTACATATATCATTATGCTGAAGTAAGAAATACCGCCGCCTTTCACTCGAGGACGTAAGCCATCATCGGTTTTGTGTTTTGAGGGATTCATTTAGGACATCAATGATTATTCCTTAATTTATTCACCGGTCTCATTCAAGTCAATTCCTCCACGTTCTGATAAACATATAGTCCGTCATCTCCTTGATATCTCCAGATGTGTATTCTTCTGCTCTGACTCCAAGTATTTCTTTTCATGTGATTTAAAGATATGCACTAATTTGAATTGCTTTGCTTTTTCTACAGTGAGTGGAATCGATTAAACCTAATTAATTTTACTTTGTGTAGTTGAATGAGTTAAATAAGGGTAAAGACGTCTTTTTCGCTGAGTTAGTAAGGGTAGAATAGACTTCAAACATTACGGAAGCCATTTATTTAAAATTGACCCATTCAAATGCCATTTACTTAAATATTCCAGGGAAAAACGTTCCCGTTCCTTCTTTGAAATTACGACTAAAGTCGCTTGAAAATTGGCAACGTGCCGTAAAGCCTAAAACCCTCGTCCAGAAGAAAAGAGCCCTAAATCAGCTAACCTTCCAATTTGAGATCAGATCGATTCAATCTGCTGTTCAATTGATTCCTTGAATTTATCCGAAATCATGTTGCCGTCGACGACCAGAAAATTACTCAGGCCCACCATTCAAACCCTACCTCGTCTCCTTGAAATCGTTCCGCCGCTCAGCCATACGTCATCCTCTGGATCACACGAGTAGTAACGATCGGACCCTATTGTTCGGAGGCTCAAGCCAAGTGTTTTTACGCATCCACGCGCTTATCCGGCCTTCAACTTGGAGGTTTTTCTCGATCCGAAGTTTCAGACGCCGCTTCATCTCGCAGGGACGTTTGCGGAAGATGCGTCGGATGAGAAATGCATAATCAGAGCTGATAGCGTCAAGAAGAAGAGGAAGAAGAAGATGAACAAGCACAAGTTGAGGAAGCTCCGGAAACGCCTCGGAAGGAAAACATAGATAAGGAAAATTCAAGTTTTTGTTGATCCGAAAGATAATAATGAAGCTCGAATTGTGTCTTGTTAAGTAGATACGATTTTCCTTCCTGTTAGTGTCGGATAGCATGAGACCATTTGCTCTATTTTTGTCTAAGTTGTTGCATTCGATTCCCCTGACAGAGCTTTTTTTTCTATCAATTCAGCTCAGTCGTTTTCCGCATCCATCAAATTTATGGTATCCTCTAAAACCACGACGAAAAGCTACGGCTACAACAATTCAGCTGAGCAAACAGGTATACGATAGGTAATGGATAGCTATATGCAGAAATCAAACATGAAAAATGAAAGCAAATAAGCAAAAGCGTACCGATCCAAATGGGATGCATAAAAGCGAAATCGTTTACCTTTCCGGAACGCTTGAGGTGAGCAGCGTAAGCTTTAACAAACTCGTGAGGAGACACATCCTTGACGTTTTTTGCGGTCGCCATAGCCAGCCAATTGCAGGTATCAGTCAGTTTCAATTGTAGCTCGCGATGTCAGATGAGATTAACGACGGAGTAGATAGCTGACTCAATTAGGGTTTTGTGAAGGAGATTATATAGTATGATGATTCATCGTTGGGCTTTTCTTATGGGCCTTATGGTTTTATTTAACATGTTTTCAGCGGCCCAATTTAATCGTAATTTCCGAAGAACTGAAATTTACACGTAAACCACGTTTATAATTAAATAATTTTAATTATTAATTAATTAATCTTGCTTACTTCGATTAATCACAGTGTTGTTACATAAGCCGTAGACTTCATATTTTGACATGCAATTTAATACTGAAATTAGTGCTAGCAGCTATGTTGGGTTGAGGATAGTGATGGGCTCGTGTAACGTGTTCACATGAATCCGTGTATCCATTATACAGATGGTTCTTGTCATATTCTTCTAAAACATGCACTTCCAATTAGCTATTTGTTTCACTGATTGGAAGAAAATCTGAATGCATGGGATTTTGATAGATACCGAAGTTCTGTGACTTATCTTTTCTTGGCGAAGGCTTTATATTGGAAATTTTTGCAGCAATGACTGGTTACATATATCATTATGCTGAAGTAAGAAATACCGCCGCCTTTCACTCGAGGACGTAAGCCATCATCGGTTTTGTGTTTTGAGGGATTCATTTAGGACATCAATGATTATTCCTTAATTTATTCACCGGTCTCATTCAAGTCAATTCCTCCACGTTCTGATAAACATATAGTCCGTCATCTCCTTGATATCTCCAGATGTGTATTCTTCTGCTCTGACTCCAAGTATTTCTTTTCATGTGATTTAAAGATATGCACTAATTTGAATTGCTTTGCTTTTTCTACAGTGAGTGGAATCGATTAAACCTAATTAATTTTACTTTGTGTAGTTGAATGAGTTAAATAAGGGTAAAGACGTCTTTTTCGCTGAGTTAGTAAGGGTAGAATAGACTTCAAACATTACGGAAGCCATTTATTTAAAATTGACCCATTCAAATGCCATTTACTTAAATATTCCAGGGAAAAACGTTCCCGTTCCTTCTTTGAAATTACGACTAAAGTCGCTTGAAAATTGGCAACGTGCCGTAAAGCCTAAAACCCTCGTCCAGAAGAAAAGAGCCCTAAATCAGCTAACCTTCCAATTTGAGATCAGATCGATTCAATCTGCTGTTCAATTGATTCCTTGAATTTATCCGAAATCATGTTGCCGTCGACGACCAGAAAATTACTCAGGCCCACCATTCAAACCCTACCTCGTCTCCTTGAAATCGTTCCGCCGCTCAGCCATACGTCATCCTCTGGATCACACGAGTAGTAACGATCGGACCCTATTGTTCGGAGGCTCAAGCCAAGTGTTTTTACGCATCCACGCGCTTATCCGGCCTTCAACTTGGAGGTTTTTCTCGATCCGAAGTTTCAGACGCCGCTTCATCTCGCAGGGACGTTTGCGGAAGATGCGTCGGATGAGAAATGCATAATCAGAGCTGATAGCGTCAAGAAGAAGAGGAAGAAGAAGATGAACAAGCACAAGTTGAGGAAGCTCCGGAAACGCCTCGGAAGGAAAACATAGATAAGGAAAATTCAAGTTTTTGTTGATCCGAAAGATAATAATGAAGCTCGAATTGTGTCTTGTTAAGTAGATACGATTTTCCTTCCTGTTAGTGTCGGATAGCATGAGACCATTTGCTCTATTTTTGTCTAAGTTGTTGCATTCGATTCCCCTGACAGAGCTTTTTTTTCTATCAATTCAGCTCAGTCGTTTTCCGCATCCATCAAATTTATGGTATCCTCTAAAACCACGACGAAAAGCTACGGCTACAACAATTCAGCTGAGCAAACAGGTATACGATAGGTAATGGATAGCTATATGCAGAAATCAAACATGAAAAATGAAAGCAAATAAGCAAAAGCGTACCGATCCAAATGGGATGCATAAAAGCGAAATCGTTTACCTTTCCGGAACGCTTGAGGTGAGCAGCGTAAGCTTTAACAAACTCGTGAGGAGACACATCCTTGACGTTTTTTGCGGTCGCCATAGCCAGCCAATTGCAGGTATCAGTCAGTTTCAATTGTAGCTCGCGATGTCAGATGAGATTAACGACGGAGTAGATAGCTGACTCAATTAGGGTTTTGTGAAGGAGATTATATAGTATGATGATTCATCGTTGGGCTTTTCTTATGGGCCTTATGGTTTTATTTAACATGTTTTCAGCGGCCCAATTTAATCGTAATTTCCGAAGAACTGAAATTTACACGTAAACCACGTTTATAATTAAATAATTTTAATTATTAATTAATTAATCTTGCTTACTTCGATTAATCACAGTGTTGTTACATAAGCCGTAGACTTCATATTTTGACATGCAATTTAATACTGAAATTAGTGCTAGCAGCTATGTTGGGTTGAGGATAGTGATGGGCTCGTGTAACGTGTTCACATGAATCCGTGTATCCATTATACAGATGGTTCTTGTCATATTCTTCTAAAACATGCACTTCCAATTAGCTATTTGTTTCACTGATTGGAAGAAAATCTGAATGCATGGGATTTTGATAGATACCGAAGTTCTGTGACTTATCTTTTCTTGGCGAAGGCTTTATATTGGAAATTTTTGCAGCAATGACTGGTTACATATATCATTATGCTGAAGTAAGAAATACCGCCGCCTTTCACTCGAGGACGTAAGCCATCATCGGTTTTGTGTTTTGAGGGATTCATTTAGGACATCAATGATTATTCCTTAATTTATTCACCGGTCTCATTCAAGTCAATTCCTCCACGTTCTGATAAACATATAGTCCGTCATCTCCTTGATATCTCCAGATGTGTATTCTTCTGCTCTGACTCCAAGTATTTCTTTTCATGTGATTTAAAGATATGCACTAATTTGAATTGCTTTGCTTTTTCTACAGTGAGTGGAATCGATTAAACCTAATTAATTTTACTTTGTGTAGTTGAATGAGTTAAATAAGGGTAAAGACGTCTTTTTCGCTGAGTTAGTAAGGGTAGAATAGACTTCAAACATTACGGAAGCCATTTATTTAAAATTGACCCATTCAAATGCCATTTACTTAAATATTCCAGGGAAAAACGTTCCCGTTCCTTCTTTGAAATTACGACTAAAGTCGCTTGAAAATTGGCAACGTGCCGTAAAGCCTAAAACCCTCGTCCAGAAGAAAAGAGCCCTAAATCAGCTAACCTTCCAATTTGAGATCAGATCGATTCAATCTGCTGTTCAATTGATTCCTTGAATTTATCCGAAATCATGTTGCCGTCGACGACCAGAAAATTACTCAGGCCCACCATTCAAACCCTACCTCGTCTCCTTGAAATCGTTCCGCCGCTCAGCCATACGTCATCCTCTGGATCACACGAGTAGTAACGATCGGACCCTATTGTTCGGAGGCTCAAGCCAAGTGTTTTTACGCATCCACGCGCTTATCCGGCCTTCAACTTGGAGGTTTTTCTCGATCCGAAGTTTCAGACGCCGCTTCATCTCGCAGGGACGTTTGCGGAAGATGCGTCGGATGAGAAATGCATAATCAGAGCTGATAGCGTCAAGAAGAAGAGGAAGAAGAAGATGAACAAGCACAAGTTGAGGAAGCTCCGGAAACGCCTCGGAAGGAAAACATAGATAAGGAAAATTCAAGTTTTTGTTGATCCGAAAGATAATAATGAAGCTCGAATTGTGTCTTGTTAAGTAGATACGATTTTCCTTCCTGTTAGTGTCGGATAGCATGAGACCATTTGCTCTATTTTTGTCTAAGTTGTTGCATTCGATTCCCCTGACAGAGCTTTTTTTCTATCAATTCAGCTCAGTCGTTTTCCGCATCCATCAAATTTATGGTATCCTCTAAAACCACGACGAAAAGCTACGGCTACAACAATTCAGCTGAGCAAACAGGTATACGATAGGTAATGGATAGCTATATGCAGAAATCAAACATGAAAAATGAAAGCAAATAAGCAAAAGCGTACCGATCCAAATGGGATGCATAAAAGCGAAATCGTTTACCTTTCCGGAACGCTTGAGGTGAGCAGCGTAAGCTTTAACAAACTCGTGAGGAGACACATCCTTGACGTTTTTTGCGGTCGCCATAGCCAGCCAATTGCAGGTATCAGTCAGTTTCAATTGTAGCTCGCGATGTCAGATGAGATTAACGACGGAGTAGATAGCTGACTCAATTAGGGTTTTGTGAAGGAGATTATATAGTATGATGATTCATCGTTGGGCTTTTCTTATGGGCCTTATGGTTTTATTTAACATGTTTTCAGCGGCCCAATTTAATCGTAATTTCCGAAGAACTGAAATTTACACGTAAACCACGTTTATAATTAAATAATTTTAATTATTAATTAATTAATCTTGCTTACTTCGATTAATCACAGTGTTGTTACATAAGCCGTAGACTTCATATTTTGACATGCAATTTAATACTGAAATTAGTGCTAGCAGCTATGTTGGGTTGAGGATAGTGATGGGCTCGTGTAACGTGTTCACATGAATCCGTGTATCCATTATACAGATGGTTCTTGTCATATTCTTCTAAAACATGCACTTCCAATTAGCTATTTGTTTCACTGATTGGAAGAAAATCTGAATGCATGGGATTTGATAGATACCGAAGTTCTGTGACTTATCTTTTCTTGGCGAAGGCTTTATATTGGAAATTTTTGCAGCAATGACTGGTTACATATATCATTATGCTGAAGTAAGAAATACCGCCGCCTTTCACTCGAGGACGTAAGCCATCATCGGTTTTGTGTTTTGAGGGATTCATTTAGGACATCAATGATTATTCCTTAATTTATTCACCGGTCTCATTCAAGTCAATTCCTCCACGTTCTGATAAACATATAGTCCGTCATCTCCTTGATATCTCCAGATGTGTATTCTTCTGCTCTGACTCCAAGTATTTCTTTTCATGTGATTTAAAGATATGCACTAATTTGAATTGCTTTGCTTTTTCTACAGTGAGTGGAATCGATTAAACCTAATTAATTTTACTTTGTGTAGTTGAATGAGTTAAATAAGGGTAAAGACGTCTTTTTCGCTGAGTTAGTAAGGGTAGAATAGACTTCAAACATTACGGAAGCCATTTATTTAAAATTGACCCATTCAAATGCCATTTACTTAAATATTCCAGGGAAAAACGTTCCCGTTCCTTCTTTGAAATTACGACTAAAGTCGCTTGAAAATTGGCAACGTGCCGTAAAGCCTAAAACCCTCGTCCAGAAGAAAAGAGCCCTAAATCAGCTAACCTTCCAATTTGAGATCAGATCGATTCAATCTGCTGTTCAATTGATTCCTTGAATTTATCCGAAATCATGTTGCCGTCGACGACCAGAAAATTACTCAGGCCCACCATTCAAATACAGGGGGGGGGAAATGAAAGACCTTCATTAATCTTGCTTACTTCGATTAATCACAGTGTTGTTACATAAGCCGTAGACTTCATATTTTGACATGCAATTTAATACTGAAATTAGTGCTAGCAGCTATGTTGGGTTGAGGATAGTGATGGGCTCGTGTAACGTGTTCACATGAATCCGTGTATCCATTATACAGATGGTTCTTGTCATATTCTTCTAAAACATGCACTTCCAATTAGCTATTTGTTTCACTGATTGGAAGAAAATCTGAATGCATGGGATTTTGATAGATACCGAAGTTCTGTGACTTATCTTTTCTTGGCGAAGGCTTTATATTGGAAATTTTTGCAGCAATGACTGGTTACATATATCATTATGCTGAAGTAAGAAATACCGCCGCCTTTCACTCGAGGACGTAAGCCATCATCGGTTTTGTGTTTTGAGGGATTCATTTAGGACATCAATGATTATTCCTTAATTTATTCACCGGTCTCATTCAAGTCAATTCCTCCACGTTCTGATAAACATATAGTCCGTCATCTCCTTGATATCTCCAGATGTGTATTCTTCTGCTCTGACTCCAAGTATTTCTTTTCATGTGATTTAAAGATATGCACTAATTTGAATTGCTTTGCTTTTTCTACAGTGAGTGGAATCGATTAAACCTAATTAATTTTACTTTGTGTAGTTGAATGAGTTAAATAAGGGTAAAGACGTCTTTTTCGCTGAGTTAGTAAGGGTAGAATAGACTTCAAACATTACGGAAGCCATTTATTTAAAATTGACCCATTCAAATGCCATTTACTTAAATATTCTAGGGAAAAACGTTCCCGTTCCTTCTTTGAAATTACGACTAAAGTCGCTTGAAAATTGGCAACGTGCCGTAAAGCCTAAAACCCTCGTCCAGAAGAAAAGAGCCCTAAATCAGCTAACCTTCCAATTTGAGATCAGATCGATTCAATCTGCTGTTCAATTGATTCCTTGAATTTATCCGAAATCATGTTGCCGTCGACGACCAGAAAATTACTCAGGCCCACCATTCAAACCCTACCTCGTCTCCTTGAAATCGTTCCGCCGCTCAGCCATACGTCATCCTCTGGATCACACGAGTAGTAACGATTCGGACCCTATTGTTCGGAGGCTCAAGCCAAGTGTTTTTACGCATCCACGCGCTTATCCGGCCTTCAACTTGGAGGTTTTTCTCGATCCGAAGTTTCAGACGCCGCTTCATCTCGCAGGGACGTTTGCGGAAGATGCGTCGGATGAGAAATGCATAATCAGAGCTGATAGCGTCAAGAAGAAGAGGAAGAAGAAGATGAACAAGCACAAGTTGAGGAAGCTCCGGAAACGCCTCGGAAGGAAAACATAGATAAGGAAAATTCAAGTTTTTGTTGATCCGAAAGATAATAATGAAGCTCGAATTGTGTCTTGTTAAGTAGATACGATTTTCCTTCCTGTTAGTGTCGGATAGCATGAGACCATTTGCTCTATTTTTGTCTAAGTTGTTGCATTCGATTCCCCTGACAGAGCTTTTTTTCTATCAATTCAGCTCAGTCGTTTTCCGCATCCATCAAATTTATGGTATCCTCTAAAACCACGACGAAAAGCTACGGCTACAACAATTCAGCTGAGCAAACAGGTATACGATAGGTAATGGATAGCTATATGCAGAAATCAAACATGAAAAATGAAAGCAAATAAGCAAAAGCGTACCGATCCAAATGGGATGCATAAAAGCGAAATCGTTTACCTTTCCGGAACGCTTGAGGTGAGCAGCGTAAGCTTTAACAAACTCGTGAGGAGACACATCCTTGACGTTTTTTGCGGTCGCCATAGCCAGCCAATTGCAGGTATCAGTCAGTTTCAATTGTAGCTCGCGATGTCAGATGAGATTAACGACGGAGTAGATAGCTGACTCAATTAGGGTTTTGTGAAGGAGATTATATAGTATGATGATTCATCGTTGGGCTTTTCTTATGGGCCTTATGGTTTTATTTAACATGTTTTCAGCGGCCCAATTTAATCGTAATTTCCGAGGAACTGAAATTTACACGTAAACCACGTTTATAATTAAATAATTTTAATTATTAATTAATTAATCACTTGACACATAATTAGAGTTGCGACCAAGTTGCCCACAAATCTCCTCTCATCTGCATCTGACCAAGCCCTACTTTCGCCACCAATCGATCACCATGACGATCCGGTACCTCATCAACCGCGCCAGCCGCCGTTGCGGCAGCCGTCTCCGCCCCTTCTCCACTGCAGTCGCAGCGGGAAACTCCGCGACGACTCTCCCATCCCCACCACCACCACCGCGATGCCGTACGATCGATCTGCGGAATACGTCAAGCAGAAGCTCCAGAGGCTCGAAAATCCCGACCATCGATTCCTACAGTACAATTCCCCGCACCCGCAGACGATTTCCCACGGCGAGATCTTAGCCGCTCCTCTGACACGTGTCACTGTCCTCCCCAACGGGCTACGCATCGCTACCGAGTCGAATTCCTCGTCCGCAGCCACCGTGGGTGTGTTCATCGATGCCGGTTCGAGGTACGAGGCGGAAGAGACTAATGGAACTGCGCATTTTCTCGAGCATATGATTTTCAAGGGCACGGAAAGAAGGACGGCGAGGGATTTGGAGCAGGAGATCGAGGACATGGGTGGTCATCTTAATGCTTACACATCGAGAGAGCAGACGGCTTATTATGCGAAAGTTACAGCTAACGATGTGCCCAAGGCAGTGGATGTGCTGGGAGATATATTGCAGAATTCGAAGTTTGATGACCGGAGGATAGAAAGGGAGAGAGATGTTATCCTCAGGGAGATGGAGGAGGTATGTACTGTGGAGTCATTTTGAGATAGAGATTGTTGATTAGGCATTAGTGTTAGCTTAGTTTATAATTATATGTCATCCAGTTTTGGTTTATTTTTTGTTTCATGCTTTTCATGTTAATTACATTGCTTTGACGTTGAGATTTTGCTTGATAGGACTGGAGAAAAGATTGTTCCTAAATTGGAATTTTAAAACGTAATACTTTCCTTCATAGATGGCTATTTTTTCCTCTTTTCCTTGTCCGATTGTGTTTTTTTTTGGTTTATTGGTGTAATGTTTGTTGTGTTCATCCTGTTATAGAATATTGTTGGCCTGTTTACAGGAAAATTTTGTCTTTCTCTTTTTCTGTCACTCCCTTGCACATCGAGAGTGACAATCTCGATCTGATGTTTGCCATTCAGTTTCCGTAACCAGCTTTATTAATTGTGTTTTCACTGATTATAGGTCGAAGGCCAAACAGAAGAGGTTATATTTGATCATTTGCATGCCACTGCATTCCAGTACACTCCTCTGGGCAGAACAATACTTGGACCTGCTGAAAATATTAAAGCTATTGGCAAAGAACACCTCAGAAACTACATCTCCACACACTATACTGCTTCTAGAATGGTGAGTTATGGTATCATGTTGGCCTTTGGATCGATGTACTTTCATAGTGTCATTTTATGTTTGCTGTCCTATCAGTATCATGTCCTTTCTTTTATGGGTCTCAGGTAGTTGTAGGCACTGGTGCCGTAAAGCACGAAGACTTCGTCGAGCAAGTGAAAAAGCTGTTCACAAAATTGCCAACAGATCCCACGACAACTTCCGATTTAGTTGCTAAGGAACCTTCTATCTTTACAGGCTCAGAGGTGGGCATCTAAGATTAAACCTTGATATTTTATGTTGGCATGAAAATAATTGCATGGCTGTGTTTGCGTTATGAAAACACAGGTCAGGATGCTCGATGATGACATTCCTCTTGCCCAATTTGCTGTGGCCTTTGAAGGGGCTTCGTGGACCGACCCTGATTCCATTGCATTGATGGTGATGCAGTCATTGTTGGGTTCTTGGAACAAAAATGCTTCTGGTGGAAAGCATATGGGGTAAATTAAATATCTATCCCCTCTTTTCTTACTGTTGATCTGTGATCGCCAGCTACTTTGTATGCATATGTGCTAATTGGCTGCCGATATCTATTGAAGGTCCGAACTTGCACAAAGGGTTGGAATCAATGAGATTGCTGAAAGCATGATGGCTTTCAACACGAACTATAAAGACACTGGTTTATTTGGCGTTTATGCCGTCGCTAAGGTGGGTTTTCCCTCTATAGAAAGAAGTGATTATTTTTTTTCGGATTCGTATGCACCAAATAAAATATCTGTAATTTTATTCGCTGTATCTCACTCTTTTGTTTATTCAATCTACTATTACTCACCTCTTTTATCATCATATCAGCCTGATTGCTTGGATGATTTGGCATATGCAATTATGTACGAGGCCACCAAGCTTTGCTATCGAGTGTTAGAGGCCGACGTTGTCCGGGCTCGTAACCAGGTATACTAAGTTATTTTTCGAGTTAGTTTACCTCATTTATGCAATCATTTGAATGATTTTCCGGGTTGTTTCTTTGAGATAGTATACATTGATGCAGGCGTATAAATAATATGCTATTTAATCACAAATCTTATAATTCATCTACATGCACCTGCAGTTGAAATCTTCCCTGCTGCTTCACATGGATGGAACCAGCCCTATAGCTGAAGACATTGGAAGACAGGTTCCCTTTTTTGTATAATAAAAAGTGAATTACTTGGATCAAAAATAGCAGTTTAAGTTCAGTCTTTGCTTCTTTATTGCAGCTAATTACATACGGTAGAAGGATCCCATATGCCGAACTTTTTGCAAGAATCGATGCTGTCGATGCCAGCACCGTCAAGAGAGTGGCGAACAGATTTATATTCGACAAAGTAAAATGAACAAAAAATACAAAATCTTATTGCATGTATATGCCCGAATCCCTCGACAGAGTTAACCTCATCTTTATTTTCTGATTTTGTGTAGGATGTGGCGATTAGTGCTGTGGGACCCATCCAAGGCTTGCCGGACTACAACTGGTTCAGGCGCAGAACCTACTGGCTCCGATATTAGTTTCATCGGTGCATCCAAATCGTATTTGCTCGTTCTCTATAAAGGCCATTGTTTCGGTGCCCGGAAAACCATGGGATTTCAGTGGCTGTTGTGTGTTTTTGCTTTCCCATTTGCGATTTGTTCGTTTTTGGTCTGTAAAAGAGTTCAATAATCGCGGGGATGAGATACTTCGTATGGATATTCTTTACGAGCTGAGGTTAATAATTGATACAGTTTATATTTCACCGTTGTATTATCTATATATATGGGATTGTTTGATTTCTCCCATCAGTCCCGTGCTTTCGAAAGCCAACAGATACAACCACGAGTTAAGAGGGTACCGCTCATCAAAGCGTTTTCGTTTCTAGCAGAATTTTCACAATTATTAAATGATTGTTTTCAGTAAGTTAGTAGGACTACATCAATATGTAATTAAAATAAAATATCAAAAAGGGCATTTGGTCTAGTGTTATGATAAAGGGCATTTGGTCGCAGTGGTATGATAAAAGGGGATTTGGTCCGCTTAGGGTGGGAGAGGTCTATTATGAAATATTATATTAAGATGTGGACGTTTTTAATGTTGATAAGATTAGATTTATTAAATGTTGTAAAAATTAGTTGATTGTTGATGAGATGAGATAAGATGTATTTAATGTTGTAAATGTTAGATGAAATAGTATAATTTTTTTTACTATAAATAGACCGATGTATTTGTATTGAATCATATCGAAAATATTATTATCTCTCTACAATCTCGTTTTTATATTTCTGTTATTGTCCAATTATAATAGTTCAATTCTCGGGATGCCCCCTATTTTTTTATTTTTTTTGAATATTTAGACTAGAAAAGGGATCAGAATATGAAGTTAATCTGTCCGAAATTAATGCTTCAGTCAACCCTGAAGAAGTTTTTGATTCTTTTTTTTTTTTTATCTTCCATTCCTCCGTATGAAGAATAATCATTGAGAAATTGAACCAATTTTGGTTAAAGTTGGTTGCTTTATGATACTTTGTATAAACAGAGGACAAAAACAGGTTGTCGAGCCCTCGAATTTGAAGATTATTATGGTATAACGTCTCATGATTTTCCTTGTGTATAATCTTCTCATCATTGGGTTCAGCTACGTAGGTAATCTTTGCTGCTCCATTTGTTTTGGTATATGCTGCTGCAGGGCAATGGAAACATCAGATCACGTCGGAAGAAGAAAACCACAAAACCTCCATGAACTAATATTTATTATTCCCCATCATAATCCCGCGGTTGTATGTGGAAGTGAAACGAGGACCGGATAAAATGTCATATGAACGAGCCAACTGTAATGGGTGGTCCTACTACGGGCTCGAAACTGATAGATTGTTCTTATCCTCCGTTGAGTGGGGCCACCACCATATTGTTAGAAAATGAAATCAAATCGCTCGACCCATTTCTTTTGTTTAGGTTGATTACAACATCACAAATTTGTATGCATTAATGGAAAAAGAAATGGCACACCCGGCTCGGCTTAATGGTTTAAGGTCTTGAAGCTTTTAGAGAATCACAAAAAATTATCAATTACTAAGAAATCTTTTGGGAAATGTTACGTGATTTACACAGTTGGCAAGCTATTTACACAGAGTTTTACCCGATCTCATATGCCGAAAATAGAAGGTGTCAATTGAATTATAATAAAACATTTTTAGGAATTCTTAATGAATTATTTTATTTTTCATTAATGCATTTCTTGGGCGTATTAATTTTCCCCTATTTTAACAACTATGTTTAATTTATTAATCGTTAGAAAATATAATATTTTAACTTATTTGAGAAAGAAATATAATATGACATAAATAAGATTTACCAAAACTTACATTTAATTAAAAAAAATAACAAACAAACATTTCCACAATAATTTTTACTTAGGCGTGTGTTAATTAATCAGTGGGTGTATATAGCAATAAGAGGTGTCACTTGAATTACCCCGAAAAAAATATACCGTATGGTCTTAATTCCAATGTTTTTTTTTGCACCTAAGCTTTTTTACCATATAGTAGTGTAGTACTAAAATTGATTTAAAAATGAATCATAATAATAAATACTAGTACTTTGCTTGTCTAGAAACTATTAGTATGACCGTTGTGTTATTTTGGAGAGAGTAGCAAAGTCTCACTTCCCAAGTTTTAGTCATCAGTCCTCTCTACTCTCCTTTTATTCATTCCATTTACAGACTTGCCAAAGACCGAATTTCCACGGCAAGTTTTATTTCAAAATTTGGTAATAACCCAAAGGTACAAGAAAAGAATGAAGACAACAAACGGGAATGCATTTAAAAAGGAAAAATAAAAAAAATGAAAATGTGAATGTGTGAACAAGAACGCGTTTTTATTTTTTATTTTTCCTTTTTCGTTGCTCTGTAAAAAAGAAAAAACAAAGACTGTTTGTTGCCTTTCTCTCTCTTTCTCTCTCCTCTCAGCTTTACTCTCTGCGACTTCGAGACCACAATAGCAAGCCAAGCAGCAATCGAAAGCGAAAGGCCCTCCCAAATTCGGATTGGGGCTAAGGTTTCTCCTCCAAGGGTCCGCAGAAAACTGGACGATTCGAGTCGGGGTCCGATCTTTCCGAGGACCCTTTTGCAACCCTCGACAGTAATGGGTCGCCGTTGTTCGCTCGCAAAAAGTCGCCACCTTCACAAGCCGCTGAGTCAGCTGTTCCTCGTCTGTCTTCTCCTTTCGGTTCAAGGCGGTAGGGTTTACGGCTCTGACGTGGACAAATACGCTCTGCTGGAGCTCAAGGCTTCGATTTCGGACCCACAAGGCGTGCTTGCTACCTGGAGCCTGCAGGGTACAAATCACTGCTCGTGGTTCGGTGTTTCGTGCGATGCGAGTAAGCGCGTCGTTGCGCTGAACGTCACCGGTGGAAACGATTCTCTCTCCTGCGGTAGGATTTCTCGGTTTCCCCTTTATGGGTTTGGAATTAGGAGGCCCTGTTTGGGTAAGGGAAAGCTCTCGGGTAATTTATCTGCAGCCATCGCCAAGCTTGGAGAGCTTCGTGTTCTCTCTATGCCCTTTAATGAACTGAGTGGTCAATTGCCTTTTGAGATCTGGGGAATGGAGAAGCTCGAGGTCCTCGATCTCGAGGGAAATTTCATATCTGGGGCTTTGCCGGAGAGCTTCGGAGGGCTCAAGAATTTGAGGGTTCTTAATTTAGGGTTTAATGAGATAATTGGGGATTTACCGAGCTCGTTATCTAGTTTTCTGGGCCTTCAGGTGCTGAACTTGGCTGGAAATTTCATCAACGGTTCTCTACCAGCATTTATTGGAGGTTTTAGGGACTTGAGAGGGCTATATTTGTCTTTTAATCAGCTGAGTTCCACGATTCCTGAAGAAATTGGGGTAAACTGTGGAAAGCTCGAGCACTTAGAGCTTGCTGGGAATTATGTGGCTGATAATATTCCAAGAACCCTCGGTAACTGTGTGGGGTTGAAGACACTTTTGCTTTACTCCAACTTGTTGGAAGGGGGAATTCCTAGTGAATTCGGCAATCTTAGTGAGCTCGAAGTCCTTGATGTCTCGAGGAATAATTTATACGGTGCAATACCTCCCGAGCTTGCTAATTGCACGAAACTTTCGGTTCTCGTTTTATCAAACTTGTGGGATCCTCTTGTGAATGCTTCGAATGTAGGTGACAATAATAAGTTGGCATATACAGCTGATGAGTACAACTTCTATCAAGGGACGGTTCCCGATAAAATTACAGCCCTCTCGAGCTTGGTGGTGTTTTGGGCCCCGAGAGCCACCTTGGAGGGCAAATTCCCCGATAACTGGAGCTCATGCGTGAATTTAAGGATGCTAAACTTGGCCCAGAATTATTTCTCGGGGGGAATCTCCGCGGGGATCGGGAACTGCAAGAAGCTGCGTTTTCTTGATTTGAGCTCCAACCGAATTACTGGGAATATGATCCAAGGGATTCCTGTCCCTTGCATGACGACGTTCGATGTCAGCGGGAATCATCTATCCGGCTCCATTCCAACATTTAATTACAACGCTTGTGCACCTACCGAAAACATAAGCAAGGGTTCTTCAGATCCTTACAGCCCTTCGTTAGCATATGTGACTTATTTTGGACACAGAAGTCAAATTGAGAGTTATTTGCCTTTGCCACCTTCTGTTGGTGGCGGTGGTGGTTTCTTAGTTTCCCACAATTTCGGTTCTAACTACTTCACGGGTCCTCTCCCTTCAATCCCAGTTGCCTCGGAGATGTTAGAATCAGGGATTGTTTATGCATTTCTTGCAGGAAGCAACGATCTTACCGGTGCCTTCCCTGGGGATTTATTCAATGGATGCAATAATTTTACGGGTATGATCGTTAATGTCTCTCATAACTCGTTCTCTGGCCAAATTCCACCCGATATTTTCGCAACGTGCAAGTCTTTGATCCTCCTCGATGCTTCGAGTAATCGAATTTCTGGGTTTCTCCCTTCGAGCATAGGAAGCTCCATGTCTCTTAGTTTTCTTAATTTGAGCTACAATCCTTTTCAAGGGACTTTACCGAGCAGCATTGGGGAATTAAAAGGCATAAAGCTCCTATCTTTGGCTGGAAATAACCTCAACGGTACTATCCCTCCAAGCTTGGGCCAGCTACTTTCACTACAAGTCCTCGAGCTTTCTTCGAATTCCCTATCTGGCGAAATCCCGAAAGAACTATCGAATTTGAAGAACTTGACAGCTTTATTCCTGGACAACAACAAACTTTCTGGGCAGTTTCCTCCCGATTTGGCAAGAATCTCGTCCCTGTCTGAGTTCAATGTGTCCTTCAACAATTTGTCTGGAGAATTACCTCTGAAGAACAGCAACGTGATTAACTGCAGCAGCTACCTCGGGAACCCATACCTCCACTGCGTTGCTTCCTCTTTATCTTCTTCTTCTTCTTCTTCTTCTCCTACCGATCGTCAGGGAAGATTAGGAGATTCTTTAAACAGCGATGCTGCTCCCTCAGCTACTACTCAAAGCTCAAAAGGTGGCAACGGAGGCATCAACTCGATTCAAATAGCCTCTATAACATCAGCTGCAGCAATCTTCTCGGTGCTCGTTGCTCTCATAATCCTCTTCTTCTACACCAGAAAGTGGAAACCGAGGTCCCGTGTCAGTGGATC
This sequence comes from Linderniella brevidens, assembly GCA_004919715.1. Lineage (NCBI taxonomy): Eukaryota > Viridiplantae > Streptophyta > Magnoliopsida > Lamiales > Linderniaceae > Linderniella > Linderniella brevidens. Next base: position 4,715,994 of record SWDC01000158.1, read on the forward strand.
CACAAGGAAAGAGCTCATCATCTTCCACGACGTCGGTGTCCCACTTTCCGTGGAGACCGTTGTGAGAGCCACTAGCGGTTTCAATGCCACCAACTGTATTGGGAGCGGAGGATTCGGGGCAACTTATAAAGCTGAAGTTGCCCCCGGTGTCCTCGTAGCAGTGAAGCAGCTTGCTGTGGGCCGTTTCCAAGGCGTTCAGCAATTCGATGCAGAGATTAAAACACTGGGGAGGCTTTCGCATCCAAATCTCGTGACATTAATAGGGTACCATGCAAGTGAAACGGAGATGTTCCTCATATACAATTACCTCCCCGGTGGAAACCTTGAGAAGTTCATACAAGAGAGGTCCACGAGGGACGTTGAGTGGAGGGTCCTTCACAAGATTGCTTTGGACATCGCACGTGCACTTGCTTACCTGCACGATCAGTGCGTGCCACGCGTGCTTCATAGAGACGTGAAGCCAAGCAATATATTGCTGGATGAGGAGTACAACGCGTACCTGTCTGATTTTGGATTGGCTAGGCTTCTTGGGACCTCGGAGACTCATGCAACCACCGGTGTTGCGGGGACTTTTGGCTACGTGGCCCCCGAGTATGCGATGACGTGTCGCGTCTCAGACAAGGCTGACGTGTACAGCTACGGGGTCGTGCTGCTCGAGTTGATTTCTGACAAGAAAGCACTGGATCCTTCGTTTTCTCCTTATGGGAACGGTTTCAACATCGTTGCTTGGGCTTGTATGCTTTTGAGGCAGGGACGTGCGAAGGAGTTTTTTACAGCCGGGCTTTGGGATGTGGGCCCCCACGATGATTTGGTTGAAGTGTTGCACTTGGCTGTGGTGTGTACGGTGGAGTCTCTTTCGACACGGCCCACCATGAAGCAAGTGGTGAGGAGGTTAAAGCAGCTTCAGCCTCCTCCTTGCTAGCAGTAGTAAGCCCAGAAAACTGTATCCTGTGGAAATGAAATTTGCACTTTTTTTTTTTTTTTTTTTTTTTTTTTCCTAGTGGGCTTTTATTGGTGAAGAGGTGTAGCTATATTTGTAAATTTGTAGCTTTAGATTTGCCCGATTTTTCGATTCCGTGTTCCAGAGTTGGCCATATCAGTAGAGTTTATGCAGAAGAAGAGTGCAGATGTTGTATGTATCTCAGTAGTTTTCTGAATATGTGCTGCATACTTTGTTTATTGCTCGTGTCTTCTTCTAGTTGAAATGGAAAATAACTGAGAATAGGCTTCTCTCGTTCGATCAATATCATAATATTATCCTCGAACAAAACGCTGGTTCTTGCATTTCTTTTACATTTTAGACAATTGATCCTCGAATCGCATCTTTAAAAGTTGGCAATGGACCAGAAAAGATGAGTTCTCCTTCTCTCGATAGCATAGTACACAATGTAGGTGGGATAATATACATACTATGTGTGCATTGTAAGAATTTCACTGACATGGCGTTTGACATGTTATTTTGGTCGATTTTTTTTTTTTTTGGTGCAATATGGGATTTTTCCCCTAAACAATTGTCGTGTGCACCTCACGTGTGTTAATTTGGAGCTTAAATTAGGTATATAACGTTAATTGTCTTCAAATTGCATCGGTTCATAGGAGATTTGGACCAATTTTTTTCTAATGCAATGCAACATTTCTCTCCAAATTAATTGTGATATGTAGCTCACGGGTGTTAATTTATGGGAAGACATTGTCCTAATATTGTTTCAATTTCAATTCTTATTGTCCTAAAGTTATATTAATGTCGGTAAACTCTTCCATATCCCATGTGGTTAAACTAAAATATAACTTTACTACCTTGTACTTTGTAAACGTCGCGACACTCCTTTATGGTTTAGAAAACATTTCACCATACCCCTTATGGTTTAAAATACATATCACCGTATCCCCGAAAATGGGAAGAATGTGAAAAAGTTAACTAAACCACGATGAAGTTTTATGTTATTTTTAAACCAAAGTTTTTTGTGATGAGTGACGGGGGTATTTTATGAATTTTAGCCTAGGTTGTCCAAATATACTTGATTAAAAAATAGCTAAGCCTATCAAAATTTTTCCGAGGAATTTGTTATCATGTTTTGTGCCAATGTATTATTAAAGCAGGGAAACGTTGCGAGAGAACGATTGACGCTAACAAGATAACTGGAGACAGAGAACACACACGCAGTGCAGTGTTTGGCCATCCGTTGAAATGTATCTTTCTTGCTACAAAATCAATTATTTTGCCTCCAACAAGTAAGAAAGATTCGAGCTTTCATCTCTCCTAATAAGATATATTGTGACAGCTGGCAATGAGTTGGTTTTTTTTTGTTAATTTATCATTTGGATCTATATTATTTATTGCTTTGAGATCCTCATTATTCATCGACTTACATCATAAAAATTTTAGCTATAACTTAAATTAGGTTTAACTTGCATCAAGAAACTTACCGTTAATTTAGATATGTTTTACGTTTTTTTTTAAAAAATAATCTATTAGTACCAACCAAACTACCAAAAGTGTGCCGTCGGTCGATGGCCCCACCCCGCAGATCATAATAATAGACAAGTTTTGATCCATTCCACCGACAGCTTCTAAAACGAAATTAAATAACTAATTCACTATTATTATATAGTAATATGGTCGACGAAATTACTAATTTTTTAACTTGCAAGTTGCAACACCTCAATCTGTTCTATTTCCACGCGAAGATGAAAAAAAATAAAAAAAAAATGCCTCTACTTTCTTGAGGCAGTTGTAAAAATTTCCATAATCAATAGCTCTCACTTTAGTTGGTCCTTGGAAAGAGAAAGATACAAAACAAAACAGATTCTTTACAGTAAAAAGGAGATGGTAACTACAATCTTCACCTTCAATGATCTCTTTCTACACTGAAAATGTTACCGAGTCGGTGGTCTTTTGTTGAAAGTCCACTTGAGCTGAGTTCCCCTTCACACAAGCTCTTTTTGCAGTCTCTGTTTTCTTATCTCTCTCTCTCTCTCTCTCAATACAATACAATCCCATTTCCCGTAGATCTTGCGAGAGGGCCAAGAAAAAATCTGCGCCTTGAAGGAGAGTGATGGAGCTCTACTCGAGATTCACAGCTCCTACGATCTTGCTCCTCTTTTTGCTCTCTTGCTTCAGCTTCACTTCAACAGGTAACTTATCTCCTAATCTCTCCCCTTTTCGCATGGTGATTTGATTTGGGTCGCAATCAGATAGATTTCGAGGGAAAAAAGTTTGGATCTTTAAGCGAACATCTTCTCTTCTTTCTTGCTACTTGATTTCACATCAAAGTCTGTTTTCAACAGTGCTGCTTCTTTTTTTTTTTTTTTCTTGAATCATCGATTTAACTCCTAAAGAAACAAAATCGAAACTTTACTTTGCAGAAGCATACGATTCGCTCGATCCGAACGGAAACATCACCATAAAATGGGACGTCATCAGCTGGACACCCGACGGCTACGTGGTACGGCCTCAAACATTGCCCCCATCTCCATCTTCAACATTTTTCTTCAATTTTTACTAATGTTGATTGCTAATATTCGTTCATTGTCCGTTAAATAACCACAAGCTTAAGCTTGAAGGCAGTGTTAATTAACATTTATTAAATTTATATATATTATATTCCCAACTCGTCCCGTCACGTCTAGGCTGATTTCTTTTTTTTTTTCCAGTCTTAGACGTGCATTTTCATTTAATGTTTGGTCGCGATGATTCGTACATACCAGAATCCCCCTGGCATGAGCTCTGATAACACGTTGTGTGACAACTTTACCTGAAAGCTTAAGCTCGAAGGCAGTATATTATTGATTAAATTTATATATATTATATTTCCAATACGTCTAGGCTGATTTCTTTCTTATTTAGCCTTAGACGTGCATTTGCACTTAATGGGTAGTCATGAGAGATTCGTACCCGAAATCTCTCCTGGCCTGAGCTCTGATGCCATAATAAATGAATACTTCACCTTAAAAGCATAAGCTTGAAGGAAACGTATCATTTATTAAATTTATATATATTAATTATATTTCCAACAGCTTCACTCAATTTCTCTCCAAAAATAAAAAAAAAAATCCCGCAGGCGGTGGTGACCATGTACAACTTCCAGCAGTACCGGCACATCCAGGCCCCGGGGTGGACCCTCGGGTGGACGTGGGCTAAGAAGGAGGTCATATGGAGCATGATGGGGGCTCAAACCACCGAGCAAGGGGACTGCTCAAAGTTCAAGGGAAACATCCCCCACTGCTGCAAGAAGGACCCCACCGTGGTGGACTTGCTCCCCGGGACCCCATACAACCAGCAGATCGCAAACTGCTGCAAGGGAGGGGTCATCGGCTCGTGGGTTCAGGACCCGGCCAACGCGGCCAGCTCCTTCCAGGTCAGCGTGGGCGGGGCGGGGACCACCAACAAGACCGTTCGGGTCCCCAAGAACTTCACCCTCAAAGCTCCCGGGCCGGGCTACACGTGCGGGCCCGCTAAGGTCGGGAAGCCGACCAAGTTTTACTCGGGAGACGGGAGGCGGGTCACCCAGGCCATGAGTGAGTTTTGATCGTTTTCTTGGATCTTTTGCTCTGTTCTGCAGGTCAAAGTAGGGCTGCAGACGAACCGAATCGAATCGAATGTTCGTATTCGTATTCGAATCCTGAAATCGATTCCAATTTTGAATATTCGAATATTATTTTATTTTTGCTATTTTTTTCCATAAAATCTATTTGATAAAACAATATAAATATAATTGTATTTAAATATATATTGAATAATAATATCTTTTATTTAATATTGAAACCTTTTTCAATATATATACTGAATTATAATAGATTTATATTCGAATCGAATATTTGATAAATATTCGAATCCAATAGAGTCATATTTGTATTCGTATTCGAATTATTAGATTTCTATGCGAATTCGATATTCGAATATTTCATCGTAAATTTCGAATCCGAAAAAAGATTTCGATCCATTTGCAACCCTAGCTGAAAAATCGATTAAAAAAAACACCGTCTTTGATCTTTTCTTGCAGTGACATGGAACGTAACGTGCACGTACTCTCAGTTTCTGGCCCAAAAGACCCCGACTTGCTGCGTTTCACTATCTTCTTTCTACAACAACACGATCGTTCCCTGCCCGACATGTACCTGCGGCTGCCAAAACAGTACGAATCAAGGAAGCTGTGTTGAGTGAGTTTCACTATTTCCGCTCTTTTTTCCTTCCTCCATAGCTGGACTTTTCTTTTTTTTTTTTTTTTTTGTAATTTCGTTGGGGATTTTGCTGACCTCAGCCCCGATGCACCGCACCTGGCCTCGGTAGCTGGGAACCGTGCGAAGACCAACGGGCTGCAGCCGCTGGTCCAGTGCACGAGCCACATGTGCCCGGTTCGAGTCCACTGGCACGTGAAGCTCAACTACAAGGAGTACTGGCGTGTGAAGGTCACCATAACGAACTTCAACTACGTGATGAACTACAGCCTGTGGAACTTGGTCGTTCAGCACCCCAACTTCGATAATCTCACCCAGATTTTCAGCTTCAACTACAAGCCTTTGAATCCGTACCAAAACATCAGTAAATTCCTTTTATTTCTCGACCCGTTATTTTTACTTCTTACTTGTTTGTAAGATAGGGAAGAAAAAAAGATAATTGGTAACACTTACTTCTTATGGCAGATCGTTGAGGCTGATTTCTTTCTTTTGTATCTAGCCTTAGACGTGGAATTTTTCTTAAATAGGTGGACCTTTTAGTTTTAGGCATGAGCTCTGATACCATGTTGATGACCACCACTTCACCTAAAAGTTTTTAAGCTTGAAGAGGGGATTGTATCATAAGTTTGAATTTTATTATTATATATATTTGATTTCCAACACAGATGATACTGCAATGATGTGGGGTGTCAAGTTCTACAATGACTTCCTCAACGAGGCGGGCCCGTTGGGGAACGTTCAGTCGGAGCTTCTCTTCCAAAAGGATAAGTCCACTTTCACTTTCGAGAAGGGATGGGCTTTTCCGCGGAGGATTTACTTCAATGGAGACAACTGTGTGATGCCTCCACCGGATTCTTACCCGTATTTGCCAAGTGGCGGTTTCTGCAATAGTGTTTCTTTGCTGATGCTTCTTGTTGCTTTTCTGTTTTCTGTTGCTGTGCATTTGGAAATTGTTTAAAGGACCTCTTCTTGTATTGATACACGTACTCAGATCTGGAAATCACTTGATATAGGCAGTGCCCTGTGATTTTTTTTTGCTGTGTGAAATAATATTGTTTGCACTGGGAATTAAGAACATTTCATGCAGATTGATTTATGTGTTTCTCCACATTTCCTTCTGATAATTTGAAAGCATACATCTTTCTGATGATGAAACCGCATTTTGGCAGTAGAAGGTATATAAGAAGAAAAAAGGCATGTGCTCGCCAAGATTTTGGTTCAGACAAGGAAATTTGGCTGGGAATGTTTTCGACCAACAAGATAATGCATAAAAGTGCTTATTACCAGATTTAGATATTTGAAGCTTCTTGTGTTGTGTCGCAAAGATCACTACACATTTACCTGCAGATGGGTTAAAAAAAAAGAGAATAAATTATTTTGTGACTTTTAAGGAGGAAAAGCGTAAGGAGGAGTTCTTGCGCAAACAATGCATGTGTGTGTTAGTTGGATTGCCATCATCTCTCAGCTAATCATTCTTTGCATTTGGTATATAATTAGGGTTTGGATGACTAATTCTTCAAGCAAGGATTATTATAATGGGAAATGAAATAAAGCAAAAGACAGCATCGGCATCAGTTGCGTACGTGTCGAGGTTAAAATATAGACAAAAAAGGGGGGAAATAAAAAATAGGAAACGCCGATGCCGGGAATCGAACCCGGGTCACCCGCTTGACAGGCGGGAATACTTGCCACTATACTACAACTTCATGTTTCAATTAAATCTTATATTTTATTTGTAACTTAATAAGGCCGTTCCCTAATGTCAAAGTGAAGAAGATGCTAAGAATTTAAATTATTATTTTGTTTTAGTAATAGTCTTTTTATGATATGATATGATATTAAATTTGCTGTCGTCCCATTGCTCTCAGGAAAAATAAAAAGGATATAATTTACAGATTACAGAACCTCCTCCCAGCCAAAATTCAAATTTTATCGCTTTTGTCATCGTTGTTATGTTTAGATCTGTGACCATCTTTCACCAGCTCGGTGATTAATCGCCTCGCGCTGCAAGGAAATTTTCGATTCCGGTTCAGATCAGCTGCGCATGTTCTTCGGCACTTCACAAGTAGACTGATCCTCGATTAGGGTTTTGTTTCAATTCTCGCCCACGGCAACCCTAGTTGGGAAGGAGGCTGATTGATTTCGTGGCAATGCAGGGGACATCGGGATCTACCGTACAGTCCGAGGCGATACTCCAATGGCTCCAGCACGAAATGAGCTACAGACCACTGTTAGGTGGCCCACATTCCATCTCCTCAAAACCCCCGACCGCGACGGCTGATTCGCTCCGAAAAGTGTGTCGTGGAAACATGATCCCGATATGGGGATTCTTGTTGAAGAGGGTGAAATCTGAGAAGACGGTGGAGATTATTCGGAGGAATATTTTGGTTCACGGTGGAGGGGACACGCGGAGAAAAGCCGAGGTCGGAGGTGGTGATAGCGTGAGGGATGCGGCGTTGAGGGAGCGAGAGGCGGCGGAGAAGGAAGTTGAGAGGCTGAGGCAGATTGTTAGGAGGCAGAGGAAGGAGCTCAAGGCGAGGATGGTGGAGGTGTCCAAGGAGGAGGCTGAGAGGAAAAGGATGATTGATGAGCGCTCCAGTTACAGGTTTGGGTTTTAATTTTTTTTCGAATTTCGGCGGTATAGGGTGCTGGATTTGGTAAAGCGGGTTTTTTGTTAGTTTCGAATTAGTGTATTGTTGAGCCTTGATTATGGTGCAATTTGAAGGGACTGTTGTTTCGACATTCCTCTGATTTGGTGTTGTTTCATTGTTTGTTGTAAATGGCTTGGCTGATTTAGGGGGAAAATATTGAATACAAGGATTTTCAACTGTTTTTGGTTGAGAAACTTGTGCGAAGTTGAATCTGAAATTTTTCATTCTAAATTCATTTTATACTGAAACATTTTTGTCTGTTTTGTGCTGTATTGGTTATGGTATCTTGACGATGTCATAAGATTGTCGGTATCCCTGGTCAAGTGTGTCTAATTGCAAATAGATGATTGCTTTCATAATGTAGATTCTGTTCCAATGTCATGGAGTTAGGTATTATGATTTATCTTTATTGTTGAGAAAGAATATTACTTGTTCTTGGACTTCCCTTGATTAGAAGATGTGAGGTTATAAATATCTATTTCTATTTAAAGGGAGAGAAGTAGATTATAAGCGATTCATTCATTGCAGGCATAAGCAGGTGATGTTGGAAGCTTATGATCAGCAGTGTGATGAAGCTGCAAAAATATTTGCCGAATATCATAAACGCTTGCGACACTATGTTAACCAAGCTAGAGAAGTTCAAAAGTCTAGCAGAGAATCATTAGTTGAGATGGTGACCACTGTCAAAGGCAGCAAATCAAAAGACGATCTTATTCTTATTGAGACCACAACAGAGCGAAATACGAGGAAAGTGTGTGAAATTCTAGCAACTATGATGTCTGAAAAAATTCAGAGCTTTTTTCCTGCTTACGAAGGAAATGGTATCCATGCGAATCCTCAACTGGATACTGCAAAATTGGGTATCGATATTGATGGCAATTTACCTGCTGAAATTAAAGATTTGGTAGCTGATTGTCTTAAAAATCCTCCTCAGCTTCTGCAAGCAATTACCTCTTATGCCCAACGGTTGAAAGCACAGATTGCTAGAGAAATAGAAAAAATTGATGTTAGAGCTGATGCAGAAGCCTTAAGGTATTTTCAAGGGCAAACATCCTTCTTTCTGCTATTTGGCACTATCAAGACAGTCACCTTATGTTTCAGTGGGTCAAAACTTATCGGAAAATTTCATGAAATGCATGATCTTTATATGAGTATGACGTGCCTTAAAATATGTGTTACAAAAAAATAAAGGATGGTTCTCTACTATTGTCTATTCTGCTACCGTAGTTCTTAGAGAAATTAAAATTTAATACCACATCCCCCTGTTAACTTACAAGTAGTTGCCTTGATACGCTAATGTAGTCGGCAACATGTTTCAAAACTAGGTCACCCTAGAAAAAGAACACTTGTTTCTTCGTTAAAATTTTGGTTCATTTTTGTAGATCTTCGTATTGGTTAAACCATCTTTCAGGTTTCTGTATAAAATTATTTTAGGAACAGTGTTGCTCTTCTAATTCACATGGCTGCCATGTCGCATATAAAATAACCATTCTCTGATGCTTCTCCAGTCTCCTAATTAGAATTGAAGTGAATTACCGCATTTAGTCTGGTTTCTTTTTGCTTCTTTGGAATTTGTTATTTATATTGTTATCTGAAGGTTCAAGTACGAGGATGACTCTATAATTGAGTCTTCAACTGACATAAGCTCACCATTACACTACCATCTTTATGGTAATGGGAAGGCAGGAGGCACTGGTCCTTCAAAAGGGACCGAAAATCAACTTCTGGAGAGACAAGTAATATTTTCTGAATTATATGGGTGCTTATAGTTGTTATATGCATCGCCCCTTCCACGTGACATTCGAGTTTTTTTTTTTTTTTTTTGTTACTAATGCAGAAAGTGCACGTACAACAATTTTTGGCCACTGAAGATGCACTTAACGAGGCTGCGGAGGCTAGAAATATGAGCCAATTACTCTTGAAACGACTTCATGGAAGTGCTGATTCTGCCTCCTCACATTCAGTTGTTCCTGCAGGGTCACAGAACATGAGCAGTCTCAGACAACTAGAGGTACTGTTTTCTATTTCTAGTTTAACTTGGTAAAGGTGAACCAAATATTGACTTTTCAATGGCTCATAGATGATAGATGACCCTTGCCTTCTGTTAAAAAGTCTCAACAATAAAGCTTACAACTAATTTTTTTTTCCATCTTGGCATTTGTTACATGGTGTTTAATTAGTTTGGGTACTGAATGCAACATGTTCCATAAAACTTTAACGATCCATAGGATCTGTCTCACATTGCTTCTCTTCCTTTGTAGTTAGAGGTTTGGGCTAAAGAAAGAGAGGCTGCTGGATTACGTGCGGGCCTTAGTACACTGATGTCAGAATTACATCGATTGGATAAATTAGTTGCTGAGAGAAAGGAGGCCGAAAGCTCTTTAAGGAAGAAGTGGAAGAAGATTGAGGAGTTCGATGCCCGTTGTTCAGAACTGGAATTGATCTACAATACATTGCTGAAGGCAAACATGGTAAGAAGTGGTAGAAGATTGAACCCTGCATCGTGAGAGTTTCATTTTCTACTGTCTCACTTATTGTAGGATGCTGCTTCATTTTGGAGCCAGCAGCCATTAGCTGCGAGGGAGTATGCATCAGGAACTGTAATCCCAGCCTGCAATGTTGTCGTTGACTTATCAAATAACGCACAGGATCTCATCGATAAGGAGGTCTCCATATATTATCAAACTCCAGATAATAGCCTCTACATGCTTCCCGCAACCCCTCAGGTTTGTTATTAAGCATGATATAACCGACTAACTGATATTCACCATGTTCTATTAATTGATTTTCATTTCTGATTATTATTTTTTGCAACTATGTCTTATGTTTTTCATTCTCACGTGAGTTCATTTTGTGTCAGGCACTATTGGAGTCACTGGGTTCTGGTGGCTCTAGTGGACCTGAAACGGTAGCTACTGCTGAGAGGAATGTAGCAGTTCTTATAGCTAAAGCTGGTGCAAAGGATCCATCTTCTGTTCCTTCCATTTGTCGAATTTCTGCTGCTTTACATTACCCTGCTGGTGAGCTATTCTCATACTTGCACTAGATACCATTTACTTACTTATTTTCTCCAGATTATTGCAATGGTTTTGTCTTTTGGTAAAAAAAAAAGAGAAATTATATGATCTTGTCTGGAAGTTTTTTGACATCATTATGCACTACTCTTCATGCATCATTTAATGATTGTTGTTCTTTGATTGATCTTCCTTTAGTTGTTTGACCTTACTTTAAATGCAATACAGGTTCAGATGCTATGGATGCGGGTTTGGCAACAGTTTTAGAGTCCATGGAATTTTGTCTGAAGCTTCGTGGCTCCGAAGCTTCTGTTTTGGAAGATTTGGCAAAGGCAATCGATTTGGTTCATGTGAGGAGAAATCTTGTCGATAGCGGTCATGCTCTGCTAAATCACGCGCATCGTGCCCAACAGGAATATGATAGGTGAGAATCATTCTTTTTTTTTCGACGAACATTTTGTTCTGAGACTTTCTGTTAATATGATAGGAATTTGTATTTCGCCTATTTATCTGAATCTAGTTATTAGAGAGGGGTCCATGAAGCATATTGAATGTCAACAATGTCTTTTTTTTTTTTGCAGGACAACAAATTACTGTCTGAAACTAGCAGGGGAACAAGAGCTAACCATTACAGAAAAGTGGATACCGGAACTGAGCAATGCTGTTCTTAATGCTCAAAAATGCCTTGAAGATTGCAAATATGTCCGAGGCTTGGTTAGTACTTGCAGGATATCAATCAGTATTTTAATTTCTTCATGCTACTTGCACTTCTTGCAACTTAAATAAACACCCATTTGCCTATGAATCATAAAATTTCACTCCAACTCAAAAGAAATGTATTTTTATCAAGATTGCAGCAGATGACTAATTTTTTTTTTCATACAGCTCGACGAATGGTGGGAACAACCAGCATCCTCCGTGGCCGATTGGGTCACCGTTGACGGAGAGAACGTTGCTTTCTGGCAAAATCACGTGAAGAAGCTCCTCGCCTTTTATGACAAGTAAAAAAGCTCTTATCTATTTCTTATTTGGAATGTGCTATTGTGTCCCTCTGAGCTTCCAATGCCTGTGTATGTATTTACTCAATCCTTTGCTTGTAAGGATTACATCTCATAATATATCTTCACTTTGTGGTGTGTTTCTCATCTCATCTGTATCTGGGAAAGCCTCGTAGGTTTGTCCGTGCTTGTTTGTTGTGGTTAGAAATAGAGTAGGTAGATAATTTCTGAGTGCTTTGTAAGTTTAAAATCTACTTTGGATATGCACATGATTGATCTCTATGTATGTAAGACTTTTGCATACTGCATTATTTATATAACTTCTGCCTGAGAATCATCAAATTGAAACAGCAAATTACCAAGAAAAACACACACACATGGCACATCATAATCAACATCATCTTCTGCTACATCAATCAATCTTCCATTCATTTTCTTTCTCAAGAACAGAGTGAAAACGAAGGAACGATACCGTAAGAAGCCAAGAAAGAACCAGAAAGGATCTCATCTGCTTCATCATCATCATCATCATCAGCTTCGTTGTCAACACGAGCATTGTCTCGCGATCTCTTGGCGAACCTTCCCTTAATCCTCGGCCTGGTCTCGGCGTAAGCCTTCCTCGAGGCGTACCTGATGGTCTTCTCGAACCTCCTCGTCTTCTTCTTCTCTCTGTACCTCAGCACCCTCGCCTCCCTCTCCATCGGAGACAGCTGAGCTGGCGCCATCTGTGCTGCTGATGCTGCCGCCGCCGATGGGCTCAAGAAGAGGCATTCATCGCCTGCTGCTACCAATTCGACGAAAGCCTCCTGCTTTTGGTTCCACCGTAAAGGACCCTACATGTTCAATCGAGAAACCTTACTAAATATATGTCGTGGACGGAGAATAAATTTCAAGCGCCCACGTGTGTAAATTTCGGGCTGAAATCAGGTTTCCGAGATAACTGTTCTTTCTTCACTTTTGATACTCAAGGGACTAAAATTGCTACATTTAACTTAATGTCCTCAAATTACTTCAGTTTTGATACTTACAGGACTAAAATTGTCGTCGGTTAAGTGTTCTTAAAATGCCACGGCATATACATGACAAAAAATGTAATGATTAAGCTTAGAAGAAAATAAAATAAAAGGTTAAAACCGTGGCTTACGTTTTGAGACGACGGAGCGGAATATGGAGGACACGGAGCCATATTACTCGGTAGAACTTGAATCGGGACAACACTGTCTTCCACATCTTCACCACCGAAGCTCTTCTCGGGTACGACGTGGTGGTGATAATTATTCCACCCGGGCTGCGGCCACCAGCTACCGAACCCGTCGTTGCCCTGCAGGCTAGTGTGGTCATAGTCTTCGAGGCCCAAATAGTCCACCATCTCCCCAACGAACAAACCCTTATGCCCCCCACCACCACCATCAATGCCCTTGACGGTAGGGTTCAGGAAAAGCCACGAAACTGCTTCTTCCTCATCCTCCTCCTCTACGAGCTTCCCCTTAGGCACTGCAAGTCCAACATCTGTCAGACACAAGTTTCAGAGCTGCTTATAAGCTTGTGGGCTACTACTTTCTTTGCCGCCAGTTAGATTTTAGAGTGGAACTCCACGTGCTTGTGAGTTTAGGATTTGGGATGAAAGGGAATTTTATTCCCGAGAAGCTACATATTATTACAGGCAAGCAACGAATACCTCGAGTAGCAGTGGATGTAACAATGGGGACGCGGTGGTGGCGGTTCGCAAGCGGGTTAGCGGAGTGAACGGCCTCATCACAGGCGGCGCAGAGAGAAGCGGAGTCCGCCTTGCAAAGGAAAGCTGCGGGGGCGGCCTCGCAGGCTTCGCACAGCATCATCTGTTGAGGAGCGATTAGTTGCATGCTTTCTTCTTCCTTTATCATCATCATCGTAGTAATCGAACAGAACAAGTACAGGAAATATTATTATTTAGTTAAAATGTTTGATTTGATTTCCCTGTTTAATACAATACAATCCGGACTTCGCTGGATCTCCTGGTGATGACACGTGGACGAAAGTTAGTGGGCGTGCAGTGTGCTTCTGTATTTCTCGTGGCTGAGAATAGTCGGAACGTGGGCCCACCTAAAACCAACTGAAAGAAGGTAGTTGCTAAGTTCACAAACTATTTAATGGATGGTGTATCCATATGTTATTTATCCTCATCACTTAAAAATTGTTATTTGGTATATCAAAATTAGTCAATCAACTTTATTTTTAAATTAATAATTCACGATAGAAATTTAATGTTGTATTTGGTCTTTCATCATTTTTATTTTATTAAATTAATAACTAATAATTATTATAAAGTATAACCACCCACTATTGTTGTGGAATTATTCAATTAAATAACAATCAATTAATTTTTTTTGCACACATATTAAGTATGCCATTAATACTAGTATTTAATTAATTCAGTTGAGTTATATCCAATTTTTCAACAAATGTAATATTTTGCCGTGGTTGTAATTTGTAAATTGCATTTTGATTTATTTAATTTCTGGATAATTAATCTAAAAAATAATTATATAATAGCATAGAATATAATAAATGATGAGCCTATTATTGCATTACTATGACTAATAGTAATAGCCAATGAGACATTGGTCTAATGATCAAGAATGAGACCTTAAGTATTTGTGGGTTATAGGTCGTGGGATGGAATCTCTCTCCCACAATTCCTTGGTCAGTTTTCATGGGCTTTATGGTCCATGACTATCATTGTCAGGTGAATTTGAGACTTATTCACCCGGCCCATGGATTAGTCTCACTATTGGAGTGTGTGACGCAATTAAGTCTCCGCCAGATCTATATGACACAAGTCCACGCTGATATTTAATGGTTAGCTCAGCCAATTCGAATAGGGATACGTCGAGACAACAAAATAAGAGACTATTAATAATAAATGTATCTATTAAAGAAATAGATAAGGTAGTTTCACAAGGAACAGTACTTGCATTTTTTCTTTTCTTTTTTTTTTTTATGGATAAAAGCGAGAAATCGGTGGTTACAAATGAAGCAAAAATCCACGTACGCATGAATGATGAATTCGATATATATATATATATATATATATGTATACCAACGTGTAAAATAGAGCATGTAGATTGCTACAAAATCTGAGCCACGAGATTTTCAGTAGCTAAGCTGACAAGAGATCCCCGAGAATCAGGTGGGCCACGCATTAAGGTAAGATTATACGGGCCAAGCCCATGTTTACTAAGCCCATTTCGAAGGCCCAATTTAAGATGGTAATCATAATAAACCTTTTCAAGGGAGATCAAATAAATCTTGGAGTCATTACAATAACGTCCAAATTACGTCAATTAGTTCAGCAACCATACTAATCAAAGTTTGTGTGCGAATTTTGTCGCGCACAAAAAAAATGCTGGCAGAGAAAATCGATTTTAGGACCCCTACCACATAATCTTTGACCTGGCCATCACCACATAACCTAATTAATTAATCAGCTAATTAGTAAATTAGTTTATCATTTAATGGACGTTAAAATTCCCATTTGAGATCAAACTTCAAGGGGAGAAAGTGTTCAAAATAAAATTTGCTTGTAATGTCAACGGTTGACAGCTAGAGATTTTTTAGACATCCCAACTCCAACGAACCCGACCAACAAGAGAAACCCCGTCTCCCCTGCCTTCGCTAAAGTCGTAAACTTTCCTATCATATAATTTGTATATTCTTTATACAAAAACAACGGGAAAAAAAATTTCAATTTCCATTTCTCTGATCTGATTGAAGAACACAAAAAAAAAAAAAAAATGGGCGACGAAAGTAGAGAAAGCGGCGGCATCGCTGCCTCAATCCCAGTGATAGACATGAAAGATTCTACAGGCGAGTCGTCGAAGAAGTTGATCGAGGCCTGCCGAGATTTGGGCTGCTTCCGGATTGCGAATTTCCACGAGACGCTGCAGCAATCTCTGATGCAGGAGGTGAAGTCCGTGGTGAGGAAGATGCTCCTCGAGCTTCCCACTGAGATCAAGGTGAGGAACAAAGACGTCATTCCTGGCAGCGGCTACATGGCGCCTTCAAAGATCAATCCCCTCTACGAAGCTCTTGGGGTTTACGACATGGCTCGTCCTCAGGTCGTCGACGCCTTCTGTTCCGATCTCGGACTTGATTCTCATCAGAGGTTAGAATCTGTGCGAAGCTATGAGTTAATTATATTTTGGAGTGACGTACATTTAAATTATTTAATCGACGGAGGCAATTTTGGGTTAGTAAAATTTGAAATTGATGAAATTTGAGGTTAATTAATGCTGTAGTCCTAATTTCAGAATTCATCATCAACCCTACTAAACAATTAAATTGGCCCCCTTCTAAATAATTAAATTGGTGCAAAATACAAGTGACGTTGGGCATGTTGATTGACCAAATTTTTTTCGATATCACGTAGGTTTTTTCCCACTCAAAGTAATTTTCATGTACACCTCACGCGTGTTGCTTTCGGGCCGAAATCATGTTTTCAACTTTAATTGTCCTCAAAATTGCTTCAATTCGTCGAAGATGGCTGGTTCATACCGAATTTTTCCAAACTCCTACGCAAGATTTTCCCTAAATTAATTGTCGCGTGTAGCTTTTATATGTGTTCATTCGGGATTGAAATTAGTTTTTCAGTGTCAGTTGTCGTTGAAATGGTCCATTACAGGGACACCATTTTAAAGTATGCTGAAGCAGTGAAAACCCTGATGATGGATATTGCGGACAAGATCTGCAAAGGGCTCGGGCTCACAGAGGCACGGTCGTTCGAAGAGTGGCCGTGTCAGTTCAGAATCAACAAGTACAGCTTCACGCAGGAGACCATCGGCTCGCGGGGAGTTCAGCTTCACACGGACTCAAGCTTCCTTACGATTCTCCAGGACGATGATGTCATCGGCGGGCTCCAAGTGATGGCGCGATCCGGAGCGTTCTTGGCCGTCGATCCTCTCCCGGGGACCCTCCTCGTCAATCTCGGAGACATTGCAACGGTGAGTATACGTAGCTATCGACATTGTTGATTCATTACACTTATGATGTGTTTGGTTTGTGGAAATTGGGAAAAAGTAAATAAGAATTCTCTAATACTGAGTTTGGTTTCACGAAATTAATATCGAAAAGAAAATAAAATGGACTAGGACAACTAGTTTTTATGTTTAGTCAAATCTATAATGAAAGAAAAGAAAAGAAAAGAAAATCGAGCTTAAGTTTATACTTTAAATCAAGGAAAACTAAACTCTTCACCAAAAGATATGCTTGGTAAAATTACTTTCTCCAATTTTCTTTACAACGCCACTATCTTCAATTTTCTTTTTTCGCACCCTTTTCTTCGGTCTTCAAACACAGCCTAAGCTTTCCTTCATTTTTCTTGCCACTTCGTAAAGAAAATGATTTTGCTTAATTTAGGTATGAGATTATGTTAAGTTTTCCTTTTCTTTTCTTTTCTTTATATAATTCTCTGGATTTTTACATTTTTGGTCCTCAATTTTTGGCCTATGGGCGTTTTTGGTCCCCCATTTTTCCAAGTTACAGTTTCAGTCCCCAATGTTGTCGATTTTGGGTGTTTTTGCTCCCCCAGTTAACTTAACCGTTAAGTTTGACGGAAATACGGGCCGGACCAGCCTGAATTTACGGACCGAGCCAGACCAACTCGAATTTTGAGGGACAAAGAAAGTGAAACCTGGCCCGACTCGGGCTGGTCCGACCCGTATTTCCGTCCAACTTAACGGTTAAGTTAACTGTGGGACAAAAAACGCTCAAAATCGATAACATTGGGGACTGAAACTGTAACTCGAAAAAATGGGGGACAAAAAACGCCCATAGGCCGAACATTTGGGACAAAAAATGTTAATATAAATTAGTTGTTAAAAACACAATTTACATGAATTTATTTTGATGCCATGACGATGATAGGTGTGGAGCAATGGGAGATTCTTGAACGTGAAGCACCGAGTGATGTGTAATGAATCGGGCGTACGGGTTTCGATAGCTTCGTTTCTCTTGGGACCCAAGTGCGGTTTCGTGGAAGCCCCCGAGGAGCTGATCGACGAAGAACATCCGAGGTTGTATGTGCCTTTTACTTACGAGGATTTCAGGAAGATTAGAGTCTCCAACAAGTTGCATGTCGGCGAGGCTCTTGATCTCTTGCGGCTTCAATAATCGTGGTTCTAAAAGAATTGTGCAGTAACGTTCTTTAAATTCTAAAAGATTCTTGCCTAAACAGTGAATCTGATTCCCTAAGAGCAAAGAGCATTGGCTAGTATGATTAATGTTCTTTAGTTTCGAATAATATGAATCATTCATTATTCTGAACATTACTCTTGGATAATTATGGGGATTTTTACATTTTTCGTCCCCGATGTTTGGCGTATGTGCGTTTCTGGTTCCCCACTTTTCCGAGTTACAGTTTCAGTCCAAAGGTTACCGATTTTAGGCATTTTTGGTCCCGTTTAACTTAATCGTTAGTTTCTACTGGATTGAACATGTTACACGCACCTGGTTTTCATTTTAATCGACTTAAATGCTCAGAAATCTTCTTCAGCATGGAATGAAAGACTTGAGGGAGATTTATGGCATAAACTCGAACTAACGATTCAATTATAACAATGGAATGTTATGAGCGTTTAAGTCGACGTGAGCAGTTTTTTGGTTTGTAATATGAAAATAGAATGTTTTAAGGTGGAAAGAGTGAAATCAGGTGCGTGTACAATGTTAAATTTCATCCAAACATACAATTAAGTTAATCGGGAGACCAAAAATGCCAAAAATCATTAATATTGGGGACTGAAACTGTATGTCGGGAAAGTGAGGGACAAAAAACGCCCATAGGTCAAACATTGGGGACCAAAAATGTAAAATCCCCATAATTATGTTTTTTTTTGTCGAAAAAATATTAATTTCCGTCACTATGTTTACAAAGTTAGTTACCAAATGAGTGACCCAAAATTGAGAAAATGTATACTTAGTGATCCAAAATCGAAAAATATATACTTAAGGACCTAAAATTGAAAGCATGATCCAAAATTGTTTTGATTTATAAATTCAGTGACCTATTTTTTCAATTATCTAACATAGTGACTCAAAAATAAAAACATATATACTTAGTCACTTAATCTTATAATCTTTCCTTCAAATTTTTATTATAATTAGGCGTTTAGTCCAATTGTCACAAAAAGCATTATTATAGATTCATTTACATCACATACAAAGCCAAGGGTTCAAAAAATCATCAAATCATCATATAATAAAGAACCTATCCCTATCCCTATCCCTAAAGAAATCAAGAACCAAACAATCTCTCTCTCGGTTAAGATCCGAGACCGTTTTGAAATATTTCAAGTCCACACAGATCATTTTCTTGCAAAGCTATACTTGGAAGAAACACGCAGCCAATAAAGCAAATCACACATGGAGATGCCGAGTGAAAGAGAGACGGCTCTATCTATCATACATGGAACCCCACTGATAATGGGATATATGAGCACCATCAATTGAATACATAAACAAGAAATGATAAATCGGCGATATAACGATAAATCATTTCGGGGCCTGAAAATTAATTTACATAAGAAGGCAAAGCATTATAGCAAAACCTAATAAGTTACAAAACATCAGCAGACAAACCGCACATGAAAAATGATAGATACAACTCCGCTCTAAAAATGTCAAAAGCCAGTGAAAATCATTTCCCCTTGAGTTCTTGCTCAAGAAGATTGTTATTCATTATGTCTGAAAACAAAAGCTTTTTATCAGGGGTTTATTTACCTTCTCAATCACAAAGTATATAAATGGTTCTTTCACTCCCAAGACGAAAAAAAAAAAAAAATCACAGCAGGAAACGTATATACAGCTTCTTCTTCCACTTACCCGTAACCAGCATATATTTACCTTGCTACTGCATTTTCGTTGCCAGTTATATAAATTATATATATAGCAAATTGAAGATTAGGGCAAATAATAAGCCACCACCAAGATTAGGGTTTGTGGGGGGTTTTTAGGCCTCAGATCTGCTGATAAAACCGTACAAAACCCCCATTTTCCATCACCGAACCGTACAAAATCCAAAGCTCGACCTGGGTTCGAAAATAAGAGACCCAAACAGTAACAATACATGATAGAGAATTCAAAAAAAAAAAAGAGTAGTCATAAAGATGAACTGACTTGTTGAAGAGACTAAGATTATTTCTCTTTTCCCATAATTTAATTCCCAAGTGGGGTGAAAATGACACGGTGCTATAGGGCCCCTTCACGACAGCACAGAATATGAAGTCTTAGTAAAACCTGTCGAATAAATGTGTAGTGTGTGTAGGCTAATAGAAAAAATTAAAAGTTAGGTCTATTAAAACCCTATAAGGCTCATTATAAGGGTCTTAATCTCTCATCAGCTTTCTCTCAGATTCACACTCTACAAAAAGCTCACGGCCCCCTTCTCGTGGAAAACCTAATCCTGGCACTTTACACACATAAATTATTCTAACTTCAGCAGAATTTGAATCTTAGCTCAATCCCAGCTAAATGTGAGTATAGTAGAACACTATGCTGTTTGTCTATTTTGCAGTTATCATATTAGGTTAATGACTATTATTCAAGAACTGTTTTTTCCCACTTACCAGTGTCCGAGGAAGGAATATCGATGACCCTATTTTTAATTATTACCCTTAATTAGGATCTGAATGGGGGCAAGACACAATATGAGCCATTTTCAGTTCTCACCCTAAAAGAAAGTACTTAGTATACAATAATCCTTTATTGACCGGAAAATCAAACCATGTTTGTTCATCATTGCATTCTTTTCCTTTTTCTCCCAAAAATGTAGCCATGGTGAAATGGCTTAATTTGGATGATGTACTATATCTAAGTTCAACGCTGAAACTGTGACAATAACAAAAGATGATTATGAAACTCATTTTCCAGCTGCCGATGAAGTGAAGAAGTAAACTGTAGCACACTGTGGGTCACAGTTATTGATGGTAAAATGTACTATAATAAATTTAACAGAACATCATACGAAATTAAGGTGGTTTTGTCATCGATTCAAATATCACAAATCTAGAAATAAGAAGAGATTTTTCGTGTAAGGGTTTTGATCAAGAAAACCAGCAAGTACAATACATTGGCTCCTGAAAGTTGAAAGCGCAGCTA
This sequence comes from Linderniella brevidens, assembly GCA_004919715.1. Taxonomy (NCBI): domain Eukaryota; kingdom Viridiplantae; phylum Streptophyta; class Magnoliopsida; order Lamiales; family Linderniaceae; genus Linderniella; species Linderniella brevidens. The sequence goes on from SWDC01000158.1 coordinate 4,736,964, forward strand.
CCCCAAAATCATCATATCTTTTGTCCTTGGTTTTCTACCCTACAAGGTTAAGTCCTCCGGTCCTTCTCAAGCAAAAGTCATTTTCTAAATGAAATGGAAGAAAAAGACAACTAATTTTATTATTTCATCATCAATACATTAGCTGTAATAGAGAATGGCTTCTCTTAAAAAATAATAAACAAAAAACATCCATTTCCCAATATATATTCGGCAGAGGGCTTCGAACATAATTGCATATAGAGTGGTTTACTTGTACTTTAAATAGGGTTATTATTAGTTGGTAAAAAATTATCATTGTTCTTCAATCAAGCTTCACATCAGCACAATCAAAATGTTCCCCAAGAACTCGTTTCTGATTCCTCAACTCTCCGGTGGTATTCATTCTCGAGCATCGAGTTCTTCTGTTCTTGACCTAAATGACCCTGAAATCCTTTACCCTCACCACCACCAAAACATATTCTCTGCACCCAATACTTACAACTTAGCTTCCAACAATTATGCTCAAGTTCTTGAGCCTCCTTCGATGATGACGTTTAGTCATGATACTGTTGCTGGGCTTAACAGTAGTGGAGATCCATATCTGGTAGCGGTCAACGGTGCATTTCAAGAAACGAAACAAGCTGCGAAAAGGGACCGCCACAGCAAGATTTACACGTCTCAAGGCCCCCGTGACCGCAGGGTTCGGCTCTCCATAGGCATTGCACGAAAATTCTTCGATCTTCAAGAATTGCTAGGCGTTGACAAGCCCAGCAAAACCCTCGGATGGCTGCTCACTAAGTCAAAGTCAGCCATCAAAGACTTGGAAAAGAGCCAACAAGGCAGTGGTAGCTGTGCTAAAAGTATAGTCTCTTCACCAGGCTCTGAAGAATGTGATGAAGTAGTTTCTGACGAAGCTGTTCATCAAAATGAGAACTGCAGCTTGTTAGGAGATGATGATTCGAAGAGACACGCGTATTATAAGGGATCAACAAAAGATAGCCTCGCAAAAGAATCGAGGGCAAAAGCTAGAGCAAGGGCTAGAGAAAGAACAAGAGAAAAAATGTGCTTTAAACAGCTCAACGAGGCCACTGCTGCAGGTACTACTACCAATCACCAGTGCAATAATCCTTGCAACAACCCAACTCCGTATATGAACAATCACCACATTGAATTCGGCAAAACATCCCCATTGAATTACGAAGACCTTCCGTGTCACGGAGACATTATTACCCAAGGTTCCACTGTAATGAAGAGAAAGTTGAAGCAACAACCTTCTTTCATTGGATTTCCGCACAACCTAATTTTTTCGAGATCGGATTCGAATGCTGCAAACCCTTTTCTTCCATCTGCTAATGCAACCGGGACTTGGGATATAAGCGGGATCAACGCTCAGTACGCATTTCTCGACCAGCAAAGTTTTCCTAATAGGTAAAAAATTGTGCACTTTATGTGGTGATGCAGCTAGTGGAAAAATTTAACAGACGGTGAAATTCTTCATTGGTCTCTTTATGTGTGTGTGATGCAGCTCAAACATGTAAGGAGGGCAAAGGTGCAAGCTTTACTAGAACCACTTATACCTTCATCAATGATCTGGAACTTTTTATTAGGGATGTAATATGCAATAAGCTTATGCTGTATTGATTTAGTTGATCTCAATCTACGGATCTAGAGACGTTATATTGAACAGCGTTATTGTCTAAACATAGAAAATTTGTCTTTGTTCTGGTTATTTATGCTCTTGACGCCCCTTTTGTATACTCATTGGGGTCTCAAGAAAAATGCAAGCAACACGAACAACAATGTAAGAAAAGCTTCACTTCCAATATAATCGGCTTGAATTGGCACCCATACAACAGATCACTTAGCTAAAGGTGCGTACGCATGAGATTTATAATGTATTTTTTCTTGTATTATTATACGGCCTTTGTAACCCAGCTTTTATCACTATTGTTTTTAGACATACTTTTTTTGGTGTTGTATATTAGCGCGAGGAAACGTAATAAGGACAACTAAATTAAATGATTGCAATTTTATGATATTAAGTTCCAAAACTAAAGCAGTTTGACTACACCTAATTAAAGATTGTAATGTTATGATGTTAAATTTCAAAGTGGAAGTAAATAGAAGGCAACCTAAAATTTTATTTGTCATCAAATTGCTTCACTAACTTTGGAACCTATCCTTTAATTTCGGTAAACCTGATCACCTCTGACATACAAAAAATAATAATCCTTCTTGTCATAAAATAATTCGTACATCGAACACAAAAACTTGGATGCATCTTTTACTTTCCGACATTTTTTATATGTGGCCTCAGAGAATGAAAAGCCTACATTAATTACTGTAGGAGTAAGACTGTCGCTTACTAAAGCCATCAATTCTTGAATGACATTTTTATCATTTTCCTATTGTTCGGATGGATTGTTGTATCGTTATTAATATCAGCAGCTCCATTATAGCCCTTTAGTAGTATTGCAGGGCAGGAAATATGTTAACTCAGACAAGAAAATCAACTGTTCATTACATATAATAAAAATAAAATAATTAACAGTAACGTGTGTTAGGTTTTGATAGATATTTTTTTATTTATTTAATTGAGCCACACCAGTCACCACATATCGTTAGTTGGGTGAAAGATATATGCCAGAGGAAATCTATATCAATCACGTCTTTTTTTTCTCTACATTCCAAATATTAAGTTAGGTAACGAAAACAAAGCCCGAATTACTGGCCTATTAAAATGAACTAACGGCCAATTACACATACGAGGATGATTGTGACAGCAATAAAACCTCTAAAAATTAATAACCTTGCGACCATGATATTTTATTTATTTACAGAGATATTAATATACTGAAAATTGAAAATAAATGAATTTATATATGTTTCATTGATTATACTCATGCATCAACCAGTTCTTTGTAACTAATTAATATATCCAAGAATATAATATGAATGCATTATACAATTAACTATTATATTCATACGTGTTTACATTAATTCGTTGCACTTAAATAACTATTATAACCATATAAATATATTCATGCATGATGAATGAAATATATACTATATAAATCTGAATATGGAAATAAATAATTCATACTCAACCATGTCTTCTCATCTAAAAAACATCGTAAAATAATTCATGCAGAGATTCATATTTTAGATTCATACATAAATATTTTGTAATATTTATGAATTATTAATTTAGAGTTTAAATGGGACCTAATATTTCTAAAGGGCTTTTCCAAAAAATTATTATTTTATCAACTCATCGAATTTGATGATTTTTTACAAAGGCGCAAATCATGACCCAAAGACTTTATTATTTTAGAGAGAAAATTAATTTATAGAGTATTAATTTATAGAGGTTTTAGTGTATTAAACGTGTCCAACGTTAGGATTTGCATGATTAGTTTTATTTTTTTAGGTGTAACCCTTTTTCATACCACCATTGCGTTGAGTATTAAGTATCTGAACTTCGCTGTGGTAATTTAAAAATCCGACAACCAAAGAAATTAATTTGTTTTATGTGTCACGTTTCAAAGTCCACTGACTAGAATAATCAAGGAATCCAAATATCTTTGAATCTACTAGTTCTTTTTCGATAGAAAAATTGAATATTTATTATCTAATTTGACATATCTATTCTACAATAAATAATTGTTGAATAAAAAGACAAATGCATATTAATAATAGGGGTGAGCTTGGGGCGGTTAGGGCGGTTTTTACTCAAATTTTAACCCGACCCAATATATTGCGGTTTTTAATAATGTACCCCAAACCCGACCATAAGACTTTCAACCCGATGCTCCGCGGTTTTCTTGGGTGCGGTTGGGTTGGGGCGGTTTTTGCGGATTTTTTAATCATAACGAAAATATAATATTCTTATTAGTATAAAAATAAAATTCAAGAATAAAAAGTTAATAAACTTTTACGAGTAATAAAAAGTAACAAGTAAATAGAAAAAGTTTGCAAAATTAGTGCACACTAGTTTATTAAAATTTTAATAGAAAAAAGTTAATAAACAATAGTGACAATATAAAATTTTAATGAAAAATATAAAAAATAACAATGATATGAACTTATAATAAAATTTGTTATCACGTAATAAACAGTCGTTAAAAGTAAACAAGTAGTACGTCGAAAAAAAAAGTTAATAGGAATATGAACTCACATTCTCTATTCAAGAATAAAAAATAAAAAATATTTAAGAATCACATTAACATAAGAAAAAAACCATTAGTTTATAATTTAGTGCATGCTAGTATTTTCATCTAACTGAGCCTTTCCAATTCGCATTATTACATTGATGCTTATGGTCTCCCAACTTCTTACTATTAGAAATTACGACTCCCTAACTTATTTTCATCTATTAACGTATGAATTATTAAATAAAACATAATAAAAGTATAATATTATTAAATGCGGTTGGGTGCGGTTTTTTGGGGTTTTAAAAATACAAAACCAAACCCGATTGCAAAATATGCGTTTTTTTTTTTTAAAATCCAAACCAACCCATCAAGTCGTCAACCCGATACTTGCGGTCTGGTTTGAGTTGGGTCCATTGGGTGGGGCGGTCCGACGGGTTAAATGCTCACCCCTATTAATACACATGGCCAAGATGAACGACAAAGAGCAGTAAACCTTTAATGCCTTTCAATAGGAGAAATCGCACATGCACGGTTCTACTCTACGAAAAGAAAAAGAAAATCCACATTTTTCATGGTTATTTGTGGATGACATCAGCACAAAATAGAAAGATGTAATGTGATACATTTTATTTATTTTTCTAATTTTTTTTCTCCTCAAAGATTCATATACATAATAATGATATTTACCAGGGCTAAAGAGCTCAAAATATCCCTCTGCTAATATTTGATCATACCATCCAGCAGAGAGACGACAGCTTCCATCAAAGACAAAAACGAACAATTAAAACCCGAACAAAGACAAAAGAAAACTAAGATTAGATGCCTAAAACAAAATTACACTAAGAAGAATCCACTATCCACAGAAAATAGGAAATATATATATATATATATATATTATATATATAGGTACATGTATATTATGCATCATTATGATTAATTGAATAATTAATCATGCGAACAAAGGAGCATAAAAACGCATCTCCTGATTATGTAAAACCTCCCTCCCCCTTTGCTCTCTGAGAAACCTACCAAGCTTTCTGCTGGTTGATACTTTCTTCTTCGACGATGCGCTGGCAGATTCATTATTACCACTTATTCGTTCAATCTCCATCTTCATAGAGAACTAACTATCCAAGGGCGTATGTATGTGTGTGTGTGTGTTTCTTGAGTTGGGAATTGTAAGGATTTTTTTTTTTATTTTTTATAATGGTGTCAAGCAAGAAAAAGAATGGTCAGCTACAGCAAGCAGTGTTCATTTCAAAGCATCACGTCCCGAGATGAGTTGGTCGGCCCTTAAGGATAAAAAGCTCTCATGTGCCCAACAAAGTAATTTCAGTTGCCTTTTCGTATGATATATATTCTGTGCATTCAATTGCTGAATTGCATTGCATTCTCAACGATTAATTATTTATTCAATAATATAAAATAATACTCTATATAAGGATTTCAAATGCCTTGCATTGTGTTCTTCGCATAGTACGAATAGCAGAAGACATAAGCATGCTTGTGATAAACCCTTCCGTTGTAATTATACGAGAAACGACTAAAATATTCAATTCAGTATTTCATATAATTCGAGAGCCTCAATGGGGGGGTTGCATGAGGCGCAGGAAGCCAATGAATTAATCGCCAAGAACCTTGCGCTTTTTGGTGGTGTTCATGTAAGGTCTAAAGACCCACTCTGTTTGAGCTTCGTCTTGATCCATTGTTCCCAGTTTTATCTGTGCGAACATAAAACAAAATTAACAACGTCGGTCAATAAACAATGGCTTTGTTATTTTAAAGACACCTAAAGTAAGGACTGACAACTTTAGGACAACCAAATTGAAGGCTTGAAACCTAGCTTCACCCAGGAACTAACACAAAACACATGAGCCAAACGTTACAATTAATTTATGGAAAATTCTGTGACGTTGGGAAAAATTTCAGTCGAAATCAAAACCTCTAACGGATTGAAAATTGAGGACAATTAACCTAGAAACCTAATTTAATTCCGTAATTATCACACATGAGGTGCATGCGACAAAATTCGGTCCAAATTAGCATGTCTGACGACACTTATAATTCTCTCCAAATTTAGTTGTTGAGTATGACTCAAGTGTATTAATTCCGGACTGAAATTAGGTTTCAAGCGTTAGGTTCTCAAATTGCTTCGATCTGGGAACTTGTTGTCCTAAAATTGGCACTCCTTAATTTCGGTGTCCTTAAAATGCACTATTCAGCACTAAAAAAAATATACAAGCCAATGAATGATCGATGGGTAAATCTCATTCAGCATTACCTGGTAGAGACGCAATTCAAATCTAGGTCCAATCTCTTTCAATTCGATCGATTTGGGCCCTCCGCGTTTCTCATAGATATGATGCCTGGATCGTATAACCCAAAAACCATTAATCAATACATCGTATTACAAATTGATCAGCGAAGAACCAACCGAGAAGTTCAGCAAAGAAGAACAGAGTACGAAACCTGAATGAAATATAATCTGATCGATTTGCAAAAGTGATGATCCGCTTCGTATCCGGTTTTGGCACTGGAAATAAATGCTTCAAAATATTGGCTGTCCTCTGACCAAGCTGTGAGAAGTAACAGATAATGATTACCACAGAAATTTCAGAAACAGATGCATATGTGAAACATCATCATAACCTCTACAGAAAAGCTTTAATTTCGCCAGTCGTTATGGCTAAGCCTGTAAGTATAACATCGTTAGCTTTTCAGGACATAGATCAAAAGCTACAATTTACAACCTTATAGGTAAAGTTTTCAAGAATCAAGTGAGGGTAGGCTTCGGGCATGCTTCCAATAGCTTTCTTGTCCTTGATGTCGTGCCTTGTAACCTTAACATTACCTCATGAGATGTGAGAAAAGAAAACTACCTCAGGATAAAAAAAACTGAGATATGCACACCATGTTAAGTTCACTAACCACATTGTGTAATCCAAAGTATGCAGTGGGACCAAAAGGCAAATGACTAATAACTATCCCATCTGGCACACCTCGATGCTCATGAACTAAGATGACATCAGTAAAATCGTGTGCCCTGCAGGTTTCGATTATTTCAGATATCACCTGCATACAATGTAAAATAGAATAATTAGCATTTAAATTCTATGAAGAAGGCATAGAGATTCATAAAATAAACATTCAAGTAGGAAAGCATGACATAGTATGCAACAACCTGACCACCTCTGTTCATTCGTTCTGCATTTGGAAACACAAACTTCAATTCCTACAATAAAGTATACAAAGGAGTGGGATACGAGACAAGGAAATGAAATTCAGAGCAATGGAATGGTAATAATTTTACAGTCTATTTCAGAAAGGTTCAAACTTGGACACAACCTTTACAAACTGAGTAAGGGGAGCACTCGGGTTTCGGGATGTAGTGAGCAATATTTTTGGATCTCTTTCAGCTGCGTTCGCATATTCATCATCGATTGTAGAATGGGGAACTGTATTGAGCAAAGAGAAAAAGAAAACCGAACATCATTCGAACAGACATACATAAATTTTCCGCTCTGAGCTAAGCCCTGAGTAGAAAACTAACAAATCCGCAACAAAAGAAATTACAAAAACTCAATGTTACGTAGCTCACCGGTTGTGTGTTCATCGTCGAGATCAATCTCCCGGCGAAGCTCTGCTTCCTCATTCCTGAGCTCAGTGGGAATGGGTCTTCCCTCTGAAAACACACAATAAGCAGCAAAATCAAACTAATTGGAAACCCAAAATCCCGAGCTGTTTCAACGAAAAATCGTAACACGAAAAACAGAGAATAAAAAGAGTACACTGACCTTCTAAGGCTTCCTTGATCTTGCGCTTCTTTTCGTAAAGCAATCTCTCTTTGCCTTCCAAGTTCTTCCTGAACAGATATTCTTTTCGAAGCCTCACGTTTCTTCGCAACATTTTTTCTTTTCCCCTCTTCGGCTAACTCTAAACCCTAGAATATAAATACAGCCCACTATATTCATATAAATGATATTTAATTATTAACATAACTATTTATTCCCATATACGTGAAGCGCCCATGGCCTAATGGATAAGGCGCTTGACTTCTAATCAAGCGATTGTGGGTTCGAGTCCCACTGGGCGTGTGCGTGTGCTACATTTTTTTTTTATATAATTTGGGCCTTAACTACTGTGAGGAGCCCATGGCCCTCTCTCTCTCTCTCACACACACAGTTAGGGATTCCTTTGGCTCAAAAAAAACATCGGTCGGTAACATTTCTCATCTGATTTTCTTTTTTTTTTTTGGGGACAAAGTCTACGGATTTACTAAAGAATGGTATGAATTCCAGACTACTCAACCTGATGAAACTTGAAAGTGGTCCATCTCCATACTAGATAGCTTCAAATCAATTGTTTAATCTTATTTTCAAGTCTTCCATAGGAAATGAAAGCAAAAGATATCAATTGCTATTTATATATTTATGTATCAGAATTCAGATTATAGTGCTTTTCCACGAAACTTCCATTATTATCTTAACAATCACGTGCTTTTTCCATTTTTATAATTTTTCTTTTGTTTTCTAAAAGTAATAACAATACGTACAATGACTTGATGTAATCTTATAGCTCATCTTTCCGTTTTAAATATAATTATTCGAAAATACGATAGGATAATATTTCCAACACTAGCTGGGCCGGCAGGTGAAGTACCACTTGAACTAAACCCTTTTTTTACAAAATAATAAAAAATATCAAAAACAAATTCCTAATACCATCTTCTATATGACTTATACCAACAATATTTACCAAAAATATCCATTATTTAATATAACTCTACAGTGTAATTATAAGAAATTCAATATATAACAATAATCAATACTCTAGATTAATTATATTATAATTGGCACTGATTTTAATTTTATTGATTGAAAATGAATATATATATACGGAAATTTACACTTAAATACCTCTTCGTATAAAAATTGTCAATTCAGTCTCTTGTCAGAATTTTTTTACGTATAGGTACCTAGTAGAATAAAGTTTTTACACATAAATACCCGTTTGTGCCACATGTACATCATATAAGTAATTTAGGTACCATATAGAAACATATTATTGTACATAATACCGAGAGAAAATGTATATCATATAATAAATTTAGTAACATAAAGAGACGTATATATATACCGTATAAATGCGTGACGTGGTATGTAATATACATATAAAAAGGTAATATATATATATATATATATATATATATATATATATATAAAGGTACGTCAAAGATAATAAAATGGTATACACAGCCAATTGGGGACCTAAAGAGTACTAAATTATAATTTTTTTATACAAAAAGGTATTTAAGTGTAGATTACACTATATATAAACAAATAACGTGTTTTTAATTTATTATAATTGATTAAAGTATTAAGATTTTTTAAAATCTACGATAAAAATAAAGATTCTAAAGTTTTTTTTCTATTTTTTTTACACAGTTGCTCACAATATAATCTTTGTTGCAACTATTAATGAAAAATTATAAAATTTCATTTTATTATGAAATAATAATATATGTATTATGAAATAATAATATGTGGATGTTTTTAATGTTGTAAAAGTTAGTTGCTTGTTGATATGAGATAAGATAAGATGTATTTAATGTTGTAAATATTGGATGGAATAGTAGAAATTTTTCTACTATAAATAGACCGATGTATTAGTATTGAATCATATCTAAAACATCAATAATATTATCTCTCTACAATTCCAATGTTTATATTTTTGTTCTTGTCCAATTATAATAGTTTTATAACACGTTATCAGCACGAGCGCTCTCCGGTAACGATCAATCCCCGGACAAGATCTTATACATCTATAATCGATGTATGATAATTTTATTTTGTGTACGGTGAGTTTATTTATAATACTAGTACACTTATGTTACGAACAATTTAAAATTATATAAATGCAACATATAGACAACTAAACGCCTTAGCCCGAGTGGTTTCGCGGAATATCGTCACTACAAGTGATGTGAGGTCCATATTTCGAATCCCAGTGGTGGCGCGTGGAATTTTATTTTTGACGAGATTTTGAAAAGAGTGATTTAAATAATATTATTTATTTTGTTGATATCTCAAGTATATATCAAATATATTTTGAATTAATTTTGGACTATAAGGATGGACAAATTTTATTACTAATGGGAAAAATTAAATTTATTTTATTAAGAAGAAGTACATATATTTTATCCATCTCTGACTATTATGATTTTCTTATTATAGAATCATGTCGTTTTATTTACAGTGATGCCTATCGGGTGATGGATAATATTTTTACAGTTGTTCTAAAATATAGTTATGAATTGTAATATTTTTCATTATTATGATTACCGAAATATATTTTATATTTTGAAGGATATTGCTATATACAATGATTGCTCTCATGATTCTTACTCTAATCATGGCAATAATTATCTATATATGGATTATGTTTTTACCAAAATTTTACGAAAGTGATTAATTACGATATTTTTTTAATGTTATAATATATGTTTCTTATGAAATATATTTTGTGATAGAAAGATGTCGCTCTACCTGATGATTGATCTCTTGACTACTATTATTTTTACGATGACACTTATCGGGATGTGGACTTTATTTTTCGTAAGGTATTTTACAAAAGAAGATTAATTGTAATTTTTCTTTAAAGTATTTTTTTTACGATAAACTTGTATTGATATTTATATCGGAAATATTAAGTTACTGACATCATATATTTGTTTTTATACTTTGATTTGAGTATTAAAACGTGTTTTGTATTTTATGATAGTATGACTAATTTGCAAAACCTCGAGTTTGTTGCCCTTGACATCTCATGAAAGAATTATTTATTGAGCACTAGCTGCATAAATTCATCTAAAAGCAAAAGGTTTGGGTGACACTATTGTCGACCCAAAAACCACAACGGGTGCAGGTGACACCACTGATACTGTAAAAACCACAAGCGCTCAGGATAAGACAAGAGCTTTGAGTTCTTCGCCATCACATTCATGCGGATCTGAGGGATGAATACTTAAATGAACAAGATCCCGCTGAATTGTGGAAAAATCTGAAATATCGATTTGACCACTTGACAATTGTTATCCTCCAAAAGGCAAGGTATGAATGGATGCATTTAAGATTAAAGGATTTTAAATCCGTAACTGAATATAACTCGTTGTTCATAAGGTGACTGCCACACTGAAATTGTGTGGAGAAACATCCACCGAAGACAGTATGCTGGAGAAAATATTCAACACTTTTCATCCATCAAATATATTGCAACAATAATATAGGGAGAGAAGATTTAAAAAGCATTCAGAGTTAATCTCTTGTTTATTGTTGGCTGAACAAAACAATGAATTGATGATGAAAAACGACGAATCCCGACCGACTGGTTCTACTGCAATCGCTGAAGCGAATGCAGTCAAATATAATAATGGTAATAGTCGAAGCAATGATAGTGGACGTGGTCATGGTGGACATCGCGATCGTGAACGTGGCCGTGGTCAAGGTCGTGGTCAAGGCCGTGGACGTGGCCGAGGAAATTACGGTGATTGGTGGTTATCATAACAACCGTGACGGTCATCAGAATTTTCCTCAAAAGTGGAAAAATTATGAAAATAATAATGAGAAGAGGCACATTGAACAAAAGAACAACGATGAGCAATGCTATCGTTCCGGTGGTTCGGGCCATTGGTCACGTAACTGTCGTACGCCCAAATATTTGGTTGAATTATATCAAAAAAATAAGGGCAAAGAAAAGAGACTTGAAACGGATTTTTTTTAAAGTGAATTGGCCTCTGCTTTTGGGACAAAAGATGAAAATACACATTTCGAAACTGCAAATTTCTAGTTCTTCCTTAAGAAAACTGATCTAGTATGTATTATTATCGTGTGCTTTATTATTGTGTGTATTGTATGCTATATTATTGTGTGATTTATTATGTATCATTTGGTGCGTTTTATTAAGTTATATGTTTTCTTGTGTTATATTTGTTTATTTTAATAATGATTATTATGTGTTTGTTTATAAAGGAATTTCTCTGATGGAAACGAACATGTGCAATGGAGAATTATGTCTTGCAGACTGTGCAACGACTCATACGATTCTGAAGAAGAAGAAATATTTTGGTTATCTTGAAATGAAATAAACAAGTATTATTATAATATCGAGTAACACACATATAATTGAAGGCTCCGGAAGAGACAACATTTGACTACCCAGGGAAACAAGGCTGATAATTGAAAATGACTTATATTCTCCTAAGTCTCAAAGAAATTTATTGAGCTTTAAAGCTATTCGACATAATCGATATCATGTTGAGACTGCAGAAAAAGCAGATGTTGAATATTTGCACATTACAAATGGAGTTTCTAATGATAAAAGAATTGTGAAAACATTACATTCATTTTACTCTGTGTTGTATTACACATATCTTAGAACAATCGAATCGTATGTTACCGTAAACCAGAATTTTACTAATGACAGTACATTTAATGTTTGGCATGACCGGTGGGCAATCCCGGTGCAATTATGATGCGAAAAATAATTGAGAACTCACGTGAGCATTTAATGAAGAACCAGATGATTCTTCAAAGTAATGAATTATCATGTGTTGCTTGCTCTAAAGGGAAGTTAATTATTCGACCAATCATCAGCAAAAATAAAGAATGAATCCATAACGTTTTTGGAGCGTATACATGGTGATATTTGCAGACCGATACATCCATCATGTGGACCATTTAGGTATTTCATGGTATTAATTGATGCATCGACTAGATGGTCTCATGTATATTTGTTATCAACACGCAACATGACGTTTGCGAGATTGCTTGCACAATTGATCCGATTAAGAGAATATTTTCCAGATTATCCGATAAAGAGAATATACCTTGATAATGCTGCTGAATTTACTTCTAATGCATTTAATGATTATTGTATGTCTATCGGAATTGATGTTGAGCATCCCGTGCCACATGTTCATACGCAAAACGGTCTTGCAAAATCGTTGATTAAGCGCTTGCAATTAATTGCAAGACCATTATTGATGAACTCAAATCGTCCCTCGTCTTGTTGGGGACATGCTATATTGCATGCAACAACACTAATCCACAACAGGCCAACAAGTTATAATGATGTCTCATCGTTACAAGTGGTTCATGGTCATGAATCAAATATTCCCATCTAAGAATTTTTGGATATGCAGTATATGTTCCAATTGCTCAACCACAACGAACAAATATGGGACCTCAAAGGGGGTTCGGAATATATGTCGGATATGAATCTCCATCTATAATAAAGTATTTGGAACCTCTATCTGGAGATTTATTTACGGTCAGATTTGCCGACTGTCATTTTGATGAATTGAATTTTCCGACATTAGGGGAGAAAAGAACTAGCTGGAGAGAAATGTTAGTTGAAATGAATTATCGTTAAATCATTATGATCCTCGAACTAAAGAATGTGAACTAGAGGTTTAAAAGATAATTCATTTACAGAGTTTAGCTAATCAACTCTCCGGAAAAGAAAAGGAGCAAACAATAATAAGAATGGTCAAACCGAAAATTTATCGACTAGAGAAGAGTCGATGAGCATAAAAGATAATGAGAATAAAACGCATGTACCTGAACGTTCAGAAAATAATGATAATAAAGAGATCTCGATAAACTATGCCCGAAATGGAATTAGATGGAACCGAGACGAAGTCAACGTTGACGATGAATTCTCATTTAACGTAGCGCTACATGAAATGAATGAGATTAATGAGAATGATGATCATGAACCAAAGTCTGTACAAGAATGCAGACAAATAAATGATTGATCAAAATAGAAAGATGCAATCGAGGCCGAATTGAAATCACTTGAGAAGAAAAGTTTCGGACATGTAATCCGTATACCAGAAAATGTAAAGCCGGTTGGATATAAATTGGTTTTCATTAGAAAGATGAATGAAAACGACAAAATTATAAGATACAAATCACGACTTGTTGCGCAAGGTTTTTCGCAACGACCAAGTATTGATTATGAGGAGACGTATTCTCCTGTGGCGGATGCAACTACTTTTCGTTATATAGTAAGTCTGGCAGTACAAGAAGGTTTCGATATGCGTCTTATGGATGTTGTCACTTCTTATTTATATGGAACACTTGACAGTGATATATATATATATATATATATATAGATATATATATATATACGAAGCTTCCCGAGGGATTTCACTTGCCTATCAGGGCCCAGAAACGAGTACTCAATTAAGTTGAATAAATCGCTTTATGGATTAAAGCAATCTGGGCGAATGTGATATAATCGCCTAAGTGAATTTTTTGTGAAAGAAGGGTATCGGAATGATCAAACTTGTCCCTGCATATTTCTGAAAAGATGTATAATGCGTGTCATTATAGCAGTCTATGCTGATAATATCAATATAACTAGAACTCCTGAAGAGTTGACCAAAGCTGTTGATTGTTTGAAAAGAGAGTTTGAAATGAAAGATCTCGGAAAAACAAAATTTTGTCTTGGACTACAAATTGAATATTTGTACATCAAGAGACTTATACGAAAAAGGTATTGAAAAGATTTTACATGGATGAATCTCATCCACTGGATACTCCAATGATTGTTAGATCTTTAGACGTAAATAAAGATCACTTCAGACCACGCGAAAATGATGAAGAGCTACTTGATCATGAAGTACCATATCTTAGTGCTATTGGAGCACTAATGTATCATACGAGTCATACGCGACCTGATATAACGTTCGTTGTAAACTTATTGACAAGATATAGTTCTTCGCCGACTCCTAGACATTGGAATGGAGTTAAACGGATTTTTCGATACCTTAAAGGAACAACTGATATGAGATTGTTCTATTCTAATGAGTCGAAAGCAAATTTAATTGGGTATGCAGATGTTGTATATTTATCTGACCCACATAATGCTCGATCGCAAATAGATTATTTATTTACTTATGGTGGAACCGATATTTCATGGTGGTCAGTGAAACAAACTTTAACAGCTACTTCATCTAACCATGCGAAAATTCTCGCTATCCATGAAGCTAGCCGAGAATGTATTTGGTTGCGATCGATAATTGAGCATATCCAACAGACTTGTGGGTTGCTTTTTCAGAAATTACTTTCCACGATCTTATATGAAGATAATGCTGCATGCATTGCCCAATTAAAGGAATGATATTAAAGGGGATAGAACAAAGCATATTTCACCGAAATTTTTTTTCACCCATGATTTGGAGAAAAATGGTGATATTGATGTACAACAAGTGCGATCAAGTGAAAATATTGCAGATTTATTTACGAAAGTACTTCCCCCAATTATTTTCAGGAAATTGGTATAGTTCATTGGAGTTCGAAGACTCCAGGATTTATAATGATGTTATCATCAGGGAATACGCGTTGCACTCTTTTTCACTTCAATGAGGTTTTTCCCATGTGGTTTTCCGAGTAAGGTTTTTAATGAGGTAACAAATGAAAGCGTATCAAAAGAAATTATGAACTCTTTTTCCTTCACTAGGTTTTTATCCAAATGGGTTTTTCCTAGTAAGGTTTTAACGAGACAAATTCTTTGAAAAACATCCAAATGGGAGTATTATGAAATTATTATGAAATAATAATATGTGGATGTTTTTAATGTTGTAAAAGTTAATTGATTATTGATGAGATGAGATGAGATAAGATGAGATGTATTTAATGTTGTAAATGTTAGATGAAATAGTAGAAAATTTTCTATTATAAATAGACCGATGTATTTTTATTGAATTATATCGAAAACATCAATAATATTATCTCTCTATAATTCCAATATTTATATTTTTGTTTTTGTCTAATTATAATAGTTTTATAATGCATTTCCAATTATATTATATCAATTTGACTTAACCATGTCCAAAAATTAAGCAAAACTGCCGACTAAGAAATCTTAAAACCATCCAAATTATTTACAATTGTTTTTCAATTCGTCGATCTTATCCGAAATCAAAAGTAAAACGGGCACAAAGAACAATCAGACTAAAGTCGTAATAACATCACCAATAGTCAACGGTGGGATCCTCGGGCTCGGGCTTCTTGTTGAGGTCAATCACATCCCCAAACCACCGTGGCTCACGACCCCCACCCGCCGCCTCCGAGCCCGCCTGCAGCAGCGCGTCGACCCTAGCGCCGACCTCCGACGCCAGCTTCCTTATGGAAGCCGCCGAGAGTCCGTCCTTAGACGCCGACCCTCCTCCAATCGACGCCACCACCTCGTCGGGGAAGTTGAGCTTCGCCGTCGGACCACGCAGGCAGTACACGGCCGTGTCGTAGGCACGCGCCGCCGCCACCGGGGTCGCGTAGGAACCCAGCCAGATCCTCGTCCTCTTGTTGGGCTCCCGTATCTCGGCCACCCACTTCCCCCACTTGCGCATCCTTATGCCCTTGTATGGCGGCTTCTCCGCCGTCTTCCGCCTGCTCAAAACTCCACACGCGCCGCCTCCAGCAGACTCCATTATTCGTGTAAAAAGTACGCCTATTTTGTGCCTCAAATAAGAAACTGTTTTTTTCCCTTTACGTTATTGTAATAACGAGTACTACAGGGAGTTCAGAGAGTGGAGAGACATGCCAAGATCTTGGCTGTCATAGCTTTTGTTTCAAGTGGGCTTTATAAAAACCCACCGACACAACATTGTGCGTGACTAATTATGTGTTTGCTTGTGACCTTGTAACCTAGTATTTATATAACTCCCTACTTAACGAATTTGTCATTCTAAAATCAAATAGACTTTTCTTATTTATATATTGAGCTGGTAAAATTAGTTGTAGGATAAAGAATCTCAATAATCCCTTTCAAGTTGTCACGAATCAAAGTCTACATGTGGACATGTCAATCGGTGGTTGTGAATTAAAAAAGTGTGATAATACGCAAATCGAACCTTTCTGATATCATGTTAAATTGAATGTTATATTCTAAAGTTAATTAGTGATATAAATAGAGGTTAAATATTGATTTTGGTAAAATAAGTTTTCTGATATGAACAAATAATCTCATCATTTTTTAATGATATTTTTACTTACTTTTGCATATTGATAGTCCCTCATCTGTTTTATTCATGACTCTTACCTTTTCTTAATAATTAATTAAGCAATTTGTCAAAAGCTTTTAAAATAAATTCTAATTAATTATTTTTTATATGCGTATATAGGTCGGTGGTCGGTGGTCGGTGGGTGGATTGGTGTCTTAATGACTTGACTTTCACTTTTCCGACCCCACTAATGATTCCAACCAACCACAGTTAACTAACCGATCGACTCAATTGACATATATGCCCCTTCGATTTTATTACACGTTACCAAAGATTTTTTCAGTTGTGTGTGACATAATAAAAGCTCGTGACACGAATCTTCATGTGTCGTTCCTACAACATTCATCTGACAAGACAATTATTTAGAATATTTATTTTATATATAGATTAATACTTCCTCTGACGCTGATTAATTGTCCTTTACATTAAAATGAGTAATCACTCAAAATAAATCTTGTTTTGGAGTTTTATATAATGATGAATGAATTGGTTTCTAAAGACAATAATTAGGACACTAAGAATTGTGGTAACAGTAAGTGCAAACTCTGTTAATTCTCCTGGAACTTGGTTATTATATATTGCTTAAGGCCGTGAGTCAATAATGGGTTAAGGCCCAAACTTTTAGTGGGCTTTGTCTTTTGCAAAATATCTTATTCATGACAAATTAACATATTAAATTAAAATATGGAAAAATTATAAGATTAGGTCACTAACTATACATGTTTTCGATTTTGGGTCACTATATTTGATAATTACAAAAGTAGGTCATTAACTTTGTATGTCAAAACAATTTTGGGTCATGTTTTCAATTTGAGTCACTAAGTATATATTTTTCGATTTTTGGGTCACTAAGTATATATATTTTTCAATTTCGGGTCACTGATTTGGTAAGTAACTTTGTAAACATAGTGATTATAAAATGAAACATGTATACTTAGTGACCAAAATCGAAAAAATATATACTTAGTGACCTAAAATTGAAAATATGACACAAAATTATTTTGACATACAAAGTTAGTGATCTACTTTTGCAACTATCAAACATAGTGATCCAAGAATAAAAATTTGTATACATGGTGACCTAATCTTATAATTTTTCTATTAAAATATTATACTTTACATAGAGAATAATACAATCTAGATTACGTGCGAAAAAAGATAATATAATAAGATAAACATATATTACTTATAGGCTTTGCAATGTGCTGTGGGCGGAGCGGGGCAAGGGCGGGGGGCTAATTCCCATAATGGATCCGTCCCCGTTAAGCAAATGCGGAGAAATTTCTCCCCCGTGAGGATTTATCAAGGCCTTTTCACCATGAACATATTCATTTTAGTGCTTAATACTTTTATTCTACTGCGATGGTTGAGGCGATGGATAACAGTGCAACAAAATTGTGGTGGGACTATCATGTGAATGGATGTGAATGAAGTGAATAAAAGTAAAGTAATATGTATGTGAAACTGTGACAGCCGTGTGAAAAGATGAGAAAATAGAGAGAAATTAAGAAAGATTAGGATTTCGAATGTGAATAATAGTAATTTAATAATTCCATATATTGGATCTATGTCCCCGCCCATCCCACCAAAGGCAATTCCCATCGTTGCCTATGAGGAATGAAAACATAATGCTGTTTCTAGTTCAATTATATATTTTTGACGTACTTGGAATACAAATCCAATTGCCAATATAATTAGGGCTGGCAAAATCCCGCGATGAACTATTTCCCAATACCCGATGTTATTGGGATAAGGAATCCCTGAAGATAAAGTGTGTTTCACGGAATCGTAGTATAGAAGTTAGTTGCAGAGAGAATTCTTAATCAGCTGTATTTACTTAATGAGAACGTGAACTGTACATCCTATTTATACTCTGTTTAACTAATCTAAAAGAAGAGAAAATTTATGACAGCTGTACAAACTAAGTTAAGTGAATTCTATAATACGGGAGTCTTCATCGCCTTGTATGCCTTCAACTGCGTTGTGCTCTTTATCCTCTGTATTCACTACACGCCCCCCACAAGGTGGTGCTTGGTGAAAATCCAACAAGCCCAACTTGGATAATAAAAACAGAAAAGCAGATGAGCTCAATGATTTCGTGAATACATCCGCAAGTTGAAGTCGAGATGAAATGTGCTGCAAACGAATGAAGCCAAGTTTGTATTGGTCCCGAACAAGATGACAATCAATTTCAATGTGTTTCGTGCGTTCGTGAAACACGGGATTCTCCGAAAGGTGGATTGCCGCCTTGTTATCACACCAAAGAGGAATGGGAAGATGAACCGAAATGGATAAATCTTTCAGCAAATAACTTATCCATTTCAGTTCACAAACTGTAGCAGCGAGGCTGCGATATTCTGCCTCGGCGGAGGAACGGGATACCGTATTTTGTTTCTTGGTCTTCCAACTGATCAACGAACGTCCAAGAAAAATACAGTATCCGGTTAAAGATCGGCGTGTGACACGACAAGCTGCCCAATCCGAATCACTATATGCCTCAAGATGGAAATCATTAACAACAGAGTAAAAGAGACCATGAGAGGAATGAGCTTTGAGATATCGCAACACGTGAAGCATAGCATTCCAATGAGCTTCTCGAGGCATGTTAGTGTATTGACTCAATTGTTGGACAGCATAAGTGAGATCAGGTCGAGTGAAACCAAGATATAAAAGTTGTCCAACCAAAGTTCGATAACGGGAGGAATCTTCGAGCAAGGGGCCACAAAGTTCTTCAGCAGGAAAGCTGTGATTTTGAGGTAATGGTGTGTGAGAAGGCCGAGCTCCTGTCATCCCAACTGTACCAAGAAGGTCCAAGATATATTTTCTTTGATTGAGATAGATACCTTGAGATGTGCGAATGATTTCAATGCCAAGAAAAAACCGCGCAGGTCCGAGATCTTTAATTGTGAAAGCAGAGTCAAGAAACTGTTTTACTCGGTTGATTGCAGCAATAGATGTTCCTGTGATAAGAACATCATCCACTTAGACAAGAAGAGCCAAAAAACTGGAGTCTTGCTTTAAAATAAAAAGACAATGATCATGCGGTGATTGATCAAAGCCATAAGATTGTAACTGAGATGTGAATTCGGCATTGCACTGCCGTGAGGCTTGTTTGAGCCCATACAAAGATTTTCGAAGTTTGCACACCTTGTTAGTGGAACCCGTGTGATAGCCAAGAGGTAACTTCATGTATACATCTTCATCCAGAGTGCCATGAAGGAATGCGTTATTGATATCGAGCTGTTCGAAAGGCCAATTATAGGCTGCAGCCATGGCAATAATAATGCGAACTGTCACAGCCTTAGCCACGGGGGCAAAGATATCAAAGTAGTCAATCCCTTTGGTTTGATTATACCCTTTAGCAACCAAGCGGGCTTTATAACGTTCCACTGAGCCATCGGATTTATGCTTGACTTTGAATATCCATTTACAGCCAATAGCTTTTTTACCTTTCGGGAGATCAACAACAGCCCAAGTGTCATTTTTTTCGAGGGCCTCTAATTCCGCGTTCATGGCTTGGACCCATTCTTGTGAATTTATAGCTTCCTCATAGGTACATGGCTCCTTCACTTTGTGCAGGTTAGCCAAAAAACACATATAGCTGGAAGATAAACTATGATTATGAATATAAGGAAAGGTTTGAGGAGTGTAGGGAGAAGAAGAAACCTGATTGCAGTAAGGAGGAATCAAAGAACCAGCATGTACATTACATGATACATAATCTTGCAGCCATGAAGGTGGTTTGCGGGGTCTGGTTCCCATATGAGGAATGAGAGCAGTAGGTTCTGATGTGGTAATATCTGGTTCAGGTAGTGAGGATTTGGAAGGTGAATTTATCACAGCTTGGTCAAGTAGTGGTGTGGGTGACGAAACGGTAGGATGATAGAATATTGGTGTATCATGATCAAAGATATCAAGTTGATCATCTGATGCGGGGCATGGCAGCACATCATCATATGTAGTTGAAGGTTCTGCAGTGAGATTGGCTTGAAAAGGAAAAATTGTTTCATGAAATATAACATCCCGGGATACAAATACCTCCCATGTATGAAGATCAAGAACTTTATAAGCCTTTTGTCCCGCGGGGTATCACAAGAATATACATTTCATTGCTCGAGGACTAAGTTTATCTTTATGTGGTAGAGTGTTTGTGGCAAAACATAGGCAGCCGAAAGTTTTTAAGTAGTTGAGGTCATATACACGATGATGAAGGATCTCGTAGGGACTTTTCCAGTGAAGTACGGACGTAGGTAAGCGGTTGATAAGGAAGGTGGCTGTAAGGAGAGCATCTCCCCAATATTTTTTTGGCATATGGGACTGAAACATGAGTGCCCGGGTTACTTGTAACAGGTGACGATGTTTTCTCTCTACAACGCCATTTTGCTGAGGCGTGTAGGGGCATGACTTTTGATGGATTATACCGGGGTTGTGGAAAATATTTTGGCATTGTGAACTTGTGAATTATGCCCCATTGTCACTCCGAATAGCCTTGACTGAGCATTCAAATTGGTTTTTTATTAGGTTCAGAAATTTTGTAAGTATAGTGGGTGTTTGGCCTTTGGTAGTCATGAGAAAAGTCCACACAGAGCGACTGTGATCGTCATAAAGTAGTGGCAACCACTAGCCGTGGGATACTTATAAGGTCCCCATATGTCAACATGTAACAACTCAAAGCAAGTAGAAGTGCGAGTAATGCTATTAGGAAATTTTAAACGGTGTTGTTTGGCTAGGGGGCATATGTCACATACTTCACTGGAATTATCATCAACAACCTTGAGATTCAAATGTTTCATTACCTCAATAGAAGGGTGTCCTAAACGGTTGTGCCACATTTGGTTTGACACATGACTGAGGACATTATTAACTAGGTGTGGATAGACAACAGAAGTAGAAAAGGGATTCGCAAGAACTGACTTGATTGTTTGTGGCTCAAAGGATGCTTGATCAAGAATGTACAGCTGATTCTTTATTCGTCCCACTGCAACCAATTGTTTAGTCAGTTGGTCCTGTAAAACACAACAGTTCGAAAGGAAGATAGTGTCAATTCTGCTGTGAACATCAAGTTTGTGAATAGAAATTTGAACTCAGGGACATGAAGGCATTGTAGTAGGCCAAAATTATCTGTAAATCGAACATCACCAATATGTTTGACAGTTTTAATACTGCCATCTGGCAGGAATATCGGGGTAAATTTTTTTGTGGTTTTAGGATTTATCATGGGAGAAAGGTCATAGCACATATGGTTTGTGGCGCCGCTGTCCAAGATCCAGGACCATGCACCTATAGATTCAGCAGAATTCAAAGCATGATCTGAGCTCATACCTGCATACTCCTTCAGGTATGCAAAGTTAACATGAGTTGTATCAATTTGTTGTGTTTCTTGTTTTCCTTTTAGGATTCGCCCGACTTCTGTCTGCAGTAAATTCAAATTAGACATAATAAGCTGTAAATCTGTGAGCTCATTACCAGAGGTATCAGGTTTGTGTTCTGCAACATTCATCACATATCCTTTTCCAGAATTTGAGCTTTGTTTCAGTGGAAGTTTGCTGGCCTTCTCTTTGTACTCGTTCCACCACTCCGGCAAACCATGTATTTTGAAACACATTACCTTATTATGACCATTCCTTCTACAGAAATCACACCACAACTTTCTTTTTTCTTCTTTGGTCATGAATGGTGTAGGAGCCCGTTTTTCACTGCCTCTTTTTTGAGCTAAAAAAACACTGCTTCCACTGATATCCTGCATGGATAAGCTCACCTTTCTTTGATTCTCCACATTCATCACCATTGAATATGCCTTGTTTTCATCTGGTAACGGTTCCATAATTAAGATATGATTCTTCACACTTTCATAATGCTCATTCAGTCCTAGCAGGAATTGCATCAGTCGATTTCTTCTATCCTTAAGCTCGAAACATGATTTGGCAGTACAAGTACATTGAACAGGTGGATCAATGTATCCAATTTCATCCCAGCATCTCTTTAATTTTGAAAAATACATGTCCAGAGGTAAGTTCTCTTGTGTGATGGATGTTATTTCCTTTTGTAAATTGAAGATTTGTGGGCCGTTTGATGTTCCATATCTAACTTGCAGAGCTTCCCATAGCATCTTAGCATTAGACGAAAAAGCATATCCTGATGCTATCTCCTTCGTCATCGAGTTCAGGAGCCAAGAGACTACCATGAAGTTTACTTGTTTCCAAGCATCGCGACTTGCGTCGTTCACAGCAGGCTCCTTAATTCGCCCATCGACAACTCCTAATTTCTTCTTAGCTCCTAACGCTACTTTCATCGCATGACTCCAAACAGGATAATTGTTACTAGTCAACAAATTCGTCACTAAAATCATACCAGGTGAATCCGATCCATGAAGGTAGAGGTTGTTCTCCTCTGTTCTTCGTTGTTCCCTCGGATTGCCTATTCCATTCGATGATGAATCTTCAGTAGTCTCCATCGCAGCAGCAATTAGATTAATTTGCAGCAGATTAATCGAGAATCAAGTAAAATAGCTCTGATACCATGAAGATAAAGTGTGTTTCACGGAATCGTAGTATAAAAGTTAGTTGCAGAGAGAATTCTTAATTAGATATATTTACTTAATGAGAACGTGAACTGTATATCCTATTTATACTCTGTTTAACTAATCTAAAAGAAGAGAAAATTTATGACAGCTGTACAAACTAAGTTAAGTGAATTCTATAATACGAGAGTCTTCATCGCCTTGTATGCCTTCAACTGCGTTGTGCTCTTTATCCCCTGTATTCACTACAATCCCCGGTCAAAACGGGGATTAGGAATTGACGGTGACTCCCCGTTGGTGAAAATGTGGGGATGGGACGAGGATGAGATTCATGTTCCCTACCCATCCCCGACCCCGTTTGAGTTAAACAGTGATTCCCCATTCGCTGATAATTATTAATAAATAATATATATATATATATATATATATAGCCATTGATCAATATTTCTCTTTTATTTTCTTCAAGATATAATATAGTTTTAAATTTTCAGATCGAAAAGAAATCATAATCAGTACTAAATTAAACTTAACACAACACACGCATACCTATTGTCGTAGTTTCTTTTATCGTGAATGTTTCGTTATTTTCATTGTTGACTTTGTTGAGTTTACTTTATTTTTTTGCTGTAAAACAAATCAAGTTGTTCGATATATATGATATGGGGAACCCGAATCCCCCATGGTGATCCCGTTCCCCGAACGGTGATTCTCCGTCCCCGAACCAAGTCTTTATAAGTGGTGAATAAGCGGGGATGGTATGTGAAATGTTGATTTGATATAGGGATGATATGTTCAATACCAGCCCCGAACCCACCCATTGCCACCCCTAAATATAATACGTTCCATTTGCTTAGCTACACAATTATTTAATGGTGTGACTCAATCAATGAAAGAATATCACATGTAAGGGCCAAATATCCCACATTGATTACGACAAGAAAAAATAATCGGTATATAAGCTTGATGAGTAACTCCTGTGACGATTGAAGAATTTGTAGAAAATGATATTTTATTTGCTTACACTTTTACACTGTGCGTACAATCATATATATACAAACTTTGTTGGCTAACTAACTAAAAACAAATATAAAACTGAAAGCATAAATAATCCTAGTTCTCAAGTGGACTAGGTGTAATCTTCGGCCCTTGAGTCAGCTGCCACATTGGCATGTTCTTCCAGCTCAGCATCATTACGAGTCATAGTCACTACAACTCCTACTATCACCAATTGATTATAGAAATGAACTACATCAATCTTATATAGTCACACCTCGTGAGGCCCATGTGCGCGGGCCGGATGACGAAAAATTTAAGAGCAACAATAACATTTCCTTACAAAGTTACTAATATATGAAGTGAACATGAGATATGTAATGTGACGTTGCTTTCGGATAAGAAACAAAACAAAGCACGAAACTGAAGTCACTTAATCGAGAAAATAAGGAAAAGATAATAATAGTTAACGAAAGAAAATATATTTATTAATCATTCAAACACAACAAAACATAGTCTCATCGCCTGAACAAGCGCGCGCACATCATCACTTACACAACATAGCATTAGCTCTCATTAGGGCAGGTAAAATTCCCAAACAGCCCTTAGGAGCTCCTTAAAATGCTCATACAAAAGAAAAAAGGAAAACAAACGGGCTAATGGGTCAAAAAGTTAATGACCCATATGCCCACAACCCGATGCAATTAAACAATTATTTCATAGAATTAAAGGCAAATTAGGGGCATTTTGGTCCTCCTTCCTTGGTCTTCCAGTTATTGTAGCAAGGGCATACTCCTTTGTTGCCGTAAAAGCCAGGTGGAACGCAGAGGCACTTACTACAGCACTTGTTGCAGAAGAAGAGGCAAGGCTTCTTGTACTGCGTCTTCCCGCATCTCCTTGAACACTCCGAGGGGCATTCTGGTCAAATTACAATCATACAATTTCATATATTTATTCATTGAAGCATTGCATGTAGGCGTTTTTTTTTTTTGTATGGTAACACTTACGGTAGCTCTTCAAGCTGTTTTGGCCGTACTGGCGCTTGCCTGCCAGTGCCTGCAAGAACGAAAATAAATAAATAAATTAATATATAAATATATGAAGTTCAAAAAGCAATAGATTGTATGAACAATATATAAAGATCCTTTGTACCATTGATGATAGGCTTGAGATGGCGAGGAGTGCGAGGAATAAAAGAGCAGTGAGCTTAGCCATTGCCATCTCAAAGAAACCGAAAGACTAAGAGAAGAAGTAGCTGATTTTCCTTTTTATTTTTTGTTTGTTGCTTGTTGATATTGATGCATAGTCATTATATGGTCTATATATAGAGAAAAGGATTGGTCTTTGCGAGTATTTGTTAATGTATAGTTAATCATTGTTCAGCTTCATCCATGTTATGGGCATTAAATTGTTATCACGTTCGTCAAGGAATAATAAATTGTAACGGTTTAAATATTAACTTATTGTTGACGATATAGAAAATTTCCACTAATATTTTTTAAAAATGAACAAATAAACAGTTAAACAGAAACGTTACGGACCTGATCTGGTCAAGCTGAAATCTTGTACGGAGTAGTCGCTTGTAAAGTTGTAAGCATAGGGATTTGGACTGATTATCTTAAACCAACATGTCTAAGATATTTTGCGTTGTCGATAATTCGTAATATATTCAGCTGAGAAAACTACGGCGTAATCTACGCCTCCATATATATAATCTTATAATAGAAATCCTATACTTATTTAATTATTCTTTTATATAATTTAAAAAATAATTTTCATGAAATATTGAGATCGAAAGCCATGTGCACTTCCTATGACCATAGCACATGGCCTGAGAAGATACAAAATGTTCGTAAGGTTCGGTTGTAATAAATAACTGAGTATTTAATCTTTGGCACATGCCTTGCATGGCTCAATCATTTATGTTCGTATAACTTACTATTATTTAATAAACCCCAAATACTATCCGATCAAATTCACATGTCACTGATCGACGAGATTCGGAGAAGCAATAGTAGAGATTGCTGTTGCCCATATTAACGTTTTCAATCATACATGTAAATATTTGAAGAAGATAAAGAAGTGTATTCGTATTCAAGAAGATGAGGGAAAAAAAAAACAATCGTAATAGTTCATGTTCTTATCCCTAATTTAAACATAATCTATCTTATTTCACTTCAGACCCTGCTTTTATAGAATTATAGAAACCATCCTAATAATACATGTAAAATTACAAATTAGTCATCACTACATAATCACTCACTACTCCTAACACTCTCCCTCGAGTTTGGTGTTCAAATAAATCTAAGACACCAAACTTGGAAAGCAACTATTCAAACAGGTTCCTCCCCAAAGCTTTGGTCAATAAGTCGGCGGGATGATCTTGAGATGATATATATATATACACACACACGGTCTTTACTATATTTTCTAGTATCTTATCCCGTATAAAATGACAATCTACCTCGATATGTTTCGTCCTTTCGTGAAATACAAGATTTGCTGCGATTTGTAATGCTGATTTGCTGTATGAGAAGCTTGCCACCGGATCTCGATTTGCAAAACCAATATCTTTAAGCAGGTTAATGGGCCAAACCACTTCAGCTGTAACGGTAGCCATCGTCGTATACTCAGTCTCCGCGGAACTTCTCGAGACCGTGCTCCGTTTTTTTGTTTTCCAAGATATCAGAGACTCTCCCAAAAACGCCATGTACCCTGTCAGTGATCTCCTCGTATCCGGACACGACGCCCAATCTGCATCGCAAAAAGCTTTTAGATAGTGAGCTGTTAGAACTAAGCAAGATACCAAGTCCGGGTCTACCCTTCAAATACCTTAATACTCTAAACATGGCATCAAAATGTATCTTTTTGGGCTATGCATATACTGTGAAAACATCTGGACAATGTACGAAATACCTGGCCTTGTTAAACATAAGTAAATTAACTTACCAACCACTTTCTGAAACATTCATACATCTGCATGAATAATGATATTACCTGAATTTTTCTTTTCTTTTATTGAACTAGCAAGGACCTTTCCAACCCGATCCCTGCTAGAATATGCATCCTTGTTCTCAATTCTGATAGAATCTGTAAATTCAAAGTTCTGCTCGCTTGGTAAAGAAAGAGGTTTAGTACCCATCATTTCAGTCTCACCCAATAATTCTAATGTATACTTCCTTTGATTGTGTACTTCCCTTTTGTGATCGAGCAATTTCAATACCCTAGAAATATCTCAACTCACCTAAGTCTTTCATGTTAAAATACTTGTTCAAATATATTTTGGTCTCATTTATCATATACTCATCATTACATGTTAAAACCATGTCATCTACATAAACTAATAATATAACTAAGCTTCTCCCCCTTGATTTGACAAACAAAGAATAATCATTTTGATTGAACAAATCCAAAAACCCTCGTGGTTGTGGTAAACTTGACATTCCATTGCCTTGAAACTTGTTTTAATCCATATAGAGACTTTTCAAGCTTACACACTTAACATTATTACCTTGATTATATGGATACATCCCCAGAGGTAGGTTCATGTAAACTTCTTCAACATAAATCTCTCTGCAGGAATGTGTTAGTAACATCTATATGCCAAAGTGGTCATTTATTCATTGATGCAAGTGAGATAACCAAACGAATAGTAACATGCTTTGCAACCGGGGCAAATGTATCTACATAATATATGCCCTCTACTTGGTTATAACCCTTAGCTACTAAACGTGCCTTGTATCTTTCTATAGTACCATCTGCTCTATATTTGATTGAGTAAACCCACCTACATCCTATAGGAAAACCTTTGGGAAGATTAACTGTTTTTCAAGTTTTGTTTGCTTCAAGTGCTCCCATCTCAGTATTCATTGCTTTTCTCCAATAATCAACTTTCAATGCCTCTTGAAAACTGATGGGATCCAGCCTTGCGGCCACCGACGAAAAATAATAATAAAATAATATTATTAATATAATATTATAATATTATTTTATATATCTAATAAAATAATGAAAGGTCCGTATTGATTGGCGACGCGGCGAGATCCTGGACGTTGGATTTGGACGATCCAGATGAGCTGAAGACATCTATAAATAGGCTGCAGTTCTTCAGTTATTATCATCACAAATTCATTCGAGATTTACATTTGAGAGTGAAGTAGTCTGAGTGAATTGTGAGGTTATCAGTTCAGGTAGAAACTGATAGGGTTCCACATCCACAGAGAGGTGTGAGGTAAAATACGAGTGGTAAAAGTCGTGAGGTAGTAAAAATTATCTGTTGTAATTTTTACTATAGTGAAGATTTTGCCGACTCGGCCGTGGTTTTTCCCTCTTTGTTAACAGAGGGTTTTCCACGTAAAAATTCTGGTGTTCTTTATTACTTTGCAGTAATTTTATTTTTACCGCGATAGTTACTGTGCGGGTCCCACCAAAGTTACCTCGTGGGTCCCATTTTTCCCGACCGTTCTACCGAGCAAATTCGGGACTGATTTCCGCTGCGGGGCCCACTGACCACCGCGGGGCCCACCACCCTTCCCAACAAGTGGTATCAGAGCCTAGTTGGTATTCTGAGTATGCTCTGTGGTTGCAGCTGAGACTGATCTTCCACATCAGAAAAGATACTAAATAGGTTGCTGGTAGACTGACGGCCATGGAGAACGACGGAGGAATGATTAAGTTGACAGTAGCGAATTACTCCATATGGAAATCGAGGATGGAGGATTACCTTTATTGCAAAGACCTCCATGATCCTATCGACGGTGAAGGCAAGAAGCCCGAAGGTACGAAGGACGATGTATGGAAGAAGTTGCAAAGAAAGACGCTAGGTGCGATCCGCCAATGGGTGGACATTAGCCTCTACAACCATGTAAGAAACGAGACGGACCCCCTGATACTCTGGAAGAAACTCGAGGGTATGTACGAGGTGACGAATGCGCTGAGCAAGGTATTCATGATGCGGAAACTCATGAATATGAAGCTGAACGAGGGACGATCAGTTGCTGAACATTTGAATGACTTTGAAGGACTCGCAACTCAACTTACAAGTACTGGTCTAGTCATTGATGATGAGACACAAGCATGTCTACTACTGGGATCTCTACCTGAGAGTTGGGACACGTTGGTGGTATCGCTTACCAACTCAGCACCAAGCGGTAAAGTAACGATGGATATGGTGAAGAACAGGCTGTACAATGAAGAGCTGCGACGGAAGGACGCTGCCAATATCAGTACAGGAAATCAAGCCCTTGTCACGGAGAATAGGGGCCGGAGCAAGAGTAGAGGTCCGAAAGGATACGACAAGTCAAAAGCTAGATCCAAGTCCAGAGAGATGAGGAAGTGCTACCATTGTGGACGAATCGGCCACTTGCAAAAAATTGTAGGCTTCTCAACGGAAAACAGAAACAAGACGATGACAAGAACACGTCTGCGATCGCCGCCAACCATGATGGAGAGGTTACGCTGGTGAATGAAGCAGATTGTTGTCATGTTGCAGATACAAACACCGAGTGGGTAGTGGACTCTGGTGCCTCCTACCACTGTGTTCCAAGGCGTGAATACTTCTCCACTTATAAGCGGGAAACTTTGGCACTACCAAGATGGGTAACCAAAGTGTTTCTCAAATTGTGGGGATCGGTGATATCTGTATCCAGACGAACGTGGGCTGCACATTAAGGCTAAAGGATGTGCGACATATTCCAGATCTTCGTCTCAACTTGATTTCTGTGAAGGTGCTGGACAACGAAGGATTCTACAACGAGATGGGTGATAGCAACTGGAAACTTACCAAAGGATCATTGGTGGTAGCGAGAGGAAAGTTATGCTGCTCGCTGTACAAGACGCACACGACGATATGTGCTAACCAACTGAACGCAGTTGAAGATGATGCTTCTCCAAATTTGTGGCATAGACGGCTGGCGCACGTAGGCGAGAAGGGGTTGAATATCTTGGCTGGAAAGTCCCTCATACCGGTAGCCAAGGGGAAAGCGCTGAACCCCTGCGATCATTGTCTATTTGGGAAGCAACATAGAGTTTCATTCGCGAAGAATTCGACCCGACGAATGAAGAAGTTGGAGTTGGTACACTCTGACGTATGCGGACCCATGGAAGTCGAATCTCTGGGAGGCAGTAAATATTTTCTGACCTTCATTGATGATGCTTCTCGTAAGACCTGGGTATATTGTTGCGGACGAAGGACCAGGTGTTCTATTATTTTCAGAAGTTCCATGCGATGGTGGAAAGAGAGACGGGAATGCCGCTGAAGTGTCTACGCACAGATAATGGTGGTGAATATATCTCTCGGGAGTTCAGAGATTATTGCACCAAGCAGGGCATAAGGCATGAGAAGACAGTTCCTGGTACTCCTCAGCAAAATGGTGTCGCAGAGAGGATGAATCGAACCATTATGGAGAGAGTCCGATCGATGCTCAAAATGGGTAACCTATCTAAGTCATTTTGGAGTGAAGCTGTCAACACTGCAGTCTACATTATCAACCGACTACCTTCATCGGCGTTGGATTTCGATATTCCAGAGAAGGTATGGATCGGTAGAGACATCTCATATTCGCATTTGAGAGTGTTCGGCTGCAGGGCGTTCATGCATGTACCGAAGGAACAAAGATCGAAGCTCGATGATAAATCTAATCCTTGCATCTTTGTTGGGTACGGAAACGAGGAGTTCGGCTACAGACTTTGGGATCCAAAGAAGAAGAAGACTGTTCGGAGTCGCGACGTAGTATTCCATGAGCACGAGACCATGGGAGACTCAGAAGTGGATGTGTCGAAATCCACGGATGGCGGTGTTGATGATTATACACCAGCCAGCATTCCACACGACGATGCCATGGAGGAAGGAATGCAGCAATCAGAACCTGAACCGGTAGAGCCAGCCACCGGAGATGATGAGCCAGACGTAGATGAGCATACTGAAGGTATTGAGCAGGGGGAGCCTTCCGAAATAGTTGAACCTCAGCTGAGAAGGTCAACTAGGGAACGCCAACCATCTACGAGGTATCCGAGTTCTGATTATATTTTGATTACTGACGAGGGGGAGCCGGAGAGCTTCCAGGAGGTACAATCTTGCAGGGACAAAGATTGTTGGATAAAAGCCATGCAAGAGGAGATGGATTCTCTGAGGAAGAATGAGACGTACGAGTTAGTTCGATTGCCGAAAGGAAAGAAGACACTCAAGAACAAATGGGTGTACAAATTGAAGAAGGATGATGGCAAGCTAGTCAGATACAAGGCTCGATTGGTGGTCAAAGGTTTCACTCAGAAGAAGGGGATCGACTTTGACGAGATTTTCTCACCGGTTGTGAAGATGAGTTCAATCAGAGTTATATTGGGACTAGCTGCCACCATGGATCTTGAATTGGAGCAACTCGACGTAAAAACCGCGTTTTTGCATGGTGATCTCGATGAAGAAATATATATGGAACAACCAGAAGGGTTCGAGGTTAGAGGTAAAGAGGACATGGTCTGCCGACTGAAGAAAAGCTTGTACGGTCTGAAACAAGCTCCACGGCAATGGTACAAGAAGTTTGATTCGTTCATGGTGCACCAAGGGTTTAAAAGAACGAATGCAGATCCTTGTGTATATGTCCGGAGATACTCTAACGGTAAATTTATCGTTCTTCTCCTATATGTTGATGATATGCTAATTGTCGGACAAGATGCAGAGATGATTAGCAGGTTGAAGAGAGATTTGTCAAAGACGTTTGACATGAAGGATTTGGGATCGGCAAAGCGGATTCTGGGAATGGACATTACCCGAGACAGGAAAGCTGGAAAGTTGTGGCTGTCCCAGGAGCGTTATATTGAACGAGTTCTAGAGAGGTTCAATATGAAGAGTGCTAAGCCAGTTAGCACGCCACTTGCCGCGCACTTCAAGTTGCGAAAGAAATCCAGTCCACCAACATATGAAGACGGAGAAGAGGTGACAGACATTCCATATTCATCGGCGGTCGGAAGTTTGATGTACGCCATGGTGTGTACGAGACCAGATATCGCTCATGCAGTTGGCGTTGTGAGTCGGTTTCTATCGAATCCCGGGAAGTCGCATTGGGAAGCAGTGAAGTGGATCTTGAGGTACCTGAGAGGAACTTCCAAATTATGTCTAACATTTGGAAGTGGTAAATGTTTTCTTACAGGCTATACGGATGCTGATATGGCCGGCGATCTCGACAACAGAAAGTCGACGTCGGGATACATATTTACACTCTCAGGGGGAGCTATCTCATGGCAGTCAAGGTTACAGAAATGTGTTTCTTTATCAACTACTGAAGCGGAGTACGTTGCAGCCACCGAAGCCGGGAAGGAGATGCTTTGGTTGAAGAGATTCCTTGAGGAATTGGGCATTCAGCAGGAGGAATACATAATATTTTGCGACAGTCAAAGTGCGTTGGACTTGAGCAAGAATACTATGTATCACTCGAGGACGAAACACATCGACGTTCGTTATCACTGGCTCAGACTGGCCATTGAGGAGAAAGCGTTCAAGCTGGAGAAGATCCACACGGACAAGAATGTTGCGGACATTCTCACGAAGGCTATTCCCAAGGAGAAGACAGAGTTCTTTGCAGAACTCGCCGGGATGGGCTACCGTTGAGGCGGTAGAAGATCTCCCCCGTAAATAATGAATGCGGCTGGAGGGGGAGAATTGATGGGATCCAGCCTTGCGGCCACCGACGAAAAATAATAATAAAATAATATTATTAATATAATATTATAATATTATTTTATATATCTAATAAAATAATGAAAGGTCCGTATTGATTGGCGACGCGGCGAGATCCTGGACGTTGGATTTGGACGATCCAGATGAGCTGAAGACATCTATAAATAGGCTGCAGTTCTTCAGTTATTATCATCACAAATTCATTCGAGATTTACATTTGAGAGTGAAGTAGTCTGAGTGAATTGTGAGGTTATCAGTTCAGGTAGAAACTGATAGGGTTCCACATCCACAGAGAGGTGTGAGGTAAAATACGAGTGGTAAAAGTCGTGAGGTAGTAAAAATTATCTGTTGTAATTTTTTACTATAGTGAAGATTTTGCCGACTCGGCCGTGGTTTTTCCCTCTTTGTTAACAGAGGGTTTTCCACGTAAAAATTCTGGTGTTCTTTCTTACTTTGCAGTAATTTTATTTTTACCGCGATAGTTACTGTGCGGGTCCCACCAAAGTTACCTCGTGGGTCCCATTTTTCCCGACCGTTCTACCGAGCAAATTCGGGACTGATTTCCGCTGCGGGGCCCACTGACCACCGCGGGGCCCACCACCCTTCCCAACAAAAACTTCTTAGGATCTCTTCTCTGGCCAATGCAGCTAAGTAGGTTGCATATTTGGGCCAAGTTTTGTCATATTGTAAATAAGAAGATAAAAGATATTTACAGAATATACATTATTAGTTTTAGTGTTAAAAGGAGAAATAGACTCCCTCAACCAGCAAGGAGGCTTGCTGGTCCTATGTGATCTTCCCATATGTCTTATTTGCCTCATTCCTTTCTTTTTCAACCTCATGTTCATTTGGTTGATTGTTTACTTGTTCCTCATCATTATAAAAATGTTGTTATCATTCAAGTTATTCATGTCAAGGTCCAGGACCCTATCACAACTTCCCTCTCTGCTTATATATTCTTCCCAGAATAAATCATCAAAGCCCACATCTTACTACAATTGAATTTTGATAGCCCTGATTTATTTTTATCATTGTCAGCAAATGGGAAGCTACTCTCATAAAAAATTACATCTCTTGATGCAACAAAACTTTTGGTACTTAAATCAAGTAGTGTATAGGCCTTTTGGGTAGTGTATAAGCCTTTTGGTTCACACCATATCCCATCATTACACATGGTTTAGATCTTTGTTGAAATTTATCATGTTGTGGTAAAATCTTCACAAAACATAAACATCCAAAAACTCTAAGATGTTGAATGCTTGGTTCTCTGCCATAAAGGACGAAAAAGGGGTCTTTCCATTGAGTAGAAAAGTAGGTGTCCTATTTATTAGATATATAGCGGTTTTAATACATTCTCCCCAATATTTAATTGGGACATTGGACTGAAATCTGAGAGCCCTTGCAACATTTAATATGTGCATATGCTTCCTTTCCATGACTCCATTTTGTTGTGGTGTGTAGGAGCATGAAGTCTGATGAATAATTCCTAAGGCTTCAAATAACTTTTTACATTCTATACTAAGGAATTCCATAGCATTATCAGTTCTAACTATTTTAATTCTAGCCTGAAATTGATTTTTAGCATAAAGATAAATTTGTTGATATCAATTACTTCAGTTTTATTCCTCATGAGAAATCCCCATGTGGATCTTGAATAGTCATCAACTATAGTTAAAACATATCTATTGCCATTATATGTTGGTTCCCTATAAGGTCCCCAAACATCCTCCATTATTGATGTTGTTACACTTGTCCTCTTAGGTAACATAGTTCAACTATATTTAGCTAGAAGACATATATGACAATATTAATATTCTCACTTATTTTCATATTCAATTCATGCAACATACTCATTCTACTAAAAGATATATGGTTAAATCTCTTATGCCATAATGAAATTTTATTAGTTTCTGCTTTATTGATTACATTTTGACTTTTCTGCTCCTCACTAACATGAATATGCATTAAAGTCAAAAGCTGCATTAGCAAAAATTCTTCCATTCCTATGCAAGTAGTATAGCCCATTCCAAACTTTACCAATTCATTTATCTTGTCAATCCAAATCGCCTAGATTAGGCAAAAATGAGAATAGAACATCACACACAATTTAGCATCATTTGATAGCCTAGATACATATAGCAAATTATGCTTAAAATTTGGCACATATAACACATTTTTAAGCACCAAATCTTCTGTCGATGTCACAGTTCATGTACTAGTTGCTGTACTAGCTAGCATTAGGCAACTTAACTCATGCCTGGAAACTATCAAACTTAGACAAATTATCAAATAATAGATCATTTGAGATTATATGTTTATTTGCACATGTATCTATGATCCAATTTGATTATTCCAAGTGTTAGCGAATGTAATACTACATTTGTTACCTGGTTGATTTGCAGATGTCATGACAACTTCATATTCCTTTCCTTGTGTTCCTCCCATAATTGATAAGATTTTCTGGTATTCTTGTGGTGTGATATGTGGCATCATTGCTCATGATGGACTCACTATTTCAGCTCCTTGCATATTTGCTCCTGGATTGTTCATGTGTTGGCTGGAATTACCTGACATGGCTCCATTGATTATCATATTGATGTCAAGAGGGTTTGTGATAGTTGAGGTATTTCTTCAAAGAGACTCTCATTCCAGTTTCCACCAAATCTGTCGTGGCCTTGACTAGTAAATCTTCTTCTTTGTCATCGGCCTCTGGAACCTCTTCTACCTCCCCTATTATAACTCGATGGATATCCATGTAATTTGAAGCAATTCTCCCTTGAATGGCATGCTATCCCACAATGATCACACCATAGATTTGACATATCCGGATGTGCATTTATCTGCCTTCCCTGAATATTAATACTTTGCAATGCTATTACACTCTCAAAATTATCTCCTTGTATATTTATCTTCCTTTGTGTCTCCTCATTACAAATCATATAATAGACTTGTCTGTGTGATGGTAGAGGGTAGTCATGCCCAACCGCCGATTTCGGTTAACCGGCGGTTGCCGATTGGTCGAAATGACCAACCGTCCACAACCGGCCGGAGACGGATGCCGATTGGCCGTCTCCGGTTGCTGGTTGAGTCAACCGCCGGTCAAGGTTGATCCGGCGGTTAAAACCGCCGGATTTTTTATTTATTTTTTATTTTTGGTGTATATTTCGATAGTTTTGGGTACACAATTATGGTTTTTTCGGTATATAACAAGGGTTTTCGGTTTTAAATTTTAATCAACGTAAATTTCATTACAAAAATGAAGTTACAATTAACATTTACAAATTAGAAAATACAAAGTAAGGAAAAAAATTATTCATTGTTCGTTGAATCGCCATTCGCCAACGCCAGTCGGTACTCGGTTTCTGAGAAAAAATGTACAATAGAAGTTAGATATTTATTTTGGAAAATTAATCAATAAATAACAAATGAAATTAGTATTAAGGACTTATCTTTTTCGGGCTTTGTCGTCGGTTTGGATGTCACGCGAGCGGTTGCTTAGAGACGTTGGCTGAAAAATAACTCGGTTGTTCATAAGGTGACTGTCACACTAAAATTGTGTGGAGAAACAGTCACCGAAGACAGTATGCTGGAGAAAACATTCAACACTTTTCATCCATCAAATATGATATTGCAACAACAATATAGGGAGATGATATTTAAAAAGCATTCGGAGTTAATCTCTTGTTTATTGTTGGCTGAACAAAACAATGAATTGTTTATGAAAAACCACGAATCCCGACCGACTGGTTCTACTGCAATTCCTGAAGCGAGTGCAGTCAAAGGTTACAATGATAATAGTCGAAGCAAGGATCGTGGACGTGGTCGTGGTGGACATCGCTGTCGTGGTGGACATCGCGGTCGTGGTCAAGGCCGTGGACGTGGCCGAGGAAATTACGGTGGTGGTTATCAACATTTCCGTGGTGGTTATCATAATAATCGTGGCGGTCATCAGAATTTTTCCCAGAAGAGGAAAAATTACGAAAATAATGATGTGAAAAGGCACACTGAACAAAAGAACAACGATGAGCAATTCTATCGTTGTGGTGGTTCGGGCCATTGGTCACGTAACTGTCGCACGCCCAAACATTTGGTTGAATTATATCAACAAAATAAGGGCAAAGAAAAGATAATTGAAACGAATTTTGTTCTTGGCCTCTACTTCTGGGACAAAAGATGAAAATACACATTTCGAAACTGCGAATTTCTAGTTTTTCTTGAAGAAAACTAATCTACTATGTACTTATTATCGTGTGCTTTATTATTGGATGATTTATTATTTACCGTTTGAAGTGTTTTATTAAGTTATATGTTTTCTTGTGATATATCCGTTTATTTTAATAATGATTATTATGTGTTTGTTTATAAAGGAATTTCTCTGATGGAAACGAACATGTGCAATGGAGAATTATGTCTTGAAGACTGTGCAACGACTCATACGATTCTGAAGAATAAGAAATATTTTGATCATCTTGAAATGAAAGAAACAAGTGTTATTACAATATCAGGTAGCACAAATATAATTGAAGGCTCCGGAAGAGCCAACATTTTACTACCCACAGTAACAAGGATGATAATTGAAAACGCCTTATATTCTCCTAAGTCTCAAAGAAATTTATTGAGCTTTAAAGCTATTCGACATAATGAATAACATGTTGATACTGCAAAAAAAACAGATGTTGAATATTTGCACATTACAAAGGGGGTTTCTAATAATCGAATCGTATGCTACCGTAAACCAGAAGTTTACTAATGACAATACATTTAATGTTTGGCATGACCGGTTGGGCCATCCCGGTGCAATTATGATGCGGAAAATAATTGAGAATTCACGTGAGCATTTAATGAGTAACCAGAGGATTCTTCAAAGTAATGAATTATCATGTGTCGCTTGCTCTGAAGGGAAGTTAATTATTCGGCCATCACCAGCGAAAATAAAGAATGAATCCGTAACATTTTTGGAGCGCATACATGGTGATATTTGCGGACCAATACATCCATCATGTGGACCATTTAGGTATTTCATGGTATTAATTGATGCTCCGACTAGATGGTCTCATGTATGTTTGTTATCAACACGCAACATGTCGTTTGCGAGATTGGTTGCACAGATGATCCGACTAAGAGCACATTTTCCAGATTATCCGATAAAGAAAATGCGCGTTGATAATGCTGTTGAATTTACTTCCAAGGCTTTTCATGATTATTATATGTCTATCGGAATTGATGTTGAGCATCCCGTGCCACATGTTCATACGAAAACGGTCTTGCAGAATCATTGATTAAGCGCTTGCAATTAATTGCAAGACCATTATTGATGAAGTCGAATCTTCCCTCGTCTTGCTGGGGACATGCTATATTGCATGCAACAACACTAATCCGCATCAGGCCAACAAGTTATAATGATGTCTCCCCATTACCAAATGGTTCATGTTCATGAACCAGATATTTCCCATCTAAGAATTTTTGGATGTGCAGTATATGTTCCAGTTGCTCCACCACAACGAACAAAAATGGGACCTCAAAGGAGGTTAGGATTATATGTCGGATATAAATCTCCATCGATAATAAAGTATTTGGAACCTCTAACTGGAGGTTTATTTTCGGCCAGATTTGCCGACTGTTTTTTTGATGAATTGAATTTTCCGACATTAGGGGGAGAAAAGAAACAGTTGGAGAAAAATGTTAATTGGAATGAATTATCGCTAAATCATTATGATCCTCGAACTAAAGAATGTGAACTAAAAGTTCAAAAGATAATTCATTTACAAAGTTTAGCTAATCAACTGACAGAAAGTTTTACTGACTTTAAAAGAGTGACAAAGTCACATATTCCAGCTGTTAATGCTCCTGTAAAAATAGATGTTCCTGCAGAACACAGTATTGAGCCTAAGTCACAACTAAAGCATAGGCCATCGGGTTCCAAAGATAAAAATCCTCGGAAAAGGAAAAAGGAGCAAATAATAACAAAAATGGTCCAACCGTGGATTTATCGACTAGGGAAGAGTCGATGGGCATAAAAGATAATGAGGATGAAACTCATGTACCTGAACGTTCAGAAAATAATGAAGAGATCTCGATAAACTATGTCTGAAATGGAATTAGATGGAAGCAAAACGAAGTCAACGTTGACGATAAATTCTCATTTAACGTAGCGCTACATGAAATGAATGAGATTAATGAGAATGAGGATCATGAACCAAAGTCCGTATAAGAATGCAGATAAAGAAATGATTGACCAAAATGGAAAGATGCAATTGAGGCCGAATTGAAATTACTTGAGAAACGAAAAGTTTTCGGACCTGTAGTCCGTATACCAGAAAATGTAAAGTCGGTTGGATATAAATGGGTTTTCATTAGAAAGAGGAATGAAAACGGCGAAATTGTAAGATACAAAGCACGGTTTGTTGCGCAAGGTTTTTCGCAACGACCTAGTATTGATTATGAAGAGACGTATTCTAATGTGGTCGATGCAACTACTTTTCGTTATATAGTAAGTTTGGCAGTACGAAAAGGTCTCGATATGTGTCTTATGGATGTTTTCACTGCTTATTTATATGGAACACTTGACAATGATATATATATATATATATATATATATATATATGAAGCTTCCCGAGGAATTTCAGTTGCCTAAAAATTCAGGGCCCCATAAACGAGTACTTAGTTATGATGAAGCCTAAGTGAAGCAATCTGGATAAATCGCTTTATGGATTAAAGCAATCTGGGTGAATGTGGTATAATCACCTAAGTGAATTTTTAGTGAAAGAAGGGATTAGAATGATCAAACTTGTCCCTGCATATTTTCTGAAAAGATGTAAAAATGAGTTTGTCATTATAGCAGTCTATGATGATGATATCAATATAATTGGAACTCCTGAAGAGTTGACCAAAGCTGTTGATTGTTTGAAAAGGGTGTTTGAAATGAAAGAATACGGAAAAACAAAATTTTATCTTGGACTGCAGATTGAATATTTGAAAAGTGGAATATTTGTACATCAAGAGACTTATACAGGTATTGAAAAGGTTTTACATGGATGATCTCATCCACTAGATAATCCAATGATTGTTAGATCTTTAGACGTGAATAAAGATCCCTTCAGACCACGCGAAAATGATGAAGAGCTACTTGGTCCTGAAGTACCATATCTTAGTGCTATTGGAGCACTAATGTATCTTACGAGTCATACGCGACCTGATATAGCGTTCGCTGTAAACTTATTGGAAAAATATAGTTCTTTGCCGACTCGTAGACATTGGAATGGAGGTAAACGGATTTTTCGATACCTTAAAGGAACAAATAATTTGGGATTGTTCTATGCTAATGAGTCGAAAGCAAATTTAATTGGGTATGTAGATGCTGGATATTTGTCTGACCCACATAATGCTCGATCGCAAACAGGTTATTTATTTACATATGGTGGAACCGCTATTTTATGGCGGTCAGTGAAACAAACTTTAACAACTACTTCATCTAACCATGCGGAAATTCTCGCTATTCATGAAGCTAGACGAGAATGTGTTTGGTTGTGATCGATAGTTGAGCATATCCAACAGACTTGTGGGTTGCTTTATGAGAAATTACTTCCCACGATCTTGTATGAAGATAATGCGACATGCATTGCCCAATTAAAGGAACGATATATTAAAGGGGATAGAACAAAGCATAATTCACCGAAATTTTTCTTCACCCATGATTTGGAGAAAAATGGCGATATTGATGTACAATAAATGCGATCAAGTGAAAATCTTGTAGATTTATTTACGAAAGCACTTCCTCCAATTATTTTCAGGAAATTGGTATATTCAATTGGCGTCGAAGACTCCGAGATTTATAATGATGTTATCATTAGGGGAGAAATACGCGTTGCACTTTTTTCCCTTCACTGTGATTTTCCCAGTAAGGTTTTAATGAGACAACAAATGAAAGAGTATCAAAAGGAATTATCTACTCTTTTTCGTTCACTAGGTTTTTATCCAAATGAGTTTTTCCTAGTAAGGTTTTAACGAGACAAATTCTTTGAAAAACATCCAAGGGGGAGTATTATGAAATTATTATGAAATAATAATATGTGGATGTTTTTAATGTTGTAAAAGTTAGTTGATTGTTGATGAGATGAGATAATATAAGATAAGATGTATTTAATGTTGATGTTAGATGAAATAGTAGAAATTTTTCTACTATAAATAGACCGATGTATTTGTATTGAATCATATCGAAAACATCAATAATATTATCTCGCTACTATTCCCGTGTTTATATTTCTGTTCTTGTCCAGTTATAATAGTTTTATAAGAAGAATGAGATTGAGTGGTACTTATCTTTTTTCGGGCTTGAATCTTTCGTCGTTTTCGGAGATTCTTTACTCTCTCTACTCGTAGTCGCCGCCATTGCCGCCACCACTAGTCTCTGTGCCGGTGGTGTCGTCGAACACGTTGTCGTCCGAATCGGTATTCGGAAAATCTTGTGTTCGATGTTCGGCTCTCATCCAATCATCGAGAAGGCATTGGTATTCGACATTTTCTACCGTCAACCTCGAACGCCTTTCACTTAAAGTTAAAGCCGCCCATTAAAAGCATGTTCAACCGCGACGGTAAAGATTTCCCGAGCGATCTGCACCAACGTTGGATACGTTGGCGACATCTTCGACCACCATCTGAGGACGCTAAACTGATCCTCGCCCTCGGCGAACTCAAACGTGGTCGACAAATAGTTATCTATTTCTACGAACGGGTTCGTCGACCTTTGGCGTTTGCTCGTGTTGATGAGGTTGTAGTAGGAGGCTAAGCGATCACTCACACTACCGGTACCACTACTACTACTAGTGGATTGATCGAGTTGGGTCTTGACCAATATTGGTCTTATACGCTGTAAATACTGCCTTTAGTCATACCCTATATTCCTAACTTGAATATGGTAGTTCTCGGGGAGAACACTAGAATTCGCCGCAATGGACTCGTAATATAGTGCCAGAAAACTATTTGCCCCTAGGCGCATTCTGGGGTCCAATATCTTCGCAATGATGAAGATATCGGTTAGTTCCCAAAAGTATTTCAGCCATTTAG
Source organism: Linderniella brevidens (assembly GCA_004919715.1). Lineage (NCBI taxonomy): Eukaryota > Viridiplantae > Streptophyta > Magnoliopsida > Lamiales > Linderniaceae > Linderniella > Linderniella brevidens. The sequence goes on from SWDC01000158.1 coordinate 4,779,410, forward strand.
CCTTCATGGCTAAAACGGTCGGGCCCGCAAACTCGTCCTCCACAAAAACCAATAGAATGCATGCGACTTTAACGCAATGATCTAAGGCTAAGATTGATGTCGGGCAATATGATCCCGACATCTCCTTTGTGGCATCGTGAAATACTGAAGTATTTCACATATGCCGTGACACCCGTCCCACATCGTAGGATATACCGTTACGCCGAATTCAGCATTTTTGTCATAGAAATCGCACAATGCGTGGCGATATTAGTACGACATATCCAACATCTTGTAGGTGGAATTCCACATGTTGGGTACATCTAAAGCAAACTTCTTGGGCGTGATTACCACACTTCTACAATGACGCTTCCACTTCTTCAGTACAGAAGAGTGTCGCATCATGTAACTAATTGCCGTTTGTATCGGCATAATGTGTGCCTTTAGATGCGTGAGTGCGTCCTGAACACATAGGTTAAGTATGTGACAGAAGCATCGGACATGGAAGAATCGACCGCCAAATGACGGTCGACAATACCTAATCAAATCTTCAATACTAGCGGTATTAGCGCTGGCATTGTCAAAGGATACCGAGAATCTTCTCGAGTATCCTATATTCCGATAAGATACTCCAAATCTTGGATGCGTTGTTTTGAGCTTTATGTGCTGTGTCAAATTCCCTATACGCAATTAAACGTTTTTGTACTGTCCAAGAGTCATCAATCCAATGGCATGTAACGCTCATGTAATGATGATCTTGCCAGTGATCGCTCCATATATCGGAGGCAATGGACACTTTACACTTTAAATTTTCTAATTGGTCTATTAACTCTCGTTTATACGCGAGTACCATCTTCCTAATGTCTCGCGTAAGGGTGCTACATGAAAATTTCTTCGCTTGGGGGTTATACGACTTTCTGATCCACTCTTCGTAGACCGGATCATTGGCAAACAGAAAGGGAAGATGTTTCGCGCAAACAAATTTTGCAAGTTGTTTGCGCGCGACGTCTTTGTTGTACATTAACAAAGATGTGGGATTCGTACTGGGTCCTTGTCCGGTAGCGGACGAACCCGTACCTGTAGCCCCGTGCATTTGGGTTGAATTTGACTAATTCCTATCTTAGTTGGATGTTTTGAGCGGATATGACCGGTGAAATTGCCATATCCGCCAGCCTTCTTAAAAGGGTACTCCTAACCACAATAATTACATATAACTTTAAAAAAATCTTTATTTTCGGTCAGTACCTTCATGAAGTGTACCGCGAAAATATCCGAGCGTAGTGCAGCTGCTGTGGCCCGTGCTTGGGTCTCAGTCAGCGGCGGCCTCGGAATCTCTTCCGGTTGGTCCCGTTGCGGATTGCTCCGTTCCATCCATGTCCGAGCCGAGGACGTAACTGAGATCGAGCATAATTTCGGGGAGTCATCATATTGTAGTCATCTTGTGATGAACTACCAATAATCTGTTTCCCCCTCGATCTCGAACTCGATCCTCGACGACGACTGTCCATATCTAAAATAAAATATTAGAAAAAAACGTTAGATAAAATGTGTGTAAACTTACGAGAAACGAGGCGTGTAAAATTCGGAGCGTCGTGTAGTAGAGTCGGGCGGGGATTGATGAGTACAGTAGAGAGCGAGGCGAGACGAGGGCCGAAGATTGAGAGATTAGTATTTTAATTAGTTTATTTTTAATTCGTGGACTAGAATAGGTTGATGATTGAAACTTGAGAGTGAATAATTGAGAGAAAGAGATAAAATTGAGTTGTGATTTTTTTAAGAGGGGTGGGGGTATTTATAATTTTTTTAGGCTCTCTAGCCTAACCGCCGGTTGCAACGGCTATTTTTTTTTTTTTTTTTATTTTATTTCCAACGGCTCTCTTTTTTACTTTTTTTTTTAATTCTACTATAACGGCTAATGACAGTGTCAGATTTTAATTTTTTTTAACGAATATAATTATATATTTTATATATTAAATATATATGTATATTGTAACCGTCGGTTGAACCGGCCAACCGGCGGTTCGCGGTTTGGGAAAATCCCTAACTGCGCGGAACCGGCCAACCGCGGCACATGGTTGCGGTTGGTGGCCGGTTCCGGTTGGTAACCGGAACCGGCGGTTGGCCGGTCGGAACCGCCAATTCCGATTAAAAGTGGGCATGACTAGTAGAGGGGACATCAAGAGAATATGTGACCTCAATGTTGCTATATTCTTCATTCAGTCCCATCATAAACTGCATCATCTTCAATTGATCACAAAAATTCACATACTCCTTCGACACTCTATTAACCGGTGATAGCACAAGACTATCATATTCATCCCAAAGCTAGCGCAATTTTGAGTAATAATATGTGACTTAATTTGCCTTGCACCAACGTATTAATCTAACGATGTAATGCATAGAGTCTGGCTCAATTAACCTTATCAAATCGCTCCTTGAAGTCTCTCTAAATGCGCGCGCTGACTCACAGTATATTACACATTGCACTAAATCTCTTGATAACGAACGATGAATCCATGACCTTACTAAAGCATTGGACCTCTTTCACTGTTGACTCGTATCTTGATCCTTCCACCGGTTATTCGCAGGAACCGTCAATAAAGTCGATTTTGTTCTTCGTTTCTAATGCGATTCTGATTTCACGACTCCACATTTTGTAATTTTCGGCTCATTTCAGTATTTCAGTGATTAACTCCAAATTCGGAGTGCCAGATGGATGTAGATACAAGGGATCATTGAAAACTATTTTCGTTGACTTGTTTGATTTCTGATTGAGTCTTGAATCCCAATTTTCTTTGCTATTTTTCTGTGTCTCGTCCACCATTGAAGGACGTTCTTCGATTTCGCTTCAAGTCCGAGTCAAGATCAATAATAGCAGAAAATCATGGCTTTGATACCATATAAATATTTGAAGATAAGAACTGTATTCGTATTCAAGAAGATGAGGAAAAAAAATAAATCGTAATCGTTCAGGTTCTTATCCCTAATTTAAACATAATCTATTCGTATTTCACTTCACTCCCTGCTTTTATAAAGTTACAGAAACTATCCTAATAAAACATATAAAATTACAAATTAGTCCTCGCTAAATAATTACTCAACACTCTTAACAATTCAATTGGTTTATTTCAATCCGAATTAAAATAATTTAAACGAATCGAGTTTAAATCAAATCGAACTATACATGGGTTTGACCGACCCGTTTCGTAAAGTCCAAATTACGAGCCCAAGCCCCAATCCACAAGCCCAACCATTGATATTTCGATTCCGTCAACGAAGACGAACTTTAAGCTTCTTACCATGGATTATATATTTTATTTCCATAGAGAATTGCTAATATATATTACAATTCACGTGATTTTACAGGTGAAACTTCCAATATCAAAACTAATCTTACATCACAATACGTGCCATGCCATGTGAGCACGATGCTCTAAAAGAATTTAATCAACTTATTTCTATACATCACAAGTTATTGCTATAAACTAATCTATCATCTCCAAACGCGCAATAAAAAATTACAAAAAGATACATAATAAGTTAGAGATGATCTAAAGCAAGAAAAATGAAAAAAAAAAAAAAGAAAAAACCCTAAACAACAATGAGAACATACGCGCGCGCGCGTCCCTTATATATTTCTTTAAACGACATTACAAATAAGCGATGATGTCGCGCCGGTCTTAGTGGAGCTGCCACTCACCCGGCGGACTCTGCCCCTTTTTCACCGTAGATTTCCCTTCACCGGTCTTATATTCACCGTGGAGCTGCCACTCACCCGGTGGACTCTGCCCCTTTTTCCTCGGGCCCGATTCCAAAGGAACCCGGGTTCTCTCACCGGGCTCCTTTCCACCGTCGTTAGGAGCATTTCCACCGCCGGGGCTCGGGCCCGATTTCTCAGGGACTTCGGGAGGAGCAACGCCGTTGAATCCTTGGGCCTCGATAAGAAGAACCCAAGTCACAGCGAGGAAGAGGAAGACGAAGTTAACAACACCTTTCATACTTTTTTACCCGATAAAAAAAAATGTTTTTTTATTACAAAATCGGAATTACTACTTTGATATTTTTTGTGGGCACTTCCTCTTCTTTATAGAACGAAGAAGAGAGCTCCTTGTAGCCAAAGATATATATAGCCATCGAATTTCAGACCACAATAAGTCTCTTGCGGTGGTAGTAAATTCTCTACTCGTCACCTTCTCTGCGCCGCTTGATCCTCTCCAACACACCATCGACGGCGATATCAAAGGCATCCTTAAATCCATATTTATTACCCATCGCATAAATAATCCGAGGAATACTCTCCACCACCTTCTCTCTCTTCTTCCTAATCTCCTCCTCGCCGAAGCAACTCAGCACCTCCTCGATTAATCCCGTCCCCTTGCTCCTCACGCTCTCGCGGTCGATGAACACCGAGTAGCTCTCGGGTTCTCCGGGAAGGAACCACTGGTACTGGTCGTAGGCGGTCCTGTTCCAGAAGAAGACCGGCACCGAGCCGGAGATCATGCAGTCGAAGACCGACCGGCGCGTGAGGCTGTCCCCCCTCGGCTGGAGGCAGAAATTGGAGCTGAGAAGGGGCTGGAGGACGGCGGATGCGTTGGTCGAGCACTGGGAGGTGGAGCAGTCCACGGCGCGGCAGGTGGGGGCTCGGCTGTGGCAGTAGTTCAGGAGGAGGAGGCGGAAGTCGTCGCTGACCCAGCCGCGAGCCGCACCGATGAAGGTGAAGAGAGTGGTGCGGTGTTGTGTGAGCACGAAGCGTTGCCACTGGGTTAGGGCTCGCGCCGTGCTCGGGTGGAATCCGGTGGGGTAGGGCACGCCGACGTCGCGTGGGTCCCCCGGGGCTTTCTCTATGATGAGGCGCGTCACGTCTTGCATCTCCTGCCGTGAATTGCTCGATGTAATGATGCCGGCACAAATTTCAAAATGATCCCTAACGTTTACTCCACATATGATTTAGTCCTCGATGTTTTTTTTTGCGTGAATTAGTTTAGTTTTGAATGCTATCGATTTTGGATCAATTTAGTCCATTCGCCAAGATTAACGTAAATTTTAACGGAAATTTCGCTCATCAGTAAAAATCTTGGTCTCATTATGAGTAAAAAAACTCGAGCACGAAACAGAAAAATTTTCCCACAATATTCAAACATGAGCTTTAGATCGTCTGCTTCGCCGAGCTCATTAACGGTACAAGAGTGATACGAACCCTAATTCTGCCAATAACAGTAGAAGAGCTCGATACGACCCAAAATCCTATGAATGTTTTGACACACCTATTTCACGTTCACGAATGCAGTTTCCTTTGCTTCACTCTTTTAAATTGACGTTCATCGCGAGGACTAAATTGGTCCACAATCCACTAAATCGGTTCAGACGATAAATAGGAGAACTAAATTAATCCAACTAGGACCATTTTAAGTTTTGTCCCGTTATTTGTAATATTGCAGAAAAGTGACAAACATTGAGATACGATCCGCATACCTTCATGTTGAGGTAAGTGGAGCCCCACATCTGACCCGGATCCGTCAGCCGACGGAAGTCCCACGTGATCCGTCCGATCGCCATGAAGTGATCGGAGCCGTTGGATCTGACCCACGGCCGACGCCTCTGCACCCACCTCAGCATCTTCCGACAATACACATCCCTTTTCCAAGTCTCCTTCTCCCACAGGTACTTACCCACCGCGAGCCCAGCGTAGAAAGGCACGTAGTACGCCGCAGCAGATTCCTCCTCCGTCGTCCTGCACCGGTGGCCCAGCAACCGGCGGTGGAAAATCACCTCCAGCGAGAACTGGTTGGTCCTGTACCAGCTCTCCGATAGCTCCCCCGGCACGACGCCGCGCAGGTCCGAGCCCGCCGGCGCGCCGTAGCCGTGGTTCGCGGCGACTCCGCACTGCCACCTGTAAGGGTTCAGGTCCGAGCAGTTTTTTAGTACTAAGTCGTGGTTTAGCTCTAACGGGAGTTGGTATACGTAGAATCTTCCGAAAGGGCAGCTGCTGCTGTTGTTGGAGAGAGATACGGTGATCGGAGATTCTTTGGCGATGAAGACATTGTAGACGATGATGAGCTGGAGGATGAAGAACGCCGTGAAGAGGCTGAAGCGCGTATGTGAGGAGAAGAAACCTTCCTGTTGTTGTTTAGGAATAAGCATGATTGTGTGTGTGTGAGTGAGTGTTCTACGCGAAGAAGACGAAGAGAATGTATGTAAACCGACAGGAGAAAATGATGACGTACGTTGTGTTGGTTTAATTAATTAATTAAAAATGAGTTTATTGTGGTGATTATGGTCGCTATTAAAAAATAATAATGTATATTGGTAGTCAAAAGGAGTGTAAAAGATGTCCTTTAGATTTTGATATGGGACGATGCTTTTTGTATTGAAAATAATTGAAGGTAGTGCCAATGCTATTTTGCTAATCACGGGGATCGAGGATGGAAATACGGCTTTTTGCGTTTTATATTTATGTTGGTACTATTGTTGAGACTTGAGAATAGATGTAAGATGAAAAAAAAAAAGTCAATTGATCTCCATGTATTAAAAATATCACTAGATTTACTTATTATTTATCATAAATTTAAGTTAAGCACACATTTATTTGTATTGTGATGAAAAAAGTTTAGAGATCGACAATAATGATCCACAAGGCAAGGCATTTAAGTACAACAATAAATGTGGGCGCAGGGGAGCTGTCGACTCTTCTTTTTCGATCTTACTTTATTTTTCTATTTCTATTAATATGTCCTCATATTATAGTATCTCATTTAATTTAGGATTATTTAAGTAAATGGCCTTTGACTGGGTCAATTTTAAAAAAATAGCATCCATAATGTTTGAAGTCTATTCTACCCTTACTAACTCAGGAAAAAAGACGTCTTTACCCTTATTTAACCCATTCAACTACCCAAAGTAAAATTAATTAGGTTTAATCGATTCCCCCACTGTAGCGTCACGGGTCGTCTTCTTCTTCATAACCGAGTACAGTACAATAATTGACAGTTAAAAGTGAAGAAAGACACATAACGGAAACGAAGCAGTAAATTTCCAGATCCACGAAACAACATCTACCCGAAGCAGAAAATCTCCAAACCGACTACAATGGCAATGAGCGCGCGTCCCGAAAGAGTGCCGGTAAATATCACTGTGACTTCGTCTTCCTCAGGAGCAGGTCTCGGCGCATGGTTTCCCAATTGGGAACGGCGCATGGTTCCCGAATTGTGCAATTTGGGACCTTGTTCGCAAGGGAACCGTGCGTCGAACTAATTGGGACCCAAACAGTCGCGCAAATCAGGGGACCCGTGACTGCAGGCTTGGGACCCGAGCACAGTCGCATGGTACCCATACGCACGGTACCCATACGGGCGGGTACCTTGCGATTGTGTGCGGGTACCATTCGATTGCGTGCGGGTACCATGCGATTGCGCGCGGGTACCATGCGATAGTGAGCGCGGGTACCATGCTCTTGTGTGCGGGTACCATGCGCACATGCGCGGGTACCATGCTCGCAAGCGCGGGTACCATGTGCGCATGCGCGGGTACCATGCTCGCAAGCGCGGGTACCATGTGCGCATGCGCGGGTACCATGCTTTCCTGTGCGGGTACCATGCTTGCAAGCGCGGGTACCATGCTTTCCTGTGCGGGTATCATGCTTTCCTGTACGGGTACCATGCATGTACTAACTGGTTATTTACTCTTATGATTTCCAGGTTGTGCTGAAGAAGCAATTGTCATCCCGAGACGACGACTTCGAGTTCCGATTGACAATGACCGGGATGTACACGGAGGCAAGCGCGAAGATCAGGAACAATCTAAATGGAAATGAGTGGGAGAGTTATAGGGCGGGAAGTCCATTTGGTAGACTCGTCGAGGCTGCGGCCGATTTCAATTTATCCGCCCAGCTCATTACATTTTTGACGATGAGGCAGACTACTCTTCACGACCGCGAGGAGCTGTGGATGGTCATAAACAACCGACCTCTCCGATTTTCTAAAGCGGAGTATTGCGTGATTACCGGGCTACGGTTCTCCGACGATATCCCGGAAGTAGACCCCAATGGTGATTTCGCTGAGAGAAATTTCCCGGGAAGATCCACCATCCGTTTGTCGTACGTCGAGGATCGGCTGCGAGAGTTGGGAGCCAACGATAACGGAACCATCAACTTCGATAAGTTGAAGTTGGCGGACATTCTCTTTGCCGCATCTGTGGTGCTGCCTCGACCATCGAAGAAGGACACCATTCTTCGGTCGTGGCTGCTTTCGTTGGTCGAAGACGAAGTCGCCTTCGCCAACTATCCTTGGGGCAGCGTAGCGTTCAAAGAGGTGATACGCTCGCTGAAGATAAACCTCAGGGAGAAGCGAGATTTTGTGCGGGAACGAGCCCGCAACGGGGGCAGCGAACACTGCGGGCTACTGATTAGTGGCTTCGTTCATCCGCTTCAGGTCGTTCATTATTTAAAATCCTTATAAATATATATTTAATCGTGATTATATTTTTGCTAATTTGGTTTCATTGCATTCTAGGTTTTGGCGTACGAGTGCATACCAGGCATTCGGTACGTGTTCGCATATCGTAGAAACGAGGCGGATGTGGTGACCCCGCGGATATGCCTGTACGTCACCAATGTTGGTCGATGAAGGGAGCTCCGAAGATGGAGACGATCCTCCAAGCCGTAAAGGGGTCACCCGTCTCGGGGATGTTGAGCCCGACTGTATCGGAGATGAACGAGCCGTATTTCCGATATAGTCGGTTCGAAGTGGAGGAGCGGCACGATTGTGGGGTTCACGTGTTACGGGCCGCATTTTCTTTGTTATTCCGAGGCGATAACGTCGCGGAGCTTACAGGGCGGCAAGTGACCCAATTTCGTGAATTTTTATGTATTTCCATTCGCATGAACGATTGGGGTGCTTGGTATCAATAATTTATATGTAATTCAATAATTTTGTATTTGGTAATTTTGTAAATCTGGATAAATTTTATGTCGTAATGGAATTTCGAGTTGTATATTTGGAAAGTTGTATTAGGTTACAAGTTTATTTTCGAGGTGTATAGGCACGGTACCCGCACATTGAGGCACGGTACCCGCACATTGGCGCACGGTACCCGCACATTGAGGTAGGGTACCCGCACACAAGTGCATGGTACCCGCACACATGGCGCCGTTATTTTGAAATGTAAACATATTTTGGTAATTTATGATTATCAGAATAATTGGTTAATGATTATCTCAATCATGATAAAATTAACGTACAGACAAGACGTAAAGCACTGACTTGATTGATATAACATATTTAATATAATAAAATATTAAATTATTATTTTTTTTATTATCAGAATAATTACTTGTACCTGATAAAATTATTATTTTATGATTTAACGTACAGACAAGACTTACCTACTGCGCTAATTTGATTGATGTAACATATTTAATTTTGAAAACATTTGATAACTGTACTGTACCCGCACACAATTGCATGGTACCCGCACACATGGCGCATGGTACCCGCACAAAAGCACACGGTACCCGCACAAAAGCACACGGTACCCGCACAATTGGCGCACGGTACCCGCACATTGGCGCATGGTACCTGCACATTTGGGCACGGTACCCGCACACTACCGCACGGTACCCGCACACAGTTGACAACATAACGAATATACGTATCAATTACACCATGTCTAATACATTACATTATACGATACGAAACATTACAACATACCTAATATACATATCAATAACACCATGTCTAACACATTACATTATACGAATCAATAACCACATGTACAAATCAAACTCATAGGATTTACCCCCTCCTACCGAATTCTCCGACGGATGGCAGTCTATTTTTTTGTGCTCTTCCGCGTTTTGGGTCAATGAGTGGTGGTAACATATTGACAATTCCTTCAACGCGATTGGTTACAGGCCATATGGTACCCTTGTACGCTGATTTCCATGTCTCCAAGCTGTAATATGCATGGACTAGCGAATATACCCCTACATTAGCGTGTCCACAAGCCGCAATGGCGTGCGCACATGGGATACGATCGATATCAAACATCTTACAACTACATGACTTCATCTCGATATCGACCACCTCGTTGACTCCATGCCCGTATACATTATACCGTTGAATGCCAATTTCCGAGACGTGTAGATTTTGAGAATTTATGTAGTGAGACCGTAGGATTGACTCGACCTTCGGCGTAAATGACGTGACATTGGCTGTCGTCGAAGCTTCGCAAGTTCTTCGATGCTTACTAAACCAACTAGTCGTCAAACGTTGTATCGAATCCAACAATCCTATGAGTGGCAGCTCTCTATCCGCACGTAGAGCAGCATTTATCGATTCCGAGCCGTTTGTGGTCATGATGTTGTACCTCGTTCTCGGGCAATACGATCGCGTCCATTTTGCCTTCGTACCCTCCTCAAGATACGTATGCACGTTTTCGTACCGTTCCTTCAGCGTTTCCAACAATCGATCGCAATCGCTCGTCTTGTAGGCGTACGCAATATTAAGGAATAACGCACACGCACCTTTCTCCTTCATACGGGTCTTTATATTTTGTTGAATATGCCACGCACAGAACCCGTGAAACGCATTTGGGAAAACTGCCGGGACGACTGTCTTTATCCCGCCATGTCTGTCGGAAATAATGACGAGGTCATTTGAATCGGCCACGATCCGTTTCAATCTCGTTAAGAACCATGACCAAGATTCGGTAGATTCCGTGCTCGCAATACCCCATGCGATAGGATATTGCTGGTAATTGCCGTCTTGCGCCGTAGCAACAAGCATCACCCCTTTATATTTTCCCTTTAAAAAGGTGGCGTCGATAGAAATTACCTTACGCATGAAAGCAAATCCCGCTATGCATGCACCGTATGCCAAAAAAAGATATTTAAATCTGTTTTCCTCGTCCATCTCCCAATCCGTGACACTGCCGGCGTTCATTTGCTTCACGGCCTCCAAGTACGCCTGGATCAACGCGTAACAATCGTCCCCGTTACCGACTAACTCCTCCGTAGCGATATTCTTCCCCTTCCAAGCCTTGTAATAAGAAACATTCACCCCCCTATTTTGCATCATAGACATGATAGCCTTTGGCGCGGGAATATCTTTAGGCCCGCTAAAATTGTCAAGAAGCATCCTAGACACAACCGATGAAGTTCCTTGACGATGACTTCGACGTCGATGAGACATGCCGCATGTGTGCGTGCCGCAATATGTCCGTACCGAGAAAAAGGGGAATCTCTATCTTTTGCTGCTCGAAAGCGCCACGAACATTGCTCCATCGCACATCTTACTACATACAAAGTCTTGTTCGACTTTACTAATTTGCATTCGAACGACGCAGCCAACGCGATTTTAGATATTTCCTCTATAACTTCCGCCTTATCACGAAACTGCTGCCCAACGTGTAGGCTTGAACCGTCCGGAAATGCAAAAGTACCATCGGCAGCCTCTTCTACCGGGTTTCGATCTACATCGTCATTGTGATCACGGGCTACAAATTCCTCTTCCGACTCGCCAGTGTTTTCAATTGGCTCATCTTCATTTTCATTCGAATGCCAACCCGAGTAATCCCTACCCCCAGACGGTCCAGCGATATCTTCAAGACCCTCATCTTCATTTTGGTTAGAAGGGCTGCAATCGTACCCCTCAAACGGTTCGATTTGCGCATTTTCATCGCAGTCAGCTATGAGCCCGGTATTATTACTAGAAGAACCAGCAAATGCGTCCGACGGAGCCACAACCGCACATTCCACCACCTCGACATGAATCACGGGTCTCAATTGAGGGCCACCAAAACCCAAGTACGCACGTAGAGCATAGTCGTTATCGATGTATATGGGCCTCGGATAACTATAGGGTACATTTGGCATATAGCTTAGTGTTAGCCTCGCATTGTCGTTGCGAAACGCTAACACGGATACAATTTGCTCCTTTACGTCTTGTAACGTGCATGCGTCCTCATCCACCAAAATTGAATGCCAGCTACAATTTGACGCAGGAGACCAAGTCGAGGTATTGTCCTCGCCGATTAACCACCGACCATCGAATTGAAATACAATGTTGGTAATTGTCATTTTGAGCACCTGCAATATTATGCAATGTTATTGTTTAGAAAACGATTCTCGTCATATATCGTGCTTATATATGATCTTCAACGCATGGATCCCGAACATGGGATCACGGTACCCGCACACAACGCAGGGTACCCGGGCACAACGCAGGGTACCCGCGCACGCAGGGTACCCGCGCATAAACGCAGGGGACCCGCACACTAGCGCAGGGGACCCGCGCATAAACGCAGGGGACCCGCGCATTGACGCAGGGGACCTGCGCGCATGGTACCCGCACGCAGGGGTCCCATGCACAAAAACTAGACCTCATAATATGTATTTTCAGGTCCGATTTCTCGTAATAACCACTGAAATATCGCTACTCTGGCTACTAATCACGTCAGCTAATAAATAACCCATACATTTTAGGGGGTAATGGACTGGAAATTCACCATTTTCGACGTTAAAATTGCAGTTTTCATGTAACGAATGCTTACTGGTAAATATGCTGAAATGCTTGCTGTTTTCTTGGTTTGAGAAGTTGTTTTCCGGCACTAAACGAAGAGAACAGCTCGCGTCGCTTTAGGTTTGAGAGAGAGGTGTGTGTGGTTACCCTTTGTTCTTTAAAATGGAGAAGATAATGCATTCATATCGATTGTAAGGTTATGGTTAAAGAGGGAGATGGACCCATGTTCTGTTCAGTCAGTTATTGCGGCCATTTTTTCGTTTTTTTTTTTTTATTTAAATGAGTTAAGTATGAGAATTAGTTAATATGGTTAACGTTTAAACAAAGTGAGGGCTATTGACCAAAAAAAATCGTCAACGAAGGCCATTTTTTTAAAATTGACCCAGTCAAGGGCCATTTTTTTAAAAGGCCCTTTAATTTAACGGACGAGGTTCACTTCAAACCGGACGAAATCTCACATTTTATATGTCTCAGTGTCCCATTTCATATAATTTATAACATTATTCTTATGAATATAAAAAAAATATAAGCTATGAATATCAATTGATCATCGTGAAACAATAAATAAATTAGATATGTTTATTTATTTTTATCATGTAAATCACATTAAATAATGATGATTTTATAATTTGGTGTAATATAAAATTAAAAATAATTAAAATATATAAATATAATATATGAGCCACACGATTTATAATTTGACGGTAATGATGAAGTGAGACGTACAAAATGGAACTTGTGATCTGCTTAAAAACCACGTCTTAATTAGTAATTGCTATGCCAAATTCCTTTAAATCTATTTTTTTTAAAAAAATTTGAGAAAAGCAGCCGATTCTATTTTATATTTGGGATGTTTAATTATCGTATTCCAATTGGTAAGTTAATTTCTTTTAATTAAATCTATTTTTAAAAAATAAAATAAAATAGGGGCAATTTCGTTTCAGACCCTATTATAGTTTCAAAATAGGTTTCAGACCCTGTCAGTGAAAAAATAATTTTTAAAGACCCATTTCGCTGAAAGTTTAGGATAAAGGACCCAAACTTCGAACTGACCAAAATATCCTTACTAAATACATTATAAGAAGAGGTATCGAAAGCCACTTTTCTGTTATTATCTTACGATATTTTGTTATCACACACACACACACACATATATATATATATATACATATAAATATATATATATATATATATATATATATATATGAAGTGTTACTATATGTCAATATTGCGTTTCAATATGGTTAATAAGTTATATCAATATACTAAAATTGACTTTCGACGATTAACATTTTTCGTATATTTCATATTCATTCCAATGAGCATTGTCCCTCCAACAAATCAAATTCGATGTGCAATCGACGACTTTCTCTGATCTTAACGTCACCAAATGTATTATTTGGTATGCGAATTTTTTGAAATTCTTAACGCGAATAAGGAAAATGATTGTGAATTGAATAATATTTTCGGCCAAAATTGCAAGTACTATGTATAAATTCGAGTGACCCATAGTCTGAATATTATGTTGTGCCACAGTGTTGGCTTCATCGCTCGTCATTTGGGGGGAATTTCGAAATTATTCGAAAAATGGTGAATTAACACGCTTGTTGGGTAACACTTCTTGCATTCTGGGTAACAATTCTTATAGTCCGTGTAATACATCATGGGCAAAAAGCATGCGAGCAAGAGAAATAGATCGAAAATCGCCGATAACACCAAAAAAACGCTGAAACTGCTGGCATCTCGACTTTAGTGACCGAATAAGGTTAAATCGACTTCAATTTGGGTCTTGATAATCAAGGAAGAATAATGGAATGTATAATGGAATATTGCATTAATCTCAATTCTAAAATCTCGTTGAAAAACGGGGGGAAACTCAAAATTATTGACTTGATAATGTTAAATCAACTCAAATTTATCACAAGCCTTAAAAATCAACGAGAATTATTGACAAATATGATGAGTCTTGAACATTTTCGAACTGAGTAACACTTTCGGCAATAAATATAACACATGTACACGCAAGAAAAACACTTCATTAAGAACATTCTAGAAGATTCTGGATTATCATGGAATATTACCTCATTACATACAAATAATACCACATGTCTGATTGTAAATAACAATACCAACTCAGTTTTTAACGACTATGTAAATTCTTGTACCGCATAATAGGTTCTCAGTACCACAATAATAAATCTATTAATTTCATTCACAAATGTGCTTTTTTCGGATGTATACGATTGTCATTCATTGAAATATAAGATTTGATGATGTTAAACCATCGTATTTCTTTAAAAGACACAATCTTCGAATGATAATGTTATTAGTCGAATTTTGAAGTTATTAGTCATGTAAACATAAGTTACTATCTCTTTTGCATCATAATATATGTTATTCATGATTTCTAAATTTGAGTATTTGGGGTTTGAGATTTATATGTGGTGTGATATGAATATTTATTTCGACTTGATATTTGGCGTAATCTTAGAAATTATCTTAAAATACATAAAACGGTACTAGTAAAGGATTAAGTGTTACCAGTAAGTGCTTAAGTGTTATTCGAAACGAATGATCTGTTACAGATTGCAGTTTACATGCTAGGGTTTCTATAGGCTTCTTTTTAGGTTTAGGGTTTCGGGGTTAAGATTAAGGATTTACGACACAAAAATTTCGTAATATGATGTACAACTTGTGATTTATAGGATGCAACAATAAAATTTTTTAGGGTTTCGGGTTTAGGTTTAGGTTTAGGGTTCGGGGTCCTAGGGTTTAGGGTTCGAAGCTTAGGATTTAGGGAATATGGTCTATAAAATGTTATTCACGATTTAAGGTTGAACTTTGAACAAGTTTGTGATGAATTTCGTAAAGTTATGTTCATTGAGATTGATATAGTCTAAGTTTTGGAATGAAAGAGTATATGTTTACATGACTAATGACTTCAACATTAACATTCGCATAACGTGACTTGTAAAGGAATTTGGTGGTTTAGCTTTATCATATCATCTATTTCCATGAATGTCAATCTTATACATCCTGAAAAAAAGTGCATTTATGAACAAAATTAATTGAATTAGTAATGTGGTACTGAGAAGATATTATGTAGTACCAATATCTATAATTGTGTTATAAATTGAGTTCATATTGTTATTTATTATCAGACACATGGTATTATTTGAAGGCAATGTGGTAATATTAGTCATTATCCTGTTAATATTCTCTGACAATCTAGAACCTTCTAGAACTTTCTTATTGAAGCATTTTATTTTTATGTGTATGTGTTATAATAAGTACATAAAGTGTTATTACGCTAAAAAAAATGTCAATTTTGGGGAAAACTAATTTTCGCATTAATTCTTGATTAACATCAATAATTTCCTTACATTATCAAGACTTGTGATCAAGTTGGGTTGATTTCACGACTTTCGACCATTAAAATTGAGGTTTCATTTCGAGATTTTTGAATTGGTTTGAAGTATTATTTCATTATCAAATTTAAAAATTTTCGTCGATAATGAAGACCCATGAGAAATGAGGTCGATTTAACTTTATTCATTTACTAAATTCGGAGTTTCCAACGGTTTCATTGATTTTTGGGTGCCATCGGTTGTTTTTTGTCTATTCCTTTTAGCCTCTTGCTTGTTATCCAGGAAATGTTACCCAGAACACATGAACTGTTATGCAAAATAAATGAAGTGTTACCAAGCAGCTTTATAATTAATAAACGTTTTAATCTTATGTCTCATCAAAATTCTTCGCTATTCCATTATTAAGATTAATAATCTTCTTCGATTACAAAGACTCGTGATCAAATTGAGTCGAATCCACCTTATTTGGCCATTAAACTCGAGATTTCACCCGTTTTTCAACGAGATTTTCGAATTGTATTTAACGCAATATTCCACGATAAACTTCATATTTTTCCGTTGATTACATGAGAAATTGACGTCGATTTCACCTTATCCTGTCAATTGTGTCAGAGATTCGAGTGGTTTCAGTGTTTTTTGGGTGTTGCCGGGGGTTTCCGATCTATTCCTCTTTGTCTTTACTTGTGTACAACATGTGTTATTTATTGGTGACGAGTCGTTATTTTTTTCTACTTATGTGTTCGTTTTGTGGCAACATCTGTTATAAACTACAAGGCACGTGGTATTTTTGTTGCATGAACTGTTACCCAGAAAGCATGAAGTGTTACCCGCTAAACGTTTTTAATTAGGCTCAATCTTATGTCCCATCAAAATTTTTCGTTATACCATGATTAACATCAACAATACCCTTCGATTACTAAGACCCATGATCAAATTGAGTCGAATCCAACATATTCGTCCATTAAAATTGAGATTTCCCCCATTTCAATTTTCTACATGATTTAAAGAAAAAATTCCTTACAAAGCTTAGATCTTACGTCGTCGAAAATTAATCTCGTGGTTTTCCTCGATTTCTCAGACTCATATGCAAATTGAGATCGAATTCTCCTTATTTAAACATTAACGTGAAGATCCGGATGGAAGATCGATCTCATGAGGATGACAATGGCATGTTCCCGTAATATTTGTGTGTTTGAAGGGTAACTAACAATGGCATTTTAAGTAATTTTCTGAAGTAATATGGGTATATAAGACATTTCATCGAAAATTGGTCCTTATCTCTAATGAAAGTATAAAATGGGTCCTTCTCTATATTTTAAAACATGTTGGGGTCTGAATTCTAAGGAAACATGTTTAAGTGGGCCTGAACCCTAATTTACCCAATAAAATATTGGAGAAAACCACACACAAAATATATATTGATATTAACATAAATGACCCCACGAACAAAAACTATCATAGGGTAATTACAACTTTTCTCATTCAAACTACTAGTCAAACTTCTCTCTTTTTTAAATTTATTATACGTGATCACTTTTTGTATTATAAATTGAAAAATCATTGGTAAAATAATCCTCTCGGGTAGATACATTTTGTCACAACCTTGAGTGTCACGTCATTGGCTCGTTCATTGCCGAGCCAAACTCGAGCAATGATGCCCGGTTCAAGGGGCACGAGTTGGAGCAGTTCAACACTTGGACACACGGGGCCTAAACATCGTCACACGGGGCGCGCGCACGAGGGAACATCGAGGCTTATTGCGGCAAAAGCTACGAATCGGGCGAGCGAGGAGGAGCTTTGACGCGTGCTGGTTGTGAAGCGCGCAAGAGTAAGAAATTTCGACAAATTTCTAAGTCCCGGCTTTGCAACAAAGTTGGTATCAGAGCCATCGTTTCTACACAATGGACGATGGAAGCCGAATGACGGGAGCACGTTTGGCGGAATTGGAAGCTAGGGCGACTACCTTCCAGCACCTGTTCGATGCGATGCCGAACGTTGAATAGTGGGCAGCAGATGTCGCGATACTCATGGAGGCACGGGCGGCGGTCGAGGCTCGAGTTGCGCAGCTCGAGGCCGAGACTGTGACCCTACAAGTTTTGGTGGCGGCAGCGACGCCCCTACCGCGGCTGCGCCGAGGAGACCCATGTGTGAGCCGCATGTCTTCATGGGGGTTCGTGACGCAAAGGAGTTAGAGAACTTCTTTTTCGGCGTAGAGTCATATTTCGAGGGGGCGAGAGTAGCTGATGAGGACAAGTTGGGCACGGTGGTGTCGTACTTTGACGGAGACGCGAAGCTGTGGTGGCGAACGAGACTCACGCTGGACGCTCAACTCAACCGGCCGAGGTAGGCCACATGGGACGAGCTAAAGCGCGAGTTGCAGGCACAATTCATGCCGGGCAACTCGGCGTGGCGGGCACGCGAGGCGGTTCGGAAATTGCACCAGACGGGATTGACGGGCTACTACGTGAAGCAATTCGCCTCACTGATGCTGGACATCAAGGAGATGTCGGAGGTATATCGGTTATTCAACTTCATGGCGGAGCTTACCCAACAAGGGGTTCAAGACCTCACATCGGCATATGCGGCGACCGAGAGGCTTGTGGAGTATAAGCCGGCCGAATCGCAGGCCGCGGCGGGCGGAACCGCGACGAACACTTCCAAAAAGGCGAACATGAAGAAAAAGACCAGGAGGAGACACGTCGGCAAGAAGGCCGATTCTAAGGGCAAGGGGCCAACGCAGACACACGTGGAGTGCTACGTATGCGGCGCGGCCGGGCACATCGCCCGGAAGTACCCGACGCGAGCCAAGGTGTCGGCTGTAATAGGGGACGATGACTCGGACGATTTCGAGCCCTCTCGGATGAATCCACTTCGGATATTGGGAGCCATTAGACGAGGACCCGCGACGAGGGACCTCATGTTCATTCGGTGTGCGCTCGTTCAGTGTACGCTACAATGGAGGGACGATGAAGGCCGTTAACTCCCGACCACGAGGACAACGGGCTTAGCACCCGCGACGCTTAGCATTGGGGCGTGGTCGGAGCAGATCGATCTCACGATGACTGAGTTGGACGATTTCGATATCATTCTGGGGCTAGACTTCATGAAAGCCGCGAGGGTCACGGTGAAACCTTCGCGCAACCTTATTTGCATTGGCCAGGGAAGTGCGGGAGCAGTCGAGTGCGAGCCGAGGAGGGCCGAGGCCAGGACGGGCAAAGTCCAGACCATTTCTACACTACAACTGCGCGATGGGCTAAGGAGGGACGAGCCGACGTATGTGGCTACGTTGATCGCGGAAGCGGGCGAAGGCGAGGCAGCGGTGCCGAGCGAGCTGGCGGAGGTGTTGTCCGAGTTCGAGGATTTGATGCCAACCGAACTTCCCCGGGAATTGCCGCCCCGACAAGCCATAGACCATCGCATTGAGCTGGAGCCAGGAGGCGACATCGCAAGCACCATATCGGATGAACCCGACAGAGTTGGCCGAGTTAAGGAGGCAACTGGACGAGCTCCTGGAGGCGGGGCTGATCCAACCGTCCAAGGCGCCTTATGGTTCACCGATTCTGTTCCAAAAGAAGGATGGTTCGATGCACTTTTGTGTGGATTATCGCGTGTTGAACAATGTGACGATGAAGAACAAGTACCCCATTCCGAACGCGCTAGACTTGTTCGAGAAGCTAGCTCGGGCGGAGTACTTCTCGAAGGTGGACCTGAGATCGGGGTATTGGCAGGTGCGGATCGCGGAGGGCGATGAGCCGAAGACGACTTCCGTGACGCGTTAGGGGTCGTACGAGTTTCTGGTGATGCCTTTCGGGCTCACCAGTGCACCAGCCACGTTTTGTAACCTGATGAATGATGTGCTATATGATTTTCTGGACAGGTTTGTCGTCGTGTACCTCGACGACATAGTCATCTACTCGCAAAGCATGGCGGAGCATGCGGGATATTTGCGGGTGGTGTTCGAGGCTTTGCGAAAGCATCGACTCTTCCTCAAGCGGGACAAGTGCGACTTCAGGCTGAGAGAGATTACCTTCTTGGGCCACATCATATCGAGGGGTCAGATCCAGATGAACCCGGCGAAGGTGAACTCGGTGATCGAATGGAAGAGGCCGAAGAACGTTACGGGACTACGTTCTTTTCTCGGCATGACGAACTACTACCGGCGTTTCATCAAGGGCTACTCGCACATTGCTAGTCCCTTGCTGGTATGCTGAAGAAGGGAGCTCAATGGTATTGGTCGGAGAAAGCCGTGGAGGCTTTCGAGGAGTTGAAGAAGTCGTTAGCATCGGAGCCCGTTTTGCGGCTCGCGGACTACACCAAGACATTCGAGGTGCATATGGATGCATCGGGACAAGCTCTCGGAGGCGTGCTTGTGCAGGAGGGTCATCATGTGGCATACGAGAGCCGGAAGTTCAACGAGACGAAGGGCCGATAGCGACACATGAGAAGGAGATGACGGCGGTGATCCACTGCTTGGACACGTGGCGGCATTACTTGCGTGGGACGAGGTTCGTAGTCATCACGGACAACGTCGCCAACACTTACTTCAAGACCCAAAAGAAGTTGTCTCCAAAGCTGGCGAGATGGCAAGAATTCCTCGGGGAGTTCGATTTTGAGTGGATCCACAAGCCGGGTCGGCACAACGACGTTGCCAACGCCCTAAGCCACAAAGGCGTTGAGGCCTTTGTCAGCGCGCTGAGTGCGGTTACCTCAGACTTCGTGGGGAAGGTGCATGAAGCGGCCGAGGCGAGCAAGGCTTACAGGAAGCTCGTTGAGGAGGTCAACGAGGGAGTGGTGCGACAATACTGGCTCGAGGAGGGAATCATGGTGGTCAAAGGCGGGCGCGTCTACGTTCCAGAAGACGCGCTGAGGCAAAAGTTGCTACACGAGCACCACGACACACTATGGGCGGGACATCCCGGGATGGATAGGATTTACGCGCTGCTTTCTTCCAAGTTCATCTGGCTGAAGATGAAGGACAACGTCACAATCTATGTGCGAACCTGCGTGACATGCCAGCAGGACAAGGTCGAACGTCGAAAGCAGGCCGGCTTGCTGGAGCCGCTGCCCATACTGTCGAGACCGTATGAGTCGATCTCGATGGATTATTACTACATTTCCGGAAAGGCCATCTTTGGATTTCAGTCGAATGAATAAGATCGAAGACGCCACGACCTTATTTAACGAAATGCTGCTCACGAGACCTCGGACTTCTCCCGCGGATTTCGCGAAAATAATGACCACTGCTGTTAAGATGAAGCGCTACTCCAATGCAGTCTACATGTTCGACGAAATGCGTCGATCAGGTTTAGGTTGACAAGTACCATGTAAGCATTGTGATCAATTGCTATTGTCGTCTGCATAGAGTCGATTATGGGTTTTTCTGCTTTAGGCATCCTTTTCAAGGTTGGATGCCTCCCAACGTCTGCACGTGTTCCGCCCTCCTAAGGGGGGCTCTTCTTAACGAATAAGGCTTCTGAGGCAGGAAAACTCTTCAAAAAGATGATGAGAGAACAAATCTGCGGACCTGATGAATATATGCTTGCGATTGTGATCGGAGGGCTTTGTAAAGCTGGCCACACACTCACGGCCCTTGAAATTCTTAACCTATGGGAGAAAATGGGCGTGAATCTTGATGTGAGATACTATAGCACAGTTATAGACAGCTTATGCAAGAGAGAGAAGGGTCGATGAAGCTCTCAGAATCCTATCAGGTATGACCGAGAAAGGCATATTTCTCCGACAGTTGTGATATATAATTCAGCAATTAAGGGGTTATGTGCTTTCGGTAGATGGAAAGAGGCAGAAAATTTATTTAGTGAGATGGCAACTCGTACGATCTCTCTCTCTTTGGTCACTTATACTATATTAGCGGACTCACTTTGTAAGGAAGATATGGTGAAAGAGGCTGAAGTTGTGATTGATATATCATGTCTCATAACGGTATTCGTCCCAATATCATCACATACAATGCATTAATAGATGGATATTGCGCTCGAGGAGAAATGGAGAAAGCAAGGCAAGCTTTTGATTCTGCACTGGGTTTGAGGCTTAAACCTTCTGTATTCTCCTGCAATAGCTTGATGAGTGGGTGCAATAGAAAAGGAAATATAGACAAAGCTTGGGAGCTTTTTCATGAAATCCCTTGTAACGGGTTGGAGAACACAATTGTTTCTTACAATATCATGTTACACGGATTGTTTCGTGGGAGGAGATATTGTGACGGTCTGAAACTTTTCGAAGATATGCTGGCTAGAAATTTACGACCCAATGTCGTTACGTTGGACGTTACGCTGATTGAAATGCTCAAGACTATGAACGCGGACCAAGCATTGACATTTTTATCCACTGTGGAAGAGAAAGGTAATATTTCGAATATTTTTACCTATAATATAGCCCTTAATGGATTGTGCAAGAACGGAAAGCTCAGCGTTGCCAGAGATGTCTTTGAGAAACTCCCTTCAAAGGGCATGAAGCCCGATGTTCCTACGTACAACATTCTCATTGGGGCACTTACTCGGTAGGGTTTTGTAGAGGAGGGGAAGGCGTTGCTGAAGGAAATGGAAGAAAATGACAATTGCTTGCCCAATAATGTTACTTACAATGCCTTCTTACAAGTTACAGGGACTTCTTAGAAGAAATGATTTCAATGAGGCGAATCTGTTTTTGGATGAAGTGAACAACGATAGATTTTCAGTGGTTTCTGCTACATTTTCCCTAGCAATTGATTGTCATAAAGGAGGAGCTCGAGCAAATCTGTTACTTCAGAAGATCAAGAAATTTCTGCCAGAGAGAATAAAGAAACATGGGCGAAATTTTGATTTCATACATCATCTCCACTTTGCATTAGTGCAGATGTTGAAACTTCAACAGCTTGTATTTGAGTACCATTCATTCCTACATACATGTATAAATGTAAGTATCCAAAATTGAAGCAAAACAAATATTTATAATTTATTTTGTGAATTGGTGTCGCATCATATTATTATTTGAGCAGGTCTTCCCATTTGCAATATTGTCCACCGGCCAACGCGCGGTAGTACCTATCCCTACAGTAGACGGGCCTACCATCGGCGGCTTCCGCTGCTGCTGCAGCTATGTCGTCATTGGACATAACCTCCGCCGGCAACCTTAGCAGCTCTTCCTTTCTGTAATAACATTCATTCATTGAATTTTGAATTTTGGTCACGAAATGGAACTGAAAAAACCCTGTAATGATGATGCCCTTTTGATCGAATAGCCTAAGTACCTTATGTTGAACTTTTTTTCTATCTCTGATGGTGTTGTCTGCTTGTTCTGATTCTGAGAAAACAGGATATTCTTGACGAAGTCCTCTACTGGGGTGGCGAAGATGAAGAGCACCGCGGCTGAGACGAGCATTGCTCCTGTTCCCACTAGAGTCTGCTTCAGCAGCTTGATCACCGGCTTCACCTGTACATGCGTGCATGTGTAAGTTTTATTACAGTTTCTGAGATTCGATCATTTGTTCGTCGCTTTTTCACTCAAATTACAAAACACAGACGCGTGTGAAAATCTTGAATGACCACGACACCTAAAGGCTTAAGCTTGAAGGGAGCGTGTCATGTTTTAACTTTATATATATCAGTTCTAACACGTCTGTTCACGTTTAGGCTGATTTCTTTCTTTATCAAGCATTAGATTTGAGATTTTCTTTTAACAGGTGGTCGTGTGGCTTTGTATCCATGACCTCTTGAACCCGAGCTATGATATCATATACCATGAGCACTGCACCTAAAAGCTTAAGCCTGAAAGAAGTGCCATCATATTTTAACTATATATTTTATCTCCAACACGTTCGTCCACGTCTAGCCTGATTTCTTTCCTATCTAGCCTTAGACGTGAAATTTTCTTTCAGTAGGTTGTCGTGTGGATTCGCACCCATGATGTCTTGGCTTGAGCTTTGAAACCATGCTGAATGACTACTACACCTAAAAGCTTAAGCTTGAAGGGAGTGTATAATACTTTTAATTTATATTCTTATTTTCTAACATAATTCACACTCTTTCGTACCTTGTATGATCCCAGTAATCTGTCACGAGCAAGGATCTGCAAACAGGGAAAAGATTCACACGGTTCGAGTTTTATGTCAGTAACCAAAAATGCTATAAACTTATAAAGAACGGCCTTAGTATTAGGCGACGAACCTCGGGTGGTTTCACCCACATCTGCCCATCGTACCACCCGCTCTCTTCGTACGGTATGACTGCAGACAAAAGCCTATCACCAACATAGCTCCACCCCTATATATAATGACATAGATTGTAAGAATTGGATAAGAGTTTTCTGTTTGTCTTTGCTTGGACTGTTAGAATCATCCAATGTTCTCTTGCAAAGCTACCTTCTGCATTGCTAGAAGAAACCAAAAGCATATCAACGTATTACCAGATAAATTCTCAAGACGATTAGCGCGACGAGAAATAGCGTCCCCGTTCCAGCGGCCAAGGCAAAACGCAAAGGATCCTGCGAGCATTATTGCACACAGGTTTATTACTACGGGTTCTTTTAAAAAATAGCCTTCGACCCCATAATTTTTTTCAAAAACAGTCTTGTTGCCCACACTTTTAGTCAATAGCCTGAAATTTAAGGATAATTCGTCATTTTATAGGGTCTCGTGGTATATATAAGGGCTTCCCGCAGTTCCCTGCTATATAAGGAGTTCCCTGAGCAGGGGATCCCCTATAGCACGAGACCGTACAAGAAAAAAAATTGTTGTAGTAAGGAATTGAACATGCGACATATTACTTAGATGACTGACTTTGTGTTTAACATAACCTATTTATGGGCCCCTTTCAATTAGGTATAATTTTCTTTACTTTCTTTGAGGCTATTTTTTAATAATCCTTTTGAAGGAGGGCAATTTACCTAATTAATCCTATTACTAATCAAGCTGTCGACAGCAGTTATTCGGTAAGAAAATAGTTATGCAATGACAAAGACCTTTGATGGATTAAAGCTAGCTGCAGCAATGGGGACGCCAAGAACGGTGAAGGTGACCAACCAGAGCCCACCGAGCCGCAGCAAGAACGAGCCGGGTCCGAGGTCGGCCCACGAGTAGAGGCTCTGGTCCTTCAAGGATGAGTACTCGTTCACCGGCCTCTGTTCGAAGGGGACCTCGAACTCCAAGCCCGGGTCCCAGCTCTGGCCCGGCGAGGAGCCGCCACCGGCTCCGTTCATCTCATCCTTGAGAGCCTTGACGATGAGGAAACGCCCACCGCTGACGTGTAAATTAATCCCAGTTCTCCTGTAACTGCCAAATATAATCTTGGCATCTCTTGGACTCGGCACCAGAGAACAACTGCAACACAGGCTTAACCGAAGCATTTGCTTTGCAGAGTTAGTCATAAAAAAAAATGGCCGTGCATTAGATTTCTTTTTTTTTTTTTTTTTGGGAGGGGTCTTTTCTTGATGAACTGGGATGGGAGAAATTTGTGGTTGGCCTTTTCTTTTTTCCTTGGGTGGAGGGAAGATTAAGAAATGATAATTGTGCTTCTCGTTTGGAGTAATATGCATTGCTATTATCTTATCTCGTAGAAAAGATTTTTCTTTTCCATTGTGTTTTTTTGTGGCTGAGGTTGACGATGCCTGAGGTACGTGTTGTAACGTGCCTTCGTGCGTTTGGACACGATTTCAGCAAAAGCCCAAACGATTAGGACTTAGATACATATATATAAGTTGCATTCTTCTTTGTCATAACATAAAAACATGCATGAAGGTTGATTGTCGAGCAAAAGATGCTCATGGCAGATAATATTTTCGGCAAATATTGAAGTCAGTTAACAAAAGCGCACAAGATGATACCTGCTAATGTTAGCTGCTTATCGAGTTTCAGATTATTAATAAAAAAAAATACACAAGCAAAGATTCTGAGTTCCCAGGAAAAGTATAATAATTCTGGATAATCTCACACACTATAGTGGCATTACACGTGGATAACAGATACGGAAGCCAATTTGTGAGCTTATTGGTTTCTTGTCCTGCTATTCTCAGCAGCCCTCACTTGCATGAAATATGGATGAACCTACAAAGAAAGACGGGAGACTACATAGTTCAGCAGCCGTGAAAAACACTAAAAACATGTAATTAGAAGCTAATAGTGTTAACAAAAAAAATTAGTTTATTTAAGAGCACTAACCATTGCTTCCTTCGCTGTGAGCCTATCCTGATGATCATAGCGAAGTAGTTTATCGAGGAAATCAATGGCCTGTTACAGTGAAACAAGGTGATTAGAAGCATCATTAAAGAATTGAATGGGATTTGGGTATAAGGAAAAAAAAAACAATAAGAGATATTCGAAAGATGAATAACCTCTGGTGACACAAGATGCTGATTATCTGCATTGATAAACTTTGACCATGGTTTCCTGCTGTGTCTGCAAGGTATCACAGAAACCAACTTCATTGGTAAAAATACTAATTTTAAGGGTAATGAGTACTCAATTATCCAAAAAAAAAAAACTAAGATTGTGAGGGCTTATTTTCCCGTGCTAGTGTTACGGTTA
This sequence comes from Linderniella brevidens, assembly GCA_004919715.1. NCBI lineage: Eukaryota > Viridiplantae > Streptophyta > Magnoliopsida > Lamiales > Linderniaceae > Linderniella > Linderniella brevidens. The sequence goes on from SWDC01000158.1 coordinate 4,805,788, forward strand.
AATTTATACCTCCCGACAAGGGCTTCAAGCTGAGGATCAAGCTCAAGATTGTACTTGTGTAAATAGGCATTCAACTCATCAGTCCCAAGCACCTATAACATGATGCATCTTAGATAAAGACTCATACATGTAACCATTATCTTATGCATGTTAAATCCTTTAAAATGGATGCCGGATTTATTTACTTATATCAGCTTCACTCAGTATAATACTAATGTTACCGCTGTTGGAAACAGATGAAAGTTTTTTACCTTGGCAATCTTAACAAGCTGGTCCTGGTTATCATGCCCATAAAAGAAAGGTTCCTTCCGAAATATCTGCATAGAATGGGCTTTGATGTAAACATAGCAAGTACTTTAAATGACCAAATACTTGAACTAAAGAACAAGTAAAAGCTCCCACCATTCCTGCAAACATGCAGCCAAGGCTCCACATGTCCAAAGAATAGTCGTAGTCTTGCAAATCAACAAGAAGCTCGGGACCCTTAAAGTACCTGAGAGAAAAAGTTTGAGTCCCAATGAGAAAGGAAAGATAGCTTCTGAAAAGAATATTAAATATAAGATCAATATTTCTAATTCTTGAGAAAGTAGATCCCGTTTACCTTGAGGCAACGCGGACGTTATACTCCTTTCCGGGGTGGTAAAATTCTGCAAGACCCCAATCAATAAGCCGAAGTTTCCTTAACTCATGGTCTATCATCACATTATGAGGCTTGACATCTCTGTGCATGATGCCCTGTGAGTGACAGTAATCTAGAGCCTGTACAAACATATGTAAACCTGAGTCACCAGAAAAAAATAATAATGCAGAGGCATATGTTGCTCTTGATGCGAGAAATATCTTTCGTGTAACCTTGAGAAGCTCATAGATGTAGTAACGGATGTCATAATCTGTCAAAGTGGGATACAGAACTTTGAAATCTGTGCTATTCACATATTCGAATATCAAGCTCGGAGTTTTTGAATTCTGATCTCTGACGACGTCAAGAAGTTTGACAATGTTGGTACCCCCACATAAGTTCTGGAGTATCTTGATTTCTCTCTTGATCTACACGACGAAATTAAAAAAAATAATATATATATATATATATATTCTAAATTACCTGAATTAATCATAAACAGTAGCTGATTTATCAGTACAATCAACCACCATAACAATTAACTATAAAATAAAGATCAATATTTCATATGGCTACGCCAGCAACATCGCGGTGTAAGAACCATTCAAAAAGCTTAATGATTTTCATATGCAAAACCAACTAATCAGTAGACAACCATTTCGCATGAATCTCTTGATCATGAGGAGAACAGCAGAAAGGTTACCTTTTTCTTCTTAACGGGCTTGAGAATTTTAATAATGCACCGCTCGTTGTTATTCACATTTACCCCTTCGAAAACTTCACTGTATTTTCCCCTTCCAACTTTGCGAATCACCTCATAATCATCTTGGTCGCTGAAAACAAGCAACAACGAGCCGTATAAAGAGCCAATCCAAGTAGCCCACGCGGTCAAAATAATCACAAGCTCAGATTTTTAAAGAGCTTAATCGTCAAGCAACGGAACTGGTGCATCTAACCGCGGTAATTTCAATAACAATCTCGCAAGAGAGAAATAAAATTGTTCCCCCAAAACTCGAAATAGGTCACCGTCAAAAGAGAACACAAAGTCAACGATCAAGTAAAGGCCCACAAAAGGGTAAAACAGCGCGCAACAGACAACTAAAACAACGAAATTAGTCACTTACCCCCACTGCACGGTGAGATTCTCGTAATCCCAGTATTCTCTGGGGCGCACCACGTTGACGTCGGCGTAGACCCGTGATTTGGACATCTCCGAAGCGTAGATCTGCGGCGATACGGCCTTATCCACAGTAGCAAACGATGAGGAAAGGAGCAGGAGCCGACTAGGGAGGCGAGCGCACGGCGGACGCAAAGCGACTAGGGCGCACGCTAGCGAGATCGGGAGTATCAGAGCGCGAAAGTGCGCCAGCCGCGTATCCTCTTCTTAATTCGCACCTCACGGACTGTTCCTCATCTAAATCCAAATCTATATTAGATTTTATTTTTATTTTTCTTATATTTTATCAATCGTTTAGACTTGTCCAACCGCCGGTTGGTCAATGACCAACCGATCGAAGACGGATGCCGGTTTTGGCCGTCTCCGGTTGCGGGGCGGTTGGTCAACCGCCGATCAAAGGATATCCGGCGGTTACCATCCGCCAGTTTTTTTATTTTTTTTTTATTATTTTTTTATTTTATTTTTTTATTTTTTTATTTTTTTAAATTTATAGTGTATATTTCGATAGTTTTCGACTTTTCGGGACACAATTATGTTTTTTTTCGGTATATAACAAGGGTTTCGATTTAAAAATATTAATCATCATAAATTAATTTCATTACAAAAATGAAGTTACATTTACAATTAAAATTTACAAAGTCGAAAATACAAAGTAAGAAAAAAAAATTATTCGTTGTTCGTTGAATACTTGAATCGCAATCGCCATTTGCCAACGTCAGTCGATAATTGGTTTCTAAAAAAAAATGTACAATAGAAGTTAGTTAGATAATATTTTTTTGTACAATCGCCATTAAAAAGTGAAATTAGTATTAAAGACTTATCTTTTTCGGACTTTGTCGTTGGCTTGGATGTCGTCACGCGAGCGATTTCTTGGAGACGTTGGCTGAAAAATAAGATTGTATGTGTAAGTAATTATTTAAATATATAAAATAAAAAAATTAATACAATAAGATTAGTATTAAATTTAAGGACTTATCTTTTTTCAGGCTTGAATCTTTCGCTATTTTCGGAGATTCTCTATTCTCTCTACTCTTAGTCGCCGCCGCCATTGCCGCCACCACTAGTCTCGGTGCCGGTGGCGTCGTCCAATACGTCGTCGTCCGAATCGGTATTCGTGAAATCTTGTGTCCGATGTTCGGCTCTCGTCCAATCATCGAGAAAGCATTGGTATTCGACTTTTTCTACCGTTAACCTCGAACGCCTTTCACTTAAACTTAAGCCGCCCATGCTAAAAGCTTGTTCAACCGCGACGGTTGAAATTGGGACGGCAAAGATTTCCCTAGCGATCTTCGCCAACGTTGGATACGTTGGGGACATCTTCGACCACCATCTGAGGACGTTGAACTAATCCTCGTCCTCGGCGAACTCAAAAGTGGTCGACAAGTAGTTATCTAACTCTATGAACGGGTTCGTCGACCTTTGGCGTTTGCTCGTGTTGAGAAGGTTGTAGTAGGAGGCTAAGCGATCACTACCGCTAGCACTACTACTACTAGTGGATTGACCCGAACTCGATCGAGTTGGGTCTTGGCCAATATCGGTCTTATACGCTCTAAAGACTGCCTTTAGAGCGTCATACCCTATATTCCTAACTTGAATATTGTAGTTATCTGGGATAACACTAGAATCAGTCGCAATGGACTGGTAGTATAGTGCAAGAAAATTATCTGTCCACTCTACGCGTATTCTAGGGTCTAATATCTTCGCAATGATGAAGATATCGGGTAGTTCCCAAAAGTATTTCAGCCATTTAGCCTTCATGGCTAAAACAGCCGGACCCGCTATCTCGTCATTGACAAAAGCGTTTAGAATGCATGCGACTTTAACGCAATGATCTAATGCTAAGATTGATGTCGGGTAATATGTTCTCGACATCTCCTTCGTGGCATCGTGAAATACTTTAAGTATTTCACATATGCCGTTGCATCCGTCCCACATCGTAGGATGTAATGCTACCCCGAATTCGGGGTTTTCGTCGTAGAAATCGCTCAAGGTGTGGCGATATTCGTACGGCGTATCCAACATCTTGTAGGTGGAATTCCACCTGTTGGGTACATCTAAGGCAAACTTCTTGGGCGTGAGTCCCAAACTTTTACAATGACGCTTCCACTTCTTCAGTCCAAAAGAGTAGCGCATCATGTAACTAATTGTCGTTTGTATCGGCATAACGTGTGCCTTTAGATGCGTGAGTGCGTCATGAACACATAGGTTAAGTATGTGGCAGAAGCACCGCACATGAAAGAATCGACCGTCAAATGACGGTCGACAATACTTAATCAAATCTTCAATGGTCGCGTTATTAGCGCTAGCATTATCAAAGGATACCGAGAAAATCTTCTCAAGTATCCTATATTCCGATAAGATACTCCTAAGCTTAAGTGCGATGTTTTGAGCTGTGTGTGCTGTGTCAAATTCCCTATACGCAATTAAGCGTTTCTGTACTTGCCAAGAGTCATCAATCCGATGGCATGTAACGCCCGTGTAATGATGATCTTGCCAGTGATCGCTCCATATATCGGAGGCAATGGACATTTTACACTCTAAATTTCCTAATTGATCTATTAACCCGCGTTTATACGCGAGTACCGTCTTCCTAATGTCTCGCGTAAGGGTGCTACGTGAAACATTCTTCGCTTGGGGGTTATACGACTTTCTGATCCACTCTTCGTAGATCGGATCGTCGGCAAACCGAAAAGAAAGATGTTTCGCGCAAACAAATTTTGCAAGTTGTTTGCGCGTCGGTCTTCGTTGTACATGAACAAAGACGTCGGACTCGCACTGGGTCCTTGACCGGTAGCGGACGAACCCGTACCCGTAGCCCCGTGCATTTGATTTTGACTTTGACTAATTCCTATCTTATTAGGATGTTTTGAGCGGATATGGCCGGTAAAATTGTCATATCCGCCCCCCTTCTTAAAAGGGTACTCCTTACCACAATAATTACATATAACTTTAAACAAATCTTTATTTTCGGTCGGTACCTTCTTGAAGTGTACCGCGAAAATATCCGAGCGTAGGGCGGCGTCGGCGGCCCGTGCTTGGGTCTCGGTCGGCGGCGTCGGCATCGGCATCGGAGTTTCTTCCGGTTGGTCCCGTTGCGTGTTGCTCGCCGTTCTATCCATGTCCGAGCCGAGGACGTCACTTAGATCGAGCATAATTTCGGGGGAGTCGTCATATTGGTAGTAGTCATCTTGCGATGAACTACCAATAATCTGTTTCCCCCTCGATCTCTAACTCGATCATCGACGACGGCTATCCATATCTAAAATAAAAGATTAGAATAAACGTTCGATAAAAATATGTGTAAACTTACGAAAAAAGAGGCGAGTGAAATTCGGAGCGCCGTGTAGTAGAGCCAGGCTGGGATTGATGAGTGTAGTAAAGCCGGGCGGAATTGAGGGACTAGTATTTTAATTAGTTTATTTTTAATTCGTGGACTACAACTAGACAGAGAATTACGCGTCTTGAGAGTGAATAATTGAGAGAAAGAGATAGAATTGAGTTGTGATTTTTTGAAGAGGGGTGGAGGTATTTATAATTTTTTTGGGGTAAGTAGCCGTTGCAACCGCCGGTTGCCGGTTGCAACGGCTAGTTTTTTATTTTTATTTTTTTTTCTCTAACGGCTATTTTTTCAGAATTTTTTTTCCATCTCTAATCTAACGGATTATTAATTATAATATTATATATTATTATATTTTTTCGTGTTATATTATATATATATATATAAATATATAAATATATATATTATACATATAACCGCCGGTTGAACCGGCCAACCGGCGGTTTGCGGTTCCCAAACCGCGTGGAACTAGCCACCCGTGGCCGCCGGTTGCAGTTGGTGGCCAGTTCCGGTTACAAACCGAAACCGTTGAAAACCGGCGGTTGGCCGGTCGGAACCGCCGGTTCCAGTTTGTTTTGGGCAAGACTAATTGGAATCTTTCTTTCTGATTAATAAAGAATGATGACTTCTTAAAAATTGTCTTATTTTTTTTTTTTTGGAAAGAATTAGTGTCTTAATTTGATAACATGTTAAAATTATTATTTTACCCTTCTTTCTTTTCTTCAATTACAACTGGACAATCAATATAAAAAATAACTTTTAAATTAGAATAATATTATATATTTATATATTAGTGTATTTTTATGGTGCTTAAAAATACTATTACATGTTATTACTCTGCTAAACTGGAAATATGGCTCAGCAAAAATATTCGGAATCCTATCCGGTTAATAAAATTCGGAAAATCGGATCGGATATCCGAATCCGAATATTTTAATATAAACAAGATCAGATACGAATACGCTCGACACTAAAATCCGGATATCTGGTATCCGTTTCATTATTTACAATAAATAAATTAAATAAATAATAGCCCAAAAATATGTGGCCCAAAAAGAGAAAAAATAAAGAAAAAAAAGTTCAATATCATAATTTGACCCAAATAAAATATATTCGGCTGAATTTATATCATTCGTGAAAATAATTAGAGAGTTGGAAACAAAATCAAATACGTTGAAATCAATTTTTTTCAAAAAATTAATTTAGTCGAAATAAAAAATCGGATTTCGGATATCCGAAATTCGAATTTTCGGATATCCGTCTCGGATATCCAATTAAAATCGGATCAAATACGATTCTAAGTTTTAAATATCCAAAAATTCGGATATCCGAAATCCGGATTTGCTCAGCCCTATCTGAAACCATCTAAAAAGAAAATCTCATCCGTCCCGAAAAATCGGATTATTTAAGTAAATGGCCTTTGAATGGGTCAATTTTAAAAAAATGGTCTCCATAGTGTTTGAAGTCTATTCTACCCTTACTAACTCAGCGAAAAAGACGTCTTTATCCTTATTTAAACCATTCAACTACCCAAAGTAAAATTAATTAGGTTTAATCGATTCCACTCACTGTAGCGTCACGGGTCTTCTTCTTCTTCCTAACCGAGTACAATATTTGACAGTTAAAATTGAAGAAAGACACATAACGAAGCAGAAAATTCTCCAGATCCACGAAACTAACTTTACCCGAAATAGAAAATTCTCTAAACCGACTACAATGCCAATGAACGCTTTTCCCGAAAGAGTGTCGGTAATTTTACTGTGCTTTCGTCTTCCTCATGAGCAGGTCTCGTGTGTCGAATTGGTTGGGTCCGGCGCATGGTTTCCCAATTGTGCAATTTGGACACTTGTTCGCAAGGGAACCGTGCGGTGAACCAATTGGGACCCAAACAGTCGCGCAAATCAGGGGACCCGTGATTGCATGCTTGGGACCCGAGCACAGTCGCACGGTACCCATACGCGCGCGGCCCCTTGCGATTGTGTGGTGGTACCATGCGATTGCGCGCGAGTACCGTGCTCTTGCGCGTGGGTACCATGCGCGTGTGTGTTGGCGGGTACGACAATAGTGCGCGCGGGTACCGTGCTTCAATGTGCGGGTACCATGCGCGCATGCGCAGGTATGCTCTTGTGCGTGAGTACTATGCTTTCCTGTGCGGGTACCATGCGAGTCTGTATACGTACTAATTGGTTATTTACTCTTATGATTCACAGGTTGTGCTGAAGAAGCAATTGTCATTCCGAGACGATGACTTCGAGTTTCGATTGACAATGACCGGGATGTACACGGAGGCGAGTGCGAAGATAAGGAACAGTCTCAATGAAAATGAGCGGGAGAGTTACAGGGCGGGGAGTCCATTTGGTAGACTCGTCGAGGCTGCCGCCGATTTCAATCTATCTGCCCAGCTCATAATGTTTCTCACGAGGAGGCAGACTACGCTTCACAATCGTGAGGAGTTGTGGATGATCATTGGGAACCAACCACTCCGATTTTCTAAAGTGGAGTATTGCCTGATTACCGGCCTTAGGTTTTCTGATGAAATCCCAGAAATAAACCCCATTGGTGATTTTGCAGAGAGAAACTTTCCGGGAAGATCCATAATCCGTCTGTCGTACGTTGAGGATCGCCTGCGAGAGTTGGGAGCCAACGATGACGGAAACGTCAACATCGATAAGATGAAGTTGGCGGATCTATACTTTGCCACATCTGTGTTGCTGCCCCGACCGTCGAAGATGGACACGGTTATTCGGTCGTGACTGCTTTCATTGGTCGAAGACGAAGTCGCCTTCGCCAACTATCCTTGGGGCAGCGTAGCTTTCAAAGAGGTGATACGCTCGCTGAAGATAAACCTAAGGGAGAAGACGGATTTTGTTCGGGAACGAGCCCGAAACGGGGGCAGCGAACACTGCCGGCTACTAATTAGTGGCTTTGGACATCCGATTCAGGTCCTTCCTTATTTAAAATCGTTATAAATATATATTTAATTGTGATTATATATTTGCTAATTTGGTTTCTTTGCATTCTAGGTTCTGGCGTACGAATGCATATCGGGCATTCGGTACGCGCTCGCCTATCGTAAAAACGAGGCGGATGTGGTGACCCCGCGGATCTGCCGGTAGGTCACCAATGATTGGTCAACGAAGAGTTTCCGAAGATGGAGACGATCGTCAACGCCGCAAATGGGTCACCCGTATCTGGGTTGCTGAGCCCCACAATATCGGAGATGAACGAGCCTTATTTCCGAAATGGGAAATTTGTCAAGGGCATGGTGGCCTATTTGGTCCACTACGCAGAGGGACATGATAAGGACTAGCCGTCGGTGTCATGGCAAGTTGCGGATTATATCGTGGTGCCGGTGCAGACCATCGCTCATTGGGTTCTTGCAGTCCTCGACTGGAAGAACAAGACCATACGGGTATTCGACTCGGATCCGTCCTGCGATGTCGACATGCGCAACATGCACGCGTCCCTGGCCGGTCTACAATTAGTGGTCCCGATCGTGTTAAAAAAACTTGGTTTAATTCGAAGCGCATTTAGGAAGTGGAAGGTGGAGAGGATCCCCAATTTCAAGAAGCAAGAAAATTCGTAAGCGTAGCATATTTCGATTTGAAGTTAAGTTTAGTATATCATATCTCATTATTAAACATTTGGTTGTTTTCAGCGGCGATTGTGGGGTTCATGTGTTGCGGGCGGCATTTGTTATGCTCTTTCGTGGCGATAACGTTGTGGAGCTTACCGGACGGCAAATAACGCAATTTCGGGAATATCTATGTATTTCCATTCGCCTTAATGATTGGGCTTCTTGGTATCAATAATTTCTATTCGTGAATTTTGTAAATCTGGAACATTTTTATGTAATAATGGAAGTTGATATGTTGGATGTTGATATGTTAGAAGTTGTATTTCGAGTTGTATATGTACGGTACCCGCACACTAAAGCACTGTACCCACATACAAGGCGCACGATACCCGCACACTAAAGCATGGTACCCACACATTAAGGCACACGGTACCCGCACACTAAGGCACGGTACCCGCACACAAGGCGCACGGTACCCGCACGTATAGCGCCTGGTACCCGCACATATGGCTCACGGTACCCGCACACATAGCGCCCGGTACCCGACAACATACCACACATGCCAACATACCAAACATCCATTGAACCACTAAATTTCCATGTGTATTACATTATACGTACCAAACATTACAACATACCAAATTTCCATAACAATTATACATAACCACATGTACAAATCAAACTCATAGGATTTACCCCCTCCTACGGAATTCCCGACGGATGACATTCTATTTTTTTGTGCTCTTACGTGTTTTGGGTCAACGAGTGGTGGTAGCATATTCACAATTCCTTCAACGCGCTCGGTGACAGACCATATGGTACCCTCGTACTCTAATTTCCATGTCTCCAAGCTGTAATACGCATGGACTAGCGAATAAACACATACATTAGCGTGTCCACAAGCCGCAATGGCGTGCGCACATGAGATACGATCGATATCAAACATCTTACAACTACATGACTTCGTCTCAATATCGACCACCTCGTTGACTCCATGCCTGTATACATTATACCATTGAATGCCAATTTCCGACACGTGTAGATTTTGTGAATTTATGTAGTGAGATCGTAGGATTGACTCGACCTTCGGCGTAAATGACGTGACATTGGCTGCCATCGAAGATTCACAAGTTTTAATCTCGTCAAGAACCATGCCCAAGATTCGGTAGATTCGGTGCTCGCAATACCCCATGCGATAGAATACTGATGGTAATCGCCGTCTTGCGCCGTTGCAACAAGCATCACTCCTTTATACTTTCCATTTAAAAAGGTGGCGTATATAGAAACTACCTTACGCATGAAAGCAAATCCCGCTATGCATGTACCAAATGCCAAAAACAGATATTTAAATCTGTTCTCCTCGTCCATCTCCCAATCCATGACACTTCCGACGTTCATTTGCTTCACAGCTTCCAAGTACGCCGGGATCAACGCGTAACAATCGTCCCCGTTACCGACCAACTCTTCCGTAGCGAGATTCTTCCCTTTCCAAGCCTTGTAATATGAAATATTCAACCCCCTATTTTGCATCATAGACATGATAGCCTTTGGCGCATGAATGTCTTTAGGCCCGCTAAAATTGTCAAGAAGCATCATAGACACAACCGATGAACTTCCTTGACGATGTCTTCGACGACGATGAGACACGCCGCATGTGTGTGTGCCGCAATATGTCCGTATCGAGAAAAAAGAGGAATCCCTATCTTTTGCAGTTTGAAAGCGCCACGAACATTGCTCCATCACACATCTTACTACATACAAAGTCTTGTTCGACCTTACTAATTTGCACTCGAACGACGCCGCCAAGGCGATTTTGGATATCTCCTCGATAACTTCCGCCTTGTCACGAAACTGCTGCCCAACGTGTAGGCTTGAACCGTCTGGAAATGCGAAAGTACCATCAACAGCCTAATCTATAGGGTTACGATCTACATCGTCATCTTCATCGTCGTTGTGATCACGTGCTACAAATTCCTCCTCCGACTCGTCAGTGTTTTCGATTGGCTCATCTTCATTTTCGTTCGAATGCCAACCCGAGTAATCCCTACCCCCGGACGGTCCAGCGATATCATCAAGACCCTCATCTTCATTTTGGTTAGAAGGGCTGCAACCGTACCCCTCAAACGGTTCGATTTGCGCATTTTCATCGCAATCGGCTATGAGCCCGATATTATTACTAGAAGAACAAGCAAATGCGTCCGACGGAGCCACATGCGCACATTCCACCACCTCGACATGAACCACGGGTCTCGATTGAGGGCCACCAAAACCCAAGTACGCACGTAGAGCATAGTCGTTATCGATGTATATGGGCATGGGATAACTGTAGGCTACATTTGGCATTTAGCTTAGCGTTAGCCTCGCATTGTCGTGGCGAAACGACAACACCGCTACAATTTGCTCCTTTACGTCTTGTAACGTGCATGCGTCCTCATCCACCAAAATTGAATGCCAGCTACAATTTGACGCAGGGGACCAAGTCGAGGTATTGTCCTCGCCGATTAACCACCGACCATCGAATTGAAATACAATGTTGGTAATTGTCATCTTGAGCACCTGCAATATTATGCAATGTTATTGTTTAGAAAACGATTGTCGTCATATATCGTGCTTATGTATGATTTTCAGCGCATGGGACCCGAACATGGGATCACGGTACCCGCACATAACGGCGGATACCCACGCATAAACGCAGGGGACCCGCGTATAAAGGCAGGGTACCCGAGCGTATTGCGCATGGTACCCGCGCATCAACGCAGGGACCCGCGCGTAAAAGCAGGGTACCCGCGCATCATGGCAGGGGACCCGTGCACAACATTAGCGGGAACCCTGCACTTATAATTGGGTACCATGCTTTTACAGTTTGGTCCCCTGCGTTTTTTAGTCTGGGTCTCACGCACTTGAAAAACAGCAGCCCATATGCGCGAGTACCCTGTATATATGCTCGGGTACCCTGTATATACTTTTAGGTCCCCTGCATTTTTCGCATGGGTCCCATGCACAAAAACTGGACCTCAGAATATGTATTTTCATGTCCGAATTTTCGTAATAACCACTGAAATATCGCTACTCTGGCTAGTACACATGATCTACTAAATAACCCGTACATTTTCGGGGGTGATGGACTGGAAATTCACCATTTTCGACGTTAAAATTGCAGTTTTCATCTAACGAATGCTTACTGGTAAAATATGCTGAAATGCTTGCTGTTTTCTTGGTTTGAGAAGTTATTTTCCGGCACCAAACGAAGAGAACAGCTCGCGTCGCTTTAGGTTTGTGAGAGAGGTGTGTGTGGTTACCCTTTGTTCTTTAAAATGGAGAAGATAATGCATTCATATCGATTGTATGGTTATGGTTAAAGAGGGAGATGGACTCATGTTCGGTCAGTTATTGCATCTGTACGGCTGCCATATTTTCGTTTTTCTTTTTCTTTTTTAATTTTAATGAGTTAAGTATGAGAATTAGTTAATATGATTAACGTTTAAACAAAGTGAGGGCTATTGACCAAAAAAATCGTCAACGATGCCATTTTTTTAAAATTGATCCAGTCAAGGGCCATTTTTTTAAAAGACCCCGAAAAATCTCATCAAAATTTTGATTATTATGCTTTGTGGTGCTTTGCCTTTCCTTTCGGTCAATTCAATCATTATTCATACGTCTCTTCTCGATTCCATTAAATAAATAAATAGAATTTATCAAGCACAATATTTATTCTTATCTATTTATATATATATATATTCTATTATATTAAGGCTGAAGGCCTCTTAAAAACCGTCGATTTAATCTGTCAATTGACCAATCATATGTTATCTACAAATATTAATAATTATTAAATAAATTTTAAAAAACCACACGTTCATATGGCAAATAATCCACAAACTGATGTATATATTAAATCAGTCATTAGCTTTTTTCAATTAATAAATGGTAAAAAAAAAAAGTTACCTACATTTATGCTAAATACAAAAACTTCCACGAACGCTTTTATTACTGTCCATGATCTACAATTTTGATTTATTTAAATTAATTAATAAAAAATAAAATGATCATAATAAAAAAACCAACCACCCACGACCAAAATCAAACTCGATATCAATTCTCGAGGAAAAGAGGAAGAAACACAATAATCAATCATAATCTCTTTACGATTTCATCATCATCAATTTATAATTTGTTGGATCGTTTTAATATATTTTCTTTGTTTTGGTTTTTTATTCTTGCAATTTTATAAATTAATATTTGTATATACTTTTGTCATATCAAGCGTTGCTATTCTGAAATCGATGCCATGAGTATCGAATGTTCGGAAACTATTTCGTTGATACGTACAAGTACGGGTAGATATCTTTTGATTCTTTTATGAATTTCGTAGTAACGATTCATACGCATTATAATTTTTTAATATATATATATATATATTTATATATATATATACTATCTGTTTCTTCGTATCAGGGATGTTGTTCTTCGACCCGACGTAGCCAGACTACTCACTGAATTAATATTTTAGGGTTGTAAGTGGGTTTTTTTATCGGAAATGAGAACGAAACCTTACTGGGTTTTCTTTTTGTCTCACACTCGCAAGTCTGCATATTTGGCATGTACAATATCAAGGTGAAAAGATAATCAATATTATGTCTATATGATTCGAATTTATCACGAGTTTTATTTTGAGGGTTTTCTATATTTTTTCGATGGAATTGCGGAAAGAACGTGCATTTATAACATAATTTACACGGTCAGTTTGCTCTTCTTTTTCTATTTTTCTTTTTGTAACATTGAAGTTTATTCATGTTGAGTTTTGCCAAAGTGACCCTTTATTTGCCAAAACAAAAAGTATAAAATTGATTTGTAAATTTTACACAAGATTAATTTTAGGTTATGAGAATCTGCAGGAGCACTAAAAACATTGGATTGATATGTCATTTAATTTAGATTTAATTTTTTTTGCACATTTAATTTTTTTTGCACATGAGTGTGCGCATTTACTAGCATATTATTAAGCGTGAGGTTTAAAAATCGCTTTGGTCTGTATTATTAGGCAATCATATTTTATTGTGCAATTAATCATTTGTAAAAAAAAATAAAGTGGATAAATATATTGTTAAAAACCTTAAATGTGGTCAAAATATTGTGTTAGTGGGGTTTGAAACTTCAAACATGGTAGTAGTCGCATTAACCGTCGATAGAAAAAAAATGCTATCATATTGGCACGCGCTTTTTTTTTTCTTTCTCAGTCTAATTATAGAACCATCGCTCGATCATTTCTTCTTCGACATTGTGAAGAGACTAGTGACGCTCGGGACATAGCCGGCTTCTAGCAGCTTCACATACACTTACTCTAGGTAATAATATAACAAATCTCATCGAGCTTAAGGTTTTTTATGTCTCCTGCAAGAAACACGTGACTCATTTCCCTTATCTCTATAATGCTGAATCTTGGTGACTTTACTATCCCTCGAGAGATAATCCATGAACAGTCAATGCAAGGCAGGAGGAACGTTGCATCATCATCATAGTTATGGTAAAGAGCTCAAACGCTGATGATGATATAAAGAAAAGGCCGTTGAAAGCAGAAGAAGACGGGTCATGAGATTGGAGGTCATTTCTATATAACAGCATTCGACGTTACACCGAAAAGTCTCGCTCCCTTCGATGAGTCAACAGACTCTGACCCGACTTTAAAACATACTCAAAGATCAGGTAAAAATATAGTATGTAGTTTCATCAGTTGATGATAATCTCTCTCTGTGTTTGATGCAGTGGTAATGATGTTTACTTGAGAGAAATTGCAAATAATCATTTTCTGCAGGTCAAAATCGGGAATAAATGCCCAACGATCACAATTTATTTAACCGGTAATTGTCATTTCAATATTAATTGTTTCTTTTTTATTTCTTTAACTATATTCAGTTTCGTTGCACACTTAATTTTACTAGTATAAAAAGAAATGGTCTACATTGTATAAAAAACTAGAAAAATTATTACAGGAGGGAGACACGAGTTAACACTTGTCACCACTGTCTATAGATCTTCATAAATGATCTATAAAGCATTGTGATTAAGTTAATATTAGGAGAGATTAACAGAATAATAATGATATGAAACAATCCTTAAACTCATCCCCTCCATTGAACATAATAAGGCGACTGACTCCATCGATCACGCGAAGGCGCCATCGGGAAGAATCCCGCTGCTATCGGGCGAGAGCTTCTTCATGTAATACTTGGACCTACGCGACACATTGATTCTCCTCCTCCTCTTCTCCGGTATGTGTTCAACCGTACACTCAGAGAAGCCACGTCGCACAAACCTAAGAAAATCGATAGTAATAATTAGCCCAATAAATGGGATTAAAATCGATTTTTGGCCCACACCCAGGAGCCAAACATATAAGCCCAAGTAGGATTTTCAATTTAAAACCTATAAAGAGAGTAGCCCACAAGCTGCCTATATACATGTCTGTCATACACCTTTTTACTTAAACCACCGGTGTGGGATTGTGATGTTATACCAATCCGCTGTGCGGGTCGTCAGTAGGAAAAGCATTTGCAGTCCAAGCGAAGATGCCTTCTTCTCTATATAATCTGACCAAGTTTGAGTTAAAACAGCTGGTCATTTATGATCATCATCGCATCGATGCAGAAATAGAGACAGTGCGTTTACGGTGCTCAACTTAAGTGAATGTGAGCACCTGTTATGTGGCACTGATTGTTGACATGTTAAGATGTCACATCAACATAAGAGAGCGTGTCATTTGATTGACACCTTATGTTGTTGTGGCAATAATCACTGCCACATAACAGGTGCTCACCTAATTTCTCGTATGTATGTATACACACACACACACACGCGCGCGTTAGATTGTTTCGACGTACCAAGTAGCTTGTCTCCCCGCCCTTGTCCACGGCACTCGGGAGAAACAGCAATGGCGGCTACTTCAGCACATTTCTCTTCGAAGAAAGGGAAAAGAGCTGCGCATGCTATGATTTGGCCTTCCCTCTCCATTACTATGAAGGACTGTAATGCTTCAAGCAGCTGTTTTGTAATAATAAATGGATGATTGGAGATTAGAGATCCAGAAAGTTGACACAAATGAGTCATAACCTTAAATGGCTCACACATATAGACCACCTCTTCCTGAGTCCTCTTTATCAGTGTTCCCGAGTCCTCCAGAGGCGACAAAAGTTGTCTGATCCCGTCGAGATCGGTAACCCTCGCCATTCTCATCCCTTCGTAGAGATCACTGTAATCAACGAATACGATTTAAAAATACGTATATTATAATAATCGGGTTATTGTTGAGTATCAAACCCAAGTCTCAAATCGGTTAAGTGAAATAACTGTGAGCTGCTCATAAGCTTGTGGGCTACTACTCCCTCTATTGGCAATTGGTTTTAGAGAGGAACCCCACGAGCTTATGAGTTTGGGCTTCTGGGTTTGGGCTAAGGGGTAATTTTATTCCCAACAGTTATAAAACATACCTAGCTACCATTGTGCCAACACCGTCTCTTTGAAACAATTCCTTCAGCAGAACTCCACCAACAGTTCCGTCAAGTAGATGGACCCGTTGAACACCACCCTAGAGATCATAATTAGCAAGAAATTCCCGTAAAAAGAGGTTTAGGGGAAAAAATGCCAGTGGCGATAAAATGAGACAAAAAAAAATGCATACTTGGCAGACGAAGGCTGCAGCAGCCAACTCCGAGAGGTAACCGAGCCTTTCTTGGCCTCCAATCGCGAACCCTTGTTCACTGGTCCAAAGCCCATTTCCATTATCGAAGCCAACGCCATTTTGGAATTTAGATCCCCGTGAAAAGGCAAATCCATTTGTTGAGTCTTCGTTATACAAAGCACATGAGGAGTCTTCTTGAGCAACAGCTTTCACGTAGTTGGCAGCTGATTGGCTCTGCTTGGCTCGTCTGCGGATCAGCTTGTCAGCATCTTGAAGGGTCAAGAAACGAATTAGTCTCCCGCTTCCGTCCAAGATTGGCCCGTCTATGATGCAGATGAGTTTCTCAGCACCGAGAGCGAGTGCACACGCAGTGGCGACTTCGTAGGTACTGCAACGTGGAGAATAATTAATTTCGTAAAGAAGAATGTAAGTTATAGAAACTGTCGAAAAAGGAATTGTGGGTACTGATATTTGGGAAGAAACTTGTAAGTTAAGGATTTAAGATTGTAAGATAGATTCTGAGAGGAAAAATCACTTCAAGAAAAGGAAGGGAATAACCCCCATTTAGGGAAAAAGTTACTGCTTTCCAAACTCAAGTGGTTTTATCGAATGGATCCCACCTACAAATCGCGGAAAATAATACCTATAAAACTTTAAGTAACGTACTTGCAATTCAATACTTCTCCAGAACTTGAATAACCGAGATTGCTTAAAAGCACTATGGATTCTTGTTCAAGCTTTTCTTGGATTCTAGAGACATCTATCTTCTTGACTTCACCAGTCGAGACATAATCAACTCCCTCAACTACTCCTCTCCTCTGCAAAAAGAACATCAGATCGCAACACTTTATAACTGCTAAAATATCATTAGAGATTGAGGAAGGGCGATAAACAGAGATGTTTAGATAAAAATAATCCAGAAAATGACCTTTGCTGCAACGAAATTTCCACTTGAGACACTGACACCGTCGTACCAGCGACGATTGTCACCGTGGCGGCGGATACCACTTAAGGAAGGTCCCGGTGATAACTTAGCTTCAATCAGATAGCGTATCCTCCCAGATGCATCCATAGCAGCTGTAAGAGAGTCGGCGTCTGTGATTCTGTAGCTACCTTGATATTTTGGTTCTGAACCTGAGAAGTGAATTTCCAAAAAAAAATTGAATACAAAAGGAAAGAGAGTGTTTGAGAGAAATCGGATCTTCTAGCAATTCTTTGTTTGGAGACGATGGTAACATGGAACGAAAGCAGAGCATAGCTAAAATAGTAAAGTGTCATAGACATTTCCTCACCTCTTTCAGCCAGAATCCGATCAATTTGTACGTGGGTTCCTGGTACGAGGACAAATTTGATTCCCAACCCATGTAATAGAGAAATATCCTACAATAATAAACGAAGCACCTTACTCAAACGCTCTCGATTTTCAGGATCGCTCCACACGAAATGAGGGCAGAGACCAACCATAAGTATCTTAGCAATTAAGCTCATTGTGCAGTTAGAATTAAAATCCAAGCAGGGAATGAATTACTCAAGACGACACTTGTAGATCATAATTAGTGCTTGTTTGACCTAAGATTTAAAGCAACCAGCCCAATTATAGAGCAAACTCCTGATATATCCAACACAAGACACCACACACAAATTATACATGTAATTTAACCCATCATAAATTTTGAAGAAGAGCAGAAAATACTGTAAGGATAAAGGACCACGTGCCATAAGAATAGGGTCTAGATGAAGACTGTCGATAATCTCAGCAGAAATCAACACAACAAATGTGCTGCCCCTGTGCGCCAAAAAGTACGGCCAAGCCTCGCGAAAGAACTGCACGAAAATCTCATCCTTAACACCGTTACTATTTTCTTCAAATCCAGAATCCCCACTGTCTTCTTCGCCTAATACTTTAATTCTTCTAACGTTGCTGCCCACCGACGAGATCCTAACAGTTGTGGGGGTTCTAAGGAGGGGGCTTTTGTAGATGATTGAGCTGCGTGGTGAGGAAAGCAACGCACGGAGGTGCCGTTGGTGGTTGCGGATCTCAATCAGAGGACCGGCAGGTGCAGCGGCCATAGAATTGAAGCTTCTAAGCACTATTTTCTATTGTTGTCCGTTGACGCCTGTCGTTAATTAGGGCTTTGGGCTCACGTGCATGGCGGGCTTTTGGAATTTTTGTTTGTATAATGGGGCAATTTCGTTTCAGACCTATTATAGTTTCAAAATAGGTTTCAGACTCTATCAGTGAAAAAATGATTTTTACAGACTCATTTCGCTGAAAGTTTAGAATAAAGGACTCAAACTTCGAACTGACCAAAATACTCTTACTAAATACTTTATAAGAAGAGGTATAGAAAGCCACTTTTCTGTTATTATCTTACGGTATTTTGTTATATATATGTATGTGTGAAGTGTTACTATATGTCAATATTGAGTTCCAATATGATTAATAAGTGGGATCAATATACTAAAATTGACTTTCGACGATTGACATTTTTCGTATATTTCATGAGCATCGTCCCTCCAGCAAATCAAATTCGATGTGCAATCGACGGCTTTTTCTGATCTTAACGTCATCGAATGTATTATTTGGGATGCGAATTTTTTGAAATTCTTAACGCGAATAAGGAAAATAATTGTGAATTGAATAATATTTTCGGCCAAAATTGCAAGTACTATGTATAAATTCGAGTGACCCATAGTCTCAATATTACGTTGTGCCACCGTGTTGGCTTCATCGCTCGTTGTTTGGGCGGAATTTCGAAATTATTCGAAAAAAGGTGAATTAACACGCTTGTTGGGTAAACACTTCTTGCATTCTAGGTAACAATTCTTATAGTCTGTGTAACACTTCCTGGGCAAAACACATGCGAGCAAGAGGAATAGATCGAAAACCGCCGATAACACCAAAAAAACGCTGAAACTGCTGGCATCTCGATTTTAGTGACCGAATAAGGTTAAATCGACCTCAATTTGGGTCTTGATAATCAAGGAAGAATAATGGAATGTATAATGGAATATTGCATTAATCTCAATTCTAAAATCTCATTGAAGAACGGGGGGAAACTCAAAATTATTGACTTGATAATGTTAAATCAACTCAAATTTATCACGAGCCTTAAAAATCAACGAGAATTATTGCCAAATATGATGGGTCTTGAACATTTTCGAACTGAGTAACACTTTCGGCAATAAATATAACACACGGCAATAAATATAACACATGTATACGCAAGAAAAACACTTCATTAAGAACTAGAAGGTTCTGGATTATCATGGAATATTACCTCATTACATACAAATAATACCACATGTCTGATTGTAAATAACAATACCAACTCAGTTTTTAACGACTATGTAAATTCTTGTACCGCATAATAGGTTCTCAGTACTACAATAATAAAATTGTTAATTTCATTCACAAATGTGCTTTTTTCGGATGTATACGATTGCCATTCATGGAAATATAAGATTTGATAATGTTAAACCATCATATTTCTTTAAAAGACACAATCTTCGAATGGTAATGTTATTAGTCGAATTTTGAAGTTATTAGTCATGTAAACATATGGTCCTTTGTCGGCAAACATAAGTTACTATCTCTTTTGCATCATAATATATGTTATTCATGATTTCTAAATTTGAGTATATGGTGTTTGAGATTTATATGTGGTGTGGTATGAATATTGATTTCGACTTGATATTTGGCGGAATCTTAGAAATTCTCTTAAAATACATAAAACGGTACTAGTAAAGGATTAAGTGTTACCAGTAAGTGTTTAAGTGTTATTCGAAACGAATGATCTGTTACAGATTGCAGTTTACATGCTAGGGTTTCTATAGGCTTATTTTTAGGTTTAGTGTTTTGGGGTTAAGATTAAGGATTTACGACACAAAAATTTGGTAATATGATGTACAACTTGTGATTTATAGGATGCAACAATAAAAAATTTTAGGGTTTCGGGTTTAGGGTTTAGGGTTCGGGGCCTAGGGTTTAGGGTTCGGAGCTTAGGATTTAGGGAGTATGGTCTATAAAATATTATTCACGATTTAATCTTGAACTTTGAACAAGTTTGTGATGAATTTCGTAAAGTTATGTTCATTGAGATTGATATAGTCTAAGTTTTGGAATGAAAAGAGTATATGTTTACATGACTAATGACTTCAACATTGTACTTTCAACATTAACATTCGCATAACGTGACTTGTAAAGGAATTTGGTGGTTTAACTTTATCATATCATCTATTTCCATGAATGTCAATCTTATACATCTGGAAAAAAAGTGCATTTATGAACAAAATTAATCGAATTAGTAATGTGGTACTGAGAAGATATTATGTAGTACCAATATCTACAATTGTGTTATAAATTGAGTTCATATTGTTATTTATTATCAGACACATGGTATTATTTGAAGACAATGTGGTAATATAAGTCATTATCATGTTAATATTCTCTGACAATCTAGAACCTTCTAGAACGTTCTCACTGACGCGTTTTCTTTTGATGTGTATGTGTTATAATAAGTGCATAAAGTGTTATTACACTAAAAAATATTTCAATTTTGGGGAAAACTAATTTCGCATTATTCCATGATTAACATCAATAATTTCCTTACATTATCAAGACTTGTGATCAAGTTGGGTTGATTTCACGATTTTCGACCATTAAAATTGAGGTTTCACCTCGAGATTTTTGAATTGGTTTGAAGTATTATTTCATTATCAAATTTAAAAATTTTCGTCGATAATGAAGACCCATGAGAAATTGAGGTCGATTTAAATTTATTCATTCACTAAATTCGGAGATTTCAACGGTTTCATTGATTTTTGGGTGTCGTCGGTTGTTTTTTGTCTATTCCTCTTAGCCTCTTGCTTGTTATCCAGGAAATGTTACCCAGAATGCATGAACTGTTATGCAGAATAAATGAAGTGTTACCAACCAGGTTTATAATTAATAAACGTTTCAATCTTAGGTCTCATCAAAATTCTTCGTTATTCCATGATTAACATTAATAATCTTCTTCGATTACAAAGACTCGTGATCAAATTGAGTCGAATCCACCTTATTTGGCCATTAAACTCGAGATTTCACCCGTTTTTCAACGAGATTTTCGAATTGTATTTAACGCAATATTCCACGATAATCTTCGTTGATTACATGAGAAATTGACGTCGATTTCACCTTATCCTGTCAATTGTGTCAGAGATTCGAGCGAGTGTTTTTTGGGTGTTGCCGGCGATTTTCGATATATTCCTCTTTGCCTTTACTTGTGTACAACATGTGTTATTTACTGGTGACGAGTCGTTATTTTTTTCTACTTATGTGTTCGTTTTGCGGCAACATTTGTTATAAACTACAAGGCACGTGGTATTTTTGTTGCATGAATTGTTACCCAGAGAGCATGAAGTGTTACCCGCGAAACGTTTTTAATTAGCAAACGGCTCAATCTTATGTCCCATTAAAATTCTTCGTTATACCATGATTAACATTGACAATACCCTTCGATTACTAAGACCCATGATCAAATTGAGTCAAATCCAACATATTCGGCCATTAAAATTGAGATTTCCCCCATTTTAATTTTCTACATGATTAAAGAAAAAATTCCTTACAAAGCTTAAATCTTACGTCCTCGAAAATTAATCTCGTGGTTTTCCTCGATTTCTCATACCCTTATGCAAATTGAGATCGAATTCTCCTTATTTAAACATTAACGTGAAGATCCGGATGGAAGATCGATTGCATGAGAATGATAATGGCATGTTCCCGTAATATTTGTGTGTTTGAAGGGTAATTAACAAGGGCATTTTAAGTAATTTTCTGAAGTAATAAGGGTATATAAGACATTTCATCGCAAATTGGTCCTTATCTCAAATGAAAGTATAAAATGGGTCCTTCTCTATATTTTAAAACATGTTGGGGTCTGAATTCTAAGGAAACATGCTTAAGTGGGCTAGAACCCTAATTTAGCCTTGTATAATTTACTTGTTGAAAAGTGACGCCATTCTCTGATTCAGGCGATTATATGACGTGTCAATATATTTAAATAAATTAATTTCATTGTAATCTAAACAAGATATCTAGCGGTTATTTGGTTGGTCGGTTTATATTTAGGAGAGTTTAAATTAGTAAGATTTATATAAAACTAATTAGTCGGTATAAAATAAAATGTATGTTTGCTTAAAGGTTTAAATAAACACACGAGGTCGGTTTATATTTAGGAGGGTTTAAATTAGTAAGATTTATATAAAACTGATTAGTGGGTATAAAATAAAATGTATGTTTGGTTAATGGGTTTAAATAAACCCTTATACAAGAGTTTAAAATTGGTATATGTAAACTCATACATTATATAAACCTATGAACATGGTCTAAACTAACCTTTAAAAGGTCTAATCATAAACCAAACAAGGCCCTAGTGGTCCTTTTAATTATTAAATATACTTATATATTTTTTTAGTTGGGGGAATTGACATCTTAATGACCCTAAATTAAGGAAGATAATTGTAGGATAATAATTTTTTATATTGAATAAATTTGAAGATAATTAATGCTAGAACATTAATTTCCAGCATGAAACTAATAACATGAATCATACCTAACAATTAATTTGCGGGACCCATACTTGGGTTATGAAAATTTCAAATCATTATCTCAGGAGAACAGAGTCATTTGAGGACGCGAATAACCTGATTTTATTCAGGATCAACACACATGAGATGGACGCTTCGATTTATTTGTGTTAAAAATTCTACACGGCATAAAAAAAAAAAATCGATCCAAATTGGAATTTTTCCAATTCGATTGTTGAATATAACTCATACATTAATTCTAGACTATAATTGAATTTTCAATATTAACTGTCCTCAAATTGCTTTAAAATTTTATAATTTATTATCTTAAAAAATCATCAATCCTGCTTCAAATTTTAAAATTTATTATCTTAAAATTATCAACCATTATTTTGGTTATCTTAAAATGTCACGCTCCATTTTCTAAAAAAAAAAATTGTCACGCTCTATAGCTAAAAAAAATACTTAAGCCCATTAAGTAATTGCGAATTGATCTCGGATTCCCCTTAATTACACGTAATCAAAACAAAAACGGCGTCTCCAAATATAAAACTAAAATAAAATTATTCTTACCTCGAGAATCGATGGTAAAAAACGGCTGCTATCAACAATCTCGCTGGCCAAGACCACCACGAAGGTACTACCTCTATGCGCCACGTGGAACGGCTTAGCCACCCTCACCGCCTCCACCACGGTAAAACCACCGACAGCACAGCTCCACCGCTTGATAAAAGTGCTACTCCTCTCAACCTCGTACGGACCATTAGATCCCACTGTCTTCTTCGAAAGACTACTCCATAACTTAACGTCGTTGCTCCCTGTAAGAACATGGGGAACCACAACCAGTGTTCTTGATTTGGGCACCCACATGATCGATCAAATGCTTTGGTTTCGCGCAGTACTGTGTGTTTGATGATCAATCAGATAAAAAGTGTGAGGAGCAAATAATGTGCGATAAAACGTGTCAAATCTAAGTTAAATGTGTGAAGAGACTTTGACTGTGACCTGAAGATAATAATCTTGGTAAGTCGGGCATATTCTTTTGTTTGTTCGTTTTCTTTTCTGTGTCTATTTGGTAATCATCGGACAATAGAAAATCATGTGAATGATCACTACAACTTTGTGTAATACTCTGGGTTTAGTACAATAATGTATTGCTCAATTAACATTTAGTATAACATGGTTTATTTTAGGATATATTGTTAATCTTTGCATAAAATGATTCACATTTATATATATGTTATAAGGTCGTAATTTTTTACCCTTTTTTTTATCAAATACTTTTTACCTTTTGGATAGAAAGAAAAACTAAAATGGGTCTATTCTCTAGCGTCTTCAAGATCCATCATATCTCTTTATTATTATTATTTGTTATTATTATTATTATATTAATAATATTATATCATCATCATCGTCATCATCAAATAATACACGCTGATTTATTGTAATAAATCTAAAATTCAAACGACAAACAGTGGCAGTGATAGCGACGACAAAAAGGGTGTGTTTGTTTCACGGTGATGCACCGAAACATCACCGTGATCCGCCATCACGGTTCTTATTACGGTATTTGTTTAGTCAACGTAATGAACCATCATCGTAATGAAGGATCACGTGCGTGATGGAAACGGCGTAATATTTATCATGCTAAAAAAGCACTATTGAAGTGTAAAATATGCCTAAGAGGGGGGTGAATTAGGCTATAAAAATTTTGCTTGCTCTTCTTTGAAAATTACTTTTATTTAAGAAGATATTTGCAGAGTATGTTATATCCCAGAAAGCAGTGCGAGTATCTAAGTGATCTCCCTAATCCTGTTTCACAAAATATCACGTTATCTTCAGAACTTGTTTCAATGATATCACCTAGTTGTTTGCTGGTGTCCCCGGTTTGTCTCACAGAAAAGTAAATAGCAGAAAGTAAAGTGAGACGGGATTTTTATACAGGTTATATCCCCAACTGGGGTTTAATCCTGTCCTTGGGATGTGATCTCCCCAAGATTTCCAATCAATCACTAGGTATTACCGGTTACACTATGATTGACCCGTACACAACCGAAACACTATGGACACTAGACCTCGTTCTAGGCTGACGCACGCCAAGTTTCGATCTACGTCGTTTACCCAGGAAACCACTTCCCCGACTGGATGCAGCTTGCTACCGAAGGGCCACCGAATCCACAAAATTCGTCCCTCCACGTGCGAAAGACTCCACTCGTGCTCCTTTGTGCGCTCACACGTCCGAGGACTAAGGTTTTTAGGATTGGGAGTTTCTAAGGATCGCTCAAAGGGTACAGATTCGCAAATTTAAGCTCAAACACAAACTACGAATATATCGCAAAGTAAAGCTCAGATCGTCTATGGAATTCGATGGCTTGTGTGTTCGTTTCGTACCCTTCAACGTGAAGTGTTCATCTTCTATAAATACCACGAAATGCTTCTACACTTCACAAGGAAAGTTAAGCACGAAAATATGCAAGAGACATCTCAATTATCACGTGCATTAACTCAAATAATCATGCCAAGAATGAACCAATTAAGCACAACGGTCATGCATGATTTCTTACCATAAATACCAGAATCTCATCCATTTGTCAGCCCATTCCATATATAGTTCCACTCAATTAGCATATTAACACATGTAAGCCCAATCAATTAATTACTTTCCATAATATAAATTCCAATTCGCACAAGGAAAGCTAAGTTATTGATTCACTGATTTTAGAGTCAAATAATATCGCACTCAACGGATATATCATTGATATTCTTTCCTAACATAGCTCAATCACGTGTACAACTCATATATCACTTAACAGAATATCTCTTCCATATATATGCGTTCGTATCCGGGTGATCTCTATGATATTCTTTCCTAATATAACTCAATCACTTATCAGAATATATTTTCCATATATAGCACACAATGATATTCCATCCAGGTGATCACATCAATATTCCAGTTAAGCACAAGATCACTCAAGTTCGACTTTAATCACACTTAAGCACTTAATAGAACATTTTCATATACTTAAACATCATATAACATGCATATCGAGTTTTTTAATTTGTACCCCCCAATTTACATAATTACTTGGAATAATCAAAACTCTTATAATCATTTGGACCAAAAAGGTCTACAATCTCCCCCTTTTTGATGATGACAAGTAATTAATGCCTATTTTAAGCATATGAGTACACTCGATATGAAACCATTTAAGCACGTAGCATGTTTAAGTATCAAAGCATGTGACATATGATCAGAGCAAATAAATTTATCAAATTTTAAAGCATGCTCCCCCTGTCTAATTGCTAATAAACCTATGTAAAGCACAGTCGCAAAGATTCAGCAATTACCAGGTTATATCATATGAAACATCTCAAGTTACCATGGAATGTCTCAAGTTACCACATCACATCACATCAGTTTGCTCCCCCTGCCTATGTGCGGAATTCCTTAATCCTTAACAAATCACAAACTCAAGCACAAAGAGGATTAAGACACAAGCATATAAAAGCAAGCCGAATAATATTATAACATTCCAAAATAACATAATAAGGAATTAATTGCCTAGACTTCTCCCCCTTCAGCATCAAAAAGAGGGACACAAACACTACCAACATACCCAAACCTGCAATCAACCTCGACCCGCAGACCAAAAGACCAGAAGAAAAAAAAACAACCTAGAGTAATCCTATTAGAGCTAGGGAATCACTAAGGAATCATGATCTAAGGGCTGGAATCGCTATCGGATGAGGCAGATGAGGATTCAGCGACATTCAGAACCGTGGTGATCTCCTTCAGATATTTTTTAACTTTCTTGAAGTTCCGTGAGATCTCTTTGAACTTTCTCCGGTTCTCATCCTTAAGGCCCTTGATACTTCTTTTCAGATCGGCTATCGTTTCCTGCTCGTCGTCGCTATCATCATCCCTCTTCTTTCTAGTCGGACTTTTTGATGGGGTCTTCAGATCCCTTGTCTTGAGCCATCCACGCTTCTCATCATAGCGTATACCAACACGCTTCAGTGTGACCATATCTACTGAATGCTTTGTGCTATCTTCCCAAGCCTTGGGCAGTGAGATTCCCTCGAATTCAAGCATGTGCGTAAGCAGCATTCCATATGGAAGTTCCTTATCAGAGCTCTTAATGGCATGGACGATGTACTTAAGAACAAAGTAACCTAGATTGAGCGGCCTATTTTGGGATACCAGATAGAGAGTCAGCATGCTCATGTTGTTCATGGTGGTGGAATGGCCTCCACTGCCAACGCGGGCGCTCCAGAGCGTGAAGTGCAGCACTTTGTATAGAAGAACAGATCAACAGGAAGTTTGTTCAGCGCTTCTCCTTCAGAGAATTAGGCTTATAAGGGGAATTCCATAGGGCTTTCACACAGTCACGCAGGGGCACCTCAGATGTACACCAGTGGACGAAATCGAAGTAGCGTAGCCCTTCGTTCTCAACTCCCAACATCTCGTTCACCTTTGCGCTATTCCATTCAAGTTTCGTCCCAAGCACATAAGACTTCACTGTAATCTCAGTTTCGTCTTCAACGAAAGTGAGATTGGCGTAGAACAGCTTCACCGCCTCCGCATACACAGATTTGTCTATCCTTAGAAAATTTTCCCATCCGTACTCAGTCAGCCACGTTGCTACTTGGCTCTCAGCCATCTCGTCAAAGTTGACGCTTCTTCCTCGTGCAACTCGCCGCTTCTGAAGTTTCTCGTGAAGTTCCTTGGTGCTCTTAGTCAGAAATTTGATCTCATCGGTGATCTCTTCTGGATTTTCAGGATTGAACATGGCCTTCTCAGACTGATCCGAGGAGGGGGTTTTGTCTCGAGGAGGAGTCTCGATCTGAGCAGAGACAGATTTTTCTGGAGAGGCTGGTTTTTCAAGAGAGGTGGACTCAGCATGGGAAGAGACAGGAGAGGAAATAGGGATTCTATCGATCTTAGCCTTCTTCTTCTTCGGTTTCGTAGGAGATTTCGTGGATTTTGAACTATTCTTTGACTTGGAACGGGTGGCTTTTGGAGAGAGTGGGGTTTCGACTAAGGCAGCCTCTCGCTTTTTGTCGGACTTAGATCCGGCGCCTTTGGTTTTCACCATGGTTGAGATTGAATGTATGAAGTGAAGAGCTTAGGGTTTGAATGGGATGGAGAAACGAAGAAGGAACGATTTATAAAGGCCGAGTCTATTGGATAAGGATGGAAAGAAGTTAAAAAGAGATGTGATCTCGACAAGACATGTGGCAGATAAGGAAGAGATTTCAAAATTTTAATTTAAAGGAATACTTAGTGGAGAAGGAAACTGCCCGTTATATGGAACTTACTAAAGATAAAGGATATCTCGCGGGAATTAAGGAAAGGAATAAGTAAAGATCCGATTTCAAAGAAAATATTGGCTGAAAATAGATTTTGACATAAGTGTCGAAAAAAAAATACACTCCCCATCAATGGAAAGGATCTGAATAGATAAGGAAGATAGAATAAAGGACAATTTATTAATCGAATCAAGAAATAAAATCAAGGAGATCCTTAAGGATAAGATCAAGGAAATACTAAGGTCTAACATTTCTAGTCACCTTTCCTATTTAAGCTCAATAATTCCTAATCGGTCGCGAATATCACAGAATCTACTCTCAATAAGGGGTTTCGTGAAGATATCAGCCAACTGATCATTAGTTCCTACGAAGTTCACACTGATATTCCCTTTCTGAACATGATCTCGAATAAAATGATGTTTCACCTCTATATGCTTAGTTCGAGAGTGGTGTACGGGATTCTTAGTGATACTAATGGCACTAGTACTATCACAAAAAATAGGAATTTGGTCGTACTCTAAACCGTAATCACTCAAAGTCTGTTTCATCCAAAGGATTTGCTGAGAACAACTTCCTAAGGCCATATATTCTGCTTCGGTTGTGGATAGGGCCACGGCATTTTGTTTCCGACTGGACCAAGTTACAAGGGAATTCCCTAGTATTTGGCAAGTACCACTAGTGCTTTTCCTATCTTCCCTAGAACCGGCATAATCCGCGTCCGAGTATCCCATTAATGGGAATTCCTTGGAATTTGGATACCACATACCAAAATTGATTGTTCCTTTCAAATATCTAAGTATCCGCTTGCCTGCTGTCAAGTGAGATTCCCTAGGACTCGATTGATATCTAGAACATAGACCAGTAGCAAACATAATATCGGGTCTGCTTGCCGTAAGGTAGAGCAAACTTCCGATCATACCTCTATATTTAGTTTGGTCAAAGGGCGTACCTTGTTCATCACTGTCAATTTTGGCGGTCTGATGCATAGGAGTGGGAAGTACCTTGGAATCAGCCATTCCGAATTTTTCAAGTAGTTCCTTCGTGTACTTTGTTTGAGATATGAATATTCCCGTGTCCAATTGTTTGATTTGCAATCCAAGGAAGTACGTGAGTTCTCCCATTAGGCTCATCTCAAATTCCTGTTGCATAGACTTAGAAAAATTCTCGCAAAGAGTGATGTCAGTGCTGCCAAATATGATATCATCAACATATATCTGCACAAGTAGTATGTGATTCCCTTCGCACTTTATAAACAGAGTGTTATCTATTGTTCCTGTCGTAAAGCCCATGTCTAGTAAAAACCTACTCAATCTTTCATACCATGCCCTAGGGGCCTGTTTTAAACCATATAAAGCTTTGTTTAACTTGAAGACGTGATTTGAAAATTCTACTTTTTCAAAACCGGGAGGTTGCTCGACATAAACTTCCTCATTTATAAAACCATTTAAAAATGCACTTTTCACGTCCATTTGAAAAAGCTTGAACCTTTTAAAAGATGCATATGCAAGTAAAATGCGTATAGACTCGAGCCTAGCTACGGGTGCAAAGGTTTCTTGAAAATCTATACCTTCTTCTTGGGAATAACCTTTGGCAACTAACCTGGCCTTATTTCGTGTCACGTTACCGTTCTCGTCCAGTTTGTTGCGAAACACCCACTTCGTGCCTATTACAGACTTATCGTTAGGTCTTTCCACAAGAGTCCACACCTGGCTCTTTTCGAATTGTGCCAGCTCTTCTTCCATGGCAATCACCCACGATTCATCGTCAATAGCCTCATTCACTGTCTTAGGTTCCAAGGTTGATAGCAGTACGTGATGTGATTCCTCAGCAATATCGGTTCGTGCAGTTGCTCTTGTTTTGATCCCTGAAGTGATATTCTTTATGACTTGTTCAGTGGGATGGCTGGAAGCATGTTTGAATTTCCTGCGCTGTTGTTCGTCTGAAGCTTCAGGTTCCTCTGTCTCAGTATCTAGTTCCAGTGGAATTGCGTTCACTTCTTTGTCAGTAACCTGTATATCTGCAGGAGACACAACTATACCTTCCTCAGTAGTATCTGCGTTAGGGAATTCATCAAATGTAACATGCACAGATTCTTGAACAGTCTTCTTCCTATTATTAAACACTCGAAAAGCTTTGGAATGAAGGCTGTAACCTAGGAATATCCCTTCATCTACTTTGGAATCGAATTTTCCTCGCTTATCCCTATCATTTAAAATAAAGCACTTGCACCCAAATACATGGAAATAAGCTATGTTAGGGGTTTTATCATTCCAAAGTTCATAGGGAGTTCTCTTAATAATTGGTCTAAGGAAAATCCTATTAGAGACGTAACAAGCCGTACTAACAGCTTCGGCCCAAAAGTGTTTTGGAGTGTTATATTCGCTCAGCATAGTCCTAGCCATCTCTTGTAATACTCTATTTTTCCTCTCGACCACTCCGTTCTGTTGAGGCGTAATAGGGGCTGAAAAATTGTGACTATAACCATTTTCATTACAAAAGGATGCAAAGATTTACTATCAAATTCTAGACCGTTATCACTCCTAATCTTACGGACTTTCATCTCTTTCTCATTCTCTAGCTTCTTGATCAGTGGCGCAAGATTATCTAAAGCCTTACTTTTGTGCGCAAGAAATAAGACCCATGTGTACCTAGTATAGTCGTCTACGATAACGAAGGCATATCGTTTACCTTTCAATGACATAACCTGTACCGGACCAAAAAGGTCAAGATGCAGCAGTTCCAGTGGTCTGGACGTAGATATCACATTCTTAGGCTTAAAAGACGTCTTAGTCTGTTTCCCCATTTGGCACGCTTTACAAATTCTGTCCTTGGTGGCTTTCATGTCTGGAATGCCTCTCACCAGTTCATTGCATGATATGTGCGTCATGAGTTCCATGTTGGCATGTCCCAACCTTCTGTGCCATAACCATGTGATATCCTGCGTAACTGCTAGACACTTGACGTTTTGGTTAGCAATATCATCCAGTGTGATACAATAAGTGTTACCATGTCTAGCCGCACTAAACACAATCTCATTATCCTTTTTGACAAAGCACTTATCTTTGGCGAAAGCTACAGTATGTCCATCATCACATAGTTGACTAATGCTAATTAAATTATGCTCTAAGTTCTTAACATACCATACGTTATCAATAGTGATATTTAAATTGTTACCAACAATACCAACTCCCACGATTTTGGCCTTTGCGTCGTTAGCATACGAAACGTATCCTCCATCAACCGCCTTTAACGACACAAATTTACCTATATCACCTGTCATGTGGCTGGAGCACCCGCTGTCGAGATACCACCGGTGTTTCTTGCTGGAATTCCTCCTTTGAACATGTAGAAAGAAGTACTCTGCTGAGGTACCCAATTTCTGTTGGGTCCTAACATGTTAGTGGGGAAATAACTTCTGTTAACATATGAGATATCATTCTGCATAGACGGTGATCTCCTGTTACAATCAGATACGTTAGTGGCATTTACAGGTGACTTCTTAGGTCTCCAGACATACTTAGTTTTATCAACTTTCTTTAATGGACAGTTGTATGCATAGTGACCAATTCTACCACAGCAGAAACATTTAAGCTTAGGCACAGAATGTTTAGCATGCTTTACTTTAGTGGAATAACCTATCCCTGACCTACCAATATTCCTAGGAGTGCTTAACAGCAAATCTAGGTTCTGCTTACCCTCCAGGAGTCTATCAACTTTCTGTTTTTCTCTATCTAAGGAATTCCTAAGTTCAACGATATCTCTCGATAAAACACTGTTTTTCTTTTCTAATTCCTCGCGGTCACATGGAATTTCCTCTTTCTTAGCGGTAACTAACTCTCCTTTCAGACGTGAGATCTCTAGATCAGCCTCATGTTTTTCCTTAGCTAGGCCATCTCGTTGCTTTATCAGTTCTTTATTCAAGGAATTTAGTGACTTAATCTTTCTCTCTGCTTTTTGAAGTAATTCACACAATTCTTCCTTAGTTTCTTCTATGTCAGAAATAGATGAGTCACTTTCATAATCATTGTTATATAAACTGTTTAGGAAGTGAATTTTCTCAATAGAGGAAGAACTAGATACCTGATCCTCGTCAGCCATGTAAGCGTGATCATCGTCCTCACTTTGTTCTAGGTCAGAGTTATTTGATTCTGTTACCATAGCCTTCTGCTTCCTTGGTTTCTCATTGTTGATTGATGGGCATTCATGTGCATAATGGCCTGGCTTGTTGCATCGAAAACATTTCTGAACTTTCTTTCCAGACGCGGAGATTCCCTTGTTCTTGTTCTGGAATTTGTTGAAGTTCCCTTTGAATTTCTTCTTTTGTTCAAATCTTGCGAATCTCTTCGTAAGCATAGCTAGGTCGTTCATCAGGCCTTCTTCTTCATTGTCAGAATCAGATTCTTCTTCTTGGTTGGATTTGAACGCAATAGATTTCTGATTTTTGTGTTGCGACTTCTCGTTCATAGACGTTTGAATCATTTCATAGGAGATAAGAGATCCAATAAGTTCGGAGATGCTAAGTGCTTCCAGATCCTTTGCTTCATAGATGGCAGTAACCTTGGCATTCCATTCTCGTGGCAGTGATCTCAGTATCTTTCTGACTTGCTCACTGTCAGGAACCTTCTTTCCGAGAGAGAACATTTGGTTGATGATTCCCATGAACCTGGCATACATCTGGCTTATGTTCTCGTCAGATTCCATCGAGAACAGTTCATACTGATGAGTGAGCAGAGCCAATCTTTCTTGCACAACTCGTTGGGTTCCTTCATGAGTAACTTGGAGCATATCCCACATAGCCTTTGTCGATGAGCAGGAACTAACCCGAATGTATTCTTCCCGCGTGAGTGCGCATGCGAGCATGTTTTTCGCCTTTGCGTTTCGCGTGATTCCCCTTTTGTCATCAGCGGTATATTCTTTCGCAGCCTTTGGAGTTCCATCTTCTTTCACAGTCGTGTATGGTCCGTTGATGATTGTTTCCCAAAGATCGTAGTCTACAGCGATAAGAAATTCGATCATACGATTCTTCCATACTGCGTAGTTCGTCCCATCGAAGAGAGGCGGCCTAGAGTGGGATTGACCCTCTGCAAAAACATCACTCGAAAAAGCCATTAGATCTTAACTCAGACGTGTTAGGCCTTTCGTTGAGTAGCCTCGCTCTGATACCAATTGAAGTGTAAAATATGCCTAAGAGGGGGGGTGAATTAGGCTATAAAAATTTTGCTTGCTCTTCTTTGAAAATTACTTTTATTTAAGAAGATATTTGCAGATTATGTTATATCCCAGAAAGCAGTGCGAGTATCTAAGTGATCTCCCTAATCCTGTTTCACAAAATATCACGTTATCTTCAGAACTTGTTTCAATGATATCACCTAGTTGTTTGCTGGTGTCCCCGGTTTGTCTCACAGAAAAGTAAATAGCAGAAAGTAAAGTGAGACGGGATTTTTATACAGGTTATATCCCCAACTGGGGTTTAATCCTGTCCTTGGGATGTGATCTCCCCAAGATTTCAATCAATCACTAGGTATTACCGGTTACACTATGATTGACCCGTACACAACCGAAACACTATGGACACTAGACCTCGTTCTAGGCTGACGCACGCCAAGTTTCGATCCACGTCGTTTACCCAGGAAACCACTTCCCCGACTGGATGCAGCTTGCTACCGAAGGGCCACCGAATCCACAAAATTCGTCCCTCCACGTGCGAAAGACTCCACTCGTGCTCCTTTGTGCGCTCACACGTCCGAAGACTAAGGTTTTTAGGATTAGGAGTTTCTAAGGATCGCTCAAAGGGTACAGATTCGCAAATTTAAGCTCAAACACAAACTACGAATATATCGCAAAGTAAAGCTCAGATCGTCTATGGAATTCGATGGCTTGTGTGTTCGTTTCGTACCCTTCAACGTGAAGTGTTCATCTTCTATAAATACCACGAAATGCTTCTACACTTCACAAGGAAAGTTAAGCACGAAAATATGCAAGAGACATCTCAATTATCACGTGCATTAACTCAAATAATCATGCCAAGAATGAACCAATTAAGCACAACGGTCATGCATGATTTCTTACCATAAATACCAGAATCTCATCCATTTGTCAGCCCATTCCATATATAGTTCCACTCAATTAGCATATTAACACATGTAAGCCCAATCAATTAATTACTTTCCATAATATAAATTCCAATTCGCACAAGGAAAGCTAAGTTATTGATTCACTGATTTTAGAGTCAAATAATATCGCACTCAATGGATATATCATTGATATTCTTTCCTAACATAGCTCAATCACGTGTACAACTCATATATCACTTAACAGAATATCTCTTCCATATATATGCGTTCGTATCCGGGTGATCTCTATGATATTCTTTCCTAATATAACTCAATCACTTATCAGAATATATTTTCCATATATAGCACACAATGATATTCCATCCAGGTGATCACATCAATATTCCAGTTAAGCACAAGATCACTCAAGTTCGACTTTAATCACACTTAAGCACTTAATAGAACATTTTCATATACTTAAACATCATATAACATGCATATCGAGTTTTTTAATTTGTACCCCCCAATTTACATAATTACTTGGAATAATCAAAACTCTTATAATCATTTGGACCAAAAAGGTCTACAACTATGATCCTCCATCACGGTGATGACGTGATATGTTTATTCTTTGTAACTTAATCACCCTTATATAAATTATATTATATTATGTTTTAAATAATAATATTTAAGAACTTATAATATTTTAAATAATTTTATTTTAATGTTATAGTATTACAAAATAAAGTATATTAAATATTATAATATAAAACTTTCGATAATATTATACTAAAGATAAATTCTATTTTCATATCATAATATTATATTATACTTAGAAGTATAATATATTATTCTTAAAAGTATAATGTTATATGACACGCTCGATTACTAGCATGTGTACTAGGTCGTGCAAGTAGTATAAAACGAACGTGGGTCTGAGTATCGAATTCACAGGGACAACTCGATTAACTCTATGATACTATTCCTACTCCTAATTTAGACTAAGGATATTTTTATGATTTCTGATGATTTGATAAAATAGCTAAGATCGCAGATAATAATAAAAGCAAATAAAATAAAGATACAATTTGAAAGCAATTAATGACAAACGTGATCAAGACACATGCTCGACACGAATCAATCCTACGTCTTCATGCAATTGATTCTATCCAATCAATACGAATCTCAGTTAAGGTATAATTTTCTAGAATAATCGTTACTCGTTTGTCCCGCAATAACGATCCTATGCGATAGAGGACCAATTTCTATATGTCTATAGGATTTGTAGTTTCTACGCGCGCATTCAATCTCTAAGAAAATCCCCTAGTTTAAACGCTTTGGGTGCCTAAGATCTCGTAAATCACACATACAAAACCGAATTCCATGTCTGATGGTTTTACGTAGTGGTGTTCGATGTCTATTATTCTAACCGGTCTAATCACTTTGTCCGTCTCATAAACCAATCAAATACCATGCATATATTGATCAGGCACACGCAAGCATTGAACAAAAACATCAAACACTAACTCGATTTACAAGATTAAATAGAATAAAATAGCATTAAGACGTAGTCATAATTCGGCCTAACACGGCCTCAATCACATAAGAGATTAAGTTAGGATAGTTCTAAACGAAAACACTGACGAATCTAACGGAAACATCATTGAAAACGCCTAGACTAAGATAGAAAATCCGTCCCTCACGGTGTTCGAGTTGTCATGCGTCTCCTCGGAGTCTCACATCGTGTTACCGGTGGAAGAACGCCTTGGTAGATCCTCGAAATCGTGCTAGCAGCCCTTAGCTCTCTTTTTGGTCGCCAAAAGTGCCTAGATTGACCTCAGATGGTGTGTGCTCGCTTCCCTTGTCCGCCGGAATATGATTTTCTAATGTGGCCTTTAGGTGAGGGTTTTCGGCGTGAGAATTTTGTCTAGGTTTTCTCTCTTCTAAGGTGGTTCTGAGATCCCCTTTTTAAGTTTATTTTCGTCCCTTGTAAAGATAGGGTTCGAAATATCTTGAATCCCCTTTTTTCGGACAAGATTCAGCCCAATTTGGCGAAGATTCGCTCGTCTTACGGCCTCGTCATTGGGGCCATGGTCGTGGGTCTGTCAAGGTAACATTCTGCTCTTTATTGGGTTTCCCACGACCTCCTCTAACAGCCCCCACAACCGTGGGACTGAACTAAAAATCGACAGCGAGCTCCCACGACCACATGATGTGCATCCAACGGCCGTGGGATTGGACTGAAAAATGGCAGCAACTGCGAATGATAATCCACCTCTTCACCGTGGATCTGGACCAGCTCCGTATTATTCATCCAAACTTCTCTTTTCGCTACCAAAAGTGACGTAAAACATAGACATTTCAAGATTATTTCGATATATAACAATCGAAAATAACAAGTTACGGGTATAAAAATCATTCAAAATCATAACTTATCATTATACTTAAATTAAATTATATTTAAAATAAATTATAAATATTATAACATTTAAAATAAATTATATTTAAACATTAAGATATTTATTATAATATTGTAATATTTTACACATAATTTATTCGTTTTTATATAAATATTGGATATTTAAAATACATTATATTGTAAATATTATTTATATTATTCTATATAATATTAATCTATACCACTCAGGGTTAATTATTTCTTTTACACAACTACACCATATGCATCACGTCGATAGGCAATGAGAGGGTTCAGAGTTGCTATTGAACATACCACCACCATTCACATACCAAAATTCTTTTTCAAATTTTACCCCGTTGATTCGCTCACGATGGATTAGTTCAGAGTCGGGAATTACCGTATGGTGATCAGGTTTCCATAAGGGATTCGATTTGCTTATAAAGATCCAACCGTTTAAAAGTTTTTTGCAACAAAAAATAAATAAAGTAACATGGTAAACACTAATAACCAAAACGAAACATTCACGATATAGTTACAACAAAAGTCATAGTAGACATATCAACATCGGATTTAAAGCAAATCTACACTGATGTATAAAGTGTGTATTCGCTTCATTTTTAGGCTTACATGTTAAGCTTATTAATTTTTACAATTCCTTAGGGTGGAGACGATGGACCATTATTAATTCAATATTACGTAAACAGGTGTTTGATGTCGAAATTCATTTTTATTCTGCGAGTTCACAACCGGTAATAAATATAAGGTATCTTATGATTTTAAAATCGATTAGAAGGAAGAGTGTAAAGCTTTGCTTTTCAAACGATAACAATTGTAATGCAGTTCACTCTAATTTATTATTATCTATCATCAAATATACCATACTGTTTGACATATTACTTTTCCTATTGACAATATTTTTATTTTAATTATGATATTTTTACATGAAATTATAAAATATCTGGACGCATACAATGTTTCAATATATTTTACGAAACCAACAACTATTAGAGTGTGTTTGGTTGGGGGTATTAGGAGGGTTAGTATTAGCTAAAGTGGTGTTTGATTAGAGAGTTTTGTTTAAAGGGGAGGTTTAATTAATACCCTCCTAATACCCCATATAAAGTATTATTTAAAGTAATCATCACCTCTCCCTTTAGTTAATCCATCTATTTTGGAAAAAATTATCATTTTATTTTAATTTTTTTAATCTTTTTTATTCCTTTTTTTTAATTCTCTCTCTTTCGTCTTCTCCTCTCTCTCTCTCTCCCTCCCCCTCTCGCTCTCGTTTTCCCGTCTTTCTCCCCCCTCTCTCTCTATCCTCTCGTCTTCTCCCCCCTCTCTCTCTCTTGTTCCCCTCTTTTCTCTCCGGCTTATTCTCTTTTCTCTTATCTTCCATTCTCTCTCCTTTTCTCATCTCTCTCTTTTCATATTGTATTTTTTAATTTTAGGGTAAAATTGTAAATTTGTTTATTTAAATTCATATATCATACATATTGGACGTCATTATTTAATCTCATCAACCATACACCAAAAAAACTCATACCTCCATTATATAAACCCAACTTATATTATTTTTTTCTGACATTTGATTTAGTTTACTTATTGAATTACAATAATTATATGGAATTATCGCACGGGCAAAATATTAGTGGAACACTAATCAATTGTTTTATAATTATTGTTGCGAGGGGCAAAAGTGACATTTTGTTGTAAGACGAAGACCCAAAGGCCAAAATCACAGACTACTTGCTGGTAAACGATTCTCGATCTTAGGCCATCTCCAATCAAAGAACTCATTGTCAAACTCAAACACATTCCTAAACTCAAAATGTAGTAATTTTTCTCCAACCATTAAACTATTTTCAAACTCAAAAGAATATATTGTAATATTATCTTTTACATTAACTTTTAATACGGCCCACATATTTTACATTTTTTTTCAAATTAGACCAATGAATTATTTTAAAGCTGATTAAGAAAATATTTAATATTATTAATAATAAAATATTATTCTACATATAAAAACATTTATTAAATCCACGAAAATTACAGTACACGAGAAAAAATATTTCTTAAGGATAATTCTACAAGTCTCGGATTAGTGTATACCACTAATTAATGATCAATTAGCACATTCGAAAGTGTAATGTGATAATATTTATCTCCAATTATTTTGAATTTTGTAATTATAGTTAAACCAGTATTTAACTATTTATTACATATAAATACAATATAATAAATTGAATAATAAATTATAAAAAATTATTACTAAAAATAAATAGTAAATGTTAAATAATTAATTATTTTGCTAATTTTATAATCACAATTATTAATACAATTTCCTTTTTGTATTTTTTTTTGTTTTTTTTTTTTGTATATGAGTACTTTAATAAGTCAATATAAATAAAGGGACTTGTTTGTAATTTTAAAACATGAAACTCATTTTTTGCGTTTGGAGTGGGATGTGTTATAAAATCTTTATTATAATATAAATATCTTTAATTATATATAGGGTATATATAAATGATATTGTTAAAACGGAATAGTATGAAGCAAGCGTTGGAGGGGAAAACAATAATTTTTGCTATGTACAAATGGGGGATAAAACCACTTTTAGTCCATGATGGTTACTATATGGGCAATTTTGGTCCCCGATGTTTCGACTTGCCACATTTAGTCCCTGAAGCTGTCCAATTTGAACCACTTTTGGTCCCTCGGTTGGATTGAACATCAATTTGGACGGAATTCATCATGAGAATCACACGTAATGTATTATAATCCTCCAAAATACCGTTTATACGTCCATTCATCTTAAAATTCCCAAAACTCGTCTCCTTCATCATTCAATTTAGATTTTTATGGTTTCGATTTTTAAGGTTCGATTGTGTGATGAAGGAGGCAATTTTACGGAATTTTAAGATGAATGGACGTCTAAACGGTATTTTGGAGGATTATAATACATTACGTGCGATTCTCATGCCAAATTCCGTCCAAATTGATGTTCAATCCAACCGAGGGACCAAAAGTGGTTCAAATTGGACAAATTCGGGGACTAAATGTGGCAAGTCGAAATATTCGGGACCAAAATTGCCCATTGAGTAAACATCAGGGACTAAAAGTGGTTTTCTCCCTACAAATGGTCTTGGCATGGACCTATTTATAGGCCAAGTCATATCTAATACATTAAATAAAACCATGGGTACATTTATTACTAGTACTATTAATAGACATCCACAGTATAATGAAATTCATAATACTCCCCCTTGGATGTCTATTAAAGAAAAAAATCATTTAATGTGATGATATTAGTTGCCTCGTTAAAAACCTTACTAGGAAAAATCCAGTGGGATAAAAACCTAGCGAAGGAAAAACGAGTGCAGTGCGTATTCCAATGTCTCC
The DNA here is from genome assembly GCA_004919715.1 of Linderniella brevidens. Taxonomy (NCBI): domain Eukaryota; kingdom Viridiplantae; phylum Streptophyta; class Magnoliopsida; order Lamiales; family Linderniaceae; genus Linderniella; species Linderniella brevidens. Next base: position 4,845,927 of record SWDC01000158.1, read on the forward strand.
ACCTGATGCAAACATCACTTGATATCTCTGAGCCTTCGAAGTCCAATTAAATATACGAGTTTCTCGAATATCCTCGGAGGAAGTGCTTTGGTAAATAGATCAGCCACGTTGTCACTTGAACGAACTTGTTGTATGTCGATTTCACCGATCTTCTGAAGGTCGTGCGTATAGAAGAATTTGGGCGATATATGTTTGGTTCAATCGCCTTTGACGTATCCTTCCTTTTGTTGAGCGATACATGTTGCATTATCTTCATATAAGTCGTCGGAAGTAACTTATTGGATAAAAACCCGGAATTTTGTTGTATGTGTTGAATTATCGACCGCAACCAAACTCATTCTCTGCTAGCTTCATGAATTGCCAATATTTCAACATGATTTGACGAAGTGGCGGTTAAACTTTGTTTAACAGATCGCCATGAAATAACAGTTTCACCATATGTAAATAAATAACCCTTTTTTGATCGAGCATTATATGGGTCAGATAGAAATCCAACATCTGCATATCCAATTAAATTTGTCTTTGATTCATTACAATAGAACAATCTTCATATCAGTTGTTCCTTGAAGGTATCGAAATATTCGTTTAACTTCGTTCCAATGTCTACGAGTCGGTGACGAACTATATCTCGCTAATAGATTTACAGCGAATGCTATATCAGGTCGAGTGTGACTCGTAAGATACATTAGTGCTCCTAGCACTAAGATATGATACTTTCAGACCAAGTAGTTCTTCACCATTTTCATGTGGTCTGAACGGGTCTTTATTAACGTTTAAAGATCGAACGGCCATCTGAGTATTCAATGGATGAGCTTTATCCATATAGAATCTTTTCAGTACCTTTTTCGTATACGTTTCTTGATATAAAAATATTCTATTTTTCAAATACTCAATTTGAAGTCCAAGACAAAATTTTGTTTTTCCGAGATCTTTCATTTCGAACTCCTTTTCAAACAATCAACAACATTTGATAACTCAACATGAGTTCCAGTTATGTTGATATCATCTACATAAATTGCAAAAACGACAAACTCGTTTTCACGTCTTCTCATAAATATGAAAGGACACGTTTGATCATTTTTGTATCCATCTTTCATTAAATATTCACGGAGGCGATTATACGCATACGTCCAAATTGCTTTTTCAATTTAATTGAGTACTCATCAATAGGTCCTGAATTCTCGGGCAATTTAAATCCCTCGGGAAGTTTCATATGAATGTCACTGTCAAGTGCACCATATATGCAGTGAAAACATCCATAAGATGCATATCGAGTCCTTCACATACTGCCAGACTAATTATAAAACGAAAAGTAGTTGCATCCACCACAAGAATACGTCTCCTCATAATCAATATCAGGTCGTTGCAAAAACCTGTTGGTAAATATTTCTGATTTAATGATCGGATATTTCTGTAGAATTGCGTTTGGAATTCACTTTCCAAAGACAATATTTCATCTCGGGATAAGACTGGAGAATAATTCTTCTGCTGCGTTTGTAAACTCAGTGTGTTTGAGTTGGATGTCTCTGCACTAATTTATAACCTCAAGTTCGATCAGTTGTGTACATTCATGAGTGGACATAACACTTTTAAGGATGGTGTCTGTTTACCAACAGATACCACCTTTTTGAACTCATATACCCTTTCGGGTCTCAGCACACCCTTTCGGGTGATAAGCAGTCTCGGGTGGGTGCATGCAAACCTTTTCGGGTGCATGCTGTGAGGGTGATGCCCCTTCGGGACGGGGCGTTGTCCCGCACTCCGCAGGGGCGCTGCTCCTAGGACCCTGCAAGGGGGCGCGGCCCCCTTGACCCCCGCTTTCTTTTGGGTTCCGGAATAAACGTTTTCCGAGCGTGCACTCCGTACCTCCTAACTCGTGTACGCTTTATTTCCAATTACACTAAAATATATAACAAAACCTTGCACAACAAGCCGCACTTTGTATCTCACAATTTCGCCCTTTTCATTTCTCTTTTGGATGAAAACACATTTATATCTAAACGGCTTTACATTTTCTGGTATGCGGACTACATGTCCGAAAAATTTTCTTTTCTCAAGTGATTTTAATTCTACATCGATTGCATCTTTTCATTTTGGCCAATCATTTCTTTGTCTGCATTCTTTTACAGACCTTGCCTCATTTTCATTCATCTCATTCATTTCATGTAGCGTTACGTTTAATGAGAATTTATCGTCAACATTGACTTTGTCTCAGTTCCATCTAATTCCATTTTGGGCATAATTTATTGTGAGCTCTTCATTTTCATTATTTTTTGAACATTCATGTACATGAGTTTTATTCTCATGATCGTTTATGCCTATCGACTCTTCTCTAGTCGATAAATCATCGGTTGGACCATTCTTATCATTTGCTCATTTTCTTTTCCGAGGATTTTTAGCTTTGGAACCGTAGGGCCGACCACGCTTTAGCTGTGGCTTAGGCTCAACACTTCGTTCTGCATGAGCATTAACAGCTAGTATATGTGACTTAGTCACTGTTTTAAGGTCAGTAAAACTGTCTGACAATCGATTAGCTAAACTTTCTAAATGAATTATCTTTTGAACTTCTAGTTCGCATTATTTCGTTTGAGGATCATAATGATTTAGCGATAATTCATTCCAACTAATACTAGATGTTTGTCTCGTGCATTGCACGGGGACTATTTTGTCATAAATACAGTTTCAAATTAATGTGGATTAATTATCCAAGGCACGGCTTGCTTTGAGCGAGCTACTCCATCTTGGAAATGCTGGCAAAATCGGCATATGAGAAAATGGCGAGGTTGTTGGCCAATTACACGGGACCCTGCCACCGAGCGAGGGAAGCGGAGAGAAGAAAGCGCATTCCATGAGTCTTTCGGTCGAGCCAGAGGTGAGCGGTGGCTGCTCCGGCGTTTTCAGCATTCGGAATCAGCTCCTTGAGCACGGTGGTCCCTTCCGGATATAGTTCTACGGTGTCTTTTCCATTTTCAACCTTTTAGGTTTTCTCAAAATCCAGTAGTGAAAGCAAAACCAAGAAGAAATCGGAGCGCAACAATGCTTTATATGTTGTCTGCAACGCTACCCGTTTGCGTACGTTAAAAATATTGTAGTTCTAACGAATCAGCAGTCGGGATCTATTATTCCATCAGTCAAGAGATCTTTATACAATCCAGTAGCCGGCATTTTACCGACATCTTGGATTATTACTTGAAAGCACCTGAGAAATGAACAATCATAACATCCATCGATTGAAGAAGTCACTTAACACGTTGATGTTAAAAGTTACATATGACACGCAAAATTATAGATCTGTCGGGGTGTAAGAAGAGTTCACCTTCTCACGAACGACAGTGTTCACTCCGACCTGTATATATATATTAATTTGTCCGATCCGCCGTGAATACGTACATTCAAAACTAATCAACCAAATAAAGGGTTCCACGAAAGTCTTCACTTCTCTTCGTCATTCCGAAGAGCCTCATTGATAGCATCAACTTTGGATGAGAGCGTCAACAGTTTACATCCACCTTCGACAACAATCCCCCTCAACAATTGCCTGTTAGAGTAAATGGTGCAAATAGTATCATTTGTAAATGGGAGAATGTATAACGTAGAAGGTTCTAATCATATTGCGAACCTTGGCAACATTAAGAGCATCCTCAACTCTAAGCTTCTTCTCCTTCAACTTTGTCTCTGTTTGCACGCCGACCTTCAGATTTCAACTCGTAATTATCAAAAGGAACTTAAAAGACATTCTTAGAGATTAATACATGCTAAGAAAAGATCAAATTTGGTATAAGGTTACCTGGATCAGTCCTATCTACATGCGTTAGTTCTCTGATCTACTTAGAAATACCAACATCGATGATTATGAGCACGATAAAAAAGCTAACTAAATGCCCTCTTTGGACATTCTTGAATGATCTCGTGTAAGAGCTCTAAGTCCATCGCAAGTGATCATCCTAAGAGGCAACAAATCAAAAAGCTCCAAAAGTTTACAACCTGAGGACCTCCGAGCAGATCTAATGCGTTGAAGAACATAAAAAGCTAACTCAAAATCATTTTTGGACATTTTTTAATTATCTTGTGTAAGAATTTCTAAACCAATCGCAAGTAATTATCCTAAGAGGCAACAAAATTAGAAAGCTCCAAAAGTTTACACCTTAAAGGAACTCCGAGCTGCTATAGCGCACAGATGAACAGTAGATGCAACTCGGTGACCAGCTTCGTCTGCTTTTTTTTTTCTTAGTAGCTTCCTTCTGTTCACCAAGATTCATGGTTATTCAGCTAAAACTGAATTTCAGTCTAGAGTTATCATTACCATTAGAACCCTCCACCGAATTCTTTGTATCGGGAGAGAGAGCCTTCGTAGTATTATGGACAGACCATGTTATCTTCCTTTGCCAATGTGATCTTATTATTACACGATTTAAATGCACTAAGGCCCCATTCAGTGCCGAAGATCGTGAGAGTGCTCCTGTTTCTTTCCAACGCAAAGTAGAAATTTTTATCAAGGTAAATTGTTACCAAGTCATGAGATCTACGAGCTATGCTTTGTTTCTTTCCAAGCCTTCTTTCTTCTTCCTGAAAATCTTTCTCTTCATCGTCTGATTTCGAACTCAGTTCAGAAAGATCAAAATGGTCAACAACCATTCTATTTATCTCACCAAGATCAAGATTCTCATCATCATGAACGTAGGTAGGGGTGAGCAAATCCGGATATCCGAATTTTCGGATATCGAAAACCTATAACTGTATCCGATCCGGTTTTAATCGGATATCCAAAAATCCGGATATCCGATAACCAATTTTTTATTTCGATTAATTTTTTTTTTGAAAAAAATAGATTGTAACGTATTCGATTTTGTTTTTCAACTCTCAATTTATTTTCACGAATGATATAAATTCAATCCGATATATTTTATTTGGGTCAAATTAGAATTTTGGACTATTTTTTTCTCTTTTTGGGCCTAATTATTCTTTGTTTTTGGGCTATTATTTAATTAATTTATTTATTTTAAATAATAAACCGGATACCGGGTATTCGGATTTTAGTACCGACCGTATCCGTATCCGATCCGGTTTATGTTAAAATATTCGGATTCGGATATCCGATCCAGTTTTAAAAACCGGATATCCGGTTTTTCGGATTTTAAAAACCGGATATCCGGTTTTTCGGATTTTATAAACCGAATACCGGATCAGATTTCGGATTCCGGATATTTTCGCTTAGTCCCAAACGTAGGATTACCTCGGAGCTAATGATGGAGCAACATCAACAGGAGTAGAAGCTGGTCTTTCTGAATTTTTCTCGGCCCCAAAATTTAAATCGATGAGTCATTTATCGGCCTCCTCTCGGGGCTTGGGGTTTGTTTGAAACATATTTGTACTTTCGATAAGGATTGGATTCCATATCGTGTCTTAGAAGCTCTCCACTCCCTCTGCAGTTTTGTTGGGCCGGGCCCGCAGCCCAGGCCCTCTGCCCCAACCTCGTCCTCGAACATAGATGTTTGCAATTGGTGTTTCGTACTGAGATTAAAAGCAAGTCAAAACGTGTGGACCATTACACATCATGTGAGATCTAGATCAGTTGAATGTGAGACATGGTACCTTGCAAAATCGTCAGTACCAATGCATTGGAATGGAACCCAATTTTTCTCCAGTACTTTTGTTCAGACCCTTAAGCTAACGTACATGATTTTTCTGTCGTGTAAAAAAGGGAAAAAAAAATATCGGCATGAATAAAAGGTAAAGACATACAAAAAGAGAGTAAATTGCAGAGAAGCAAGATAACATAGAAGAAACAGGAAGTCTCAACCTCCTCAGCGACATCCAAACTGGCAGTCAGAACCATCAAATCATCCACATCAGTTTCAGATCTCTTTCCAGCGATTTTTAAACTCTTATATTGTTGTGTCCTTTGAGCTTCTCGTCGATGTAGTGACGAAAGACGATATTTCTTCATCTCGGATTTTTCGATTGTGCCTGTTCGTTTTCAGCTCTGTCCTCTCATATTCGTGGCTCTCTTCGTGGCAGACTGTTACTTGGCCCCTATTAATTAATTAATTAGATAATGTGTAAGACTGTTTAGCTACCTACCCTAATAATTTGGATAAATTTCATACCTTCAACGTTTTCAATTCAATTTTGATTATATGTCGCATAGATGGAGACTTCATCTGCTGACTTGTCAGCACATGAGAGTCCGCATCCATCTTATATATATATATATATATATATTCCTCTCCAGTTGTTTTTTTTCTTCCCTTAATGTCGGAAAATTTGATTCATCAAAATGATAGTCGGCAAATCTAGCCGTAAATAAATCTCCAGTTAGAGGTTGTAAATATTTTATTATCGACGGAGATTCATATCCGACATATATTCCCAACTTTTTTTGAGGTCCCATCTTAGTGCGTTGTGGTGGAGCGATCGGAACACATACCGCACATCCAAAAATTCTTAGATGGGAAATACTTGGTTCCTGACCATAAAACCATTTGTATCGGAGAGATATCATGATAACTAGTTGGCCTCATGCAGATTAGTTCCGTTGCATGTATTATAACATGTCCTCAACAAGACGGGGGAAGTTTCGATTTTATTAATAATGGTCTTGCAATTAATTGCAGCCGTTTAATTAACAATTCTGCAAGACCGTTTTGAGTATGAACATGTGGCACGTGATGCTCAACATCAATTCCGATAGACGTGCAATAGTCATTACATGCCTTAGACGTAAATTCCTAGCATTATCAAGATGTATTTTCTTAATCAGATAATATGAAAATGTGCTCATAGTCGAATCTATTGAGCAAGCAATCTCGCAAACGCCACGTTACACGTAGATAATAGACATACATAATACCATCTACTTGATGCATCAATCAATACCATGAAATATTTAAATGGTCCACATGATGGATGTATCGGCCCACAAATATCACATTGTACACGTTCCCAAAATACATTAGATTCTTTCTTTAGTTTCATTAGTGATGGTTGAATAATTAACTTCCTCCTGGGCAAGCAGCACATGATAATTCGTTAGTTTGAAGAATCATCTTGTTCTTCATTGAATGCTCACGTGAATTTTCAATTATTTTCCGCATCATAATTACACCGGGATGGCCCAACCGTCATGCCAAACATTAAATGTACTTTCATAGCATAATGACCCAATCGTTCTAAGATATGTATAATATAAACCAGAGTCGAATGACGGTAATATTTCTACAATTCTTTTGTCATTCGAAATTACTTTTGTAATATGCAATATTCAACATCTCCCTTTTGTGAAGTCTCAACATGATATCCGTTTTGTCGAATAGCTTTAAAGCTTAATAAATTTCTTTGAGACTTAGGAGAATATAAGACATTTTTAACTATTGGCCTTGTTCCTCTAGGCAGTAAAATATTAGCTCTTCCGAAGCCTTCAATAATATCCGTGCTACCCGATATAGTAATACCACTAGCTTCTTTATATCAAGATGATCGAAATATTTCTTATTCTTCAAAATCGTATTAGTCGTTACACAGTCTGCAAGACAAAATTCTCCATTGCAGATGCACGTATCCATCATATAACTTCATTTATAAATAAATACATAATAATTATAAATATATATTATTGAGAATGAAATGACAAACATCCAAACAACTCAGAAGCAATGGTACATGGTCAAACACACAAAAGTAAAACATGGATAATAATATGTAAATAAAACATAGTACATAAGTTCTCTTCATTCATGAAATCTGCAGCTTCCAAGTAAGTATTTCCGGTGACGTCAGAAGTAGAGGCATCTTGAGCAAAGTTCACTTCAATTTTCTTTCATTTGCCTTTTGTGATTCTTGGTACAGCTCAATAACATGTTTGAGCGTACGATAACTGCGTGACCAATGGCCCGAACCACCACAACGATAACATTGCTCATCATTATTCCTTTGGTCAGAGTGCATCTTCTCATCTTTATTATCATAGTATTTCCTCTTCTGTGGAAAGTTTTGATGACCGCCACAATGACCTTGATAACCACCGCGAAAATTCTGATAACCACCACCATAATGCCCTTGACCACGACTTGGCTACCACGTCCACGACTGCGAAGTCCATAATGACCACGTCCACGATCATTGCTTCGATTATTATGATCGTTATCTTTGACTACATTCGCTTCCAGGACCTCACGAGGACATGTGTAATCTAACTGCTCTCGTGGTAGAATTAGTTCCATCCGAAAAAAAAAATAAAAAATAGTAGAATTAGCTATAGCACTGCCGCTAACTGAGATTCGGCGTCGTCGCCGGTGGGAAAAAAAATTATGTCCGACCTAGACCGGCAAATAGAGCGGCTCAAGAGATGCGAGCCCTTGACGGAATCCGAAGTGAAGGCCCTGTGCCTGAAAGCGATGGAAATACTCGTCGAGGAGAGCAACGTCCAGCGAGTTGATGCACCACTCACTGTTAGTTTATTTTATGCTTGCCTTGTTTTTTTCTCTTCCATTTTGAGCCGTGTGATATTTTACTTGGTGCTGTTTGGTTTGGCGAGCTTTTGGGAATTCCGGAGCTCTGTATCATTGGTGTTGATTTGTTTGAATTATCGGAATACTTTGGGGAATTGGGTTTTTGTGGAGTGTGTAAGTAATTTGAAGTGAACGGAGACGATTGTTGAAATTAAAAAAAATTAAAAAAAAATTGAATGACATATGACATGAGTCAATCCAACCTTATTCAGAAGATAGGCACAGTACCAATTAGTTAATATAGCAGTAAAGGGATGCTATGCTGAGCAGAATATTCAGTGTTTGTACCTCATGAACTTGCTAGCTCGTAGATTGGTAAAACATGAGTACTGTGGTCTATTCGCAATTTGCATGAGATTGAATTCAGTTGGATTCCACCATGTTCGTTTATGCTTGATGAAGGGAATGAAGATTGCTGTATATTTGACTTAATTCCTGGCTAGGTTGTTGGTGGATAAAGCTAGAGGAGCTGATTTTTTGGCATGAGTTAATCCATTTTTGGTGTCACACATCTCCGCAGTTTCCACTCCTAATAGTTTAGTGCATTCTTTATTGTTACTATGGGGTCGTGAAGGACAAGGCGGTTTTTACTCGTTGGTGTCAATTAGGAGGTATTACTCTAAAAATAGCTGATGCATAAGAAGTTTCTTTAAAAATAAAGGAGGCCGAAGCTTTAACTATGTAAATAATTTTATGGGTTTGACTTGATGACACATATATTCTGTAGAAGATAAGCATGCGCAAGCTAATACGCTTCTTCACCTTAATAATTTGATCCGCAAGATTAGATATCTTTCTTTACTATTGATGACAAGCGTAGCACCTACTCATGTCTTCATGTGATTGTGTCTTTTAACCTTTCATTTACCCCCGCCCTTTTCAGATCTGTGGTGATATACACGGTCAGTTTTATGACATGAAAGAGCTTTTTAAAGTAGGAGGTGATTGCCCCAAGACGAATTACTTATTTCTTGGAGACTTTGTTGATAGAGGATTCTACTCTGTAGAGACATTTCTGCTTCTGCTTACGCACAAGGTAACTATTTTCTTAGCTAAAGGCGAAGCCTTTTTCAAAATCCCACAGTTCTAGACAATTCAAACCGTTATGAGCACAATGAAGTCCCTCCTTTTCCTTTTTCTGGAAATCAAATTGCTGCCTGTCTTATTACTGTTCAGTGGGATTAACAGGTACGATATCCTGATAGGATAACTCTCATCAGAGGAAACCACGAGAGCAGGCTGATTACACAGGTTAATGCTTGCTTAATATGCTACTATCGCCTTTGATGTATAATGTAGCATCTGTTCATCGGTTCCCTCTTCTTCCAGGTGTATGGTTTCTATGATGAGTGCATCCGTAAATATGGATCTGCCAATGTTTGGAGATATTGCACTGATATATTTGATTACTTAAGGTTGTGATATATATATTCTTCACTTTAATTTTTGTGCTGGATACGTCGTAATCATGACTAATTCTTCTATCAGTATGCACTCATACATATTTTCACCTCAAACCTAAAAACTTGTTGGTTGAATTCGGAAAAAGAAAAAAAAGAAACAGTAACGAAATCCACCTTTTGCATATCTCATGCAGCCTCTCAGCACTCATTGAGAACAAGATATTCAGTGTGCACCAGGTGGCTTGTCCCCTGCGATTTCCACAATAGATCAGGTACTTGAGAAATTTCCCGAATATATAATGTACTTTTTCACATTCTTTTTTTTTCTGTGATGTATATATATATATATATATATATATATATATAAAAACAAACTCCATCAGATAAGGGCAATCGATCGAAAGCAGGAAGTTCCTCACGACGGTGGCATGTGCGAGCTCCTGTGCTCAGATCCCGAGGAGTCCGTTGACGGGTGGGGCCTGAGCCCACGTGGGGCTGGTTTTTTATTCGGTGGCAGCATTGTTAGTACGTTTAACCATGCGAACAACATAGATTACATATGCCGGGCATATCAGTTGGTAATGGATGGGTATAAGTGGATGTTTAACAACCAGATAGTTACTGTGTGGTCAGCCCCTAATTACTGTTACAGGTATATAGGTACTTCAAAACATTTATTTATTTTTATTTCAATTAATATTTCTTTCCTTTTTTATCTTCTTGAACACTTTTGTAATTATCAACAGATGTGGGAACGTGGCGGCCATACTTGAACTAAACGAAAACCTTGAAAAGCAGCTTCTTCACGTATTTGAAGCTGCTCCGCAGGTATAAATTAAAGCCCGAGCACTGTGTTGTGTTTTTTAGGTTCTAAATTATTTATGATCATTGCTTCTCGAGCACATATACATATACGTATAAGGTGATGCTTGGCTAAAATGCAGGAATCAAGAGTACCACCGGCCAAAAAGCCACCTCGGGACTACTTCTTGTAAGATCAGATCATATCGGAGCCATTGTTCTTGAAACATACATACATTTGCCTTGAATGACAGAGTGTATAACAACGGGGACTGATACTCATTTGTACCTCGACGGCACCAAGTTACTGTATTTTTTCCATCGTAGTGATCGTTGTAAAAGAATAAAATCACAGATATCTTACCTACGTGTTGCTTTTTTTTATTTTTTTATTTTTCCGACTTGAGTATCCATTTTTCAATCTCTGACTATCGGCTTGCGTCACGGGGATTGGCTAGTTACAAATATATATTGATGGGTGCATTTGTCTTGCACAATGTTCAATAGAGCGAGTTCGGTTTTTTGTTTTTTTCATGCCATGATGCGTAGTAAAAATATAAATAATTGGGTGGCATTTTTTGTTAATAACGGAAAAAGAGAGATTACTAGTGATGATTAGCAGCTAGTGGTAGAAAAGAACTTGAAAGAATAAAGTCGTTTAACTAGATGCACGCGGATTTACAAACATAACTCGTGGACAATGATCAATTTCAGCGGTGATGTCAAATATATAATTATGTTTTCTAAATAGATAAAAAATAGAAAAATAGTAAAGATCAAGATAATTGCTCTCGTTGAGAGTCGAACGACCTCCCGCTTACTAAACAGGTGCTCTAACCAACTGAGCTACAAGAGCAATTACTTGAGTACTTCACATAAGCCATATAACCCATGACTATTGTTGTTAGGTGGGTTTGTGACGTATCCATCTGGCCCTGGGGGCTAATCCTTCCTCTGGAGTGTGTGATGTAATTAAGCATCCGTCAGGTCTGTATGGCGCAAGCCCACGTCGGTATTTAGGGGCTAGCCCATAGTCATGTCAAGTGGGGATACCTCATGACAGGAAAAAAAAAACAGAACAAGGCACATTAGAGCAACTCCAATCGACACTTATTTTATAACTCAAATTCAAAAAGTTGGTCCAATGGACACTCAAAATCTGACGCAAATTTGAGTCTCTACTGTTCATATACTCAAAAACTTTTAACTCTTACAAATTGGCCCATCTTATTTCAATGATTAACTTTTTTCAGTAGAAAAATTTTTTTTTGGAACTTTTTCACTTATAATTTATTTTCAATAATAGAACAACTATAAATGGGAAGGAAAATATTAAAACAACACACATGTACTCAAAAGAAAAATTCATAACCATGTAATCGTAAGAAACATAAAAAAAATTATAAAAGGATAAATATTTTTCAATGTTTTTTAGGTGTAGAATAAATTATTAATTTTTTTAATTAGTTTGAAATTTACAATAGTATCATAGTCTATTGTGTAAATTTGTAAAATATGTGGTTGATATTAAAAATTGTAAAATTGGTGTGAAAGAGATATTCCGAGGATATTCTTTTGAGTTTGAGAATGAGTTTAATGGTTGGAGAAAAATTACTATTTGATGTGATATGTACTGCATTTTGGATTTGAGAATATGTTTTTAAGTTGGAAACGATGTTAGTAGTCAAAGTTCTCTAATATTAACTCCTACTTGCATTAAAAATAATACTAGTGTTATTCGACCTCGTGACAAAATCAATTTACTTTATTATATACTGAATTTTCGTTCTTTGATTTTCTAACGATCAGAGATAGACGGCAGCTTTCCAATATCTCATTTTCTTTTTTACTAATTTTATTTTATTTCTCTCTATTTCCATAATGATATTGAGTTGAGGGGTGTCATCCCAATCCGACGTTTAAAAAATAATAATAAAAAAAAAAAGATTTCGATTATCTTAGTACACAATTTAAGTAATTTAGTTTCTTTAACATCAATTGATTTTCTCATTCAAAACCTCTAAATTTTTATATTTCACACCAATGTTTATAAAAAGAATAATAGGATCTTATCCAATAAACAAATCCAAGTTACACGTGTCTATACGTCACCAAATTTAAAAGTAAAATAAATATGCCTATAGGCTAAATCTATGATATATATAGATAATTAGCAAGTGTCAGTTAAAAACTAATCCACACGTAAAAAAAAATAATGCAATAAAAACAAAGATGTGAACACAAACTCCTATCGAAAGTTCGAGGAATCATAGGGACTTGACTTATCTTCCATATGACCGTTTGCCACTATGAATAGAATATTCTAGTAAGTTCATATATATATATACCCAAGCAAACGAATCATCGGCTTCATCATTATTTCCATCATAACACAGAGAAAAAGATACATTATTATTTATGGATCCCTCGTATTCTTGTTCGTGCAATAACAAATCTCATTACGTCACCCCATACGATTCAGAAACTTATCATCATCATCAACAACCATTCCCGCAGGCTCGGAAATTCCAAGCCAAGAAAAACACCAACAATCACAGCAGCTATAAGAGGGCAATGGCACCGTCGGCACCAAAGCCTCCGAGGATCTACAAAGTGGAGCCCAGAAACTTCAAGGAAGTCGTTCAGATGCTCACGTGTGCGCCGGAGCTTCAGCAGACCACTAGGCTTCAGGAGGCGGCCCCACCACCTCTCAGCCTTTCTCCTCCGCACCAGAGGTTAGGCTCCGGGGCGGCTGCGGCGGCGCTTAGTCCAACTATGGGGTTTAATTTGTCGCCTGCAACTCTCGCGTGGTGTTCGTCTTTTCTGATGAGCCCAGGAACGGCGGGGCCTTCACCTGCAATTATTTAGCATTTTTTTTTTAAAATACATTTCGCACTTCTTCAATTTACGTGAAGCTCAACGTCGACAAAAGTCTCGACGATTTTGGGATTTCGACTGTTGTAGCTTTTTCTTTTCTTGAAATTATTATAATACCATGTTTGTCCATTATTGCCCAATTTGTTCTATTTTACACTTTTCGGGTAACCGTAAAATCTCAATAAATTAATACTCTATAAATTAGTAAATTCTCTAAAACAATAAAAATTTTGGGTCCGAACTTGGCCTTTGTATAAAGTCATCAAATTCGATAAAATAATAAGATTTTTTTTTCCGGAAAATTCTCTTATAAATATTAGGTCCCATTAAAACTCTAAATTAATAATTCATAAATATGTGACACAATTATAAATATTATAGTAGTTTCAAAAATGTTACTTGATTTTTCTTAAAATTTAAATCTAATTGGATTCTTCCCTAACATTTTTTATTGCGGCCAAGAGTTCCGGTGCGAGTTCTCTAACTGCACAAAAAATTATGAAGAGTTGTCGCGCTCAAAGCTTCCTAAGAACTGATTGATGAAATATAATCAATGATATATATATATATATATATATTAATTCATTTATTTTCAATACATACTAAATTTTGTTGAATTTAAAAAGTCTCTCTTTTAATTAATAATATATTAATTTATCAATATATTAATATCTCTCTAAATTAATAAAATTATATGGTCCAAGGTTATTAATTTATAGAGGTTTTACTTGTATTAGTATTTTTTGTACGCTATAATATATAAATATAATTTTTAATAATTTTTAATAATTATAATAGAAATTTATAAATTTAATTTAATTATATTGTTATAAGTACATAAAATAAAGCGAAAATATTAATTAAAAATTCAAAATTAAGCTAAATAATACTTAATTAGAAATATAGGGGTAAAATAAAAATATAAAAGCAAATATGAAATGGGACAGTTTTAATCCGCCATTAAATCAACTCTAACCAATACCCATTCATTCTCCAACTCAAACACCAAAAAAAGCCTCCAAAGGCATAATGGTATGCATACATGAGGATGTTATTCTTAGGGATGTCAACAGAGCGGGGCGGGGCGGGATCTAATCCCCATCCCCGCGGGGATTCCACGTCCCGATCATATTTTTACTAAAATATATATTATTTATAATAAATTATATGTTAATATTAATTATAATATATATTATATTTTAATATTATTTATATTATTGAAACTATATTTTAATATTATTTATATTATTGAAACTATATTTTAATATTATTTATAGTATAACAATATAAATTGGACATAATAAATATTATTTAAATATTATAATATATCGGGAAACGGGGCGGGGATCCTCGCGGGAATAAAATACTGGGGATTCCCCGTCCAATTCAGGGCGAATCCCCGCCCCACTGACAATGCTAGTTATTTTGATCGAAAATTCAAATATCGGTGCCAAAAGATTAGAAATAAAGATCACATTGCACTTTGGAATACACTAATTGATAGGAATACACCAAGTTCGAGATTTGAAAAACTATCTCCACCACACCAATTCCGAGACTTGAAAAACTATATTTCGCTTGTACTAATAATCATTTCAAAAATTTCGATCGAATTTAAATAATATTGATGTCTAACTTGTAAAGTCGTAAAATATGTGGGTAATATTGAAAAATTATAACTGGTGCGGAGAGAACATTAAGATAATATTCTTGTTATTTTGAGAATGCGTTTAATGGTTGGAGAAGAATTAGTATTCGGTGAAACATGTACTGCATTTTGGGTCTGAAAATAGATTTTTCGGTTGGAGATGACCTTTATAAAAGAATATAGATATCGCTTAATATTTTTTTGTGTGGTGATGGCGTTATAAGGACACCTCAAGGTGTCCTAAAATTGCTAAAACAACTTGCAATTTAGGATAGTAAGTTTCAAAATTAAAAGAATTTTAGAACACCAACTACTTGCAATTTTAGGATAGTATGTTTCTTCAAGATTGATGTAATTTTAGTACAAGATGTTTAAAAAGTTGAAACAATTTGGCTATGCGTAAACTAAAGGTTGAAATTTTAGAATAATAACTTCAAATTTGAAACAATTTGAAGACCAATTAATGCATATTTGAAAACCTTTTGCTATCAAATGCTTTCAATTTTGAAACTTAATGTTCCCAAATTGCTTAAACTTTGAAATTGTCTTAAAATTACAGTACTTTTATTTAAGTGTCTTTACAACGACAACAGCCCTCCTAATATAAAATATAATTATGCATTAGAATATAGTCTATATATTTTTATATCAGAACATGGTGAAACCTAATAAGATTGAAGAAGCATCCATCATTAAGCAAATATCTCAATAAAATAGCTAATAATGATAGATAAGAAGTCACAAACTCAACAGGAAGTGTTGTTCTAAGATGAAAATGCAGCGAGCGACATAAACGGTTCATGAGAAGTCCAAAATAAATGAAATCATATATAGTAAGTAATAAACTCAATGGTACCAACGACAGACACAGCTGTAGTTCAATCAAGCCTTGGTCGCCTTAGCAGCACCAGTAGAAGCAGAAGCATCCCCCGAAGGGTTGAGCTCGTCCCAAGCTTCGATCCAAGTCAGCATAGCATCGGCCAGCTTCGTGAAGTATGGATCGACAGAGGAGAGCTTATCCTTCACCTGCTTGGAGAGCTCCACGTAGCACTCCTGCACGGTCTTGCACTCCTTGGGCATCTTCACCGATTGGAAGAAGGGGATGATCTCCTCCTGCCAGTAGATCCCTTTGTACTCCTTCTTCAGGTTCACAAACGGGTTGCTCGCCTTGCTGTGCCATATGTAGGGCAACCCCGTCTTCACCCCCAGGTTCAAATGGTCACAGATCACCTGTGTATATTTGTTGGAAATAAAAAAAAAAAAATTGTACAAATTTAAAATATGAAGTGGTCAGGGTCATGGATACGAATTCCTACGACCACTACATTTAAGAAAACACACGTCTTGCGCTACATGAGAAAGAAACCAGCCTAGTCGTGCGGGGACGTGTTGGAAATAAACATATAAATTTCAAATATCATACGCTGCCTGCAAGCTTAATCTTTTAGGTGGTGAAGTGCTCGAGGTCATGGGTAAGAATCCATATAAGATAATACACGTCTAAGGATTGTATGAGAAAGAAATCAGCCTAAACGTGAGAGAACTGTGTTGGAAATAAAGTATATAAATTTAAGATCCCTTCAAGCTTAAGCTTTTAGGTGAAATGGTCATCATCGTCATTTCATGGAGCAGAAGAGCTTAGCTCCGTTGAAAGAAACATTTACGAATCAATCGGAACGTGAAAAATTATGAGAAGATAAGGTAAAATAACGATAGAGCTACTACTAGCCTTGATGCACCAGCCAGCCCACATGTCGTCGTATCGCCCAATGGGTTGCCCGTCGCCCATGAGACCAAAGTACATAGCGGGCCCAATCAAGTCGCGGTCGAAGGCTAAGTTCATGCCACACATCGGGAAAAGGGTGCCCTTGGGAATGGTCAACACAGCATCCACATACCTAGAGATGATGTAATTAAAAGGTGAAAAAGAAAGTTATTTATACAATAAAGTTGTTTAAACTTTAATTATTACAAAAAGGACATGCTTTATTCATTGCTTGCCTTGTGTTCCTCTCACGGGGCTTGACGAGCTGTGTGGGTGCATCGTAGTCGGGGATGTTGAGCCAGAGACCGTGGGAGACGGCGGTGGAAACGCCCTCACGGAGGCTGAAAGGGTACCCGCGAACAAAGTCGGCGCCCTCGCGGTACGGGTCGTAGAGGGTGTTGAAGAAGTGAGGGGTCGATGGGCTCAGGAGGTTCTTGATGTGCTGCTCGAGGGCGTTGATGTCTTTTCCGGATGGATCTTTTGCAACCTGTTTGTCAGAATACGAGGATGTTTTATTACGCAGTTTCCGAAAATGGCAATGGATAAGAACCAACAAAAACGCCGACAAAACGTTCAAATAAACTCCGTAGTAGCAGCAGGGAGTAGAATCACAGCCATTGATGCAAACAGATCTATCTACGCAGATCAAAAAGAGACAGCAAACAATCTCCAGATCTAATGCACACGAGAAAAGACAAAGCAAGGATAGATCTTGAATCAGGTTCGGCAATAATTAGCAAAAGCAGAAACTTTTTAACACAGATCGCATGCTTTGAATCCGAGCTTAAGTCCATGTCCTGAGATGGACCCCAAAGAAACAAAATCATAAGCCTTTATGAATCGGACCACAAATTAAATGCCCGAAACACACGAAGCAATTCACCAGTTTCCCAGGACCCGACAGATCAATCACATCATTTCATAAAGATCCCAATACAAACAGAATTTCCAATCACCGACAAGGAGATGAAATTCAAGATATATACTCACAATGCAGTGATCGTCAATTGTGTAAATAACCAGATCTAATGCACACGAAGAAAGAGAAAGCTATAAGCACTAATAACACAATATCCATCGCATCATGGTAGATCTTGAATCAGGTTCCGCAATAACTAGAAAAAAAAAGCAGACACTTTTAACAGATCCCATGATTTCAATCAGAGGTTAAGTCCACATCCTGAGCTGGACCCCACCCAGGCAATGAAATCATTAGACAATATAAATTGGACCACAAATGCCCTAAAATCATAACGCAATTCAGCAATTTCCCTGGACCCAGCCGATCTATCACATCAATTTCAATTAAAAACAAGGAGATGAAATTCGAGATCTACTCACGAAGCAGTCATCGTCAATTGTGTAGATGTACTTCTTCTTGGACACCATGTACCCGAAGCACCTGCAGGCCGAGTCCTTGAAGGAGATGCACGACGCCTTGGGCCCGAGGATCCGATTGATGTCGTTTCTGTTGTAGAGCTCGTAATCGAATCCCTCCGGCACCTTGATGGTCTTCGTCGGGTCTCCATCTTGAACGATGATGAGGTGGTAGTGCTCGAAGAACGGCCGCCACATCTCCAGGAAATCGAGGTTCCTTATGGTGGGTATCACTATATCGAGCTCATCTTTCAACAGAGGCGTCGATTTCGCACCTGCCATTGTTCTTTCGTCGGTGAGATTTGTGAAGAGAAAGGTGACGATTGCTGTGAAATCAGATCGGAGACTCAGCCCCCTTTTTATACTACTGTGAAGGCGGAGTGCAGATCTGAAAAGGCGTTGTTAAAAGCTGTAATATGCCATTAAAATATCTTTTATTTGTTACATTAATTTATTTGGACAATACTGTTACGTTTTGAAGTTTTAATTATTTATCTTGAATGTGCCTTCCTTGTGATAAATACATAAATATTGATTGATTCTTATGTTTCTTTAATTAATTAGTGTAATATTTCTGCTTAATTAAAGAAATTGAATTGAAAAAAAGGATTATAATAAAGAAAGAATACCACTATTTAAAGATTATTGAATTCTCACAATAAGTCAACGAGTTTGTATATAATGTTGCACGTCTCTAGACCCGCAATACGTATGAATACGCAAAGAGTTCAGATGGTGACGTGAAGGTCAACGACTTTGAGTAGACAAAACAAAATCGTCGGTGGGCATAATAATTGAGCTTAGATTATTATTTTAGTTCTCTATTTTATTGAAGTGATATTTTAAAGTTATCTAAATTTAAGAGATTGAAATTAAGCTTGGATTATTTTTTCAGCTCTCTATTTTCCGAAAGTGATATATTAAGGTCACTTAAGTTTAAGAGATTGAAATGTTAGTACAATCAGTTTCAAAATTAAAGTAGGTTGAAGATAATTAATGTCAAAAACTTAATTTTCTTCCAAAATTAATATACTTAATTTGGAGAAAAAGTCATGTATAAGGGAATGATGGTTGCTCAAGCTGGAATGAGCTATGGGCCTACAAATCTAAAGCGGGCCACGTCAAAGAAGTAAACTCGGTGGGCCCATGTCTAAATTTTGAAATGATCCATGTCTCTAAATAAGAACACGTGCCTTTTAAAAAAATGGCCCTTGACTTGGTCAATTTTAAAAAAATGGTCTCGTTGACGATTTTTTTTGTCAATAGCCCTCACTTTGTTTAAACGTTAACCATATTAACTAATTCTCATACTTAACTCATTAAAATTAAAAAAAAAAAAAGAAAAACGAAAATATGACTGCCGTATAGATGCAATAACTGACTGAACATGGGTCCATCTCCATCTTTAACCATAACCATACAATCGATATGAATGCATTATCTTCTCCATTTTAAAGAACAAAGGGTAACCACACACACCTCTCTCACAAACCTAAAGCGACGCGAGATGTTCTCTTCGTTACTGCCGGAAAACAACTTCTCAAACCAAGAAAACAGCAAGCATTTCAACATATTTACCAGTAAGCATTCGTTACATGAAAACTGCAATTTTAACGTCGAAAATGGTGAATTTCCAGTCCATTACCCCCTAAAATGTATGGGTTATTTAGTAGATCATGTGTACTAGCCAGAGTAGCGATATTTCAGTGGTTATTACGAGAATTCGGACATGAAAATACATATTTTGAGGTCCAGTTTTTGTGCATGGAACCCCTGCGTACGGGTACCATGCGAAATACGCGCGGGTCCCCTGCGCATGGACCCATGTGTTTATGGGCGGGTCCCATGCCGTTGTGTGCGGGTACCGTGATCCCATGTTCGGGTCCCATGCGCTGAAGATCATACATAAGCACGATATATGACGACAATCGTTTTCTAAACAATAACATTGCAAAATATTGCAGGTGCTCAATATGACAATTACCAACATTGTATTTCAATTCGATGGTCGGTGGTTAATCGGCGAGGACAATACCTCGACTTAGTCCCCTGCGTCAAATTGTATCTGACATTCAATTTTGGTGGATGAGGACGCATGCACGTTACAAGACGTAAAGGAGCAAATTGTAGCGGTGTTGTCGTTTCGCAACGACAATGCGAGGCTAACACTAAGCTATATGCCAAATGTACCCTACAGTTATCTCAGGCCCATATACATCGATAACGACTATGCTCTACGTGCGTACTTGGGTTTTGGTGGCCCTCAATCGAGACCCGTGATTCATGTCGAGGTGGTGGAATGTGCGCATGTGGCTCCGTCGGACGCATTTGCTGGTTCTTCTAGTAATAATACCGGGTTCATAGCCGATTGCAATGAAAATGCGCAAATCGAACCGTTTGAGGGGTACGGTTGCAACCCTTCTAATCAAAATGAAGATGAGGATCTTGAAGATATCGTTGGACCGTCTGGGGGTAGGGATTACTCGGGTTGGCATTCGAACGAAAATGAAGATGAGCCAATCGAAAACACTGACGAGTCAGAGGAGGAATTTGTAGCACGTGATCACAATGACGATGAAGATGACGATGTAGATCGTAACCCTGTAGAAGAGGCTGTTGATGGTACTTTCGCATTTCCGGACAGTTCAAGCCTACACGTTGGGCAGCAGTTTCGTGACAAGGCGGAAGTTATCGAGGAGATATCCAAAATCGCTTTGGCTGCGTCGTTCGAGTGCAAATTAGTAAAGTCGAACAAGACTTTGTATGTAATAAGATGTGCGATGGAGCAATGTTCGTGGCGCTTTCGAGCTGCAAAAGATAGGAATTCCTCTTTTTTCTCGATACGGACATATTGCGGCACACACACATGCGGCGTGTCTCATCGACGTCGAAGACATCGTCAATGAACTTCATCGGTTGTGTCTAGGATGCTTCTTGACAATTTCAGCGGGCCTAAAGACATTTTCGTGCCAAAGGCTATCATGTCTATGATGCAAAGTAGAGGGTTGAATGTTTCTTATTACAAGGCTTGTGTGCGGGTATCATGCGCCTTGTGTGCGGGTACCATGTGCCTTGTGTGCGGGTACCGTGCTTTAGTGTGCGGGTACCATGCATATACAAATCGAAATACAACTTCTAACATAATATCAACATACAAGTCTTCAACATCCAAAATTTACATAATATTGTTCCAAATTTACAAAATTCCCGAATAGACATTATTGATACCAAGAAGCCCAATCATTAAGGCGAATGGAAATACAGAGAAATTCCCGAAATTGCGTCATTTGCCGCCCGGTAAGCTCCGCGACGTTATCGCCACGAAAGAGCATTGCAAATGCGGCCTGCAACACATGAACCCCACAATCGCCTCTGAAAATAACCAAATGTTTAATAATGTGATATGATGTACTAAAATCAACATCATTCGTAATGTGCTACACTTACGAATTTTCTTGCTTCTTGAAATTGGGGATCCTCTCGACCTTGCACTTCCTAAACGCGCTTCCAATTAGACCAAGTTTTTTTAGCACGTTCGGGACAGCTAATTGTAGACCGGCCAGGGCCGCGTGCATGTTGCGCATGTCGACATCGTCTTGTTCTTCCAGTCGAGGACTGCAAGAACCCAATGAGCTATGGTCTGCACCGACACCACGATATAGTCCGCAACTTGCCATGACACGGACGACCAGTCCTGATCACGTCCCTCTGCGTAGTGGACCAAAAAGGGCAGCATGCCCTTGACAAATTTCCCGTCTTTTACGCAATCCCGATCGATGCTCGCCTTCATCCCGAAGCTCATGAAAGAGATGGCACGAGAGCAGAAGGTATGAATCCTCTGCATTTCGACGAACCCTCTAATGCTTTCGTCAATGTGCTATAAAATAAAAGGAAACAAGTTAATTAATAAAACGTATTAATGGATTTCTACGAATTGAAGTTATCAATCTTTCTTACCGTGTCGTCGAGCCACCACGAAGGCGTGTACATCTGTTGGACCCACGTCTTGGTTTGGTACGATTTGGACAAGCAAAGCAGCCCCTCATTATCTTCCATCGTATCGATCCTCTATTTTAGCCGATGTCATAACTTCAGTTTTCTCTTCATGTGCCTCTCGAGTAGGGGGTTTATGCTGGTCCGCACGCGGTTCTGGTTTGGGTCGGTGAATGGGGTCACCTGATACTTGGAAGACCTGCTTTCGCGAGGCGGCATCGACTCCACCGCGGCCTCGGGTTCGACCGCGGCTTCGGGTTCGGGTTTCACCGTAGCCTCGAGTTCCTCTGCAGCCTCGGGTTCCACCGCGGCCTCTCGGGCTGCCTCGGGTTCCGAAGGATAGAACGCCTGGTTGGAGCCACCGGCCTCATAACCTAACAAGATAAAACTCCAACGTCAAAAAACTATCGATATTGCAACAAATTATTTATAGGAGTTTACCGTGCGAAGCGTGCGTCGGAAAGTCTCGGTTGCCCCCGTACCACCCCTGCTGCAGGTTATGCTGCAATTCATTCATCGACTGCTGCAAGCCGAAGATACTCGCGCCCCACTCTTGAGTTGTGGACCATCGTTCGTCATACGAGTCCCGGAACTGCGAGATACTCGTGCAAACGTCGTCGAACCGGTTATTCACCGTCTTGAAATTGTGGTCCACGCGTCTTGTGAACTCATCGAACTGTTCTCAGGTGGGGCCCGAGTACTGCTGTGGAGGAGGGGACGGGTACCGTGGGTGTGAAGGGCCCGAGTATTGATGTGGAGGAGGGGACGGGTACCGTGGGGGTGAGGGGGAACGAAATTGGTCCGCCTCTTCCTAGTAATACGATCGCTGCGATAGTTGCGGGATGCTTGGCGAAGGATGCGGTCGTGCGACGTCCTACCTCGACACCATCCTCAAGGAGCCTCGTTATATGATCGACGACTTCATGCCGCTCCTCCACTCCGAACCGACTATATCGGAAATACGGCTCGTTCATCTCCGATATTGTTGGGATCATCAACCCCGATACGGGTTGAACCCTTTGCGGCGTTGACGATCGTCTCCATCTTCGGAGAACCCTTCGTTGACCAATCATTGGTGACCCACCGGCAGATCCGCGAGGTCACCACATCCGCCTAGTTTCTACGATAGGCGAACGCGTACCGAATGCCCGATATGCACTCGTACGCCAAAACCTAGAATGCAAAGAAACCAAATTAGCAAATATATAATCACAATTAAATATATATTTATAAGGATTTTAAATAATGGACGACCTGAAGCGGATGTACGGAGCCACTAATCGATAGCCCGCAGTGTTCGCTGCCCCCGTTGCGGGCTCGTTCCCGAACAAAATCCCTCTTCTCCCTTAGGTTTATCTTCAGCGAGCGTATCACCTCTTTGAACGCTGCGCTGCCCCAAGGATAGTTGGTGAAGGCGACTTCGTCTTCGACCAATGAAAGCAGCCACGACCGTCGAAGAAGGACACGGTTCGACGGTCGAGGCAGCAACACAGATGCGGCAAAGAATATATCCGCCAACTTCAACTTATCGATGTTGACGTTTCCGTCATCATTGGCTCCCAACTCTCGCAGGCGATCCTCAACGTACGACAGACAGATTGTGGATCTTCCCGAAAAGTTTCTCTTGGCGAAATCACCATTGGCGTTTACTTCCAGGATATCGTCAGAGAACCTAAGCCCGGTAATCAGGCAATACTCCGCTTTAGAAAATCGGAGTGGTCGGTTCCCAATGACCATCCACAACTCCTCGCGCTCGTGAAGCATAGTCTGCCTCCTCGTCAGAAACGTTATGAGCTGGGCGAATAGATTGAAATCGGCGGCAGCCTCGACGAGTCTACCAAATGGACTCCCCGCCCTGTAACTCTCCCGCTCATTTTCATTTAGAATGTTCCTGATCTTCGCACTCGCCTCCGTGTACATCCCAGTCATTGACAATCGGAACTCGAAGTCGTCGTCTCGGGATGACAATTGCTTCTTCAGCACAACCTGGGAATCATAAGAGTAAATAACCAATTAGTACTCGCATGGTACCCGCACAGGAAAGCATGGTACCCGCAAAGGAAAGCATGGTACCCGCACCTAGGAGCATGGTACCCGCGCATGCGCGCATGGTACCCGCACACAAAAGCATGGTACCCGCGCATGCGCGCATGGTACCCGCGCACAAGAGCATGGTACCCACGCACAAGAGCATAGTACCCGTGCATGCGCGCAGGGTACCCACACACTGAAGCATGGTACCCACGCGCACTATCGCATGGTACCCGCACGCAATCGCATGGTACCCACACTCAATCGCATGGTACCCGTACACAATCGCAAGGGGCCGCGCGCGTATGGGTACCGTGCGACTGTGCTCGGGTCCCAAGCATGCAATCATGGGTCCCCTGATTTGCGCGACTGTTTGGGTTCCAATTGGTTCGACGCACGGTTCTCTTGCGAACAAGTGTCCAAATTGCACAATTGGGAAATCATGCGCCGGACCCAACCAATTCAACGCACGAGACCTGCTCCTGAGGAAGACGAAGCACAGTAAAATTACCGGCATTCTTTCGGAAAAAGCGTTCATTGCCATTGTAGTCGGTTTGGAGAATTTTCTGCTTCGGGTAAATTTAGTTTCGTGGATCTGGAGAATTGATGTGCTTCGTTATGTGTCTTTCTTCAATTTTAACTGTCAATATTGTACTCGGTTAGGAAGAAGAAGAAGACCTGTGACGCTACAGTGAGTGGAGAATCGATTAAACATAATTAATTTTACTTTGGGTAGTTTAATGGGTTAAATAAGGGTAAAGACGTCTTTTTCCCTGAGTTAGTAAGGGTAGAATAGCCTTCAAACATTATGGATGCCATTTTTTTAAAATTGACCCAGTCAAAGGCCATTTACTTAAATAATCCTAAGACACAATTTAATAAGATTGCTAAAAATATCACCAAAAAATATTATTATCATAGTATTGCTAAAAATATATACATTTAATCATAAACATATGCTAAAAATATAAATTTAATAAAAAAATATACCGTCACTAGTTTATCATAATATAGTCATATTTAGTTTCTATAAATAATAATATAAGCTTTAATAATACCTCTTTATAAGTATAGATTACTCTTAATAATATAACATACGAAATATCGTTTATTACGAAAATATTTGACAGCTCGCTATCTTGGCAGAAAAACCTTAAAAGGAATGGGGCCCACATTTACAAATATGCCCTTGCCGATGATTCTATAGAAACTTTCCCTCCAAACAAGAACCTTTTTTCATGGGATTGAACCCAAAAAGGAAACAAAAAATTGAATCGTGATTCGGGAGCTCATGAAATATTTGCGTCGAACAACTTTAGTCGGATTATGCCCCTATTTAATTTCAATTAAAATCCGACAGCTGCGATATTATTTGTCATTCATCCGTTTTCCACTTTGAGCCTGCGACAAAAAAATCTCGCCTTTATGTGCAGCCATTTATAATCCCCCTGATGCCTTAATTTTTTTCTCTTTGTCAAAAAGGTTTGATTTTGAACTCCCTTCACTGAATTTTGACCCCTTTGACTCATCTGGCTCTCATGGGTTCCAACGCCGCCGACTCAGGTACAAACCCTTTGTTTTCCGGGTTTTGTTGCTTTCACTCTCTGCGTGTTTACGTGTGTTTGTGTGTTTTGTATAGCTGGAACCTTTTTTTTCTTCTTTTGATCGCTTGAATTGTTGGGACGTTGTGGCTCTTGGGCTTTGCTCCTAATTAGTGAGTGAAGAATGATCGATTTAATGTTGATCTATGGGTTGTGTTCTCTATTCATTTTTTATTGGATCTTTTTTTTTTCGTTTGTGGGAATTGTCAATTTTCTGCTTGAGAATTTTCGGTTGGCAAACCGATTTTGGGATCCAATGATCTAAGATGATTTTACATAGCTTGTTTGAAGCAAAAGTAGATTGTTTGTTTGTGCTATTCTGCGACAGATCTACTAATTTAAATTCTTGTTTGCATCAATTTGCTTAGCTCCTCGCGGGAGAAACCGTTATTCGTTAGGATCCTGTTTTTTCGTTATAATCCGACTGTTCGTTTACCGTTATAACCGAAAGCCCCTGCTTTTTTTGTTTCTTGCCAAGGGTACAAATCGGAGATAAGTTTTTTTTCTACTTTCGGAGACAAGTTTATCCGAATTTCATTCAACATTATCCGTGTTCCTTAATTGGGAACCATAACTATCTGTCTTTTATAGTTCTTTGAGCCCTAACTCGTCATAGGATTCGAGTTCAATTTACAGAACTCATCAGTTAACCGTTGGCTTCTTCTATTTTTAATAATTGTTTTTACCGAAAATGGCAGTGAAAATGGCTCCTAAAGACACGGCAGATGCCTTTCTCCGGCAATATTATTTAATTCTCAATCGGTGCCCTGAAAATACCCATAAATTCTATCAGGAGACCAGCTTCATAAGCTGGCCCGAAGCAGAAGGTGGCGATATGATACCAGTCACAACATTAAAGGTATATATATGTTCTTTGATTATCACTTATCTAAGGAACTCTTATTTTCTGTTTTTTTTTTTTTTTTTAATTCTTGACTATGATGCAGGGAATTAATGATAAAGTCATGGCTTCCGATTACAAGCACTGCTCCATCGAGATATTGACCGTTGATGCTCAGGAATCCTACGGTGGAGGAGTCCTCGTTTACGTAACCGGTTCTTTAACAACTCAAGAGGGCACGAAGAAAAATTTCAACCAGATTTTCTTCCTTGCACAGCAACCCAGTGGCTTCTATGTGTTTAATGATATCCTCCACTCTGCTGATTCTGCTGTTCCCGTGAGTGATATTCTCCCGAATGATGAAAAGAAGAAAGATGGTGCTGAAGCTTCTTCGGAGAATTTGGGTAACTATTTGCAGCCCCGTGTTGCCTTTTTTTTTTCTGTTTTTTCTACTCGATACGTAACCTACTGGTATTTTCCCTGTAATTGTCAGAAAAAAACGATGTCCCTAAGATATCAGCTGCTCCTGAAGAACCCAAGAGCCCGGGATCATCTTTTCCACCGATCAAGGGCAATGATTCTTCTGTTGAAACTGTGAAACCGGTTGCTGTTGTTGAAGTGGAAGCCCCCAAAATCTCATATGCTTCTGTGGTTCGTTTGAAATGATTCTTTCATCGTTTGGTAACTTCGTATTGCAAAATTGAATAACATGCTCATCAAGTTTCTGGTTTTTTTGTTTTTTCTTTTCTGTTAAGGTTGCAAAAATGGCCCCGGTGGCTTCTCCTAAGGCTTCAGTGGCTCGCAAACAGCCTACTTCGTCGAAGCCTAATAATAATGGGCCACCGAAAGCATCAGCTAAAGAGGCCACAGCTTCGAAAATGGCAAAGAATGCTTCCTCTGCTACTCCAAGTGCCAATGCTGAAGGTTTATTTCCTTCTGCAATGCCTTTGGTACATTTTTTCTGAGTTTAAGAAACTGTTTTAACATAAATTTTCATTTGCTGCTGCAGCCAAAAGTTTGATATACATCGGAGGGCTCCCTCACGATGTAACGAAAGAGGGCGTCGCCGACGTTGTTAAGGTTTTTGGACCTATCAAGAAACGTGATAATGCTATCCATATCAAGAGGCATGAGGTGTGTGTTTATTGATTTAAATAAAAGAATTTCACTTTTGGTTTTGCTGGATAATTACTTTATTTATTCTCAATCTTGATTTTTTTACCAGGACGGGTTTTGTTGCGGGTTTGTAGATTTCGAATCCGCAGACGCTGCTCAACGCGCTGCAGATGTAAGTACTTCTCTTTTCGTATCCTTTCGCTGTAATAATTACTTCTCGAATTCGAAGCTTCACTTTGCTTCACTTGGGTTCGAAATTTATGTTGCCTGATTCTTTTTTTTTTTTTGCCCCCCTTTTTCAGGCCCATCACGTTATGTTCGGTGAGAAGCAAGCGTACATTACTTTGAAGAAATCCCCGAGCAACCGAAGTAAGTCGATGAATACACATTTCATCTCGTTCTCATCTGTCAAATAATCGAATACATTTTAAAATCTTCTCTCTCTCTCTCGATTTAGCTGGCAACAATGAGAGTAAGGGAATATCTTCACCGAAAGGTGGGCCGGGGAATGAGAACGTTAGAGCCCGAGACGACACCGAGAGGGCGAGGTGGTAATTATACCAACTGGGTTTAAGTCAGATATTGAAACTCTTACTGCTTTCACATCTTTTTATTTTAGCATAATTATTAGACTTTGGTTGCCATTGAAGCTTTGCATGGCTTGAAGAGAGATATGACTTTCCCATTGCATGCTTTGAGATTACTTCGGGTTTTTTTTTAGGGTCGGATTTTGAGACGGGTCGATTTGAATTCTTGAAATGGTATGATAAGCCTGGTTTAGGCTTCTATTTGAAATCTATCTATTAATGAAATTCCTGAATTTCAAAGGTACAGTAAAAGCCTTAGGCTTCGATTTCTCGATCTATCAGCCTCTTCCATTACAGCTCTGTGATTTTAAAAAAAAAAAAAAAAACAGATGCTTCTTATAATCAAATCTTTGGTTGAATGAATGATTTTCTCCGATGAAGAGCCCTCGTGCTCGATCCATCAATCTTATTCTCTTGAAGAGCCTTTGTGCTCATTGCAGACCAAGGCAGGTTTCTCGTTTCCATCAATCGATTGTGTGGAAGAAGAAGAAGATGATGATTCAATGGAGATTCGATTTTTCGTGAGATAACACCTTGCGAATCGAGAAGAGCTTTTTCTAGCTCCTCGACGCGTGCTAAAAGCCTTGATTCGGTCAGCTCGTGGAGCCGTAGAGTCAGCTCCCGAGGGGACACGGTGTAGTTTTCTGGCGGCTGAGGATTATTATTATTACGTGCCTTTTTTTCCTTTTCGGGTTCGTAAGAACGGTCCTCGTGTGCGATCTCTTCAGCCACCTTTAACTCTCCCCGAACAACTTCTAGCTCCAAATCTGATTCAATCTGCACAGCGAAATTCAGAAACAACAAGAAAAAAAAAAAAAAAGAAATTCAGACACGGATGATTGTTAGTTACTACAGATTAGCTTAAAGATGCCATTTTTAAGTCTTGCCTCGTCCTTTGATGATGCATCGATGCTTCGTTCGAGGAGCTCGAGCTCGAACTGAAGCTCCCCCTCGATTCTGCTCATTAACTCAGCTTTCTCCAGCTTGTTAATGTCTTTCATGGTCAGGGCATCGGTGTCAGATTTTTCAACGCGTTCCTCTGTTTTCACGACCGAGGAAGAAGGTGATGGCTCCTCCCTTGGGCTGTTCCTCCCTGTTGCAAGGTCTTCGAACACCAGCTTCTCCTTCAAATCGTCGTCGTGATTCGATTTCTGGCCCGTTTCGTTTCTCCAGGTTTTTGCAGCGAACGATATACCCACAGCTACTCCGGTGAAGAAGAGAAGCATATCATCATTGCCACCTGATAGAAAAAAAAAAAAAAAAAGACAGAATGAGGACGAGTTCAGCAAATCAAGAAAAGCCATAAAAAACAGATCTTTACCGGATATCGAATCCCCACGCGAGGGTTTTCGTGTCCCTTCAACCGATTTGAACCCCGTAACAGTGCAAAAATCCCTCAATCCAACATCCTTTCGCCGCCTCTCCTCGTTATGGGCAGATGCGTAATTAGCATTTAACCACGCATTCTCGTAGTTTCGATGAGGCCCTTTGAGAATTCGAACATTGCGATGACTTTGAATTCTTAACGAAGTGAAAGGCCTTATCGTGACTCTGCTGAAATCTGTAAGCAAAGCATCATCGTCTACAGCTCTGTCTCTAAATTGCTGCAGAGAGTTGTTTGCCTCTGATTTAACATCCTTTTTATTTGCAGCTGAATTTCGTAGAATCTTTGTTATGTATCCAGCTCCTGCAGCGGCTGCAATAACCCACAAATCCATGGCGTCATCTATACACATAAGTATTATTATCAACATGCGATTCTTGAACCCTCCAGCTTTTAGGATCGATCTACTCAACCCAGAAAAAATGGAAAAAAAAAAAAAAAGGCATTTTGAAGAGGAACCCACATGAAAGACTTCAGCTTTTTGAAGAACAGATCAGTAAACGCCCGCAAAGTTTTAACATGAATAAACAAGAGAACGTAGCATGCCGAGTTTGAATGGAAATTGTCCATGGACTGAACCTTAAAATAGACAATTTATTGACTGAAATTGATTGGGCTCTCTCTGTGTCCAGGATTTTCTTTTTATTGACTGAAAATCCCATGTTCAAGAACATTAAAAAAAAGGAAGAAACGAAGTAGAACTAGAAAGAACGGATTTTGATCATGATGGGATTAATGAAATAAATTCGATCACTGATGAGGGACGGCCCGAAAGTCAAATAAATGTCGATATAAACTATAAATATGCTGGATGAAGGTAATTGGTCAGACAATTGAAGGCAGGCGCCGATGTTGAAGTCGAACTCTCATACTATTTTAGTTCCATTTATTTATTTTTTTCTATAGTTTTAAAGACAGGAGTTTACTTGTAAGATTCGTACATGACAATCCATCTCTGTATTCCACGCATGATTGTTGGTCTTATTATATATATTGTTTTTTCGATTAATTTATAAATAAAGATATGTAACCAATACAATCAAAACATGAAAGGAAAAGTAAAAAAAAGATTGAAAAAAAAAAGACAAAAATCATTCATATGAACAAGAAGGATCGTCCTCAATCTAAGAAGCAAGAGTCATGCTGGGGCAACTATCAACAGCACATGCCAATATGTCCCTGTAATCCCGCGAGATCCTAAAAGAATCATAAACCTTGCCGTCTCTGCTCTTCTTATACTCGAATAGCATATTCGAACGATCGAAAGCGGTCATCTTCACGAACCCGTAGTCCAAGTCCGTGAAGACGCTCCAATTCGGCCTCACGGCGGAGAAAGGCGAAAGAATGGCCCCACCGCCGCCGGCCACCACGTGTATTGTCCCGTTCAACCCGCCCCTGTAATAACTCCTTTCCTTGCTCGTGCATATATTCTGAAACAGACCAAAGAAAGATTACTTTTACACGTTTGAGCAAGTGATCGTCATTGTTAGAAATCCAAGGCTGAAGGCCTAACACGTGGTGGACATATATGAATCGGGTGAACACTCAGTGAATGAAACACTCGGGACAACAAACAGATCGAACCCTCTCTGATACCATATTAGAAATTAAAATCTTCATCCTAAAACAAATCTCAACATAATTAATGGACGAATTGATTACCTGGTAAATAGGGCAGGTCCTTTCGTAGCTGTGGACGTGCCCGAAGAAAGCAATGTCCACCTTATACTTCTGCCACAGCTTCTGCAGATCGTCTCTGCCCATCGGCTCCCCGAAGGAGCCTTGGTCCGCGTAGAAGACGGTGGAGGAGTAGCCGAGCACGCGGTGAGCCATGAAGATTAGCCACGGTTGCTTCTGCCTGTCTGCGGAGGCTAAGCAGTGCTCGATGAACTCGTATTGCTCGGTCCCTTCTCTCCAGTCGTGCTCCGTGTCCGCCACGCAGAACCTGAACATTCCGTAGTCCGTCGAATACCTGCAAAAAAAAAAAAAAAAAGAATTCGTATCGCGTAGAGGCGCGAGATTTAGTTGGAAAAAATGGATGTTTTTGGTTTTATTGCGTTACCAAAACTTAGCCCGATTCTCGGCTGGAACGTAGAACATTGTCTCGGCTAAGACGCCGCATTCTCCGCCCGAATCCATGTTCCCGTAGAAAGAACCCGTCCCCGGCCAATCGCGCTCGTGGTTGCCGCTGCAGAGGCAATTATGAAAAATGCCATATATCAAGTCTCAGCTTCGTTTAGGGTTTGCAAATGAATCGAATTTTTTATTTTTTGTTCGATTTGAAATTTTCTATTTGAATCGAACAGAATTAATTTTCCAGATAGGAATGACGATCAACACGAATACAAATATCATGATATTCGATTATAATAATTCAGTATTTTATTATCATTCAATATGTATATTTTTAAATAATCATTATTCATTTAATATAATATATTGTAATTCAACATATATTTAAATATAATATTATTTATATTGTTTTATTAAATAGATTTGATGGAAATAAAAAATAATACTCGAATTGGAATTCCGAATATTCGATTCGAATAAAAATTGAATACGAGTACGTATATTCGATTTGATAACCGAATACATACAAATATACAATGCTATTTGATTTGATTTGATTTGATTCGATTCGATTCACCTGCAACCCTAGCTTCAGTTATGGGAGTATATACCTGGCTACCATGTAAGGCACCCTCGAAGCAATCGGCTCGACCTGAGAAGTAAACTGATCCCACTGGGACAAATATCCGTTCGCGTATGAAATATCTCCAATGTGGAAGACGATGTCGTAGTTATCTACGTCTTCGATGAGCCGCTCGGTAATGTTCAGTGCGCCGCGCTGAAAGTTGTTGTACTCGTTCGAACCATCGGCTTCGTCCTGAATTCGGTAATAAAACTTTTTTATTCCAACACGCGAAAACAAGCAATGAGATTTTTCGCGTAAGAAAATCGAACCTTTCCCATGTCCCCGAAAACGATAACTCGCTGCAACGAGATTTGGCCCGGGTACGGAGACGCTCTGAAATGGTAAATCTTGTTACTCCACACGTAGCTTCCGTCGAGTAATTTGTGTCCTAATTTGTATGTGTACCTGCAAATAAATAGCAATGCATACGTTTAACTGTTTCGTTACATTACGTTAACGGTCATAATATCGTACGGTTAATTAACCATACACTGCGTTGGGCCACAGCTCCTTCATGAAACCGGTGTGGATGAACCCGGGATCGCGCCATCCAACGGTACGCGCGGGTGCTCCTAATAAACAGTTAGATATTCAAGAGAAGCTGTAAAAATCTAATCTTTGCGTAATAATGCGATTAAGAAAGCGTAAGAAAGCTTTAAAATAGCGCACCACACAAGCTGTTACGATCGAACGTTAGCGTCGCCGCTAGAGAACGGCGTTGTTCACCGCCCTTCGGGCCCCACTCGATGAAAGGCTCCGCCGCGTCTATGTTGTAACCGCTCGTCCACGTCACCGTCATCTGAACGCGAAAAATCCCGGTTCATCAGTTATTCGAAAGAAAAAGAAAATGCGCAGCACGAGTTTGCAGAATCGTTCCTTTTTTGTTCTTTTACGTCGAAAGAACGAAAAATGAAGGATTCTGCAAAGTTTAAGAACCAAAACGGCACATCAAAAGTTTGAGCACCAGCACTTGACACTTTGGTTTACTATAAGCACCAAATTTGACGTTGTACTCCGAAGAAAATGAACTACTCACTTCATTCCATGCCGTCCCTTGCGCTAAACGAGGGTACAGAGGGGCGTTTGGCTTTGCAAAGGCAATTAGGTTCGAGGCTGCAATTAATTTGGGCTAAATCCGAGGCAAAGAAGAAAAAGACCGAATCAGATACAAATACAGAGTATTAAAATACGGTAATAACGGGAAATGTAAGAGCATACACGGTAATAAGAAGTATAGAGTAGTAAAACGTACGTTGGAGACGCCGCCGGAGAACAAAGCAAACGAGAAATCGGATCTCTGATTTATCAGCAGAAGCTTCAAAGATCCTTTCCCTGTATCCTTGTACTTGAGGCTGCTGAAGTTTGCATATTGATACTGCATATACATGTGGAAACATTTTATATCAAACTTGCAACAAATGGTAATAATTTACTGTACAAACAACGTGAGATTCACTGTTCGGAGACCTTTATAGGGGCGGAGCAGAGATAAGGAGGGCCCACTCTCGTATTCTCCGGGAGGCACGTGGATGAGCTGAAATATCAAACATATAAATGAGCTCTTTCAAGGTTAATGATGGCATTATTACACTGCAAATCAGAAAATTATGGATGATTGTGAAAAGAAAAAAAAAATACTGTAACAATTCGAGTTTCTTGTAATGATAATTACCTGAAGTTGGCCGGAGAAAATACTCCGATCCAGTCGTAGTTCGACGGGCTCGAGCTGCTATATTCTAACGTGACCCATTCTTTGTTCTCATCCCCCTTATTATTATTATACATAATTCAACCGAAAAACTCAGAATTCTTAAGTAACAAACAAACTTTCATGTAATATAAATTCTCTGAACTTACTCCTCCATTGACGCCAAGAACTGATGGAGAGGCTTTGATAAATGCCTTTCTATCGAAGGCAAGGACGGTGTTTTCGATGGCGATTCTTGCGAGAGGATGAACTCCATGGGGCTTCACCTCGTTGAGGCTCGCGAGGGCCCATAAAACCAGAAAAATGTTCAGGAATAGCTTCTTCATTGCAGCAAAACTGACGATGTAAGTAAGAAGAATTACAAGTAAGTCAACTTTATAAAAGGACAGCAAAGAATTATCCAAATCATTGATGTCATGCGGATGAATGCTTGAGAAGCACTCCAAAATCCCAAAATCCTAAATGATTGCTAAAACACGCTTTTTGATGAAAGTAAGTAGTATGAAGTTACCATGTATGTGCTTATATTCGAGACGAGAGAATATAATATCTATCTACCTGGGATTCATCGAAGAAGCAAGCCTCTTGGAGATGAGGTGAGAAGAGTGAAACGAAACGTTGGTGATGATTCTCAAAGAGTTTCGGATATTTAGTGCATGTAATGATGCGTGGCTCTCGTGTCTAAGTAACTTTAAGTGTGACACTTAATAATGGACAAAACGCATGGAATCGAATCTCCCATGGTACATTCCATTCCATTCCATTAGATGATTGATTGAATTGAATCTATAAAATATATTTTACCGATTTTATTATTATTATTTTTTGTAAAATTGAAATTTCATTTAAAGGCACTATTTTGGGTTATTTTCATTTTGGCTCCTTTATAAACCGAGGATTTAAAGAAATAACCTCATTTTTAATGGCTTGTCAAGGGCAGAATTTTGATGTTATTAATAAATTAACATTGAGACGTGAAACTGAAAACACATAACAATAGAAGAAAAACCACATTAATATCCCCAAATACAATTTCAAAGGTAAAAAAAGAACAAGAAATGCAATTGCCTTCTCCTCTATGTAGATGTACACTGGAAAATTTCTAGATAGAGAGGAGAACAGAGCAGCTTCAAACCTTAATTTCTCCAAAAGATAATTAGCTCACTAAGCTCCAAACCAAGACAGCAGCTGCAGTTAATGAAAGAACATTGATACTACGGGTATGTCGATCATCAACGCTATTGACGAATACGCTCGGCCCGAGAGTACCCGGTGTGTAGGTCGAGCCAGGCTGGCCCACACCGCCGACTCCGGTATTAGGTGGCGATCCCCCATTGGCCGTTGTAGCACCACCACTGTGTGTGAAAAACTGAATCTAATAACTTCATAAAGATTTCAAGAAGATGGTGTGTGTGTTTCAAAAACAATAAATTTGGTGCTAGAAAACAATGACCCAACACATATCATCAATGAAAGCTCACATAAAACAAATCAGGCCTAGTTACTTTCTTAGACCTGAAAATTTCGGGAAATGTCATCATAAGGACATCAAAATTAAGAGGAGAGAATTTTAAGACACAACCAATTTGAGGATACATAAATTAAATGTGACAATTTTTAGTACATTAAATTTCAAAACCCAAGCAATCCGAGGACAAGAAGCAAAATTGATGCAACAATAAGTTTCAAAATTCTGGTGTAAATTGATCTGAAAGTGCTTCTAAATTTGAAACTTACGGTCCTAAACACTCGATTTAGTTGTCGTCAAGTTGGTTCAATTTTAAAAGTTATTGTCGTGGAATTGCAATTCTTTAATTAAGTTAAGGTGTGTTTATATAACGCCTAACACCTCCCAGAAAAATAATTATACCAAACGAATTAATTACAGAATATTCTTCTAACTGAACCCATCTACCATCCTTTTTCAAAAGTTGAGCAAGATTCTTGGCTTCTACGTTGAGATAATAGCTAATGATCATGAATATTCATTCAAGAAAATGTAAGAGCGAACCTCGCGCTAGAAGGAAACACACAACCAGTGGGCGTATCTGCAATAAATAGTAGGCAAGAACCGATTTGGAATACAACATAAAAAAAAAAAACTTAACGTAAAGGAAAATATTTGATGGCTCAATAGAATTTAATTCTTACTTGTAGGTGGATTTTGTGAAACAAAGGCCGTGCCTGCGAAGTTACAACTCCCCGAAACTTGATTGCTTCTCTGGTAATAACTGTTGACGGCATAGTTGCAATGATCTCTAACAGTGCCCGGATTATAACAGGATCCAGCTTGGAGAATAGGCGAACAATCTGCTCCAGCTCCGCAAGCATAGTCTATGTTTTTTTGCAGGACGTTGTCGCTCAACTGACCGTTGCAAAGGCAGTAATTTGCATCTGAAAATTACCAAAAAATAAAAAGAGCGACTTTTACGTTAAAGATCAAATTTTTTTAACAAAAACTTTACTGGGTTTCAACCATTTCAGTTTTTAGGTATGATTTAGGAGCAAGTGAAATAATACAACCTACGTGTGTTAAGAAGTGTTGCGAGGAGCAAAGAAAATAAAAAAAAATAGAAACTTTACCCGAATGGACAACTAAGGCGAAGAACATCATTAAGCCCACGATAAGAACAGCCATGATTTTTGTTACTAGGAGCACATGAACCTCAAAGGGATTATGGGAAAGAAAGATGGATTTTAAAATGCGGTGAGGGGACGGAGATTTCTAGACAAGGAGATGCATGCGTGCGAAGTTCAAGGTGGGGTTTCTTGGTCATGTCTGAAATTGGGCTAGTGCGTGGAGACTATTTAATGGAACTATAGAGTGGTGATTTAAAAAGGAGTTTCTTGGAAACCGAGCATGTAAAGCTAAGCTCGAGAAGACTACTACAAATCTATGTTGTCGTCGTACTAGGGGTGTCTTCGTCTGTCTCTCAAACGGTCATATCACCTTTTAAGGGCATGATCATAATCTAACTTTGGTTCTGTTTGCACTTGTGAAATCGTCCAAGACCGTCTCTTAAACTAAAAATTCATTATAAAACTATTATAATTGGATAATTACGGAAATATAAACGATAATAATGTTTTTTGATATAATTCAATACAAATACATCGGTCTATTTATAGTAGAAAAATTTCTACTAATCATCTAATATTTACAACATTAAATACATCTTATCTTATCTTATCTCATCTCATCAACAATCAACTAACTTTTACAACATTAAAGACATCTACATATTATTTATAATAATTTCATAATACTCCCCCTTGGATGTTTTTCAAAGAATTTGCCTCGTTAAAACCTTACTATGAAAAACCCAGTGGGATAAAAACCTAGTGAAGGAAAAAGAGTACATAATTCATTTTGATATGCTTTCATTTGTTGCCTCATTAAAAACCTTACTGGGAAAACCACATGGGAAAAACCACAGTGAAGAGAAAAAGAGTGCAACGCGTATTTTCTCCCCCTGATGATAACATTATTATAAATCTCGGAGTCTTCGAACTCCAATTGAATATACCAATTTCCTGAAACTAATTGGGGGAAGTGCTTTCGTAAATAAATCTGCAAGATTTTCACTTGATCGCACTTGTTGTACATCAATATCACCATTTTTCTCCAAATCATGGGTGAAGAAAAATTTCGGTGAAATATGCTTTGTTCTATCCCCTTTAATATATCCTTCATTTAATTGGGGAATACATGCCGCATTATCTTCATATAAGATCGTTGGAAGTAATTTCTCATAAAGCAACCCACAAGTCTGTTGGATATGCTCAATTATCGATCGCAACCAAACACATTCTTGGCTAGCTTCATGAATAGCGAGAATTTCCGCATGGTTAGATGAAGTAGCTGTTAAAGTTTGTTTAACTGACCACCATGAAATAGCAGTTCCACCATATGTAAACAAATAACCTGTTTGCGATAGAGCATTATGTGGGTCAGACAAATATCCACCATCTGCATACCCAACTAAATTTGCTTTCGACTCATTAGAATAGAACAATCCCATATCAGATGTTCCTTTAAGGTATCGAAAAATCCGTTTAACTCCATTCGAATGTCTACGAGTCGGCGAAGGCCTATATCTTGCCAATAAGTTTACAGCGAACGCTATATCAGGTCGTGTATGACTCGTAAGATACATTAGTGCTCCAATAGCACTAAGATATGGTACTTCATGACCAAGTAGCTCTTCACCATTTTCGCGTGGTCTGAAGGGTTCTTTATTCACGTCTAAAGATCTAACAATCATTGGAGTATCCAGTGGATGAGATTCATCCATGTAAAATCTTTTCAATACCTTTTTCGTATAAGTCTCTTGATGTACAAATATTCCACTTTTCAAATATTCAATTTGCAGTCCAAGACAAAATTTTGTTTTTCCGAGATCTTTCATTTCAAACTCCATTTTTAAACAATCAACAGTTTTGGTTAACTCTTCAGGAGTTCCAATTATATTGATATCATCAACATAGACTGCTATAATGACAAACTCATTTTTACATCTTTTCATAAATATGCATGGATAAGTTTGATCATTTTGATACGCTTCTTTCACTAAAAATTCACTTAGGCGATTATACCACATTCGCCCAGTTTGCTTTAATCCATAAAGCGATTTATTCAACTTAACTGAGTACTCGTTTCTGGGCCCTGAATTTTTAGGCAACTGAAATCCCTCGGGAAGCTTTATATATATGTCACTGTCAAGTGTTCCATATAGATAAGCAGTGACAATATCCATAAGACGCATATCGAGACCTTCTCTTACTGCCAGACTCACTATACAACGAAAAGTAGTTGCATCCACCACAGGAGAATACGTCTCCTCATAATCAATACCTGGTCGTTGCGAAAAACCTTGCGCAACAAGCCGTGCTTTGTATCTTACAATTTTGTCGTTTTCATTCCTCTTTCTAATGAAAACACATTTATATCCAACTGGTGTTACATTTTCTGGTATACGGACTACAGGTCCGAAAACTTTTCGTTTCTCAAGTAATTTCAATTCGGCCTCGATTGCATCTTTCCATTTTGGACAATCATTTCTTTGTTTGCATTCTTGTACAGACTTTGGTTCATGATCCTCATTCTCATTAATCTCATTCATTTCATGTAGCGCTACTTTAAATGAGAATTTATCGTCAACGTTGACTTCATCTCGGTTCCATCTAATTCCATTTTGGGCATAGTTTATCGAGATCTCTTCATTATCATTATTTTCTGAACGTTCAGGTACATGAGTTTCATTCTCATTGCCCATCGACTCTTCTCTAGTCGATAAATCATCGGTTGGACCATTATTATTATTTGCTCCTTTTCTTTTCCGAGGATTTTTATCTTTGGAACCCGAGGGCCTACCACGCTTTAGCTGTGGCTTAATGCATGAACATTTATTTTTGCAGGAGCATTAACAGCTGGTATATGTGACTTTGTCACTCTTTTAAGGTCAGTAAAGCTTTCTGGCAGTTGATTAGCTAAACTCTGTAAATGAATTATCTTTTAAACTTCTAGTTCACATTCTTTAGTTCGAGGATCATAATGATTTAGCGATAATTTATTCAAACTAACATTTCTCTCCAGCTGTTTTTTTTCTCCCCCTAATGTCGGAAAATTCAATTCATCAAAATGACAGTCGGCAAATCTGGCCGTAAATAAATCTCCAGTTAGAGGTTCCAAATACTTTATTATCGATGGAGATTCATATCCGACATATATTCCCAACCTCCTTTGAGGTCCCATCTTTGTTCGTTGTGGTGGAGCAACTGGAACATATACTGCACATCCAAAAATTCTTAGATGGAAATATCTGGTTCCTGACCATGAACCATTTGTAATGGGGAGACATCATTATAACTTGTTGGCCTGATGCGGATTAGTGTTGCTGCATGCAATATAGCATGTCCCCAGCAAGACGAGGGAAGATTCGACTTCATCAATAATGGTCTTGCAATTAATTGCAAGCGCTTAATCAACGATTCTGCAAGACCGTTTTGCGTATGAACATGTGGCACGAGATGCTCAACATCAATTCCGATAGACATACAATAATAATTAAATGCCTTGGAAGTAAATTCAGCAGCATTATCAAGGCGTATTTTCTTTATCGGATAATCTGGAAAATGTGCTCTTAGTCGGATCATTTGTGCAAGCAATCTCGCAAATGCCATGTTGCGTGTTGATAACAAACATACATGAGACTATCTAGTCGATGCATCAATTAATACCATGAAATACCTAAATGGTCTACATGATGGATGTATCGGTCCGCAAATATCACCATGTATACGCTCCAAAAATGTTATGGATTCATTCTTTATTTTCGCTGGTGATAGCCGAATAATTAACTTCCCGTTAGAGCAAGCGACACATGATAATTCATTACTTTGAAGAATCCTCTGGTTCTTCATTAAATGCCCACGTGAATTCTCAATTATTTTCCGCATCATAATTGCACCGGGATAGCTCAACCGGTCATGCCAAACATTAAATGTACTGTCATTAGTAAACTTCTGGTTTACGGTAGCATACGATTCGATCGTTCTAAGATATGTGTAATACAACCCAGAGTCAAAGGAAGGTAATGTTTTCATAATTCTTTTATCATTAGAAACCCCATTTGTAATGTCCAAATATTCAACATCTGCTTTTTCTGCAGTCTCAACATGATATTCATTATGTCGAATAATTTTAAAGCTCAATAAATTTCTTTGAGACTTAGGAGAATATAAGACGTTTTCAATTATCAGCCTTGTTCCTCTGGGTAGTAAAATGTTGGCTCTTCCGGAGCCTTCAATTATATTTGTGCTACCCGATATTGTAATAACACTTGTTTCTTTCATTTCAAGATGATCGAAATATTTCTTATTCTTCAGAATCGAATAGGTCGTTGCACTTTCTGAAAGACATAATTCTCCATTGCACATGTTCGTTTCCATCAGAGAAATTCCTTTATAAACAAACACATAATAATCATTATTAAAATAAACAAATATATCACAAGAACACATATAACTTAATAAAACACTCCAAACGATACATAATAAATCACCCAATAATAAAGCATACAATACACACAATAATAAAGCACACGATAATAATACATAATAGATTGGTTTTCTTCAGGAAAAACTAGAAATCCGCAGTTTCGAAATGTGTATTTTCATCTTTTGTCCCAGAAGCAGAGGCCAAATCACTTTGAACAAAATTAGTTTCAATTATCTTTTCTTTGCCCTTACTTTGTTGATATAATTCAACCAAATGTTTGGGTGTGCGACAGTTACGTGACCAATGGCCCGAAACGATAGCATTGCTCATCGTTGTTCTTTTGTTCAATGTGCCTTTTCTCATCATTATTCTCGTAACTTTTCCTCTTATGGGGAAAATTCTGATGACCGCCACGATTGTTATGATAACCACCACGGAAATGCTGATAACCACCACCGTAATTTCCTCGGCCACGTCCACGGCCTTGACCCCGACCTTGACCACGGCCACGTCCACGACCGTGATGTCCACCACGACCACGTCCACGATCATTGCTTCGACTATTATCATTATTACCTTTGACTGCATTCACTTCAGGGATTGCAGTAGAACCAGTCGTTCGGGATTCGTGGTTTTTCATCAATAATTCATTATTTTGTTCAGCCAACAATAAACAAGAGATTAACTCTGAATGCTTTTTAAATCTCCTCTCCCTATATTGCTGTTGCAATATCATATTTGATGGATGAAAAATGTTGAATGTTTTCTCCAACATACTGTCTTCGGTGACTGTTTTTCCACACAATTTCAGTGTGGCAATCAACTTATGAACAACCGAGTTATATTCAGTTACGGATTTAAAATCCTGTAATCTTAAATGCATCCATTTATACCTTGCCTTAGGGAGGATAACCATTGTCAAGTGGTCAAATCGATCTTTCAGATTTTTCCACAATTCAGCGGGATCTTGTTCATTCAAGTATTCATCCCTCAGATCCGCATGAATGTGGTGGCGAAGAACTATCAAAGCTCTTGTCTTATCCTGAGCGCTTGTGGTTTTTACTGTATCAGTGGCGTCACTTGCACCCGTTGTGGTTTTTGGGTCGACAATAGTGTCACCCAAACCTTTTGCTTTAAGATGAATTTCTGCGTCTAGTTGCCAAGATTAATAATTCTTCTCTGAGATGTCAAGGGCAACAAACTCGAGGCTTTGCAAATTCGTCATACTATCATAAAATACAAAAAACGTTTTAATATTCAAATCATAAAGTAAATAAATATTTGATGTGAATAACATTAATATTTCCAATATAAATATCAATACAAGTTTATCGTAAAAAATACTTTAAAGAAAAATTACAATTAATCTTCTTTTGTATCTTCTTTGTAAAAATCCTTACGAAAAATAAAGTCCACATCCCGAGGAGTGCCATCGTAAAAATTATAGTAGTCAAAAGATCAATCATCAGGTAGAGCGACATCTTTCTATGACAAAATATATTTCATAATAAACATATATTATAACATAAAAAATATCGTAATTAATCACTCTCGTAAAATCTTGGTAAAAACATAATATATAGATAATTATCGCCGTGAGTAGAGTAAGAATATGGAGATCAATCATCGTATATAGCAACATCCTTCAAAATATAAAATATATTTCGGTAATCATAATAATGAAAAATATTACAATTAATAACTATATTTTGGAAACAACTGTAAACATATTATCCACCACCCGATAAACATCACGGTAAATAAAATTAAGAAGCGCAAGATTCATCTTTGTATAAAACGACATGATTCTATAATAAGAAAATCATAATAATAATCAGAGACGTATAAATTTAATTTCTCCCAGTGGTAATAAAATTTGTTCATCCGTATAGTAAAAAATTAATTCAAAATATATATGATATATACTTGAGATATCAATAAAATAAATAATATTATTTAAATCGCTCTTTTCAAAATCTCGTCAAAAATAAAATTCCACTCGCCACCACTGGGATTCGAAATCTGGACCTCATTTGTAGTGACGATATTCCGCGAAACCAGGCGTTTTAGTGGTATATATGTTATATTTATATAATTTAAACTGTCCGTAGCATAAGTGTACGAGTGTTATAAGTAAACTTACCGTACACAAAATAAAATTACCATACCTCGATTATAGTTGTATAAAATCTTGTCCGGAGGTTGATCGTTGCCGGAGAGCACTCGTGCTGATAACGTGTTATAAAACTATTATAATTGGACAAGAACAGAAATATAAACACGCGATTGTAGAGAGATAATAATGTTTTTGATATGATTCAATACAAATACATCGGTCTATTTATAGTAGAAAAATTTCTACTATTTCATCTAACATTTACAATATTAAATGCATCTTATCTTATCTTATCTTATCTCATCTCATCAACAATCAACTAACTTTTACAACATTAAAAACATCCACATATTATTTATAATAATTTCATAATAAACTCAAAACTCATCATGTCCATTAATTCTTTTTCAACCGAAAAACTCATTATCAAACTAAAAAATTCACACAATTTTTCAATTTTAATCACATATTTAAAAACTTTCAAAATAGTAATGTAATATATGTTACTTATAAATTAAATTAATTATATTCTATTAATAACTATTATTATAACAAAAAAATTAAGTTTTTAAAAAAAAGTAAATTCAAATATAACAATTATTAATAAT
The DNA here is from genome assembly GCA_004919715.1 of Linderniella brevidens. NCBI lineage: Eukaryota > Viridiplantae > Streptophyta > Magnoliopsida > Lamiales > Linderniaceae > Linderniella > Linderniella brevidens. The sequence goes on from SWDC01000158.1 coordinate 4,889,988, forward strand.
CATAATATTAATTTTTAACTAAACACAACTATAATATATTTTTAATCTTAATACAAATTTATTTACACACATTAACATGTCATGTTACTAGGTAACAAAAAATTTTGGTGTCTTTGAAGGACATTTAAATTTTTGGTAATGGTAACAAATTTTTAAATAATAGGGGTGTCTTTGAAGGAGTTAAAAAATTAATGGTTGGTGAATAGTATAAATGGAAATTTGCAGTAGTAGGAGAGAGAAAACTATATTAAACTCATTTTACGTTTGAATATCCGTGTCGATTGGGTGACTTTTTTTTATTTGAGTTCAATTATTGAGTTCGATTGGATAAGCTCTTAGTGGTTTAATTGTAATTGAGAAAAATAAAGGGGTTATTCTGCAAATCGTTGGAAGTCCAAGGATCAATATGGTATTTAGGTTGAAGATGACCACCTCATGCGTTTATAGGGTCTTTGAAGGCCCGTATATAACTTGGCTCTTAATATCGCCCTATAAGACAAGTAGGCTATAGCAAACGTTGGATAAAATACGGATGCAAATAGGATCTTTCCGCTAATACAAAATGGCACAACCGGCTCCGTAATGTTCATGTTCATCATATGTTTTTTTTTTTCGATTGATCAATCCTAGTTTAATTTTTGGTAATAATGTTTTTCCTTGTGAATTCTATCTAGTTGTTTTTGTTCAATTCTTGTCATTGTCTTTTGATATGTTGATTTTCCCTTAACCTTGTGACACCGAAAATATACCAGGGTTTCAACGTGATATGTTCGATCCATGGGATTGCGTTGTGGAATTTGTTAACCGTTTGGAATTTTTATATTCCCCTTATTCGTAGGTCACAAAATCGTGAATTTACGCAGTGTTCGGTTCAACACCTAGGGCTTGTTGATTCCTGATTTTCGTGTTCTTTGAATATGTTAAGATATTTTTAATTCCCGATAATTTAGTTGCCCGAAAAATGACGATGACGAATTAAGTGAAGAAAAATAAATATGACACGAGAATTAGTGTGGTTCGGTCGGAATGACCTACGTACACAGGCCGGAGGGTAGAACTTCTTTATTATGTGGAGTGATTACCGACACGTACACCGAACGTGGTACACAAAAGAATGTACAACAATATTAGGAGTGAGCTACAAAGAAATAATAGGAGAAGAAGATCTATGTTGTGGTGTGTTTGATCCTCGATCCAAGCTCCCGTATTTATAGGCAGAGCTTTTCCTTGATCTTGCATGTAAACATAGCAAATAAATCTGCCCACCTTAGAATTAGTAATACGGCAGCCGAAATCCTTTTCAAATATTGTAGGCACACGTGAAGGAGAAATTAATGAGCCTTCATCTTTGATTATTCAAACCCATGTGTGTAGAGTATTTTGTCTTCTTGCATTTATTATGTCAAAACAAAGTTCACGCTTAAAAAATCTCCACCTTGACCTTTGGTTCCGAAAATAGCTCCACCTCGATTTAGAAATACCTTTGTCTCTATCTCCCACCGGCCATAGCCACGACGGGCTAGTTCACCATTTCTGAAATACCGATCAAGTCCAAGCAATGCTTGAACTTGGAAACTCGAAGAGCCTTCGTAAACATATCTGCAGGATTATCCTTCATGTTAATCTTATTGATAAACACCTTCTTATCTGCAATGATATCACGAATAAAGAGATATTTGACATCAATATGCTTAGTCCTCTCATGATACATCTGATCCTTAGTCAAATGAATTGCACTTTAACTATCACGGTAAATAGTATTGACTCCCTGTTGATGTGTCAATTTGCTGAATAATCCCTTCAACCATTAAGCTCTTTGATCGCATCGGTAATGGCCATATATTCTGCTTCAGTAATAGATAGAGTCACTACGTGCTGTATAGTAGCTTTCCAGCTAATTGCACAACCTCTAATAGAGAATATATAACATGTAAGAGAGCGTCGTTTATCGAGATCACATGCGTAATCTGAGTCAACGAAGCCAACGAGAGTATCATTATTTATGCCAAACTCCAAACAAGTGCTTAGAGTACCCTTTAAGTATCTGAGTATCCATTTCACTGCCTGCTAGTGTTCTTTCCCTGGAATAGCCATATACCTGCTAACAACACTAACAACTTGTGAAATATCAGGACGTGTACAAACCATTGCATACATAATACTGCCGACTACACTCGAGTAGGAAACTCGTGCCATATACTCTTCTTCCTCTTATGATGATGGTGATTGAGCAGCAGACAGCCTAAAATGACTAGCGACATGAGTACTGACTAGTTTAGCAATGTGCATGCCAAATCTCTCCAAGACTTTCTTGAGGTAACCTTCCTGGGTCAGGTGCAATTTATCAGCTCCTCTATCACGTCTAATCTTCATACCAAGAATCGTCTTAGCTTCTCCCAAATCTTTTATCTCAAATTCACCGTTCAATAAGGCCTTCAACTGGTGAATTTCTGCAAGATTTTTAGCCGCAATGAGCATGTCATCAACATATAATAACAGATAAATGATCGAACTGCCATTCAACTTCCGGAAGTAAACACAACTATCATACTTGCTCCTAGAGAAACAATGACCCAACATAAAAGAATCAAACCATTTGTACAACTGTCTTGGAGACTGCTTTAATCCATACAAGGATTTCTTCAACAAACAAACTTAGTTTTCTTTTCCTTCAATTATGAAGCCTTCATGCTGCTTCATATAAATCTGTTCGTATAAATCGTCATGTAAGAACGTTGTCTTGACGTCAAGCTGTTCTAATTTCGAATCAAACATGGCAACGAATGCAGGCAATACACGAATAGAGCTATGTCTAATAACATGTGAGAATACAACATTAAAGTCAACACCTTGTACCTGAATATAGCCTTTCGCGACTAATCGTGCCTTAGACCTTGCATCGTCCGAACTAGATAAACATTCTTTCTTCTTGAAAATCCACTTACAATCGACTATTTTCTATTTCTTTGGCGGCGGCACAAGAATTCAAGTACCATTCTTGTTGAGAGACTCCATTTCTTCATTCATCGCTACCAACCACTTATCAGAATTTACATCTTGAATTGTCTCCGAATAGGTAGAAGGTTCACCGCCTCCACCTGTTTCTTGTGCCACTGATAAAAGCGTACGAAACTAATTCACGTACCGCTATGGTAGTCAAATTTCACGCCTCTATCTGTCTCTGGCTATAGAATATTCCTTCTCGGCGCTTTCATCTTCAACGAGATCTGAATCGGGCTCTGACTCATCATCTAGATCTGTTGAACTCGTAGCACGGTTATCTGAAGAATCTTTATTGATCTCGAACTCCACCTTATTCTGTACACTATCCTCCTTTTCAATATAACATGCAGCCACAATAGCTTCTGCCCAAAAATCGTTTGTCAACCCAGCATTTGAGATCATTCATCGAGCACTCTCCAATAGAGTCTGGTTCATGTGCTTGGCAACACCATTATGTTGAGGCGTCATTCGAACAATGTGATGTCGAGCTATACCTTCATTCTTGCAGAATTCATTGAAATCATTTCCGCAAAATTTTAAACCATTATCTGCCCGCAACCGCTTGATTTGTTTTCCTGTCTGCATCTCAATCAAAGCTTTTCATTGTTAAAATGTTAGGAAAATATCACTCTTCTGTCTAAGAAAATAGACCCAGACTTTCCTTGAAAAAATTGTCAATGAAAGTCCACATGTATCTTGCACCACCTTTGGACGGAACACGGGAAGGACCCCATAAATTAGAATGAATATAGTCCAAAGTACCTTTCGCTTTTGCTGGCGATTTGAAGCTGACTCCTTTTTGCTTCCCGAAAACACAATGTTCGCACAAGTCCATCCAGTACTTTGACCGCAAATTAGGCACCGCTTGCTCAAACTCGTCAAGCCCTTTTCTCCCATGTGTCCAAGCCTTATATGTCATAATCTCGTGGTATCAACCTCTGGGGTGTCGAAATTGCAGCAGAACCTGTAACAGTAGTTCCCTGCAAAATATATAAATTTCCAGACCAACAAGCTTCATCAAGACGAGGGCACCTCTAGCAATCTTCAGAACTCTACCTTCACCCGAGAACCTGCACCCTTGAGATTCAAGTGTGCCTAAAGAAATAAGATTTCTCTTCATAGCTGGAACATGTCTGACTTTTGTGAGTGTTCGGATGATTCCGTCAAACATCTTGATTCTTATTGTACCTTTACCAACAATTTTACATGGGACATCATTCCCCATCAAGACGTATCCACCATCAAAAGCTTCATACATGGAAAAACAGTCTCGGCTGTGACGTGACTTACGTGGTAGGAACATTCCGAATCTAAGATTCACTCATTATCAGACCTCGCAATATTTGCAGTTGCTACAAAAATAGTTCCATCGCTCTCATCTGCAGCTACGCTAGCTTCAGCGGGTTTATAATTTTGCTGATTATTATTCTTCGTATTTTTCAATTTATAACACTCAGTTTTGATGTGACCCTTCTTCTTGCAATAATTACAATGTTTATTTTTGTATCTGGATTTCGACCTGCCCTTAAACATGCTACTATCAACATCTCTGTTTTCTGGCGTACTCCGAACAAACTGACCCTCTGCCTGGTTATCACTAGATTCCCCGTTATATCCCTATCAATATACTCTTTCGACTGTAGTGCAGATTTGACACTACTATAGGAGATAATATCTTTCCCATATATTATAATGTCTCGAAAATGTTTTAGAGATGAGGGAAGGGAGCACAACAATATTATGGCATGATCTTCTTCATCCACTTTGACTTCTACGTTCGCCAAATCAATAATGATTAAATCAAATTTATCGAGATGCGAGAGAATAGAAGTACCTTCCACCATTTTCAAACTGTGTAGCTTCTGCTTTAGATAAAGCCGATTCTCCTTAGCCTTCTTCATGTAAATAGCTTTTAACGAATCCCACACACCCTTGGTCGTCGTCTCCGTAGCAACTTCTTGTAATACCTCGTATGAGAGATTCAATATAATTGCTGATCTTGCTTTCTTGTCCAGTTCCTTAAATTGATCATCTGTTATTTCCTTCGGTTTCTTCGTTTTGTCTTCAAGCGCCTGCTCACAACCTTCTTGAATGAGTATTGCCTCCATCTTGAGACTCCACATCGCAAAGTTGACATTTCTATCGAACTTTTCAATCGACAATTTTGCAATCGTCATGGTGGCTAAAAAAAATCAGGAAATTGGCTCGCATGGACCATAAAACCTTTTTGATATCTTTTCTGATGTAGAAGACCAGACAAAGCTGCAACCACTGAGCATACTAAGAAATATCGACAAGACGAGGCTCTGATACAAATTTGTTAGGATATTCTTGATTCCCGGTAATTTAGTTGCCCGAGAAATGACGATAACAAATAAAATGAAGAAAAATAAATATGACACTGAACATGAGAATTTATGTGGTTCGGTCGGAATGACCTACGTCCACGGGCTGAAGGGTAGAACTTCTTTATTATGTAGAGTGATTACAGATACGTACACCGGACGTAGTACACAAAAGTATCTTACACCGAAAAGGAGTAATAAGCTAGAAAATGAAAATGACCGAAGAAGATCTCTTGAGGTGTTGGTGTTTTCCCTTCGCCGAATGATAGCTATTTATAGGCAAATATATGCATTCGATCTCATGAACAGACCCAAAGATTCTTCCCACCTTTTTGAATTATGAATCATGCAGCCGATATTCTTTTCAAATATTGTAGGCACCGCGTGACGGAGAAATCAATGAGCCTTCATCTTTGATTATTCAAACCCATGTGTATCGAGTATTTTGTCTTCTTGCATTTATTATGTCAAAACAAAGGTCACGCTTAACAGAACCTGCGATTAAAAGGGGGGTTAATTATATTGCTCGTTAATTGAACTTTTATATGCTACGGAGGGGTTTATTACGCTATATCGGGAATCTAGGTTATGCTGAACTATGAATTGGGGATTTTCAGTTTCTGTAATTCTTCAAGTGTGCTTTCTAGCGGATTATTACTTTTGAACAAATTTCATTGAATTCTCATCTGGTAAATATTTAATATATTCGTAGTCGAATTTTGATAAAGCACTTTCTTTTGTTGATTATCAAATGACGTAGTGCACTCGTTTTTGACAAAAAAAAAAAAAAAGGTTTTACACAATCTCATCTTCCGTTGCTGTATACCTTCTGTTGCTGGTCACTTGTGCTTGTATTTTTCCAGATCAGTAATTTTACTTTAATTATTCCTTCCTTTTGTATGTCCGCGAGCCACACGACAATAACTACACCCTCCATCTAAAATATACTATTTGTGTCTGGACATCACATCACATACAAGATACTTGCTGTTCAAAGGGTTTAGCTGAATGATCGCATGTTTTTTCTTTCCCTTGGTAAAATCTAAATTGCCTTCTTTTCTGTTTGATTGCGAATACATTATCGTACTGCTCCTGTAAATTTATCGTCTCTGATTCTTGGCCGAATTTTAGGGATTGATGATTTGCGTCTGGAAAAGAACTGGATATATGCAGTCGATAATGAATTGGAGCCATGTGAGGAAGAGGTAGAGTAGAGGGATCCCCCGGTTTTTCACAGTCTTCTACCATATGTTGACTTTATCGTACCCCGCAAAACTCCATACAATTCGAGGATCGTTACAAACGTTTATTATATTTCTCTCCTGCGAAGGATTTTTCTCATTGGACCAGATCATGAAAGTTGATATTGCAAGGCGGAAAGTGAAATTCTTGTGTAAGAGATATCAACAACTATGTTGAAATTGAAGAAGAGTTGAGACTAATGAGCTCCCTATGCATAGTGTTTCGACTGTTCGAGCATCAACGAGCTCAAATTGGTCCGTGTTAGAACATAATGTAACTGCCTTTACGAGGGGTTGCCAGATTCGTGCCGCAACATGCGAATTAGGCTAGAGAATAACTTAAATACACACATGGAAAAGTGATCATCACGAAATTAGGGTTTTGACGAGGAGGTTGCTAGTAGGTTAATTGTCTTCTTACATTCACTATCTCACATCCACAGCTTTCTTCTTGCCATTTCATGGCATCATTGACTCTCTCATCAACCTTTTTACTTCAATTTTCTATATTTTTCGACCTTATTTGCATTCTAATTTAAATTTCTATATATATATGTTCTGATAACTAGACTTTAAAGATATGGGAAGGATACCACATTTAAATATGATAGAAAATGACATTCGAACTTAAAAAGAGTGATGTTTATAGAAGGTACCAATTCAAATAAATAAAAAAGACTGAGAGCTTTTGATGATTATTGAAGTAAATAACTAGATAACTGATTTGTTGGTTTCAATTACATATTCTTGAGCGTGACATCTCTTTGTATGCAAGGCCTTTCCTCATGATAAAAGCAGTTAGTTGGTAACTTTTGAGTCAAATAAATAAGTGGACTAATGACAATTACTCAAAATCAAGAAAATTAAATGAATATAATGTCCTTTAGCACGTCATATTTGGACCCTTTTTTAACTTCTTGTCATAATGTCCTCAAGCTTGCTTCTGTATGTAATAATACTTGTTAAGAACTGTGCTGTGAAGATATTGGTAATTGATGTATGAATTGATCACGCTAATACACTGCGTATGATTGTATTATATATATATACAGAAGAAGCTGACACCTCTCGCTAACTAACTACCTTAACTAAAGAGCTAGATATTATTTACACTTAAGTAAAATACAATTCAGCTGTAGCTCAATATAAAACAACATCCCCCTCAAGTTTGATCTCCTATCGAAAAATATCGATGAGACCAAACTTGCGTAGTAATGTATGAAATTGATCATTACCAAGACCCTTAGTGAGCAAATCCGCTGGTTGCTTTGATCCTTGAATGTAAGAAATGCTGATTGCTTTGGATTGTACCAAATCCCGGATCATGTGGCAATCTATTTCTATGTGTTTCGTTCGTTCGTGAAACACCGGGTTGTTGGCAATACTCATAGCTGATTTACTGTCACTAAATACCTCCATAGGCCCTGTCAAATGAACACGTAAATCAGCTAGTAATCCCTTAATCCAAATTAACTCACAGCTAACAGATGCAATGGCCCTATACTCCGCTTCACAAGAAGAACGAGCCACGGTTTTCTGTTTCTTGGTTTTCCATGATATCAATGAATCCCCTAACTTGATCAGAAAACCTGTGAGTGATCTCCGAGTCATCAAACAAGCCCCCCAATCAGCATCACAATAAGCTTGTAATCTGAAATTGCTCGTGCTAGATAGAAAAATGCCTAAACCTGCTGTATTTTTCAGGTATCTGAGAATACGAATAGCTGCCTTCATATGTGAGGATTTAGGCATGTGCATGAACTGAGCCAAATGCTGAACTGCGTAACTAATGTCAGGGCGAGTCATGCCAAGATAGATCAATTTTCCGACCAATCTCTGAAATTCCAGTGGTCTGTCAAGTAACATGTCCTCTGTTTGATCCTTTCGAAGGTGTTCATCATATTCATAACTAGTAAGCTTGACATTAGACTCTACTGGAGAATCTGATGGTCTACAAGCTGTCATGCCCACTTCTTTCAACAAATCAAGAATGTATTTTCTTTGATTCAAGCAAACACCATTTTTGTTTCGAGCAACTTCAATTCCCAAGAAGTACCTTAGTTCTCCAAGATCTTTCATGTGAAAAGCATCATGTAAATGCTTCTTTAGGTCTGCAATCATTCCTTCATCATTACCAGTGATGATAATGTCATCCACATACACCAAAAGCATGACAATCTTGGCACCTTCTTGCTTGACAAACAGTGAATAGTCATGCTTTGATTGCTCATAACCCACACTGCAAACAACATTTGTAAACTTGTTGTTCCATTGCCTAGAAGCCTGTTTCAGGCCATATAAAGATTTAAGCAGCTTGCAAGCTTTATTGTCCCGCTCCGGAACATCAACACCGGGTGGGATTTGCATATACACTTCTTCTTCCAAATCACCTTGAAGAAAAGCGTTTGTTACATCAAGTTGATGTAATTTCCAGCCATTAATAGCTGCTAATGTTAGAACAATCCGAACTGTAACTATCTTCACCACAGGGCTGAATGTTTCATGATAATCAAGCCCCTCTTGTTGAGTAAAGCCCTTGGCAACTAACCTTGCCTTGTATCTGTCAATACTTCCATCAGGTTTGAGCTTTACTTTGTACACCCATCTACAACCAACCGGGCGTTTATCAGGAGGAAGATCCACCACCAACAAGGTTCTATTTTGTTCTAATGCATGAATTTCTGCATCCATGGCATCCTTCCATCGAGCATCATTAATAGCCTCATGGAAATTATTAGGTTCGGTAATAGAAGCTAAGGAACATATAACATGTTGATATTTAGGTGACAAATGGTTATAGGAAAGATTGGCAGAAAGAGGGTAGTAGACATTGTTGGATTTCATGGTAGGACATATGTAATCATTGCTCCATATTGGCTTTCTAGAAGATCTTAAGGATCTTCTAGGTGTAAGAGAAATAGAATCTGGATTAAGTAAAGAAGGACTAACCTGCATTTGATTATGAACAAAGGAATCTGAATTTTGTGTATTAACCTTGGATCAGCAGATGCATGGGACATGGCTGGTGATTGAGATTGTTCAGACATAGGTGTGGATAACATGGCTGGAGATTGAGGTTGTGTAGATATAGGTGCAGGAGAGGAGAAAGTATGTGTGAAAGGATTAACTAAATCAGTGTAAAAATCTACATGATCAGGAACCAGAAAATGATCTGAACTAGCAGGCTCAGTTAAGGAAAAAGGGAAAATGCTTTCATGAAATATTACATCTCGAGCAATAATGAATCTATTAGTGGATAATTCTAACAACTTATAACCTTTTTGTGTCAAAGAATAACCCATAAAAATGCAAATGCGTGACCTTGAAGCAAATTTATGATCAACAGGAAGTACTTTGGCATAACACAAACATCCGAAAACTTTTAAATGCTTGATATCTGGTTTTTTATGAAACAACATTTCAAAAGGTGTTTTGCCATTTAACAAAAGTGTTGGAGTCCTATTGATTAGATAAACTGCAGCACTAACACACTCTCCCCAAAATTTTATCGGGCAACATTCAAAATATGCTTGTGTTTACGTTCTACAATACCATTCTGTTGTGGCACATAAGCTATAGAGCTTTGATGTATGACTCCATTACTTTTAAAAAAATCTAAACAAGATGCTTGGAAGAAATCCTTAGCATTATCTGTTATGATACATTTGATATTAGTTTCAAACTGATTTGTAACATAAGAAAAAAAATCTTCTAATAACTTTGGAACTTCAGTTTTATATTGCATCAGGAAAATCCAAGTTGCTTTTGAAAAATCATCTACTATCGTCAAGAAATACCTATGATTTGAATGAGTAGGGGTTCTATAAGGTCCCCATATATCAACATGTATTAATTCAAATATTTTTTTACTTTTATGCATGCTGTTTTGAAAATGATGCCTAGCTTGCTTAGCTTGAGGACAAATAGCACAGTGGAAATTATGTGTGGTTTTGTTAGTGCTGATAATTGGCAAATGTCTTAATCTTTGTATGGATGCATGACCAAACCTTAAATGCCACAAATTAAGATCAGATGAAGAATTAAACATAACAGATTTAGTGCTCGAGAATGCAACATGTTGAGCTGTGTTATTTCTGGGGCATAAGTTGGTCATAACTGGCTTAGGAATTTGAAGAGTGTTTAGAAAATTAGGAACAGTGTTTATGGGAACCTTGTGATTGAATATGTAGAGGCCGTTTTGTAGTTTACCAGTCCCCTTTATCCTGCCAGTCCAAAGGTCCTGAAACACACAAAATTTTGGGTAGAAAGTAAGAAAGCAATGATTATCTTGAGTGAACTTTGAGACGGATAGCAGGTTATATTTGAAACTTGGGACATAAAGAACATTATGAATGGTAAGATCAGAAGTCAAATGAATTGTGCCAATCTTTTGCACTGAAACTGTATTTCCATTTGGCAGATTAACACATGCCGTTAAAGGTGCACTTTCAGCAGAAAATTCAAACATTTCGAGATTACAGACCATGTGTTGGTTAGCTCCACTGTCTATTATCCACTCATGAGTAGAGATATTATTAAGGCAAGTGACACTGCTTGAAATCATACCTGAGATAGATGAATTCGAGGCATTTACCATATTGGACTCTGCTGGGATATTTTCTTTATCAGCAGCCACATTCAGCATCCTTAATAATTGCTGATATTGTCTCTGTGATAGTCCTGGTACTCCTAACATGTTCTGATCTGATATAGATAGTTGAGTGTTTCCTGCATCAGCATGATATTCAACTCTGGTACTTGCTGAGGTATCTTCGAACTGGGAGTGATTTGCATTATAACTTCTTCCACCAAAACCTCCTCTAGTTCGACCTCTTCCTCTTCCCCTGCCTCTAAAGTTCTCAGGATATCCAATAATTTTAAAACATTTTTCCTTTTGATGTCCCTGCCTTCCACAATGACCACATACATTCTCAAATCTTCTACTTTCTGGAAAAGTGGTAGACAAGCTGATGGAGTTATCAATTCGTCCTGTAATATTCATATTCCGCTGCATCTCTTCGTTGCAAATCATCGCATAAGCTTGCTGATGAGTTGGTGGTGGCAATATCAACAAAATATGAGATTTCAAGGCAGCATATGACTCATTCAATCCGGATAAAAATTGCATCAATCTATGCTCCATCATGTATGTTTAATATGCATATTGCCCTGCTTCAACAACCGACAATCGTACATTCAACAAAGATTCATATTCCTCCCACATTTGTTTCAGCTTAGAGTAGTAACTCGTGACTGTTTGTGAGCCTTGCACATGAGAGTTAATTTCCTTAAACAACGAGAAAATTCTGCTTCGATTTACTTTGCTATACTGTTCTTCAAGTTCTTTCCAAGCTCGGAAGGCAGAATCATAATAAACTAAACCATTATAGATCTCCTTGCTCACCGATTTTAAAATCCATGATAACACCAGTGAATCACATTTGTCCCAACGATCATAGTGCTCAGAATCTGGTTTAGGTTTAGGAAGCTTACCGTTAATAAATCCGAGCTTGCTTTTGCACTTCAGAGATAAAATCATCGCTCTGCTCCAAGCGGTGTAGTTCTCGCAGCCTCGCAATTCATCAGGAACTAGAATGAAATTCGGAATATCTGATGGACTCAAGAAGAATGGATCTGAAGGATTATCGTATACAGTCGAAGCAGGTGGAGTTGAATCTGAAGTCTTCGAAGCATTGGAATTCGTTTCTTCTTCCGATGCCATAATGAAAAATTTCAGATAATAATTCAACTCCGATTATCAATTTTGATTAAGAGGTAACTTGATTTTGGATGAAAATTGGATCGATCATGGTTGCAGCTCTGATACCATGTTAAGAACTGTGCTGTGAAGTAATTGGTAATTGATGTATGAATTGATCACGCTAATACACTGCGTATGATTGTATTATATATATATACAGAAGAAGCTGACACCTCTCGCTAACTAACTACCTTACCTAAAGAGCTAGATATTATTTACACTTGAGTAAAATACAATTCAGCTGTAGCTCAATATAAAACAACAATACTTTATGACTAAATAATATTTTATAATTGAAAATTGAAATGCATATTAAGGTTTTTCATAAATTACGATATTCGAGAAATTAGACGAAATGGCTGAGAAGTTCTCAGTTTGGTGGCATGATCGATCCATTTTCTCTTAATTCTATTATTTGTGAAGCAGATCTCAGAAGATATTTTAATTTATCCTACATTAAAGGTAATATAAATTAAAACAATGAGAAATCTCGAATATTTCACAACAAATAATTAAAATATAATGAATTGCCCACTCCTCAAAATCAAGTTGATCGTTAATAATGGTTTATTAATATTCTTAAATTCGATTCCATAATATACCATTATACCATCAATATTTGATACACAGAAATAAAAAAAATGAATACTAAATAAAAAATTGAAGAGTTGAGCGTTGACCATGTTAGAAAATTGCAAATATATTAATGAAAAATTGATGACCTTGAATGAATGAGATATTACAAGAAATTCTTTGAGATATATATCAACCAATGTTTTGCATTTTCAGAAAAAGTCGACATTAGACTCCAAATAAACTTCAAGTTGGAAAATCCATAAATAAATTGACATGTCTTCTAGGGGCATAATAGTAATTACAAAGCACAATAACGGCTGCTGATTCGGAGGACCTTTTCTCAAGCGTGGCCTCTGAGCAAAGGACAAACCTGGACTCCCCAACTTTGTAACTTTCGAACTAAATTACATTTTTAACATAAATTATTTATTTTCCCCTCCGAATTACGTACATATTAAAGAATAATTAAAGAGAATCATGACCATACGTAATATTCTAATAACAAACTCAACCCCACAAAGCTATATAGTACGTGCCGAGCCGTCCTTTTAATTTTTTTTTCTTCTCTTGGGTCCTCCAATTTTCGGCTTCCATGCATGGAATTCTCCTCAATACCATATAAAAAGAACGCACGCACACACACACACACAGAGTCGTGAAGATGTGATGATGAGAAATGTAAGGAAAGAATGAGTCTTTTTTTCTTTGTTTCCGTTTCAATTTCTTCCGCGTTGGTTGGCTGCGGCTGTTTCAAAGGCCATCATTAGCGAGCGACCCATCTGTTTCAACAAAAAACAAAATTAAAAAAAGGTTCGATTTTTTTTCCAAATATATATTTTAGGAAAGGGATCGTAAACTTCAGCGTGTGTGATTTCGGGGGTCTCTTGCCTTATTTAGTGGGTCTAATCTTCGTCCGTCGGTTGCCTAATAAAACTGCCGCATCTCACCATTTTCGTAGCTCGAGGAGGGTTCCTTTCCTTCTGCTTTTCTTTTTTAGCCGCGGACTTCGTGATCTGAGCCCATCTGAGATTTATTCGAGCTCCTTGGAGCCCGTTTTACTTCATTTGGTGTTGTTTCGTCAGATTTTTCTCTAAGGGTTGTTGAAGTAGATCGAAAAGGCGCTGCATTTTGTGCCGATTTTAAGCTGGGCGTTTAGTTGCTTCTTACTGATTTTGATCTTGCTAGTGTCAATGACTTTGCTGTTCTTGATTAGCTTAACGAAGATGATGATGATGGTTGAAAATCAAGGGCCGAGATTCGCCTGCAAGTTCTGCAACAAGACGTATCCGTGTGGGAAATCACTGGGCGTCCACATTAACTCTCACTTCGAATCCGAGGCCACGAAAACCGCTACCGATGGCCCTAATCTACCCGAGCCCGAAACGGGTCCGTGTCGAATCGGTTACGGTCTTCGGGAGAACCCTAGAAAGACATGGCGGGTCACCAATTCAAAGCTCCCTTCGCCTCCCGAACGAGCCTGCAAGCAATGTGGCAAAGGGTTCACGTCTCTGAAGGCCCTGTGTGGCCACATGGCTTCTCACTCTGATAATAAGGAGAAGGGCTCGAAGAACGGTGTGAATCATCGTAAGGTTGTTGATGACAGTTACACGGATGATACTGAAGAAACTGAGGAGTGTGAGGTCAAGAAATCTGCTGATATCATTGGTTCTTTATCTTCTGATGATGATGATGATTATGCTTCTGAGATCGATTTGCTCGAAGAAGAGGACTTAGCTCTGTGTCTGATGATGCTGTCCCGGGATTCGGTGGACTCTTCTGATAATGACAATTCCGCTGCTGTGGAAGCTAAATCATCGCCTCCCGAGCTGAGAGTTGCTGAGAAGAAGACCATTTTTGAGAGCTGTAAGCTACTAAGTCCACTGGTAAAGAGGGAAAGTGATGAAGCTATGGATTCAGATTCTGAGTATTTCTTAGGTTTGTGCACTGATAAAGCAGTATCCGATCTTTCCTTCGACGGGCTTCGAATGAACGACGCGTTGAACGATTTCAAGAAGAGCTTCATCAGCACCAGAAAACCGGGGAAAGAACGGGGGTACGATGAATCGAGGAAGAGAAAATACCGTCCCGAAGAAATGGACGATTCTCCTAAGAAGAAGAAGAAGAAGAAGAAGAGAAGCAAATACGAATGCCTCAGCTGCAAGAAGGTGTTCAAGTCCTTTCAGGCACTCGGAGGCCACAGGCCTTGCCACAAGAGGACGACTTCGAGCTACGATAACAGCCTCGAAGAGGACTCTAATGATTTCGTAGCTAATAAGAAACCGAAAGTGAAGTCCAAGAAGAAGAAGCCTCATATAACTTGTCCCTATTGCAACAGGGTTTTCAAGAACGGGCAGGCATTCGGCGGGCACAAGAGGTCGCATTTTCTCGGCGGTGAGGGGGAAAATCGAGCCCCGGAGACGAAGCGTGAGGTTTCGGATCTGTTCTTCGATCTTAACCTTCCCGCTCCCGAGTCGTACGATGAAGGCGGTGGCAATGGAAACGAAGAGTTCTTTTCTTCGGTAGCTTGAGAACAGGAAGAATGGTAAGAACTATAGTTGTCGGTCTTTTGAGGAGGTTGTGATGCAAAAGAAATATAGACTTATAATAATAACTTGCTTTTGTTTAAATTTTTGTGCTTTGATTCGTTGGGATGATTTATGAAAATAGTCTATTGAACGAGAAGATAGCATCCAAATGTGTGCAAATATTATTATACCTTTACTAATACTGTTAAATAATAAAATATTATACTTTAAAATTAAAGTCGTTGATTAAAAAGGAGGACAAAGAGTCTGCTAGTAAAAAAAATTAGACCCGATCCGAAGGCCATTAAAAAGATATATAAATCCCACATCGGCTGAGGATATGCAACTTTGCAAGAATAGGCTATTGGGCCTATTAATAAAGCCCAACTTGATCCTCGGCCCAATTACTATTAGAGGTAAATAAGGAAGCAAAGCAACCTCCCTCCTCCTCCTCAACGCCTAAGAAATTGACGCCTCATTTTAAGCTACGCCTCACGAGTCAAAAGCTTTTCTATTTGTTTTGCTTTCTTCTACAAGCTAATAATACTCTGACAAGACTTGCAGCGTGAGAAGAAACGACACAAAAATCCTTTTTTTTTTCTCACGCTGTAAGATCAACGTTCTTTCAAGGACCATCACATTCAGCACACGACCAACAACAATGTTCGGGTTCAGAAAATCACCATCGCCAGCAGGAGGCGACAAGCCGCCCCGGCAAAATTCGGTGGACCCCACATTTGATTCTTCGGACACGGACCACACCAAGCCCGCGAGGAGGACCGCCTCCGAGCCATGCCTCGACAGCATGTCGGTCCAAGAGCTCGAGGGCTACGCGGTGGACCGGGCTCAGGAGACCACGAGGTCGGTCAACAACTGCCTGAAGATCGCGGAGGACATAAGGAGCGATGCCACGAGGACCCTCGACACGTTGCACCAGCAGGGAGAGCAGATACACAGGACCCATCAGATGGCTGCTGACATGGACCGCGATTTGAGCAAGGTGCGTGCGGGTGTTTGTGTTCTTTTTTAGCTTTCTTCTTCTTCCTCGGGATTTTTTTTTTTTGGTTCTTAAAGCATGAGGAGATGCTGAGGTGGACATGTTCTTTTTTCTTTTTAGGGCGAGAAGTTGCTAAACAACCTCGGAGGCATGTTTTCGATGCCGTGGAAGCCGAAGAAGACGAAAAAGATCACCGGGCCTTTAACTTCCAAGGGTTTGAATCGCATCCTCAATAACTAATATTTAGTGCCGGATTATTCTTTTTGTTAAGTATATTTGCGGGAGTAACATTTTAAGGAGACGTAAATTAGTGAGTATGAAGCAATTTGAGGACATTTAGTTTCAGAATTATGACGTTAATAGCTTAAATTGCTTAATTTGTAAACTTGATTTCCTAAAATTAATAGGTTTCACTTAGTTTTAGTTGACCTCAAATTGATTCTATTTTGAAACTTCTTTAGTTTAGGTGTCTTTACAAGACAACCACTCCTAATATACATAATCAAAAAAATAATTAACCCGACTTAGTTCGAATAATGTTTGTTAAGACTAGCGGTTAATGTTCTTTTTCTTTGCATGCACAGATGATAATGACACGGGCAAACGGGCTACGAAGGAGCAAAGAGAAAAGTTAGGCACGGGCCGGGCCTGCCGTACGCCGCCTCCCGAGCCCACGAATGCCATGGGGAGAATTGAGGTTATCACTTGCTTTAAAGCATTTTTTTAAAGAAAAAATATATGTAAAGATGAAAAAAAAAAAAAAAATTCCTTTTCGGGGTGGGCAATTATCAGGTGGAGAAGACGAAACAAGACGACGCTCTTTCGGATCTCAGCGATATACTGGGAGAGTTGAAGGGCATGGCTAGTGAAATGGGATCCGAACTTGATAGGTAAATTTATTTTATTATCTCCTTCATCATCATCATTGTTACATGAAGCTGTGGGAACCTTAATTTGCTGTCTTGATTATATACATATATGCAGGCAAAACAAGGCGCTTGATCTTCTTGACGAGGACGTTGATGAGCTCAACTCTCGAGTCAAAGGAGCTAACCAACGTGCGCGCCATTTGCTTGGCAAGTGATGCCTCCGACGATGGATACAAAAAATTGGATCATTTATAATAATAAGAATAGTATTAATAATAATAGTTTACGAGAACACTTCATAATATATATGTGAATGGTAGTTGTATGAATATGCAGAGATTCTCTTACAGTTTTGATGTTAGTTGTACGATGATTAGACTTATAAATCATAAATAGCTCGCATTATTTTATTTACACGAAGCTTCCGTACGACGGATTAAAAATTAGGGATAATTATACACCAACATGGTATCACTCAATTACACATACACTCCTTCTGACTATACTAATTACACTTACACTCTCTTTAGTTTAATCAACCTTTATACTAATACCCTTTCATCCTATTTTGGACATTAATTTAATAATTCGGGCAACCAAATTTATGTTGGTGCGTGGCTTGTGTCGCGTCTGGTAGGCGGAAACTCGACGTCGGAAGGTAAGTCGAAGCATGTATATAATATACTCTCCGTAAGACGAAATCGCCCCGATATTCACGTGCTCTCGGTTTATCGGCAATCGTCCCCAAGATACAACGACTTCGGAACTCGTTATCGCAGCACAACGATTCGAGTTTTCGGACGAATCGTACTCGAAACTCAAGCTTTTCTTGCTTCGGGAACTGGGGTTAGGGAGTGATTTATGCTAGATTGCAGGACTCGATTGAATAACATTTTCCATCTCGCAGGGGACCTATTTATAGGCGCGAAGGGGTTCCTGGGACTAAATCGCAATAAATGCGACCTTTGGGCTTCATGTCTTTTGACTTTTCGGGGCCAGAATGTGAAACGTCACAACTTCTGAACTGCCCCGCAATTGGAAGCTTCTCGACCCGCCCCCTCGTATTCACGGGTCAGTCCATTCGGTAGTCCGTCCTTGACCCAGCGGGTCATGCCAACAGTCGGCCCAGTCAGCGCTTATGCAGCGCCACTTCATCATCACCTATACGCGTGTCATGCCTGCCACATCGACACCAAGCTGCCATGTCACTGTCTCGCCGCCACGTCATCGTTGATCAAAATTTTTTGCTCCAATAGCTCCTAGCGACGATGCGAAGTGCAAAGTGCGCCTACAAAGCGCACTTGGCACGGCTCGGGTCGGTGTCGGACTCGGGCACGGGCTCGGCGCACCGCCGAGCACCAGGCTATCACTTGGACCAAAACCACCCGAGCCCATTAAACCCACTTGAGTCTACCCTTTAGGCAAGCCCATTTGAATTACCTACATAAGGTAATCTTTTATAAGGTGATGAAACCTTTAGTCTCTAACCAATGTGGGACAAAGTTCCCTTCATTTATTTATTAGACACTTAAATATTTTTATTGGGCTAACTTTCGAAAATTAATTTCTCATTCACCCAACATCGGTTTTGAGCAAATCAAAATTCATTAAATTCCCCTCGAAACGTAGTTTATGAATCTTTCATCAATTTCTAGTTTCGATGGACGATGGCATCCCGATTTAATTAAAAACTGATCGGATTTCTTTTAGGGCCCAAAGCCCAAATCCAACAATCCCCCACATGAATGGAAATTAATGCAAGTGCATGCTGACTCTAGCAAGAAAAGCTCGACAACCCATCATTGCATCAGGATAGGTAGGTTGTGACTTTGAACCTTCCCTAGTGAAATGGTGTCGCGTTCACTCGCTGCTCAGTGAACGTGATGTCTTGAACTGACAGCGTTTTGTGTAAACCTAGACAACAACATACACACAATGACGAATCTAATTTCTTTCGATTCTCACGTTGTGTCCTTTTCGGCCGTGGACCATATCTCGGATTCATAAGTGTTATTACTGAAGCCACTTCTCACTTACATAGGTGAATGACTATTAGGACTTGAATCCAGAAGTATCCCGAAATACTCCACCCTTTTAGGTATAGCCATCATTAAAAGCAAATTGCTTACCCTTTACCACACGCCATCGGGTAATTACTTGGGCAGCGTACGAGAATGAGTTTCTTTAGACATGTTTCCAAGTAAGCTATGAACCGGTCTCAGTTTAGTTGTCTCATTGAACCAAGTTTGTGGGATCTCCACTCATCAAGGTTGAGTTACCACCGAGCCCCTTCTTGGGTGTGTGGGTTTTAGCCCCATTCCCCTCACTGCATCATAAAGCTGATCTCTAGCAATGCCTTTCGTCAAAGGGTCTGCTATGTTCTCTTTTGACTTCACATAGTCGATTGAGATTATTCCACTAGAGATCAGTTGTCTTACGGTGTTATGTCTCCGACGGATGTGTCGAGACTTACCGTTGTACATGCTACTCTGTGCCCTGCCAATTGCGGCCATGCTGTCGCAATGTAGCATTATTGGCGGCACATGTTTATTCCAACATGGAATATCTTCCAAAAAAATTCTAAGCCACTCAGCTTCTTCGCCGGCTTTATCCAGCGCAATAAACTCCGATTCCATCGTGGATCGAGCTATGCAAGTTTGTTTGGAAGATTTCCATGATATTGCTCCTCCAGCGATGGTAAACACGTAACCACTCGTGAATTTAGAGTCTTTGCTGTCTGATATCCAGTTAGCATCGCAGTATCCTTCAAGAACTGTTGGATATCTCGAGTAGAGTATGCCATGATTCATAGTGTGCTTCAGATATCTGAGCACCCTTCTCAACGCTGTCCAATGACTACTCCAGGGATTGCTCGTAAACCTACTAAGTTTACTGATTGAATATGCTATGTCAGGTCGAGTGCAGTTCGATAAGTACATCAGACTGCCAATCACCCGAGCATATTCATGTTGTGATATGGGTTCTCATCTATTTTTGGCTAAATGCACGTTCGGATCTACCGGGGTCTTAGCCGGAGGATCATCAAAGGCATTGAACTTCTTTAACACGGTCTCAACATAATGAGATTGTGTCATTAGAATTCCTTCGGGTGTTCTAGAGACATTAATTCCTAGAATGACATTCGACAAACCCATATCTTTCATGTTGAAATGACTCTTCAACATGTTCTTTGTGTTCACGATCGTTCTCTGATTGCTTCCCATGATTAACATTTCGTCAACATAGAGACATACAATCACGAATTCATCGGGTGTGCCCTTAATGTAAACACATTTGTCACACTCGTTGATTTTGAACCCATTCGATAACATAGTCATATCGAATTTTTGGTGCCACTGCTTCGGTGCTTGTTTAAGCCCGTATAGCGACTTCACGAGTCGGCGAACTTTGTTCTCTTGCCCGGGTGCGATAAACCCTTCGGGCTGCTTCATGTAGATTTCTTCCTCGAGTTCCCCATTTAGGAACGCCGTTTTTACATCCATTTGATGTACCTCTAGTTCATACAATGCGGAAATAGCGAAAAGAACCCGTATGGACGTAATCCTTGTTATGGGTGAGTAGGTGTCGAAGAAATCGTACCCCTCTTTTTGCGTAAACCCCTTGGCTATTAATCGAGCCTTATATTTCTCTATTGATCCATCAGTTTTACGTTTCCTTTTAAGGACCCATTTGCATCCTAAAGGTTTACACCCTTTTGGGAGATCTACCAACTCCCAAGTATGGTTCTGCATGATGGATTCAATTTCGCTGTTCACAGCTTCTTTCCAGAACGGAGCTTATGGACTCGACAGAGCTTCTTGCAGTGTTCGAGGTTCGTCGTCTAACATACAAGTTAGAAAGTCAGGCCCGAATGACTTGGCCACTTTCTTTCGCTTGCTTTGTCTCGGTTCTTCCTCTTCTTGAGGAGAACTTTCGATGGCATCGTATGTTCTTTTTTCAGAACTTATTTCTTTTCTTTCCTTCTTTGGAAAGATATCTTCAAAGAAAACAGCATTCCTTGATTCTATTGTCATCCCAACATTCATGTCAGGGATCTCTGATTTATGCACCAGGAATCTGTATGTAGTACTGTTGTTTGCATATCCAATGAAAATGCAGTCAACAGTTTTGGGTCCTATCTTAACCTGCTTAGGTTTAGGTACTTCAACCTTTGCTAGGCACCCCCACACTATCAGGTAACCGTATGATGGCTTTCGATTTTTCAACAGCTCATACGGTGTTTTGTCCCTCTTTTTGTGTGGCATACATTTAGAATGCGATTTGCTGATAGAATGGCTTCCCTCCACATGTTCTGGGGTAGCCCTAAGCTGATCAACATCGCATTCATCATCTCTTTAAGAGTTCTGTTTTTGCGTTCAGCAACGCCGTTCGATTGGGGTGAATATGGTGCCGTTGTTTGGTGAATAATGTCATGCTCTCGGTAAAATTCCTAAAACGGTGCCACATATTATCCTCCTCTGTCACTTCGAATTATTTTGATTTTTAAGTTCAGTTGATTCTCAACTTCACTCTTGTATCTTTTAAAGGCATCAAGCGCTTCGTCTTTTCCACTTAAAAGATACACGTGACAGAACTTCGTGCAATCGTCGATAAACGTAATAAAGTATTTCTTTCCGCCTCTAGTTTGCACGAATTTAAGATTGCATATATCGGTATGGATCAGTTCTAGAGGCGAGCTGTTTCTCTCGACGGAGAAGAATGGTGCCTTGGCCATTTTTGCCTCAACACACACTTCACACTTATGTTGTGAATTGACTTCCATTTGTGGAAGTAAGTTTAAACTTATTAACTTCTTCAGTTTGTTTAAACTCAGGTGTCCTAATCTACCATGCCATAAATTAGAACACTCAACCAAATAAGAAGAACTGACTTTATTATCAGCGAGTTTAATCTCGCGCTTTACAGGCATTACATTCAATTTAAACAGCCCCTTCTCGAGGTAGCCTTTGCCTATAAAGTGACCATTTTTTGTTAGTACATACTTGTCAGCTTCAAACACCTGCCTAAACCCGGCTTTACTAAGCAGAAAGCCGGAGACCAAGTTCTTGCGGATATCTGGGACATGCAGCACGTCCACAAGCGTCAGCTCCTTTCCGGAGGTCATCTTCAGCACCAGTCGTCCCAATCCTACGATGTTGGACGTGGCTGCGTTCCCCATGTAGAGCGTTCTACCCGATATTGGCGTGTAGGTGGAGAACATCTCTTTGTCGGAGCAGATGTGTCGAGTTTCTCCGCTGTCGATGTACCAGGAGTTCGGGTTGTCCACCACGTTCGCCTCGTACACGACTACCGCAAGGTCTAACTCCGACAGCTCCGTCGCCAGCTTATTTTCCTCGGCCAGGTGAGCCCGGTTCTGACCACTTTTCTTTCTGGCGACAGTCCTTGGCCATGTGCCCAGGTTTGTCGCAGTTGTAGCAGTTGCGACAAACCTCGGTGATGATTAGATGACGACAGTGGTTTGAGAGGGATTCCGAGATAAAACCAGAGTCAAATGTTACTTCTAGAATAATAAAACTTTGTTGAAACTAATACAATGAGATTAACACATGTGACCAAAATGGGACCACTTTTACTCAAGTTCGGCCTGTCATCAAAACCCTTGTTCCACCTCATAACTTCACGTCACTCTCAGCTCGATTTAGCGAAATTAGCGGAAAAAGAAAATGAAATGAAAAATCAAAGATTCTATATTTGGTTTATTGAATAAATAGATAAAGAAAATGATATGAAAGAAAAATAAGTTTATACTTAAAACTAAAAGAAATTAATTTCTTTGCCAAATTATTAGTGAAAGAAAACGAAAGAAAAGCTTATTACCATTCTCTATATAGTTTCCTTTTCTACATACACCACCGTCTTCAATCCAAACAGAGAGATACAATATTATAGGTCCTACACTAAATTCTAATAAACCAAGAAAAGACAATGTCTTCAGGACCTAATCTCTCTTACCAACCAATCCAACGCGTGATACGCAAAATACAGCACCAAGAAAGCCGGGACCGCAAACAGAACCGTAATAGCTACGTACAGCAACAGTACACCAGCAGTTACGGGCAGAGCAGATAAAACGATCACGAGGAGCAAAACCAAGGGAAACTTAGCAGTCACGTGGATGAAGAAATCAAGAGACTTATGTAACGAAACCTGTGACCTCTCGGAGCCAACACCATTGCTGCTGCGAGCTCCCCCGTTTGCATTGCTCACGTAGTAATTCCCCACCACCGAAGGGCACCACGGAGACCAACTTTCGCGGTGATCCCTGTGAATCGACGATGCAGATTTCGCCCTCTCGCCGCTCCTGATCTCCACCATCCAAAGGAGGAAGTAGTTCTTGCTCGGAAATCTCAGGTTACCTTTGTGAAGCAATCGAAATGTCAGCAAATTGCACCAAGGGCACGAGACGAAAAGTGGGACCTTGATGGATTGGGATGAGATTTTCAGGGAAGCCCTTCGAAGGCCCGTGAGGCAGTTCTTGCACAGCGTGTGGCCGCACCAGAGGACGTAGGGCACGTTTTCGACCATGTTGAATGATTCCCAGCATATCGGGCATTCGAGCCCTTCATCGTCGTTGCTGAGGTTCGAAGAGGTTTCGTCGTCTGAAGAGTCTTGGCATTTTTTGTCCAGTTCGGTTAGGTTTTTCTTTGATCCGAAGGAAGAGATTGACCGTGATATCGATTTCCACATGATAGATGGAAGCTGATGAAACCTTGAAAATAGAAAAATAAAATAAAATTGTAGGTTAAATGAGCCTTATCTTCGAGATCACTCGATCGATTTTAAATGCAGCAGCACAATACCCATAGAAAAAAAAAACAATAGGCTTCTCATGGGAGATTTAAAATGCAAGGGTGATAAGAGATCAAGAAACTGATATTGAGTTTCTATGTATCGAAAAAAGGAAACATGTACGCTTCAAATCTTGTCAATGTAGAAAAACAAGGTAAACTTTACGAGATTCAATCGATCAAACTCAAAGCTATGTGTCGTGATTCATGAAACCGTATGCAGTTACGTAGAATCCTACACGACAAACAATCGATCACCAGGTGGTTCACAGACAGCTTCATCTTTACAGAAAAGAAAAATAAATTATATTCCCATTGCTGGCTCAATTTAACAAGTGTCGATAGATTTCTATCATGCGATCAAAAATACGCATTCAATGTTCAATCACATATAATGCCTAAGCTTTAGCATCTTAATTCAGCATATAAGCACGCAAATCATTACCAATCACATACTGAAAACAACGACATTAACGTAATCAGAGATCAGGTCACCGATCACCATAAAATTCCAACATTTACCAGGAAAGAAACCACAATCCTCAATCAATCAGCCAAAAGCACCATTATCAACATACCACGCTGCACTATCGTAGTGGTTGTCTTCTACAATATTATTAACAAAATTATCCACAAGACAATACGATCACGAGGTATAATCCAGCCAGTAAATCCCGAATAGCTAAAATTGAAAGACAATGACCTAATCTTACGGCGTAAGGATCACGGATGGTACCTCGAGGTTACCCCAGTTGTGGCAATTTCCCGTCTTTGTCACGAATTATGTTGAAAATGAGATCCGAAGAGAGAGATATTACGTAACAATTGCCGCTTCTCTCTCTCTCTCTCTCTCTCTTCTCTCTCTCCCCGCGCAATTATAGTATATATGTTTATTTATTTAGTAGAAAATTTTAAGCGGCGTCGTTTTGAGGCGCTTCTTCAAAAACAGCAATCATCAACGTAAGGGGTATTTTCGACAATCACATCCGTGGCGAGCTGTATAAATCCATTTTAATTTAATATTTACATAAAAAATTAGAAATTCTCTAATTTTCCAGCCCAGGCCTTCTCTATATTCGACCCCAATAATCAGCTCTCCGTTTCTTCCTCTCATTCAAGAGTTGATTATCTATGGTAATTTCGTGCTCGAATGTGCTTTTGTTTGGTAATAACAGTTTCTAATACACAGATATCGGGAGAAACGGGAATATTCTGATTGGTCCTTTTATCCAGATTGAAGAGTGGAATTCATTATACATCATTGCATATTAGATATCTTGTGGTTATTTCATGCTGTTCGATGTTCTGTTACGTGATGCGTTTATTTAATTGTTGATTTGTGTGGAATTGCGCAGTGCCGTGAAGCTCGTGATTTGCTCAACTGAGCTTAAAGTTGATGTTAATTTCCCAGATGATTGTTTACAATTTCTTCTTTCAAGGGGATAACTGCAAATTTATGTGATGATTTGGCTTACAATCCGTCATTATTGAAAAAATCGGTTTCATGTAAACAGATTTGACCATACACAAGGGAAAGGAGGTATTTAGTATTTTTGCTTGAGAGGAAAGGAGGCAAGAAGTTTTGATTTTGGGTCGTAAAACATGTATCAGGCTGGGGCTGCCGCAACTAATCGAGGTGGGTTAGGGACGGATAGTGGAGATTCTGTGGTGACAATTGATCAAGTGCCTCGCTGGAGTGATTCGGAGCACAGATACTCATACGGGAATGAAGATTCCCCTTTTTCCAGTTCGTATTTTCCAGACCCTTTAGCATCTGCATCTGGGGGCGAGAGCAGTGCGAATGGAATGGTTTCGAAGTTTCCCGTGGATTACGAGATCAACTCAAAGATATATCTTTGGAGGGGTGATCCTTGGAATCTAGAAGTGGATGCTGTTGTTAATTCGACAAATGAGGTGAGTAGAATTGGTTGGAACTAGTGTGTTTTTGGGTCCACTTATGCCCATAACTTGGTGTGTACTGTAATGTTCTTGCTTTCTTGGGTGGGGCCCATCACTCACATTTTCTTCGATGATTCAGAACTTAGATGAAGCACATAGCAGTCCCGGTTTGCATGCTGCTGCTGGACCTGGCCTTGCAGAAGAATGTGCAACCTTGGTAACGTGCCCTTGCTGTTATCATCTTCTAGGAAAATGTTGCTATGATTGTTTTAAAGGATGTGCATTTGCGTAGCACTATATAATGTCTTGAATATACTTGTCTACTGTTTATAATATGTTAACCTCGCACAGGGTGGTTGCAGAACAGGAATGGCGAAAGTAACTAATGCATATGACCTTCCCGCAAGGTGATTTTCTCAATGTGTTTATTTTCTATCTTATCCTTCTTATAAGTTGTGGTTTCATTTGAAGGATTTTTGCTCAGCAGTGTAACTTTGTGATGAATTCCTTGTCACTCAATATTGGAGTTTGTTGTAATTTACAGGCGGGTTATCCACACTGTTGGTCCTAAGTATGCTGTGAAGTACCATACCGCTGCTGAAAATGCTTTGAGTCATTGCTACCGTTCTTGCCTAGAATTGCTTATTGAAAATGGACTGCGGAGGTGATTTAGCAACCATGCGTTCCATTTATTATTTGTTCTATATAGTTTTATCGTAAAGTGGTTTTATGAGTAACTTTTTCTAATTAAGCTGTTGTACGATAAATGCAGCATTGCTTTTGGCTGTATATATACAGAAACCAAGAATTACCCACGAGAACCTGCTGCGCACGTTGCAATAAGTGAGAAATTTCTTTAGATTATTTTATACCTTTGTAATTCTTTTCTTTTACTCGTCTTCATACGCAACTCTTTGTTTCCGTTTTGCTAGGAACTGTTAGGCGATTTCTTGAGAAACAGAAGGATGAAATCAATGCTGTTGTATTTTGTACTACGACATCATCCGATACAGAAATATATAAAAGGTTTATCCTTTGAAACATCAAGTTTACATATTATATGACATTTCTAGAAGCCTCAGAACTTGTTTGGTATTGATATATGCTCTCATTAGATTGCTTCCGCTTTACTTCCCACGGGACAAGCTAGAAGAGGAGATAGCTGCAGCGAAACTTCCCAGTGATGTAGGAGATGAAAATGGTGAGACAGTTATTGATGAACGCAAAATCAGAATAAAGCCTTTACCAAATCTGAAGATAAAGAGCGTTCCCAGAATTCCCGAGATCTCTAATGATCCTCCAATGAGTGATATTAGCACGGCAAGAAAGTAAGCAATGGATAACGTTCTTTCACTTTTTTCTTGTGTATCAAATGGGCATTTGAACTCTGAGTATAGACGAGTTTTCTTGCTTGTTTGTATCACTACTCACCCACCAATGGCTCGGGTCTCAATTATTTCGAATGTTACAATTGGGGAGTGACATTATTTATTTTTATTCAAATGCGGATGCTAATGATCATAATATTGTGCATCTTAACCAGGGATTCATCGTATTTGGATTCATATCTAGATCCTGCTTTTATGTCCTTGATCAAAGATCCGGATCAGAGGAGTAGAGAACAGTGGGAAAGGGCTTCTCAGGCTAGAAGTGGTTTTAATCTAGGTAAAATGCTTGGATACGGAGAACTCGGTGGTCCTCCCTTATCCGCAGCTGAAGAATACTCGCTTCACTCCAGATATCTTGCTAAAGCAAATTCACTGAATCTTTCTGACATTGCTGAGATGAAAATAGTGTAAGAAAACCACCAAACAGAGCATAGCTCACATCAGGCTGCTTAATTTTTATTTTGATGGTGAAGTACTGAGGCTTTGGCTTGATAAATATTTGTCTTGCTCAGTTACCGGGGTGGGGTTGATAGTGAAGGTCGCCCCGTGATGGTCGTGGTGGGAGCTCATTTTCTGCTTCGCTGTCTTGATCTGGAACGGTTTGTGCTTTACGTAGTGAAGGTATATTTTGCTTAACCCATAATCATATACTTTTACCGTTATGCTTGTTTCATTTCCTCTTTATTAAACTACACATCCCTGTTGCATTTCAGGAATTTGAACCCTTGATACAGAAGCCTTATACCATAGTCTATTTCCATTCGGCAGCATCATTACAAGTGTGGGTATTTTTTATCCCAGATTTCTTCTTCGTAGCATATACAATGTTATTGCTCAAGTACAATGTTTTCCATCGAAATTGAAATCATTGGAAAACAGGAAAGGGTTTCATTTACCTTGTTTGCAGCAAAAACACTTTGATTTCTGCTGTTTTACGTACCATACACACGCCAAAGATAAACTTAAACTTATTGAAATGTTCTTTTCTTCCCTCCCCTGATTGAGGTAACAGGCAACCCGATTTAGGGTGGATGAAGAGGTTGCAGCAAATACTTGGTCGTAAACATCAGCATAATCTTCATGTACGAGCCAATTCTCCATCGTAAAAATATCATACTTGTGAATTTACACACCGTTTATCTTTTATATTACAGGCAATATATGTCCTACATCCGACGCCGGGCCTGAAAACAGCTATACTCGCGATGCAGCTATTCGTAGACAATGTGGTGTGCATTGATTTGATTATCTCCTTTCTTTTTAACCATTTATGGGGGAAAAAAAATCAGATATCCATTTGTGCCATTTCAACCCAATAAACTTTTCCAACTTGTTTTTCAGGTGTGGAAGAAGGTGGTATACGTAGATCGTCTTCTACAGCTGTTCAGATACGTCCCACGAGAGCAATTAACCATTCCTGATTTTGTATTCCAGTGAGTTTTTCATAGTCTTCGAACTTTAAATCCCTCTCGTGCTTTGTCGATATCGTATGGAAGTTTTGATCAGTAAATGAGTGCCAACATGATGTAATTATTGTCTTTTCATCAACAGATTCTCTTGTATATTAAACTGTTTCTTGGAAAATTTGCAGGCATGATTTAGAAGTGAACGGAGGGAGGGGTGTTATCGTCGATCCAAGAACGAAATATGTCTACCAGCGACCCTAAAACATTAAACGTGCAGTGTTTGCTATTTGTGTGTGATATTGCTTCACTGAGTTTTGTCATTCTATATAATAAATAGTACGTAGATATGCAGAACTATTCAGTAAGTTGCTTTGGAGCTACGCTGATATTTATCGGTTAGCTTCTACCCCGAAACCACCTTTTCTTCAGTTTTTCTGTGTCTGTATCATCTGATTCATTTCATTTCATCTATTACATCTACTTGCTTTACTTTGTATTCAGGGCAAAATAGTATTGTATTTTATCAAGGCTTGATTATTTTTCTGTCCTGTTACATGTTTATGACACTTTACTTAGGGGTGGCAATTTTAGGACACCTTGTTGCAATTTGAAGGCATCAACTTATTGTCATGAAATTGTCAACTTCTAATTTAGATGTTCTTAAAATGTGATTTCCTATATACATAAAATAAAACATAAATAAAAACATAAAATTAAAAACACATAAGAACCGAAGCACATATATAATATATTAAAACATAAATCTTTTTAGACCAATTAAATCAAACCAAGTGAATACAAGGATATTTTACATAATAAATTTCTCAAAAGATTAATCAAATTGGTAACAGCCAAACGCCCAAAAACGCCATATTTGGCAAACGTGGACAACGCTAAGAGTAGTCATGCCCAACCGCCGATTTCGATTAACCGGCGGTTGGGAACCGGCGGTCAGTACTAACCAACCGTCCACAACCGGCCGGGGACGGTCGCCGGTTGGCCGTCTCCGGTTGATGGTTGCTAAACCGGCGGTTGACTTAACTGCCGGTGCGGTTACGGTTGAACCGACGGTTAAACTGCCGTGTTTTTCATTTTATTTTATTTTTTTATTTAGTTTTTGGTGTATTTTTCGGTACATACTTAGGGTTTTTTCGATACTTTTCCGTACAAAAAATTTATTCAACATAAATTTCATTACAAAAATTTAGATTGAATTACCATTTACAAATTAAAAAATACAAAGTAAGAAAAAAAAATATCCGTTGTGTTGTGTCGTTGAGTCGCCAATGCCAGTCGGTGTCTGAGAAAGAATGTACAAGTTAGATATTTTTTTTGCAACATAAAAAAAATTAATCAATAAATTAAGTAGACAAAATTGAATACTTATCTTTTGCGGGCTTCGTCGTCGGAATCGGACTTGAAATTTTTTAGATTAGATGTTCAAAACTAACAATACATAAGTTAATATTTTATTTAAAAAAATTGGAATAATTTAAGTAGAAACAAATGAAATTAGTATTAACTATTAAGGACTTCTTTTTCGGGCTTTGTCGTCGGGCTCGGATGTCACGCGAGCGGTTGCTTAGAGACATTGGCTGAAAAATAAGATTGTATTAGTAAGTAATTATTTAAAAATATAAAATAAAAAATTAATACAATGTGATTGAGAGGTACTTATCTTTTTCGGACTTCAATTTTTCGGCGTTTTCGGAGATTCTTACCCTCTCTAGTCTCTACTCGTAGTCAACGTCGCCGCCATTGCCGCCACCACTAGTCTCTGTGCCGGTGGTGTCGTCGAACACGTTGTCGTCCGAATCGGTATTCGGAAAATTTTGTGTTTGATGTTCGACTCTCGTCCAATCGTCGAGCAGGCATTGGTATTCGACATTTTCTACCGTCAACCTCGAATGCCTTTCACTTAAAGTTAAGCCGTTCATGCTAAAGCATGTTCAACCGCGACAGTTGAAATTACGACGTCAAAGATTACCCGAGCGATCTTCGCCAACGTTGAATGCGTTGGCGACATCTTCGACTAACATCTGATGACGTTGAATTGATCCTCGTCCTCGACGAACTCAAACGTGGTCGATAAGTAGTTATCTATTTCTACGAACGGGTTCGCCGACCTTTGATGTTTGCTCGTGTTGATGAGGTTGTAGTATGAGGCTAAGTATCTTCCATTCCCACTACCAGTACCACTACTACTAGAAGTAGTAGAGGATTGACCCGAACTCAATCGAGTTGGGTCTTGGCCAAGATCAGTCTTATACTATCTAAATAGTGCCTTCAGAGAGTCATACCCTTTATTCCTTACTTGAATATGGTAGTTCTCGGGGAGAGCACTAGAATCAGCCGCAATGGACTGATAGTATAGTGCCAAAAAACTATATGTCTCATATAGGCGCATTCTGGGGTCCAATATCTTCGCCATGATGAAGATATCGGGTAGTTCCCAAAAGTATTTCAGTCATTTAGTCTTCATGGCTAAAACGGCTGCACCCGCAAAATCGTCCTCCAAAAAAGCATTTAGAATGCATACAACTTTAACGCAATGATCTAAAGCTAAGATTGATGTCGGTAATATGTTCCCGACATCTCCTTCGTGACATCGTGAAATATTAATGTGTCGTTGCACCAGTCCCACATCGTATGATGTATCGAAATGCCGAATTCGGCATTTTCGTCGTTGAAATTGCACAAGGCGTGGCGATATTCGTACAACGTTCCCAACATCTTGTAGGTGGAATTTCACATGTTGGGTACATCTAAGGCAAACTCTTTGGGCGTGATGCCCACACTTCTACAATGACGCTTTCACTTCTTCAATACAAAAGAGTGTCGCATCATGTAACTTATTTTCGTTCGTATTGGCATAACGTGTGCCTTTAGATGTGTGAGTGCGTCATGAACACATAAGTTAAGTATGTGATAGAAGCATCGGACATGGAACAATCGATCGCCAAATGACGGTCGACAATACTTAATTAAATCTTCAATGCTCGCGATATTAGCGCTAGCATTGTCAAAAGACACCGAGAAATCTTCTCGAGTATCCTATATTCCGCTAAGATACTCCTAATCTTGGATGCGATGTTTTGAGTTGTGTGTGCTATGTCAAATTCCCTATATGCAATTAAACGTTTTTGAATTGTCCAAGAGTCATCAATCTAGTGGCATGTAATGCTCATGTAATGATGATCTTGCCAGTGATCGCTCCATATATCGGAGGCAATGAACACTTTATACTCTAAATTTCCTAATTGATATATTAACTCGCGTTTATATGTGAATACCGTCTTCCTAATGTTCGCGTAAGGGTGCTACGTGAAACTTTCTTCCCTTAAGGGTTATACGACTTTCTGATCCATTCTTCAAAGACTGGATCGTCGGCAAACCGAAAGGGAAAATGATTCGCGCAAACAAATTTCGCAAGTTGTTTGCGCGCGACGTCTTTGTTGTACATGAACAAAGACGTCGGACTTGCACTGGGCCCTTGTCCGGTAGCGGACGAACCCGTACCCGTAGCCCCATTCATTTGACTTTGACTAATTCATATCTTAGTTGGATGTTTTGAGCGGATATGGCCGGTGAAATTGCAATATTCGTCACCCTTCTTAAAGGGGTACTCTTTACCACAATAATTATATATAACTTTAAAAACATCTTGAGTTCCGATCGGTATCTTCTTGAAGTGTACCGCGAAAATATCCGATCGTAGCGCAACTGCTGCGATGGTGCGTGCTTCGTTCTCACTCAGTGTCGGCCTCGAAACCCCGTGCTCCTGTTGCGTGTTATCTTCCGTTCCATCCATGTCCGAGCCGAGGACGTCACTAAGATCGAGCAAAAATTTGGGGGAGTCACCATATTGGTAGTTATCTTGCGATGAACTACCAACAATCTTGTTTCCCCCTCGATCTCGAACTCAATCCTCCACGACGGCTATCAATTTCTAAAATAAATCTCAGAAAAAAAATCGTTAGATAAAATGTGTGTAAACTTACAAGAAACGAGGTGTGTAAAATTCGGAGCGCCGTGTAGTAGAGCCGGGCGGGAATTGAGTAGTAGTAGAGCAGAGGCGAGGGCCGATGATTGATGGAGTAGTATTTTAATTAGTTGAATTTATTTTTAATTCGTTGACTAGAGAGATTGATGATTAAACTTGGGAGTGAATAATTGCGAGAGGGAGATTGAATTGACTTGTGATTTTTTTAAGAGGGGTGTAGTGGTATTTATAGATTTTTAGGATTTGTGGACGTTGGAACCGCCGGTTGCCGGCTGAACTGCCAGTTCCAACGGCTAGATTATATTTTTTTATTTTTTTAAACCTAACGACTAACTTTTGTTTAATATTTTTTTTTTAAATTTCAACGGCAACGGTACTGACACGTCAGAAATTAAATATTGTTTTTTACAACGGATATATTATATTTAATAAATCTTTTTTTTTTTACGTAAAACCGCCGGTTGAACCGCCAAATCGGCGGTTTGCGGTTTGAGATTTTTTCAAACCACGTGGAACCGGCCAACCACGGTTCATGGTTACGGTTGGTGGCCGGTTCCGGTTATTTTTGGGCATGACTAGCTAAGAGCCAATAAGCTAAATTAATCTTTATTAAATTTTAGCATAACCTATGTTCAAAATTTGGTTCTTTTGATCATATTTTTAAGTTTTTAGCACATATATATATATATATTTATATAATAACGAATCCGTGGTTTTAGGTATTAAGTGATCATAGTGTAATTTAACAATCAATTTAGCCTTCCATTAAGGCTATAATGAAAAGAGAGAGAAAATTAACAAAATAAAAAACTTATTTGGAGAATTTTCGAAGAACGCTTCAAGAACTTCCTTTTATTAGTCACACAAATATTTTACATTACAAAAGAGAGACAAGAGGAAGGAGAAAGAGAGATAGATAGTACAATCACAAATCGAACACACCTTCTTATACCCATTTTCGAAAAAGTTTCCACTTAGGTAAATTAAATTCTTGTTGAATTATCTTTCTTGTATCCAATTTTCGGGAAATTTAATTTCTTCCTATTTTATGGATCTTCGAGTGGTAATATTAGATTTACTAAAATTAGTCTCTATTAGGATTGTTTCATTCATGGGTTTATGCACTATTTTACATTGTGTGGATTTAACGTATATAAAGGTTTGTAATTTTACTAAATAATATATATATGTCACTGAAAAATAGTTCTAAATGGTATGCATATAAATCATAATGGCGATTGCCGATGCCTTTTGCTGGCCGTGGAATCAGAAGCATAATAATGCGTTTGCAGAAGAAGGTAAGTGGAACGAATCTACTATAGCTGTGAGATTTGTAATCGATCACTCAGATAAAAAACAAAAAATCAATTCCGAGAGAGAAAGCAGAGAGCCCTCATCGATGATGTATTTCACCCAAAAAATAAAAGTACCAATTTACAGCAGTGTTTTACGTTTATATACAAGACATAAGTAAAAGACTAAAATGTCCCTCTTGATACTAAAAGAGCAACTACTGTAACTAAAAATAAAACGCAAGCTAGTTTAAAAGCTAACCAATCCTCTCACCGTGTGATAAAATCATTTACTTGCAATCTTGATGTGCATCTGAGACGATTCTCTTCAATAGCAAAGTCGAAGACAAAAAAAAAAGCATGTCTTTTTTCCAATTTCGATACAATTCTCTAAATAAATATAATATATATATATATTATATATATAGATATACAAGTCAACATGGGAAGAAGATGTATAAAACAGCCAGCCAACTTTCCTCGAATTTCATGCTCTCACTAACATCTCCCAAAAAAAAGCGACGATTTTTATTTTATTACAAGAATTAGGTGGCCGAAACAGCCTTCGCAGGATTATTATCATTACCAGCAGAAGCAGCACACCTCACCCTTGGATCCTCGAACGGGACTTCAAAAGCCCGCCGTCTCCCTCGGGCCCCACCGCCGCTTCGTCTTGTGGGTCCCGAAATCCAACGACGTCCCACCGCCCTCCTCATCACCCCACCAAATGTCTGAAGATCTTCTGCGACTTGTCTTCTTGACAGAGTAGAGAGACCGGGCAAAATATCCCTTTGGAAGTCTCTTCTCTGCTTCCCTCTCCTACACTGACCTCTCCGAGGCCCCATCACCAACGGGCCAATGGGGCCCGTTTCTTCGGGCCCTCGAACGGGCTGGGCCATGTAGACCTCGTCCTCCCTCATTTCTCGCAGCTGCAGCGTCGCGGCCTCGAAATCATCGATTTCTGATGATAAAACATCAGCAAACCATACAAGGAGTGAATTATCCTCAGAAGCTGGCGACGTTTCTTCTTCTTCTTCTTCTTCTTCTTCTTCTTCTTCTTCCACAATGGGACAAAACGATGACATGGCAAAGATAGTTTCTGCTGCTTTCATGTGAATTTCGTCATGAAACGCTTCGATCACATCTACTTTCGATCGTAATAACGATGAGTTGTCTTTCGAAATTTCTCGGTATTCTTCTACAGGTGGAGGAGGAGATTCGAGATCTATCTCCAAGATTCTGTTAGCCCGAGGAGGAACCGAATTTAAATCTATCAACACATCTCTACAAGAACGGAATTCAATGAGGTTCTTCTCCTCCTCTAAATCTCGTTCATCATCGTCGGGTTCGCACTCGAGGTTTATATCGATCGCCCTCCTCTCACATTCCTTATTACAAGCAGCTTCGAAAATGGGAATCCCGAGGATTTTCTTCGGAGGTGTCTTATTATGTTTGAGCCAAGGAAAAACAGAAGACACTGCTGTCTTATCATCCTCTTCGCCCGCCTCGTTCAAGTCGATTTCTAATGTCCTCCGACGAACATTATGATGCGAATCGTTGACATTCGTATTGCAGTTAAGGTAGCTAAAACCCGAGAAGTGAGATCGAGCTTGTGGGTCTCGGGTTATCGAACCCGACCCGTTGGACGAGTGAGCCCACGATGCAGCCGTTTCTGCTTCGGTTCGAACGGGTTCGTTGAGATCGAGCCCCTCACCTTCTTCTTCTTCTTGTTCGGAATCAATGTATTTCTCAGCTGGAAAACGGAGATCGAACAGCTTCTTCCTCGCTTTCGAGGGCCTTGAATCTGATCCCTCGAACTCCTTCGAAGCTGATTCCTTCAGGTATGGAAATCGAGGTGAATTTACAATCTTGCCCCTCACTCCTCCCTGCAACTCTTTCTTCTTCTTCACATCTTCCATCAGCTCCCTCTGAATCTTGTAAAGTCGGTGCATTTCCTGAAGCTGAAACACAAAAGCCACTCGGGTTTAAAGTTCTCCGAGAGAAAGGAAGGAAAACTGGTAATAAGAAGATGAAAGTATAATACCTGAGACTTGAAAAGGGCCTCGTGTTCGAGCATTCTCTGCCTCAGTGCGTCTCTCTCGCAATTGGAATTAGTGTAACTCGGAGTTTTATCCAAGAAATCATCGTAATATCGATGCTCATTGCACTTTCGCCACTTATCTCTCATGGTGCGATTAAAGTAGTAGCTATCGCTGTGTACTTTTGTCCCCATCATTCCTGAGGATTAAGATAGGCAGTAGATTTCAAGAAAACACAAGTGGGATATGTATTAAAAAAGACCGTCGATCCTATTAATAATCACTTGCAAACACAAGAAAAAAGAAGAAAAATAGAAAGCATCAATCGGAAGCAAAGACACATAAACGTTATCAACGGTTAAAGAAAGAACAATCGCAAGAGATAGATATGTCCAACACAGCCTTTCTGTTCTTAATTATGGGTCGCAAAACTTGAATGAACATAAATTTAACTGCAAAATGGCTATTAATTACCTCAGGCCCTAATCTCGAAATCTCCTCCTTCTTACAGGGAAACCTTCATGGGTTTCATCGTCCGACAGTGTATAACAGGCAAACAAACAGCTCAAAGTTGGAGGCTTTTTCGCGATAGACTACACTGACCAAATGACAAAAGCTCGTAAAAGAAAGAAAAAATAAAAGAAACGAAAGCGCCGGTGATTTAAAGGTAGATAAAAGAATCAGACAAGTGGTCTAATGAATGGCTCGATTCAGGAAAGCTCAGATCCTCCTCAGCAAACGGAAACTAAAAACATTGGAACTTTCGACTGATGGGCCACTGATCTCTCTCTCTCTCTCTCTCTCTCTCTCAGAAGACAAAAAGAAAGAAAAAAACTAAAAGCTCTCGCGACTTTAGAGAGAGAATGGGAGAGCATACATAGCAAACATCAGAAGAAAGATTTGTTTTTTAGCAAACGTGTTGCTGGTGCAATAACTCCCTTTTCTTGCATGAATTCGTTTTAGCGTATGACTGTTTTCATTTAAATTTTTTTCACTTTTATAATTAAGAAAAGAAAATTAATGATATTAGGTAGGCTATTTATTTTGACTTACAAATCTTTAATCCCTAAAAAAGCAAACAATAATTTAATGGTTATGATTTGCAAAGAAAATAAAATAATGCATTTGAACTATATGAATAAGATGTTACTGCGACTGCCACGTCAGCAAGTTTAAACATTGCGAGGCGGGAATGCAATGTTGTGCAAAGTCACCAAGGCACATGGCTCGGGAAGCACTTGGAGACACGCACGAGCGGCACGACGCAGGCCAGGCGGGCCAAGGTCAAGCGGGCGACGGTGGGCGAGCTCGTGCGGGACGACTTGGACGTTGAGGTCCAAGGCAACGATGCGCGGTGGCTCGGCGGACAACAAGCCAAGCACGATGGTGCGTGACGGCGCAGGTGGCGCATAGCGGCGGTCCGACGGTGGCTCCGATGGACGGCGGTAGACGACAACGACGGCGGCGGGATTCAGGCCAAGCAGCGGCTCGATCAGGCAACGTGTGGGGGAGGCGCGAGCGGCCGAGGCAACGCGCGCACAGCGTATGTGCGCGCGCGCGCGAGAATTGCGCGCGGGCTGACCAAGTCCTGCGAGGATCTCGGAAATGGTTGGGCAGGATCAAGACCAAGTCAAATGAGGATGACCAAGTCTTCGATCCGCGTGAAGGATGACCAAGTCTCGGGGCTGTTGAGAAGATTTGGGGAGCCAAGTCAAACGGAAGAAAATCTCGGGGAGAGAGTCTCGCAATAGCCTAATTCGAATTTGAATAAGGCTGTTGAGAAAATCTCTCCGAGCCAAATCCTATTTAAAGGAGGCTGCTGAGACGAGTTATTTAACAATCAAAGAGTCACCTTATACGAGAATTCCACACACACATCCGAGAGAGAGTTCGAAGGCGCGACACTTCGAGCGAATCCGAGCTCGGGGCCCCGAGCTTGAGAGGGATCCCGCTGAGGGTTTCGCGAGCGAGAGAGAGTGAGCGATTAAAATCCCGAAAAAGGGGACGTTATAAGATAACTGTGTCGCGTCTTAGAGTAGACGCGTGAGGTCGAGACGTGTTCGGTGTCACGGGTTTGTTGTAAACTTTGCGTGAATAAAGATTACGACAAGTCGGGTAGGCGAACCGGTTGTCCCGAATTGACAGTGTCTTTGTTTTTACGTTTCCGCATATACAAAGCAATGTCGGGTGAGAGGCTTATCGCGTGTGACTCGGAAATCGAGCGAGCGAGGAACGAGTCAAATGCGAGCCGGTTGGAAAGCGCGAGGCTTTTTAATTCGAAAAAAAATTTTAAGTCCCGGATTTGGCACATAATAATTTCATTTCTTTAATATTGGGGAACGTTTATATTTGCTATTAACTACGGTTTTTACTTTACAAGCAAATATCATATTGGCTGGTTCGTGCGTTCGAAAAGATGTGGGTCCCATTGTGGTACGTGGAACTGGTGATCTTGTATTCCTTTTGTTTATGTTTTCGATTTTATTAGTTATTAACTTGATCATTTTATTATTATATATATTATTATAGAGAATATTCAGCAATAACAATTAACAGATTATAAATTAACGTATCTCCATATGTAACTGTAGTGCAAAATAACGTTAATTAATTACAGTAATGGTTGAAATCATAATTGTACATAAGTTCCAATATACTGTTTATTTTTGTCACAAATGTCATTATATAATTATAAATTTCGGTATCACTTCTAAGACGTGTATGCTGACTATGATTGCACATTTATGTATTTATCACTTTGTTAAAACGATATTTAGGACTTTATTAGCTAGTTTATAGGATAAAGCTATAGTCTCTATCATCACGTAAATAAATGCATCGCACAAACCATATTTTAATCGGCAAATATCCGTAATTAAAAGGCATAAAATTATATATATATAGATAAATATTTCTGTTTGTTAAATGTTACTTACATATATAGATGTACTCAAGTAATTCATTTATTTCATATTCATCCACATCCACGTATCTTTGGTCCTTTCGTTGTCATCTAAGATGGTCATCATGCGAAACGTCTATAATGCCCTTGACGCGGGACCCACGTGGAATTTCTAATTCCTTTACAAAACAAGGAAAATGTAAGTTTAGATTTAATAATATTACTTCCATTTGGATGTTTTTAGAACTTGCTAATCCCACCCCATAATCGAAACGTAAACAAATCATTATTAGTTCTCTTTATAATAAATCTCCATCCAATCCAACGCCTCAGCACGGGCCCACCTAATGTTCTCACACATTCATTGCCCAATTTAACATCTGTCCATTTTGAGGGCCATGTTAGTCAATTATTACTAAAAAAAGGTCCGACCCGTTAACCAAATCGTTGACCATCATATTTGATGGATCCATCCCACCACATTGGGCCTATAAATGGGCTTCCCGGTCCAATAGTAAATCAATTGTCTCGAGCGACGACAAGTGTGGGCATATCTCCACGATTTACAAAGTCCATCTTCTTCAGCCTAACGCAGCATAGAACCTTCTCAGGTAGTTCCTCACTGCTTTGTGCCTGCAAATACTTTGTTATTACCACAATAATGATAACAAGGCTTAATTATTTTTTAGTCATATATATTTGAAAATTGACATTTTAAGGGCACATATCAGGGGCTATCAATTTTTTGACAATAAGTTTCGAGATTGAAATAATTTGAGGACAATTAGTGCTTTAAACCTAAGCTCGGAATCAAACACACTTGAGCCACACGTGACAATTAATTTGGAGAAAAATTATATGGAGGGGTTGGAATAATTTCGGTCCAAATCAACATCTGCGACGAATTGAAGCAATTTGAGTACAATTAATGGGAAAAAACCTAATTTCAATCCGAAATTAACACGTGTAAGATGCCATGACAATTATTTCATAGAAAAATCCTCTGTGGCATCTGGCATAGATCGACTTAAATCAGTATGTCCGACGTACATTTTTTCCCGCAGTTTAATTATTTAGTGCGGCACACATGTACTAATTTCGAACTAAAATGAAGTTTACAAGACTAATTGGGCTTAGATTACTTGAAAACATTTCAACATGTTGTCTAAAATTGTCACGCTTTAATTCGTCCTTAATATTCGGCTGGCCTACCAAAACAAAAAAAAGAAGTAATGAATTAAAATTAATTAAGCCTAATAATATTAGAGAGAGAGAGAGAGAGAGAGAGAGACCTGAATGGTCAGTCCAAGATCAAGGATGCCATGTTTCAAGCGCTCCCTAAAAGCCTGAAGCCCCTTCCTCGATATGTAGCTGAAGCGGTGGACATCAATGTCGATTTCCATGTAATTACTCCCCTGAAATTATCCAACAATTAATGGAAAAACGATGACTGCTAATGATGATGATGATTATTATTACTACCTAGGCTACTTACTACCTTGTAGAAGGCATGCTGAGGACGCGAGAGAACGGGCTTATCCTTATAAGCCTGTAGAAGCTTCCTCTCCGCCGAGCTCAAGCCGAGTTCCTCCGGATTTACTATGTTAACCATGATCTTCAGCCTCTCCCTGAAGGGGACGGTGGCTTCCTTCGCGAATAAGCCCTTCACCGTCTCCGTCTCATCGTTCTCCATGAATCTCTTTAGAGTGTCGAGATATTTAGGATTTGTCTCTCCGTTGAAGTCGTCGATCGCTTTGAAGTATATTACTAGGCTGGTTCCTTCACCGTCGCTGTCTCCGTTGAACACAGACGCGGGATACGCCGGAAGCTGTAATAATAACGACGGCTTTGCGTAATTTTCTCAAATGCCACTTCACACACACGCACACACACACACACACATATATATATACATATATATATTATATATATATATGTATACCTGTATATTGACGATAAGTAGTGAAGGAACAAGCCGTAATTCATGGTTGGAAGAATCAACACAGGGAGGAAGCTGAATGTATTGAGCAACGTGATGAATCTTCTTCGAACAAGCAAACATGTCGACGCCGATGGCCTCGTAGGGGCTGTAGCTCGGAGCAGGGTGCTTCTTTTTATCTCTGAATTATCAAAGACTAAAAGTGTTATTACAAGAAAACAACAAGTAATAATCAATATTTTTAAAAAGATAAGCGAGAGCACCCTCGCCTGAGGTAATTTTCTCCACGGAGCTTAAATGCTGAAGGCGATAGAGGACACCAAGATCCCGGGTTTGAAAATCCCACCCTTGGATTATGTAGGAACCTCTTCGATAAACCTGTAATATTCAAGATTTTCCCTAACTGGTTGAATGATATTTGGTCCACAATGTTTGAATGTGCCTTTTTGGTCCCCCCTATGTTCCGAGATGCTACTATAAGTTTAGTTTGGAGGAAATTACGGGTCGGGACTAGCCCGAATTGAAAATCGGGCCAGCCTCCTTTCTACGGTAGGCCCATAATTCGTCTAAACTAACCGATAAATTTACTGATGAAAAAAGAAGACCCAAAATCGATAATATTGAGGACTAAAAGTGACATGTCGTAACATGATGGACAAAAAACGGCCCTCTCCCTTTCTTAGACATTTTATTCTTACTCACAGAACTCAGTCGCAGCATCCCCGTCTTGCGATCTCCTCTTCGATGCGAGGACGTGGACAGTCGATGGTTTTCTTCTCTTGGACGTAGTTCCGAGGCACGACATAGATCTGCCGATGTCTGAAGACAAAACTTGAGACAAGCATGAAGAAGAAGAGGGAATTATTTCAACCTCAACCTTCTTGATAATTGTACGAGTTTCTTCATTACTGCACATCTCCTTTGGGCTTCCCACCGGTGATGTGTAGCTGCTATCTGGTTTTATGAATACAAACTTATCAATCTTGATTATCTTTAGTTAATAAAAAAAAAAAAACAGCAAAAGGGCTTCGTATTCGACCTCCCACGACGCTAATGAAGTCATCTTCGATATCAGATTCGAGGAAGCTCAACGAGTCGAACCACTCTTCCTCCACAAATCTCTCTGCAAAAGAGGCTGAAAAGGGAATTAATTAATAATGTCACAACTACTAATGCGTGATGGTGGGAATAAAATTCCCCTTTTAAGTCTGAATTCGGAAGCCCAAACTTACAATTCTGCAAATTCTACCTTAAAATTAATTGACAATAGCACACAAGCTTATAAGCAGTTCTCAAACTTATTGTTTAAGTGCAAGTTCCGTTTGATATCCAACATTTATAGGCGGGGTTTGTTATGGAATTTACTAGTGAAATGAAAATGAAATACAAATAGAAAACTAGTTTATATTTGTTTGATTAAAAAAAGATATAAGGAAAATAAAAGAATATCTAGCTTTAGTTGATAAATGAAACTAACGAAAATTTATTTCTTCACCAAATAGTGCATAAAATAAAAGAAAGAATTAAGAAAATAATTTTCACTCCCATTCACACTACATTCTCCGTTACAAACACAACAAAAAAGGTGGTTACACGATATTTCTTACCTATTACATCAGCTTGGTTTGAATTCCACTGCATCTGAGGATGGATGTGGAATGAGGAAACATTTCTTACATCCTCGAAGTCCACTAACACGAGTTCTTCTTCGATCGAAACCTCTTCGCCTTCGTAATGATCGAGGATGTATCGGTGGTCCTCTGCGTGTATGATGGGGATCGATGGAGCTATTTTTCTGCGAAATCTGCAGGACTTGTAGATGTACTTGGCCTTTGATTTCAGCTTTTTCTTGGGCTTTGAGACACAACCGCCCATTTTTATTTTTGTACCTTGAAAAACTAACTAGTTTTTAAGGTTTCATCAAAAGGTTCGAGAGATTGAGGATTATTCTTGTCTGTTGATCACATGAGGGCTATAGCAGTCAGTGTTCGCGTATATAAGCTTTGGTGAAGAAGACTTTAGTGGATGAACATCAAACAAGTATCAAATGGCTCACTTATAAAAACGTACATGTAGTATATAAGCCTAACTTTGACCAAGAATTATTATATTTATTGTTATTATTATTGTTAAATAACTTCGCATTTTTTCTTTCTTTGTTGAGGTTTGGACATTTTCCTTCCACACGGAAAGACAACATTAGAAAAAGAACGAAAGGGTTACTATACAATAAGTTGTTGTCAGGCTGTTATAAGATCTTTAATGCAAAGTCTGGAGAAGGTTATTTCAAATGATTAGACTGCTGGGGCACACCTATTATTTTCAAATTATTAAAATTTTTATATGGTTTGCACGAATATCGTATATTAATTATTTAACTTGCATGAAATGGTCCATATCTCCGAAATTAAATAAATAAAAACGACGGACAGGTACGAGAACTTAATAGCGTTAGAGCATTTAAACAAACCTTGCATGCATTCGTTACAATTTACAGTACAGTTCCTTTCACTTGAAGGTTAATTTGTATTTATTTCTCTCTTTCCATAAAATGTATGCATATATATGTGTGTGTATACAAAGTCAAAATGAAACTGCTAATTAAAATTTGACATTTCCTCACCTAATGAATGGAAAAAAATTGTCATAACATGTTTTGAAAATTGAACAACAGATGTTCGTCAATCTGTTAATTTTACATTTTCATAAAGTAATTGTTAGGGAGAATCCTCGTTTTCTTTTTGTTTAGGAATGATTGCATTGGTTCGGTTTGTGACCATCAAGACAGCACATAGGTTTCAAAATTTATTATCTGCACCGTTCCTACCTAATTTTTGAAGAAAT
The DNA here is from genome assembly GCA_004919715.1 of Linderniella brevidens. Classification (NCBI taxonomy): domain Eukaryota; kingdom Viridiplantae; phylum Streptophyta; class Magnoliopsida; order Lamiales; family Linderniaceae; genus Linderniella; species Linderniella brevidens. The sequence continues at coordinate 4,933,826 of SWDC01000158.1, forward strand.
AAATTGAATTACCCCGAATATATATATATATATCGAGATATGTTAGGTTAGTAGGTAACAAAAGTCGATTTAATAATATGTATTTAATTAACTCATGCGCCGCGCGACAAACTGGGGTAGTGAGCTAAGAATGATTATTAATATTATCACTATTTATAATATTTTTTAATTTTTTCCTTAGTGTGAGGTATTTCGCTATTTCTACTTCTTTAGGGGTAACTTTTGATATTTGGACTACCCTAAGTGGTTTTTTTTATATACTTGCATTGTTACTTTTATCAATACTAGTTTGGGTTTCCAAATTTATCGTCCCATTAAAAGTTTATAAACTTTTATATTCCTTTTACAGGCTTCGTTTCCAAAAGTAAGACAATGGCTTCATTTTGTGAAAAAGATCGCATGTCCGCCAAATGTCCCACATTGATTACGACGAAAAATATTGATTCGTATATAAGCATAATGGATCACTCCTTCTATCACCAATTGATTTTAGGAAGTAACCCATCAATCTTATACGGTCTCTCCCTCCTACGTGCGGCGCATATGCGCGAGGCCCGATAACACAAATTTAACACATTTAAAATACATGACACTTTCTTTTTATGCGATCGCACTTCGATACATAATTTTAATACACACATATATATATGTATATTTATGTATATTAGTAATAATGAAAGAAAAAAAATGTCAACAACCTATTTATTAACTATGTTTTCATCAAGAAGGAATTTTGATTCTATCAAGCGAGGATATGATATTATAGCAGTTAGTTCTACCTGAAATATTCTCTTTAAATATCCAACACTCAATTAAAAACGTACATGCATGTCCTACTCCTACTCTCCTAATCCTACATTAAGACGATTATCTTTATTTATTAGATAAATATGTCTATATATTTTAATTTTAAAATTTAGGATTCTTCTATAAAAACTTGAAAACTTTTTTGTTTGTCAAATGGGCCGAAAGAATATTTTTGTAAAGCTCAAAAGCCCATATTCCATTGGTAATAAAAGTGGGCCACAAGTCGATATATACTCCAGCATTTCGCTTCGATGTATTTTTTTATGAAGATAAAGAAATAAATACTTCATTTAATCGCATATAAAATTGCGATTTAGTTATTTATTTTATATAAATTATGTCTTATGATATGGTGGTAGAGGGTTGCGATCTTACGCAATGATGCTTTTTGTTTCATGGATAACACCATGATTCGCGTTCAAACCATATGTTATGATGAAAAAAAAAGATACAAAGGTAATAATGCAATTGGAAAAAACACAAATATATCTTAAAATTATAATTACAAAAGGGAGACGTGACATGATACCGTTTTGTATTGATTAATAAATTTAAACTTCCATTTGTTAAATATTTTATATTCCCGTCATACAAAGAAGAAGTTATATCGGTTTGATAATTGATATTTTTTTGTTCTTTTCTGGAATTATTAATATTATTATACTGTAAAAGCTAGTTCACGGGCTTAAGCACATGCCCCTTAGATCAAGCCAAGGAGGAGAGGAAAGACCAATAATCAACTCTCGATTTTCAAATACATATATTTATTGTATGTTTTATTTTAGTGCAGAAATGCTTCAAAGAGTAATCACGGGATTCACAGATTGTTTCTATTTGAAAAGAAGATAAAGGAGACGTTACTTTTTTCCTATTTTGTTGTTTATTTCCTCTAGTCTTTCTTGACTAATTGCCATATATATATGAATATTCGTTAAAAATATTTTTTTTCTACATTTAAACTATAGAACTCGTAATATTCTCTCTCTATTTTTTTTTTAAAAAAATTGTATGTTCGGTTGCTAGCCAAGTAAAAGAGTACTAGCCTGCACATTTCATTGCACGAGAATTATTTTGTCCTAATATTTGTATTTTAGCGTAGGAACATAGAATCTTCACGCCTGTGTAAATCTCTTTTCAATTAATGTATGGGTCGAGTGATTGACCAAATAGCGGAGAATTTTACCGTTTTACCCTTCACCATCATCCAGATCTCATGCTTGGAAAGTTTTAATCTTCATCATAATGATGAAATTAATATAAATCAATTTTGACTTACGTGATTTTATTTAGGGTAAATTCTTATTCAGTACCCTTTGAAGTTTCAACTTCCTGATCAGTACCCCTTCAAGTATTTCTTCTTGTTTAGTAGTCATTTGCGAAAAATTGTGTGTTTAATACCACCAAACATTGAAAATACGAAAATAACCCTTCTTTACAGATTCAGTTATACCAACTTGTCTCTGTATTATACCAATATATTCAATTATTATACCAACTGTTATCACTGCTATACCAAGTCAAATTTAAGAGTATTATATCACTATTATACCAAGTGTTCTCATTATTATACCAATATATTCAATTATTATACCAAATGTTATCACTGTAATACCAAAAGTACTGTTATTATAATATTCGAATTGTTTGGTATACATTCGAATTTATTGGTAGAATAATCAATTTTTTTGGTAGAATAATCAATTTTATTGGTATAATAAGCGGTTTTGTTGGTATAATAATCGTGTTTTGTGGTATAATACGCAAAAATCACTTTCATATAAGACGCAAAAAACATTTTTTTTTGGTATAACAGTGATAACGGTTAGTATAAGAATTGAATATATTGGTATAATAACGAGAACAATTAGTATAATAGTGATAACAGTTGGTATAAATGTGATAACATTAGGTATAAATGTGATAACAATTGGTATAATATTCTTAAATTTGACTTGATATAAAACTGGAGATAATTGAAATAATATTTATGTATGAAGAAGGGTTATTTTTGTCTTTTTAACGCTTTTTAGGTACCTAACACACAATTTTTTTCAGATGGATACTTAACAGGAAGAAATAATTCGAGGGGTATTTAAGAGGAAGTTGAAACTTTAAATGGTACTGAATAGGAATTTACCCTTTTATTTATTTCCCCAATTCATCAAAGCACGATGCCATCAGACAAGAAGGCGACAACAAAAAAGAATGCTTTTAGCCTTACAAAAAATAATAAATTAGATAATATATATAAAATAGGCAGCGAGACACAACTCTCTTGAGAAAACCAAAAACCCCATGCAAGACCATATCTAATAAAGATTTTCATTTTATTTCTTCGATTATCAAGTTGGTCTATATAAGGTCTAATTTAGGACCATACAATGTGTTACATACAATGGAGGGACATGCGAGGGGACACACAAGAGATGGAATTAAGACGCCCCCATCAATGATACCTTCGAAAATACTCTACCATCATAATTCCATACATTTATATATAGGAAGGTGTTATGAAATTATTATAACTTGAATCAGAATCGAAATATAAACTTAAGAGTTTGAGAGTTTTAGAGTGATAATTTTATTAATGCTTCTGATATGATTTCAATACAAATACATTGAGATAAAATTTTTTAATATTTCGATTAAAATTTACAACATTAAATACATCATATTTTAATGAATGGTCAATCAATTTATACAACATTTTTTTCTCACGAATTTTTACAAAATTTAATACTTAATTTTATCAATATTAGAAACTACTACATTTCTTAATATTTCTTAATATAAGGTACGATTAATGTTAACTTTATGATCCCCAACTGGTATCAGTTAAGGGCTAACAACTCCCTTTTAACATATGACTAATGTTTTTCTTTTTCAATTTCTTGGAAAGTTTTATAAAAATTTAAAAAAAATGGTCCTATGGTAATTTAATGTAAAGCAAGACAATGCGAGTTCAGTACCTGTCATTAATCTCTCTCTCTATCTCTCTTTCTCTCTCTCTGGCACAAGGGGCACAACACAACCCACCTTCAGCAGCTGAAGGGCATTGAATAGAAACAAGAAAAAGAAAACAAGAATAACAGAAGATAAAAACTTTATGGCATTTAATGCTCATTTCAAAGCCTGAAGAATAAAGAAAGGCTTTACCTTTCCTTTTTACTTTCACCTCTTAACTCCACTTCAAGCCACCAATGTGCCATCTTCTGCTGCGGAGGTTATGATTCGAGTCAACAACCATTGCCCAAATTAACTCGATTTAATTTTGTGGGCTTTCATTTTCTTAGCCGGTTTTCGCTTGTTTTTTGGTTTTCTTCTCGAGCAATGCAGAATCTGCAGCATTTGCGCTTGCTTCTCTTCTATGTTTAGTCAAGCTTTTGCCTTGGAGATGAGGGGAAAGTGAGCCTATTAACAGTGAGGATATAGCAAGTGAAAGGAAAAAGCTCGAATTTTTATTTTTATTTTTAATTTGTGAGTCCTATATATTTTTCTTGAAAGCCCATATCTTGTATTTCAAGATTTGTCCATCACAATGAGAAAACATGGCTGGCAGCTTCCGTACCATCCTCTTCAGGTACCCTTTTATCAGTCCTCAACTAATGAAGCACACTTCGTTTTTAAATTTATTTTTTTTGGCTTATATTTTCATCGCTGTATTAAAATCCAAGATCCGTGTGTAATAATTCCCAGGTGGTAGCTGTAGCTGTGTTCATGGCTTTGGGATTCGCATTCTACGTCTTCTTTGCGCCCTTTGTAGGGAAGAAACTGTTCCAATACATAATCATGGGGATCTACACACCTCTTGTAAGAAAAACAAAAAAGTTTACATCTTTATTCCTTAAAATCTTATCTTTCTTACCACTAAACTCTTCCCTTTCTCTTGATTTGAAATGGCACATGAAGTCACTGTGATCTATGTATGGTTCAATGAGAGTATATATAGCTGCTATCTCATTATCTGATATATGATCTTGTTATTGCCTCATAAATGTTCAAGGCTACGTAAAATAACAGAAATGTTGTGTTTATTACATCTTTGTCAGCTAATGAGCTCCTTCGGATTATACATTTGGTGCGCTGGCTCCGATCCCGCAGATCCCGGGGTCTTTAAATCTAAAAAGTACCTCAATATTATTCCCGAGGGCACCAAAAAGCTCGAGAACCACGAGCCTAATGCTGCAACAAACATTAAAGAAGCTGTTGGTGATAAGGGAGGAAACACCGAACACGAAAGAACGAAATCTTCGGTCCCACAAAGCACTTGCTGCGGTTCCGCGTTGGCTCTGTTATTGCTGCCTTGTGCTTATGTTTGTAAATCACACGAAGATTCTTCTCAGCAAAGTGAGGACGGGATGTTTTACTGTAGCTTGTGCGACGTGGAGGTGTGTGACTATTTATGCGTTGATGATGTCAGCATTTAGCATGCCTTTTTCATAAATGATTCAAAGAAAACTGTGCAGGTTTTCAAGTACAGCAAGCACTGTAGAGTCTGCGACAAGTGTGTCGACCGCTTCGATCACCATTGCAGGGTATTTATTACAATGAAGAAAGATTGATAAGGTTGTTACAATCTGCTAAAAAGGTTTTTTTTTTCTAATCTTTTTTTGTTTTCTTGCAGTGGCTCAACAACTGCATAGGCAAAGGAAACTACAAGAAGTTCTTTGCCCTTATGGTGTCTGCTCTTCTCTTGGTATTATATCTGCTTTGCTTCCTCCATTGATAAACCGAGGCGTTTAACTTCGAACATCACATTTTTTTAAAACTATTTCTTCATAGAAAACCCATATCTTCCGATCGCCACACATTAGAAGCCAACTCTGCGCTCAGAAATAACGAATATTGTTATAAAATCTGCAGCTTGTGCTTCAATGGTCCACCGGAATCCTCGTTCTCGTACTGTGTTTTCTCGAGAAGAAGAGATTCACCGATGACATCAGCTCCAAGTTAGGTAGCAGCTTCACTGTTGCACCTTTCGTAATCGTCGTGGCAAGTCTCTCTCTCTCTCTCTCGATTTACTTCATCTCCATTAAAATCCGTGACAATTTCATTTTTCGAACAGGGTGTTTGCACTGTACTGGCGATGATCGCAACCTTGCCTCTCGTACAGCTTTTCTTCTTCCACATTCTTCTGATCAAGAAGGTGAGTTTTGAAAGAGACTTCACTTTCTCTTCCTCTTTTAGACAAAAAAATTTCAGTCAACTGCTGACAAAAATGGTACGTGTTCATCGATTGTTAGGGCATAAGCACGTACGATTACATCATAGCTCTAAGGGACCAAGAAAACGGAGGACAACAGAGCCCACAAATGTCCCAAGCGAGCTCCCTCACCGGGCTCAGCAGCGTGAGCTCGTTCAACACCTTCAATCGAGCCGCGTGGTGCACCCCTCCGCGCCTCTTCGTCGAAGATCAAGTAAAGATTCTCTTTTTACGGTTTCTTTAGCTTCTCAAGAACCGTAAAGATTCTCATTTTACGGTTTCTTTATAGCTTCTCTTCTTGCACGTAACATCGAGCTCTTTCATTTCACAGTACGATGTGGTTCCTCCAGACAATTTATCGGTGAGTTCCTTCGGGAAAAAGACATCATCAATCACAGAAGAGCCAACGAAGAAGAAGAATCACTCGGCTGTAAAAATCAGCCCGTGGACTCTTGCACGGTTGAATGCAGAAGAAGTATCTAAAGCAGCTTCGGAGGCGAGAAAGAAATCCAAGATTCTCCGCCCAGTGGCGAAACGGGACCCGCCCCTCGAAACAGACAGCAGCAGCTTAGGGAGCAGCGGGCGTATGATGCCTCCGAAGCCCGAGAGCAGCAGCAGCAAGAAGAGAGGAAGCAGGAGGATTCGTCTCCCTTCAGACATAACAGTGGAGTCTCTGTCCAAGTTTCCTAGTTTAGATGCTGCAAGAATCAACAGGGATCATCATTACCATCATCATCACAGTGAAACTTCGACGGGCATGGCTCCTCTGCACCTCGAGGCCCGAAGTGCCTTTAGAGAGAATAGGCCCGCTGTGTTGGGCCCGGGCCCGGCTGGTGCAGTAACTTCTTCGCCCGAGAGCAGCTTAGATTCTCCTGATGTAATAAACCCTTTCGGGGTTTCTTCTACTGGGGCTGCTGAAGGAGATAGGGGATTCGTTGGTGTCCCGAATTTTGATTCCATGGTTTCACATTCAAAGGAGACTCCATTTTCGAGAAGGAACAGCGATGGCTACGATGCTTCTGGTGGAGAAGACAGTGACCAAGTGCCCAGGAGGATTCAGTATAGGCCCGTGGCTAACTGGAGCAGCCTCTTGTTCGGTAATGAGGCACCGTCTTCGTCTGCGAATTCGAACCATCATAGGAAAAATTGATGCCTTGAGCTTATTTGGGAGTTGAAGGCTGTGTGGTTCTTGAAGATGTTTTTTTTTTTCGTCAGAAGCGTGTGAAGGTTAGAAGATCGGGGGCATCAATTCAGATTTCTGTCTGGAGATTAGAAGCTACAGAGATATGCTCTTGAAAATGGTCTGCAGATTCTTTTGTGCCCTTTAGGAGGGAATTTGAAGCAGTTTCAAGTTACTCTTCTGTTCAGACAACAGTGTGTAGATTAACTTCCTTGTTTCGAAATGATTGTTGCAATTTTTGCTGTTCTCTTGAGACCAAAAGTTAATGTCGATTTCTTGAAATCAAACAGTGAACTTTCAGTAGAAAAGGATGAAAATCGATCCATATCCTATCGAGAAATCATGATCAAACAGATTCAACAAAGAATTCATGGGAAACTTCAACTCAATCTATTATTATAGTTGCGAAGAGGAGATTACCGTTACAAGGTATACGGCATAAATTCTAACATACAAAATAACTTACATGAAAGCTTGGAAGACAAGAGTAGCATGCCGGTGTGTATGGTTCCAATCTTCATGAAGCTGCTGCAAATGAAAGATTCAAAATCCAAGCTTTCCTTTCTAAAGACATTCTTTTTCAACTTTCAACAAATAAATAGAAGCTTCTCTGGTACACACCGATAAGAATCAAAAACCAATCTTGAAATCATTGAACATCGGTAGATTGCGAGGAAGAACCCGATGCTTGTAAAATAGGCTCACCCTCTTCGGTCACCGAATCCATGTGATAAGACTTACAGCTGAAGTAATAAACCGCAGTATTCATCGAATCGATGAGCCCAATAAACGAATACATGAACACCAAAAGTGGACCTTCCCAAATTCTCGAAGAGCCGTCTCCGTAGCTCAGTGTCTTCACTCTGTGATCGAATAAGCCCTCCACGAATCCCATTCCCAGTGTTGACACAATAAGCAGCAGTAGCCCCACTTGAGTTTTCCCTTTAATCAACAAATGAGACCTTAACAATGCTTGCAATCCCCAAACATCCTCAAGAACGGATATTACAATAGCTACATTAGAAATAACGATCGAATTTGCCAGAAGGATCGAGAATATAATCCCGATTATCACAGCAGGGTAGAGGATTAATTCTGAAGAGAACCCAAGAATGTATAAAAGACTACCAACAGCGATCAGCAATGCAAGGAACAAAACAAAGCAACAAGAAATGAGTAGACAACCCCACAAGTACGTTACAGCCACGCATTTCCAAATCTTGGACACCACCGCGTAGAACTTTGAGGAATCGAACTTTTTCCTCGAGTAAGTGCAGTCTACAGAGTAAACCACCGCAGCTTTCGATAGAAGGGATAATGTGATTAATAAAGGGAAGCAAATAGCAGCTGAAACGAGCAGCTCCGAGGACTTTTGACAAGATTGTTTAATGAAAGATTTTAGGGGAAGCCCACTAGCCTTTGCAACTAACAACAACCGCATTGCCACTGCCTTTACGAGAGATCGATTGACGAAAACGTTTGTTAAAATCACAGCTGAGACGGGGCAGATTAGTACGGTTGTGATTGACATGAATCCTGCAAGATTATACCTGAGGATTCTAACGGTTTCTCTCAAGATCTCCAATGCGCTCAAGGCATCATAAGGGTGGTGGTGATCGGCTTCAGCAGCGTCGTGGTCGGCGGTTTCCATCTCGAAATTGTGGATGGCGACGATGCGAGCTTCTTCTTCGGTGTTCTCGTTGCTCGAGCTGTGTGCCGCTGGGCTCATCAAGCTCGGCCCTTCCATGCTCGTCGCAAAGTCTTCTTCACTTCCTCGAAACAAAACTTATTGAAAACTCGAGCATTTTTTAAGAATCAAAAGACTAATCAACCCCCTTCGAGAAACAATACTCAGATCTAAATCGACGTGCGATCCCAGGTAAAAAAATCCACTTCTTCGCGATTAAATTATAGCTAATTCTCGCGGCACCAATCCAAATTCACCAAGGTACTTGCTAGCCCACGAGGCGCGATAGCTAAATAAGCAAAAATGTATAATGAAAATAAAAAAATAGGAACGTCAACGAGCTGTTAGATTCCTGCAGTTAAAACGTCTTCCTCGGATGATCTGAGGAGTGAGCAGTTAGCAATTTGGATTCTTTAAACAATTGATGGGCACTCACGAGCCGATTATTATCAAATCGATCAGTGAGGATCTATTGTGTGTGTGTGAAAGTGAACTTCTAACGTTATGGATTTGTTTATACATAAAAAATTCTAATAAATTGTTTATCTTAATATAATATATTCCTCTCTCTCGAAACACGCAAGCGTCACGGGTATTTTAAAAAAATGGCCCTTGACCGGGTCAATTTTAAAAAAATGACCTCGTTGACGATTTTTTTTTTGTCAATAGCCCTCACTTTGTTTAAACGTTAACCATATTAACTAATTCTCATACTTAACTCATTAAAATTAAAAAAAAAAAGAAAAACGAAAATATGGCCGCCGTACAGATGCAATAACTGACTGAACATGGGTCCATCTCCCTCTTTAACCATAACCATACAATCGATATGAATGCATTATCTTCTCCATTTTAAAGAACAAAGGGTAACCACACACACCTCTCTCACAAACCTAAAGCGACGCGAGATGTTCTCTTCGTTACTGCCGGAAAACAACTTCTCAAACCAAGAAAACAGCAAGCATTTCAGCATATTTACCAGTAAGCATTCGTTACATGAAAACTGCAATTTTAACGTCGAAAATGGTGAATTTCCAGTCCATTACCCCCTAAAATGTATGGGTTATTTAGTAGATCATGTGTACTAGCCAGAGTAGCGATATTTCAGTGGTTATTACGAGAATTCGGACATGAAAATACATATTTTGAGGTCCAGTTTTTGTGCATGGAACCCCTGCGTACGGGTACCATGCGAAATACGCGCGGGTCCCCTGCGCATGGACCCATGTGTTTATGGGCGGGTCCCATGCTGTTGTGTGCGGGTACCGTGATCCCATGTTCGGGTCCCATGCGCTGAAGATCATACATAAGCACGATATATGACGACAATCGTTTTCTAAACAATAACATTGCAAAATATTGCAGGTGCTCAATATGACAATTACCAACATTGTATTTCAATTCGATGGTCGGTGGTTAATCGGCGAGGACAATACCTCAACTTGGTCCCCTGCGTCAAATTGTAGCTGGCATTCAATTTTGGTGGATGAGGACGCATGCACGTTACAAGACGTAAAGGAGCAAATTGTAGCGGTGTTGGCGTTTCGCAACGACAATGCGAGGCTAACACTAAGCTATATGCCAAATGTACCCTACAGTTATCCCATGCCCATATATATCGATAACGACTATGCTCTACGTGCGTACTTGGGTTTTGGTGGCCCTCAATCGAGACCCGTGATTCATGTCGAGGTGGTGGAATGTGCGCATGTGGCTCCGTCGGACGCATTTGCTGGTTCTTCTAGTAATAATACCGGGCTCATAGCCGATTGCGATGAAAATGCGTAAATCGAACCGTTTGAGGGGTACGGTTGCAACCCTTCTAATCAAAATGAAGATGAGGATCTTGAAGATATCGCTGGACCGTCTGGGGGTAGGGATTACTCGGGTTGGCATTCGAACGAAAATGAAGATGAGTCAATCGAAAATGAAGACGAGTCGGAGGAGGAATTTGTAGCACGTGATCACAATGACGATGTAGATCGTAACCCTGTAGAAGAGGCTGCTGATGGTACTTTCGCATTTCCGGATGGTTCAAGCCTACACGTTGGGCAGCAGTTTCGTGACAAGGCGGAAGTTATCGAGGAGATATCCAAAATCGCTTTGGCTGCGTCGTTCGAGTGCAAATTAGTAAAGTCGAACAAGACTTTGTATGTAGTAAGATGTGCGATGGAGCAATGTTCGTGGCGCTTTCGAGCTGCAAAAGGTAGGGATTCTCCTTTTTTCTCGATACGGACATATTGCGGCACACACACATGCGGCGTGTCTCATCGACGTCGAAGACATCGTCAAGGAACTTCATCAGTTGTGTCTAGGATGCTTCTTGACAATTTCAGCGGGCCTATAGACATTCCCGCGCCAAAGGCTATCATGTCTATGATGCAAAGTAGAGGGTTGAATGTTCTTATTACAAGGCTTGGAAAGGGAAGGAATCTCGCTACGGAGGAGTTGGTCGGTAACGGGGACGATTGTTACGCGTTGATCCCGGCGTACTTGGAGGCTGTGAAGCAAATGAACGTCGGAAGTGTCACAGATTGGGAGATGGACGAGGAAAACAGATTTAAATATCTGTTTTTGGCATACGGTACATGCATAACGGGATTTGCTTTCATGCATAAGGTAATTTCTATAGATACCACCTTTTTAAAGGGAGAGTATAAAGGGGTTATGCTTGTTGCTACGCCGCAAGACGGCGATTACCACCAATATCCTATCGCATGGGGTATTGCGAGCACCGAATCTACCGAATCTTGGTCATGGTTCTTGACGAGATTAAAACGGATCGTGGCCGATACAAATGACCTCGTTATAATTTCTGACAGACATGGCGGTATAAAGACAGCCGTCCCGGCAGTGTTCCCAAATGCGTTTCACGGGTTCTGTGCATGGCATATTCAACAAAATATAAAGACCCGTATGAAGGAGAAAGGTGCGTGTGCGTTATTCCTTAATATTGCGTACGCATACAAGACGAGCGATTGCGATCGATTGTTGGAAACGCTAAAGGAACGGTACTTAAACATGCATACGTATCTTGATGAGGGTACGAAGGCAAAATGGACAAGATCGTATTCCCCAAGAACAAGGTACAACATCATGACCACCAACGGCTCGAAATCGATAAATGCCTCTCTACGTGCGGATAGAGAGCTTCCACTCATAGGATTGTTGGATTCAATACAACGTTTGACGACAAGTTGGTTTAGTAAGCATCGAAGAACTTGCGAAGCTTCGATGGCAGCCAATGTCACGTCATTTACACCGAAGGTCGAGTCAATCATACGGTCTCATTACATAAATTTACAAAATCTACACGTCTCGGAAATTGGCATTCAACGGTATAATGTATACGGGCATGGAGTCAACGAGGTGGTCGATATCGAAACGAAGTTATGTAGTTGTAAGATGTTTAATATCGATCGTATCCCATGTGCGCACGCCATTGCGGCTTGTGGACACGCTAATGTAGGGGTATATTCGCTAGTCCATGCGTATTACAGCTTGGAGACTTGGAAATTAGCGTACGAGGGTACCATATGGCATGTCACCGAGCGCGTTGAAGGAATTGTGAATATGTTACCACCACTCGTTGACCCAAATAGCGGAAGAGCACAAAAAAATAGAATGCCATCTGTCGGAGAACTCGGTAGGATGGGTTAAATCCTATGAGTTTGATTTGTACATGTGTAATTGATATGGAAATTCGGTATGTTGTATTGTTTGGTACGTATAATGTAATAGACATGGAAATTTAGTGGTTAAATGGATGTTTGGTTAGTTGGCCTCTTGTGTGCGCGTACCGTGCGCCTTGTGTGCGGGTACCATGCGCCTTGTGTGCGGGTATCGTGCATGTGTCAAATGATTTTAATAAGTTACATCAATCATGTCAGCACTTTACGTCAGTCGTTGTCTGTACGTTAAATCATAAAATAATTTTATCAGTCACATCAAATGATCGGGATAATCATTAACCAATTAATCTGAAACTGGCAATAATTAACCAATTATTCTGATAATCATAAAATAATTATTTATCTTTTTAAAATAACGGTGCATTATTATGCGGGTACCGTGCGATATAGGTGCGGGTACCATGCGCCTTGTGTGCGGGTACCGTGCGCATAGTGTGCGGGTACCGTGCCTCAGTGTGCGGGTACCGTACAGTTGTCAAATGCTTTCAATAAGTTACATCAATCACGTCTGCGCTTTACGTCAGTCGTTGTCTGTACGTTAAATCATGAAATAATTTTATCAGTCAAATCAAATGATCGGGATAATCATTAACCATTTATTATGATCAGGGCAATCATTAACCAATTATTCGGATAATCATAAAATAAATATTTATCTTTTTAAAATAACGGTGATGTAGTGTGCGGGTACCGTGCGCCATGTGTGCGGGTACCGTGCTTCAGTGTGCGGGTACCGTGCGTGTAGTGTGCGGGTACCGTGCGCCATGTGTGCGGGTACCGTGCCCATAGTGTGCGGGTACCGTGCCTTAGTGTGCGAGTACCGTGCATATAGAACTCGAAATACAACTTCTAACATAATATCAACATCCAACATATCAACATCCATTATTACATGAAAATTGTTCCAAATTTACAAAATTCCCGAATACAAATTATTCATACCATGAAGCCCAATCATTAAGGCGAATGGAAATACAGAGATATTCCCGAAATTGCGTCATTTGCCGCCCGGTAAGCTCCGCAACATTATCGTCACGGAAGAGCATAGCAAATGCGGCCCGCAACACATGAACCCCACAATCGCCGCTGAAAACAACCAAATGTTTAATAATGAGATATGATGTACTAAAACCAACTTCATATCGAAATATGCTACACTTGCGAATTTTCTTGCTTCTTGAAATTGGGGATCCTCTCCACCTTCCACTTCCTAAACGCGCTTCCAATTAGACCAAGATGCTTGAGCACGATCGGGACCACTAATTGTAGACCGGCCAGGGACGAGTGCATGTTGCGCATGTCGACATCGCTTGACGGATCCGAGTCGAATACCCGTATCGTCTTGTTCTTCCAGTCGATGACTGCAAGAACCCAATGGGCGATGGTCTGCACCGGCACCACGATATAATCCGCATCTTGCCATGACACCGACGGCCAGTCCTGATCACGTCCCTCTGCGTAGTGGACCAAAAGGGGCAGCATGCCCTTGACAAATTTCCCATTGTCTACGCAGTCCCGGTCGATGCTCTCCTTCATCGCGAAACCCACGAAGGCGATGGCACGAGAGCAGAAGGTATGCACCCTCTGCATTTCGACGAACCCTCTAATGCTTTCGTCAATGTGCTATAAAATAAAAGGAAACAAGTTAATTAAAAAAACGTATTAATGCATTTGTACGAATTGAAGTTATCAATCCTTCTTACCTCGTCGTCGAGCCACCACGAAGGCGTGTACAGCTCTTGGAACCACGTCTTGGTTCGGTACGATTTGGACAAACAAAGCAGCCGCTCATTATCTTCCATCGTATCGATCCTCTGTTTTATCCGAGGCCATAACTTCAACTTTCTCTTCATGTGCCTCTCCAGCTGTGGGTTTACGCTGTTCCGAACGCGATTCTGATTCGGGTCGGTGAATGGGGTCACCTGGTACTTGGAAGTCCTGCTTTCGCGAGGCGGCGTCGACTCCACCGCGGCCTCGGGTTCGACCGCAGCTTCGAGTTCGAGTTCGGCTTCGGGTTCCACCGCGGCCTCGGGCTGCCTCGGGTTCCGAATTATAGAACGCCGGTTGGAGCCACCGGCCTCATAATTTAACAAGATAAAACTTCAACGTCAAAAACTATAATATATAAAACCCTATGCAACAAATTATTTATAAAGTTTTACCATGCGATGTGGGGTTCGGAAAGTCACGGTTGCCCCCGTACCACCCCTGCTGCAGGTTTTGCTGCAAGTCCCTCATCGACTGCTGCAAGCCGAAGATACTTGCGTACCACTCTTGAGCCGTGGACCATCGTTCGTCATACGAGTCCCGGAACTGCGAGATACTCGTGCAAACGTCGTCGAACCGGTTATTCACCGTCTCGAAATTGTCGTCCACGCATCTTCTGAACTCATCCAACTGTTCCCGGGTGGGGCCCGAGTACTGCTGTGGAGGAGGGGACGGGTACGTGGGTGTGAAGGGCCCGAGTATTGATGTGGAGGAGGGGACGGGTACCGTGGGGGTGAGGGGGGACGAAATTGGTCCGCCTCTTCCTCGTAATACGACCGCTGCGATAGTTGCGGGATGCTTGGCGAAGGATGCGGTCGTGCGACGTCCTCCGCGGCTGCCAAATGGCGTACGCACTTAACCTCGACACCATCCTCAAGGAGCCTCGTTATATGGTCGAGGACTTCATGTCGCTCCTCCACTCCGAACCGGCTATATCGGAAATACGGCTCGTTCATCTCCGATATTGTTGGGATCAGCAACCCCGATACGGGTGAACCCTTTGCGGCGTTGACGATCGTCTCCATCTTCGGAGAACCCTTCGTTGACCAATCATTGGTGACCCACCGGCAGATCCGTGAGGTCACCACATCCGCCTCGTTTCTATGATAGGCGAACGCATACCGAATGCTCGATATGCACTCGTACGCCAAAACCTAGAATGTAAAGAAACCAAATTAGCAAATTTATAATCACAATTAAATATATATTTATAAGGATTTTAAATAATGGACGACCTGAAGCGGATGTACGAAGCCACTAATCAGTAGCCCGCAATGTTCGTTGCCCCCGTTGCGGGCTCGTTCCCGAACAAAATCCCTCTTCTCCCTTAGGTTTATCTTCAGCGAGCGTATCACCTCTTTGAATGCTACGCTGCCCCAAGGATAGTTGGCGAAGGTGACTTCGTCTTCGACCAATGAAAGCAACCACGACCGAAGAACTGTGTTCTTCTTCGACGGTCGAGGCAGCAACACAGATGCGGCAAAGAATATATCCGCCAACTTCAACTTATCGATGTTGACGTTTCCGTCATCGTTGGCTCCCAACTCTCGCAGGTGATCCTCAACGTACGACAGACGGATTGTGGATCTTTCCAAAAAGTTTCTCTGGGCGAAATCACCATTGGCGTTTACTTCCGCGATATCGTCAGAGAACCTAAGCCCGGTGGGCCTTGATATGGGTCGGATCACCATCATGAGTCTCGAACCATTCTTCATCCGACCCGGCCCAATACCGAAGCTCATGTTAAAATATAGCCGTTATCAATCACTTGACTCGGGCTTTAAAAGCGCAGTCGATCAAAATCCGACCGTTGGGCTCCGTTCGAATTCCTCACATCACATAAATCAATAACAGATCGAAGCAAAAGAAACGCAGAATCAAAAGAGCTGATACGAGAGAAATGGAACACGAGCACGAAGTACAAATCCAGAATCTAAGATCCAAAGCCACAGAGCTGCTTCTAACAGAAGAATACGAACTCTCCATCGAAGCCTACACGGAGCTGATATCCCTCTGTCGTCAGAGCTCCACCTCCGCCGCCACCCTTCAGAAAACCCTCTGCCTGGCCTTCTCGGGCCGGGCCGAAGCCTTGGCCCGATCGTCCCACCTCACCAGAGCCCTTAAAGACTGCGAAGAGACCCTCAAGATCGACTCTTCCCACTTCAAGACAGCGAGGCCTCAAGCTGCAACAGATACAGCGAGGCCTCAAGCTGCTTCAGGGCAGCAAGCATCGATCCACAGGCCAACGGTAACTCCGATCTACTGATTTCAATGCTGGAGAAGTGTAAGAAATTCGAACACATGTACAAAACCGGAGCCTTAGACATCTCTGAATGGGTCCTACGAGGCTGTAAGGGAAAATACCCAGAAATCTCGGAGTACATAGGACCCATCGAGATCAAGAAATCTGCAATTAGTGGGCGTGAATTGTTTCTCACAAAGAACGTGGAAATCGGGAGTCTTCTTCTTGTAATCGAAGCCGTTTCGGTAGAAAGGGCCATAGCGGGCAAAGACTCGGGCGAGCACGTGCAGATGGTTATGTGGAAGAATTTCGTAGACAAGGTGCTCGATGCTTCATCGAAGAGCAGCCGACTCAGTCACTTGATATCCAAACTATCCACCGGAGAAGAAGAAGACGAGCCAGGCTCGGAGGTCGCCGGAATCGGCCCGTTCCGGCCCGAATCGGAGGCAGAGAGCTCGGATCTGGAGATAGACAAGGGTAAGCTGAAGGGAATCCTTGATGTGAATTCGATGGTGGAAGAGGCTGCTTCATCGAAGGTGTTGGGCCCCAATGCGGGCTACCAAGGGTTAGGGCTGTGGCTCTTGCCGTCCTTCATCAACCACTCGTGCGACCCGAGCGTGAGGAGGACGCACATAGGCGACCACGTGGCGGTCCACGCGTCTCGGGACCTGAAGGCCGGGGAAGAACTCACCTTCGCCTACTTCGACGTTCTTGTGCCTCTGGGAAAGCGGAGGGAGATGGCGAACAACTGGGGGTTCAAGTGCGGGTGCGGGCAGTGCGGGTACGAGGAGGAGCTGTGGTCGACGCCGGAGATGAGAGAGGTAGAGATGCAGGCAGCCGGAAAGGGAGGCTTGGCCGTCGACACGGGGAGCGTGGTGTACCGGCTGGAGGAGGCGATGAGGAGGGTGGCGGTTGGGGGGAGGGGAAAGGGCTGCCTGCGGGCGTCGTTTTGGGAGGCTTACGAGGGTTTTTGGGTCGGAGAAAATGGTGAGGAAATGGGGTCGACGACTGCCGAGCTTCGACGCGGTAGTGGACAGCGTCGTTGACTGCGTGGGGAGCGACGAGAGGGTTGTGAGGGTTTTCGTTGAGGGGCTGAAGAGGAATAATAGTAATAGGGTTTTGGAGATGGAGAAGGCTGTGAAGCTTGGGAGAGGGATTTATGGGAAGGTGATGAAGAAACAGGCGATTAGGGCTTTGATTGAGCTTGATGGGAATCATGGATCTTGATAGAAATGTTCTTAGAAATTTTTTTTTCTTTTAATTGTTGTGCTTATGTTCAAGTAATCTTGAGCATTGTCAACTAATTTGTCAATTTATTTTTTTATGTTTTCTCATTCGGGTATTTTCGTTCGACCCGGTTATGGCTTTTGTAGAAATTTTTCATCGTCGAGGCCACCGGGCATATGTACCGCACGTAGGGGTGTTCAAATGGGCGGGTTTCGATTTTTTGGGTTATTCGGTTTGAGTTATTCAGATTTTTGATAGTTAGGACAACCACCCGCAAACCGAACCAAAACTAATTAACTGGTTTGGATCTCGGGTTATTCGGTTCTCGGGTTAGTTGTGGTTAGGTTTTCCTAAAACCAATTAATGTCATCCTTCGGAATATGGAGAGCAGGAAGCACAAGGTCGTGTGCGTCTTGTGTGATTCTGCAGGGTAGGACTGTGTGAGTGAGTGAATGGCGTGTGCAAGAAAAGAAGGCCGTGAGTTTAGAGGCATATGATTCAAACCTAATTTGATGTTATTTTTATATTATATTTCTTTAGGTATAGTTAACGTAAAGCATGATTCTATTTTATATTAACTATATTTTTTGAGTATAAAAACGGCTTATTCGGGTTTCGGGTGAGTCCCAAAAATTTTTGTCACACCCAATACCCAAACATTCCCCCATTTAATAATTCGAGTGATCCAATTAATCACCCGTTAACCCGATTAACTAAACCAAATAATCCAAATTCAAAATGGTTCGGGTGAGTTAATTGGATCCCCAAATAATGAAATACCCATAGCCACACATAGGAGGGGAATGGTGACCGTATTAAGCTTGATGATGTTCCTTCGTAAAATCAATTGGTTATAGGGGAAAAAGGCCTTTTTTTATTTATATATTGAGTCGGGTGACGTTAATTTTCCTATTGGGACAAATAATTTCAAAACGCACCCTCATGTGTGTCACAATTCAAAGCCTAACACATGTACATATCAAAATGGGTGGTTGTGAGTCATATTAGCGTCATAACATGCAGATCAAACTCGCTCTGATACCGTGTAGAATTTTTTCATCATCGAGGCCCACGCATATGCACCGCAAGAGGAGAACGGTGGTCATATAAGCTTGATGGGGTTCCTTGGTTTTAAGAGAGAATCCTCAATTTAACATGGTATCAGAGCGGAAGATCCGGGCGTATTCGTGAGTTTAAAAAATATTGACGTTTCTCATCCGACTCAATTTTAAAAACTAATATACGGCGGTTTCGAAAAGAATATTGTTCCTGTCCGATTGAAAAGAACAGACACAAATGTGAGGGGGAGCGTGAAGAATATCACATGTGAGCCTGTTTCTTTTTAATCGGACATGAACGTCATTATTTTCGAATCCGCCGTATTATTTTTTTCAAATTGAGTCGGATGAGGAACGCCAATCTTTTCGAACTTCACGGATCATCTCGGATCTTTCGCTTTGATATCATATTAAATTGAGGATTCTCTCCAAAAAACCAATTGGTTTTATGATTAGTTTTAAGAAGAAACCCCACCAAGCTTATATACCGGTTAATTTTTCTTGTCGACATAAAAAATTAGCAAACACAAGGAAGTAGTATTGTCAAGTCCACACAATTACCAATCAGTGGTAGTTCCTTGGTCAATACTAGTTTCAGAGCACAACGGACCTTTCTTATCCAATGACGCACATGAGCCTATTACTCCCAGAACCTTTAAATCCTTCGAGCAATTTATCTCAAAAATTTCCATTTGATGACAGCCCCATATCGTGATCACCATATTGAAAAGCCCGTTTTAAAGAGTATTTAAAGACGAAATGACCAAAACGTTTGGCAAGAACGACTAGCCCTTCAGTTCTTTCAATTGCTACTTAGTTCAGCAAGTCATCAAATGTAAGACATTTGACCATCACATGTGATATTCTTCATAGCATTGCGCCATACGATTTAGGGGATGTGACTAAATCCCTTATATCATGTGAGCATGTCTCATTATCCACCCGACAATAATATCGACAGGCTCAACCACTAGGTCACAATTTGGAGACATCATCAATCTATGTTATTTTGATTTTTTTCCTAGTATAGTTGCAAAAGAACTTGAAGATCAAATTTGGGCTTACTATCAATATTTGTAATCCTACATGAGTAAGACTTCGACACGAGCTTAATCGAGCTATCAATACAATCTACATGATCTAGTTTGACTAAGAAGAGAGTTGCGTTGCAAGGATCGAGGACAAATCATCCAAATTATACTTGGTCTAAGAAGAAATAAAATTAAACCAATTTTTTTTTCAGGTTCGAGGTATCCCCACTCGACCTGATTATGTGTTAGCTCCTAAATACCGGCGTGACATTTCGCCACAAAGATCCGACGGAGGCTTTAATTGCGCCACACACTCCAGTGGTGGGTCTAATCCCCGTGGCCAGATGAATACTTCTCATACCTAGCTGACAACGATAGTCATGGACCTCACTAAGGATTTGTAGGAGGGTGATTCGATCTCACGACCTCACATAACCACAAGTCCTTAAGGCCTCCTCCTTGACCACTAGATCAAGACCTCTTTGGCAAATTGAACCAAATTTGATCAAATAAAATCTATACTAGAGAAATGTGGTTCATTCTAAAATCAAATTGACAAATAAATGGGTTTAGATTGTCTTTCACACCCCATCAATATCCCCCGATTTAATTAGCCTAAGCGATATAAGCCCAACGTAGTAATTTTTTTTATTTTAAATTTTTTTTATATGGATTCGGAAAATTCAATATTTATCTGGGTAACAAAAATATGGAAAATAAAGATAGCGGGCCTTTAACTTATATGTAGGGCTATAAAGCCCAATACTGATTCATAATACTCGGCCCAAGAAAAGAACATTCTGTATATTGGTACGGCTAGGGCTTCGTCGTATAAGCCGAGCCAGCCGCTAAACAGCGAAGCTCGAATTCCCCAACCTGATTCGCTAAAAATGGTGCAAAGGCTAACTTACAGATCGAGGCACAGCTACGCTACGAAGTCAAATCAGCACAGGATTGTCAAGACTCCAGGTAATTTGTGTTTTCTTTTTTGGTTTAATGCGAAGTTTCATCGTGCATTTTCATGGAATTGATTCGTTTATGGTTCGTGAGATCTGATGTTGAATGAGTGTTGTTTTCTGTGTTGAAAAACAAAAGGAGGTAAGCTGGTGTACCAGACCACCAAGAAGAGAGCAAGTGGACCGAAATGCCCCGTCACTGGCAAGCGGATTCAAGGGGTATATAGCTAATGATGATGACGAAAAATATTAGATTTGTTTTTGGTTTTTATTTTGTTTTTCAATTGATTTGGTTCGTCCTGTTGCTAGTCATCGATCACTATGTGCTGTTCGCTTATGCTTGAGGGCTATTCTCTTCTCGCTAATTGACCCATGGCTGCATACTTCAGCTTGCTGGATTATGTGGGAAGTTGTGGTATATGTGCATCTTGATACTGTTTGGTGATAACTCAAACAGTTTTTAATTTTAGGTTCATGGTTGGTGATTTAGATGCATATTCGATGGATAATTTAGGTTAATTTATAGATTTGCAGGCTGTGTGTGTATCATAACGAAAACTTACCATATCCTCTTGTATTCCTCTTTGGAAAATGGGGGCTTCGAAGTCAATGTATAGAGCAGCAGTCTTGTGACCATTGGTTTTTCTGGCGATGCTGATTAATATGTGCTGCAACGTTTATGCATTATGCAACTTTCCTGATTTTGAGTACATCGATTTTCACTCTGTAGCTCCAATTATTTGAGTATCCCATCTTTTCTAATGTAACTTAAAGCTTGTGTTCATGGTTTCTTGAATGTTTAAAACACGTTGACAGATTCCTCACTTGAGACCTGCTGAGTACAAAAGGTCTCGATTGCCCAGAAACCGCAGAACCGTCAACCGTGCATATGGTGGTGTATTATCTGGTGGTGCTGTGAGGGAAAGGTTTGGGTTTTTTTTTTCCTGCTTAAGCACACACTCTCACACACTCACAAGTCACAGGCACATTATTTAGATGTTTATTTTTTATGTCGCCCAATCGTTTTGCCTTTCTATAGGATCATTAGGGCCTTTTTGGTTGAAGAACAGAAGATTGTGAAGAAAGTATTGAAGATTCAAAAGGCCAAGGAAAAGCTTGCTGCTAAGAATTGAAAGATGTATCCGTAATCTTTGAAACGACTGAGGTTCAGTTTCAAAATCTTTTATTTGATCTTTGTTGTTAGATTCATTGAGATGTATATGACTCATATTCAGTTTGTCGAAACTTCTCTGGCCCTTACAAGACAAACAAAAGCTCATCCATCATGTTTTGCTTATGTAATATTAGTAGTATTTTCGTTGTGGTGCAAGTGCAAGTTGCATTGCATTTTTATCTTTATAAGAGAAATTTAATATGTCAACGTTCTTGAATTATTCATAATATATAACATTTATCTACATAATTTGGAAATGAACTAGACCTCTGTCTTCATTTATTCATCCGTCTGTTTTTCCGTTGAGATTGAGAATTAAACTACAAAAACAAGCATTACACATGAGACCTTGTGCTACAGACAAATTTACTCAAGATCCTTATAATAATTCCTTGATGTCATATCCTTGCAGCTGCAAATACAAGTGACCATGATGAAAAAGAATACACTAATAACCAAAACAAATTCACCATCAAAGATTATATATATATATATATATATATACATACATTAGATAGATACCTGAAGGAAAGTGAGAAACAAAACAACTCCTGAGTTCCAAAACGCGTGGATTGTGATCGGTGTTAGAAGGTTTCGTGTTTGAGCGTAAGAGAATCCAAGAGCAAGCCCTAAATCGATCATAAATTTTAGAAGATCAACGCAAATTTATTGTTCTCGCGACTCAACTCAGTTCAATGACATAAGTAGCAAGTGTGTGTGTGTGTGTAACTATACATATAATATAAATGACATAATACTACCAAGAGCAAAGAGTTGAGGAAATTCTCCAGGAGTGAGATGTGCTAATGCGAATACTGCAGCACTTATGATCACAGAGACTGGTGTTGGCATCCTGCGTTTTACGTATGCGTATGCGTATACATATATATATATATAATATAAATATGAGTATACTAATTCTAAAGAAAAAAAAAAGAATATTACAAACTGGAAGAACATGATTGCACATGATGTAATGAGATAACTCTGTGTACCACTTGGTCAGAGATACCATGACAAACCCTCTGAAGACGGTCTCTTCGAGGATCGGAGCAAGCACCCCCGTGATCCCGAGCAAACAGATGGTACTACGTTTAAAATAAAATGAAATTGATTATTAAATCTCGTATTTTATTTTACATATGATTTTCATGATTGCATGAGCACAAGAATTTTGGGTTTGAGAGCAAAATAAACGTCCTTTGATATAAGAAGGGTACCTAGTAGTTGAAGATCCAATCAAGGGAAGCAACTGGACCAGAGCATCTGTCTGAAACGCATGGTGATGTTAAAAAAAATATCACATAATCTTTGATAAAAAATAAAATTTTGATATGTGGGCAACCTCAAAATCATAAATATTTCCATCAATATTGTGCAATGAAGTTAAGTTATGCTAACCTCTCTCGGTGGTAGCTCACCGTTGAAGAACGATAGCAAAGCTCCAGTCAAAGCAATGGAGGCTAATCCTCCACCTAAGCCAATCCCAGCCCATAACAGCCAACCTCTTTGGAGATCAAAAGGGTCTCTCCAATCTTGAAAAAAAAAATCAAATTTTTTATGATAAGAAAAGAACGAGAGGTTGAAGTAAAAAGTTCTAAAAATGCGACGAGATTTATCCAATAACAAGTGTTACGAAAAAATGGTAACTTAGCATGCCCAAAAAGTACTAAAATAACCACATTGAGTTATGTACGCGATGCACCTTACCGTATCGATATATGTCCTCGGGTAGGGGAGAGAACGATTTTGTAAGGCTATAGAGTACCGCAAGAACTACAATAGTGGCAATTCTGCAGATAAAAGCAAGCAAAATCAGGATCGTATCATGAATCTGAATAAATTTCATTCAATAATCTGCAAGAAGTAAATATAAATATCAAATAAGAAGTTTAAGAAAGTATTTCAATTTCAACCCTTGATCAGCAAACAATATTTCAGACTTCTCGTCCAAAGTTAAATCTGTGACTACGAGCCCTGAATAATCAAGCGCTGCTGCCTCTATAAGTCCTGTCAAAACAAAACTGTTGAAAAATTTCATCACTTTGAGGAGCTCATTGCGTCGAAAATTTACACAATGTGTTAGCAGTTACAATGATAGTAATATATATATATATATATATATATTCGATGAGATCGATAGAAAACGTTCAATAGTACAGCTCCTTGAGTATTACTACATGCCATTAATCAGTGTACAACGAAGAAAAAATACCTTATTATACATGCAAGAGATGTCAAAGAGATTGTCTGCCAATTCCAAGGCACGTCCCATCTTTTCAATATTCGCAGGTTTAATCCCTTAATCTGTTTGGAAAAATTGGTTGAATTTCAGAGATCTTCAGCTCTTTTAGAACCAAAAAATTAAAGTTGCCCAAATTGAATCTTCCTCATCCAAAGTTAAAATCATGAGCCCACATTATTCAAAAGAAAAAAGGCAACTTGCAGCTAGAATCTGTTGAGATTATTTGTCCAACATCGGGAAACTAACTTCATCCGATCGAGTATATAAATCAAAGATGCATTTACTCCTAATACCAATTGGTTTTAGAAAGAAACCATCAATTTAACAGAATTGATTTCATTTCACACTCGAATCGACGTGACAATGAGAAGCCCTCAAAACTTATTACTCCAATTTCTAAAGCAAAGGTCAACCATCATCAATCAGGAACAAGCAGAAAACAACAAGGATCGTAACTCACCCTATGAGAATCGCCAGTGTTGTTCTTATCCTTGTAACACGACACCGTAGCTGATCTTCTCGAACTCTTGATTTGAAGCTCCAACGCATGTGCTTTCAATGGCGAAAACGGAAGGGTTTGGGGTATTTCAAATCGGGTTTTAACTGGAAGCTTTCGAGGTAAAGAAACAGCGGCAACAGTCGATGTTCTTCGTGGAAGAGTGGAGATGGAGGGGTGAATGAGCGATGAGTAGATAGATGCTGCCATTGCTCTTCCGTCTGCTAAATTAGAGTTGATTATTTCCCAAAAAATTAGAGCTGTTGATTTTCAGTATTTATATGGACGCGAAAATTGTTGAAGATAAAAGGGGATAAAGTTTTTTTTGTAGGAAAATGTAAACTTAAATTCACAACGAAACTCAATTTATTTCTAATAACAAATAGAAGATATGAGATTGAAATATCATTTATAAAACTATTATAACTTGACAATAACATAAATATAAGCTCTGGAATTGTAGATAGAGTATTATTGATGTTTTCGATATGATTCAATACAAATACACCGGTCTATTTATAGTAGAAAAATTTCGACTATTTCATCTAACTTTTACAACATTCAATACATCTTATCTCATCTCATCAACAATCAACTAATTTTTACAACATTTAATAAAACTAATTTTAGCAACGTTAAAAACATCCACATATTATTATTTCATAATATTCCCCCATTGGATGTTTTTTTTAAAGAATTTGTCTCGTTAAAACCTGACTAGGAAAAATCCAGTGAGATAAAAACTTAGTGAAGGAAAAAGAGTACATAATTCCTTTTGATACGCTTTCATTTGTTGTCTCATTAAAAACCTTTATGGAAAAACCACGTGGGAAAAATCACAGTGAAGGGAAAAAGAGTGCAACACATATTTTTTCCCCTTATGATAACATCATTATAAATCTCGGAGTCTTCGAACTCCAATTGAATATACAAATTTCCTGAAAATAATTGGGGGAAGTGCTTTCGTAAATAAATCTGCAAGATTTTCACTTGATCGCACTTGTTGTACATCAATATCATCATTTTTCTCCAAATCATGGCTGAAGAAAAATTTCGGTGAAATATGTTTTGTTCTATCCCCTTTAATATGTCATTCGTTTAATTGGGCAATGCATGCCGCATTATCTTCATATAAGATCGTGGAAAGTAATTTCTTAAAAAGCAATCCACAAATCTGTTTGATATGCTCAATTATCGATCGCAAGCAAACACACTCTCGACTAGCTTCATGAATAGCGAGAATTTTCGCATGGTTAGATGAAGTAGTTGTTAAAATTTGTTTCACTGACCGCCATGAAATAGCAGTTCCACCATATGTAAATAAATAACTTGTTTGCGATCGAGCATTATGCGGGTCAGACAAATATCCAGCATCTGCATACCCAATTAAATTTGCTTTTGACTCATTAGAATAGAACAATCCCATATCAGTTGTCCCTTTAACGTATCGAAAAATCCGTTTTACTCCATTCCAACGTCTACGAGTCGACAAAGAACTATATCTTGCCAATAAGTTTTACAGCGAACGCTATATCAGGTCGCGTATGACTCGTAAGATACGTTAGTGCTCCAATAGCACTAAAATATGGTACTTCATTACCAAATAGCTCTTCATCATTTTCGCGTTGTATGAAGGGATCTTTATTCACGTCTAAAGATCTAATAATCATTGGAGTATCAAGTGGATGAGATTCATTCAAGTAAAATCTTTTCAATACTTTTTTCTTATAAGTCTCTTGATGTACAAATATTCCACTTTTCAAATATTCAATATGCAGTCCAAGACAAAATTTTGTTTTTTCGAGATCTTTCATTTCAAACTCCATTTATAAACAATCAATTTTTCGAGATCTTTCATTTCAAACTCCCTTTTCAAACAATCAACAATTTTGGTCAACTATTCAGGAGTTCCAATTATATTGATATCATCAACATAGACTACTATAATGACAAACTCATTTTTACATCTTTTCAGAAATATGCACGGACAAGTTTGATCATTGTGATACCATTCTTTCACTAAAAATTCACTTAGGCGATTATACCACATTCGCCCAGATTGCTTTAATCCATAAAGCGATTTATTCAACTTAAGTGAGTACTCGTTTCTGGGCCCTGAATTTTTAGGCAACTGAAATCCCTCGGGAAGCTTCATATATATATATATATATATATATATATATATATATATCAATGTCTTGTGTTCCATATAAACAAGCAATGACAACATCTATAAGGCGCATATCGAGACCTTCTCGTACTGCCAGACTTACTAAATAACGAAAAATAGTTGCACCTACCACAGGATAATACGTCTCCGCATAATCAATACCTGGTCGTTGCGAAAAATCTTGCGCAACAAGCCGAGCTTTGTATCTTACAATTTTGCCGTTTTCATTCATCTTTCTAATGAAAACCCATTTATATCCAACCGGCTTTAAATTTTCTGGTATACGGACAACAGGTCCGAAAACCGTTACTCAAGTGATTTCAACGGCCTCGATTGCATCTTTCCATTTTGGCCAATAATTTCTTTGTCTACATTCTTGTACAGGCTTTGGTTCATGATCCTTATTCTCATTAATATCATTCTTTTCATGTTGCGCTCGTCAAATGAGAAATTATTGTCAACGTTGACTCCGTCTCGGTTCCATCTAATTCCATTTTGGGCATAGTTTATCGAGATCTCTTCATTAGCATTATTTTCTGAACGTTCAGGTACCCGAGTTTCATTCTCATTATCTTTTATGCCCATCGACTCTTCTCTAGTCGATAAATCCTCAGTTGGACCATTCTTATTATTATTTGCTCCTTTTCTTTTCCGATGATTTTTATCTTTGGAACCCGAGGGCCTACCACACTTTAGATATGTTCTACAGGAACATCTATTTTTACAGGAGCATTAAAAACTGGAATATGTGACTTTGTCACTCTTTTAAAGTCAGTAAAACTTTCTTACAGTTGATTAGCTAAACTCTGTAAATGAATTATCTTTTGATCGTTTAGTTTGATGATCATAATGATTTAGGGATAATTCATTCCAACTAACATTTCTTTCCAACTGTTTCTTTTCTCCCCCTAATGTCGGAAAATTCAATTCATCAAAATGACAGTCGGCAAATCCGGCCGTAAATAAATATCCAGTTAGAGGTTCCAAATTCTTTATTATCGATGGAGATTCATGTTCGACGTATATTCTCAACTCGTTTGAGGTCCCATATTTGTTCGTTGTGGTAGAGCAACTGGAACATATACTGCACATCCAAAAATTCTTAGATGGGAAATATCTGGTTCCTGACCATGAACCATTTGTAATGGGGAGACATCATTAAACTTGTTGGCCTGATGCGGATTACTGTTGATGCATGCAATAAAGCATGTCCCCAGCAAGACGAGGGAAGATTCGACTTCATCAATATGGTCTTGCAATTAATTGCAAGCGCTTAATCAATGATTCTACAAGACCGTTTTGCGTATGAACATGTGGCAGAAGATGCTCAACATCAATTCCGATAGACATACAATAATCATTAAATGCCTTAGAAATAAATTCAGCAGCATTATCAAGGCGTATTTTCTTTATCGGATAATCTGGAAAATGTGCTCTTAATCGGATCAATTGTTCAAACAATTTCGCAAACGCCACGTTGTGTGTTGATAACAAACATACATGAGACAATCTAGTCGATGCATCAATTAATACCATGAAATATCTAAATGGTCCACATGATGGATGTATCGGTCCGCAAATATCACCATGTATACGCTCCAAAAATATTATGGATTCATTCTTTATTTTCACTGGTGATGGCCGAATAATTAACTTCCCTTTAGAGCAAGCGACACATGATAATTCATTACTTAGAAGAATCATCTGGTTCTTCATTAAATGCCCACGTGAGTTCTCAATTATTTTCCGCATCATAATTGCACCGGGATGGCCCAACCGGTCATGCCAAACATTAAATATACTGTCATAAGTAAACTTCTGGTTTACGGTATCATATGAATTAATCGTTCTAAGATAGGTGTAATACAGCCCAGAGTCAAAGGAATGTAATGTTTTCACAATTCTTTTATCATTAGAAACCCCTTTTGTAATGTGCAAATATTCAACATCTGCTTTTTCTTCATACTCAATATGATATTCATTATGTCGAATAGCTTTAAAGCTCAATAAATTTTTGAGACTTAGGAGAATATAAGGCATTTTCAATTATCAACCTTGTTCCTCTGGGTAGTAAAATGTTGGCTCTTCCGGAGCCTTCAATTATATTTGTGCTACTCGATATTGTAATAACACTTGTTTCTTTCATTTCAAGATGATAGAAATATTTCTTATTCTTCATAATCGTATGAATCATTGCACAGTCTGCAAGACATAATTCTCCATTGCACATGTTCGTTTCCATCAGAGAAATTCCTTTATTAACAAACACATAATAATCATTATTAAAATAAACAGATATAGCACAAGAAAACATATAACTTAATAAAACACTCCAAACAATACTTAATAAATCACACAATAATAAAGCATACAATACACACAATAATAAAGCACACGATAATAATACATAGTAGATTAGTTTTCTTCAGAAAAAATAGAAATCCGCATTTTCAAAATGTGTATTTTCATCTTTTGTCCCAAAAGCAGAGGCCAATTCACTTTGAACAAAATTCGTTTCAAGTCTCTTTTCTTTGCCCTTATTTGTTGATATAATTCAACCAAATGTTTGGGCGTGCGACAGTTACGTGACCAATGGCCGGAACCACCGCAACGATAGCATTGCTCATCGTTGTTCCTTTGTTCAGTGTGCCTCTTCTCATCATTATTTTCGTATTTCTTCTTTTGAGGAAAATTCTGATGACCGCCACGATTGTTATGATAACCACCACCGTAATTTCCTCGGTCACGTCCACAGCCTTGACCACGACCTTGACCACGTCCACGTCCACGACCGCGATATCCACCACGACCACGTCCACGATCATTGTTTACTATTATCATTATTACATTTGACTGCACATTGATTGCAGTAGAACCAGTGGGTCGGGATTCGTGGATTTTCATCAACAATTCATTGTTTTGTTCAGGCAACAATAAACGAGAGATTACCTCTAAATGCTTTTTAAATCTCATCTCCCTATATTGCTGTTGCAATATCATATTGATGGATGAAAAGTGCTGAATGTTTTCTCCCGCATATTGTCTTCGGCGACTGTTTCTCCACACAGTTTCAGTGTGAGAGTCACCTTATGAACAACCGAGTTATATTCAGTTACGAATTTATAATCCTGTAATATTAAATGCATCCATTCATATCTTGCCTTTGGGAGGATAACAGTCGTCAGGTGGTCAAATCGATCTTTCAGATTTTTCCACAATTCAGCGGGATCTTGCTCATTTAAGTATTCACCCCTCATATCCGCATGAATGTGGTGACGAAGAACTATCACAGTTCTTGCCTTATCCTGAGCGCTTGTGGTTTTTACGGTATCAGTGGTGTCACCTGCACCGTTGTGGTTTTTGGGTCGACAATAGTATCACCCAAACATTTTGCTTTTAGATGAATCTATGCGTCTAGTGCTCAAGATAAATAATTCTTTCCTGAGATGTCAAGGGCAATAAACTCGAGGCTTTGCAAATTCATCATATTATCATAAAATAAAAACATGTTTTAATGCTCAAATCATAAAGTATAAAACAAATATATGATGTGAATAACATTAATATTTCCAATATAAATATCAATACAAGTTAATCGTAAAAAAAAATACTTTAAAGAATAATTACAATTAATCCTCTTGTGTATCTTCTTTTGTACGAAAAATAAGGTCCATATCCCGATGAGTGCCATCGTAAAAATAATAGTAGTCAATAGATCAATCATCAGGTAGAACGACATCTTTCTATCATAAAATATATTTCATAAGAAACATATATTATAACATTAAAAAAAATATCATAATTAATCATTCTCGTAAAATCTTGGTAAAAATATAATTCACATATAGATAATTATCGTTGTGAGTAGAGTAAGAATAAGGAGATCAATCATCGTATCTAGCAACATCCTTCAAAATATAAAGTATATTTCGGTAATTATAATAATGAAAAAAAATTACCATTAATAACTATATTTTAGAAACAACTGTAAAATATATTATCCACCACCCGATAACCATCACGGTAAATAAAGTA
Organism: Linderniella brevidens; assembly: GCA_004919715.1. Lineage (NCBI taxonomy): Eukaryota > Viridiplantae > Streptophyta > Magnoliopsida > Lamiales > Linderniaceae > Linderniella > Linderniella brevidens. The sequence goes on from SWDC01000158.1 coordinate 4,964,796, forward strand.
AGAAGCACAAGATTCATCTTTGTATAAAACGACATGATTCTATAATAAGAAAATCATAATAGTCAGAGATGGATAAAATATATGTATTTCTTCTTAATAAAATAAATTTAATTTCTCCCAGTGGTAATAAAATTTGTCCATCCGTATAGTCCAAAATAAATTCAATATATATATGATATATACTTGAGATATCAATAAAATAAATAATATTATTTAAATCGTTCTTTTCAAAATCTCGTCAAAAATAATTCGCCACCACTGAGATTCGAAATCTGGATCTCACATCACTTGTAGTGACGATATTCCACGAAATCACTCGGACTAAGGCGTATATATGTAATATTTATATAATTTTAAACTGTTCGTAACATAAGTGTACGAGTGTTATAAATAAACTCACCGTTCACAAAATAAAACTATCATACCTCGATTATAGTTGTATAAGATCTTGTCCGGAGGTTGATCGTTGCCGGAGAGCGCTCGTATTGATAACGTGTTATAAAACTATTATAACTGGATAAGAACAGAAATATAAACACTGGAATTATAGAAAGAGTATTATTGATGTTTTAGATATAATTCAATATAAATACACCGGTCTATTTATAGTAGAAAACTTTCCACTATTTCATCTAACATTTACAACATTAAATACATCTTATCTCATCTCATCAACAATCAACTAATTTTTACAACATTTAATAAACCTAATTTTATCAACATTAAAAACATCCACATATTATTATTTCATAATAGTATCCAAGTTATTTTATTACTCGACTCGTTCTCAAATTTGTGTGATTATCTATGTCGAAAAAAACAAAACAAAGAGATTTTTTTATTAAAAAAACTAACTGATTTAAATATATATAATTGTTTATAGAAGGTACCACACCATCATGTTTTCCTCTCCTATTTCAATTTAAGTCGAATATAAATTTCATTGTGAGGTATTTAATGTTCCCTAACTTCGAGTGGCATTAGGGAGCGGTGGTCTATATATTTCGTCCAACAATAGTATGGGAGAAATAAAAATGACCTATATCCATATCTCGAAGACCAAGTGATTTAATAGATATTGAGATCAAAATTTACCCAACTTAATGCGTGCAAATAGGTCCAGTTACTAGCTGTCTGCATATTTGATCCAACAATACCAAGGAAACCAAATGAAATAAAAAATGACCTTATATCCATATCATGAAGACTATTAATAGATATCGAGATTAAAAATTATGCCTGCCAATAGGTAAAATTATGAGCATACGTCGGTAGAAAACTCTTATTTTCGAAGTTGTGCAGACGTGTGTGCTTTATACAATACAATTGCAAGTTTTTATACCTTGTATTTTTTTTTCTTTTGCATTCAATTTAAAAATAGTTACGCGGTAGGTACGCGACAAAAGTTCCGATCTCCATTAAATGAATCAATGTACGTAAACGATGCTCAATCATCTCATTTCTTCGCACGTTCTCAAGGCTTCATTAATTAAAACCAATTTTCCCAAAATAGAAAATCCACCGCCAGAATAAGATAATATGAATGAAAATTACATATTATATCACCAATATATTCGATTATGACGTTAAAAATTGTACTCTTAATCTCTATTAAGTAGGACGCGTCATCAATAATGCCAGCGTACATGGAATAAATTGGGTAGCTGGGCCGGTATTCAATAACGCGTGGGCCCATTGGGCTGAATTAATGGACTTTCAGTCAAATAAAATTTCACAGGGTGGGTCCTACAATGAAATTGGAATAATAATAATACAGTTGCAATTTCTACGCTGCTAATATATATTAAAAGATTTCAGGGGCAAAAGCGTCACGAAAAAGAATCATGAGCGCACGTAATGATAATTAATTGATAATGGAAACACCGACGTTGAGGTGCCAATCTGGAATACCTGATTACATTTAATGGCAATTATTGTTTTTACCATATTATTAACAACAATAAAAAGAAAAAGGGAAAAAAAGGACAAAGATATATCTCTATCAAGTTCAAGACCCACCACACCACCTAATAGAAAGCGAGTGCGTGCGACTGAGTGCGCTCGATTTTCCTTTATTTTTTCTTGCATTAAATATCTTAATATATATGTATTATATATACATTACATGTAGATGTAACATCGATAGTGCATCTCCCGAATAAAAGTTTCTTTATTCTCCAAAGACCCAAAGGGCAACGAGTGCTTTCATATTTAAATCTCCTCATATTCTCCCGTTAATCGATCCGATCTGTTTTCCACCATTTTTTAAGCATAAATACCCGCCGGAGCTCAACAGATCCTCGGATCAGTGTTCGTTCGCGTCCGCTAATGCGATTGGTACGAGGTTCCTACGTTTTAATCTCATCTTTTTAGCTCCGATTTCTTTTTACGTTCGTTTCCTGCGAGTACAGATAGGAGGAAAAAAAATTCATTTTTTCTCGTTTAATTTCCTACCCAGATCGAATCATGTGAAAATTTGGTAGAATTTAATACGTGGGTCTGGAGAAAGATTTGAACAGCCGACTTCATGAAGCCATTTTATTTATACTCACCTAATCACTATAGCTTTCACGTGCTTACATCCTTTGTCTCGTGGTCTGTATTTACACTCCGTAAACTCCCTTTAAGTTTGATTTTGAGCTTGCTGATTGTAGTTTACGATCTTTTGGTTCTGATTTCTTTTCTGTTTATGGGTTGTAGATCTGCTTCGAGATCTTGGCGATTCTTGATTTGATTTCCTGATTTGCGTTGTTTAACAGCCACAGTAAGCTGAGTTACGTTTTCTTCAATTACTTCATTAAGATTTTGATTTTGACATAAATGTCTTTGTCATTGTCTAAGACATTCTTGTCCCAAGGGTAATGTTTGGTAGCTGAATGTAATAGCTTTGAATCACCTCCGAAAAGAAACATAAATAGGGAAACACATTCAATTTCTCGATTCGTTCCACAACTCATCCCTCCATTTATAGCCCCACCTTTCACATGGATCTATTGAGTGTACTTGTACTTTTGTCTTTTCGTGTTTAACAATTCTTCTTACAGGGTTTTCTCTAACAATGGCGAACAAGTTCAATTCAGGAGACAACAGGACCCGGAGCTCCGTGTCCATCTTCATAGTCGCGGGCCTCTGCTGCTTCTTCTACCTCCTCGGTGCGTGGCAGAGGAGCGGGTTCGGCAAAGGGGACACCATAGCCCTCGCGGTGGCCAAGAACGGAGCCAGCTGCAACGTGCTCCCGAGCCTCAACTTCGAGACCCACCACAACGGTGGAGCCGGCGTAATAGAGGAGACAAATATTAGAACCTCAGACTTCGAGCCCTGCGATCCTCAGTACACCGACTACACTCCTTGTCAGGACCAGAAACGAGCCATGACTTTCCCGAGGGAGAACATGAACTATCGGGAGAGGCACTGCCCTCCTCAGGAAGAGAAGCTTCGGTGCCTTGTGCCGGCTCCTAAGGGGTACGTGACTCCGTTTCCTTGGCCCAAGAGTAGGGATTTTGTGCCCTACGCGAATGCCCCTTACAAGAGCTTGACGGTAGAGAAGGCAATTCAAAATTGGATTCAGTACGAGGGAAATGTTTTTAGGTTCCCCGGTGGAGGAACTCAGTTTCCTCAGGGGGCTGATAAGTACATCGATCAGCTTTCTGAGGTGATCCCGATTGATAACGGGACTGTTAGGACCGCTTTGGACACGGGTTGCGGGGTATGTGTAAAAAAGGGGTTTTTGTCCTAACTTTTTTGTTTCTTACCGTAGCTTGTAAGATCGATCGTGTTTGGTATTTTTGTGTGTGTCTGTAGGTTGCTAGTTGGGGAGCGTATCTGTGGAAGAGAAACGTGATTGCGATGTCGTTTGCTCCGAGGGATTCACACGAGGCCCAGGTTCAATTTGCTCTCGAGAGAGGTGTGCCTGCTGTGATAGGAGTCCTCGGGACTATAAAAGTGCCTTATCCGTCCCGAGCTTTCGACATGGCCCACTGTTCTCGGTGTCTTATCCCGTGGGGCGTCAATGGTAAGAAAGAGTTGAAATCTTTGTCAATCTCGAATCTTGATAATATTTGCATAGTATTCTGTGTTTTATGTTAAATGACCACTTCACCTAAAATCTTAAGCTTGAAGGTAGCGTATCCAGCTTTTTAATTTATATATTATATTTCCAACACGCCCCGTCACGTTTAGGCTGATTTTTTGCCTTATCGAGCCCTAGACGTGTAGTTTTCATTTAATGGGTTGTCGCGAGGATTCGTACCCATGACCTCTCCTAGCATGAGGCAGTGCCGGAGCCACGTTAGAGCCTGTGGGGTCGATGGACCCACTGAATTTTTTTTATATTAATAATCTATGATGAAATTTTAATGTTGGACTAAAATTGAACTAAATTAAACTTAAGGACCCCAGTGAAATGTTAGAGAACATTAAAAGTAGGGGCCCAATTATACTGGACCCCATTCACATGTTTTACTGGCTCGCCACTAACCTGAGCTCTGATACCATGTTGAACTACCACTTCACTTAAAAGCTTAAGCTTGAAGACAGTGCATCATTTTTTAATTTTATATTATATTTCCAACATTTTCACTCTATTTTAAGAACTTTATGGACTTATCGGTTCTTTTTCTTCTGTAATGAAGATGGGATGTATATGAAGGAAGTTGACCGCGTGCTTCGACCCGGTGGGTACTGGGTCCTCTCCGGGCCGCCCATCAACTACAAGACGAACTACAAATCATGGCAACGTCCTTTGGAAGAGCTCGAAGAGGAACAGAGACAGATCGAAGAAGTAGCTAAAAGCCTCTGCTGGGAGAAGAAATCGGAGAAGGGCGAAATCGCCATTTGGCAGAAGACCATGGATTCCGATTCTTGCCGTGCTAAGCAGCAAAATTCTGGAGCCACCTTTTGTAAATCGGAGGATGCCGACAATGTCTGGTAATAATATACACAGTATAACCTTGGTAAATTAATACTGATTATTTAATAGACACTCTTAAGATAATATTTTTGGTCGATTCCGACTTGGGATAAGGTGCTAAATTATCAATAATTCGCTGAAATTATATACATTTTTTTATCATTTTTGTAGTCCCCATATAATATATAAATTAATTTCTTATATGCTCCATATTATTGCATGAATGATTTATGAAGGATTCCTGAAAATTGACTCAAATGTCTTTTGTCTAAATAAATTTCACCTAAAATCTCGGATCTAATAAGGTGGGAGATTGGCGAGTTCTTTCAAATTGAGTCATTCATTTGATATGACACCACGGTACAATAATTAAGTGCGAGATTGAAATGTGTTTGTAAATTGAGTATTTCATTATAAAATTATAATATATAAAATAATAATTAATTAATTTATTCATTAATTAATTACTCTTTATAATAAATTTTGATGGTCCAAGTGTATTATCAATTTATAGAGTTATATTGTACTTACATTGTGACGCTTGAAACTTCCAACGGTTATAATGTAGAATTACTTCACTTTTTTTACAGGTACAAGAAAATGGAGCAATGCATTACTCCGTACAACTCCGTCACCGACGGAGACTACACCGAGCTCAAGCCGTTTCCCGAGAAGCTCTATGCGGTCCCACCGAGGGTCTCGAGCGGTTCGGTCCCGGGAGTCTCCGTCGAGTCCTATAAAGACGACAGCAAGCTGTGGAAGAAGCACGTGAACTCGTACAGGAAAATCATCAAGATTCTTGACTCGGGAAGATACCGTAACATAATGGATATGAATGCCGGTTTAGGTGGCTTTGCAGCTGCGATTCAGTCTCCTAAATTATGGGTGATGAACGTCGTGCCCACCGTTGCAGAGAAGAACACCCTCGGAGTCATTTACGAGCGGGGAATGATCGGTATTTATCACGACTGGTACGCACAAAAAAAGCCTCCTTTTTTTCTATTTCTCTAAGGCTTGATTATAATTTTAGTACTGTATATTAGAGGTGGTGGCGTTTTGAGGACACTTAAGTTAATGGTAGCAATTTTACTCCTGTAAGTATCAAAACTGAAGCAATTTTAGAACAGTTAACCCTAAAATCTCCGGGGCCACTTGTATAAATTCTGGGCTAAAATTAGGTTTCCGGTTTAACTGAACTAAAATTTCTTCAATTTTGATAGTTAAAGACTGAAATTGCTACCTTAACGCAAGGACATCCTTAACTTCCCTATCCTTAATTTAACCGTCCTTAAAATGTTACCCCCTCTAATAGACATGACCAAATATATAATTAAGCCCCTTCTCTAATAACAATTGACTTAATTCTTTTCTGAAATTGATCGATCGATTGATTAGGTGTGAGGCCTTTTCGACCTATCCAAGAACGTACGATCTGATCCATGCGAATCGCCTCTTCAGCTTATACGATGGAAAGTAAGTATAACATAACCTGTGTCTCTAAACTTCACAACCAAGACAAAAGTGTAAGAATTCATGATTTCTTAACCTTACAAAAAAGGATAAAAAAAATGTATGCTTGTTTGTACTCAGGTGCGAATTTGAAGACATTCTTCTGGAGATGGACCGCATACTGAGGCCCGAGGGGGCGGTTATATTCAGAGACGAGGTCGATGTTTTGGTGACGGTGAAGAGGCTGATAGGAGCCATGAGGTGGGATTCGAAGATGATGGATCACGAAGATGGGCCCCTCGTTCCCGAGAAGGTTTTGGTTGCCGTGAAGCGATATTGGGCCGGTAATTCGACTTCTTCGAGGTAAGCAAAAACGAAAAAAGATCGAATTTTGATCCGTTTTCTTCAATTTTCGACTGGTTTTATGTGAATTTGTCCGCGGGGTGAAGACGGTTTCGCATGAAATCGGTTCGAAAATGTGCTCGGTGTGTCAGGGGATTTTACCGTTTAATGTTCGTTAAGTTGTTATATATAGGAGAAGAAAAAGGCCGTCCTTTTGGATTCGGACCGTCGATTCATTGTGTTGTTTTATTACTTGAATGTTGTAGCTTATGTTTCCTGTTGATGAAAGTTTTTTGTGCTAAATCAAATTCGTCTATCATTATTTTTTTACTATGTCAATCAAGAATAAAGATCTTTAGATTCCCTTCAACGAAAAACCAAGTTATATTGTAAGTTCAGGGGATTTCCAAGTCTGATCCTTACCCGAAAACAACGATGAAAACATTTTTCGTAAAAAGTGCAAGAAATTGTGCATCAAGGAACTATCTTTTTTATAACCCCAAATTGATTCAAGACAAAAAAAAAAAAAACCTTCTTTTTCAGCACCCCATCACTGCACAGTTATACACAAAAGTCCCCGACTGCTTCCGCCCGAGTAGCTCCCACCGAGGAGCCACCCCTTCCCTCGGAGCCCACGAGTTGATCTCTATGAACCCTTGGCCACCGTTCCTCGGCCCACCGATCACTATAAGCCGGTCCCCGCAGGCCCGAAATGCCAAACCCCAGCCCATCATCGAATTGGCCCGTTCGGGCAAACCCCCCACGGTCTCCCAAATCCCGTCCCTCTTACTATACCTCCTCACAGCCATGTCAGCATAATCCGCCGCATACAGCTCGTTCCCCACCACCGCAATCAACGGAGGAGCCTCAGAGGAAGCAGCCACGTCACCATCCCCGCTGCTAGCCCTCACCGGGGACATTTTCGGTATTTCCCTCCACGTCCCCGTCTCGAGGTCGTACTCTTCCCCGCACGTGAGCACGGAGGAACCCTCCCCACCGATCCCGCCCACCACGTAGAACTTCCCGTCCATGAAAACCCCGGAGCACATCTTTCTCGGCTTGTTCATGCTCTTGAGGACCCTCCACGTGTGAGCCTCCGAGTCGTACAGCTCGGCGGAGCTCAGTATATTCCCCTGCGAGTCGCACCCGCCGGCTAAGATTGCTAGCCCGCCATAACTAGCCGAGCCGAAAAGGTACCTGGGCTCGTTCATGGCCGAGCCCGCGTCAGTCCACGAGTTGGTCAAGAGGCTGTAGCGGTGGACCACGTGGGCCGTGAGGTCCCTCCCGAAGACGAGGAGGTCGGTCCCCACGGCTAGGGACTCCTTGTCTGCGTACATGAAGCACTCGTTGGGCTCCATGGGGAGACGGGTCCACCGGAGCCTCGTGGGGTCGAAGGCCTCCCACTCGAAGGGGTGGCAGGAGAAGTAGACCCAGTGCTCGGTGACCCCGTTGAGCCTCCTCAGCCTGTAGATTTCTCCGGTGCTTATGAGGGACCGGAAGCTGCGGTTCAGGCACGAGATGGAGCCGTAGTCTCCCCTCGAGCAGCGGATGAGGCAGCTGATGGAGTTGTCCCTTCCTATAGAGGGGATTAGTGGGCTCGTGTCCGGATTGGAAACCCGTGTCGGGTTTAGGGAACCGGGTTGCGATCGTTTTGGGAGTTTGTTGATGGTGATGGGGTCTTCTTCTTCTTCTTGGAGGGCTCGTTTGCCCTTCTGGGTATCGGTGGCTTCTGCTGCGGTGTGATTCGTGCACCAGCTGGGATTTTTCTCGGAGGTCTTGCGGTATTCGCGGGTCAGCAGCGGGGCTCGGTCTTCTAACATGTTTTTTTTTTCGTATTTTCAGGATTTGGAGGTAAGAGAATCTGTGCTAAACTCAGCCACAATCTGCTCAAGAAAATTGAAAATTTTGTAAAGAGTTTTCGATGCTAAATGTTATGTTAAACAGAAGATCGAAACGAGTTGAATGGAGCAAATCTGATGTGATAAACAGTCGAATGATGCAAATTTAATAGCTATTACAACAACATGGGTCAGCAGTTATCGACCAAAAAAATCTCATCTTGGAGAGGATTGGGAGCAAAATCGACCAAGAAACACCTAAAATTAGAAAACAATCACAAGACATTGAATTTCATCAATCAATCACATGAAGAGCCGATTCTAATCAGATCCCGAAAGCTCAGATCAATGAAAAATAAAAATTAATTGTTGCGTGAATCTGCACAAGCAAAACATAAAGCTAAAGCTCCAATCTTGCACGGGATTGGCAAGATATACATAGATACCCAACAAGATGTATATATGAATAAAGGAAAAGGAATTGCTCTAATTATCGATCGTCGGAGCTGATGAAGAAATAGAAGGGTAGAAAAGAAAAAACTACAACAACATTAATATCATAGATAACCTACATATGGATTTAGGAAGAAATGAAAAGAGGGATTTGCCTGTAACTGTGCAAATACTGCAGTCTCTCGTTGTTCTTGGTATTTATGCTTGGTGCGAAGCTGTCAGATTCTTCTTTTCTTTTCTTTTCTTTTTTTCTTTGTATTCGTTGTTCCTTTTTCGTATTTTGCTATGTGCGTTTGTGATTTACATATGTGATCATGAGGGGGAGAGAGGACTGAACTTCAGCTTCAGTTTCTTCTCGGTTTGTTTCCTTTGGATTCCCCTGCAAAATCTAACCAAAGCTAAGAAGGGCTTTGAGCTTTGGCTCCGAGGCGTAACCTATAGAGGACTCTCTCTCTCTCTCTCTCTCATATAATATATATATATGTCTTCCGTTTATATTTCAATGAATAATTATTTCTAGCAAAATTACATAAAGAGTGTAGTAAATCTAATATTTTTTATGCCAACTAGGCATTGGTCTAGTGGTCAAGGAGATTAAGGTCTTGTGGTTAAATGAGGTCGTGGATCGAATCTCCCCTTCCACTATTTCTTGAGTAGTCCCATGGGCCATGACCCATGACTATCGTTGTTAGGTGGGTTTGAGACGTATCCATCTGTCCCCGTGTATTAGTCTCATTTCTGAAGTGTGTGGCGCAAGCTCACGCCGGTATTTAGGGACTAGCTCATAGCCAGATCGAGTATCTGTCCCCGTGTATTAGTCTCACTTCTGAAGTGTGTGGCGCAAGCTCACGCCGGTATTTAGGGACTAGCTCATAGCCAGATCGAGTGGGATACATCGGGACAGTAAAAAAAAAAAAAACTAATACTTTTTACATTAGAAGGGCAAGGATATGTTGGTCGTGACAAACAAAAATGTTTCTTGATTTTACTCTTCACTCACTCTTTATGCTTGACATCATTATCTTACGCCATCATCACTAACATTATATGGTTAAATGAAAAACTTTTTAGTTATTATTATTTGTCCGTTTAATATAACATTAACAGTAATCTTTAATAATTATTTATGAATTTTGATGTTATAATTCTTGTGTTGGATCCGTGTACAGCTTCATTAGGTTCCTTTCTCTGATGGCCAAGGGACCACCGGAGACCGGTGACATGCAGTGGCGACACGTGTTATTGATTACGGATATGTATATATTAGTTCTCTGTGTTTGTGTATATTTATATTTTTTGGTTTACGGATTTTAGGAATTAGTGATGGTATTTAACTACGCTGGAATTGTAAATCGGGTTAAAAAACATTTTTAGAAATATATTCAAGTCTTCTATTAGCGTCGGTATGATAAATTTGAGATTTGACACATTAATCGACCATTATTCATGTTTTGTCCTATCTTCAATAACTGGCTTGACCATGCATTGATCGGATCATTTATGAATATAGCTTCTGTATTTAATTTCATTTGTCATTCAACGACGCCATTAATGGATAAGATTTAAAAATATATTCTCATAAAATAATTAGCATAAAAGCAAATAATATTGGCCAATCTTTTTCAAGAGTGCAAATTCCATACGCTAAGATCTACATGTATTTAACAAATCAAACACTAATAGTCTAAAACAATAGATTCTTTGAGCACTGCTTTTCATCATTATTTTGATATATTTCAAATTCCAATAAAAGTCTGGATTAATATTGAGGACAATTATAAATAAGTCACTGATATATATATATATATATATATAGTAGCCATAATTAAAATCGGGGTATATGGACTCCCAAAAACATTCATGTCAATGCCTAATTAATAAATACCAAAATAATTCCAATTATGTCAGCGTGTGTGTGAATAATATCGAGAGTGGTAGCAATCGACTTTTTTCATCCTTCACCATTGAAGATAATTATCATTGCTGCCTAACTATATTGATTCCCTTTGAAACGTAATAATTACATTTTTTAAGGTAAGTATCACTTTATCGGGAGAAAAATATATATTTATCTATTATCTGTGTGCGCGCGCTTGTTAGTAAAATACGTCTGTGGACCACTAATTAACCATCTTTTATTCCAGTTATATACATAAATATATTCTAAATATGGCTGTAATTTTCGCATGATCGAGTTAGTCAATTTCATGTGCCAAACACAATTAAATACCCTTTTTTTTTCTTTTTCCTTTCGATTTCACATTTCCTTTAGTACGTACTGTTAATTAAATACGTGCCGGAAAGTGGCGACTGCCATCTTTTTAATGAAGCCCTTTGATGCAATCACGTTCATTTGGTCGTATTAGGCGCATTACCCTACAAAAATATTTAAAAATATATAAAGCCATTGTTATTGAATTAAAAATAGCAAACGTCACAATAATCATATAAATTAAACCTTGGTCGGTACCGACGCGTATAAGATTAAGATCGAATAGGACTCCATCACTTTGCCACAATATAGTAATTAAACATATCATCAGCCTTCGAAGATTTCGTTAGATAACCTTTGGTTTTTTTAATTTGTATTATTTAATTAAATTAATTAATGGGCTGGGATCTTCTTGTCACGTGTAGTCTAATTTGCAAAAGTGAGAACCATCATACTATAATCTAATAACCACCAATAAACATGACAACATAACATTTTTCTTAAAAAAATGATTTTTAATGCCGATGATTACATTAAAAAAATTAGTTCAATGTTAATTGGATAATATTTATCAGAAAATGCTATTTCCGGTATGGACCGCGGCTCCGTGTGTTGACTTTTGACCAATATACACCGTTGGTTAGGTTAGATCAACGGCTCGGATTATAAAGAGATTTTACACCTCCCACACGCGTGGATTTCTCAGCAGCAGCACCGTGCACGTACTTAGTATCTGCTTTTAATTACGATTTATAAACAAACGTTCTATTTATCATAAAAAAATAAATGATAAATAAACTTCTATTATGAAATAATAATAATGTGTGGATGTTTTTAGATTGTTGATAAGATAAGATATATTTTGATTGGTTTTGATAAGATTTGAGATAAGATAAGATGTAAATGTTAGGTGAAATAGTAGAAGTTTTTCTACTATAAATAGACCGATGTATTTGTATTGAATGATATCGAAAACATTATTATCTTTCTACAATCCCGTTTTATATTTATGTTCTTGTCCAAATATAATAGTTTTATAACACGTTATCAGCACGAGCGCTCTCCGGCAACAATCAACCTCTGGACAAGATCTTATACAACTATAATCGAGGTATGGTAATTTTATTTTGTGTACGGTAAGTTTATTTATAACACTCGTACACTTATGTTACAGACAGTTTAAATTATATAAATATAACATATACCACTAAAACGCCTTAGCCCGAGTGGTTTCGCGGAATATCGTCACTACAAGTGATGTGAGGTCCAGATTTCGAATCTCAGTGGTGGCGAGTGGAATTTTATTTTTGACGAGATTTTGTAAAGAGCGATTTAAATAATATTATTTATTTTATTGATATCTCAAGTATATATCATATATATTTTGAATTAATTTTGACTATACGAATGAACAAATTTTATTACCACTGGGATAAATTAAATTTATACATCTCTGATTATTATTATGATTTTCTTATTATAGAATCATGTCGTTTTATATGAATCTTGCGCTTTTTACTTTATTTACCGTGATGATTATCGGGTGGTGGATAATATTTTTACAGTTGTTTCCAAAGTATAGTTATTAATTGTAATATTTTTCATTATTATGATTACCGAAAAATATTTTATATTTTGAAGGATGTTGCTATATACGATGATTGATCTTCTGATTCTTACTCTACTCACGGCGATAATTATCTATATATGGATTATGTTTTTACCAAGATTTTACGAGAGTGATTAATTACGATATTTTTTTTATGTTATAATATATGTTTATTATGAAATATATTTTGTGATAGAAAGATGTCGCTCTAACTGATGATTGATCTTTTGACTACTATTATTTTTACGATGGCACTCCTCGGGATGTGGACTTTATTTTTCGTAAGGATTTTTACAAAAGAAGATTAATTGTAATTTTTCTTTAAAAGTATTTTTTTCTACGATAAACTTGTATTGATATTTATATTGAAAATATTAATGTTATTCACATCATATATTTGTTTAGTTTATGATTTGAATATTACAACGTCTTTTGTATTTTATGCTAGTATGACGAATTTGCAAAGCCTCAAGTTTGTTGCCCTTGACATCTCTGGGAAGAATTATTTATCTTGGCAACTAGACGCAGAAATTCATCTAAAAGCAAAAGGTTTGGGTGACACTATTGTCGACCCAAAAACCACAACGGGTGCAGGTGATGCCACTGATACGGTAAAAACCACAAGCGCTCAGGATAAGGCAAGAGCTTTGATAGTTCTTCGCCACCACATTCATGCGGATCTGAGGGATGAATACTTGAATGAACAAGATCCCGCTGAATTGTGGAAAAATCTGAAAGATTGATTTGACCACTTGACAACTGTTATCCTCCCTAAGGCAAGGTATGAATGGATGCATTTAAGATTACAGGATTTTAAATCCGTAACTGAATATAACTCGGCTGTTCATAAGGTGACTGCCACACTGAAATTGTGTGGAGAAACAGTCACCGAAGACAGTATGCTGGAGAAAACATTCAGCACTTTTCATCCATCAAATATGATATTGCAACAGCAATATAGGGAGAGGAGATTTAAAAAGCATTCAGAGTTAATCTCTTGTTTGTTATTGGCTGAACAAAACAATGAATTGTTGATGAAAAACCACGAATCCCGACCGACTGGTTCTACTGCAATCCCTGAAGCGAACGCAGTCAAAGGTAATAATGATAATAGTCGAAGCAATGATCGTGGACGTGGTCGTGGTGGACATCGCGGTCGTGGCGTGGCCGTGGTCAAGGCCGTGGACGTGGCCGAGGAAATTACGGTGGTGGTTATCAGCATTTCCGTGGTGGTTATCATATCAATCGTGGCGGTCATCAGAATTTTCCCCAGAAGAGAAAAAATTACGAAAATAATGATGAGAAGAGGCACATTGAACAAAAGAACAACGATGAGCAATGCTATCGTTGCGGTGGTTCGCCATTGGTCACGTAACTGTCGCACGCCAAACATTTGGTTGAATTATATCGGCAAAGTAAGGGCAAAGAAAAGATAATTGAAACGAATTTTGTTCAAAGTGATTTGGCCTCTGCTTCTGGGAAAAAGATGAAAATGCACATTTCGAAACTGCGGATTTCTAGTTTTTCCTGAAGAAAACTAATCTACTATGTATTATTATTGTGCTTTATTGTTATGTGTATTGTATGGTTTATTATTGTGTGATTTGTTATATATCGTTTGGAGTTTTTATTAAGTTATATGTTTTCTTGTGATATATCCGTTTATTTTAATGATGATTATTATGTGTTTGTTTATAAAGGAATTTCTCTGATGGAAACGAACATGTGCAATGGAGAATTATGTCTTGCAGACTGTGCAACGACTCATACGATTCTGAAGAATAAGAAATATTTCGATCATCTTGAAATGAAAGAAACAAGTGTTATTACAATATCGGGTAGCACAAATATAATTGAAGGCTCCGGAAGAGCCAACATTTTACTACCCAGAGGAACAAGGCTGATAATTGAAAACGCATTATATCTCCTAAGTCTCAAAGAAATTTATTGAGCTTTAAAGCTATTCGACATAATGGATATCATGTTGAGACTGCAGAAAAGGCAGATGTTGAATATTTGCACATTACAAAGGGGGTTTCTAATGATAAAAGAATTATGGAAACATTACCTTCCTTTGACTCTGGGTTGTATTACACATATCTTAGAACGATCGAGTCGTATGCTACCGTAAACCAGAAGTTTACTAATGACAGTACATTTAATGTTTGGCATGACCGGTTGGGCCATCCCGGTGCAATTATGATGCGGAAATAATTGAGCATTCACGTGGGCATTTAATGAAGAACCAGAGGATTCTTCAAAGTAATGAATTATCATGTGTCGCTGCTCTAAAGGGAAGTTAATTATTCGGCCATCACCAGCGAAAATAAAGAATGAATCCATAACATTTTTGGAGCGTATACATGGTGATATTTGCGGACCGATACATCCATCATGTGGACCATTTAGGTATTTCATGGTATTAATTGATGCATCGACTAGATGGTCTCATGTATGTTTGTTATCAACACGCAACATGGCGTTTGCGAGATTGCTTGCACAAATGATCCGACTAAGAGCACATTTTCCAGATTATCCGATAAAGAAAATACGCCTTGATAATGCTGCTGAATTTACTTCCAAGGCATTTAATGATTATTGTATGTCTATCGAATTGATGTTGAGCATCCCGTGCCACATGTTCATACGCAAAACGGTCTTGCAGAATCGTTGATTAAGCGCTTGCA
Source organism: Linderniella brevidens (assembly GCA_004919715.1). NCBI lineage: Eukaryota > Viridiplantae > Streptophyta > Magnoliopsida > Lamiales > Linderniaceae > Linderniella > Linderniella brevidens. The sequence continues at coordinate 4,980,295 of SWDC01000158.1, forward strand.
ATTAATTGCAAGACCATTATTGATGAAGTCGAATCTTCCCTCGTCTTGCTGGGGACATGCTATATTGCATGCAGCAACAATAATCCGCATCAGGCCAACAAGTTATAATGATGTCTCCCCATTACAAATGGTTCATGGTCAGGAACCAGATATTTCCCATCTAAGAATTTTTGGATGTGCAGTATATGTTCCAGTTGCTCCACCACAACGAACAAAGATGGGACCTCAAAGGAGGTTGGGAATATATGTCGGATATGAATCTCCATCAATAATAAAGTATTTGGAACCTCTAACTGGAGATTTATTTACGGCCAGATTTGCCGACTGTCATTTTGATGAATTGAATTTTCCGACATTAGGGGGAGAAAAGAAACAGCTGGAGAGAAATGTTAGTTGGAATGAATTATCGCTAAATCATTATGATCCTCGAACTAAAGAATGTGAACTAGAAGTTCAAAAGATAATTCATTTACAGAGTTTAGCTAATCAACTGCCAGAAAGTTTTACTGACCTTAAAAGAGTGACAAAGTCACATATACCAGCTGTTAATGCTCCTGCAAAAATAAATGTTCCTGCAGAACATATTATCGAGCCTAAGCCACAGCTAAAGCGTGGTAGGCCCTCGGGTTCCAAAGATAAAAATCCTCGGAAAAGAAAAGGAGCAAATAATAATAAGAATGGTCCAACCGAGGATTTATCGACTAGAGAAGAGTCGATGGGCAATGAGAATGAAACTCATGTACCTGAACGTTCAGAAAATAATGATAATGAAGAGATCTCGATAAACTATGCCCAAAATGAATAAGATGGAACCGAGACGAAATCAACGTTGACGATAAATTCTCATTTAACGTAGCGCTACATGAAATGAATGAGATTAATGAGAATGAGGATCATGAACCAAAGTCTGTACAAGAATGCAGACAAAGAAATGATTGGCCAAAATGGAAAGATGCAATCGAGGCCGAATTGAAATCACTTGAGAAACGAAAAGTTTTCGGACCTGTAGTCCGTATACCAGAAAATGTAAAGCCGGTTGGATATAAATGGGTTTTCATTAGAAAGAGGAATGAAAACGACGAAATTGTAAGATACAAAGCACGGCTTGTTGCGCAAGGTTTTTCGCAACGACCAGGTATTGATTATGAGGAGACGTATTCTCCTGTGGTGGATGCAACTACTTTTCGTTATATAGTGAGTCTGGCAGTAAGAGAAGGTCTCGATATGCGTCTTATGGATGTTGTCACTGCTTATCTATATGGAACACTTGACAGTGACATATATATGAAGCTTCCCGAGGATTTCAGTTGCCTGAAAATTCAGGGCCCAGAAACGAGTACTCAGTTAAGTTGATAAATCGCTTTATGGATTAAAGCAATCTGGGCGAATGTGGTATAATCGCCTAAGTGAATTTTTAGTAAAAGAAGGGTATCGGAATGATCAAACTTGTCCCTGCATATTTCTGAGAAGATGTAAAAATGAGTTTGTCATTATAGCAGTCTATGTTGATGATATCAATATAATTGGAACTCCTGAAGAGTTGACCAAAGCTGTTGATTGTTTGAAAAGGGAGTTTGAAATGAAAGATCTCGGAAAAACAAAATTTTGTCTTGGACTTCAAATTGAATATTTGAAAAGTGGAATATTTGTACATCAAGAGACTTATACGAAAAAGGTATTGAAGAGATTTTACATGGATGAATCTCATCCACTAGATACTCCAATGATTGTTAGATCTTTAGACGTAAATAAAGATCCCTTCAGACCACGCGAAAATGATGAAGAGCTACTTGGTCCTGAAGTACCATATCTTAGTGCTATTGGAGCACTAATGTATCTTACGAGTCATACTCGACCTGATATAGCGTTCGCTGTAAACTTATTGGCAAGATATAGTTCTTCGCCGACTCGTAGACACTGGAATGGAGTTAAACGGATTTTTCGATACCTTAAAGGAACATCTGATATGGGATTGTTCTATTCTAATGAGTCGAACGCAAATTTAGTTGGGTATGCAGATGCTGGCTATTTGTCTGACCCACATAATGCTCGATCGCAAACAGGTTATTTATTCACATATGGTGGAACCGCTATTTCATGGCGGTCAGTGAAACAAACTTTAACAGCTACTTCATCTAACCATGCGGAGATTCTCGCTATTCATGAAGCTAGCCGAGAATGTGTTTGGTTGCAATCGATAATTGAGCATATCCAACAGACTTGTGGATTGCTTTATGAAAAATTACTTCCAACGATCTTATATGAAGATAATGTGGCATGTATTGCCCAATTAAAGGAAGGATATATTAAAGGGGATAGAACAAAGCATATTTCACCGAAATTTTTCTTCACCCATGATTTGGAGAAAAATGGTGATATTGATGTTCAACAAGTTCGATCAAGTGAAAATCTTGCAGATTTATTTACGAAAGCACTTCCCCCAATTATTTTCAGGAAATTGGTATATTCAATTTCGAAGACTCCGAGATTTATAATGATGTTATCATCAGGGGGAGAAAATACGCATTGCACTCTTTTTTCCTTCACTGTGGTTTTTCCCATGTGGTTTTCGCAATAAGGTTTTTAATGAGGCAACAAATGAAAGCGTGTCAAAAGGAATTGTGCACTCTTTTTCCTTCACTAGGTTTTTGTCCCACTGGGTTTTTCCTAGTAAGGTTTTAACGAGGCAAATTCTTTGAAAAACATCCAATGGGGAGTATTATGAAATAATAATAATAATGTGTGGATGTTTTTAGATTGTTGATAAGATAAGATATGTTTTGATTGGTTTTGATAAGATTTGAGATAAGATAAGATGTAAATGTTAGGTGAAATAGTAGAAGTTTTTCTACTATAAATAGACCGATGTATTTGTATTGAATGATATCGAAAACATTATTATCTCTCTACAATCCCGTTTTATATTTCTGTTCTTGTCCAAATATAATAGTTTTATAACAACTTCAAAATAAAGCAATTTGTATCTTCTTTTCTTATCACTCTTCCCTCGCATCCAACGCATTAAGATTCCAGGCGTGTACCAAGTCCATTAATCTCGAGGCGGCTCAGTCCAATCACGTCGATCCACGTGTCCACAAAATTTAGTAATGCGAAGCATTATTTAAGTTTGAACAGAAGTTAATGGGGAACTTATCACAAGTACGCTGCCGTGACTTGTTGAAATTTAATTGGTATATTCTTTAATTGTACGAATATTTTATGTTATTTTTTTATTGTATTTTATAAAGGCAAGAATATATGTAGAGAATGCACCAACTATAACCAGTTTGTAATAATACACATATAAAACACCTATGACTACTCGAGAATATTCTACATGGTTGTACTCGCCCAATCAATCCATCATCTAAATTCAAGTTGCTCGAGCTAATTAAGTATTATATATTTTTTTTGGCAAAATTATAAAATTAGGTCACTTAAGTATCCATGTTTTAGTTTTTGGGTCACTATGTTTGATAATTGCAAAAGTAGGTCACTAACTTTATATGCCAAAATAAATTTGAGTCATTTTTTCAATTTTAGATCACTAAGTATATATTTCTTCGATTTTGGGTCATTTTTTCAATTTTAGATCACTAAGTATACATTTCTTCGATTTTGGGTCACTAAGTATACATGTTTCATTTTTGGGTCAATATATTTACAAAGTTAGCTACGAAATGAGTGACCCGTAATTGAAAAATGTATATAATTAGTGACCCAAAATCGAAAAATATAAACTTAGTGACCTAAAATTGAAAATATGACCCAAAATTGGTTTGACGTACAAAGTTAGTGACCTACTTTTGCAATTATCAAACATAGTGACCCAAAAACGAAAACTTGAATACTTAGGGACCTAATTTTATAATTTCCCCTTCATTTTTTATTCCATTTAAAGTAGAATATATGCAGCATAGACATGAAATGATAGCTACATAAATGAGGCATTGATGCTTGAAGTTGCATAATTAATATTTGAAGAAGCAAAACTCAAAATAATGGCGGACAACGGAATATACGGTTACTTATTTTAACATGATATAGAATAATATTGTGGCCCATATTCTATTGAGCGGTCTCATGGAACCAAACCAATTTTGTTGATGGGTTTAAATATATTTCCTCTATTGGGCCAAATTATTGGGAAATAAAATCTCATTATATCCTCTAGTTGGAAAATAATATATTTACCCTATAATTCGACCGATATATAGTCGTTTCAGTCATTATTCCTGTCGATATAATGCATCTACGGTCAAGACCGCGACAGCAGTCGCGACAGTAAAAAAAACGCATCGAACCCGAAATGTTGGCAAGGTGACCACCATTCCCGTTCCAAAACGGCCGTTACGATCGATATCGCCACGAGAACAAACTATGTTGATGTTAAAAAAATAAAATAAAGGATTTGCAATGACCTTAGAGCTAGAAGAAATATATCTAAGTAACACCCCCACATGGTTGAATTACAATATTAATATGCTAAGTTTCTTATGTGACCGATTTGCTCCACGTGTCAGGTAGATAGATCCATTATGGTCCACAAAGAAAGCAATCATAGCAGTATGACGATACATATTTTGTTGAGTCTTGTTCAACTGCTATTGCTGCAGATTGTGCCATACATTAAATCTTGGAGATTAATAAAAATCTAGTTCATAAATGTTATGGGCTATTTTGGATCTCATTATTCGGCCGAGAAGTCTTGTAATGCTATATCATTATGTCGATAATAATGCCTCGTGATATATGATATGCTTTAAATATACATACACACACACATATATATATATATATATATTTAGTGTGTTTGATGGTTACGCATTTATTTAATGGTTTTGGATAGAGTTTTATTGCCAAATTAAACTAGTGGGGATTAGTTTCATGAGTAAGCAACCGACTTGATACATGAAGATTTGATGTTCATGTTATTCGAAACAACTAAGAATCTTGTCTTGGAGCCATATAGGCTTTGCAAGGAAATGTACTGTTCTAGAGGATTGCAAATGATTGATAAGAAAATTCAACTAAACTAATATGTGGTTGATTTATTATTAGGACGAACAAATTAGTCAAAATTATTTTACAATATGTGTGTGTGTGTCCATGTCTGTGTCAGTGTGTCTATGTGCGTGTCTCTTACAGAGGCACATGCATAGGCAAGAAAAATAATCTTTATATGCACGTTACATGTTCTATAGAACAAAGAGGGTTTGCTATGTTTTCATGGTAATTAAATCTCAATTTGTTTTTACCGAAAAAAAATAAATCTCAATTTGTTTTTATGAATTACTACACATTTTAATCTTTTTTTTTTTATATGCATTAAGATTTGCAGCGTTTACCAGTTGGCTTTCATATCAACACAAATAAATAATTGTCATTGACAATGTGCCAAGTGTCCTAGTGGTATGCTTATAAATATTATAACAAACACTATATAACTGAAGCTGTCCCATACGTGTTTTTCTAACATATCGTTGTAAATAATGCTTCATATATTAAAAGATATGCGAATAGTCTAAATTTATCTACTATTATTCTCGCTTGACACATACAAAGAAGATAGACACGCATGAGGTACAGCAGCATCTTCAATTGCCGACATGAGACGAGACTGGCACGTGATTACTAATAATTAATTATATTATCTCAGATGAACTTCTTTTTTTTTTTTTTTAATGATCTCAGTTGATGAACTAAAGTAATAAATAAATATGAATTTTAATGATCGCACGTGGAAATCACGTGTATCTTAAGTCGCCTATCTCAGGGTGTAATATAATTTAATCATATCGTCCCATAATGATACTTAATAACAAGCAAAAACAATAGATTGATCCCTTCTATATACAGAGCTGAGCTGATATAGATAGATATCCCATTTTTTCAGTTATACATACGAAGTAAACAGTGATGAACTAAATTTGAATTTGCACAATATCAATAGTTAGGCCTAAAAGAAATCATCCTTTGAAGATATATACCGGCCATCAAGTCTTGGTCCGATGGTAAAAAAGAAGTCATTAAGAATTTGTAGTTAAAGGAGGTCGTGGGATCGAATCTTCCTTCCACAATTACGTGAGTAGTCCTCATGGCTTTATGACTCATGATTATCGTTGTCAGGTGGGTTTGAGACGTATGACCCCGCGAATTAGTCATACACTGGAGTTTGTGACGCAAAAGCCTCCGCCAGGTCTGTGTAGCGCAAGCCCACACATGTATATAAGGATTAGCCCATAGCCAGGTCGAGTGGTATACTTCGGGACAGAAAAAAAAAATATATACCATAGCACATAAATGATATATATATATATAATATACATTATATTTGTGTGTGTATTTGTGATATCTTAATGAGTTTCGAGAAGGCTGAAAACGAGTCGAGCTCGAGCTCCTCGAGCTTTTAGATACCGAGCTCGAGCTCGATTATATATAATTGTACTCGAGCTTTTAGGTTCGTTTTCAATAAAAAAAAATTTAAAAAAATAAAAAAAATAAAGAAAATTGAAAAAAAGCTCGCGAGTCTTGTTCGCGAACTTTTGAGCTCTATCAAGTGAGCTCGAGCTTGACATATATGAGCTTGAGCTCATTTCTGCGAGCTCGAGCCGAACTTTTTTCGAGCCGGCTCATCGAGCTTATAAGTCGGTTCGGCTCATCTTACACCCATAAGTTCGGCTGAGATAATAATGATAAAGATAACGTGGAATATCGCGCTCAGCCAGACACATAAGCCCCGATAGATGGGTAATAATAGTAAAGGAACAAATATAAGACATTTCCCGTTTCTCACACCAAATGCCCATTTGTATGTATGTATGTATGTATTATTATTGTGTGTGTGGGATATCTGTATAAATGAAGTATCCATAATGTCATTCCATTTAGGAAAAAAACCCACAAAACGCAGTGTTTCAATAACCGACTTAAGAAACAAAGTAATTTGATCCCAAACAAAGTTTTTTTTCCTAAACATTGTCTATTGACTTCCAACGAAATATATATAGGATCACTTTAAAATCATTGAACATATAAGCCTATAATAAAATAAAAATCCAAACTCTGTCTATTTTCAATTACTGGAAGAGACATAGCCCACTTCTTTCTCCCATGCATTTGTCTTCTTCACTACCAACACTACCCCTCACATGTTTCCCCAAGTTGATGTCATTATTATTTTTTACTATTGTAATCTCCATAGAATGTCCCTACATATCTTATATCTATATATATATATATATGCATGTAATCTTCAACAATAGCGCATCATCTCATCTCCATATTCCATTGTGCATAGCATAAGACAAACTTTCTACTTCAACATTCTCAAGGATATCAAAACATACATACTCTTATATACATCGTAGTAACTACTACTTTTTTATTCTTACCACGACTTAGCATATATAAAGAAAATGTCCAGCAGAAGATCACGTTCGAGGGTTTCGGGAGCTTCTAGAATAACCGACGATCAAATTTCCGATCTCGTCAACAAACTGCAGACTATTATACCCGAGATTCGCAACAGGCGATGGGATAGGGTATGCCATGTAATAAATCATCATCATCACTACATATATATTTTTAAATACTTTATGCATCTATATATCTAGACATGTTTATGATACTTTTCTCAGTGTTTTTATTTCATCTTGTGCGCGTTCGGTTAGTTTGCAGATAAGATAAGTAGTCAATTCTAATTTTGCAATATGCAATCATAAATTAATTTTGTGGGGTGGGACTATGATGCTTCCCAGCTATCTCCACACAAGCATATTAATGTGTACCATGTGCTTGTGTTTTATTTCATTACATATAGTTTCACTTTCATGGTCTGCAACTAACTTGTCCGCTATTAATTGGGCCACATGCAGATCCATTTCACACAGTTAAAAAAAGATAAATTTAACAAAGATAACTTAATAATATACATATATTTTGAGATAAATTAACCTAAAATTCAATGCAGGTTTCGGCGTCGAAAGTGTTGCAAGAGACATGCAACTACATCATAAGCTTGCACCGAGAGGCCGACGATCTGAGCGATCGATTATCGGAGCTTTTACAGTCGATGGACGGCGATCAAGCAACGGTTATCAGAAGCTTGTTGCTAATGTGATTTTTTTTAATTAGACGGAGTAATTAAAAAGAATTAAGGCTCTAATTGTTTTCCAGGGTTTGGCCACATGTTTCATATGGCCAACCTATGGGACTCTTGTGTAGCCTACATTTGGATGATATCAATGTTTTCTTAGCTGTAATGATATATATATATATATATGTTGTTGCATTAGAAGTCTTTATATTATATATATGTTTGAAAAAAAAAAAAGGCTCTTGCAACTATTTTACATAAAATCTGATTGGAATTAGTTATAATGGACAAGCCCAATTGTAGGCCCAATAAGATGTCCATTGAAAAGCCCACGTACAAGCCCAATGTGCACCTGTTCTACAAACGGCTGCTACTTTACTAATCGAGAGACCATATCGAATAACCAATGGGTAAATTATGCAATACCTCCATGTGATTATACTTAAATGCAATAACTACTCTAAGCTTTTTTTTACTATGCGAAACTCCCTTGTGTTATCTAAAACTTAGCATTGTATCCCCGATGTTGTTTAAAACTTAGCACAAAACCCCTTATGTTGTCGAAAACTTAGCACCGTACCCCATGTGTTTTCTAAAACATAGTATTGTACCATCCAATTATTAGGTAAATATGAAAAGGAATGGATTTTACGCTATTTCCGAACCATATGAGTTTTTATGCTTATTTTTCAAACCACAAGTGAGTTATATGCTACTTACCCATAAACTAATAAATCAAAGATATGTTATAATTCCGGATTTTTTTGTTATTACAATGTTGGACTCTCTTCATAAATGTATAGCAAATTATATTTCATGAAGTTATGTAAATCGACGTAACATATGAAAGAAAATGCTACAAATATTGTTTTTTTTTTTGTATATCTAAGTCAATATTTATACCAAGAGCCAGGGGGAGGGGATTGATCCCTTGAGCTTACAACTAATGAGGTCATGTGCTTGCTTGCACTGATCCTTACATTGTCGCTGTTCTCTTTTTTTATTTTTTATTTTTTTAATATCCGATTCATATATAATAGGAATAGAATACGGAGACAGCCATATATATACATATGAATGTTTGCAGCTGGCATATGTATTAATCGAGACCATGGACTTCTTCAACTCAGACTTCACGCTTCATGTTCAGGATCAGCCCCAAGATTTCCATGGTAATTAATCCTAATTGTATGTTGTGTGTGTATTTTATGTCTTAAAATCGTGGTGGGTTTTCATTCACTGATAAAAAAAGATTCAGTAGACTCCAACTACTGCAACGAGATAATGCTCGGAGAGAAGAAGAGGAGGCTCACCACCGAACAGGTGAGGGGACTCGAGAGAAGCTTCGAGCTCGGGAATAAGCTCGAGCCCGAGAGGAAGATGCAGCTAGCCACGATGCTAGGGCTTCAACCGAGTCAGGTCTCGATATGGTTCCAGAACAGAAGGGCTCGATCGAAAACCAAGCAGCTGGAGAGAGACTACGAGCTGCTGAGGAGGCAGTTCGATGCGGTTAGGGCAGAGAACGATGCATTGCATCAGCAGAACCAGAAACTTCAAGCCGAGGTTTAGTGTTTATTATTCATTACAATATATACTGATATATTAAATTTTTAGGGTTTCGAAGAGATTCTTGATGGTTCGTTATAATATTGTGGGTTTTCGCAGATACTAATAAACCTTAATAACAAAGACACGGAAGGTTCTCGCAGTGATGAAAGAAGTGGGAACAGCTGCTCGGAGATGAACACCGCGAATAAATCGAGGAATTTCTTAAATTCTTCACCGGTGGAGCCTAACGTCGATGTGGGAATGGCCCGAGTATTGCAGATGAATTACGGTATCATTAGTTCGAGACCCGAAAACTTGGAGCTTAATAATGTTATTAAGGAAGAAAGCAGAAACACGGGCAACATGTTCTGTAATGAAATGGAGGATCACAGTCACACGGCTGGGTTTTGGCCATGGTTGTTAGATCAGCAGCAGCCTAAGTAATGTGTAAAGATTGTGTGTTATTAGTAATAATATTAATTTTTTTTTTCTAGAACAAAAATTATTAATATCCTCTCCCTCATCATAAGATTGGAAAATATATCTCGAAATATTCGTAATTTGAAAGTTAGTATAATATTTTCAAAGTACATTTACTACTGCATGTTTTACATATATATAGATGGGAAGATGCTTCATTGTTCGACTCTATAGTGTAAAACTCAAATTTAATCATAATATATAGGAAGTTTGTTTTGTAATTTTCGAAATCAAACCCTTTCTGTTGAAGACTATGGGGAGATTGATGCTTTAATTGAACATTAGTTCAAGACAAACATATTTAATTAATTATACCACATTGGAAATTTTTTTCTCGTAATTAGTTTTCTTATTCTCCAGAGTCCATACTAATAGATGTCAAGAGACAACGAGCAGTTCTTATCCACATGTAAGAGCCATTTAATATGGAAGACTTGGAAAGAGAGATCAATATGGGATCATGTGCACAAGGTATAGAAAATTGCACTTTTGGCTTTTCATGACAGTACAACATGCCGTTACCTACTCCTAAAAATATATTTTCTTTTAAAAAAAAAATATAATTTCTAAAGTAAAGGGCTCATGTGGCCACGTCTTCTCCAAACTATCATTTAAATACTATATGTGGACTTTAATGTAAATCATTGAGGCGAGAATCATATATACATGTATATATATTGACGAGGAACTATAAATTAATACTTCAATGCGCTCGTAGCCAACTAATTGCATGTGCTCTTACTTAAATAAATACTTCCAACTAGGGTACTTCCAACTAGGGTTGCAAACTAATCGAATCGAGTTGAATATCACGATATTTTATTCATATTCTATTATCAAATTTCGAATTCTAATCGAATACTAGAATTGGATTTGAATTCGATTGGATTATGAAATTCGAATATCGAATCGAATCTTCGAATATTCCAATTTTTTCTAAAAATAAAAATAATATTATATTTAAAATATATATTATAATATCTTATATTTAAATATATGTTGAATTATAATATTTTTATTTTTCTACGGAGTAATTTTATGGTACTCATCTTACACAAGCACCTCACACGTGGCATCGAATGATGTCAAATTAACATGTCACATCAATGTCATATGCAATATTAAGTGGTATGCTGACGTTGCATGTTGATGTGACATTCATGTGACATGTTGACGTGACATCATTCGATTGGCGTGCTCCCGTAAGGTGAGCACCATAAAATTACTCATTTAATATATATATATATATATATATATATATTGAATTATAATATAACATTTAAATATCATATATAATTAATTATAATATTTTATATTTAAATTTTTACGGATCGAATCGAATACTACAATATTTGAATTCATATTCTAAAATTATTCGAATTGGAAAAAATATTCTTATTCGGATTTGATATTGTAATCTTTCGAATTCGAATATCAATTTTCGAATTGAATCTCAAATCGAACAAAAAAAATTCGATTCATTTGCAACCTTACTTCCAAGTTTCAAACTCCCATACCCTAAAAAGATTCAAGGAGTGTTCATATATTGTTTTTTCCAAAAAAAATAAAACATTACAAGCCGAATCATATTGATCCATCCAATGATGGGCTTTAACCCAACCCAGTTTAGCGCCTCAATAATCTAACATTAATCAGTCTTAAAAGTACTGTATGTCCGCAAGATATCACTACTGCCATATTCTTGCCAAGTGATATCCTCAAATTACAACAATAATAATAATATACCGTATATATAATACGTTTCATCCTTTAAAAATTGTAAAAGGAAAAACCTGACCTTTTCCTCATGTAGCCTTCCGCTTCTTCTGCAGCCTCTTCAACCTCTTCCACTTGAGGTAAATCTGGTAAGAAAGTCCCGAAAAGACCATAAAAACGCTCACCCACTGTTTCTTCGAGAGTGGATTCCCGCTCAAAACCGAAGAAACCACGATGCTCACGAACTTCCTCGTGGTGGTTATCGTGGTGTTGGCCAACGAACCGAAACGGCTGATCGTAAGGAATATGAAGTTTTGGCCCACCGCACCGCACAGACAGTACATAAAAATGTCCCACGCGGCCTCTGGATGCTGCCGGCAGAATCGAACGGCATCAAACCCGATGGCATTCGGGAACCCGAACATGAACACCACGTTGTATATCGTGCCCCACAAGTTCATCCCCAGCATTATGTTCCACGCACTCGTTTTAGGGTACCTGAAATGCAGTGACGGAGCAAGAATACTGGTTCACTGGGGTCAAAAAATATAATAAATTGTGATTTCAGTGGGATCCATTAGAAAATTATAAACATAGTTAATCGATTGGGTTAATTACTTTTTTTTGTCCTGTAATTTAGGGGGGGGGGTGTCAATATAGTGACAAATAATTTAGGGCTGACATTATACGGACAATAACTTTCAAAGTTAAGTACTTTTGGGACATATACGCCGAAAACCTAGATTTCGTCCCGAAATTGCTTAGTTTTGAAAGTTATAGTCCGTATAACGGCAACTCCTAAATTCGCCGGAACCCTAGAATTTGGGCAAAATCAATTTTAAAAGTTATTATCCGTATCATGCCACCCCCTAATTTATTTGTCCCTATAGGCCGTCCTAAGTTACAAGACGAAAAAAATTAACTCATTTTTTAATCTTATGAATATATTTTAATATTTTCATTTTAGGAGTAAAAAACTTAAAAACTAAATTTGCAGTGGACCCACTGCCACCCACATAGCTCCGTCCATCCCTGAATACGATCAAATCTCGGATGTAAACTTGATCGAATGGTTATTCATTGATGGCATAGCGACGGTTATTGCATTCAAGTTCCAAAACTAACCGACAATTTGTTGCGGTGTTTACCTGGAATTAATTGAATCCTGGGTTGCATTGGTGAATCCATCGAAAGCAAGGTTGAGGAAGCAAAGGCCATATCCGAGAGGAGCATTCGGGTTTGCCAGTTTGCTGATTGTCTTTGAGCTTGTCTGCAGTTTAAATAGAAAGAAGTTTTTTTTAGTCTTGCAAGATTTTTTGATTCTGTTTAGTTTTAAAAAATCGTGAATTGAACAAATGTACCTACTTTCGAAAGGGCAAAAGCGGATACGCCTCCAGCGACGAGCAATGTGCATAGGTACTCGGGGAAGGTATATCTAATCCCGTAAACAAGTGTGCCCATCAACATAACTGCAAACATGGCGCCAAGTAATTAGACGGCGACGGTAAGCTAGCTATATAGATTCACAGAGTGACTAAGCTAATCATGGAAGTAAATGGATTTATATGGGATTGCACCTCAATCAGATTTAATGTCCATTTCTGTAACTCCATTAAAATAATGACTGACAAAACTTGGGGACGAACAGAATTGGTTTTATTTGAGAGGTAACAACACATACTAGTTGTTGCATACAAAGTTGGCAATTTTATCCACAACTGACCTGGAATCATTTTTGACGATTTTGCAAGCACCTATAAAGCAAAATAACAACATTAGCTGATGAAAGCATAAGAAAATCATTTACTTCTCATCTCATATATAGCTCTGGAAATCCCATGAAAGCAACTAAAAGTATATGTGAACTTCAAATTGTAAAAAGAATGGGAACTAACAAGGCGTCTCAACCAGAAAGAGGCAAACTTCTTATTTGGTTCCGGGATATAATCATTCACAAAATGCAACAAGATAATGAAAGAACAAAATCAACTGAATTTACACTACACTGCACAAGCAAGTAAATAGATCAACAAAAGAGAGGACATCTTATGCAAACCTGAGCAGGATAACTTATGTATTTAAGTGCTTCGATTCCCATGGCTGGTCCAATTGTATTCGTAATCCCAGCACTCCAATAGCTCCACCATGGAGCACCACCATTGCCACCATTTGACCAAATCTTTATCACTGGCCAAAACAACCACAATAACACCGATAAGTAGCTATACGCAGAATAATGTAAGAAAAAACTGGCTCTAGATAAAACTTACTCAGAAAGGACCAAATCAAGCACACCACATTCTGCGCTAGATTCAAGAATGCCAAGTGCTCAAACCTCTTCTTATCAGGGCCAAACCTCTTCGTTGATCTAGTTCAACACATTCACCAAAAGCTGATTTCAACATCAAACCAGAGTGGATTTGGAAACTTTAATTGTATAATAGAACTGTGTTTAAAATTCAGCATCACAATATTGTCAATTTCTACGGCGCTGCCGCTGATAGTCGATGAATTTATGGAATCTAAGCTGCAAAAAGACTAGTTCCAGAATAACAAGCACACGGCATCATTTCACACAACTGACAAAAGCTAACATTGTAAGCATCACAGAGCCGTCAAAATCCTCGAAATCCTAAGTGCATGAATTTTCACCTTTCACACGATACGGATATAATTTTCATCAAATCGGATAAAAGTAATTACACAGTCTCTTGAAGCACGCCTTGATATATATACGCCGACCAAATTCCAGCGACGCAGAATGCCAATAGAAACACTCGGCGGAGACCGTCTCCATGAGACTCCATTCTCTGCAACAGATTCGACGGAAAGACCACCAGATCGCCGAGCTGCAATGTTCTCTCGGTGATTCCCGCGATAGTTCGGGTGCGCTTTTAAGTATGTATTTTTTTTTCTGGGTTGATTGATATTTTTGCGATTTCTTTAGTTGAGGCCCAACAACACTCTTAAGTTTCTATAGCGTGCGGGGTTATTACGTGGATTTACACGTGTCGTCGTTTAATTGGATAGTTCATATCTAGCCGGCGTTTGATTGGTTGTTATGACGAGGCCCTTGGCCCAAATGACGTAGAGCGTAGCAAATTGAAGTGTCCCACATTATGATTCATATGGTTTACTTTTAAGATCTTGTATAATTTCTCAAAATTATAATAAAATTATAACCACAATGAGAAATAAATTCCAATTTCGAAACTCTCTCAAACATGCCATTAAATAACTTCAATTCAACGGTTCAAGAAACTTAATTTTATAATATTTTTTAGAAGCATTTACAATAATTTAATAATTTGCTACAAACTTATATTGTAATGTGTGTATATATATATAAACAATTAGTGAAAAAGTTTGGTAATATGACGAGCATTCATCCTATAAACATTGTTTGTAGTCACTAAAATGACCTAATTAGGAAATTTTATCATCACGGCATTCATCTCAATTTTAATTGGTTTTTATTTTTAAGTATATACAAAATAATTTTAGGAATTAATTCGAGTATACAAAAAAAAAATTAGATGCATAATATTAATAGGCATGACATACCAATTATTTGAGTAATTACCAAGCACCATTGAGCATTTATAATAGAGTAGATATATATAATATATATAGTGCGTGTGTGGGTGTGATCTTCAATTTGTCGTCCAATGTTTCGATGACGAAATTTATAGTAATGGTCATTTCGTGGGATATAAAAATATATAAATTTAAAACATGATTCACACGTTTAAAGCTTAATATTTTAGTTTTATTGTAGTATCAGAGCTCCTGTCAAGATGTTATGTGTGTAAATCATCACGGCAATTCATTTAAAAAAAAATTGAACATGTAAGGCTTGACAAGAAAAGGAAATTACCCTAGACATGAAATAAGAATATTACGCCTCTAACGCTTGGTAAAAAAAAAAGTAGCCTAGTGATGTGTTCGACATAAAAATAAACGTGGAGTGATCATTCAACGTTTAACTCGATGTTACTCTGCAATTGGGCGACAAAAGTGTTGGTAGATTGCATCTTAAGAACAAAGATCGATCACCAAACCCTAGCTAGCTGCTTTGAAACCTTGTTAAGCTGCAAGAATTGGGACATCGCAATTATACAAACGCGCAAACATTGAAATGAAATGAAATGCCCGATTTAAACGTGATAATTTGTTTGTTTTATACACCAAATGATACCAAAAGTTCCTCCAAACACTTCACAAAATCGTCACAACATGGAAGCAATATGCTGTGAAGTGCTTGAAGGGAACTCTAGGATACATCTGATTGAATGTTTGTAATAATATATATCTAAAATACATTGAAAGCTATTACCAAGCAGCTTTCGATAGACTTAACGTTACTTTTACGACAGAATGACATTTCCAATTGGGTATTTATAGATCAAAAAATGTAAATTTTCGTCGAACCTAGCCGAGTTTGTTGGGTAGGTTAAAGTTGAGAGAATCGTATTCATTTTCGAAGTCATAGCATCCTATGCCGATATCAAGATCTCTATCGCGTACGAGATTAGTTTTGTAGTATTATTGAATATTCGAATTTTAACTAAGTGTAAGAAGAGCACTGATCATTAATGTTTAATTTTCAGATGATGACCTTATAAGCAACTTCAAAAGACGAACTTATTGGTTTGTGTACAATTGATATATATGATTTGCATTATGTAAGAAAAAGTAGTGCTGTGAACCTGGACACTATTGCGGGATAGATTGCTCTCAAGAATCTTATTTCAATGCCATGTGATGGAAAAGGCTCTTCTTTTATGAAACCCTAATGAAATCACACACATGCTGAAAAGTTTTTAAACCCTTTGATTCGCGAATTTTGGAACCTAGTATATCTTTACGGCGTGACACGCTTACTAACAGCATCGCATGTGTAAGAATTATAATTAATTAGAGTGGAGCCGGTTCATTCATTTATTTTTGTTATCAATGCTTGTTATTCAATTATATGCTTTATTTCTTTTCGAAGGATTCGAGTTTTTAACCGATCTATCAAGGTTTTTCTAATAATTTTATTTCTTTTTCGAGGATCTAATTTAATGTCTTCTAATGCGGGGCCTACATTTTAGGGTTTCATTATTATTGAATATGTGGCTTATTATTATTGGGGTAATGCACATTTATTCCATTATAAATTAAATCAAATTTGCATATTCTTCCGATCTTGCACGAGGCAGCCAATTATTCAACTGACTCTTGAGTGAAGAAATAATATTGTGGCTGTGATGAAAAATGAATTCACCAATTAATGTTGTCTTTTTCATAAAAAAAAATATTTTTTGTTCTTCAATGGCACAAAAGAGCCAAAGCAGCGATGCAGTGAATTGTGAGAAAACGATCTCACTATTGAAGATGGTAAATAATCTATATATACATGATAGATTAGATGCAATGTCATGTAACATATAATATTAGTGGACGCGTGACACATCGATTCGATCGAATTAAGGTCGTAAAAAAAATATTAGCATGATTCCGTGAAAAGAGAAAACCCCACATGCACCGACACGTTGGCTTGTAGACAATACACCTTATTTCATGCAAGTCAACGCGCGAAACTTTTTGGTCAAAATAATTGTTCATGAAGGCCTTTGAGTCCATTAAGTTAGTTTGACTTTCGCGTCAACCATTAATGCAATTATTTCGAGGATCAAAATCGAGTCCGTGAACGATAAGCCCTAACAAATTGCATTAATTTACATTAAACTATTGAACTATATAAAAAAAATGGGATAATTACGCTGATATCACTCAATTACACATGCATTCCATCTTATAATAGTAATTATACGTACACTCACTTTAGTTTAATTAAACTTTACAATAAGACCTCTTCATTCTATTTTGGACAATAATTTAATAATTTGGGCATTCAAATTTACCGTTAGTGACAATATTTCGTAAAACAAATATGTTTAAGCGAGTTTCTATATATTATATGAATATTTAAGGGCTCTAAAAGATGATCTGTATAAACGAAAAATAAAAATTTACATAATATAACAGATATATTGATTTAATAAAATATTCTAAAATATACATTTCGGCCACTTAAACGTTGATGTATCCCATATAAACCTGGTTAAACATGTTAATTTTACGAAATATAGCCACTAGCGGTAAATTTGAATGCCCGAATTATTCAATTGTTATCCAAAATAAGATGAAAATGTCTTAGTGTAAAGGTTGATTAAACTAAAGGAAGTGCACGCATAATTAGTATAGTCAGAATGGATGCATACATAATTGATTGAGTGATACCATGCGGGTCGGTGTAATTATCTAAAAAAAATTAAACTATTGATTAATTTAGTATCCCGATTCCCCACGCAGCGCTGGACCAGGAAACAGACAAAAAACGAAACCAAATACACTTCAACGTACATGGGAAACTTCCCAACTCACAGATCTCTGACGCAAAAAATTTGCATTTAATTCCTCAACACAAATAGCTGTAATTTCTTCTTCATCATTTCTCATATCAATCAAGTAACAACTTCTCGGCGGGCAGCAACGCAAGAATCCAAACCTCATCACAACACAATATCAAGAACACAAAATTCTTCCAGCACTAAACATTTTTATAGATTAAAATGGGAACCCTTTGGATCCACACTGTTTGTGTTCTTCTCGCACTGATCTCATCGCCCAACGCACAACAGTTACTTCCATCCGAGAACAGAATCCTACTCCAACTTCAGCAGCTCCTCGAATACCCACAACCTCTCCAATCATGGAACAACTGGACCAATTTCTGCTTTCTTCCCCCAACAGACTCCCTCACAATCATTTGCTCAGGCAGCCACGTCACCGAGCTAACAATCGTCGGAAACAAGAGCTCCCCTTCTTCCAAGTCTCCCAAGCCCACGTCATCAAACTTCAAACCACTTCCTCACCTGAGCCTCTCCCCTTCATTCTCCCTCGATTCGTTCTTCACCGTCCTCACTAAGCTCACCAATCTCCAAAAGCTTTCTTTAGTCTCCTTAGGATTATGGGGCCCTCTGCCCGCTAAGGTCGACAGGCTCAGATCCCTCCGGGCCCTGAATCTCAGCTCCAACTTCATCTACGGCGAAATCCCGCAGTCTCTCTCTACTTACCCGAGCCTGCAGGGCCTCGCTCTCGGAGACAACATGCTCAACGGGAGCGTGCCGGATCTCAGTGGACTGATCTCGTTGCAAGAAATCGATCTCAGCAGCAACGAATTAGGACCCGAGTTTCCGTCTCTGGGCGGGAGAAATCTCGTCCGCATAAATCTCAAGAGCAACAAGTTGAGATCGGAGATCCCTCGGAGCTTGGAGAATCTGTACCGGGCTCGGGCCATCGACTTGTCTTCCAACGAGCTCGTGGGGCCGATCCCGTCTTTCCTCTTCTCGTTGCCGTCGATCGCGTACGTGTCGTTAGCTGACAACCGGCTGAGCGGAGGCCTCCCTTCGAACGTTTCCTGCGGTAAGAACCTCAGCTTCGTCGACGTTTCGAGCAACCTTTTGATTGGTCGGTTGCCGAAGTGCTTGACGGCGGCTCCATATCTCGGGAACAAGACGGTTGTAATAATGTTTAATTGCTTTTCGAACACGAGCTCGAAGTATCAGAGGCCGCGGTCTTATTGCGAGAAGGACGCGTTAGCCGTCGAGCCGCCTGCAAGAAACCAGCAAAAGACCTTGAAGCTCGGGATCGTGCTCGCTGTGATAGGGAGCGTCGTGGCGATCTTAGCCGTTCTCGGGCTGCTGATTCTCGTGATCTTTAGGAGGATCCAACGGAGGAGAAGCACTCCGTATCGATGCGAGAGCTTCGTTCTCGAGAAAAACCCGATTCACGGCTCACCTTTAGGAAGTAATAATTTGCTCAATTCATACTAAATTTGAAGCAATCAAAATTTTTTTTTTTTGAATAATTACTCATGCTAAATTTGCTCGGTTCGTATCTCGATTTAGGGCACGTACCTCAGCCGATGAGGATGACGTCCCTCGGGCTACCTCCGTACAACGTGTTCGCGCTCGAAGAAATCGAAGACGCGACGAACAGCTTCGACTCAGCTAATCTGGTTGCAGAAGGCTCGCAAGGCCAGGTAATTTGTTTCGTATTCATTGAGACCATCCATCGAACATAATGTGTGCATGCGTGTGGCTTTGAATTTGATTGGAAGGCTCCTTCTTCGTAATCTATTACAGGTCTACAAAGGCTGCCTCAGAGATGGATCAGTCGTCCTAGTAAAATGTCTGAAAGCGAAGCAACAAAAGCACTCATCCCAAGCCCTGCAGCACCACATGGAGGTGATATCCAAGCTGAGGCATCGGCACTTGGTGAGCGTCCTCGGGCACTGCGTGGTGACGTATCAGGACCATCCGAACACGCCGAGCACCGCGTTCATCGTGCTCGAGACTATTTCGAACGGGTCGTTGAAGGATCACCTCACTGGTAACTTTTAGGTCGAAAACTTTGTTTTTGATTCAATAAGCTTTAGTAGTGCTGATAATTTTGATCGCTGAAGATTGGAAGAGAAGGGAAGTCTTGAAGTGGCCGCAGAGAATGGGAATCGCGATGGGCGTCGCGAGGGGGATTCAGTACCTGCACACGGCGGGAATCTACGGCAACGAGTTGAAGCTGGAGAGCATTTTGTTGGACGAGAGCCTTACGGCGAAGATAAGCAGCTATAACATCGGCTTACCATCTTCTAAGGTAAGAAGGTTCTTGAATCTTCCTTCAATGCAGGGAAACGTACGTAGGTTTCTTACCTTGTTTTTTTTTCTTCTTACAGGTTGGATCAGAAAGCCCGCTCAACGGGCAAGACTCCACAGCTCAAAGCAGGTAACTGAAGATCGTCGTGATCGGTTTGTGTAGTGTACATTTGATGGTAGTGAATTCACAAAAAAAAAATGAGATTTTTCCTTTTTGCTTTATGTTTTGCAGTGGGAATCCTGAGAAGGAAGATATCTACAGGTTGGGTGTGATCTTGATCGAGGTTATCACGGGTCGACCCGTTAGTTCTCAAACCGAAGCAGATGACGTCAGGTTTCAGGTAATGAGTACCGTCTAAAATATTTTATATCATTAAAATACTAAAATTAAATTTTATAAACGTTTTTTAATATTATGTATGTTTTGTTTTTATTTTATGAAATAAAAATAAATATTTTATTTTTACATAGAAAATATGAGTATATTTGCTTTTAAATTAACATGTCAATTACACAAATATATAAGAAATATTATTTACTGTTTAAAAATATAAATAAAAAATAATTTTTAGACAAAATTTAAATTATATATTTTTTTCGTTTTTATAAATTTATTATAATAACCATAAGTAATAGTATGTATGTAATATTATTTTTAGTGTAGAAATAGAATTAATGGGTTGGAGTAAAAATTAATGTAGAAAATAGAGTTAGTGGGTTGGAGTAAAAACATTGTAACAAACTGTATTTTTTGTAAAGCTAACTGAGATGGCCTTAGTGGTCATTTTTTAAGGACATAAATAAAGACTAAAAATTATAAAACACCCCATGGTTTTGAAACTCATCACAAAAAACCTTTGGTTTTAAAATAGCATAAAAACCCCTCGTGATTTAGTTAAATTTTCACATTCTCCCCATTTTCGGGGGTATGGTGATATGTTTTCTAAACCATAAGAGATATAATAAGTTATCTAAACTATAAGGGAGTGTCACGACGTTTACAAAGCACAAGGTGGTTAGGTGATTTTCAGTTTAACCACATGGATTATAGATGAGTTTACCTAATAAAAAATTCAATTTTAGAATAATGAATTGCTAATTTGAAGCAATTTGTGGAACGGTGAAAGTCTAATTTTACTATGAAACTAATTTGGACCGAACTAAATTGAAATTAAATTGGGTGGGGGTCTAGTGTAGCATCGTGCGTGCATGTTGATTTTGGACTGAATTATATTCGATGCCACATAAATCAATTACGATGTGCATCTAACGTGTGTTAATTTCAGCCTTAGAATTATGTTTCAGCCGTTGATTCTATTCATCATAGATACAGACTTCGGACCGATTTTATCTCACCAGCACATAAGATATTCCATGGCTAATTGCCTTCAAATTACAATTACTTTGCAAACTTCTTTTACCAAAATTGTTACCCCTTAATTCCAAATACACATTATTAAAAGAATAATCAAGCATGTAACGCATTACACCGTTGGCTTCTTTCTCGTCACAACTGTGCGTTCTTTGTTTTTACAGCTAGAGAGGAGCTTAGCAGAATCTCCGTCGAAGCTGAGGGACTTGACCGACCCTACGATGCGAGGGACGTTCGCGTTCGATTCGCTGAAGACGGCCGTGCAGATAGCCGTAAACTGCTTGAGCAGAGACGCCGGAGCTCGGCCGACGGTTGAAGACGTTCTTTGGCACATGCAGTACTCTGTTCAGGTGCAAGAAGGGTGGGCAAGCAGCGGGAATTTAAGCGGTAATCTCAGTGGAAACCTAGGAAACAGGTTTTAATGATGTCTGATAGTTCCTCGAAATCATTATTAGATTATGGCTGCTTACGGAGGCTGCGATCTTCGTACGCCATTGTCGTCTAGGTTTTTGAATCTGCGGTACGATTGTGTACAAATACTTTGAACGGCTCGAAGTAGCAGCAAATTGTTGTGAACTCTGCCAACAATTTCCTCTCAATCCCAACCATTAGTTACCCCTCGAGCATGCGTATGTAACTTAACTCAGTGAATCTAAGATGTTCGACGAAATGCCTCAACCGAGTGCTTTTGCCGTTGAAAAAGGGATGATTTTGGGGTTCGTTAAGAAATTAGTTTTCTTCAAAGATGGGACTTTCTTTCAGGCTTGAGGGTCGATTTGTATTACCAGATTCGAAGCTTTTGCATTCCTGAGTTGAAAGGATGAAGAAATTAATGGTTTATGTGGCATTTAGCAGCAAAATCATTACACACATATTGGGATGCTTTGATTATTACAGAATTGTTGGCTTTAATTACATTATTTTCTTATACACCAAAACCTCCTCAATCATGCTCGGATATTCAACTCAAGTTCCAAAGCTGAGACCAGTTTCTAACACCACCAGCACTTCCACTTCCAACCGAAGACCGCGGAAAACTCAGGTTGAAATTCTCACCCAGCTTCTCGCTGTAATTATTACTCCCGACTATCGACGTTATCGCAGCCTTCAGAGCCGATTGAAAATTAGGGTCCCTCATGATGATGCTTTCCCTTTCTTTATCGCGAGCCAACGGTTCGAAAATCTGGTGGGACTTATTAGGGTTCGAAAAGCTGAGGCTCGTAAGGTTCGTCGTTTTCCCGTTGAACGGGAACGACGAGCCCATCATATGGTTCGGTTTGGTCAGGTCTAATATGACCGTTGGATGTGATTGTGATGTGGTGGATATTGAGGCTCTTTGGATCATCGGTGAAGCCATGAAGTTAAACCCGAGGAGGCTGTTGTTGTTGTTAGGGGAGGCTGTTGATAATGATGGTGACGGTGAGAGCTCGAGCACCGGTGAGGCGGCGGTGGAGGAGCCGCAGCTGAGCATGGTGGCGGCCGCTGACGTGGCGGAGGCTATGGTGGCGGCGGAGGGAGAAAGTGGGTGGTCGTGGGTCCCTTCATAGGTTGTTGTGAGGATCGAAATGTTGTCTGCGCACCGTTGGACCTGATAAATTTTATTTCGTTAGCAAAAATAAGAAATGGAGTCTTGAATGATTATTTATACCATAGACAAAAAAAGAAATGTAATTGAATCTCAATAAACCGCAACGAAATAATAGAATGACGTGGCTCTCATCACCTGTTTCCTAACCGGGCACGTCGGCGAGGCCGTGCAACGGTAATAAGCACGAGGGCAAGGATTCCCTTTCGATATCTTCTGTCCATATTTCCTCCATTGGCATCCATCATTCATCTAAGAATATCACCCACGTAATAAATGTTACATATATTCTTGATTTAATACCGTTGATATTCTTCTCTAATACTTAAATGCATCTGATAAATTATTAATTATTACGTACCGTTTGAGCAGCACAAACGGTTCTTACAGAAACCCTAGTCTTCTTCAAAGGGCTTTGCTGCTCGTGTGCATCTTCCTCGTTGTTTCTCGAGGTTTTAGGGCTCTTTACGCTGTTCTCGGGGCTCGGGCTATCGTTGGGTTTATTACCGAACTTAGAATCCAATCCAAGCTCGAGCCCATCGCTTATTACAACATTTATTTCACTGGAAGAATCTTGTTGTTTTCTCTCGGGGTCGGGATTTTTCGAACTGTCATCTCTCTGACCTCGATATTCACCGCCTAAGCTTAGGTTAATATCGACGGGATCCGACCCGTTCGGGTCAAATGAATCGGTTGACTTCTTACCGGGCTTATCCTCGTGGTGGTCTTGAACTAAATCCTTGAGAGAATTGTAATCTTTGAGCACCTGAGATAGAGTTAGCTTCAACTTGTCGTTTTCTTGTCTGATCTTATCCATCTTCATCTTCGTTATCTCAAGGTTTTCTTGCTCTTGCTGCATGTATATATTCGTGATTATACGAGCTCAATGATCATAATTAACATGTTATAACAAGAATATATTATACTGTAATAATGAGCTATTTACCTGCTTTGCTTGTGGCAATGTTTCTTCGAAGGCCATTGTGTCTCTAGGGCTTTGTTCTTTCGTTACACGCGATTTTCTTAACTATGAGCTATGAGGTTTGAATGTCTTAAATCACACGGCTTACCCATTCAATATATAAGCTGGAGATATATGTCCAATATTTGACTTCTAGGATAAATAAATAATATATAGAAATATTCATAGGGATACGCGTATAAAATAATATTCAAACGCCGGGAGAGGGAGCTTACCCTTGCATGTTGCATAGACAAGGAAAAATGTCAACTGTCTTAAAAATTGTCAACTCTCCTAGATTACATGTTGTCAACTCTAATGTTTTATTTACTAATTAATGAACTCGGCATTTGGTAATGAAGGGCTAATTAACAATTCAATTATCAAATACTTAACATACTATGTGAATACAAGCTGCAGATATGAGTTGGTCGTCGCCACAAAACGTACGTATACATTGCGACTGGTCTAAGTTGAAAAGTTCGTATAAAAAGCGAATATGAACTTAAAAATGGTCCTATGTAACTAACTACTAATGTTTTTCTTATTAATTTGTTGGATATTTATATTGTTGTAGAGTGAGTAGGGTGACATTATATATAAAATTAATTGTTAGCGCAGCGAGTAGGTGATTAATTACCATAAGCGAATTATTATTTAACCGCCTCCCCCATAATTTAAATTTCAGTATAAATTATCATTTCGATCTTTTTCGGTTATGGTTGATCTACCGTGATGGAAAGTTGGTAAATTTTAGGGGCGTGCTTCTTTTTCTTTAATTGGACTCGAAATGGGTCAAAATCTAATGGCGTCAATCTTATTTTCTACCTTCAAAAAAACAAATACATATATAAATAAATACATAAAAAGCAAGAAAATAAGATCTTGAAAATAATCGAATTAGCCAAACTTAACAACAATATATACTAGGAACCATCCATTTATTCAACTCTGTAAACAGCTTCCATAAAAAAAAAAAATTATTATAAACATCTCCATTTAATTAGTCGCTTAAGATTATAGATGAAAGACTTGCATCAGCACAACTTGCTCCATATATCTCACTGGTAATACAATATAACCAAAAGTCCACAACCTCAGCAACTCGCATGTAATAAAAAATGAAGTGCCACGAAAGCTTAATCACGTTAGCAATTGACTACATTATATATTTATATATAGGGCAAATTCCATTTCAGTACCCTTTCAAGTTTCAGCTTCCTGATCAGTACCCATCCAAGTATTTCTTCCTGTTCAGTACCCATTTGCAAAAAATTGTGTGTTTAATACCACCAAACATTGAAAAGACGAAAATAACCCTTCTTTACAGATTCAGTTATACCAACTGGTCTCATTATTATACCAATATATTCAATTATTATACCAACTGTTATCACTGCTATACCAAGTCAAATTTAAGAGTATTTTATCACTATTATACCAACTGTTCTCATTACTATACCAATATATTCAATTATTATACCAACTGTTATCACTGCTATACCAAGTCAAATTTAAGAGTATTATATTGTACCAAATGTTTCCATTATTATACCAGTATATTCAATTATAATACCAACTGTTATCACTGCTATACCAAGTCGAATTTATTGGTAGAATAATCAATTTTATTGGTATAATAAGCGGTTTTGTTGGTATAATAATCGTATTTTCTGGTATAATACGCAAAAATCACTTTCATATAATACAAAAAAAAAAAAATTTGGTATAACAGTTAGTATAATAACGAGAACAGTTGGTATAAATGTGATAATAGTTAGTATAAAAGCGGTTTTGTTGGTATAATAATCGTATTTTGTGGTATAATACGCAAAAATCACTTTCGTATAATACCAAAAAAAATATTTTTGGTATAACAGTTAGTATAATAACGAGAACAATTGGTATAAATGTGATAACAGTTGGTATAAAAGCGGTTTTGTTGGTATAATAATCGTATTTTGTCGTATAATACGCAAAAATCACTTTCGTATAATACAAAAAAAAATATTTTTGGTATAACAGTTAGTATAATAACGAGAACAGTTGGTATAAATGTGATAACAGTTGGTATAAATGTGCTAACAGTTGGTATAAATGTGCTAACAGTTGGTATAATATTCTTAAATTTGACTTGATATAAAACTGAAGATAATCGAAATAATATTTATGTATGAAGAAGGGTTATTTTTGTCTTTTTAACGCTTTTTAGGTACCTAACACACAACTTTTTTCAGATCGGTACCTAACAGGAAGAAAATCTTCGAGTGGTATTTAAGAGGAATTTGAAACTTGAAAGGGTACTGAAAGGGAATTTGCCCTTATATATATGATAAAGTAATCCACTGAGATTCTCTAGTAAACAAGATCAAGTAGCAAAGTAAAATAATGTAAAACAGGTCAATAGATGCTACGGTTGACTTGAACGTGTATAGTATTACGTTTTAAGAACCTAAAACGAAGACTTGTAAGAGAATGAGGTTGCATCCTTTACTTTGTCAACTAAACGGTAGTATTTAAAAACCCTAGTTTAACGGGTCTAATTTATATGTGTTCGTGCTCACATGTGCATTGTCGATGATGAACTAATCCTCACCAGCTGCTATCGAGCCACAAGTCAATTTCTATTACTTCTGTTGTCCCCAAAGGGACACGGAATTGATTATTGAGAGAACTATAATGTTTCCTTGTCTCCAAGGGCTGCAAAAGTTCGATGGTTCCTTAAGGCTTATATGCATGTCTTTAGTCTGTATGTATCAAATCATAGCCAGATACAAATGTTAAATTGATGATTCCATCTTAAAACTAATTGCTGATATGATAAAGAGGCTTCTTTGATTTATATAGTGAGTCGGGTGAAGTTAGTTTTTTTTTTTTTTATGTGAGACAAGTAATCTCAACATGGCTATTTTGCCATTGCTGTACGAGGAAGAGGACACATACGAATAGTAGGAAGGAAATTTTGCGAATAAAGAGTGCCATGGAGACATTCAAGTGTAATGAAAGGACTTTCTCTCGCATGAGTGTTACTACCACCAAAAGATAGTCGTACGAATAAAGATTTTGCCCTTATTAAACCCATTAAAAACCCATAAAGATAGTCGTACGAATAACCCTAGCCTCAATACTACCACCAAGCCTTCCCCATGCACTCTCCGCCCTTAAAGAGCCCCATGCAGAGACCACACCCATTATTGGCTCAACGTTCCTCTCCCCAGTTACCCCCGAAGAAAAACAATGTAAGCCTTCTCCACGAAAAAAATACCTAGCTGATAAGAATATAGTCACTTCCTCTAGCCACCAAAACCCCCCGATAACCAAGACAAGCCCTTACCGTACCATCAACACCCACGGAGAAGGAAAACATGACCCCGAATATATCAAATTCCCTACGTGCGGTGAAGGTACAACTTCGTGCAATCAAGCGTGAGAAAAATATCGATGGCCCAAAGAAGCGTAAAGCAGATACATCCCTCGATTCCGCTGAACCTAACCCTAAACGGGTGCAGGTGAAGAAAAGTGACCCGATGGAGATAACTAAAGTCCCTGCGGGAGCTGCGATGCAGCCCCGCCGAGTATTATGAATTGCCTAAGTTGGAACTGTCGAGGGTTAGATATTCTTTTTCTTATTGAAACTAAGTGTGTGTGGGAAGAGAAGATTTGAGGTGCTTAAATCAACATTAGGCATGGCGGTGCCAAAGGAGGAATTGCCCTATTATGGAAGAAATACATCGACGTGGCTATCAACTCTTTTTCTCAATTCCACATTGACGCTAATATTCCATGGCGTTTAACAGGTTTTTATGGTGACCCAATCGCGTAAAAACAGTTGGAAACTGTTAAGACGTCTCGGCGAGCATGAGATTTTAATGAGATATTGGCACAAAATGAGAAGGTAGGTAGACCAAATTGGCAGATTTCAGATTTTCGGGAGGCATTGGAGGATTGCAAATTGCTCGATCTTGGCTTCGATGGGGAGTGATAAAAATATCCATTCGTTTACCCATACGTGAAATACTAGATCAACGTCGACCTCCGACCATTCTGCTGTACTTATTATTCCGGTGCGTCGCGCATTAATGATGAAGATGTCTTACCATTAACAAAGAGAGGAAATTAAATATGCAAATGTTCCCCTGAACAAAAAAATATGCCTGAAGAGGATAACACAAAAAAGCCAACTGATTCTGAATGTTCCCCTGAACAATTATAGCAAAATACACAACATTAAATTATAACACCTTATATAGAGAGGGAAAAAAAAAAACCAACTGAAATTTATGTCTGAAGAGGATCGAGATTCAACAGGCTAATATCTTCCTGTTCAAGAATCTTCAACCATTTGAGACCCAAATCAGATCCGGCACTTGCGGCGATTTCGAATTTCTCTCTCGCCATCTCGATGGGGTCGGGCTCTTCCCTTCCGTGAATTCTCGACTTTCTGCTCTGAGAGCCCTTCTTTATGCTGAAATCCACTATAGAATCAGGTGGACGAACGCCTACAACGAATTTTTGTTTTTTAAAATGTGGGGCAATGAGATGCAAAAGAAAATATTTTCCCAGATAATCTTGAAAAAAAAATGCCAACCTCTTAGAAGAATTGATCCATAGGCTATAGAAGCGCCAACATGCCCCTGTGCGGAAACTCTCCGTTAAGGAAAGATAATTATTCCAAAAAGTCCAGAGAAATATTGATGATAGAGTAAAAATTCAACAAACTAATAAGTTAAAAGAAAAACCTTTTCAGAAGCTCTGTGGAAACACCATAAAGCAGAGGAAATGTCTTGTTTCACACAGTCCCCAGTGAGATATACGATTCCTAGAAGATAGAGGGCACCCGGATGCAACTACAAGATGAAATATTCTGAATGTTAAAACAAATGATATATTTGCAATTGCGATTTCGCGGATGCGTTGAATTTTTACCTGCTCAACTGCCTTCTCTATATAATAGAAAGCTTGTTGCTCGGATCGAACATAATTATTCTGCATAATATTAAATGTCGATATAAAACTTTAGAGATATAAAATTAAATGAACCGTCGAATCAGAATAAACTTTAGCGATGTCATAGGCCACCGAGAAGTCTAACCTCGACTCTCAGGTGGCAACCCAACTCGTACAGTGCATCTGCATTGCCCATCTCAGCAGCTTCCACTAGCAAAGCAGCCCCACTTTTATGATGAAAAGACGGTAAATTTTTGCAATGATGTTAGGCAATTGAACAAAATACGACAGTAATTTTATGTGGAGAAATAGATGAAGATAGTTGGCATAATTTTGAAATGGTTAAATATGCATAAAAAAGGAACAAGAAAGTGGTTTATATCCTTACACAGCTTTATTTGCACCGGGGACATGGTACTTGAAATGCAATTTGGATAACCACAATCTAGCATTTGTATTTGTATTGTCAGCTTCAAGGGCCAACTCGAAATTTTCTTTGGCAGCCTGAAAAATATAAAAAAAACACAAACAGAAAGAAAAATAGAAATAAACCAGCAGTTAACGAAGACGACATTATAAGATTATATGCAGGGACCTCATAAGTTATGTGACTATCATGCCTTCACAAGCGAGAGACATCTACATTACCATGCCATTACCACAACAAACAAATCACAGAAGAAAAATCTACATGAATCAAAGAATGGATAGAAAAAGAATTCAAATCACAGAAGAACGATCAACATGGAAGTAAAGAATGGATAGAAAACGAACTCAAAAACTATGTTAAGGGAAACACATCATTAGATTTCATGCAGTAAACAACTTACACTCATATAGATAGATCACAATTTTCAGCACTCCAAACAACATCAGAAAATGACATGTTATGCCCAAATTTTAACGAATTCAGACCTTTCTCACAACTTTGTGACACAATTAAAACTACACAAGAAATATGGCCCCGAATTCAAATGTTCGTTGCCAAATCATTCCAAGACGATCAGAAATACATCATTTCCCTACTCCACTTAATCAAATGAAGAATTAATAATGCAACTACAAAACCCCCCACTCAGTCTAGGAAAAGAAAAGGCTCTAACAAATAACAAAGAGGAATCACAATTCTAAAATATTAGAGTATTTCACAAAGTTCACAAACCCTAAGCAAAGGAATGAGACGCTTGTCATTAAGTTCACAATAGTCGATAACTCGATCAACTTCCCTTAGAGCACTAAATCCTTTTGCTATAAATTGCGCCGCCTTCTTATTCCTGCTATGCAATCCTCTCTGAAACATAATATACAAATTAAAACATAAAACATAGCCGTAAAATCAACGAGAAAAGTACAAAACTCAATGCAATCGAACACTAGTAACCATCGAAAAGCCGATTTAGAGAACTGAACTTGAAATTCGAGCTTGGAGAAGATAACACCCGCATTGCTTTTATTAAAAAAAGCCCTAAACATCCTCCCGGCAGATTCAATCCACTCGCACTGTACCCAATCAGCAACGCAACAGGCAAAATCTCCGGATGCAAGCTTCAAAGGGGACAAAACAAATGGAATATATAATTACTCTTAATTCTGATATCTGTTAGTCGCAGCCCGCTGTCGACGACTTTACTCGAACACGAGTGGTGCTCGGGGCCATTAGTTAATGGGCTTTCAAGGCTGTAACCAAATCCTCAATCCACTAACAAAATAATTATCAACCCAATAAAAAAAGATATCAAAATAAATTAAATTTTAATAAAAATTAATTTTTCAGCATGAATTTTCTTCAAATTACTTCAATTTTAAAGATTATTATCAAAAAATTATTACTCCTGAACTTAGGAATCATTAGGCACAAATAGAAAAAATTATAAAATTAGGTCACTAATCATACATGTTTTCGTTTATGGGTCACTATGTTTGATAATTGCAACAGTAGGTCACTAACTTTGTATGTGAAAACAATTTTGGGTCATGTTTTCAATTTTAGGTCACTAAGTATATATTTAGATTTTGGGTCACTGAGTTTACATTTTTTCAATTTTGGGTCACTCATTTGGTAACTAACTTTATAAACATAGTGACCCAAAATTAAAACATGTATACTTAGTGACCCAAAATTGAAAAAATATATACTTAGTGACCTAAATTTGAAAAAATGACTCAAAATTATTTTCACATACAAAGTTCGTGACCTACTTTTGCAATTATCAAACATAGTGACTCAAAAACTAAAACCTCTATACTTAGTGACCTAATTTTATAATTTTGCCAAAGCACAAATATTCATGACTAAAAAGACTATGGGTAAATTCCCTTTCAGTACCCTTTGAAGTTTCAATTTCCTGATCAGTACCCCTTTAAGTATTTCTTCCTGTTCAGTACCATTTTGCGACAAATTATGTGTTTAATACCACCAAACATTGAAAAGACGAAAATAACTCTGCTTTACAGATTCATTTATACCAACTGGTCTATGTATTGTACCAATATATTCAGTTATTTTATCAACTGTTATCACTGCTATATCAAGTCAAATTTAAGAGTATTATATCACTATTATACCAAGTGTTCCTATTATTATATCAATATATTCAATTATATACCAACTGTTATCACTGTTATACCAAGTCAAAGTTAAGAGTATTATATCACTATTATACCAAGTGTTTCCATTATAATACCAATATATTCAATTATTATACCAAATGTTATCACTGTAATACCAAAAGTAATGTTATTATAATATCCGAATTGTTTGGTATACATTCGAATTTATTGGTAGAATAATCAATTTTATTAGTAGAATAATTAATTTTATTAGTATAATAAGCGATTTTGTTGGTATAATAATCGTGTTTTGTGGTATAATACGCAAAAATCACTTTCATATAATACGCAAAAAACATTTTTTTTGGTATAACAGTGATAACAGTAAGTATAATAACTGAATATGTTGGTATAATAATGAGAACAATTGGTATAATAGTGATAACAGTTGGTATAAAAGTGATAACAGTTGGTATAATATTATTAAATTTGACTTGATATAAAAGTGGAGAGAATTGAAATAATATTTATGTATGAAGAAAGATTATTTTTGTCTTTTTAACGCCTTTTAGGTACCTAACACAATTTTTTTCAAATGGGTACCTAACAGAAAGAAATAATTCGAGGGTATTTAAGAGGAAGTTTAAAGTTGAAAGAGTACTTGTCACTCCGACTTAAAAATGAATTAAGCCTATAATTATTATATCATTAACACTAGGAAACAGCTCGTCAGTAGTATATAGTATAATTAATTGCACGTCTCAGCTCGTTCACACAGTTTCTCTCTCGAGAACTTTCTCTCAACTTCTTTTCTGATTTTTCCTGCAGGGAAACGAAAATGGTGTATGTGAATGGCCCCGGGCTTTACTCAGAAATCGGAAAGAGGGCCAGAGGTATGCATAAATAACGTTTTGCGTTCGATTCGCGATATAACGCTTTTCTATTGGCTCGGTTTGTTGTTTTGCATTCCTTTGTGTGAGCTGCGTTGATTTTGTGGATTAATAAACCTTTCGTGTTTCCTTGTTCTGCAATTTTCAGATCTTCTGTACAAGGATTATCAAGGCGATCAGAAGTTCACTATCACTACGTACACTGCCAATGGAGTGGTTAGTCTTTATTTTCGCCTCTTCCTCATTTATTTGAGTGCCTC
Organism: Linderniella brevidens; assembly: GCA_004919715.1. Lineage (NCBI taxonomy): Eukaryota > Viridiplantae > Streptophyta > Magnoliopsida > Lamiales > Linderniaceae > Linderniella > Linderniella brevidens. The sequence goes on from SWDC01000158.1 coordinate 5,013,404, forward strand.
TCTGCGTTATTCGTGTATGTCTTTACTAATCGATGTTTGATGTGTTTGTTCTGTGTTTTCTGAACGAAGTTTATTTTGTTGAAGTGGATTGTGAAAACAGGATTTGATTAAATAAAGAACACTCCTATAGCTATGACCAACCACAATTGACATGTTTTATGTAATTTGTTGAAGTGAATGTGAACAAAAATTACGTGCCTTTCGCGATATAACATCTACATCATTTTATAATCTCATATATTGGGTTTTCACGTTAACATATCACAGTATGGTGGTTTCTTGTTGTTTTCAGCTTTCTGAATAATCATTTTAAACGCTAAATATCGAATTGGCGAAACAACATTTGTGTGTGCAATTTTAATTTGTTCTGCTCTGCCTGAGAAATTATGGCTGATAGTTGATGTTTGCGAAGGAATATGTGCTGTATTAGAATAAAAACAATGATTGCATATCGTTTATGCATTTGTTTTCTTGTTATGTGTCCCGTTTTGGATTTTCTTGCTTGTGGTTGCTGAAACCTAATCATCACGTTTGGTTTATCTGGTTATATGGACTGCTGAAATTTTATTTTTGTTCTTCAGGCCATCACTTCTTCTGGAATCAAGAAAGACGACTTGTTCTTAGCCGATGTTAACACCCAGCTCAGGAACAAGAACATCACAACAGATGTAAAAGTGGATACCAGTTCCAATGTATGTTACTCGCTCGTATAAGAAACTCCTGATACATATTTTACACTTAAATCTGATTTATAGTCTCTCAGGGTCCCATATTCGAGATGTCTGAATCACATTTTGAAAAAAATAAAGTGTTATAGGTCCTTTTTGTTCGTTTATCATTGCTTGCTTCTGATATATTTGATCAATAATTGCAATCTCCATGCTGTAATTAACTGCCTGAAATAATAAAGTTAATCATCGATTATTTTTCATTTTTATACTTGTGTATGAGTACATGTGTGAATGTGTGGTGTATGTGTCCCTGAGCAAAATGATAAATAAAATTGTTGATTATAATTTCCATCGCAGGTTTACACCACTATCACCGTCGACGAACCTGCCCCAGGTGTGAAGGCTATCTTCAGCTTTATCGTTCCCGATCAAAATTCTGGCAAGGTCATTTCATTACTCACCAGTTTAGAAATTTGTGCAGTTAGCAGAGTTCGCTTCTTCTGTGTCATAAATATATTTGAATGGCTACGGTTAACAATATATTTCTTTGTGGTTGGTTTTTTTGTCAAATATAGGTAGAGCTTCAATATCTGCACGAGCACGCGGGGATTAGTACAAGCCTTGGCCTTACATCGAAACCCATTGTCAACTTCTCCGGTGTTGTGGGAAACCAAAAAACTGCTTTTGGAACTGATATATCCTTCGACACCGCCACTGGAAACTTTACCAAATGCAACGCCGGCCTGAGTTTCGCCACCACCGATCTAATTGCTTCGCTGACGCTGTGAGTTGCCACTGATTTTTGATGAGTTTTTATCCTACTGTGTTATATATATTTCAATAGGGCTTATATGGGAAGTGTTGGTTAAATAATTAGGTACCTAAGAAAGAAAAACACCATTGAGTTTAACAATGCCCACATATATATAATTTAGGGAGAAAACCCAAAATGATCTTCAATGTTTACCATGTGGACCAATTTAGTTCATGATGTTTAGTCTGAACCAATTTAGTCTCTGATGTTGGACACCAATTTGCGCTGGACACAGTCTCGTAAAAACTCACTATATCGTGAATGGATCGATAAATTGAAAGGACCAATGTGAAATTAGGATACGGAACTGGAAATTTCTCCTCCAGAATTCAAACATGAACTCTAGTGTTCGTGGGTTATTTTCGTGCCCAAATTTCAGTTTTTTCAATTTGTCGATCGGGACATGATTTAGTGAGTTTTGAGACCACGTGCGGGGCACGCGCAAGATTCCCGTTAATTGTAAATAATGACAAAATAGGTCCAGCATCGGAGACTAAATCGGTTCAAGCGAAGTAGCAAGAATTAAATTGGTCCACATGGTATAAACATTATGGACCATTTTGGGTTTTCTGCACGGCATATAATTCCAATGATCAATTTGCCATCATATTATAATTACTGTAATTTTTCCCCTCTTTTTACTTTATTTTTTGTTGCAGGAACGACAAGGCGGATAAGGTAACGGCGTCTTACTTCCACACGGTGAGCCCGTTAACGAAGACCTCCGCGGGAGCAGAGCTAACCCACAGCTTCTCGACCAATGAGAACACGCTGACCATCGGCACGCAGCACTACCTCGACCCTTTGACCATGGTCAAAGCCCGCGTGGACAGCTACGGCAGAGCGAGTGCCCTCGTGCAACACGTGTGGAGCCCAACGTCCCTCATTACCATCTCGGGAGAAGTGGACACGAGGGCCATCGAGAAGAGCGCCAAGGTAGGCTTGGCTGTTGCCCTTAAACCGTGAAGGCGAAGGACTCGTCTTTTTTACGACAAAAAGAGAAAAAAAAAAATAAAAGGTTGCTTGAATGTTTTAACTGATTGCCTTGCGGGTATACATTGACAATTGTTGTTGGGTTGTAATAATGAAAGCAATGTTGTTTTTTACACAACAATGAAGTCTTACTGTACTAACCCACAAGACAAAATTGAAAACCTCGGACTCAATGAGAAACACAGGTTATGCAGGAACCAAATTACACACATGAGAGGAGAAAAAATTTAATACAAAATCAATAGAGCTCAGCTATTCGAGGATGCTGCAATGCATGTACCAGTGTAGAAATTAAAATCTTTTTCTTGCAGGGGCCGCCAATGAAATGAAATCTCTAGTATTACTACCACCTTAGATTATGCCGGTGGCTATGCCCGAAGTTGCATATATCTTCAGGGAATGTTCGGGTACATAAGTACAACCTGTTTATACCAAATTGAGATTTCAAAATCATTCTAATTGTCGTTTACGAAAATCTAATCAGAAGCAACAGAAAAGATTGCGGAGGAAACTAACTTACCTTTCTCCTTCACGTCAATATGTAGAGAATCGAGCGTTATAATACCATCCGTGAGAGGCAGTACTTCAAGTTTGATTGTTGCAGTAGAATGTGAAGGCACCACCCTGGAGAAACAAGAGATAAATTTTTCATCAGTTGAGAGAGAGGGAGAGAGAGAGAGAGAGAGGGAGAGAGAGAGAGAGAGAGAGAGAGAGATCAATACCCTAATGGAACTTTGCTCTGCAACCACAAGTGAGTGCGACCCAAATCACTACAAGGAACGGCATCCGATAAACGAGAAGCTAAATCGGTGTTCAAAATTAACTGACCACCACCATCTTCTACTTTCCGTTCTTCATTAATATCAATGGAGCTCAGCCCATGAGCAATAATACCTCTCTGGGTATCGCCACCTCGGGTCCTCTCACCGAACTCAGCAGCAGAACCAAATGGACTCAAAGGCGAGGAAGGTGAATTGCTCAAGGAAACCACAGAAGGTGGAGTGCTAAACGAAGAAGGGGCGAGCACCGTTAAGGTCAAATTATCGGATGTCATATTCGATGCCTGAAGGGTTAAAACCTGAAAATTCGAAACCGTGAAGCTTTTAGTACGAAGCTTCAATTGAACATGAAAGAGAATGAATAATAAGGAGAGCTCAAATATATAAGAGAACCTGAACTGGGAGCTCGGTTCCAACGGTTCCTAGAGATTGTCTAGAAGTTTCAGAAGTCACGGATATCATAAGATCCCTAGGAATGCGAGGTCTCCAGCTTGTTGGCTGCTTGAAGAACAGCTTTGATTCTGTGATTACAAAGAAAGTGAACATATTATTTATCTTAAAAAAAATAAAGCATTCGATTATGCAACTTCTGGGTTTCTTACCAGTATAATTGCACCGGCACGAGACAACAACTGCATATCGGTCAGTAGTTGAAATGATATGTTTCCCTTCAGCGGATGGATGGTGCCAACTTGATGATGCCTTTGCAGCTGGTAAGCGCGACAACCTTGTATTACTATCGGTCTCAGCTTTTATAGGCCTCGATAATGTGTTCGTTGGTTTGAGAATGAATGAATGTTCTTCACCTCTCCTGCAATTCATATACTTGTATTTAGCCTCTGAATTTGATTCAGATTTAGTAAAGTAACAACGATGAAATAATATCTCTATCCAGTACTAAAAAGGCACTATATGGTTGTCCCTGGACCTTTGAATTTCTCGAATTTCTAATTAAAAAGGATGGGTGTTTATTGAGCTGTGAGACCAAACAGGTCAATACTTTGGCAGGTTTGAAGGGAAAGCAAGGTAGCCAGGATACGAAAAAGGAGGATAAAATAGAAAGTGCAAAAAAGTTATGCATGGAATATTAAAAAAAGGAAAAATGAGAGGCCCAAGGTAGGCATTAGAAGTAAAAAATCAAAATGGGTTATTTCTAACTGAAAAAGCATTAATTCCTGAACTAAACGGATCAATAGACAATAACTGAACTGAACGAAAAAGAAAATCAAAGTTTAAGCAGAAATTACAAATGGGATAATGATGATTGCATATTAAATCCACTAATAAAGTAAGTAACCTAGCTTAATAAACAGATAAGCACGGTGAAGCATTTAATAAAATAACAGCAAGAACACCTGAGTGCCAGATTGGGAAGAGAGTATTCATCTCCAGCTTCAATGCAAGCAATGGGTAAAGATAATGGCTGCCCACTTTTGGAAGCCTCTTCAAAAACTATTGTTATAGAGTCCACAAACACCACGATGTCGGGTGTATGAGCAGGAGAGACATTCTGCAATATAAAGCTTCACGTTACTTCCACGTAAAAAAAATGAAGAGTACCTTGAAAAGAAAGCTGTGATGATAGAGGGTAAAAACTGCACCTTCACATGTACACAAAGAAGATCATCAGTGTTGCAATCAAGTGAAAAAGAATGGATTTCTAAGGGTTGAACTATTTCAATTTTTCTCCTCCACCTTCTTCCAGGTGTAAAAATGCCTTCCAAACCACATTGGACAGAGAACCTCTCTTGTACCAACGGTACACCACGGAAAGATAAGGGCCCTTCGTTTCCACTTATTCCACTTCCCAGAGACTTCTCGAATGAAAACTGACTCCAATCTTCGGGGTCGAAAGAAGGTTTAACATCAGGAGTTGTGACAGCTGGCGGGGGTGAAACATTCGATGGTATTGAGGACATTGAATAACTTCTGAAATTACCGAACGAAAAAAGCTGGGAACCAGTGGACCCAGAGGATGAGTGTTTAGATGAAGTGCTTCTAATATGTGAAGAACTTGGGCTCAACTTAGGAGGAGATAACGGGCGAGCTGGAGAAGGAATAGAATTATCCACGGGAATCAGCCATTTTAACAGTTCATTGGAAGGATCTTGATTCGGAAACGTTTGAGTGTCTTGATTGTCAATGGTAGAGTTATTATCTCTATACTTTTCAAATTGCAGAATCTCAAGGATGGGATCACCAACAAACTCAACACCGACATTCACCTGTAAAAGCACCTGCATTCTTACAACAAGAAATGAAATTCAGACCAGTGAGAAAGATGACAATGATAACTTCTAAACACAGGCACATGCAAAAGGGGGAAAAGGGCTCCAAATTGACAAAAAAAAAAAAAAACAGCGGAAAACATCAATGAAGTAGGGGTCAAAGAAATTGCTGATTTCAAATCTGAGGTTGAATGAACTTTTGTACAAAGATCTATCAAGAGATTGCTAAGACTAAAGAAAGTATATACTAATATAAATAATGTATATCACAGAGGAAATATAGTACATGATTTTGTTCAAAACATACCACTATGTCGCCATTTTCAAGGGAGTAACATTTAATTGCACCTCTTGCAAGTCCACCTGATGTGCGAGCGTCAAAATGTCCTCTGTCAATTGTCGAACTAGAAGAATTCCTCCTTCTCAGATCAGATCCAGACTCTGAGGTGACTTCTTTAGCTTTTCTTTTGGACCAAAGTGGCTCATCCGATTTCGCAATACGAGCAAAAAAATGTGAATTTTGAAATCTTTTCAGCAGCTCTTCGGTCTGTCTTCTGTGATCTTCCATTCTGAGAAGAGATTCACCTGTAGAAGCATCCTTTTTTATATTGCCATTTCCATCATCTTTCTCACCGAGACCCATGACTGTTTGCGATTCTGGATGCGCTTGTGTATCACTGTTGCCATTAGGTTTTTTGGGTCCCATTCCATTCTTATTCATGACTGCAGCAACTTTGAACGGAGTAATTACTTCGGTGTCTTGCTTGTATGCAGATAAGCATGCAAGAACTCCGATCTGTTCGCCTAAAGGTAGCCACGGAAATGTAAAAAGAAAAAGACTTTCCAGTCAAAAGAAGTTCCACAGCAGAGACAAGTAAAAAGCATCAGTTACAACGTACCGGGGAAAACAAAGCTACGATCCAGCGATCGAAAAGAAAGTATATCTGGACTTTCCATCCAATTGTCAGGAACTTTTTCTGAGAAATACATGCAAAGTACATATAAGGATCAAATGCAGTAATGAGCTAATACTCACATAATTCGGGCATCCCAAAAGTATTACATAACATAACATTTTCTGTCCAATTATACAACTGACAGATGAGTTCTTACTACTCGGTATGACAATAAATCCATCATCGTCTGCTACATTTCTGTGGCCGTCCTCTTGGGCGCTATTAGTCCCACTTGAAGTGGATACAGTTCCATTCCCATCCCCCAATTCGTCGCTCCCTGTACTAGAAGGTTCAGCTGGTTTACTTTTAGAAAATGGATCCTCTGAAATTGGACCCTCTAATGTCGCAGCAGTTTTTGTCTCATAATGCTGTGCTCCTTGTGTATCTTTGACAGATTGTGGCTCCTCCGCGGCAATACGACTAGTGCTCCGTGACATCAAAAAATTCATTTTCCACGGAGATCACCCTGCAATAAGTTTCAATTTTCTCCCTGATCAGATAAAATTGAACGAAGATGAAAGAAGCATTGGTTCGATGGAGCTACAACCATTCACGAACGAAATAGATCATCAAACACGTTTTCAGTGATACGACATAACATGCTAAACCCCTAACCTCCATTTTCTGACAAAAAGTAGACCCAGAATATGAATTTGTCCAGTCGTAATGCCACAGATCAACACTCAAACACGCAATAGAAAGGATCAATAAGAACCTCGCAGCAAGAAAAACCTAAATTGTACAGCTAAACATCAGTAAACAAGAATTCAAAATCGAAGGCGATGCAAACAACTGAGCTGATCCAGATCCATAACTTGCACCAACTTCAACACTCAGTGGTTTACAAATTAATCGTCAATTTCAAAGCTATGCTTCAAATTGATTGCATCCACGAATTGAACTTCACCTGATCGGAAGACCGATCGCTGGATCTGCGTCAAATCGGTATGGCCTCGAGCACACTTTCTTATTCTCCTCTCCCCGCTTTCTCAGCAAACCGTATTTTGCCACACATAAAATAAGAAAAAAATGTCTGAGAAATATTTTCGAAGAAAAAACACGAACTTACTTAAACAACAATAAGTTACTCGGATGGGTTGGGCTACGATGACAGGCCCATTTATTTTATGCCCAATAAATACATGGCCGTTTAAGACATCGGTCATGAAGCTAATTACCTTACACCGTAGTCTCCACATTTCGTAAATATTCAAGGGATGTTTGTTGAGGTGATCTCACACCACGGTGATATCCACTTCACCGTGATGTGGATCAAGATGATTTGTCATCACGGTGTTTGTTTTGGGATGATACTTCATTTTGCATATCAAAGTGATATTAGAATATTGTGTTTGTTTAACCGCAGTGACGTGTGGGGTGATGTTGTCAGTTTAATTGTTTTAAGACTTTCGTTTTGAGGTGATATTTTACGTGATAATGATTAATGTTTAAATATTACGTATTATTGTTAATTATAAGAAATTTATCAATTCCTCAATATATTTCTTTTAATTTTTAAGCTTTAAACACATATTTTTAAATCAAGTATTAATTATAAGTATTTTATGAAATTATTTAATGTAATTATTTTTTTAAAGCATTAAATATATATTTTTAAGATTTGAATATGTTAGTGATGTAATTAAAAAAGGAAGAAATGTATATAGGAAGGGATAAGGGGTAATTTTGTCTAAAGTAATACTGAAAATGTCACCCCATCACAGTGATGGAGGATCACCCTGCTTTTTGGGGGTGATTCAAAAGCTGGAATATCACCCTCTTTTGATCACATAAGTGATCCTCAATCACGGTGATGACTCATCACATACGCTAAACAAACACAGTGATGATGAGTTTATGGGAGGATCACCGTGATATTTTGGAGGATCACCCCAAAACAAACACCCCCTCAGTTTGAAGCGGATTATAAATATACTATTGACTATGGGAAGACCAACGACCATTATTGTGAGCCATGGACTAATCTATTTGAACATTATTATTATTGTCGTGGAAACAACCACGGATTTTAGCAAAAGTAATTTATCTGAACATTATTTTCGTGTCTAGGGATGACCCCGATATCCAGCAGGACTAATCATCCTGACCTATATGTCTCATCTGTTGGGGTCTAGCCAGCAAATGCCAACTACCTGCATATGCGTGGACAAAACAATGTGGGAGTTGAGGATTAAGTGAGGCCGACAATGATGAAGAAAGTGACGAAGGGCATGACGTTTTCTTGCATTTCATTTGTCTATAAATTGGTTTGTTCGATCACTTGTAAACTCACCACAAGTCAAATAGTCTAGAGCGAGACAGGGAGAGAGTGAGCGGTAAAAAGTTTATCCACCTTCGGATGGATAAGGGCGAGTGCGATTGTAGTTTTACTGGGATACTTGGGAGTAAGTACAAAAATATTACCCGAGTGGGTAAGGGATCTCGGGTTTGGGCTTAAACACGAGCGTTATTTTATACGGTGTAATATTCTCAAAATAGTAAAACTATTGTCTACGACGGTATTGGCCGAACTACGTAAAAATCTCGTGTTTTCTCTCGGTCGTTTACGTACTATCACGATAAATTATCGCGGGGTCCAAATACAACAGCCGTTGGGCCCGAATTATTTTTATAGGTGTTTTCCCCAACAAGTGGTATCATACCCTAACCTTGCTGGTATTCTGAGTATGCTATGTGGTTGCAGTTGTGTCTGATCTTACAGATCAGAAAAGATATAAAAATGTTTGACGTCCGGGGGAGCCAGTATCAGAGCGAGATTCAACGTGTTGATGCCTTGTGCCAGCGGCGTGTTCCGTTCGGGAGAAACGACGGTACAAGATGGTTTATCGTTGATCGGATGCTCAGTGTCGGGCGTAGCTTGTACAACGGTGAAAGTTTTGGCGAGTTATGGCAATAATATTGTGTAAGTATGTTATCTAGGTGACTGGTGCATAAGTAAGACCGATGTGACCCCACCAGATTTTCTTGCAAACTTACTTAAAAGGGTAGTTCTGTCTATGAGGCAGGTCGCTAGCCTTTCCTGAGAATTATCTGATCAGTACTATTTAGGCCAGAGCTGTTGAATCTCTGCAAGGATAATTGCGACAGATAACAACAGTAAAAGACGACAATTTGATGGTACAGGAGGTTTTGCTCTGCAACTGAGAAGAGTGAAGGATGAGCTCGTTCAGAAAAGTTGGCTAAAAGCTTTGAAGGGGGACGAGGGAAAGCCGAGGAAAATGACGGAAAAGACTTGGAGGATTTGAGGTTAAGATGTGTCGAAGAAGAAGAAGTAAGACCTTTTTACTTCTTACCATGCTTCCTGATTCGAGTAATAATTTGGTCACAACCATCTGGTACAAAAAAGTGACGGTAAAGGTGGTGGATGGTGGAGTCAACTCTTTTGGAGCATGAAATGAGAAGATGACCATATTATGGTGATAGTCGGGTGTTGGCTATACACGGAGAGAATCGTAGATGAAGGTGATACGCCAGGGGATTTGGGGACAACAACATGTCCAAATCTAGTGGCAGAAAGGGCATGTGATGCTACAAGTGTGATGAGTCGGGACACATCAGGATAAACTGTCCGACTTGGAGGAAGGAGGACGGGCGACTAGGAAAGTCCAAATTGGCAGTAGTACACGGTTTATCTTTGATACGTTCTCACGGTCTCTAATGATGTTGCTCGTTCTCAGGAAGAAGGATATTACATTCGGGATTGCTCCAAGAGAATATTTTGATGCGTTTCAAAAAAACAGTTTTTTTCTATCTACATGGGCTGATGGAAATTGTTATGTTGTTCGAGTTTTGGAACTGTGAAGATCAAAATGGTTGGCGGAGCGGTGCACATTTTGGGTAGTGTGATTTGTCCCAAAGTTGCGTGAAGTTAATTCCTTGAACCGGTCAGATTCCAACAGCTATGGGGATTTCATAGTAGGGGGAGTCTGGAATATTACACATGGCGGAAATGATCCTACCAAAAGGAGAAGAGCGAAAAAGTTTGCATCGCCTCGATGTGAGTATGGTATATAATACTCAGACTTCGATGGATTATCAGAAAATCGCGCGCCGTGCTGGAAAGGCAGACGATGGTGAGAAGGGAAATCCTGCTGGAGAAGAGGTTGCATCGAAGTCCTCTTCGGAGTTGACGGGTATAATCGGCTGACAGTTGCATATAGGATTGGCCGCTAGTGAATCAAGTGGGGTATGACCAAATTTTTTTATTCAGATACATGTAGCTGGTACAAGAAAAGCCAATGGACGTTCGTGGTATTTACGATCGGGTAACTCTCATGATCAGACTCGCTGGAATGAACACTGATGATGCTGAATGTGGCTGGAGGGGGAGGATTATTGAGGTTCAACCATCAAATACCAACTATCTGCATGTGCGTGGACAAAACAATGTGGGAGTTGAGAATTAAGTGAGGCCAACAATGATGAAGTAAGTGACGAAGGACGTGATGTTTTCTTGCAGTCCATTTGGCTATAAATTGGTTTGTTCGATCACTTGTAAATCACCCCAAGTCAAGTAGTCTAGAGCGAGAGAGGGAGAGGGTGGCGGTAAAAAGCTTATCCACCTTCGTGTGGATAAGAGTGAGAGCGAGTGTAGTTTTACTGGGGTACTTGAGAGTAGGTACAAAAACATTACCGAGGTGGATAAGAGATCTCGAGTTTGGGCTTAAACACGAGCGTTATTTTGTAATATTCTCAAAATAGTAAAACTATTGTCTATCCGTCAACGACGGAGCTACATGAGAGCCAGTGGGGTCCACCATGGACCCCACTGCTTTTTTTTCCTTTAACAGTTTTAACTAGAAAAAATTATAATAAAAACTAATTTAAACAATATTTTATTTAATATAATAGAAATGGACCCCACTAGATAATATTATACATACATATTGTTGAACTAGCTGATATTGGACCACACTTGCACGGAGTTCTAGCTCCGTCACTGCTATCCGTGGAGGTAGGCGGTATTGGCCGAACCACGTAAAAATTTCGTGTTTTTTCTCGGTGTCATTTTCGTTTACGTACTATCATGATAAATTATCGCGGGTCCAAATATAATCACCGCTAGGACCGAATTATTTTTATTGGTGTTTTTCTCAATATTATTCTGTCCACACAGACTACGATAGCCAAGGAAAGGAATCGAACATAACTCATATATGTTGACTTTATGACCCTATCACCGGGATAACTATAATATAATCAATTCATTATCAATAGGTTTATTTCTTTAAATATATATATATATATATATTTAAAAAAAAACTTATCATTGGTAAGTTCCCCACACTACAGTCTATAAGCTAGCTACGAGGACACAATCCGTATGCCTTCTCTTTTACACCATAAACGCTATTTTTAAAAAATTAAATTAAATGACATCTCATAAATCAAAACCCCACCACCATAAATAATTATTGTTGCAATTTTTTCCTTTTGTAAATCAATTAATCAATCCTCTAATAATTGGTTCTGAAAAGGGTCCATTAGTGAAGCAATGAATGAACTAAAATTCATGAAGCTTCACTTGCCTTGCTCATACTTAGCTGTAGCTGTCTCCTTTTTATTTCTTTTCAACTGGACATTCATTCACATTGTAGTTGGCAACACATCACAAATCATAGGTTTTGCCTTGGGACGTGTCTGAAAAAATAAAATAAATAAATAATTCATTAAATAGCTAGAAGTTCTTCAAATCGATTTACATTCTTTAATTTGTTACTTAATTAGCACTAATTGGTATTAATTTCATCGAAATAGATATAACTTTAACAGGAGTAATTGGCTTGTAATGACGTGTGAAACTGAATATGGATTTCGGTGGAGAATTGAACGAAGTGGGTATGAGTGCGTAAATGTTAGTTCATTTAATGCATTTTTTTTTGGACAAATCAATAGAAATTGCAAAAAGTAACTTAACATTACTTGTATAGTTTTATTTTATTTAATACTTGTAAGATTGATCCGAGAAATTAGGTAAATCACTTTATATTGATCACTATTGTGCAGCTAAATTTCGATAAGTTGTATAGGGAAGTTAGGCACGAGACATGCAGCTTCTAGAAAGCTTGATTTCACCTTAATTCGTTTTAAATGTATTTCAACAAAAGTTGTTGCAATACACTCAATTACCAACTTAAATGATGTAATGAAATATATTCTTTATAATATATAAAAATTATAATCGAATGGGCAGATCTGAATTTTCATATTAATAAAACTCAAGCTAAAATGAGAAACGATGCGGACATAAATCTAAAGCATTGTCTTGCAATCAAACTGTGACCACAATGAAAACAAAGCACTTATGAGCAAACATTGTAACAAGTACTTAAAGGTGTTTGCGTTTTAACGAATTATTCTATTAATGTCAGACCCCATTTAGAAAATATGTAATAATCAATTATATTCATCAGTTCTGCAATATGATTTTTAACATCTTTGGGATTCAATCAAGATCATAGATAAAAGTTAGTTTCAGAAAGAGAACACAATTTGATTCATTAACATTTCTAGTTTCCCACAAACAGTTCATTAATCATCGTACCTCTTTAAGTACTCCGCTTTAGTGGTATTAAATTATTTACCTAATTTATACATAAAAAATATAATAATAGTATTAACCACGCATTATTAATTCATTAGATTTGTTTAAGATTCCTTAAATTGGATTTCAACACCGTAGTGTTCGATCGAAGTGCTCAACAACATATTAGCGCCTCTCTCTCTCTCTCTCTCTCTCTCTCTCCGACTGAGATACAAATTCACGTTAGGCAGCTGATAGACGCCATCTTAGCTATTCTGACACTATCACAGAGTTAAAAACCCTAAATATTCACACAAATGGAGCGGAAATGATCCATATACGCATGCGCCCGTTTCTGTTGAGCAGAGTTCGTGTTCGAGGCAGAAAAATGGATTACCGTGGAGTTTATAGCTCCGCCGAGATCTGGCCGGGTTTTCAAATGAGTAATAATTTCGGCGATAACGCTGACAACGAGAGCAATGCTGCTGCGACGTCGTATAGCGTGGGACTCGATCCGATGTTGACGGACCAGAGATCGAATCATAGCCCGAGCAATCAAAATTCGAGGAAGCGAAGTGGTGGAAGAGCGGGAGCTTCCACTTCCAACAGTAATGGAAACAGCGACAGTAACGCTATGGTTGGTATAATTAGTTATTACTGCGATTTTTCCATTTCTGTTGACTCAATCTCAAATATGGAATTTTTCCTTTTGTCTTTTAAATATAATTGCTTTTGTTAATGGGGGAAAAAATCAACCAAATGCGTGTGCTTGTGTAAAATTGATATTGAAGTATCAGCTTGTTATGATCTTCGACTGTTGTGTCGTACATAACTTAGCTGAATTCTTTCTCACTTTCTGAATTTACTACATTGGAATAGATTGGGGATGATAACAAAAGGCTTAAAGAAAACCTCGAAAACGAGGGAGAAGGGGAAGAAAACCGTTATATGACGGGGGATTCTTCAAAACCGGCCCAGCCCCCCAAACAGGATTATATTCACGTGCGAGCCAGGCGAGGTCAAGCTACTGATAGTCACAGTTTAGCTGAACGAGTAATGTCATGGCACTTATTCCTTTTCTGTTTGGAAGAAATTTTTTGTTTAATTATTTTATTTTTTTCAGTTTTATCAAGTTGAATTTATTCTATTTTTCGGTTTGTTTTCTTGTTCAAACCCACTTGAATGATGCAGGCGAGGCGAGAAAAGATAAGCGAAAGGATGAAAATCCTTCAAGATTTAGTTCCCGGTTGCGATAAAGTGAGTACCCCGTTATTTCTCGAAATATTTCCCGAAAAATTTGTGTGCCTTTTAGTTCTCCGAATCATTTGCCAAAGATTACATTTTTCTGATGGAAAGAAAAGAAGAAGAAAACTAACAAATCTGGATCCATTCAGGTTATTGGGAAAGCTCTGGTACTTGATGAGATTATCAACTATATACAGTCATTACAGCGCCAGGTTGAGGTAATATTACTCTCTATTTGTCCAAAATCCATTTTCATCAGCATTATTCCTCTGCTCTGGAAATTTTCTTCTCCAAGTAAATATTCAGTTTCTCTGCCTTTCAGTTCCTTTCAATGAAGCTTGAAGCTGTCAATACTCGTATGGACATCAATGGATTTCCACAACCAAAAGATGTAAGTGCTGCTTGAATCCATTTATATATATATATATATATATATATATAGTATGATATTTGTGACAGTTTGTTGCTCAGCAGCAATCATTCGTTCACCCTCCGAGTATGATGTATGGATCCCAAAGCACACGCGAGTACGGTAGGGGCTCGTCTCCCGAGTGGCTACACGTGCAGCGTATTGGTGGAGTTTTCAAACGACCACCATCGTAAGGAAACTGAGAATCGAAATTAAATGCCTGTAAATGACCTCGGATTATTACGGTTCTTCGCCCAGAATTCTTCCCAATTTCCCCATCAAGAATCTCCAAGGAAGTGTTTGAATATGCTGCTACCTGCATCACTTATATAAACAGATTGGTAGTGAGAGAGTTGGGTTTTATCTTCTGAAAGCTTTAGTATTTATAACTTGTTATTTGCAGCTCTGTCATTGTGTAACGATTTCAATGTTAATGCATGGTTTGGTTTCATCGAATTAAATGGCAACTTTCTTCTTGTTTTATTTTATTACAAAAATAATGCTTAATTAATTTTTTTAGTCCTATATATTTTTGGGGAAATGACACTTAAATTAAGCGGTGTCACTTTTAGGATGCTAAGTTTCGAAATTAAAACAAGTCGAGGACAATGAATGGTGTAGTCCTAATTTCTAACACATGTGGGCTAAAATTTAGCAATTAAGCTGAAGAAAAAAACTCCTATGTGTCAATTAAGCTGATGTCACGAATAATTTCCCCCCCTAAATTAATTTTCCTGATTCAAATTAGGTTTTCGACGTTAATTGTCCTCAAATTACTTCATCGAAACTTGTTGTTCTAAAATTACTTCATTGTACTTTAGGTTTCCTTTAAATTAAAATGTCACTCTTCTAAACATATCAGATTTAAAAAGCCAAAAATTAAAAGCGGAGTGGCCAAATGAAGAAATATATGAGTTTCCGCTCCAATGAAATCAAAAGCCCTATATAGAAGTCCACTATTTCGTAGTATAGCATGTCAATGAAGCCGAACATAGCCAAGCCACAATCGGATTTATTAATCACAGATAGTATGCATTTTTCATCATCGAAAAATAATTTTTTTTTTCCTTTATCTTTTTGGTGTCCGGAGGTATCCCCGTTCGATCTGACAATGGGCTAGTCACTGAATACCGACGTGGCTTGCGCTAATCAGATCTGGCGGAGACTTAATTACGCCA
The DNA here is from genome assembly GCA_004919715.1 of Linderniella brevidens. Classification (NCBI taxonomy): domain Eukaryota; kingdom Viridiplantae; phylum Streptophyta; class Magnoliopsida; order Lamiales; family Linderniaceae; genus Linderniella; species Linderniella brevidens. The sequence continues at coordinate 5,029,221 of SWDC01000158.1, forward strand.
CACACTCCAGTGGTAGGACAAATATTGGGTCAGATGAATACGTCTCAAATTCAGTATCACCACACATTTAAATGGTGAGACTAATCTTCGAGACCAGATGAATAAGTCCCAAATTCACACTATAGTCTTGAAAATATTATAGTTTAACGTGACTTTGTTTGAACAAATATTTTAGGAAATCAATATGGCGAACAGAAAATGGTTTTTCTTTTTTTTTTCCTCGAAAAACAGAAAATCGCTTAACAAGGGATGATTATACGCTTATATCAGTTTTACTCCCTCGAAAATACATCTCATCAATATAGGTCATTCAGTTTTTAGTCGTTAATCAATTTTAGTCCTTTCCGTCAACTTTGACCGAATTGACCGTCAAAACTAACGGAACTGACCGTTAGTGGCTTTAAATATATAAAAAAAGAAAAATTGCTTAAATATTAAAATAAAAATATTATTTAAATATTAATTTCGTTTTTTAATAATATTTTTATTTTTTTTTTAAAATTTAATTTCGTTTTTTTATTTTTATTATAATATTTAAGCAATATTCTTTTTTTTTTTTTAATATTTAAAGTCACTAACGGTGAATTCCGTTAGTTTGACGGGCAACTCGATCAAAGTTGATGGAGAGAATTAAAATAGATTAACGACTAAAAACTGACCTATATTGATATTGATGAGATGTGTTTTTAAGGAACTAAAACTTATATATATAACCAAGTGACCAAATTATCAATTATCCCGTTTAAAAACATTGAAATTGTTTCGGGTTTGAATTGTTTTTTAAATTACTATTTTTGGCAAATTCGAAGCGGATCGAGCTTCTGGCAATTCGGAGCAGCTGAAAGATTGAACGGATTGTTTATTTGCTCGTCGATTTATTCTCGAAAGATGCCGGTGAACAGCGATTTGGATAGGCAAATAGAGCAATTGATGCAGTGCAAGCCTCTGACGGAGGCCGAGGTCAAAGTTTTGTGCGATCAAGCTCGTGCGGTTTTGGTCGAAGAATGGAATGTTCAGCCGGTGAAATGTCCGGTCACTGTGTGCGGAGACATTCACGGACAATTTTACGATCTGATCGAGCTGTTTCGGATCGGCGGAGATGCGCCGGACACTAATTATCTCTTCATGGGAGATTACGTTGGTGAGATTTCTTCCTCTGCAGCTAGGTTTTATCCTCTTTATTTTTTGGGGGAAAAGTGTTAAATTCTTTATTCTTATTTTGATGTGTTCCGCGTTAGCCGACTGAATTTATTTCCTCAGTTGAGCTGGGGCTGGTTTTGGAGGATGGAGAAGTGAATTTAGTTAGTTTTGTATTTGAGGTTTTTCTGGGTTAAAAAGGTTAATTCCTTATATCTTTGGTATCACATAATGTTTGGGTCTTGATTAATATGATATTAATGTTGCAGCTTCGCTATGCAAGCGAGATACGGACAGTTTGTGTATGGAGTTTTTGTATTGAATCTGTTTTGATGGGAATTTAAAATAATTTGAATTGAGGTAATTCAATGGTTATCGAGTCCTTTGTTCATGAAGGCATAAGTCTACTGCCCATTTACTTGGTTTGCATCATCTGATTTTGTTAAGTTTGATTTGTCACTTGTAGTCAGTCAACTTACGATATTTTCTTTCTGCAAGTAATATAATCAAACTTTCCGCTAGTTTCTTTCTGCTAGAAAGTTGATCTAACTTTATGATATTTCTTTCTAAAAAATGTACTCATCTTCATTTATTTATCCATCTGTTGAATGCAGACCGTGGGTACTACTCTGTGGAGACAGTCTCACTTTTGGTGGCTCTAAAAGTTCGTTATAGAGATAGAATCACAATCCTCAGGGGAAATCATGAAAGTCGGCAAATCACTCAAGTGTAAGACCGTTGGTTTAGGTGGCTTTGAAGCCAATACAACTATTTAATGATACATCCTTGTAGAGGACAAGCTTGTCTTTTGGATGAGATGACACTGGCCTTGAATTTTGCTTAGGGGATGTCAATTAAGTTATTGATTTGTATACTCCCTTATACCACACACTTTTTATGTTCATAATATGTAACTGTATTATTCACTTAAGCAATCGAAGCCCTTTTGTTTGAACTTTGAATATTCTCTCTTGGTTATGCCTCATAGGAAAAAACAAGAAAATAAAGCAGATAAAGAAGAAATTTCCTTTGTATCTTATTCACCTTTACGCTTACCAGGTATGGGTTCTACGATGAATGCTTGAGGAAGTATGGCAATGCCAATGTTTGGAAGTTCTTCACAGACCTTTTCGATTATTTGCCCTTAACAGCTCTCATTGAGTCCCAGGTGTGCAAAATATCCTTAAGTCCCACTTTATTTTTTCGTAGGGAAAAAAAGTATCTTTATAATGCCTGAAATTTACATGGCCTTGTAGATCTTCTGCTTGCACGGAGGTCTTTCTCCATCACTCGACACCTTGGACAACATTCGAGCTCTAGATCGCATACAAGAGGTAAAAAGTTTAGCCTTTTGCAACCATGAGTTCACTCATCTCTGCAGGGCTTTATTGATGTGTGGTTGTTTGATCCAATTTAGATAAATTGTTTGACCTTAAAATAAAAACGCGTTTGTGTGTTGTGGGATGATGGAAAAATTTCACTGATACACTGTGACGTACATAAATTGGCTAGGTTCCACACGAAGGACCGATGTGTGATCTCTTATGGTCAGATCCCGACGATCGTTGCGGTTGGGGAATATCACCCCGCGGTGCGGGATACACTTTTGGACAGGACATATCGGCTGGATTCAACCACACAAATGGGCTCAGCCTCGTCTCGAGAGCTCACCAGCTCATCATGGAGGGTTACAACTGGTCCCAGGTCTGATGTAATAATTCGGATATTATGACAACTGAACCCGTTTAGTGCACGCGAATAAATGCTAATTTCTGTTTTTGTATACAAATTTTTTTTTGTTTTGCAGGATAAGAATGTGGTGACGGTTTTCAGTGCACCGAACTACTGCTATCGGTGCGGTAATATGGCTGCTATACTCGAAATCGGTGAGAAAATGGAGCAGAATTTTCTCCAATTCGACCCGGCTCCTCGGCAGATCGAGCCCGATACGACTCGTAAGACTCCCGACTACTTTTTGTAAGATCGTTTGAATAATCATTGGACGATTTGCGTACTATTTATTTACTTGTAGATGTGTCTTTTAATAGGATCCATTAGCACTTGTCTTATCAATTCTTTCTTTTGGGGTATGTTGCTCAAAATATATGCTTCACGATGAAATCTTTTGGTAGCTGAGCGTATAAGTTTGAAGGATAAGAGACCCAAAGATTCAAGCTTTACCATTCATTTACATTCAAATATATATATATATATATATATATATATACATATAGAATACTCTTGATGGACTTGTAATTGCTGTCTAATCGCAATATCACAGGCATAAATGATAAATCCATCCATAGATTTATGTTACTAGTAAATTAACACAACCTTCCATGTGTATCTTGATGATGCACGTGGACGGTTGTTCAAAGAAAACCTAAATATTTGACCTAATTATAGATAAATTACTTAAATTTAGCTATCAAATCACGAGAACTCGCTTAACTGAAATGCATTCGCAACATCATATGCATGTAACAACACAATCCTAAAAAGGGCTTTGCTGTAATGTCGACAGTTTCCATCTATATATAAAGCTCCCTCTATATGAACGAATATCACAAACTCATCAACTTCACTTAGCACAAACAAAGACTAATAATAAAGCTTGCTATAATCAATCATGTCTATTATGTCCGAGCGATTTTACTACTACGCACTTACCTTCTTCTCGTTCATCTCCATCGCGTCTATGGCCAACAAAACCATTAGCAACTCAAAGACGTACATTGTCCACGTCACCAAACCCGATCGAATCCACGTGGACGACTTGAAAACCTATCACGAGTCGTTTCTTCCCCTGAGGACAACCTCGTACGACGACGGTCAACAACAAAGAGCACTCATATACTCTTACAAGCACGTCATAAGCGGATTCTCCGCGACCCTAACCCCCCACGAGCTCGAGCACATGAAGACGAAACCGGGCTTCATCTCCGCCCACGAAGAGAGCCTCTCCCACCCTCACACCACCCACACCCCCGACTTCCTCGGGCTGCACCACGGTCAACGCGGGCTCTGGACGGGCTCGAACTATGGCCAAGGCGTGGTCATCGGGGTCCTTGACACCGTGATCTTACCGAGCCACCCCTCGTTCTCCGACGAGGGCATGCCCCCTCCGCCCAAGAAGTGGAAGGGCAAATGCCAAATCTACCCCTGCAACAACAAGCTCGTAGGAATCCGATTCTTCGACCAGGGCTCCAACCCCCTCGGCGGGGCCTCGCACGGGACCCACACCGCGAGCACCGCCGCGGGCAACTTCGTGGCCAACGCGAGCGTGAAGGGCTTTGGGCTCGGGACGGCCTCGGGCACAGCCCCGCGGGCCCACTTAGCAATCTACAAGGTCTGCTCCGACGGAGGCTGCCGGGGCTCCGACATACTCGCGGGATTTGACGCCGCGATAGAGGACGGAGTGGACGTTGTCTCCCTCTCCCTCGGGAAGGAGGACAGGGGCCCTTTCTACGAGAACGAAGGGGCGATTGCGTCATTCGCCGCGGTGGGCAAGGGCGTGTTCGTGAGCTGCTCCGCGAGCAACGCGGGGCCCGAGCGCATGACCGTGCAGAACGACGCACCGTGGGTCCTCACCGTCGGGGCGAGCACCACGGACCGCACCATAAGGGCCACCGCGGTGCTGGGCGACGGCCAGAAGTTCGACGGAGAGTCAGCTTATCAGCCGAGGGATTTCCCCTCGACGGCACGGTTCCCGCTCGTCGACTCGCCCGGCGGGTCCTGCGACCAGGGCTCGTTGATCGGGATAAACGTGAAGGGTAAAATAGTCTTTTGCGAGCAAGGCGACGACTACAACATAGACGCCGGGGAATATTTAAAAGCCATCGGCGCTTCGGGCATGATATTAGCGAACGACATGAACGCGGGCTCCACCGTCGTAGCCGAAATCCACGTGCTCCCTGCCGCGGAGGTCAGCTTCTCGGCCGGCGAGAAGATCAAAGCGTACATAAAGTCGGCAAAGAATCCGACGGCCACGATCGCGTTCAGAGGGACGGTGATCGGCGACGATCCGACGGCTCCGGCCGTCGCGTCCTTCTCCTCCCGCGGGCCGAGCAGGAGGAGCCCGGGGATCCTAAAGCCCGACGTGATAGGCCCGGGGGTGAACGTGATCGCCGCTTGGCCCGTTTCGCTAGACGACGACTCGAAAGTGGAGCCCACTTTCAACTTCAACTCGGGGACCTCGATGTCGTGCCCTCACCTTAGCGGGATTGCGGCTCTGTTGAAAAGTTCGCACCCCGATTGGTCCGTGGCGGCTATCAAGTCGGCGATCATGACCACCGCTGACGTGGTCAACAAGAAGGGTCAGCCGATCATGGACCAGATACTCGACATTCCCACCAACGCCTACGGGTCGGGTTCGGGCCACGTGAACCCAACCCGGGCTGCCGATCCGGGCCTGGTGTACGACGTGTCCGTCGATGATTACGTGCCCTACCTTTGCGGTCTGAAAAACTACGACGAAAAGAAAGTGGAGATCATCGCGCGTAAAAAAGTGAGCTGCGGGAGGAAAATGAGGGAAGGGGATTTGAACTACCCGACCTTTGCGGTGTTGCTGTGGTCTGCGGAGAGCGAGAGCTACGCGAGGACCGTGACGAACGTGGGCCCGGCGAACTCGAGCTACTCGGTGAGGGTGGTCGAGCCCGAGGGGGTGAGGGTGAGCGTCGTGCCTCGGAAGTTGGAGTTCAAGGGCTTGAACGAGAAGCTGAGCTACAACGTGACGTTCGCACGTAGCCCCGGGAACGATGCGATGGGCGGGTCTTCGCAGGGCTACGTGGAGTGGGTCTCGGGGAATTATGTCGTTAGGAGTGTGGTTGTGGCCACCTTTGGCCAGGATGTGCCACCGAAGAAATAAATGCGATGATGATATTGAGACCCTTGGTATTTATTATGGATATTATACTTATATATTCGATAGGCTTTTCATCTTCTCAAAATTGTCGCGCATCGGGAAATTAACTTTACTCGACTCAATATATAAATCAAAGAGGATTCTCCTCTTATTACCAGTTGGTTTTAGGAAGAAACCCCCAATTTAATATGGTATCAGAGCGGGTTTGATTTGCATGTTATCACGCTTGTTTGATTCACCGCCACCGGATTTGATATGTCCACGTGTTGGTTTTGAATTGTGTCACACGTGCGGGGGTGTGTTGAGATTATTTGTACTCACCGCCACCCCTATTTGATATGTCAACATGTTAGGCTTTGAATTGTGCCACATGTGAGGGGCGTCTTTGAATTGTGTCACACGTACGGGGGTGTGTTGAGATTATTTGTACTCACCGCCATCCGATTTGATATGTCAACATGTTAGGCTTTGGATTGTGCCACATGTGAGGGCCGTATTGAGATTGTTTGTCCTACTACGGAAAATTAACTTCACCCGACTTAATATATAAATCAAAGAGGCATATCTAATTTAGGAAGGAACTCTCGGTTTGAAAGAGCTTTCGTTGAATTTGTATACTTGAAATTAACCTTGGAACAAGCCATGTGATGAACTTTAGAAGTATAATCTCCTCGGAATAAATATTTATATCTAATATATTAAATTCGCTTATTAACTTCCCATGGGAATCAAAAGACAAATAAAATGTAAATTTTTGCCTACTTATAATCAAATTACCAAAATTAGTTAGTTACCAAATCATGAGATTTCACTTAATTATCGTAAATTAATCAAATGTTATATTCGATTGACTTTTGATCTTTGTGAATTTCATTAATCTCTGACTAGTCATAAAATGGATTTTGTAATTATAATCTTCTCTATATATATATTTATATATATATATATATTTGTACGTACAATAGAAACTCGATAAATTGATGCCCAAACTATTTCAATTCCAATAGTTACTCCTGCGTTTAAGGCTATCCCAGTTGGTGTACAAATAAATTGAGCACTTACTATGATAACGATCAATAATGGCATATGATGACTTTTGTACCACAAATACTATATATAAAGCGTGGTCACCACATAATAACTGCTAAATTTATTGGACACCAATGAAAAAGATTTAAACAACGGGGTAACCATCGAACTGAAAAATAGTTTGGTACCAGTTAGAAAAGCTATAAATGCATGGGGTACCTATTGAAACCGGAAAAAAAAAGTTTGGACACTAGTTGGAAAAGCATTAAATGGACGGATAAATACCGAATTTTCCATATTTGTTTTTAAGATTTCCTGAATAATACTCAATTGTCTTTTGTTTCTGTTTAAATGAATTTAACTTCGAATCTCGTCTCTATAAGGTAGGAGATTCAATGCTTTTGTCAAATCGAGTCATTCATTTGATATATGCACATGGTATGATAATTAAGTAGAAGTTTGAAATGTGTTTGAAAAAGAACATTTCATTATAAATTAATAAAATATTAATTTATCGATTAATTAATAACTCTTTTAATTAATAAATTTTGGCGGTCCTAAGCATATTAATTTATAGAATTTATACTGTATGTAATTAAATTTATTATTATCTTTTCCGCGGAAATGAAAAGTCAAATTAAATATAACTTTGAACTAATTATAATCAAATCACCAAAAAGTAATTAATTACCAAATCTTACTATTTCACTTAATTATCCTAAATTAATAAATGTGATAATAATGCAACCTTAATATTGATAGATTATTGATTTGACTTTTGATATTTCATTTAATTTCTTGAAATTAATTTCGGGCAAGTCATACAATGGATTTTGTAATTATAATCTTCTTAGAATATATATATATATATATATATATATATATAGATATTTATTTATTAACTTTCCATGGGAATGAAAGTCCAATAAAATATAAATTTGACCTAATTATAATCAAATCACCCAAAATTGATTTATTATCAAATCCGGAAATTTCACTTAATTATCCAATTAATTCACAAACCTTAAGTAGAGAAAAGTCAAACAAAATAGGATACTACCCGAATATCAAGCTTCCTACATTCACTGATTTGTATATATGAGACACCAACTCAGCACTTCAACGGCGCTCAAACAAAGACGAGAGAAATAGACATAATCAATCGCCATGCCTAAATCCAAGATGTCCGAAGCATTATTATCCTCCTACATTCTTTTCTTCCTCTCCTTTTCTCTCTTTGCGTGTGCGGCCCACAACTCGAAAACATACATCGTCCACGTGGCAAAGCCCGACGAAATTCCCGGCGTCGACTTGAAAAGCTATCACGAGTCGTTTCTTCCCTCATCGACGACAACAACCTCGTACGACGACGACAACAGTCAGCAAAAACGAGGACTCGTCCACTCTTACAAGCACGTCATGAGCGGATTCTCGGCGACCCTAACACCCGACGAGCTCGAGCACGTGAAGGCAAAACCCGGCTTCGTCTCCGCCTACGAAGAAAGCATCTCATACCCCCACACCACACACTCCCCCGATTTTCTAGGGTTACACTACGATCAAGAAGGCGGCTTCTGGAAGAATTCGAACTACGGCCAAGGAGTGATCATCGGAGTCATCGACACCGGCATTTTACCGGATCACCCCTCGTTCGACGACAAGGGCATGCCCCCTCCCCCCAAGAAATGGAAGGGCAAATGCGACCCCGAAGCCAACGCGACGCTCTACCTATGCAACAACAAGCTCATCGGCTCGCGGGATCTCACTCAATTCTCCAAGAAGCCCACCGTCATAGACTACGAGGGACACGGGACCCACACCGCGAGCACCGCCGCAGGCAACTTCGCCGCGAACGCGAGCGTGCTCGGAAACGGGCTCGGGACGGCCGCGGGCATCGCCCCGCGGGCCCACCTGGCGATCTACAAGGTCTGCGCCGTACAGGGCTGTCCCGACGGCGCGATACTGGCGGCGTTCGACGTCGCGATAGAGGACGGCGTCGACATTCTCTCCGTCTCGCTCGGGAGCAGCGTCGGATTCCCTTTCTACAAGGACGCGATCGCGATAGGGTCCTTCGCGGCGGCTCGGAAGGGCGTGTTCGTGAGCTGCTCGGCCGGAAACAGTGGGCCCAGGGGCAAGAGCCTGTCGAACTCGGCCCCGTGGGTACTCACAGTCGGGGCGGGCACTATGGACCGTTCCATAAGGGCCACCGCGAAGCTCGGCGACGGCCAAGCGTTCGACGGAGAGTCGGCTTATCAGCCCGCGGATTTCCCCTCGAACACGCAGTACCCTCTCATCCCCGTGCCCGGCGGATCCTGCGACGTGCGCTCGTTGGGAGGGCTCGACGTGAAGGGCAAGATCGTCATTTGCCAAGGGAAAGTTTTCAACGCGGAGACAATTCTCAAGAACAAAAGCGCGTCCGGCGTGATCCTCGCGAACAGCGAGCGCAGGGGATTCACCGTCGCCGCCGAACCCCACGTTATTCCGGCAATAGAGGTGAGCTACGCGGCCGCTCAGAAGATCAAAGCGTACATAAACTCGACGAAGAATCCGACGGCGACGATCGCGTTTAAGGGGACGGTGATCGGCGATCCTATAATAGCCCCGACCGTCGCGTCCTTCTCCTCCCGCGGGCCGAGTTATCTGAGCCCGGGGATTCTAAAGCCCGACGTTATCGGCCCGGGAGTGAGCGTCCTAGCGGCGTGGTCCGTTTCTTTGGATACGGTTGAGGACCCACTCCACCCGAAGCTGGAGCCCACCTTCAACTTGGTCTCGGGGACGTCGATGTCGTGCCCTCACCTAAGCGGGGTCGCGGCTCTGTTGAAGAGCGCTCACCCCGATTGGTCCGCGGCGGCTGTAAAGTCGGCGATCGTGACCACCGCCGACGCGGTCAACAAGAAGGGTCAGCCGATCGTCGACGACGGGACGCAGAAGCCCGCCGACGTTTACGGGTCGGGTTCGGGTCACGTGAACCCGACCCGTGCCGGAGACCCCGGCCTGGTCTACGATATTGGTGTCGACGATTACGTGCGTTACCTCTGCGGTTTGAAGGGTTACACCGAAGAACAAGTGGGGATGATCGTGCATGGGAAGGTGAACTGCACGAAAAAGATAAGCGAAGGGGATTTGAATTACCCGACCTTTTCGGTGGAGCTCAACGGGTCGGTTTCGGGGAGTAGTAAGAGCTATGCGAGGACCGTGACGAATGTGGGCTCGGCGGGCTCGAGCTATTCAGTGAAGGTTGTTGAGCCCAAAGGCGTGAGCGTGAGCGTTGTGCCTCAGAAGCTGGAGTTCAAGAGTTTGAATTAGAAGCTGAGTTATAACGTTACGTTTACTCGAAGAAGCAATGAGACGGTGAGCGAGGAATTACCGCAAGGGTATTTGGAGTGGGTCTCAGGGAAATATAATGTTAGGAGTGTGATAGTGGTCACATTTGCTTAATTATTATGGTGTGCAGTGATAAAGGTGTCACATTTTTAATAATTTTCTAGTTGATTGATGTAGGATTTTATATCAAGAATGAAGGAAATAATGTTATGATTGGAAAAATTAACGTTTGGCTCAGTAAAAATTATTTTTAATTATAGCCAGGCTGATTGATTTAATTAGATGGCTACATTGATGTGATGTATTATTGTATATAATGTATAACATAACGTTTAGCATTAACGTGTTACATTATACATTCTCTTCCATTGACTTTGACTTTTAAAAAATTCTTGAAAATAATCTAGGCCAAGTCATAAAATGTATTTGGTAATTACAATCCTCTCAAAATATATGGGGAGAAAATCACTTTTGGTCTACGATGTTTATTCTATGGGCAATTTTAGTTCTCGATTTTTCTGTTTGCCACAATTAGTCCTCGTAGTTGCCCGAGCTGAACTAATTTTGGTCACTCGATTAAATTAAACGTCAATTTAAACAAAATCCGACATTTGAGCCCACGAATTATATTATAATATCCCAAAATATCGTTTATATGTGCGTTCATCTTAAAATTCCCTCAATTCGTCTCTATCATCCCACAATCTAGATTTCTTTTGTAAATCGTGTGTCCGACTTCTTTTTCATTTGTGCGGATCGTATATTTTATGTTTATTTAGTCTTGAATTTGTGCATATTATAATTAATTCATAATAATGAAATAAAATAAAAGAATGTCTATTATTGTAAAATTTTATGCATATAATAAAATTAATTCAGAAAAAGAGAAGAAAATAAAAAACATGCTTATTTTTGCAATTAACTCTATATAAAGGCAGAAGGCGTAGCTGAGTCCTCAAGACATGAAACACACCACAAACACAAAACACATTGAATTAAAAAAAAAAAGGCTAAAAATCATAAAATACTCCGTGGTTTTGAAACTCATCACAAGAAACCTATGATTTTAAAAAACATTAAAACCCCTCATAGTTTAGTTAATTTTTCACATTCTCCCCATTTTATGTTAATCGAAACCGGCAACATAAAAATAACCGGAACCGGCGGTTCCAACCGGCCACCAACCGCAACCGTGAGCCGTGGTTGACCGGTTCCGCGTGGTTTGGGAAATTCCCAAACAGCAAACCGTCGGTGGTAAACCGGCGGTTTTACAATAAAAATAAATATTTAATAAATAAAATATATCCGTTAAAAAAAATCTGACATGTCGGGCTCGGGTGTCAGTAGCCGTTGGACTGAAAAAAAAAATTAAAATAAAAAATTAGCCGTTAGGTTTAAAAAATTAATACTAATAATAAATAGCCGTTGCAACGGGCGGTTGATCGGGAAGCGGCGGTTCAACTGGGAAGCGGCGGTTGTAACGCCTAGAAACCCTAAAAAATCTATAAATATCCCTACACCCCTCTTCAAAAAATCACAACTCAATTCAATCTCTCTCTCTCTCTCTCTCTCTCTCTCTCAATTATTAACTCTCAAGTCTCAATCCTCAATCTATCTAGTCCACGAATTAAAAATAAACTAATTAAAATACTACTACTCAATCATCGGCCCTCGCCTCGGCTCTACTACACTCATCAATCCCCGCCCGACTCTACTACACGGTGCTCCAAATTTTACACACCTCGTTTCTCGTAAGTTTACACACATTTTATCTAACGTTTTTTTTCTGGTATTTTATTTTAGGAATGGATAGTCGTCGTCGAGGATCGAGTTCGAGATCGAGGGGAAAACAAATTGTTGGTAGTTCATCGCAAGATAACTACCAATATGATGACTACCCCGAAATTTTGCTCGATTAGTGACGTCCTCAACTCGGACATGAATGAAACGGAGAGCTACACGCAATAGGACCAGGAGCACGAGGTTCCGAGGCTGACGCCGATGCCGAGCAAGAACCAAGCACGCACTACCGCAGCAGCTGCGCTACGCTTGGATATTTTCGCGGTATACTTCAAGAAGGTACCAACCGAAAATCAAGATTTTTTTAAAGTTATATGTAATTATTGTGGTAAAGAGTATCCTTTTAAGAAGGATGGCGGATATGGCAATTTTACCGGCCATATTCGGTCAAAACATCCAACTAAGATATGAATTAGTCAAAGTCAAAGCCAAATGCACGGAGCTACAGGTACGGGTTCGTCTGCTACCGGACAAGGACCCAGTGCGAGTCCGACGTCTTTGTTCATGTACAACGAAGATGTCGCGCCCAAACAACTTGCAAAATTTGTTTGCGCGAAACATCTTCTCTTTCGGTTTGCCGATGATCCAGTCTACGAAGAGTTGATCAGAAAGTTGTATAACCCTCAAGCAAAGAAAGTTTCACGTAGCACCCTTACGCGAGACATTAAGAAGACGGTACTCGCGTTTAAACGCGAGTTAATAGATCAATTAGAAATTTTAAAGTTTTAAGGTGTCAATTGCCTCCGATATATGGAGCGATCACTAGCAAGATCATCATTACATGGGCGTTACATGCCATTGGATTGATGACTATTGGACAGTACAAAAACGCTTAATTGCCTATAGGAAATTTGACACAACACACACAGCTCAAAACATCGCATCCAAGATTAGAAAGTATCTTAGCGGAATATAGGATACTCGAGAAGATTTTCTTAGTATCCTTTTACAATGCTAGAGCTAATACCGCGAGCATTGAAGATTTAATTAAGTATTGTCGACCGTCATTTGGCGGTCGATTCTTCCATGCCTGATGCTTCTATCACATACTTAACATATGTGTTCAGGACGCACTCACACATCTAAAGGCACGCGTTATGCCAATATGAATGGCAATAAGTTACATGATGCGACACTCTTCTGTACTGAAGAAGTTGAAGCGTCATTGTAGAAATGTGGGCTAATGCCCAAAAAGTTTGCCTTATATGTACCCAATAGGTGGGATTCCACCTACAAGATGTTAGGTACGTCGTACGAATATCGTCACGCCTTGTGCGATTTCTACGACGAAAATGCCGAATTCGGCGTAACGATACATCCTACGATGTGGGACGGGTGCAACGGCATATGTGAAATACTTCAAGTATTTCACGATGCCACGAATGAGATGTCGGGAACACATTACCCGACATCAATCTTAGCCTTAGATAATTGCCTTAAAGTCGCATGCATTCTAAATATTTTTTTTAGGACGAGTTTACGGCCGCGGCCGTTTTAGCCATGAAGGCTAAATGGCTGAAATACTTTTGGAAACTACTCGATATCTTCATCATGGCGAAGATATTGGACCCCATAATGCGCCTAGAGGGGACAGATATTTTTTTGGCACTATACTACCAGTCTATTGCGGCTGATTCTAGTGTTCTCCCCGAGAACTACCATATTCAACTTAGGAATATAGGGTATGATGCTTTAAAGGCAGTATTTAGAGCATATAAGACTGATATTGGTCAAGACCCAACTCAATCGAGTTCGGGTCAATCCACTGCTACTTCTAATAGTAGTGGTACTGGTAATGGGAGTGATCGACACTCAGCCTCCTACTACAACCTCATCAACACGAGCAAACGCCGAAGGTCGACGAACCCGTTCGTAAAAATAGATAACTACTTGGCGACCACGTTTGAGTTCGCCGATGACGAGGATCAGTTCAACTCCGCAGATGGTGGTCGAAGATGTCGCCAACGTATCCAACGTTGGCGAAGATCGCTCGGGAAATCTTTGCCGTCCCAATTTCAATCGTCGCGGTTGAACATGCTTTTAGCATGTGCGCCTTAACTTCAAGTGAACGACGTTCGAGGTTGACAGTAGAAAACGTCGAATAAATGCCTTCTCGATGATTGGACGAGAGCCGAACATCGAAAACAAGATTTCCCGAATACCGATTCGGACGACGACGTGTTCGACGACACCACCGGCACAGAGACTAGTGGTGGCGGCGACGGCGACTACGAGTAGAGAGAGTAGAGAGTCTCCGAAAACGACGAAAAATTCAAGCCCGGAAAAAGATAAGTACCACTCAATCTCATTGTATTAATTTTTTATTTTATATTTTTAAATAATTACTTACTAATACAGTCTTATTTTTCAGCCAACGTCTCTAAGCAACCGCTCGCGTGAGATCCAAGCCGACGACAAAGCCCGAAAAAGATAAATCCTTAATACAAATTTCATTTGTTTCAACTTAAATTATTCCTATTTTTTTAAGAAAATACTAAGTTATGTATTGTTATTTTTCAACATATAATCTAAAAAATTTCAAATCTGATTCCGACGACGAAGCCCGCAAAAGATAAGTATTTAATTTTGTCAACTTAATTTATTGATTGATTTTTTAATGTTGCAAAAAAAAAATCTAACTTGTACTGTACATTTTTTCTCAGAAATCGAGTATCTGACTGCGTTGGCGATTCAACGACACAACATCACAACGAATTTTTTTTCCTTACTTTGTATTTTGTAATTTGTAAATGGTAATTGTAGCTAAATTTTTGTAATGATATTTATGTTGAATAAAATTTTTAACCAGAAACCCTTATTATATACCGAAAAGTATCGAAAATATCCTAATTGTGTACCGAAAACTATCGAAAAATACACCAAAAATTAAATAAAAATTTTAAAAAACCAGGCGGTTAAGTCAACCGGCAACCGAGAGGGCCAACCGGCATCCGTCCTCGGCCGGTTATGGACGGTTGGTCAGTTTGACCAACCGCCGGTTATCCGAAACCGACAGTTGGGCATGACTAGACGTCGCATTGACGCAGATGCTTAAAGGTATCACCGGAGAGTTACAATCAGAACCAGAACCGGAACCGTGTGGTTCCCGATTACAAAATCGAGAACCTGAACGACACATCATTTATGTGTGCCGTTTCCAGTTTTCGGAACCGCAATGGGCGGTTCTAGACCGGTTTCGGTTCGAACTGACCCGTTGTTCATGTCTACGTGAACCCTAACCGAAGATGTGAGTAATCCATGACGATACTTTATAGACTATAGTGAACATCAACCGATGATATTCGCTAACCCGTGGGAAAAAGGAAAAGAAAAAGAAAAAAGCCATTCGCACAGACTGCAGTTACCAGGAAAAAATAAAATAAAAAATAAACGCAGCTTATCGACAACGAAAATTGGGAAACATATAAGCAACCAAAAATATCTCAGTCGAATGATATGTTATTATTATTATTATTATTATTATTATTATTATTATTATTATTATTATTACTTTTCTGGAAGTGATTGATTTTGTTGCATTTAATTAAGCTTCATCCAATTAGCCCCAGCAAAAGCTCCTTCCTTGACTTTCTTCGCCGCCACCTTAAATTTGTCGTATCCCAAAGACGCCAGCCACCAGGGCCGGCCCTGAGGGAGGGCGAAAGGGCCGACTGTCCTAGGTCCGGTTCTAATCGAGTCCAATTTTATTATATAATATTATGTTAACTTCATCAATTATATCCAATTACTCTTAAAAAAAATATAAGCCAATTAATTTGCATATATTTATTTAAAATAATCGAAGGATATATAATTAGATTGGACCGCAAACTAATACAACACATAAAACTTGTTCATATTCTAGGTCTTTTTGAGATTTAATAAGCACTGATTATTTATCGATTTTCAACATACATTTATTTCTCAGCATTGTACTGTTGTAATTGAAAAACAAATTAAAGAATTACATGGAGAGGGGGCCTTTTCTTGAATTCCCTAAAGCCTACTTATGGTTAGGACCGGCCCGGCCAGCCACCAACTTTGTTTTCTCGAACTTGTCTCCCACTTTACAGCTTCGTCGCCTTGCTGCTTCCTCCCCCCGAAGGGTTCTCGTTTTTGACGCCATTAATTAAGAATATTTCTTGTTTTTTCTTATTATTACCGAGTAATTATTAATATTATGTAATAATTAAGGTGGCGATCCTGAAATAACTACTGTGTCCCGATGGGATAATGATTATTACACGGAGAGTTGAAGAGTTCAATCATAAGTAACAGCTTGAAATGTTCCATGAAATCAATGGCCTCATGAATAATGTGACTTTATAATTACGTAATTATGTAAGAGATTTTGTTTTCTTGTCATAGTCATTCTCGCCATTCTTGATTGCGACTTTAATGTCGTAAGTTTTATCTTTAATTAAGTAATCTTGTTTCGTTATGATTCTAATTCAACGTATTTTTGCATGGTAATAAACGAAAAGATATCTCATACATAAAATGACACGTCAGCAACGGCGCAAGTTAGCAGGTTCTACTCCTCCAGGCTCCAATTAACATTTGAAATTTAAAACGTACTACGCCACACATAAAATATTGGGAAAAAATAAAAGAAAGAAAAAACGAATTCAAGAACAGCAAAACAGAGGACAAGAAAACGCCACCTAATTCGTGTTCCATTTTCCGTCTCAAGTCCGAATCTGCCTCTGCTTTTCAGGGGTTTCAATTTCGTAAAGTTTTTTAGCAAGATAGGCACCATTTTGGGAATCAATTTGATTTGGTGCATTTTAATATACTGTTTTGGTAGGTTTAGGGATTTGTTTCCAGCTCAAGATCTTCGATTTGTCCCACATTTTCGATAATGGAGATCAGCGGTCATGTGAAATCGCTCAAAGTTTACCCTTTATTGTAACGTCTCCGAGATTTCAACATTTCGGGGTTAGATTCTTTACATTGGGAAGATGCCAGGGCACAAATCTAAACCAGAGAAAGTTGATGCGGAGAAGCAGCTGAGGAGAGATCCTTATGAAGTTCTGGGAGTCAACAGAAACTCTACGGATCAGGAAATCAAGAGCGCTTACAGAAAATTGGCTCTAAAGTATGTGGATTTTGATAATCATTTTGTTATTTGTACTTTTCTTTTTCTTTTTGGCTTTTGGGCTGTTGAGTTCAAGTTCTTGCTTGCTTGTGAGCTGCTATATCTGGGGTGAAACTTATTGCCATTATTTTTTGCGGTTTGCAATCTACAGGTATCATCCAGACAAGAATGGTAATGATGTTAATGCTGCTGAAATGTTCAAAGAAGCAACATTCTCGTATAACATCTTGTCCGATCCAGATAAGAGACGGCAATATGATGCTTCTGGGTTCGAGGTTTATCATTTTCCTCGTTAATGGCGTCAAAATTGTGCAAACTTTGTGTGCTTATATGCGTGAATGTGTGTGTGTATATCTTATAGGCTGTTGAATCAGAAAGCCAAGAACTTGAACTGGATCTTTCAAGTTTAGGAACTGTGAATACTATGTTAGCTGCTGTTTTCAGGTCTGTATATCCGTTCTGTTTTTTTTTTTTTGATCACCTTATGGCATTTCCCCTTCTTTAAGCTTCTACGATCACAAATCGGTTACTCTGAGTTCCTCTGCTTGTAGTAAGCTAGGGGTCCCGATAAAAACTACGGTCTCAGCTACTGTTTTGGAGGAAGCATTGAATGGCTCTGTAGCGATAAATCAGATCCAACTTGGCCAACCTTTGTCTAGGAAGGTGATCCTCGGGTTTCAACATATGCAGTTTGTCATAATCCTGTTTATTCGGTCTAATTTTTTATGTTTTCTTTTTCCTTCTATTGGGTGTTTTCTTGACAGGTCGAGAAACAATGTGCTCACTTTTATTCTGTAACCATAACCGAAAAGGAAGCAGAATATGGACTAGTCTGCAGAGTTTATTCCTCTGATAAAAGCAAGTTTAAGGCATGATGAAAGTTGTTGCTGTTTTTTAAGCTCACACACGTCACATAGCTACACGATGCCATACTATTCCTCTTCGTTGTTTACATGATTTTTTCTTATCTCCGCAGCTATTATACTTCGATCAAGAAGACAATGGTGGTCTAAGCCTTTCTTTGCAGGTTCGTATTACAAATTTTCTTCTCATTGATTAAAACTTGCAAATTTTTACGAAAAATCTGCTAAACTGGGTATGGCCTTTTTTTGTTGAAGGAGGATAGTTCGAAAACAGGGAAGGTGACATCTGCTGGGATGTATTTCCTTGGCTTTCCCGTCTATCGCATGGACCATAACCATAACTCTGTAAGAAGTACATGTGGACCATTTTGCTTTTATTTTTAAAAAAACCCGAATTCTCATTCAATTTCAATGTATGTATATATATATATATATTGAGAAACTTAGATGGGAGCAGTAAAAGATGCAGATGCTGCTTTCTTTAAGAAACTGGACGGATTTCAACCGTGCGAAATAAACGGGCTCAAAGCTGGCGCTCATCATTTCGCCGTTTATGGTACTAAATCTTGTGTTGTCTTTCTTCTGTGTCCTCATAACTTCAAATAATGCTCGCTTATTTAACAACAGGCGATAATTTCTTCAAAAGCGTAAGCTACACCATTGAGCTTCTCTGTGCCAACTCATTCCAAGAAGAGAAGGAGAAGCTTAGAGACGTTGAAGCTCAAATATTATCCAAGAGGGTTGAACTTTCCAAGTTCGAAACTGAATATAGAGAGGTTAATGCAAATTTCTCCCCTTCAACAAGTTATATGTATATATATATATATATTATATATATATATATATTATATATATATATATATATATTATGTCTCTTAAAAACTTGTGTTTTATTACACGCAGGTTCTAGCCCAATTCACCGAGATGACCAGTAGATACGCGCAGGAAATGCAAGCTGTAAGCTCATTCTATCTTTCGAAAAAAATTATATCTTTAGGCGATGTTTGGTTATAAGCCCTCGCATTAAGGCCTACGATAAATTATTTATAATCAAACCCATAATATTTTATCTCATCCATTTTAGTCAGATATTTATAATCAAACCTGTAACATGTTGTTGGGCTTTCTATTAATCTCGGGCTGGAGAAAAAGAAACCAAACAGAAGTAAATGGGTTATTATTAGTCTTACTTATCTGATCTAATCCAAGACAGCTTCGAGTGACTTGTTTGTAGGTTCTTTCTTTTCTTTTTTGAGGTTGTATTTGGAACGAAGAAAGTAGTGTGGAAAGAAAATCGTAGAGTAAATGATTTTCATAAGTTTTTCTTTCATTTTCCTCACCATTTGGTGAAGAATTGAGTTTTCCTTAGTTTTAAGTATAAAGTTAGCTAGATTTGCTTTTATTTTCCTTTTCTTATCTATTTTTTCAACCAACCAAACGTAAAAACTAGTTTTCCATTTCCATTTTATTTTTCTTTCCCTGCTAATTTTCACAAACCAAAACACACCCTAAATGAAAACTTTACGGTTTGCAGATCGACGAGCTCCTTAAGGAGAGGAACGATATACATGCTTCGTTTGCAGTGTCTCCGAAAATGAAGCGATGTAACAGTAGCAGTCGAGGCAAGAACAAGGCCAAGGCCACCTCCACGGAAGCTGAAGAAGGTGAGCAAGAGAAGACGACGGAGAAGGCCTCTCGAGAGGGCTCGAAGAAGAAGAAGAAGCATTGGTACAAACTTCGCATGAAGATGATGGACAAAAGAAAACCTTGTGGAATGGAATAAAAACATAGAGCATCATCATCATCATCATCATCTCTCAAATGACATTTGCATCATTAGATTTTATTTTCGTTAGGCTCCACGAGATACACATATTCATGTAAAATACATCGATTTGTATGTATTTAGATTGCATCGAATCTCGTATCTGTTAAATTTTTTAGTTTTATTTACCAGATGTGGTTCATCATCATCATATATTACAAGGGTCAATTTTATTTTTTTACTGTCCCGAGGTATCCCCACTCGACCTGGCTATGGGCTAGTCCCTAAATATCGGCGTGGGCTTGCGCCACACAGATTAGGCGGATGCTTGATTGTGTCACACACTCCAAAGGTTACACTAATCCCCGGAGTCGATGGATACGTCACAAACCCACCTGACAATGGGAGACTACTCAAGGAATTATGAGAGGGGGGATTCGATCTCACGACCTCCTTTAACCACAAAACCTTAAGGCCTTGTTTGGTTCATGTATTTAGACTTTTAAAAAGTTGGTTCATACCATATTGAAGTGTTTGGTTCATTGGTTTATATAAACTATACGTATATCAACTTTAAACCCTTGTAAAAGGGTTTAAATAAACACACATCACATGTGTGCTTATTTAAACCCATTAACCAAACACATATTTTATTTTATACCCACTACTTAGTTTTATATAAACCTTCCTAATTTAAACCCTCCTAATTTAAACCCTCCTAAATATAAACCGACGAATCAAACAAGGCCTAAGGCCTCCTCCTTAACCACTAGACTAAGGTCCCATTGGCTACCAGGTTAAAAATTGGATTTTTAACAAATTGGAGTTAATTACTTAAAAAAAATGAAGAAATTATTTATCATTGGAAAACACAGATGGATAAAACGCCCTTCTTCCTCTCTTCTCCCTGAAGATTAAATCCCTTCTCTCTCTCTCTCTCTCTCTCTCTCTCTCTCTCTTGCCGAATCTGGGATATGCCAAGCATGGCTCTGGTTATGTCCTCATCGCCTTCGATCGCCGTCAAGTCTTACATTAAATTCTCTCACCCAATTGTATGTTCACCCGAAGCTTTCTCGTGCCCGAGAAGAACCAAAGCCGAAAGCTTTACCGTTTCTGCGCATTCTTTCAACAGTAGAAAGCGTAACTTCGTTTGCAGAGCTGAGAAAGAGTACAAATTCCCCGACCCCATCCCTGAATTTGCTGATTCGGTACGTGTTGTGTCGTTGTTTCGTTGAAACTAAATTTAATTGCTTTGAGGTCGATTGGTGGTAACGAGTTTTTTGTGTTATTTCGTTCAGGAGGTTGAGAAATTCAACAGGCATCTCCGCAAGAAGCTGTCCAAGAAAGAACTGTACGATGATTCTTTGGACGAAGTTGTCGGAATCTGTACTCAGGTGCTTCCTTGCTTGCATTCTTTCTAGTGTGCTAAAGTTGTGCCACTCGTAATTCGAGATGATAATGCCGTATAATCTACAGATATACTAAGGCTTCATTATTTTTGTAGTCCGTATATTTGTGGAAATCATTTTAATCAATCTTAAATTAAGGAGCGATAATTTTAAAATAGTAAGTTTCGAAATTGAAACAATTTGAGTGCAGTTAGTCCCAAAAACCTAAGTTCAGCCTGAAATTAACATGCACCGTGACAATTAATTTGAGGGAGAATCTCACGCCGCGTTGCGAAAAATTCGATCCAAATCAGCATGGCGACGTCGCATAGGATTTTTCCTCAATTTGATTGTTAAGCGTGAGACTCACGCATGTTAATTCCTGACTGAAATTCGTCTTACTAAAATTAATTTTCCAGCGTTAAAAATGTCTTCAAATTGTTTATCCCATCAATCAATTCACAGATATTCAACGATTTCTTGCACGCGGAGTACGGTGGGCCCGGGACACTGCTGGTGCTGCCGTTCATCGACATGGCCGATACCATCAACGACAGAGGCTTGCCCGGCGGGCCCCAGGTCGCTCGGGCAGCCGTCGTGTGGGCACAGAAACACGTAGACAAGGACTGGAAGGAGTGGACCAGCAGCACTTAGGGTTCATCATCGAGTGTGAAGTTGTCTGAATCGAAACTTGGAGATGTTAGAACTACTGCTGCTATTGTTGAATCCTCCCCAAATAGAAAAAGGAAAAATCCGGAGATTCTTAAATGAAAAGCTTCAGTAACATTACAATCAATACAAAATGCCGTTTCAGCAACTATGAAAATGGGCGGACACCTCATGAGAGCTTTTCTTCTAATGCAAAATCTTGCAAGTTTCAATAAAACACAGAGAGAGAGAGAGAGAGAGAGAGAGAGAGAGAGAGAAATGTAACTGCAATGCTCAAGGGCCAAGAGGATGATGATTCATGGCGAGTAATAGCATCTATGATTTAACAATAGTAAGGGGCTGAAGCAAAATCACAAACCGCGTGGGAAGTTGTTGATTTGCCCTTCTTCTAGAACGTCTTTGCCCTTCACGTTGTAGCTGATTCTAACACGCATCACCAGGGATTTCTGGACAAACAGAAGCCGTGTTAACAACGTGTATGGTATTCGAGAAATGCTCGTACAATAATATCATCAGGCGCGATTTCGTTGCAGCAATTAATGTTACTTGCTATAAAGATGCACTGAATCTCCCAACTTGTTAACTAAGCAACTGCGTTGTAAATTTGCATGGCACAAGAGTTCTACCCTTTTTTTTCTTCTTAAACGAGAAACATCGAAAAAGTTGAACGAGAAATGTGTGCCAATGAACAAACACGAGAGGATTAGCATACCTTTCCATGCATACTGTTTGAAACTCGTAACTTCTGTGAGATTGATCCGCTATCGTTTGAAGGAAGCGTGTTGCCACTGGCTGGATCCATGAGCAGTTGAAGAAACTGCCAATTTCATAGGATACAGAAACAGTATAACATATTGTTCAAAAAAAAAAATTTATCGGTATAACATAACAGATTCAATAATGTTACAGCTAACCAAGAACAAGCAAGAAATAAAATCAGGTCGCAAAGAGCTAATTCAGCCGTATATAGATAGTAAGAAGGTATGTATAGAATATAGATAGATACATCCATATATATATATATATATATATATATATATATGTATGAGATATTTCTGTAGTGCGATTACCTTGGGTACAGCAGCTTGGAAAACGAAATTCGAGTACGTATCAGGCGACAGATTAATAAAGTGAGCCTCGATAACGGTACTTTGCGGGTTTCCAGGCTCTTTGGAGAAGTCAAAAGTAACTTTCAAAGAACTGCTTTCAAAAGCCACCACCGACGGATATGAGGAGCCATTTGTCTCTGTGCAGTTGAAAGCAAAAATGTATAAAAAAACCCAGTCACAAGGATAGCAATGCATATGATGATAACAAGGAGAGACAATAAGACCGATAGATCTTACCAGACGGAGACGGGCTCGGGCCAAAACCATCCAACAAATCCATCATTGGAGAGCTTGCAGCAGGGGAAGGTGATTGTGCTGATTTTGCAGAAGGGGAGCTCAACTTGTCTAATACATCCACAGCACTCGGTGTATTAGGCATCGGTGAGCTACTCTGAGCTGGCAGAGTTCCAATCGATAGAAGGTCTAGTAAGGCATCGGTCCCGCTCTTTTCAGTTGCCTGATTAGTCCCTGAATATGAATAATGAAAGCCATAGTGCTTAGAAGTCACTCATGGAGCAACATGCCTATGTATGCAGAAACTTCCTCAGAAACTTCTTGTGTAGTAACATCAGAAAAAGAAAAATATTAATAGTTGACATCACACACAGCCAACTCAGAGAACAGGTTATAAGAGTAGCGGTGTCTCATTATCTGTGAAGTTGAGGAAGTGCCGAAGTGAATGAAAAAGAACTAAAGGCATGGGATCAAAAAGCGGTTTTGGGATAACAAAAGGTTGCTCTAAATTTAGACTTCTACGAAAAATTAGATATTTGCTTATAAGGGAGTCAAGAGATCCAACCTTGTGATACCGGGAACATATCGGCCCCGAGAAGGTCCTGGAGAAAATCTCCACCAGAGGAACTAGGGGCAGGAGTATCATCTGAACTAAGATCAAGTAAATCAACTAGAGGAGCTGAAGTAGGCTTAGCAACACCATTTTGCATTTTAGGCATCGGTACGTGTGAAGTTGAAACGGTAGCTTGCAAGGAACCCGCCCTCTTGCTACTATAGATTGCCTCATCGAGAACTGGCATTCTTTCAACCAAGGTGGACCTTACAAAAATTTAACAGCATAGTCTCAGAAGATGTAAAATGCAGAAGAAAATAGAGGACGGGGGATTAAATTTATCAAATTTTCAGCATGTGCACACCTGATTTTTACGTGCTTCTCAAGGATAGAATTAAACTCAATGGCTCTCTGTTGCAACTCAAGCACAAGGCTTCCTTTCTGATGAAGGATGGCATCCTTTATTCTCCTGTAAAAGGATTAAACTTACTGTAACACTGTAACTTACGCACTTATCGATATTCTTCCAAAATTGTAAGGTATGAAGTGGCATAAGAGCCCATTAAAAGTATAGAGATAAAGCTTCAAATTTTACCAGGAGAATCAAGTATAGGCACGGAAATATTTTGAATAAACAGCAACTTAAAAGCTGGAATAAAATCGTACTTTGAACAGGAGGGAAAGCGACTTGATAGCTTCAACAAAGCAACCAAGCACATAGCTCGAGTGGTGAGATCTGAAGAATGGCATTTTATTGCATTTTCTACAATATCCACCGCATCGTCCTCCGTAACCTGCTCCAGAAAAAATTTAGATATGATCAGGAAATAACAATTTTCAAGCATAATTTAAAAAGTCATGAAGTATTAATTACAAAAAGGAACAACAAAACAAGATGATAAAACAGAATGCGAAATGTTCAAATATTAAGATTATTGAGTAATTGGGGATTCAAAGAGTCATAATATGAACTCACGCTCATCGGGCTCTCAGTGTCGAGCATGTCAGTGTTGCCAACCAACAAATCCCCAAACTCCCCAATGCACCACACAGCAACCCGAACAAGAACTTCCTGGTGAAGATAAAGAACAATTAAAGGATGCACACCTGAATAAGAATAAGGAATCAGACAGTACTGATAAATTTTGCAACTTTAACATACCTGTTCCGCTGAAGTCTGTGCAGCACGGTACAGAGACCTAACGGCGTAACCATGAAGATTAGAAGCATTAGTAATTACAACAACGAGGGCGTGCCATACTTCATCCTTTACATAGTTTCCAGCCTGCAACAATATCATACAATCAATCTTCTCTTCGGAAATAAAACAAAGATGAAATGAATAGCACATATTGACACCTTCTACTTAAAAACCCATGAATAGACAAAGAGAAGATAGCATAGGCAAGTGATCAATTCGCTCCTAAGCCCTTACTTTACAATGAATTGCACTAAATATGATAGCATATACACATTGTTGGGGCAAACAATTTCGTTTACTGTGAAGACTGACTCTAACTGGTGAAGACGTGCAGCATAGAAATAAATAGTGGCATATTGGTTTTAGTC
This sequence comes from Linderniella brevidens, assembly GCA_004919715.1. Classification (NCBI taxonomy): domain Eukaryota; kingdom Viridiplantae; phylum Streptophyta; class Magnoliopsida; order Lamiales; family Linderniaceae; genus Linderniella; species Linderniella brevidens. The sequence goes on from SWDC01000158.1 coordinate 5,054,623, forward strand.
AAAATACCCTGGAAAAAACAAGATAAGCAGTCAAACGAAAAAATCATTATAATCACGCAAGACATCAATTTGCTCCCACCAATAATACCATAAGCAATTTTAGGTCACAGTTTCAAAGTTTGGAGTTCTGAAAAACAAAAAGCCTACCTTTGATAGAACCTTCACCATCTGGTCAATGTACCATTTCTTATCAGGGGAAAACCTGGAGCATTAGACACCACACCAGTGATTCTACTAGAAATAAACCCAAACCATAAAGTTTCCAAAATTACGAAATAAGTAATATATTACAGTTCATGTCAGTTACTTTCTGGGGAGAAAGGAGAAGATTAAAATATTTTTGAATGGAGGAAGATCACTTACTTCTCAACAATCGAGCAAATTTTGGCAGTGAGGTCCCCCTTAAAGTCTGGGTCACTGACTTCAAGATAGTCAACAAGCTCTTTTGTTAAAGGCTTAATTTTGCTTTCATTGACTAGAAGATAGACGAGTTCAAGGGCCTTTTTACGAATAGAAGCATCTGGATCCTGGCATTAAGTTAGCATCGACATTAAGCCCTCCATGTTTACAAGTCCATAAAATATGGGGGACAAAAACGGAGAAATCAGAAAAGAGGAACAATACACTTGGTCTAAATTGAAACAACTTGCTCAGATGGCATAGTTAACGTCTAATCTACTATATGTTCGTTTGCTAGTAGGCCAATGAGAGCAATACATTCAACATATATCAAAATCGAATCTTATAGGGCAAGATAATTGAGTGCCTATGGCCAAGGGCATGTTTCGGAAGTTAGTTTTATTCTAGTTGTGACAAATTGAACAGTAAATGAAGGAGAATCATGGAAAAGCAACTGAATCTATGCAAAACCTGTTCATACCTTTACACATTCCAAAATTGTTGCACTATGCCTCTGTACTGCTTGACTGTCTAAAGAAATAGCCTTCATCAGCATATTTAATGCTACGTATCTGGAAAAAGTTTCAACTTATCAGATACAGGCCAGAAGTTTGAAAATGCAGCAAGTTTTTTTTTTCTCATAAAAATTAATTAATGCCTAAATCCTCACAAGCATTGTTCAGCAAGTTAAACTTGATTAAAAAAAAAAACAGACAGTTGAAATATATACTGAGTGATCAAACAAATAGGGCATACAACACTTGCCTACTATTGTTATCCCGGCTAGACAAAAATCTCCCCAGGATATTGATAGCCAGAACCCGTAAACCACCATTATCTTCAATGTGCATGATTACAGAAACACACTGATAAAGAATCGCATTGCCTGCATTTTTTTTCGACTCAGTTTTTGTTGCCACCTAAAATGCAAGAAAAAGAAATTAACTGTTAATCATGCAACACAAACAATCCTTGTCCATAGTGAACATGATTTTCAACTGCAATAAAGCAATATGGTTTTCCAGAAACACCAAATTGACAAGTCCAGAGCTAGAAGATAGATCAGCTTGCCTGGGCAAGAATATCATTCATAGCATCACTTGCATCTGAATCTCCCTGGCCGAGCACGTGCAAAAGCTTGAGCAATCTGATATGGAGAAAAGGATCCGTGATCCCAGAAATGTCATATTCAGGTGCATATGAACTGTTTGCGAGATCCTTCAGAACTTTGACTACACCATCTATGCATTTCTATAACCATGGAAAAGGAGAAACCACATTGGTTAAATATTCCAAAGTTGGAGTCTATTCTTATGGATCTGGCAAATTGCTGATGGACAACCTGCAACCATACCTTTCTGAAAAAGTCAAGAGCCTCGGCACTAACTTTACACATATCTGTACAGAGCTGGACTCCAGTTAATAAAACCCCATGGTGCTTTTCTTTCATTAAGGAAGCTGCGGGGCTCATAAAATTCTCTGCCAATTCAGGAACTTTCTTGATTATCCTTATCGTGCATAATGCTGCCTACATTGTTTCCGAGGGAATTTCTATAAGGTGGCAAACCATTTCATGCTTCCAATTGAAACTCAACTTTTAATAGAAAATTCTGCGTAATGCTGTATCTCGAAAGTTGACTAACACTCGTAACATAGACCAGTACAAAATGTATGAAAATCCTTACTTTCTTTCTGATGTTAGGATCCCTGAACTGCAGCAACCTTTCCACTTCTGGAGCGAGATCTCGAGCCATTTCTGCAGAGCATATATTACCCAACGCACAAAGAGCAAGCCCGACAATGTACTGGTTGGTGTGATTTAAATCTCTGGGGAACAAGTTAAGGTATCCACAAATAGATAATCTATTAAAGATTACTTTAAAAGAAAACCATAATTTTATCCCAAGTGCTCTTTTAACAGTGAATATCTGAATTAGGTTAATCCTATCACGAAAAGAAGAAATTAAAATAGAATCAAAATGGATACTGTTTTATCGAATTGGTGACGAGCATCAAAACTTCTTGTCTTTCATCAAGAAGCAACATAAGACCAAGATATCCTATTCTCTTTTCTGGAAATCCCGACGATGCAATTAACTTAAGGCATTCCATTTGACCGAAATGTGTCGGGTAACCAAGCATGTGAACGAACATGAGCTTCGCCATATTACGATGCCTAAAATATTGATCATTCTCACTAATAGAAGCTCTAATCGAAGCACATTCTTTTCTTACAACTGCACGCTCCTCTGCAGCTGTTTTGCAAGCACGCACAGCTCGAATCATGTCCCTGGTAGATCACAATAGGTAAGAGGAAAATACAGCTCGATCTAACAATTTAGGGTCAATAATCAACTAAAAGAGATACTGGCACCTTATAACCCCAAATAACACACTGAAGCAAATAAAATGATTCAAATGATATCCCAGCTTCAGTGAAAAACAACATATGCCTATCAAAAAAATTCCAGGAATACAAGGATTCAACGTCTATTTACATATCAATGAGAATTTTTTCCGAGCAATCCAGCAATCAGCAATCATTACAATATATTATCACAACAGATAGTGGACACCACAGTTAAATAAATCCATAAACTTTTTCCAAGAGGATGCAGCCTAATTACCAAACCAACTCCGCCGAAAAAATTGCCAAAGAATAACGCGGAGGCAATCAAGAGATCATCAACAAACACTGATAAAATGCGATTACACCACGTATCGTGATGAGAAACAGCTAAATCAACCAATCAACGCTCATATCACCAAATGCACAACAAAAAACGATCTAGGATACTTAAAGAAAACAAATAAATCTAGGAAAAATTACAAAATCTCGCTTACACACCTCAGACTCGTGCTGGCGGTAAACGTATTAATAATCTCCTCCATTCGAAGCTCGACAGCTCAATCAAATTGGAAACACACGAACTATGAGATCTAAGTCGACCAAGTTGGATCTGTTGAAAATTAGAATCGATCCCACAAGTTGTTTGTATGACGAAGCGTCTGCATTTTTACGTTTTGGTTTAACGGCGAAAGATTAAATTAGAGCCTATTTTTTTCTCTTCCAACGAATAAAGATGAACAAGAAAAGGAAAATATATTTTTGCAAATTGTCGCGCGCAGCGACGATTTTAACAATCTTCGCTTATTGTTTATTTTTATTTCCATAAATAACATCGCTGTCTACATGGCTGCTAGAATTATTATTATTAGTTTATTTTTTAAATATTATTCATTGTTTTACTCTATAAAACTCATCACTCTAGCACATTCTCTCTCGTCTCTCTCCCTCTCTCTTTCTCTCTCTCTTTGCAAAACGACGATGGCTCCTCGACTCTTTTCCCTCGTACTACTCATCCTCAGCCTCCACGTTGCTCAAGGTTAGAGATTCGCAGCCCAGCAAGAAACAAAACTTTTATAAGTCGATGCATAAATATATAGCCAACATTATAATTACGTTGTGTTTATTATTCTCATCATCATCAGCAGCAGCAGATTCCAGAGACACGATCATATACGAAGACGGCTACGCAGTAACCACCGTCTTCGACGGCGAAAAGTCAACCATAAAAGTCAACCCTCAGTCGATTCAATATCTCCACCACCGCCTGCAGGATAATCAATCCCCACCGTCGGATCGCCTAGTCATCCTCGATTCCGCGGCCAACACTCTCTACACCCTTTCACTGCCTGCAAAATCTGAGGGTATATATAGATTTGTTGAAGGGAATATTTAACATCATCTTCTCTGCTGATGTCTCAAGTTGATCATTTGTGTGGTTGTTGTTAGGAGCCGTAGTAGTGAAGAGGCTAGCGGGCAACGGCATGATAAACTACAGAGACGGAGACGTTATGTCGGCGCATTTCAGCATGCCGAGGAGCTTTGCGGTCGATTACAGAGGAAACGTCTATGTCGCCGACCACCGTAACCATGCCGTCAGAAAAATCTCTCCGTCGGGTGATCTTTTTTTTTAGCCGCAAAGCTGCTAACTTTAACTTTTAACTTATAAGATTTAGGTCACTAAATCTACATATTTTCGATTTTGGGTAACTATGTTTGATAATTGCAAAACTAGTTCACTAACTTAATATATCAAAACAATTTTGGGTCATGTTTTCAATTTTAGGTCACTAAGTATATATTTTTTTATTTGGGCCACTAAGTATATACGTTTTTCAATTTCGGATCACTCATTTAGTAATTAACTTTGTAAATATAGTGACCCAAAAGTGAAACATGTATACTTAGTGACCCAAAATCGAAAAAATATATACTTAGTGCCTAAAATTGAAAACATTACCCAAAATATTTTTGACATATAAAGTTAGTTGCCTACTTTTGCAATTACCAAACATAATGATTCCAAAACGAAAACTTGTATACTTAGCGACGTAATCTTATAATTTTGCCATTAGTTTTCAGCTAAAAGCTTAAGCTTGAAGAAGCGTGTCACATCGTGAATTAATATATTTTATTTTCAACGCTCTTTTTCACTTTTAGACTGATTTTTTTTCTTATTTAACCTTAGTACGGATACTTTTTAAAATGGATGGTCGTCATGATTCATATCATCTGATACTAATACCATGTTAAATGACGCTTCACTTAAAAAACTTTAAACTTGAACGAAATGTATCATATTTTTAAATTTATATATTTTATCTCCAAGACGCTCATTCATAGCGTGATTTTCTTTCTTACTTAGAGTTAAAAAGTGTATATTTTTTTAAAATGGATGGTCGTAGGGATGCGTACTCGTGACATCTATGCATGTGCTACGATACCATGTCATTTCACCTAAAAATCTTAAACTTGAATAGAATGTTTATATTTTTAATTTATATATTCATCTGCAACTGTCTTATTCATGGCATGCTTTTTTTTTTTTAAGGTGTTACGACTATCGCCGGAGGTTATTCGAAACGGGCCGGCCGCAACAATGGGCCCGGAAGAAATGCCACGTTCTCGAACGATTTCGGGCTTACGTTTATCCCGGAGAGATGCGCGCTGATGATATCCGACCGCGGTAACAGATTGATCCGTCAGATTAATCTGAAACCAGACGATTGTGAGCCGGAAAAATATAAATCCGGTAAAACTTTTATACACTCATCCGAAGATCTCGACAAAATCCTTTATTTTTATTTTTTTTTAAACTGCTTTCGTCTTCTGTTAATCAGTTTCGGCGAGCTCTTCTTCTGCTTGGTTTCTGGGACTGGGAGTTTCTTGTTTGCTCGGATTAATCGCGGGCCTCGGGATTCGTCCCTACGTTTCTCCACGTGTAAGCGGGAACCGACGAGCAGCATAATATTCATCAGATACATAAAATGTTGATGATATTTTGAATTACAAATCAAATACTATATAATTTGCAGCCGAAACAGAATCGAAACTCTTCGGTTCAACAGGACGTGGACACAGTACCTGATGAATCGGGCGAAGCGATTAATGCCCCTTTGCTTCGACATGATAAATGCAGTTTTGTTAGAATTACTGCGTCCTTAGGCAAGTAATTGATAAGATTGACAAAAGTGTATATTGAATGTGATGTTTAATTTGTGTGTATTGTAAGAGTTTCTGTGATATTTCATGTGCCTGTAAAAAAGCTTATGTGGTCTGAATATTAACGTATATGTATGTACTTTGAATATTGTAATAATATTATGATACCTTACACAACATTCACCGATCTGTTTTCCGTTGTTTGGGGCTACTTGGAGCACATGTAACATGTGGCTTTTGGATCCTTATTATTGCTGCATCGTCCGTAGAATGTCTGCTTGTTACTCCATGAGTAGGCTCTTATAAATAAATATATTTATTTACAAACATCGTCAATTTTTATATAGCTGCTGCATTGGATCCAGTGATCTCCTGAACAAGTAATAATATTAAGATATTATGGGGATGTCACATTACGTGAGGTGGATATTTGTTTGTACACACTTGCAAGCATATGAGCATAAGACAAAAAAAATAGAAAATAAAAAAATTGAGAGAGTCTTGGTCTTTTTAATTTTTTATTTCCCCACTCTCCTCCACAATAATAGTGATAACGATACATACTTCCTGTATTTTCCCCCATTCAGCCTATACCATAAAAAAACTTTAAAAATCACACCACCAACCAAATACCAATCCAGGAGAATATCCAAAATTAACGAAAAATAAAAAAGAATTAACGAAAAATAAAAAAGAAATACCATCAACGTCCATGCGAATACTTGACCCGGGACCGAACGACGCCGTCTCGTTCTTCCACGGCTCCAAAGACAAGCTCTTCAGCATCGTCGTATCTCCGCTCGTAGTAAGTCCTCGGCTCAGATGAACGGTGCTGATGATGTTTCTTGCTCTGCATCTTCTGCTTCAGCAGATGATCGCCACCTTCTTCCCAACCCGAATAAAAAATCGGGCTCTGTTTAAGCTGCAGAATCTTCTCGGAATCTTTGGACATGAATTCGTAGGTCTTTTTCGGAGTTGGAGTTGGAGTTCGGGCTTCGAACGTGGGGGGCGGGAATTCTCCGTCGGGTACAACGAAGCTCTCTTGCACGGGCCAATTTCGATGATGATAATCGGGCTGATTATTTTCTTGATATATTTGTTTTCTCTTCAAGAACGGGATAAATGTGCCTAAGATTTCGGTGCAAGAATCCCCCGTTTGTGCTGCGAGCCTCCACAGGGACCCGAGGAACGTCTCCTCTTGCTTTTCTTGATCGTTGTATTCTTGCGGGATTAGTAGCGGTGGGAGCATTGTTGGCGATGAATCTTTCATAATCTCATGATCCTTCAAGAGATGATTAAAATGATGTAATAAGGCCATAATTATCACAACTAAGGATGAAGGAATATGATTAACTTACATCATAGGAAGAAGAAGAAGAAATGAGGCCCACTCGGCGTTGCAGCAAGCCGAGCATGTAACCGAAGAAACCAGCTGCTAAAAGAACGGCGATTTCTGCATTTTGATTTACGTGGGATTATGTGAATAAATTTGTTTGTGAAATTAAGGCATTGTTTGGAACGAAGAAAGTAGCGTGGAAATGAAAATCGAAGAGAAAATGATTTTCATAAGTCTTTCTTTTATTTTCCTCACAATTTAGTGAAGAAATGAGTTTTCCTTAGTTATAAGTATAAACTTAACTAGATTTTCTAATCTAATCTTTTCCTTATCTATTTATTCAACCAGCCAAACATAAAAACTAGTTTTCTTTTCTCATTTCATTTCCTTTCCCAACTAATTTCCACAAACCAAACACAGCCTTGTCCAACCAAACATAAAAGCTAGTTTATTTTTTCCATTTTATTTTCTTTTCCCTGCTAATATCAACAAAGGCACAAACCAAACAAAGCCCAAGTGAAATGACGAAAAACATTATAATTTCTTACCGAAGGGAAACCCATTTGCGTACTGATAACCACAATCATCAACGTTCAACTGAATCTCCCGAATAGCCTTATTCCCGCGATCGACAACGAGGAGGGAGCAGCTGCTTCCAAGAAAAACCACATCGAAATCGTTCGAAAATCTCGCGTCTTCGCTCGGCCCATCAACGTGTCCACGGCCTCGTTTGCCTCCAGCAATCGTAGTGACACCTAAAAGATATGAAAGTTTTCTTCTTTTTTTTTTAAGACAAGAACTGAAACAAACATTACAGGAGAGAAAGTAATGCTTATTACATGATCACACCTGTGTCACTAATCTTACGAACGGCCATGTTTTCTACATCAGCAACGTAAATATTTCCTCTGCCATCGACCGTGAGGCCCTTCGGGCGATTCATCCTCGCGTCCCTCGATCTCCCGTCTACGTGCCCCGAGTACCCGTCAGCAGACCCCGAGATCAGCTTCGGTCTGCTGTCTGTAAATTTTTCAAGAAAACGTAAGAACGAGCAAAGAACTTCGATTCGAAAACAACGTGCTCATGTCATGGGATCTCAGGATTCAACCACTCTCAGCAGCGTAAATCCAAAAAGTTACATCATCAAAGGGACCGTGCCATCACGAATAACAGAAAATGGGACCTAATTACAGACAGGCACAAAAAGTTTTAATGTTCCACTCAGATTTCGACACCTGATGAATCCCTAAATGGTGCAGAAGATAACATAAATCCGAAAATTACATCATCAAAGGGTTTGTCGATCGTCGTGTCATCACGAATAACAGAAAATGGGACCTAATTAGAGACAAAAAAAGTTGTGTTGTTCCACTCAGATTTCGACATCTGAAGAATCCTTATATGCAGGAGATAAGAAAAGCCATTTTTAGATGCTTACATAGGGACAAAGATGAGGAAATTTTGTAAAGATTGCTGTTGGCTGAATCCAATATAAGAAGGTCGCCGTCGGCCAAAACTTCGACGGAGTAAGGCTCGATCCCAAGCTTGCTTCCGTCGAACACAGTCTCCACGTTGTAGCCACTCTCGAATCTCATCATCGGCTTCCCTGAGATCGCTGCATAAGACCCACCGAGAAATTTTCACATTTCTACGGGACCCAAAAAAAAAAAGAAATTAGTCGCAGGATTTCAGCATTTACCTGTTTTGGTAGTGGCCTTCAGCGACCAAAACCACTTCATCAGCATGGTAAACGCGTTGGAGAAGAACCCATTAACGATCCCTGCAAGCATTTAAAAAATCTTCAAGATTTTTATAAATAGGAAACAAAATGTCGAATGTGAAAACCACTCACTCGCTGGAGAGGAAGGAGCTGGGAAAGAATGAGCAGCACCAGCTAGCAGAAGAAGCGTCGACAGCAGCAGCGCGACACAGCTTCTACCAATTTTAAACGCCATTTTCACGAAAAGCAAAAAGTGTCGAAGGGATTCGAGAAATGCTCAGAAATGGAGAACGGATCTCAGCATTGGCCTCTCCGGAAACAAAAACCCTAATGGAGAAAAGGCGAAAGGTTTAGTGGGTTTTTGAGATTCTTGAAGATGGAGAAAGGGAGGTTGAGAAAAAAGAAAGGGAAAAGCGATGGATTTTTTTGAAGTGAGTGAATGAGCTTAGTGTGTGGAAGGAGAGAGAGAGAGAGAGAAAAGGCAGATGATGACAGAGACAAAAGATTGATAAAAAGAAAACAATTTTCCGGTGGCTGTGTGACGAATTGGTGGTGATGGAGGGCCACTGCACAGTTGAAAAGAGTTGAAACAGAACAGAATCGTATGCTGTTTAATGTGTGACTGTGTGTGTGAGGATTTACATTATGTTATTGGGTGTACTGTCCACTCATAAATTATGTTCCTAGGTGTTTTGTTTGGTAAATTGTAAAGCTAAATCTTATAAACTACAATTCAATTAATTAAAACAATATAGTATAGTAATAACGCAATAAATCATTTGATAATGATGGTAGGACAAGAAGATTGATACCATACACTTAAAATTTAACATTGAAAGCAAGTGGGCCCACAAAATGGCCTTTAATTCATCCTTTTTTGTCCAAGAGTCATGGCTTGGCCCAGCCCAACTGACCATGTGCATTGCATGAATCGTAAAGAAAAGGGAGTCTTGATAATTGTAATATGTTCTAGAGCACATTTATGGGCGAGGGTGACAAATAAATACTTATAATGCAGTCTATATTTCGGAGAAGTTTAACCTGAATCGAATCAAAACCTCGTTGGTCATCTATGAGACATCCTGATTTTCGGGACTAATTCAACTGAACCATATGCCTCGTCCCAAGACTATACAGACATCGATCCTCAGAAGACAAAAAGCAAACTGATAGAGGAGGAGAAAACTTTTGACTCCTACAAAGTACCCAAGAATTGGAAGCCATGTTAATTGTTTTTAAAAATTACATGAGTGTTTGCCTAACCTATAGGCTCTAATTATCAACACTGGTTTATTTAGCGGGCCCTTAGTTACAACCCATTTACTCGGACCCAATTACTTCCTCCCGGCCCAACAAATCTTTCAATTAAAATTCTCAGTTCTCTTCAGACTCTTCGGTATCAAAAATCGAAACCGTTTCCTCGGCTTGTACGGTCGTATCTCTAAATTTTCGGAGTATTCGGGTCGTCAACCTTAACCCGATCCGACATGTCCATGCTGGTTGTATCCACCGGGACCATATCTTACAATATCACAAGCGTAGCCCAATTAGCCCGCAGCCCATCGTTAGCCCATTTTCTTACGGGCCAAAACCGAAAAGTTATTGTCAACCGTATAATCCTATGTTACGAAGAGAAATTACAACAATCCTGAAAACCTAAAAGTATTCTCAACCATATGGAAGTCAAAATAATCATATGCTACAAAGAGAAAATTACAACAATCCTGAAAAGCTAATAAAAGCTATATATAGAGTAAAAAAATTTAACTTCACACATAGAAAAGAGTGTAGAAAAAAAAATACAAATACACAAACAAAAATGAAAAGCATAACTCTCCTAACAAAAACAACGATCCTATTATTATTCTTCGTGTTGGTCCACGGGACAGATTCGTTCGACTCGATCATGTTGCGACACCTCCACCCTCGAGTGTGCTACTTAATATGCGCGTCGGGCTGCTTAGTCGTGCCCGCGAGACGCGCTTGCTACCTTGCTTGCCATGCCCTTTGTTATAGACTCCCACCAAGTTTCACAAAAAATATTGAATCATCGTCCTATTGCAACCTTGGTTGCTCCGTGGCAAAGTGCTCCACAGTCGAGGGTAAATATTTGTATATATATATATATAATATATATATAATATATATATATATATATTATATGAAGTCGTAATGAATCTATTTTTTGTTTATCAATATTATGTTTTTCATTTTAACAGGTAAAGAGCAGCTGCAAAGTTGCCTAGGGGAGTGCGTCAATGGAGTCTGCAAAGCTTGAATGTGTGGGGTTTGATTTCTTACTAGGATAAATAATATGTTGTTGTGGAGTGTAATTTGATCATGAGATTTGGAGATATTAAAGATTTTGTTAAATTTACACATCACATGTCATGATTTTAAATTTCTTCAACCTAAATTAATATTTGGAACCCTTATCATTGATAACAATTCCAAATTAAACACACACAAAAGAGAGAGAGAGAAAATGGCAAGGAAGGCTCTTCTTACAAAAACAACGATCCTAATACTCTTCATGTTGGTCCATATGCAAAGGCCAATGAAGTCTCCACAAATTCCTTCGACGCTCAACCCATCATTGTGTTGTTTGATTGTAGCATAAAGGAAACAATGCCTCGTTGTTTGCCATGCAAATTGCTATAGAAGGGCACCAAAAATTGCAAAGATAATATTGAATTCTCGTCCTATTGCAACCTCAGGTAATCCTCCGGGTAAGTGCTCTAGACTATTGAGTAGAAGATACATTATATATATATATATATATATATATATATATATATAAAGTCTTGATCATAATGATTATAATTTTGTTTGTCAATATTTAATGTTCAAGCAATTCAACAATTAAATTCTCAATTCTCTCGAATATAATACACCATGCCGACCTCCACCATCGAAACAAGCGGAGCAACGCTAGCATACAACGGACAACGGCGTCCGACATATGAGATCTACACCCATTTAATAATTCATCTTATTATTTACGAGTTTTTTTAACTAGGGTTTGCGAGTTTTTATTTATAAATAAAATTGATTTGAGATTTATAATATCTCGCCAAGAAGACCCAACATATAACTACGAAGAAATTACTAGTTAAAATACTAACGAAAAATAAACAAATAAAGTATAAAAAATAATAACAAATCCACACAATCTTTTCTTTCTTTTTTTTTAATAAAACAATTACACATGCTGAAAATTTAAATAATGATGGTAAAATATTGAAAATCAAATAGGTTACTCGCAACACATTTTATCAGTCAACTTTCTTGTGAAATCATATAATCATAATCATATGCTAAAAAGACAAATTATAACAATTACAAAGATTAAAAGTATAGCATTCTACTTTAAATCATATAATCATATGCTACAAAAGGAAAAATTATAACAATTCCAAAGATCAAAAAGTATCTCGCAACCTCCATATATATACTAAAGAATGCAATTTCATGCAGAGTTCACATAGAAAAGAACTTCGAGAACACACACAACACACGCACGGAAAATGGGAAGCAAAGCTCTTCGTACAAAAACAACGATCCCCGTATTCTTCTTCTTCTTCTTCTTCGTGTTGGTCGTCCATGCGAACGCTAAGGAACTCGACCCTAAATGGTGCTACGCACTATGCGTGTCGGGCTGCTTTATCCAACCAAATGTAGTCCCGTGCCTCAATATTTGCTATGAGGATTGTTATAAATGCAAACCAAATTGCAAAGGTAATATTGAATCATCGTCCTATTGTAACTTTGGTTGTGCATTGGCTAAGTGTGCTACAGTCAAAGGTAAACACACACTCATATTTATAAAATAAAGTCTTAATCATAATGGATATAATTTTGTTTGTTAAAGATGTTTAATGTGTCCCATTTTGCAGGTAAAGAGCAGATGGGGAGGTGCATAGGCGAGTGCGTCATTGGCGATTGCAAAGTTTGAATAAAGGAGGAATTTTTAATTTTTTTTTAATTAAGAAGACTATATATTGTTAATGATGTAAGATATCTCCTGATGAAATTTATATATAAAGATTTTTTAGCAAATGCTTGAGCATCATGATTGGAATATTTAAGTAAATGGCATTTGACTGAGTCAATTTTAAGAAAATGGTTTCCATAATGTTTGAAGTCTATTCTACCTTTACTAACTCAGCGAAAAGACGTCTTTACCCTTATTTAACCCATGCAACTACCCAAAGTAAAATTAATTAGGTTTAATCGGTACATCTTCACTGTAGCATCACATGTCTTCTTCTTTACCGAGTACAATATTTGACAGTTAAAATTGAATCCGAAAGACACTTAACGAAGCAGAAACTTCTCCAGATCCATGAAACTAACTTCTTCACACTGCAAGCACGTCCAAACCGACTACAATGGCAATGAACGCGCGTCCCGAAAGATCGCCGGTAATTTTGATGTGCTTTCTTCTTCCTTAGGAGCATGTCTCGTGCGTCGAATTGGTTGGGTCTGGCGCATGGTTTTCCAATTGTGCAATTTGGACACTTGTTCGAAATGGAACCGTGCGGCGAACCAATTGGGACCCAAACCTACGCGCAAATCAGGGGACCTGTGATTGCATGCTTGGGACCCGAGCACAGTCGCACGGTACCCATGCGCGCGCGACCCCTTGCTCTTGCGTGCGGGTACCATGCGTGTCTGCGTTGGCGGGTACGACGCAAGTGCGCGCTGGGTACCATGCGCGCATGTGCGGGTACCATGCTCTTGCGTGCGGGTACCGTGCTTTCCTATGTGGGTACCATGCGAGTCTGTATAGGTACCATGCGCGTTTGCGCGGGTACCATGAGCGTGTGTGCGTGTACCATCGATGAATTTTATTAATTGTTTATTTACTCTTATGATTCTCAGGTTGTGCTGAAGAAGCAATTGTCATACCGAGACGATGACTTCGAGTTAGCTGACAATGACCGGAATGTACACGGAGGCTAGTGCAAAGATAAGGAACAGTCTCAATGGCAATGAGCTGGACAATTACTGGGCGGGGAGTCCATTTGGTAGACTCGTCGACACTGCAGCCGATTTCAATCTATCTGCCCATCTGATTTTGTTTCTCATTAGAAGGCAGACTACGCTTCACGATCGCGAGGAGTTGTGGATGATTATTGATAACCGACCACTCCGATTTTCTAAAGCGGAGTATTGCCTGATTAACGGCCTTAGGTTCTCGGACGAAATCCCGGAAGTAAACCCCAATGGAGATTTTGCGGAGAGAAATTTCCCGGAAAGATCCACAATCCGTTTGTCGTACGTTGAGGATTACCTGCGAGAGTTGGCAGCCAACCATGACGGAAACGTCAACATCGATAAGCCGAAATTGGCTAATATACACTTTGCCGCCGCCGCTTGCTGCCCCGACCGTCGAAGAAGGACACAGTTGTTCGGTCGTGACTGCTTTCATTAGTCGAAGACGAAGTCGCCTTCGCCAACTATCCATGGGGCAACATAGCTTTCAAAGAGGTGATACGCTCGCTGAAAATAAACCTAAGGGAGAAGATGGATTTTGTTCGGGAACGAGCCCGAAACAGGGGCATCGAACACTGCGGACTACTGATTAGTGGCTTCGTACATCCGATTCAGGTCCGTCATCATTTAAAATCGTAGATATATATTTAATTTTGATTATATATTTGCTAATTTGGTTTAGTTGCATTTTAGGTTCTGACGTACGAGTGCATATCGGGTATTCGGTAGGCGCTAGCCTACCGTAGAGACGAGACGAATGTGGTGACCCCACGGATCTACCGGTGGCTCGCCAATGACTGGTCAACGAAAGGTTCTCCGAAGTGGAGACGGTCGTCAATGCCGCCAAGGGGTCACTCGTATCTGGGTTGATGGGCCCCACATTATCGCAGATGAACGCGCCTTACTTCCGATATAGCATTTTTCACGTGGAGGAGCAGCATGAAGTCCTCGACCATCTAACGATGCTGCTTGAGGAAGGTGTGGTGGTAAAGTGCGTACGCCATGTGGCGGCCGGAGACGAGCTCGCACAAATGCATGTCGCACAGTCCATCCCGCAACTATCGCAGCGGTCGCATTACGAGGAAGATGCGGACCAATTTCGTCCCCCCTCACCCACACGGTACAATTCCCCTCCTCCACAACAATACTCGGGCCCCACGTGAAATCAATTTGATGAGTTCAGACGATGCGTGGACCACAATTTCGAGATGGTGAAAAGCCGTTTCGATGACGTTTGCACGAGCATCTTGTAGTTCCGGGACTCATATGACGAACGTTGGTCCACGGCTCAAGAGTGGGGCGCGAGAGTTTCCGACGCACCCGCACCCGCGCGAGAGTTTCCACATGACTTGCAGTTAAACCTGCAGTAGGGGTGGTACGGGGTCAATCGAGAGTTTCCGACGCACCAGTTGCATGGTAAAATCCTTATAAATAATTTGTTTCATTAGGTTTTCTAAAGTATTGATTTTGACGTTGAAGTGTTTTCTTGTTAGGTTTTGAGGCCGGTGGCTCGAACCAAGCGTTCTACCCTTCGGAACCCAAGACACCGATAGAGCCGAGGTCTCGGTAGAAGCCGAGGTCACAAAGGAAGCCGAGGTCCCGGTGGAAGCCGTGGTCCCGGTGGAGTCGCCCACGCACCGGGATAAGGGTAAAGGCTAGGGTTGAGCAAAAATATTCGGAATCCAGAATCCGATCCGGTATCTGGTTTATAAAATCCGGAAAACCGGATCGAATATCCGAATCCGAATATTTTAACATAAACCGGATCGGATACGGATACGCTCGGTACTAAAATTGGATATCCGGTATCCGGTTTATTATTTAAAAAAAATCAATTAAATAATAGCCCAAAAACCAAAGAATAATTAGGTCCAAAAAGAGAAAAAAAAAAAGAAAGAAAAATAGCTCAATATTCTAATTTGACCCAAATAAAATATATCGGATTGAATTTATATCGTGAAAATATATTGAGAGTTGAAAACAAAACTGAATAGGTTAGAATCAATTTTTTTCAAAAAAAATTTAATCGAAATAAAAAACCCGATTTCGGATATCCGAAATCCGGGATATCCGGATTTTCGGATATCTGAAATTCGGATATCTGATTTCGGATTTTCGGATTTCCGAAATTCGGACATCCGATTAAAACCAGATCGGATACGGTTATAGGTTTTCGGTATCCGAAAATCCGGATATCCGGATTTGCTCACCCCTAGTAAAGGCGTTGTGGCGGAGTCGACGCCGCCTCGCAAGAGCAGGCCTTCCATGTACCAGGTGACCCCATTCACCGATCCGAATCAAAATCGCGTGTCGAACAGCCGAAACCCACAGCTGGAGAGGCACATGAAGAGAAAGCTGAAGCTGTGGCCTCGGGATAAAGCACGGGGTCAATACGATGGATGAGAATGTGCGCCAACTATGCTTGTGCAATTCGTATCGAACCAAGCGTGGTTCCAACTGTTATACACGCATTCGTGTTGGCTCGACGACGCGGTACGAAGGAGACTTATACGCCCGTACTAATTCTTTAATACGTTTTTTAAGTAACTTGTTTCCTTTTATTTGGTAGCACATTGACGAATGCATTAGAGTGTTCGTCGAAATGCAGAGGGTTCATACCTTCTGCTCTCGTGCTATTGTCTTCGTGGGATTTGGGTTGAAGGAGAGCATCGACCGGGACTGCATAGCAAACAGAAAGTTTGTGAATGACATGCTGACATATTTGGTCCACTATGCAGAGGGACATGATCAGGACTGGCCGGCGATGTCCTGGCGAGTTGGTGACTATCTCGTGGTGCCGGTGCAGACCATCACTCACTCGGTTATTGCAGTCCTCGATTGGAAAAACAAGTCCATACGGGTATTCGACTCGGATCCGTCCTGCGATGTCGACATGCGCAACATGAACGCGGTCCTGAGCAGGCTATAATTAGTAGTCGCGCTCGTACTCAAGAAACTTGGCTTAAGTCCAATTGCGTTTAGAAAGTGGAAGGTAGAGAGGATCCTCAATTTCAAGAAGCAAGAAAATTCGTAAGTGTAGTTGTCATATTTTCATTTTTAGTTGAGTTTAGTACATCATATCTCATTATTAAACTTTCGGTTGTTTTCAATGGCGACTGTGGGGTTCACGTGTTGCGGGCGGCATTTTCTATGCTCTTTCGTTGTGATAACGTTGCGGAGCTTACCGGCCGGCAGATGATGCAATTTCGGGAATACCTTTGCGTTTCCATTCGCCTTAATGATTGGACTTCTTGGTATGAATAAGTTGTATTTTGTGGATTTTGTAAAGATGGAACATGCTTATGTAAAGATGGATTTTGATATATTAGATGTTGGATTTTGATTTTATCAAGATGGATCTTGATTTTGTATTTGCTGGTACCCGCGCATACATGCATGACACACGCACACTAATGCACGGTATCTGCAAAATACATGCACGGTACCCGCACACTAATGCACGGTACTCGCACGTAAATCGCACATATAGCGCATGGTACCCGCACACGTTGATATGGTACCCGTGCCGGTTATTTTTAAAAGATACTTAATAACAATAATTTCAGAATAATTGTTTAATGATTAATGCGATTATTTTGTCCTGATAATTTCAGAATAATTGTTTAATAATTTCAGAATAATAAGTTAATGATAATCCCGATCATTTGATCTGAGAGATTATATTTTTTAATGATTTAACGTACTGAAAACGGCTGACGTAAAGTGCTGACTCGATTGATGTAACGTACTGACAACGTCTGACGACTATACGCGCACAAGACCCCGATTGCATACGCACGGTAGCCGCACATATGGCGCACCGTACCGCGCTGATGCGGCACAGTACCCGCACACGCGGCGCAAGATACCCGCACATGCTGCGTAAGGTACCCGCACACGCGGCGCACGGTACCCACACAGACTGGCCACGATACCCGCACATTTGGCGCACGGGACCCACACATATGGCGCACGTTACCCGCACAAGCGCCCACGGTACCCACACAAACCAACATACCAAACACGCCAACATCTATTGATCCAATAAATTTCCATGTCTATTACAATATACATACCAAACATTCCAACATACTGAATTTCCATCTCGTTGACTCCATGCCCGTATACATTATACCTTTGAATGCAAATTTCCGCCACGTGTAAATTTTGTGAATTTATGTAGTGCGACCGTTGGATTGACTCGACCTTCGGCGTAAATGACGTGACATTGGCTGCCGTTGAAGATTTGCAAGTTCTTCGATGCTTACTAAACCAACTTGTCGTCAAACGTTGTATCGAATCCAACAATCCTATGAGTGGAAGCTCTCCATCCGCACGTAGAGCGGCATTTATCGACTCCGAGCCGTTGGTGGTCATGATGTTGTACCTTGTTCTCGGGCAATACG
Organism: Linderniella brevidens; assembly: GCA_004919715.1. Classification (NCBI taxonomy): domain Eukaryota; kingdom Viridiplantae; phylum Streptophyta; class Magnoliopsida; order Lamiales; family Linderniaceae; genus Linderniella; species Linderniella brevidens. The sequence goes on from SWDC01000158.1 coordinate 5,072,991, forward strand.
ATCTTGTCCATTTTTCCTTAGTGTTGACGTTAAGATACGTATGCACGTTTAAGTACCGTTCCTTTAGCGTTTCCAATAATCGATCGCAACCGGTCGTCTTGTAGGCGTATGCTATCTTAAGGAATAACGCACACGCACCTTTCTCCCTCATACGGGTCTTTATATTTTGTTGAATATGCCACACACAGAATCCGTGTAACGCATTTGGGAATATTTTCGGGACGGCTGTCTTTATACCGCCATGTCTGTTAGAAATTATGACGAGATCATTTGTGTCGGTCACGATCCGTTTTAATCTCGCCAAGAACCACGTCCATGATTCGGTAGATTCGGTGCTCGCAATACCCCATGCGAAAGGATATTGATGGTAATCGTCATCTTGCGCCGTTGCAACGAGAATCACCCCTTGTACTTTCCCAAAAGGTGACGTCTATAGAAATTACCTTCCGCATGAAAGCAAATCCCGCTATACATGTACCGTATGCCAAAAACATATATTTGAATCTGTTTTCCTCGTCCATCTCCCAATCCGTGACACTTCCCACGTTCATTTGCTTCACAGTTTTCAAGTACGCCGGGATCAAAGCGTAACAATCGTCCCCGTTACCGACCAACTCCTCCGTAGCGAGATTCTTCCCTTTCCAAGCCTTGTAATAAGAAACATCCAACCCCCTACTTTGCATCATAGACGTGATAGCCTTTGGTGCAGGAATGTCTTTCGGCCCGCTAAAATTGTCAAGAAGCATCCTAGATACAACCGATGAACTTTTTTGTCGATGTCTTCGACGTCGATGAGACACGTCGCATGTGTGTGTGCCGCAATATGTCCATATGGAGAAAAAGGGGAATCCCTATCTTTTACAGCTCGAAAGTGCCACGACATTGCTCCATCACGCATCTCACTACATACAAAGTCTTTTTCGACTTTACTAATTTGCACTCGAACGATGCGGCCAAGGCAATTTTGGAGATCTCCTCAATAACTCCCGCCTTATCACGAAACTGATGCCCAACGTGTAGGCTTGAACCGTCCGGAAATGCGAAAGTATCATCAGCAGCCTCATCTACAGGGTTACGATCTACATCGTCATCGTCGTTGTGATCACGTGCTATGAATTCCTCTTCTGAGTCGTCAATGTGTTCGATTGGCTCATCTTCATTTTCGTTCGAATGCCAACCCGAGTCATCCCTATGCCCGGACGGTCCAGCGAGGTATTCTTCAAAACCTTCATCTTCGGTAAAATAGCAATATGGTGTGTTAGATGGGCTGCAACCGTACCCCTCAAACAGTTCGATTTGCGCATTATCATCGCAATCGGCTATGAGTCCGATGTTATAACTAGAGGAACCAGCAACTACGGCCGGTGGAGCCACATCCGCACATTCCACCACCTCGGCATTGAACAACATGTCTCGATTGAGGGCCACCAAAACCCAAGTAGGCACGTAGAGCATAGTCGTTATCGATGTATATGGGCCTGGGATAACTGTAGGCTACATTTGGCATATAACTTAGCGTCAGTCTCGCACTGTCGTTGCGAAACGACAACACCGCTATAATTTGGTCCTTCACGTTTTGTAACATGCATGCGTCCTCATCCACCAAAATTGAATGTCAGCTAGTCGTAGGGGACCAAGTCGAAGTATTGTCCTCGCCGATTAACCACCAACCATCGAATTGAAATACAATATTGGTAATTTTCATATTGAGCACCTGCAATATTATGCAAAGTTATTGTTTAGAAAATGATTGTCGTCATATAACATGCTTATGTATGATTTTCAGCGCATGTGACCCGAACATGGGATCAGGGGACCTGTGCATAAATGCAGGGGACCCGAACATGGGATCATGAGACTCGAGCGTAAACGCAGGGTACCCGTGCATAAAGGCAGGGTACCCACGCATAAAGGCAGGGGACCCGAGCGTATAGTGCATGGTACCCGAGCGTAAACGCATGGTACCCGCACGTATAGCGCATGGTACCCGAGCATAAACGCAGGGTACCCGCACATAAAGGCAGGGTACCCGAGCACAGGGTACCGCCCATAAATGCATGGGACCCGCGCATAAAAGCAGGGTACCCTTGCATAAAGGCAGGGGACCCGCGCAAAACACTAGCGGTGACCCTGCACTTATAATTGGGTACCATGCTTTTACGTTTGGGTCCCCTGCGTTTTTAAGCCTGGGTCCCATGCACTTAAAAAACAGCAGCTCATATGTGCGGGTACCCTGTATATATGGTCGGGTACTCTGTATATACGTTTGGGTCCCCTGCGTTTTTCGCATGGGTCCCCTGCACAAAAACTGGACCTCAGAGTCTGTATTTTCAGTTCAGAATTTTCGTAATAACAACTGAAAAATCACAACTCTGGCAAGTACACAGTATCTACGAAATAACCCATTCATTTTCGGGGGTAATGGACTGGAAATTCACCATTTTCGATTAAAATTGCAGTTTTCATGTAATGAATGCTTATTGGTAAAATATGCTGAAATGCTTGATGTTTTCTTGGTTTGAGAAGTTGTTTTCCGACACTAAACGAATAAAACAGCTCGCGTCGCTTTAGGTTTGTGAGAGAGGTGTGTGTGGTTACCATTTGTTCTTTAAAATGGAGAAGATAATGCATTCATTTCGATTGTATGGTTATGGTTAAAGATGTAGATGGACCCATGTTCAGTTAGTACAACTGTACAGTCACATTTTCGTTTTTCTTTTTTTTTTTCTTTTTAATTTAATGAGTTAAGTATGAGAATTAGTTAATATGGTTAGCGTTTAAACAAAGTGAGGGCTATTGACCAGTCAAGGGCCATTTTTTTAAAAACCCTATCATGATTTTAAATTTCTTCTACCAAAATTAAATACATGGCCTTAATTTGATCTTGAACGCTTTTTTGTTCCTACAAGTTAGTTTCTTCTTTATCTTGCACTTGTTCAAATACTATACTAACGATAAATCAATAAATTACGTTATGGTCTGTTTGGTTTGGCGGATTTCGATTTGTAATCCGGAATTCATCCAAATCGCTCGTTTGGCAACTGCTCGGATTTGGATTTCGATTTCATCCAAATCCGAGGAGAATTCAAACGTTTGAATGATTTTGAAATTCGACCGCAAATGGTCCGTTTTCAAAATTTAAATCTCCATCGTAATGATTTTCATAAATAATAATAATAATTGAAGTAAAAAATGTGCCGGAGGGGGGGGGGGGTTGAATTAGGCTTGAAAATTTCAGTTTTTTTTTCTTTTTCGAATGTTTTTGATGTGATAGCCTAGAAGCGTTTCTTTTTTAAATAATTACTTTTCAAAAAATGTTTCGTCGGTTATCTCCTAGTTTCGTCGGATATGTATCAAATATATCTCACGGAAATATAAAGAACTGAAACGCAACGTGAGACATGATTTTTATAGAGGTTATATCTCCAATCGGAGTTTAGTCCTCCTTGAGGTTTGATCCTCAAGAGTTAATCAATCACTATAACGTCACATTAGTTAGTTACAAAATTGATTGATTATGCCCAATACACAAATCGAAACAAGTCGAACACTAGACACACTAGGTTACCGCACGTCAAAGTTTCGCTCCAGGGAATCTCCAATTCCCAGCCGGAAGCAGCTCGCTACCGAAGGGCCCTCGGAACACAATCCTTCCCTTCACGTGCGCGTAAACGTTGACATTGCCTCCTTCGTGTACCGATCACGTCCGAAGATAGAATTTATGGTGGATGGATATGAAAAGGATCACTCGGCCAGTGATGGAATTTGCATGTGTAAGCGCAGACTGCAGAAAGGATATCGCAACTGTAGGCGCAGTCGGCAGAAGGTTATCACTATGACCGCTCAACAGTAGAAGGTTTTCGCAAGTGTAAGCTCAAACTCTAAAACCCGTCTCTTCTGCTTTTTCTCTCTTCTTGGCTCGACATTCTAAGTGTTGTGTTGTATATATAGGCCCTTTGAACCAACACTTACATGGAAATTCAATCACAAAATAATATCCAAAATAGACATTTAATCTATGTAATTATCGAGCAATTAATATGCCAATCAAATCATATCAATCATATAATACCACAACGGTCACTAGCTTATAATAGCATGATTTTATTCCATTTAAAAGCACATATTCGAAATCAAGGCATATAGTTCTATTCGGGATGATATTTCCATAACAGTACTTTCCATATGTGATATCCAGCTAGAATCATATAAAATCGATCAATCATGATCTTTTCCTTTTATGTTTCCTTAATTTCAACAATAAGAAATCATAATCGATTTTTTCATATAAGATCAAGTAAGATGCATGCAAAGATTATCAACATGATTTCTTTTCAGAATAGATAAATCCAACCGGATATAACACATTCCATATTTAGACATCATACTTTCCATATCCTCAGCATGATATCTCACACGATTTACCATAAATAGCACAATGTATATGCAATAAGATATTCCCTAGCATGTGAAACATCTATAACATATGATCGCATAATTTTACCAGTTTAGCACATAATCACATGTAGATCGAATATTCGACATTCTTCAAAGATGTAGCCTATAAAAATGCATAGTCGAATATTTTCATTTACTTAGACATTTTAATACATCCGAATCGAATTGTTCAAGTTATAGCCCTAATTACATAGACCATCAAAACTCTTCAAAGCATATAGACAAAAAAGGTCAACAACAACAACAACAACAACAATAATAATAACAACAATAATAATAATAATAATAATAATAATGGCGGCTAGCGAGCTCGATGTGGCGGCTCGAGCTCGACGAACGACAAGTCGAACCGGCTCGGCAAAAGCTCGGCTCGAGTTCATTATTGTCGAGCTCGAGCTCCACTTAGAAATCCGAATTCCAAATCCTAGCGTTTGCCAAACAATTGATTGGATTTGAAATTCGGATTTTGGAATTGTAAATTTCAAATCACGGAATTCAATTCAAATTCACGAATCCAAACTGATCCTTATAGAAAATGTAAAACCAAGGCACAAAGCTTTATTTTTTTAAAGGCAAGGACACCTGCTAAAAAATTTAATTAGATCATAGACTGTAATAATATTATAATTATTATGAAATTATTATAAATAATATGTGGACGTTTTTAATGTTGTAAAAGTTTGTTGATTGTTGATGAGATGAGATAAGATAAGATAAGATGTATTTAATGTTGTAAATGTTAGATGAAATAGTAGAAATTTTTCTACTATAAATAGACCGATGTATTTGTATTGAATCATATCGAAAACATTATTATCTCTCTACAATCCCGTGTTTATATTTCTGTTCTTGTCCATATAATAGTTTCATAACACGTTATAAGCACGAGCGCTCTCCGGCAACGATCAAACTCCGGACAAGATCTTATACAACTATAATCGAGGTATGGTAATTTTATTTTGTGTACGGTGAGTTTATTTATAACACTCGTACACTTATTTTACGAACAGTTAAAATTATATAAATATAACATATATACCACTAAAATGCCTTAGCCCGAGTGGTTTCGCGGAATATTATCACTACAAGTGAAGTGAGGTCCAGATTTCGAATCCCAGTGGTGGCGAGTGAAATTTTATTTTTGACGAGATTTTGAAACGAGCGATTTAAATAATATTATTTATTTTATTGATATCTAGTATATATCATATATATTTTGAATTAATTTTGGACTATACGGATGAAAAAAAAAATTATTACCACTGGGAGAAATTAAATTTATTTTATTAAGAAGAAATACATATATTTTATCCATCTCTGACTTATAATTTTCTTATTATAGAATCATGTTTGTTTTATTTACCGTGATGTCTATCGGGTGGTGGATAATATTTTTACAGTTGTTTCTATAATAATTATTGATTATAATATTTTTCATTATTATGATTACCGAAATATATTTTATATTTTGAAGGATGTTGCTATATACGATGATTGATCTCATGATTCTTACTCTACTCACGGCGATAATTATCTATATGTGGATTATGTTCTTACCAAGATTTTACGAGAGTGGTTAATTACGATATTTTTTTAATATTTGACTACTATTATTTTTACGATGGCACTCCTCGTGATGTGGACTTTATTTTTCGTAAGGATTTTTACAAAAGAAGATACAAAAGAAGATTAATTGTAATTTTTCTTTAAAGTATTTTTTTACGATAAACTTGTATTGATATTTATATTGGAAATATTAATGTTATTCACATCATATATTTGTTTGATACTTTATGATTTGAGTATTAAAACGTCTTTTGTATTTTATGATAGTATGATGAATTTGCAAAGCCTCGAGTTTATTCCCTTGACATATCAGGAAAGAATTATTTATCTTGTGCACTAGACGCATAGATTCATCTAAAAGCAAAAGGTTTGGGTGACACTATTGTCGACACAAACCACAACGGGTGCATGTGACACCACTAATACTGTAAAAACCACAAGCGCTCAGGATAAGGCAAGAGCTTTGATAGTTCTTCGCCACCACATCATGGGAATATGAGGGACGAATACTTAAATGAACAAGATCCCGCTGAATTGTGGAAAAATCTGAAAGATCGATTTGACCACATGGCAACTGTTATCCTCCCAAAGGCAAGGTATGAATGGATGCATTTAAGATTACATGATTATAAATCCGTAACTGAATATAACTCGGTTGTTCATAAGGTGACTCCACACTGAAATTGTGTGGAGAAGCAGTCACCGAAGACAGTATGCTGGAGAAAACATTTAGCACTTTTCATCCATCAAATATGATATTGCAACAACAATATAGGGAGAGGAGATTTAAAAAGCATTCAGAGTTAATCTCTTGTTTGTTATTGGCTGAACAAAACAATGAATTGTTGATAAAAAAACCACGAATCCCGACCGACTGGTTCTACTGCAACCCCTTAAGCGAATGCAGTCAAAGGTAATAATTATAATAGTCGAAGCAATGATCGTGGACGTGGTCGTGGTGGACATAGCGGTCGTGGACGTGGTCAAGGTCGTGGTCAAGGCCGTGGACGTGGCCGAGGAAATTACGGTGGTGATTATCATCATTTCCGTGGTGGTTATCATAGCAATCGTGGCGGTCATCAGAATTTTCCCCAGAAGAGGAAAAATTACGAAAATAATGATGAGAAGAGGCACAATGAACAAAAGAACAACGATGAGCAATGCTATCGTTGCGGTGGTTCGGGCCATTGGTCACGTAACTGTCGCACGCCCAAACATTTGGTTGAATTATATCAACAAAGTAAGGGCAAAGAAAAGAGAATTGTAACGAATTTTGTTCAAAGTGATTTGGCCTCTGCTTTTGGGACAAAAGATGAAAATACACATTTCGAAACTGCGGATTTCTAGTTTTTTCCTGAAGAAAACTAATATTATCGTGTGCTATATTATTATGTGTATTGTATGCTTTATTATTGTGTGATTTATTACGTATCGCTTGGAGTGTTTTATTAAGTTATATGTTTTCTTGTATATCTGTTTATTTTAATAATGATTATTATATGTTTATTTATAAAGGAATTTCTCTTATAGAAACAAACATGTGCAATGGAGAATTATGACTTGCAGACTCTGCAACGACTCATACGATTCTGAAGAATAAGAAATATTTCGATCATCTTGAAATGAAAGAAACAAGTGTTATTACAATATCGGGTAGCACAAATATAATTGAAGGTTCCGGAAGAGCCAACATTTTACTACCAAGAGGAACAAGGCTGATAATTGAAAACGCCTTATATTCTCCTAAGTCTCAAAGAAATTTATTGAGCTTTAAAGCTATTAGACATAATGGATATCATGTTGTGACTGCAGAAAAAGCAGATGTTGAATATTTGCACATTACAAAGGGGGTTTCTAATGATAAAAGAATTATGGAAACATTACCTTCCTTTGATTCTGGGTTGTATTACACATATCTTATAACGATCGAATCGTATGCTACTGTAAACCAGAAGTTTACTAATGACGGTACATTTAATGTTTGGCATGACCGGTTGGGCCATCCCGGTGCAATTATGATGCGGAAAATAATTAAGAATTCACGTGGGCATTTAATGAAGAACCATATGATTCTTCAAAGTAATGAATTATCATGCGTCGCTTGCTCTAAAGGGAAGTTAATTATTCGGCCATCACCAGCGAAAATAAAGAATGAATCCATAACATTTTTGGAGCGTATACATGATGATATTTGCTAACCGATACATCCATCATGTGGACCATTTAAGTATTTCATGGTATTAATTGATGCATCGACTATATGGTCTCATGTATGCTTTTTATCAACACGCAACATGGCGTTTGCGAGATTGCTTGCACAAATTATCCGACTAAGAGCACATTTTCCAGATTATCCGATAAAGAAAATACGCCTTGATAATGCTGCTGAATTTACTTCCAAGGTATTTAATGATTATTGTACGTCTATCGGAATTAATGTTGAGCATCCCGTGCCACACGTTCATACGCAAAACGTTCTTGCAGAATCATTGATTAAGCGCTTGCAATTAATTGCAAGACCATTATTGATGAAGTCGAATCTTCCCTCGTCTTGCTGGGAACATGCTATATTGCGGCAGCAACACTAATCTGCATCAGACCAACAAGTTATAATGATGTCTCCCCATTACAAATGGTTCATGGTAAGGAACCAGATATTTCCCATCTAAGAATTTTTGGATGTACAGTATATGTTCCAGTTGCTCCACCACAACGAACAAAGATGGGACATCAAAGGAGGTTGGGAATATATGTCGGATATGAATTTCTATCGATAATAAAGTATTTGGAACCTCTAACTGGAGATTTAGTTACGGTCAGATTTGCCGACTGTCGTTTTGATTAATTGAATTTTCCGACATTAGGGGGAGAAAAGAAACAGCTGGAGAGAAATGTTAGTTGGAATGAATTATCGCTAAATCATTATGATCCTCGAACTAAAGAATGTGAACTAGAAGTTCAAAAGATAATTCATTTACAGAGTTTAGCTAATCAACTGCCAGAAAGTTTTACTGACCTTAAAAGAGTGAAAAAGTCACATATACCAGCTGTTAATGCTCCTGCAAAAATAAAAATGTTCATGCAGAACATATTATCGAGCCTAAGCCACAGCTAAAGCGTGGTAGGCCCTCGGGTTCCAAAGATAAAAATCCTCGGAAAAGAAAGGGAGCAAATAATAATAAGAATGGTCCAAACGAGGATTTATCGACTAGAGAAGAGTCGATGGGCATAAAAGATAATGAGAATGAAACTCAGGTACCTGAACGTTCAGAAAATAATGATAATGAAGAGATCTCGATAAACTATGCCCAAAATGGAATTAGATGGAACCGAAATGAAGTCAACGTTGACGATAAATTCTCATTTAACGTAGCGCTACATGAAATGAATGAGATTAATGAGAATGAGGATCATGAACCAAAGTCTGTACAAGAATGCCGACAAAGAAATGATTGGCCAAAATGGAAAGATGCAATCGAGGACGAATTGAAATCACTTGAGAAACGAAAAGTTTTCGGACATGTAGTCCGTATACCAGAAAATGTAAAGCCGGTTGGATATAAATGGGTTTTCATTAGAAAGAGAAATGAAAACGGCGAAATTGTAAGATACAAAGCACGGCTTGTTGCGCAAGTTTTTTCGCAACGACCAGGTATTGATTATGAGGAGACGTATTCTCCTGTGGTAGATGCAACTACTTCTCGTTATATAGTAAATCTGGCAGTACGAGAAGGTCTCGATATGCGTCTTATGGATGTTGTCACTGCTTATCTACATGGAACACTTGACAGTGACATATATATGAAGCTTCCCGAGGGATTTCGGTTACTTAAAACTTCAGGGCCCAGAAACAAGTATTCAGTTAAGTTGAATAAATTGTTTTATGGATTAAAGCAATCTGGGCGAATGTGATATAATCGCCTAAGTGAATTTTCAGTGACTGAAGGATATCGGAATGATCAAACTTGTCCCTGCATATTTCTGAAAAGATGTAAAAATTAGTTTGTTATTATAGCAGTCTATGTTGATGATATCAATATAATTGGAACTCCTGAAGAGTTGACCAAAGCTATTGATTGTTTGAAAAGGGAGTTTGAAATGAAAGATCTCGGAAAAACAAAATTTTATCTTGGACTGCAAATTGAATATTTGAAAAATGGAATATTTGTACATCAAGAGACTTGTACGAAAAAGGTATTGAAAAGATTTTACATGGATGAATCTCATCCACTGGATACTCCAATGATTGTTAGATCTTTAGACGTAAATAAAGATCCCTTCAGACCACGCGAAAATGATGAAGAGCTACTTGGTCCTAAAGTACCATATCTTAGTGCTATTGGAGCATTAATGTATCTTACGAGTCATACACGACCTGATATAGCGTTCGCTATAAACTTATTGGCAAGATATAGTTCTTCACCGACTCGTAGACACTGGAATGGAGTTAAACGGATTTTTCGATACCTTAAAGGAACATCTGATTTGGGATTGTTCTATTCTAATGAGTCGAAAGCAAATTTAGTTGGGTATGCAGATGTTGGCTATTTGTCTGACCCACATAATGCTCGATCGCAAACAGGTTATTTATTTACATATGGTGGAACCGCTATTTCATGGCGGTCAGTGAAACAAACTTTAACAGCTACTCCATCTAATCATGCGGAAATTCTCGCTATTCATGAAGCTAGCCGATAATGTGTTTGGTTGCGATCGATAATTGAGCATATCCAACAGACTTGTGGGTTGCTTTCTGAGAAATTACTTCCAACGATCTTATATGAAGATAATGCATGTATTGCCCAATTAAAGGAATGATATATTAAAGGGGATAGAACAAAGCATATTTCACCGAAATTTTTCTTCACCCATGATTTGGAGAAAATGGTGATATTGATGTACAACAAGTGCGATCAAGTGAAAATCTTGTAGATTTATTTACGAAAGCACTTCCCCCCGATTAATTTCAGGAAATTGGTATATTCAATTGGAGTTCGAAGACTCCGAGATTTATAATGATGTTATCATCAGGGGAGAAAATACGCGTTGCACTCTTTTCCCCTTCACTGTGGTTTTTCCCATGTGGTTTTCCCAGTAAGGTTTTTAATGAGGCAACAAATGAAAGCGTATCAAAAGGAATTATGTACTCTTTTTCATTCACTAGGTTTTTATCCCACTGGGTTTTTCCTAGTAAGGTTTCAACGAGGCAAATTCTTTGAAAAACATCCAAGGGGCAGTACTATGAAATTATTATAAATAATATGTGGATGTTTTTAATGTTGTAAAAGTTAGATGAAATAATAGAAATTTTTCTACTATAAATAGACTAATGTATTTGTATAGAATCATATCGAAAACATTATTATCTCTCTACAATCTCGTGTTTATATTTCTGTTCTTGTCCAATTATAATAGTTTCATAACAATAATGAATTAAAATCAAACATGTACTTATTGCACATTTAATAATTAAATGAATACTATATAGGGTAATCGATATCGTGATATGAATCTAAATTCAAATTAGCAAGGCAGCCACCCATCAAATCTTGGACCTTATTCCATTCACTATGGAATTTTAATGAGCCATCCGTCTTGAAATCATATAATATATTTAGTTCCATCTAGTCAAATTCTTGAAATCATATAATCATTTGCTACATTAAAGAGAAATCATAACACTCCCAACGTTGTAAAAAAACAATCAACATTCTTGATTATAAATCATATAGTAATATGCTAAAAAAGAATTCCAAATATATTAAAAATATCTCGCAACCTCTATATATAGCAAAGAAATTTCACACACAATTCACAAAAGAAGCTAGAAAACACACGTTAAACAGAAAATAAAAAATAAAAAAATGGCAAGCACAGCTGTTATTACATGCAATAAATGCTAATAATGAAATCGGCACAGATTCCTTCGGATCGATCAAGGTTAACTTTTGCTTCATCGTTTGCGCATCGGGATGCTTCCTCTTACCAACGAGAAAGCAGTGCCTCATTGCTTGCCATGCAAATTGCAAAAGTAGTATTGTATCCTCGTCCTATTGCAATCTTGGTTGTTCCTTGTCTAAGTGCTCTCGAGTCGAAGGTATATATATAGAAGTTTTACTTATAATGAATATATTTTGTTTATTAATATGTCACGTTTCCCATTTTGCAGGTAAAAAGCAATTGCAGAGCTGTATCGGCGAGTGTGTTAATGGAGACTGCAAGGCTTGAAATGCAGGAGAATTGATTTCTTATTAGGAAAGGCTTGCTTCCCGGTGTTTATGATCAATAAAATTGTTGGATACTGTAATATATTTGATGATGAAATCTGGAGATATATTAAAGATTTTTAATATATGCTTGATTTTAAATTTCTTCAACCAAAATTAAATATATGGTTTTAATTTAATGAATTTGAACCCCTTTTTGTTCATACAAGTTATTTTTCTTTTATGACGTCACTAAACTAATAAGAGCATGATTTTTGTATGGCTTATGGCTGATCTTGTATCATGGATTCATTTATTTACTAACACAAAATCATGGGTTGTTAGGGAACATTCCTCATGTTAAAAACTTGACACGTAGCAGATAGAAATTGCAGACAATATTATGCAAGAATTTCTCATAACACATAACACAACAAATAATAAACGAAACTGCTGAAAACATTGAACGATACAAATGATGCACAATCGTGTACTAAATCGTTGATGCGTCTTACAACAGAATATCCCACGCTTCAATTATATCGATCTTGAATGAGATGAAACCCTAGATTTATTTTTAGAAGAACACCTAAAAATGAAAACTGACAAGTATAGAAAGAGGGAGGTTGAAGATGCAGCTCAAGAAAATAGAACTTTGATTTGATTGATGAATATCCACATTTCAATTTGATCGCCTTAATTTGATTTGATTTGATTTGGCATTGATTGATGGATTTGATATGGTCAATCATTTCCTTCTTCGTCTGCTTGATCCTATCTTCACGAGGAAGTTACTCTTAGTAGTGTGAACCGCACCATTGTGATTACAACTTTGTATACTAATAATATTTAAACCATGGAAAATACTTTCATTAGATATTGATTCACCTAATTATTATTCCCGGATTCTTATCTTTATTTTGGTATGCAGCTTTATTTTTTTTAGATAAATTATTTTCTGGAAAAAAAATTGATTTCAAACATGTAATATTCACCTAGACTAGAACATCCAAATATCGTTACGAAGTAATTAATGTGTACTAATGAAAAAAGCAAAATTATTTAATAAAACGAGGACATATGTTAATTTAAAAAAAAAAAATTAATTGTAAAATATGACAATGAATCAAAGTTACTTATAACACCATAATTAAAATCCCATGAACATACTAATTATGAAATTTAAATCTAAAGGCAGTCCCTTCGAATATTTGACCACATTATTATTCACGTGGAGATTTTTATTATAGTCAACAACCTTTTTGAGGTAATACAATCAATTTCAAGCCGTCTTTGATTTAATTCTAATTTCTAGTCAACTTTCTATAAGATCATACAATCTTATGCTTCAAAGAAAAATGATAACAATACCAAAAAAAAAAATCAAAAGTATGTCACAACCTCTATATATACCAAACAATTCAACACACAGTTCACTTACAAAAGAGTGTAGAAAACACCCACACACACAAGAAAAGGAATGGCAAGCAAAGCTCTTCTTGCAAAAACAGCAATCTTAGTATTCTTCTGCGTGTCGGTCCATGCGAATGCTAATGAAGTCTCCGGTGATTCATTCGACTCGAAAAAGATAAGCCGTAAAGCTTGCTACATACTATGCGCTCCGGGCTGCTTTATCGTTCCGGCGAGACACGCGTGCCTCATTGCTTGCCATGAGAATTGCTATAAATGTAAACCAAATTGCAAAGAAAATAATATTATTGAATCCTCGTCTTATTGCAACCTCGGTTGTTCCTTGGCTAAGTGCTCTGGAGTCGAAGGTATATATATATATATATATATATATATATATATATATATAGTCTTAATCATAATGAATATATTTTTTATTTGTTAATATTTAATGTTTCCCATCTTATATTGTAGGTAAAGAGCAGCTGCGGAGTTGCATAGGTGACTGCGTCAACGGCGATTGCAAAGCTTGAATGTAGGAGAAATGATTTATTATGAAGAAGACTTGCTTTCGCCAGTGTTTAAGATCAATAATGTAATATATTTCATGATGGGATTTGGATATATATTGAAGACTTTTTTTTATATATGCTCGTGCCTTATAATTTTAATTTCATCAACCTAAGTTCAATACATGGTCTTCATTTAATGATTTCGGGCCCTTTTTTTGTTCCTGCAATTTATTTTCTTCCTTAAGTCCGACTTTATTAAGAGTACAATTTATTTTATGAGGAAGAAAATAAATTTCATCAACCTAAGTTCAATACATGGTCTTCACTTTATTTTTGTATTTATTAATTCATTTGTTTACTAATACAAAATATTATTTTGATTTTGGGTATAATGAGACGACTTGATTACGCGACCTTATATCTAATAATATTCAAATCATGGATAACTCTCTCATTAATAATATTCTGATTCACCCAATTATCATAACGGATTCTATTCACTAGGCGATTTTAATTAGTCGACCTGTTTTTTTTTTTAGGAAACGACATAATATCGATTAATCAACCTTCTTTAAATCATTGAATTTAATTCATATATAATTAATTTCATCCTAGCCAACCTTCTGGAAATTACATTCTAATAGGAGAAATTATAACAATCCCAAAAATCAAAAGCATGTCACCACCTCTATATATACCAAAGAAATTTCACTCACAAAAAGATCGTAAATTCCACACACACACACACAAAATATGGGAAGCAAAGCTCTTCTTACAAAAACAACGATCTTAGTATTCTTCTTCTTCTTCTCCATGTTGGTCCATGCGAACGGTAATGAAATCGTCGCAAATTCCTTCGACTCGATGAAGATCGAGCCTCGAGCATGCTACTTATCATGCGCATGGGGGTGCTTATACGTACCGGCGAGAAGCGAGTGCCTCCTTATTTGCTATCAAAATTGTTACAAATGCATACCAAATTGCAAAAATAATATTATTGAATCCTCGTCCTACTGCAACCTTGGTTGTTCTTTGGCTAAGTGCTCCCGAGTCGAAGGTATATATTATATATATACATATATACTGTTATATATTTATAGAGTGTTAATCGTAATTAATAAATTTTTTGTTTATTAACGTGTAATGTTTACCGTGTTGCAGGTAAAGATCAACTCCGGAGCTGCATCGGCGAGTGCGTCAATGGTGACTGCAAAGCTTGAATAGGGGAGATTTGATTTTTCTTTTCTTTTTATTAGGAAAAGATCAATAAATAATGTATTGTTGATTAATGTGGTATATTTCAATTTTATGATGAGATTCGGAGATATGCTACTAAATCTGAAATATATTAAGTTCTAACATATTTTTGTACATAATTTTCAAAATTTGGATCTTAATTGCACAAGAAGAAATGAATGAAGCAGACGACGTCGTTTCTTACAGCTCGTCTCTGGATTCATCGACTCTCGTGGCTTCGGCATATGATGCATAGGCCTTGATTATAGATTCATACACTCCTATTCCTCGTAAATACTCCTCCTTGTTCAGAAACTGTGGAAACAAAATGGGACACAGAAACTTAGGTTCCACATTTAAACTTGCTAAGAAAAAATAGGAAGAAAGAAAACGGATCATAGAGAAAAAAAATGAAGAAAAACATTTCACCTCATTGTGATCGTGGAGCAAAATGGGAGTGTTAGCCATGGGAGAAAATCCAATGGCAGGCAACCCGAGGTCTCTGAAGTAACGAGCATCCGTCGAAGCGGGAAATATCTCCGGGTTTCCAATTCTGCCCCCCTCTTCTTCGATAGCCTTTTCTAACAGTCCCCACCACGGGTTCGAACCGTCGATGGCTGTAATAGCCGGTTTCCCAAACTTGTCATGTATAGGCACCTTCTGCTTAAACTGTAAGAATATAAAAAAAGATAAGTTTTTTTACCATTCAACATAAAAGGGCAATCGACAACCGTAAATTATTACCTCAAAGGTCATGTTTCTCGCAATGGGTGCCCATTCTTCGGCGATTCGTCTCTCCATGGCCCACGGGTCTGAGGTGGGCGGGACCCGCACGTCGAATCCCGCCTCAGCTTCTGAGGGTTGCAAGTTCATCACAAAACCCTAACCCCGAAAGGAACATTGGATAATTAAATAAAAAACACGGACATAATCTGCAGGGATAGAAGACCTCATCTGGTCCAATCTCACGAGCCTTACATATAAGCTCACGTGGAGTTCCACTCTATTGAAGGATTGACCCTGGTCCCCGATCTTACTGAGTTACAGTTTTAGGTCCCCAATTTTGACGATGTTGGGCTTTGGTCCACCGGTTGATTTAACCATTAAGTTGGACGAAAATTGGGTCGCGCCCGCCCAAATTTACAGGCCGGGCCAGGTCTCCTATTCTTTGGCCCGCAAAATTCGACGGGTCCGACCTGACCCGTAATATTTGCTGGGGCCCGGCCCGTATTTCCGTCCAACATAACGACTAAACAAACCGGTGGACCAAAAATGCCCAAAATAGACAATACTGAGGACTAAAACTGTAACTCGGAAACATAGTGGACCGGAGGCGCCCATAAGCCAAATATTGGGGCCAAAAAATGCCGAAATCCCACCAATTGGCAACAGAGGAGTAGCCCACAAGCTTATACACACGTCATATACTTTATCCTTAACCGACGTGGGATTCAGTTTGATACCAACCAAAACAATTTACACAGAGAATCTTGAAATTTGTTTTTAAAGTAGTGTTACTAACAGTGGGAGATGGTGTGCCAGCTTTCAAGAACACCATGTTGACAGAGATTACTTCTCCTTCGGGCTTGAGCCCGTTCTTGACGAGATCGAACTGGGAAGCCCTAAATCTTCGAACGTTTTCGATGCTCTTGAGCAGATTTTCCATGGCTGAGTTATCGTAGAGCTTGGCCCCGTGGCCCGGTCTGCCTTTGGACTTGATCACGAACCACCACGGAGATCTCTCACCGTAAAAGAGCCTATAGTTCTCGTTGGGAGAAGCTAAGCCCTCATCGAGGATGATCCCCACGTTCATGTTCTTAAAAACCTCGGAGTCTGCAAACTTCTCTGCACCATCGTGGCCACCGATCTCCTCATCGGGGACAAATGAGAGGTACACGTCGCGTAATGGATTAAAACCACGTGCCTTCAGCCTGCAAAGAAATCCCGAAAAAGAAAATCAATTGAGAGTAGCCATAATAAGTGCTAAGACTTTTTTGGCAGAGCTCTTAGAAATCAAGAGCTTCATCCTAAAATCAATGGGTGATATGCAAAGTTGCCTCTTTGATATATCAATTAAGTGGGGATCCATTTGAATTATATTGAAATCTCAACAAGAGCTCAAGCGAATTTGTACGACGAATCAGCAAGATTGAGTACCTGCGAATGGCTTCCAAGTACTGAAGCCCGACGCACTTCATATCCTGAGAACCACGCGCGTAGATGTTCCCAGTCTCCGATTCGAGGTGCGCCTGAAAGGGATGGTGGGCCCACTTGTGCTCCTCCGCGGGCACGACGTCGGTGTGCGAATTGAGCATAATCGACGGCAAATTAGGTCTTCTCCCGGCCCATTTCAACAGGACGACGGGCTTTCCCTCCGCGAATTCCAAAAGTCGCGACTCCAAGGACAGGGATTTTGCCTGAGAGACGATGAAATCGACGGCCTCGCGGTAGTTTGGCTTGGGTTGCGCAGTGTCGATTCGCAGATACGCTTGGAACCTCGATATAATTGCATCTTCTGTTTCGGAATCTCGTACGGTGGATTCCGACGGCTCCGATGAACCACCGAGTGATAGAATCAGCGCCGCCGTCGATATAATCGACAGTAGACGAAGATGATGGTGAAGCTTGCCAATCATTGTGTGTGTTAAAATGACCGGTTCGGTCACGATTCTGATGCCAAGGTACGTAAATAGCCCATTAAGCATTTCGGCCCAGTTTAATTAATAAGCGGGATGAAATTTGCTTGGAATGAAAGTTCTTGGGCAAAATAAAAAAAAAAAGCTTGAATGTTTGGATACCGTAGTAATATTCCCGGGATCAATTAGCAATTTCCAAAAATATCCTTTAACCTAACCCTAATCGCTCTTATCAAAAAACCCTAATCGTTCTCACTTCTCTCGACGTTTTTTTTTATCTCCTTAGCAGCTATTCGTTTGTCTTTAAGAGCAGTGCTATTTCTTCACCTGAGATTAGGATATCTCGTTTCCTTTTCGTATTCCTGAATCATCGCTGTAAATACGAGCGTTGATTTCGTTTTCTTTTAACAGTCTATACCTATTTTTCGTCTCTAACCCCATACGAAGGCGATTGCCTTCGTAAGCTAAGGATCTCGGGTTTACGGCTACAATATATTCAAGCGACATTCGTATTTTGAAAGATAAGTTCATTTTGCTGCGTTTTTCGAATTATTCGTTGTTCTTATTATTGTTTGCTGTTTGAGTTTGTATCGGACTGTTTTTTTAACATGGTATCAGAGCCATTCGACTCTGTTTTTTAGTTTTGTTTTCTCCAAAACGATTTTTGATTAGTAACTTTTCTTTGAAAATCACTGCTGTTAGGGTTTTTTGCTCTCCTGGAGCAATCTTGTATAATCTTGAAGGATAAGTTACAGTTAAGATTCTGTAAACTTTTCTCATTCATCATTTGTTGTTTGCAGACACTTGAAGAGGTGTTACACCAATTTTGAGCCTCTGAGTAACCAAATATATTGAGAACTCCAATCACGGTGCACTCGTTCCTTTACTCTTTTTCCTGATATTTCTTTGTGTTAATTGTGTGATTCTTTGCATCATTTTCTTCTTTGCACAGTCATGGATTCTGAAAATAGTGAACACGAGAATCAGGAAAATTTAGAGAACAATAATAATGTTGTTCTGCTAACATAGAAATGAATCCTAGGCATACATTGTATATAAGTCATGCAGATTTGTCAGTATCAAACATTACAAATGTGATACTGACAGGATCTGAGAATTACTCTTGCTGGAGTAATTCGATTCTCTTATCACTCACTGCTAAAAACAAAATTGGCTTTGTTCATGGAACTGTGCCATTGCCATCAAAACCTGAACTAGCAAATGACTGGGAGAGATGCAATGCCATAGTCTTATCTTGGCTGCTGAATTCTTTGAGCAGTGAACTTAGAATTAGATATACATATGCAAAATTTGCATCAAAAGTCTAGGAATCCTTAGAAAAAACCTTCAAGAATGTTGATGGCTCAAAGAAATTTAGCCTTCAACAGTCTATATATAACCTCAAGCAGGGACCAGACAGTATTTCAATCTATTTTTCAAAACTGCAGCACCTGTGGGATGAACTGGACGCTCTAACCACAGGTCCAGTTTGTACTTGCAAAGCAAGTACTCATATAGATGAGTTAGTTGAGGAGCAAAGATTAATGCAGTTCCTTATGGGACTAAATGAAAGCTATAGCTTCATTAGAAGTAATATACTCATGTATCAACCTCTTCCAAGTGTTCTCCATGCTTATAATCTTGTAAGCAGGGAAGAATCACATAGAGGAGTCATTCAAGCACAGAAAATAATACATCAGTATTCCTGAACAAATCTTTCAACATACCCAATTCAAAGCAAAACCCAATTATTTGCAAATTCTGTGGGATAAAGGGTCATTCTGTTGAAAGATGTTTTAAGCTAATAGGAAATCCTAGTAATAATACTAACTCTTATAATAATAACTCTTTCAATAACAGTAATGGATCTTTGATCTGCAAACACTGTGGGATCAAAGGACATACAATTGAAAGATGTTACAAGCTGTTTGGGAAGCCAAACCAAAATACTAACTATAGTAATAGTAATAATAAGAAAAACAATTTTTGGAATACTAATAAGATAGCCAATGTGACTGAAGTCAATCAGCCGACTTCAGAAACTACAACTCCTAGCCTCTCCATTACTCAGTACATCAAATTGATGAAGCTGCTTGAAAAGGAGTTCAAGGAGAAGCTAATCCAGATCTCATGGCAGGTGCATTTGTCAATACCTTGTCCTCTGATTTCAATAAGGGTTGGATAATAGATTCAGGTTCAACAGATCATGTTATGTGCTCTTCTGATAAACTGATCAATAAAAAGTATGTTAGGACAGAAAATATTTTGATTAAATTGCCCAATGGTGCTTGTGTGCTTGTTGAAGTGATTGGTGATTGTTTGCTAAATGATAACTAACATAATACTTAGAAATGTATTAGTTGTACCATGTTTTAACTGCAATTTATTATCTGTTTCTAAGTTGGTTAGCAACAATAAATGTGTCATAAGTTTTAAAAATAATACATGCACCTTTCAGGACCCACAATCCCTTAATATAATGGGGATTGGTGAGTTAAAAGATGGGCTTTACTACTTCAACAACAAAGTGAGTGGAAATTGTGATAGAACTGTTGGCATACATTATTTAGCATCTTATAGTTTGTGGCATACGAGATTAGGTCATCCATCACCCATAGTGTTGGATGTCTTAAAACCCATTCTAAAATTTAAACAAACTCAGTCTGATGAGTCATGTAACATTTGTCACAAGGCTAAACAAACTAGAGTACCTTTCCCATTAAGTGATCACAAATCTGATTGTGCTTTGAACTGGTACATGCTGATATATGGGGTCCTTTTAAAACTGTTAGTCATAGTAATTGTAGGTTTTTTCTCAATATAGTAGATGATTTCTCAAGGGCCACTTGGGTTTTTTTGCTTAAAACTAAAACTGAGGTGCTTCAGTATGTCACATTTTTTGTAAATATGATCAGAACTCAATTTGGGAAACAGCTGAAAGTGATTAGGACTGATAATGGAACTGAATTTGTTAATAATCAGTTTTTGGAACTTACTAGGTTAGAAGGAATCTTACATCAAACTACTGTAGTAGACACTCCTCAACAAAATGGTATTGCTGAAAGAAAACATAAGCACTTGTTAAATGTTGCTCGTGCATTATTTTTTCAATCTGGAGTGCCTCTGATTTACTGGTCTGAATGTATACTTGGTGCTGTTTTCTTGATTACTAGAACACCCTCTGCTGTACTCAAAGGGAAGTCTCCTTATGAAATATTGTTTAGAAAATCTGTGAATTATGATTTCTTGAAAGCATTTGGGTGTTTATGCTATGCCACTGTGTTAAATGCAAAGTCTAAATTTGATTCACGTGCGAGACAATGCATCATGTTAGGATATTATGAAAATAGGAAAGCATATAAATTGTTGGATTTGGAAAATAATCAGATATTTGCTGCAAGAGATGTAAAGTTTTATGAAACTGTTTTTCCTTTCAAACACAAGCATGTTATTTCTGAAAACATACCTGAGAATGACAATGTGTTTTTTTATGACCTGTTTAATGATAATACTAATCTTTCTAGTGAATCAGACAGTGAATTCTTAAATAATAATGTTGTGCCTTCTGATGAACATGAACTAAGTGATGTAGTTGTTGTAGATCATGTATCTGAAAATCCTGGTATGATGAATGATAATTCTGCTACAGATTTAAATAAAGTACATGAATCTTTGAACGATTTGAATGCATCCTATGATGAGAATGTTTCAATTGCTGAAAATCAGGATAGACCTAGGAGAGAAACTAGGAGACCTTTCTATCTTAATGAGTATGACTGCTCACTTAACAATGTAAAGTGCAAAGTTCTGTATCCGCTGTCTAGTGTTATGAATTTTACAAAACTTGAAGAGAGTGACAGAATGTATTGTAAGAACATAGACAAAATTTTTGTACCTAGGACTGTGACAGAAGCATTGAAAATTCCTGAGTGGAGAGAGGCTATGAATCTAGAGATGAAAGCACTTATAGAAAATCAGACTTGGGACTTAGTTGAGCTGCCTCAAAATAGAAAAGCAATAGGTAGTAAGTGGATTTTTAAGATAAAATACAAATCCAATGGAGAAGTAGAAAGGTTTAAGGCTAGATTAGTGGCAAAGGGATATAATCAAAAGGAGGGTATTGATTTTAATGAAATATTTGCTCCGGTTGTTAAAATGGTTACTATTAGAACTTTACTTACTATCTCTGTCATGAATACTTGGACTGTGTATCAACTTGACATTAACAATGCTTTTTTGCATGGTGAGTTAGAAGAAGAGGTTTTTATGTGTTTACCCGAAGGTTATTATGATAATGATCATAGAGTATGTAGATTGAAAAAGTCACTTTATGGCTTGAAACAAGCTCCACGCAAGTGGAATGAAAAACTAACTGAAGTACTTAAAGATAATGGTTTTCTTCAAAGTTTGAATGATTATGCATTATTTACTAAATCTGAAAATGATATGCATGTTTTTTTACTCATATATGTGGATGACATTTTAGTTTCTGGTAATGATTTGGATGAGATAGATAAGATTAAGAATGTGTTGAATGATTTGTTTGGTATAAAAGACTTAGGTGAACTTAAATATTTTTTAGGAATAGAAGTAGTGAAATGTGAAGGTGGGTTGCTGCTAAATCAACGGAAATATGTGCTAGATTTACTTGACGAATTCGGTGTATTAGGAAGTAAGCCAAAGGATACTCCGGTGCAACAAAATCTGAAATTGCTGTGCAAAACAGTCCAGATTTTGTTGATATCACATTTTTTCAACGCTTAATGGGTAGGCTAATCTATTTGTGTAATACTAGGCCAGATATTTCCTGTGCAGTCCAAACACTCAGCCAGTTCATGCATTTACCAAGTAAATCTCATGTTGTAGCTGCTTTTAGAATTTTACGGTATCTGAAATCAGCACCAGGTTATGGGGTGCTGATTTCAAAAACCACAGATTTCAGTTTGAGAGCATACTGTGACTCCGATTGGGCGTCATGTTTTGTTACTCGAAAGTCCGTTTCAGGTTTTTGTGTTTTTCTTGGTAATTCGCTAATTTCATAGAAAAGTAAAAAACAAAAGACCGTAGCTCGATCCTCGGCCGAAGCTGAATATCGAGCTATGGCTCTAACAACGTGTGAAATAATTTGGATTGTTAGTTTGCTTAAAGATCTGAAAATCAGTGTTGAAAGCACTGTGAGATTATTTTGTGATAATAATGCTGCAATTCAAATTGCTAACAATCCGGTCTTTCATGAAAGGACCAAACATATAAAAATTGATTGTCATTTCATTCGTGAATATATTAACAAACGTCTAATTGAAACATGCTTTATTAAATCGCAGGACCAAGTCGCTGACATCCTTACCAAAGGACTCGGAAAGGAGAGCCACGCCAAACTCCGGGAAAAGATGTTCATGAAGAATATTTTCGGCCCATCATCGTGAGGGCGGGTGTTAAAATGACCCAAATGGTTCAGTCACGATTCTGAGCCCAAGGTACGTAAATAGCCCATTAAGCATTTCGGCCCAGTTTAATTAATAAGCGGGACGAAATTTGCTTGGAATGAAAGTTCTTGGGCAAAATAAAAAAAAAGCTTGAATGTTTGGATACCGTAGTAATATTCCCGGGATCAATTAGCAATTTCCAAAAATATCCTTTAACCTAACCCTTTCGAGACCCTTGATGTGCAGCTTTCTTCTTATTATCAAAAAATCCTAATCGCTCTCACTTCTCTCGACGTTTTTTTTTTATCTCCTTAGCAGCTATTCGTTTGTCTTTAAGAGCAGTGCTATTTCTTCACCTGAGATTAGGATATCTCGTTTCCTTTTCGTATTCCTGAATCATCGCTGTAAATACGAGCGTTGATTTCATTTTCTTTTAACAGTCTATACCTATTTTTCGTCTCTAACCCCATACGAAGGCGATTGCCTTCGTAAGCTAAGGATCTCGGGTTTACGGCTACAATATATTCAAGCGACATTCGTATTTTGAAAGATAAGTTCATTTTGCTGCGTTTTTCGAATTATTCGTTGTTCTTATTATTGTTTGCTGTTTGAGTTTGTATCGGACTGTTTTTTTAACAGTGTGGATGGCTTTCAATCGGGCCCAATGTTCTTTCTCTTGCGAAAAAGTACACTTTTACTGCAAATACAAGTTTTTTTCTATTTCTTTCTTTCTTTTTTTTAGAGAAATCACAGGTTTCTATATTATAAACAACGATGTACAAAATGTTAATCTTGATATTCTACTATTAAGAACCTCTCCAATGGTACGGTAAAAATCCAAAAAATTGGGTAAAAATTCTCCAATCGAACCCAAAAATTAAACCTAAAATGGAATTTATACATCCTCTCTCCTCTTTTGAACGCAATTTTGCGTTTCAACAGATGTTTTGCGTTTTTTTTTTTTTTTTAATTGCATAAAAGTCCTCGGCATGTCCGTTTCTTTGTTAACCCTTCCTTTTCTCTCGGCTCGTATATAGCTTCTCAGTTTCTTCTTCCCTTTGCTGAAGGAATTGCCGAGAAGACAAGTATACGGGATTTGTTTGTTCAAAGATTGTCTTAAAATCAACTGAGTGTTCTCTTGTTGCCTCTGAATCTAACCATTTTAAACAATCTTCACTTTAGAGTCATCAGATCTGTCAAATCCAATTCACCACCACCGCGCCGCCACCTAACGACCACCCCATCGCCGGAGTCACGCCAGTATCAGTCGACCACCACGGGCAACGACTGTATGTAGTTGATTGAATTTCTGTTGGAAGTAGATTAGATGGAGATGCATCACAGAGTGAAAGAAGCCCAAAATGCAACTACACTTATCGTATGCAAGCGGCTCTATGGATTCAGAATTTTTCCATAATCGATGCTTGGCAGATTCTCTTCTATTTCAAGATTGATTTTTTTATTGGGTTTTAGTAGCTTGTTTTTTATTTTTTCTCGGACTTTCCAGATTGTTTTGACTAACAGTTCACTGTTGTGTGTTGTGGAGGGATCCTTTGATTAATTTATGTTGGAATACCGGGTCTTCAATTTGTTATGTGTTGTTGTCGATGTTAGAATTTTTGCGTTCAACAGTCGAAATGGTGATACCACTGTTGCGGTGCAAACATGAAATATAAGTCGAGTGAACATTAAAATTAACAGAATATTACGAGACACTTTTGAGTTTGAATTTATAAAGTTATGAAACATGTGGTAGTATAGAGAATTTATAAATTTTGTTGTGGAAGAGAATATTTCAGGAATATTTTTTTGAGTTTGAGAATGAGTTTTGTGGTTGGAGAAAACTTACTGCATTTTAATTTTGAGAATGAGTTTTTCGGTTGGAGATGGTATAAATTTTCGATGAGATTAACGACGAAGTAATAAAAAATATCAACAGAACATGTAACATGTACGTCTCGCTCAAAAGAAAGAAACTGACATGACTTCGGATGACGACGTCAGAAGATATTTCAGGAATTTAACGAATGATAAGATCTCCGCTCAAAACGATCGATTGATCTAACGCATCCAGTGAGGCCGATGATAAATTACAAAATCTAACTTAATAAACGCGCCACAAACATATATATATATATATATATATATATTCTATTCCATTCTTTCTATATTATTCAGGGAGCACACTTAAAACTGACTTTGGATATGAATTTATATTAAATCCTAATAAAAATTAAAAAGTGACAATTTCAATGTAGAAAGAATGCATTTGTAGTCGCCATGCCTTCAAAATAATTATCTAAGATTGAAGATTATTTAGGCATAAAATATTGGATCGAATAAACGTCCAAATCATTTTGAAGATTGAAGCAATTCACTTTTTTATATTAAAATTAAATAGAGGGTAATAACAAATTAGAGGTATAATAAATAGAGGGTGATAATAAATTAAGAGAGCAACAAATAAAGGTTGATTACAAATCTGGCGCGTAAATCAACATATCTTAACACACATGGAAAGCGGGCACAACCGGGTCTTTTCTCAGTACGCCATATGAAACCGTTGATCTTCTTCACGAGCTTTAATCACCATTGATCTTTTAACTTGAATTATTTCAAAATTGCTACCGGGTCCTCGCACTTAATCCTGCTCTTCAGGAAATTCCCTTCAAAGCTTCAAAAATACGGGTCGCTTAATTTACTTGTTCAAGCCCAAATTATTTATTCGGCGCAAAAAACGTGGTTGGTCTTCAAGACCCTTTTAACAACGTCGCAAACCAATTTGACAACGATAGTCATGAGCTATAAAGCTCATATGGATTACTCAATGAATTGTGGGAGGAAGAATTCGATCACATGACATAACCCTCAAATCCTTAGGCCTCCACTTTGACCATTAAACTAATGTGTCATTACCTTTCTAAGATGTCTCTCAAAGTAATCTTTTAGGTGAGGCTTTCACCAAATGAGTTTTTATCAATAGCCTATAAGTTTGTTAAAAGACAGTTTTTAATCACGTATTAGTGAAGTGATAGTTGTAAGACTAAATTAAATAAAAAAAGAAAATTGTAATGACAGAAAAGAGAAGACCCTTCATCGGCATGGTCAAAGCTCGGGGTGAATATGAGTCGAGTTGTGCTCACGAGCAGCTGGTCAAAGCTCGCTTTGACTTCGATTTTGACGGAACTCGAGCTGATTTATATGGACTTGATAGCTCGTCGAGCTTATCGAGCCAAAAATTTAATTTTTTTGTTATTATATATATAAATATATTATAACATTCATTAAAAACGGCCTAAAATCAAAACATTGAGCGGGTCAAGTGCGTGTCACGTGTCGTTTCCGTCCAAAACTAACGAAAAGTTACCAGCGACCAAATCGGTTCAAAAATTGAAAGACGTGGAACATAGGGAACCGAAAATGCCATATGCCAAACTGTAGGGACCAAAATAGTTATCGTCCTATTTATTTGTGATATATATTCGATCTATTATTAGATTTACATAAATACAAATATAAAAACCATTACTATAAATTAATTTATGTTTACAAAAATGGACTAACGGGTTTTAGTCTTACAATGTTTAATAACTATGTAGAAAGCATAATTCAAATAATAATTAAAAGTGACAAATTCCGCGTAGATAGAATAATTTATAGTTCACATGCCTTCAAAATAATTATCGAATTTTAAATACTAAATAATATTGCAGATTTTTTAGGCATAAAAGATTGGATCTAATAAACGCCCAAATGGTTCTGAAAATTGAAGAATTTACTTTTTATATTAATTAGAGACAAAGGGTCCTATTATTCACACCCCATTTACACCCATTTTACATCCTTTAGTAAAAACATGTGAAATTTGTAAAATTTATTTTATCTAACACATGGATTCAACAATACTTAATTTTTTTGTTAGATTCATCAATTGTCATATGAGAATGTATTAACTGATTACTTTATCATATACATTGAAGTTAACATTAGTTTTTTTTTTCATTTGTCAATTCAATTTATATAGGTACATATAAATAATACGACTACACGTAACTTAAGTATTAATATTTTACGATATTAATATTTAATTAGATTTAATAAAAATATTCATATAATATAACTCATTAAACATTCATATAATAATAATATAATATAATATTCCGTATTAATATTTAGCTTAGTTCAATAAAATATTTATATAATATAATATTGGGGCAGCTACGAAAGAAAATTTCTTTCCCTCAATTATTGTACTTCTATTTATTACCTTAAAACCCAAATGTTTAGGGTGTGCTTTTTTTTTATGCTCTTTTCTACTCTCTCCCTTTACTCTCTCCCTCATCTCTCTTGTAACTCCCTTGTAACTCTCTCGAAGAAATAAAGTTGAAGTTCGATTACTCTCTACAAGTAAGTTTTTATTTTATAAAAATTTATATTTCTCACCAAGCCCCAATGATGGGCTAATTCCACCGTTAAACTACATCAAGATGCCTTAATACCTAAAACATGGTTTTATTCTATTAGATGTGTCTTATATTTTCTTCTATCAGTTGAAAGAATTAAGTTTTGGATAAAGGTTGTAATTGAATTTAATTTCGATTAATTCATTGTCGGCGTTTGGCAAAGCCCGTGTTGCCGCAGAAAGGCGTTTGAAGGGCAAAGGCTGTTACCGATCGAATTAATTGAATGATAATTTGGTTATGCAAAATTATCCCTTGTATCCGACGACTTAATTCCATCAATTGTTAGAATGACCATGTATAAGATCCAGAAGATGGTATCAGAGCCATGGTGGAGGTATTAGGAAGTCAAGGTGTAGTTTAACGTCTTTCTCATATGAATTTGATGAGAAGAAAAGATACTGTTAAAAACAGTATTAAAGAGGAGTATGATATTCCTCAAAATTTGGATCAATTAAATCGTTGGACGATTCCTAAGATAGATTACAAAGTAATCTATGAATTAGGAACCTTCGAAAAATTAGGTCTAAAACAGGTAGTCAAAACTACCGAAGAAACTATTTCTCTCAACAACGAAGAAATGGTTATTAGACTTCTAAGTAATAGAGACTTAGAAAAACATAGAATAAACCATAAGTTTATTCATATTGGGTTAGTTCAGGTCGCCTTTAAACCTTTAATTTTGGAAGGTTTACCTGAGAGCTTTATAGCAGCTCTTAGAGACGGTCGAAATCTCGACTGGAAACAATCCCTTATGGGAATAATTCAGTCTAGTCTCGCCCATGGCCCAGTATACTTTAATGTATACCCAAATCTCCAATTATCACTAACTGATGTCAATATATTTGATGCTCTAACATTAAATGTCAAAACTCACGGATATAATTACGCTCCAGGATCGGAAGTAATTTGTATCTGTTATAGGATTTATTATAAGCCTCTTTATACACTGAATCCTCAGTGTAAAATCGTTGATAAACCCATCAACGAGACTGTTCTTATAGAAACCAATTTCAGTAGATCTAATATCACAACTCGTAGATCTATTAAATGGGAAGAAATTCAATTCCCAGAAAATTGGGTTATTGAACGAGCAATGCCTCTTCAGCCCAAAATAAAGAGTAATCCCACTCAAATAATACAAACAACAAATGGAACTGTTCAAATACAATTTGAGCAAAATAGAAGATCTGTTGATATTAAAACCCCAAGATCTAAAAATATTAGGTCAATCTCTTCACGATATCATATATCACCATGTGATTATTTGGTAAGGTCTCCTTCTAGAGCCTCAACTTCTCAAATTAGAGAATCAACCTCTAGTGATTACCTACCAAATACAGTTGAAGAATTGAGAATTAATTCAGATAATATTGTTCACGGTGTTTTTAAAAATCAAGACGAGGAAATAACCGAGTCAGAAATGGATTTTCGTGTTTAATGGATTTTAGATCAAAAATCGATTTTAGCTCGGGTTCACCGGCAAGAAAGAAAATTCAACAAGAATTCTTTCAACCCAAATGGGAACCTTTTAGAAAATGGTTTTTTGAAAACTTTAATAAAGAAGATAAAAATATTATCCAAGAAAAATTTTATAAAGACCTTGAAAAAAGGAATGAAAAATTACCTTTTGTTCCTTGGTTTTTAACGAAATATTTTAAGAATATGATTTCTGTTCTTGAAAGAAATTATAAGCTTTCAACGGGAAAAAATCTTATTTCAGTCTTTCCTCCTCAAACTAGTTTCCAAATGGAAAAAGAGAATGAAATTAGATTTTTTAATGCTTTTCAAAAATTATTTGAAAACGATACGCTTTCTATTACTATTAATCATATTAATAGTCTTTTAAAACAACAAAATTATACTAATATGTATGTTATTGTTTTAGGAGAACAAATTTCTTTATTAAAGAAAAATATCGAAGAAATTTTATCCTCGATAAAAGACATAAAAAACTTTTTATTGAAAGAAAAAAATAAGTTAGAGACGGTTGATATTGCGTCTCCCAGTATTCAACCTCCTCCTGAAATCACAGATTTTAAACTAAAATCTATTTCTCATATTGAGAAACTTCTTGAAGACAAATTTCAAAATCTTAAGCTTACTACTTTAAGCGAAGAATTTGAAGATCAATTAGAAAATTCTGATAATCTTCAAAATACATTTAATCAAGAAATTAATAAACTTAAGCATACGAAATATGCTGATAGGCCAACTCAAAGTAAATATTATTATCCTAGGCCTACTCCTCAAGATATCTTGTTCGAAGAACAAGAATTTATGCTCAATAATTCGTATAACGGTAGATGTATATACGAATGGAATTTAGATGGTTATACCGAAAGACAAATTTATAATATGATACATAGAATGCTTATGTATAGCACGATTTGCAAAGCTAATCAAAATAATGATAGAGCTGTTGCAAAAATGATCGTCGCTGGCTTTACTGGTCAGTTAAAAGGTTGGTGGGATAATTACTTATCTCAACGTGAAAAGGACGATATTTACTTAACCATTAAAGAAGAAAATGGTCAACAAGTGGATAATGTTGTCTATACACTTTGTGTAAACATCATTGAACACTTTACAGGCCGATGGTCTGATAATTCTGAAAATATCAGAACTCTTCTTCAAAATCTTAGGTGTAAAACTCTTACATCTTTTAGATGGTACAAAGATACCTTCCTTAGCCGAGTTATGGAACTCCCTGAGTCAAATAGTACTCACTGGAAATCTAAATTTATAGATGGTCTTCCTTCTCTCTTCGCAGAAAGAGTAAGGAATAATCTTAGAAAAGGAGAATCGAGTATCGATTATAATTCCTATACTTATGGTAAACTTATTGGAACTTGCATACAAGAAGGCTTAGCCTTATGCAACGAAATAAAATTAAATAAACAAGTCAAAAGAAATTCTTTAGACGAAAAGAAACAATTAGGAGAATTCTGTGGTCAATTTGGCATGGAAAACCCCTCTTGGAGCAAAACTCCAAAAGAACATAAAACTAAAAAATATTCTTCTAAACAATATGAAAAAAGAAAAGTTAGAAAATCTGAACGAAGCGAACAAAATTTCTCTAAAAGAAATAATTTTCAATACAGAAATAAATTTCCCCCTATTATCTGCCGAAAGTGCGGAAAAATTGGTCATAAAGCAAGTACTTGCTGGACCAAAAAGAAATTAAATAATTTAGAAATCGATAGTGAGTTAAAAGAAACACTATCGAAAATTCTTCTTGAATCTGATAATGAATCAGATCACTCTTCTGACAATGAAAATAACATTATTGAAGATATTTCATCAGAATCTGATGAATGCCGAAACTGTCAAATAGGACAACCTTGCTCAAAAAAATTCAGATAAATCAGAATCTGAATCGGAAAATGATAATTTGTATCAAATTATCTCCCAATTTCAAGAGGTTAATGTCCTCGACAATAATCTCTTAGAAATGCTTAAAGAAACTGATGATCCAGATTTAAAGAATCTAATCATCAAGAAAATTATTCAAAATGAAGAAACTTCTAAAGAAGTTATTCAAAAATCAGAACCCTATAAAATGACAGAAGTAATGAAATTACTCCGAAATAAAAATAAAATTAACGAATCTCCAGTTAATATTAAGGATTTAACTATTGAGATTTCAATTCTTAAAACAGAAATTAGAGAATTAAAATTAAGTAATGATAATTTAGAAAGAAGACTTTCTAAACTCGAAAAGGGAAAAGAAATCCTTGATGAATCATCTTTTAAATCCCTCGAAGAATTTACCAGTAAGACAGAAAATGATAATTTTCTTTCTACTCTAGAAGTCATCACTTCTCAAAAATGGTTAGTAAAAATTTCACTACTTATTGATAAAAATTATCAAAAAGATCTTATTGCTCTTATTGATAGTGGTGCAGATTTAAACTGTATCCAAGAAGGTATTATACCTACTCAATATTTTTATAAAACAACTCATTCTCTCAGCTCTGCCAGCGGAGAAAGGTTGCAGATTAATTATAAGATTCCAAAGGCCTATATTTGTAAAAATAAGGTCTGCATTCCCACATCATTTTTGCTTGTCAAAAACATTACAAACCAAGTAATTCTTGGTACACCATTCCTTAGGAAAATATTTCCTATCACTAATATTGATGAACGCGGATTTAAAGGAAGCTTCGAAAATAAAGAAGTATACTTTAAATTCATTACTGAACCAATTTCACGAATTCTTAGTGAAATTAAAAATTCTATTCTTATTAGAGCAAAAGAAAATCAAATAAATTATTTGAAACAAGAAATCAGTATACTTACGATTGAGGATAAAATCCAAAATCCTAAGTTACAACAAAAAATTAAACTAACTCATAATGAATTTACATTGCAAATATGCAATGATCTTCCAAATGCATTCTGGAACAGAAAGAAACATATTGTTTCTTTACCCTACGAAGAAGGTTTTAGTGAGAAAAATATTCCCACTAAAGCTCGTCCTTGTCAAATGAATGCTGAATTATTAGAATTATGTAAGAAAGAAATAAATTCTCTTTTACAGAAAGGTTTAATAAAACCTTCAAAATCTCCTTGGTCGTGTACCGCCTTTTATGTTAATAATGCAGCAGAAAAGGAAAGAGGAGCACCCAGGTTAGTAATTAATTACAAACCGTTGAATAAAGTTTTGAAATGGATCAGGTATCCTATTCCTAATAAAAAGGATTTGCTTGATCGATTGCATAATGCAATTCTATTTTCAAAATTTGATTTAAAATCTGGTTTTTGACAAATCCAGGTTGAAGAAAAGGATCGGTATAAAACCGCCTTTGCTGTCCCAATTGGACAATTTGAATGGAACGTTATGCCTTTTGGTTTAAAAAACGCTCCTTCTGAATTTCAAAATATTATGAATGATATATTCATTCCTTATAGTAACTTTATTATCGTATATATTGATGATATTTTAGTATTTTCTAAAGATATCAAAACACATTTTAAACATCTTGATATTTTTAAGAAAATAATTATCCAAAACGGATTAGTCATATCTAGTCCAAAAATGATTTTATTCCAAACTAAAATTAGATTTTTGGGTCATACTATTGAAAAGGGTAGTATTACTCCAATTAATAGAAGTATTGAATTTGCGTCAAAATTTCCTGATCAAATTCTCGATAAAACACAATTACAAAGATTTTTAGGAAGCCTAAATTATATTTCCCCCTATTATAAAAATCTTGCAATTGATACATCTATTTTATATGATTAGAGGTGGACGTGGTGGTCGTGGACATATTATTGCCCAAATGGGTAACAAGAAACTGGTGAAAGAAAATCTTTCACAATTTTCTGCGTCTTCAAGTAATACTTGGAATAAAGACGATCCGACATACAAGGAGTTTCTTGAATACAAGAAACAAAAGGCGCAATCGCAAAATAAAGAAGGCACTTCTTATGCAAAAATTATTGCAGAAGATGACGAAGACGTCGATTACGAGAAAAAGAACCATACAGAGGTAATACTTCTGTTAGAATTTAAAGACCTAAAATGGTCTGATGAACCTTGGACAATAATGTCGAGGTATTTGGAGAAAGCATCATATGCTGCTCCTTTCTATAAATCTCGAGATAATTACGAGAATATTTTAAAGGCCACTGGAACGGCTGATTTTGAGCATTTTAATGCGAGTAATACCCAAACTGCTCAAAGAAAAGGTTATACCTTTAGCAAAATTATTATCAAGCAGATAATTACTACTGAAAATTGGGCAATTCATCCCTTAAAGGATAGAGAATATCTCCATCCCGAATCAAAAATTTTGATTAAATTTAATTACTATGATTATATTGATGCCTTTAATAAGGTATTCTTATATCAAAATGATTCTAAAAAACATTCTTGGTGGATAAAAATCTGCTCAGATGTTTATAAGAAAGATATTCCAAATTGGTTTTATCAATGGTGGCTATTATATGGCGCATCTATTGAAATTCTAAAAGAACCCTTCTTTGGCCTTTACCAAGAATGGGTTAAAGTCTCTCCATTTCTAATAGAAGCGGAGCATAATAAACAATGTATAGAAGGAATGGCTTCTTTACATTTCTATATTGAATTTTCTATTCCATGGATTTGGAGATGGACTCCTGAAGTTGGTCATACCCAACAAAAACTTCCTTGTCTCCAGAGGAATTTTTATATTAAATTCTGGAAGAAAATGATTAGAAAAACTCAAACTGGCGAATATGAAAGTCAGCAAACGATTGATAAAATCGAAGAAAAAATTTCTCTATATAAAGATGCGATTAATAATCGCCAACAAAGGGAAGCCCCTAGTCCTTTTGAAACCATCTCTAGAAGAATTAATCTTCAGAAGGGAAAAATGAAGCCCAACGAGATAATTGATGTTTATCTCGAAGAGATGAAAAAGGATATTGCAAAAAATTTTGGAATGGACATTTCGGACATCTCAATGGAGACTTCATCAAAAGATGAAGAAATTTGCCTTGCTGGTGAAGGACAAAGTCCGGAAAATCCGGATGATATCTTTATTGAAGATATCGATGACACTCATGATCGCATCGAACAAGAAATATCAATTATTAAAGACAAGGTCTCACAAATTGCCAAGTCTCGTGAAGACTCTGAAAGGCTTAAAGCCAAAGGATCACTCAAAGTGGACAAGGCTAATTAAAGTTGATCGTGACATCCACGGTGAAGAAATTAAAGTTGATCATGACATCCACAATGAAGAATTTAAAGTTGATCGTGACATTCACGAAGACAAAGCTCACAGCTGTCAAGATTCCCTCAACAAGTGGGGCAGCTACGAAAGAAAATTTTATAAATTATATACTATTTCTAAATTATGGGTATTCTAAAATAAATAATATGACAGAACAAATGTTCATGTGCATGTTTTGCAAATTTAAAAATAAAAGCTTAAATAATTATGATAAAAGTTGAGTGATAACCTGAAAAGTTCTTAATTTATACATAATAAATATGGGAAAGAATGCAATTAATTATATAGGAAAAAAAATTAATTCGGTCAGTAATTAATAGTTTACAACATTTAACATAAGAAATTAATTACATATTATTTTTTTGACAAATCTTAAGTATTTAATGTTTTACTTCATTGATTGGTGAGTGCAAACAGAAAAGAGAAAAAGAAAAGGTGTCAATATAATTACCCAATAACAAATTAGAGGCATAATAAATCGAGGGTGAAGTAATAAATAAAGGATGATAACATTATCGACGGATCTTCAACATACATCGCAAGTAGGCAAAGTCCCATAGCCTTTATATATCACATCCAGCCACAAAACAAATCTACCCCAAAAAAAGAAAGAACAGAAATGGAGACCAAAGCTCTTTTCAAAGCAACAATGGTTCTTGCATTCTTAACATCAAACATGTTGGCCCTTGCGAGAACGGCTAACGAGGATAACCGAGCCGTGGCTCCCTTCGGCTCGGTGAAGTGGGACCCGAAAATCTGCTATACCATATGCGCAGCGGGCTGCACGGCGGTAAGAGAGAGGTTAGGGTGCCTTCTTGGATGCTACTATCACTGCTATAGATGCCAACCGTACTGCAAGAATATTAATAATAATAATAATAATAATAATAATAATAATAATAATAATAATAATAATAATAATAATAATAGTGTTGGCTCGCCGTCGCCTTATTGTGCCGTCGGTTGCTCAATGGCCAAGTGCTCCGACATCGAAGGTGTTATAATTGAATAAGTTTTATTCAATTTAATATATGTATATATGTGTATAGTTTACTAATTTGTGTTTTTTTGATTTAATGTTTACGTTTTGGGCAGGTAAGGAGGAGCTAGAGGGTTGCATTGGCGGGTGCGTCGATGGGAATTGTGGAGTTTGAATGCAGGGAATTATATATGTTTTTCTTTTATCAATCGTAATGTATCATTGCATGCGGATAATAAAAGTTAATAATGGCGGAATATGGAGTTATAATAAGCATTTGGAATATTTGAGGAGGTTGGGGCGTATTTTTCGTGCGAATTACTGAATAATTAAAAAGCTATATTTTATTTCAAATGCGAATAATTTTTTAACATTGAATAATGTATTTATAAATTTACAAGGGATGAATCGAGTACGAGAGCGATTTTGAAGATTCTAAGCGGTCTCTCGAAGGAATTTTAGGTGAATGAACTTTGACCAAATGAGGGCAAAACTATAAAATTGGATCACTATGTATATTTGTGTTCGTTTTTGTGGAGTTTGAATGGAGGGAATTATAGATGTTTTTCTTTTATCTTGTGTTAGTTAATGTTGGAATTTGGGCTATAGGCTCAAATGAGGTTTAGACCCAATAAATAAAAGCTTAACCGATTTTAATTAAATCGAAATGCCGGCGTTCGTCGAAACCCGAAATTGATGAAAGATTCAAACGTTTCGAGGGGAATTTATCGAATATTAATTGGCTCAAAACCGATGTCGGGTGAATGAGAAATTAATTGGCCCAATAAAGAGATGGTATATATTTAATATATAAGGGACATGTTGTTGTCCCACATTGGAAACTTCATCACTTTTTCACCTGTTTATAAGGAGTCTCCCTACATGGGCAACTCAAATAGTTTTCCCAAGTGGTTGGTGGGTTATGGGCTTGTGGGCTTGTGAGGGGGTTTTGAACTCGATAATAGCCCAAGTGCGAGGCGGTGCCCCGCACCGCCGAGCCCGGGGCCGACCCGAGCCGTGCCAAGTGCTCAATGGGCATTTTGAGGCGTACTTTGCACATCGGAGCGAGGAGCTTTGAGGAGCCCTTAATTTTATACTCCGGTGAGGCGGGGGCGGTGATGTCACCGGTGACGTGGCGGTCCCGCTGACGTGGCAAGTGATGCTGATGTGTCAGAGGACACGTGTACAAGTGAAGCTGACGTGGCGCTGATGCAAGCGCTGCGTGGACGACGATTGGATAGGTAACGTGTCAGGGAGCGGATAGGGTCCGACGGGTCCCGCCGGTTCGGCTCGGGTCGAACTGCTGGGCTGAAAAGGTATCTATTCCGAAGGGGCCCGAAAGTTGTAACTATTCGCGCTTTGGCCCCTGGTCGAAAGGTGCAAAAAGTTTAAAACAGCCCAAAAGATGGAATCATTCGCAGAATCACCCCAAACCTACTCAGAAGCTATAAATAGACCCCTGCTGAAGTTGGAAAAATCATTCCATCGACCCCCACTATTCTAGAGATAGTGCATACACAGACCAGAGTAAAATCAAAGCAAGAAAGTTCTTTGAGTAGATTCGTCGATAATTTTGTATCGTTGTGCAACGTGCAAAATTATGAAGTCGTTGTATCTTCGGGACAGATTGCGATAACCCGAGGCGCTGAAATACGGGGCAATAACGTCTTACGGACAGCGTACGTAGTACGTGCCTCGACTTCGACTCTAACAAAAATTTTGTTCGAGTTTATGCAGCCACCGACCAGACGATATACACCGGAACCAACAATCGTAAGACGTTATCTTGTCTAATCGATGGCAAACATTCCAATTGCACTACCGCTGCCCGTAACAACCGGCATCATCCGTACCGAGAGACCGACGAAGTTTAACGGGACTGAGTTCAAGCGTTGGCAGCAGAAAATGCTGTTCTACCTGACGACCCTGAACATGGTCCGCTTCCTGAAGGAACTCCCACCGAAGGTAACGGAACCCGCACCTAACGAGGCAGATGATGAGGCTCACGAAGTGAACGAGCAATACGAGCACGAAAAGACTGTGTTAGACGCATGGAAGCATAACGACTTCATGTGTCGTAACTATATCCTGAACGCTCTCGACGACTCCCTATACAACGTCTATGTAGTGGCTACGACTGCGAAAGAGTTGTGGGACTCGTTGGATAAGAAGTACAAGACCGGATGCCGAACTGAAGAAGTTCATAGTCGGCCGGTTCTTGGACTATAAGATGACGGACTCCAAACCGGTTTTGGATCAAGTCCGAGATCTGCAATTGATCATCCACGATATACACGCGGAGAACATGCAGATCAGCGAAACCTTCCAGGTAGCTGTTATTATCGAGAAGCTACCGCCTCTGTGGAAGGATTTCAAGAACTACCTCAAGCACAAGCGCAATGAAATGGGGCTTGAGGACCTGATCGTGAGGCTTCGGATCGAGGAAGATAACCAGAAAATAGAGGCCAAGAACAAGAGGGCTAACATAGAGGCACGGGCGAACTTGGCCGAATCGGGCACCGGCAAGAAACGCAAGCGGGCGAATACGTCGCAGAACCAGCAGAAGCCGAACTCTAACAAGATAAGAGGGAACTGCTAATACTGTGACAAGCCCGGACACATGGCTAAAGATTGCCGACAGAAAAAGAGGGTCAAAAAGAACCAGGCTCACCTGTCCGAGGCAAAGCTGGCCTCAGATCTGTCGGAGATAGACCTCGCTGCGGTCGTGTATGAAGCCAATGTCGTAGAGAACCCCAGGTCGTGGTACATCGACACCGGAGCAACGCGCCATATCTGCTCCGACAGAGAGATGTTCTCCGAGTACATCCCGATTTCCGGAAGAACGCTATACATGGGGAACGCTGGTAGATATGCTATATGTCCCAGACATCCGCAAGAATCTAGTCTCCGGCTCCCTACTGAGCAAAGCCGGATTTAAACAAGTGTTTGAGGCCGACAAATATGTACTGACCAAGAATGGTCATTTCGTAGGCAAGGGCTACTTTGAAAAAGGGCTCTTTAAATTAAGTGTAATGCCTGTAAAACGCGAGATTAAGCTCGCTAGTAATTAAACAAGTTCTTCGTACTTGGTTGAGTGTTCTAGTTTGTGGTATGACAGATTGAGACATGTTGGTTTAAACAAACTTAAAAAGTTAATAAGTTTAAACATGCTTCCGCAAATGGAAATAGAGTCACAAAAATGTGAGGTCTGCGTTGAGGCAAAAATGTTCAAAGCATCATTCTCCTCCGTGGAGAGAAGTAGTTCACCTCTATAACTTATTCATACCGATATATGTGATCTGAAGTTCGTGCAGACTAGAGGTGGGAAAAAGTATTTTATTACTTTTATTGACAACTGCACAAGAACCTATTACGTATATCTTCTAAGTGGCAAAGACGAAGCTCTTGAAGCCTTTAAAAGATATAAGAGTGAAGTTGAGAATCAACTCGACTCAAAAATAAAAATAATTCGAAGTGACAGAGGAGGAGAATACGTGGCGTCATTCGAAGAATTCTGCCAAGTACATGGCATTATTCATCAGACTACTGCGTCGTATTCACCTCAATCAAACGGCGTTGCAGAACGCAAAAATAGATTTCTAAAGGAGATGATGAATGCGATGTTGATCAGTTCGGGGCTACCCCAGAACTTGTGGGGGGAATCAATTCTCACTGCAAACCGCATTCTTAATATGTTACCACACAAAAAGAGGGACCAAACTCCATATGAGTTATGGAAAGGTAGGAAACCGACCTACGATTACCTTAAAGTGTGGGGGTGCCTAGCAAAGGTCGAAGTACCTAAACTGAAGCAGGTTAAGATAGGACCCAAGACTGTTGATTGCATTTTCATCGGATATGCTAATAACAGTAGTGCATACAGATTTCTGGTACACAAATCAGACATCCCTGACATGAACGCATGGATGATAATCGAGTCGAGGAACGCCGCATTCTTCGAAAATATCTTTCCAAATAAGAAAAAAAAGGAGATAAGTTATGTGAAAAGGACTCACGATGCCATTGAAAGTTCACCTCAAGAAGTTGAGGAGGCAGAGTAAAAGAAAGAAAGTGGCCAAATCATTTGCACCCGACTTTCTGACGTATATGATGGAAAACGAACCTTGGACATTGCAAGAAGCCTTGTCCAGTCCAGAAGCACCGTTATGGAAAGAAGATATCAATAGCGAAATTGAGTCCATCATGCAGAATCATACCGGGAACTGGTAGATCTCTCGAAGGGGTGCAAACCTCTCGGATATAAGTGGATCCTGAAAAGGAAAATTAAGTCCGATGGGTCGATCGAGAAATATAAAGCTCGATTAGTCGCTAAGGGGTTCAATCAAAAGGAAGGATATGACTTCTTTGATACATATTCGCCCGTAACAAGGATAACGTCCATTCGAGTTCTCGTTGCTATTGCAGCGTTGTATAATCTCGAGATACACCAAATGGACGTGAATACAGCATTTCTGAACGGGGAATTAGAAGAAGAAATATATATGAAACAACCCGAAGGATTTGTAGCACCCGGACAAGAGAACAAAGTATGCCGTCTCGTGAAATCACTTTACGGGCTTAAAAAAGCGCCGAAACAGTGGCACGAGAAATTCAATATGACAATGCTATCGAATGGGTTCAAAATAAACGAGTGTGATAATTGTGTTTACATTAAATGCACACCCGAGGAGTTTGTGATTGTATGTCTTTATGTAGACGACATGTTGATCATGGGAAACAGTCACAAAATAATCGTGAATACGAAGAATATGTTGAAAAATTATTTCAGCATGAAGGATATGGGTTTGGCTGATGTCATATTGGGGATAAACATCTCTAAGACACCCGAAGGAATTGTTCTGACACAATCTCACTACGTTGAGAACGTGTTAAAGAAATTTGAAGCCTTCGATGATCCTCCAGCTAAGACACATGTAGACACTAATCTACATTTGGTCAAAAATAAAGGAGAGCTTATATCGCAACTCGAATATGCTCGGGTGATTGGCAGTCTGATGTATCTGTCTAACTGCACTCGACCTGACATAACATATTCAGTGAGTAAACTTAGCAGGTTTACTAGTAATTCGGGTAATAGCCATTGGATAGCACTAAAGAGAGTGCTAAGATATCTAAAGTACACCATTAATTATGGCATACTCTATTCGAGATATCCCGCAGTTCTGGAAGGATACTGCGATGCAAATTGGATATCTGACAGTAAAGACTTCAAATCCACGAGTGGTTACGTATTTACCATCGGCGGTGGAGCAGTTTCTTGGAAATCCTCAAAGCAAACGTGCATAGCCCGATCAACGATGGAATCGGAGTTTATTGCACTAGATAAAGCCGGCGAAGAAGCTGAATGGCTTCGGAACTTTCTGGAGGATATTCCTTGTTGGAACAAACTCGTGCCAGCGATAATGATACACTGCGATAGCATGGCGGCTATCGGCAGGGCACGAAGTTGTATGTATAACGATAAGTCTCGGCACATACGTCGGAGACATAACACCGTAAGACAACTAATCTCTAATGGAATAATCTCAATTGACTATGTGAAGTCTAAAGAGAACATAGCAGATCCTTTGACGAAAGGCATCACTAGAGAACAATTAAACACTGTAGTAAGGGGAATGAGACTAAAAATCCACACACCAAGAAAAGGCACAGTGAAAACTCAACCATGATGAGTGGAGATCCCACGAACTTGGTTTAATTAGACAACTAAGTTGTCGCTATTTCAGTTGTATCCTTGGAAATCCTAAAAAGTCCATTCTCAAGAGCTGCCCAAGTAATCTCTCGATGACGTGTGTTAAGGGTAAGCGTTTACGCTTTTAATGATGACTATACCAAATTGGTGGAGTAGTTCGAGCTACTCCAGGATTAAGTCCTAATAGTCGGTCACCTATATAAGTGTGAAGTGGGACCGCTTCAAAGGAAACACTTATGAATGGAGATATGGTCCAAGGCCGAAACGGACACAACGTGAGAATCAAAAGAGATCAGATTCATCTTTGTGTGTATGCTGTTGTCTTGGTTTACACAAAAAGCCGCTAGTTCAAGACATCACGTTCACTGAGCAGCGAGTAAATCCGATAGCATTTCACTATGGAAGGTTCAAAGCCACAAGTTACCTATCTCGATGCACTGATGGATCATCGGGACTTTCTTGCTAGAGTCAGCATGCATTGCATTTGCATTAATTTCCATTCATGTGGGGATTGTTGGAATTTGGGCTATAGGCCCAAATGGGGTTTAGACCCAATAAATAAAAGCTTAACCGATTTTAATTAAATCAAGAAGCCTTCGTTCGTCGAAACCCGAAATTGTTGAAAGATTCAAACGTTTCGAGGGGAATTTATCGAATATTAATTGGCTCAAAATCGATGTCGGGTGAATGCGAAATTAATTTTCGAACTTGGCCCAATAAAAAGATGAAATATATATATTTAATATATAAGGGACATTTGTTATCCCACATTGGAAACTTCATCACTTTTTCACTTGTTTATAAGGAATCTCCCTACACGGGCTACTCAAATAGCTTGCCCAAGTGGTTGGTGACTTATGGGCTTGTGGGGGGGGGGGGGGGGGTTTGGACCCGATTATAGCCCAAGTACGCGGCGGTGCCGCGCACCGTC
Source organism: Linderniella brevidens (assembly GCA_004919715.1). Lineage (NCBI taxonomy): Eukaryota > Viridiplantae > Streptophyta > Magnoliopsida > Lamiales > Linderniaceae > Linderniella > Linderniella brevidens. The sequence goes on from SWDC01000158.1 coordinate 5,115,249, forward strand.
GAGCCCGAGGCCGAGGCCGAACCCGGGGCCGACACCGACCCGAGTCGTGCCAAGTGCGCAATGGGCGTTTTGAGGCGCACTTTGCACTTAGCACGCCGCATCGGAGCGAGAAGCTTTGAGGAGCCCTTAATTTTATACTCTGGTGAGGCAGCGGCGATGATGTCACCGGTGACGTGGCGGTCCCGCTGATGTGGCAAGTGATGCTGACGTGTCAGAGGACACGTGTACAAGAAGCTGGCGTGGCGCTGACGCAAGCGCCGCGTGGACGGCGATTGGATAGGTGACGTGTCGCAGAGCGGATAGGGTCCGATGGGTCGCGCCGGTTCGGCTCGGGTCGAACAGCTGGGCTGAAAAGGTATCTTTTCCAAAGGGGCCCGAAAGTTGTGACTATTTGCGCTTTGGCCCCTGATCGAAAGGTGCAAAAAGTTCAAAACATCCCAAAAGATGCAACCATTCGCAGAATCACCCCAAACTTATTCAGAAGCTATAAATAGACCCCTGCTGAAGTTGGAAAAATCATTCAATCGACCCCCAGCATTCTAGAAATAGTGCATACACAGTCCAGAGTAAAATCAAAGCAAGAAAGGCTCGAGTCTTTGAGTAGATTCGCCGATAATTTTGTAAGTTGTGCAACGTACAAAATTCTGAAGTCGTTGTATCTTCGGGACGGATTGCGATAACCCGAGGCAGTGAAATACGGGACAATAACGTCTTACGAACAGCGTACGTAGTACGTGCCTCGACTTCGACTCTAACAAAAATTCTGTTCGAGTTTTTGCAGCCACCGACCAAACGATATACACCGGAACCAACAATTAATCGTAATGTATCATTGCATGAGGACAATAAAAGTTCATAATGGTGGAATTTGGAGTTATAATACGCGTTTGGAATATTTGAGGAGGTTGGACGTATTTTTCGTGCGAATTATTGAATAATTAAAAAGCTAAGTTTTATTTCAAATGCGATGATAAGATTTTAACATTGAATAATGTATGTATAAATTTACGAGGGTTGAATCGAGTACGAGAGCGATTTTGAAGATTCTAAGCAGTCTCTCGAAGGAATTTTAGGTGAATGAACTTTGATCAAACGAGGGCAAAACTATAAAATTGGGTCACTATGTATATTTGTGTTCGTTTTTTTGTCAATATGTTAGATAATTGCAAAAATATGTCACTAACTTTGTATGTTTTAACAAAATTGTGTCACCGGTCATCGGCCAAAGTCGTCGAAAATCCGACTATGGCCGATGACACGTCATCAGCTATGTCAGATTTTCGGCGATTTTGGCCGAAAAATTGATAGGTGACCCAATTTTGTTTTGACATACAAATTTAGTGACCTATTTTTTCAATTATCATACATAGTGATCCAAAAACGAAAACATGTATACTTAATGACCCAATTTTATAATTTTTCCACCAAATGAGTTTTTTTGTCAATAGCCTCCCCAATTTTTAAAGTCAATTTTTTTACCCTTGGGATTAAATTTTTAGTCTCGTTACTTTCAGGCGTGGCACTTTTAGTTGAGGGTGGTAATTTTAGTCCCGTAAATATCAAAATTGAAGCAATTTTAGTCCTGCTAAGTTAAGAGTTGCAATTTTAGTCCCACTAAGTATCAAATTAAAGTTATTTTAGGACAATTAACCCAGAAACTTAATTTCAGTCCGGAATTTGACGTCGGAGATGCCGATTTGGACATAATGTATTTTCTTTCCTCGAATTAAGCGTCGCATGTAAGTAATACATAAATAATAAAAAAACTAATTTATAAAAAAAATAAACAATTTGTAAAAAATAATTAAAACAGAAACAATTGTTCTCAAGTTGCTTCGATTTTGATTCTTATTGTCCTTGCAATTTAATTCAAGTTCTTAAATTACTTCAATTTGAACAAATTTTAGTGTAGTAAAATTGTCCCTTCTTAATTTAATTATCGTTAAAAGGCCCACTCCCTAAGTATAAAAAAAAAGTATTAAACCATAACTTATAGGTAAAATATGTTTTTCCCGAAGCGAATCTATTGGCTAGGTAATCAAGGTATGGACGCGTATTACATTGCATTGCAATCTCTCTCTCTGAGCTAAACCTCCAAAAGTGAAAAAGGTTTAATTCAACATTTAACCGCAGAAACACAAGCATACGCACCTAAAGATCCAATTTTTTTCACCTCGTCGGTGGCAATCTAAAACTGTTAATTATCTTTCCCCCATTTGCAGAGAAAAAGCAAATCGCATTTGACCACTTTCAAGATCGAATCTCTAGTTCAAAAATCACTCGCCAGCTCTCGTCGATCTTGGTTAGTTCTTGGAAATTATTAATTTTTTTTTCTAAACCTGTTATTCTTGGTCGCACTATTCAAGAGCTCGAAGCTCCCTTCACATTTCTTGAAGTTCCCTCTTGGTCGAAATCTTTTCTGGGTTAAATCGATTCTCTCTCCTTCGACATTCAATTCTTGAAATTGTTCATATTTTTCCCAATCGTTTCCGCATTTGTTTCCCCTTTTTTTGTGTACTTCGCAGGTAAGTTCTTTAGCAGTAAAAACTATTCTTGAAGCTGTAGAAGATCAGACAATTTGATTTGAGTAGCTTTGTATCTCAGTGTGGTAAATGTGTGGCTGTGAAATTCGAATATGGATGATAGTAATGCGATTCGATTGTCTCCGTTAAGACCCGCGGGCACCTCCTTAAAATCCCCTTCTTCGGGCAAATCGACGCCGAGGGGCTCATCTCCTTCCTTCAGGAGGCTCAACTCGGGTCGAACCCCTCGTTCGACCCCGGGTCGACCCACCTGGTTCGGTTCTCAAATCTTCAGGAGCAACCGCATCGTCCTATGGCTGCTGCTGATAACCCTCTGGGCCTACGCGGGCTTCTACTTCCAGTCGAAGTGGGCCCATGGAGACAACAAGGAGGATCTCTTCAGTGGCGGCTACGGTGGCGAATCGAGTTTGGAGAAAACCCGAAAGTTGAGTACCCGTAGGGACTTAATCGACGATACAAACTCGGGAGGGGTTAAAACGTTAAAGAAAGATTCGAACAACGGGTTTCTCAATAATAGCTCTTCGGTCAGCAAAAGCCCGTCTTTGCCCAAGAAGAGAAGCAGGAGATCCCGAAGAAAGAACAAGGGGAAGACACCGAGTGTAATAACAACAGAGGTTGCCTCGAACGATCCCGTGCAAGAAGAAGAAGAGGAGATCCCCACCACGAACGGAACCTACGGGCTCATCGTGGGCCCATTCGGCCCGCTGGAGGACTCGATCCTCGAGTGGAGCCCGCAAAAGCGTTCGGGCACGTGCGATCGTAAGGGGGCCTTCGCCCGCCTCGTGTGGTCGAGGAAATTCGTGTTGATCTTCCACGAGCTTTCTATGACCGGAGCTCCGCTGGCCATGTTAGAATTGGCTTCCGAGTTCCTCAGCTGCGGTGCAACGATTTCGGTGATCGTTCTTAATAAAAAAGGTGGGCTCATGCCCGAGCTTAAGAGGAGGAAGATTAAGGTTTTGGAGGATAAGACCGATGTGAGCTTCAAGACCGCCATGAGAGCTGACCTCATCATCGCGGGGTCCACTGTCTGCTCGTCTTGGATCGGTGAGAACATAAAAAATTAGCTTCCGATGCCCTAATTCGTTCGTTTCATGTCCTAATCGAATCGTTCGAGATGTAAAAATCAGTTTTTGATTTCTGGGTTTTTCTTGCAGAGCAATACATGTCGAGGACCGTGCTCGGGTCGAGCCAAATCATGTGGTGGATCATGGAGAACCGAAGAGAGTACTTCGACCGTTCGAAGCCCATGATAAACCGGGTCAAGAACCTCATCTTCATCTCCAAATCTCAGTCGAATCAATGGCTGAGATGGTGCGAGGAGGAGGGCATCGAGCTGAAATCGAAGCCCTCGCTCGTCCCCCTCTCGGTCAACGACGAACTGGCGTTCGTCTCGGGAATCCCGTGTTCTCTAAACACTCCTTCCTTCACGACAGAGATCATGTTAGAAAAGAGACGGTTATTACGAGAAGCTGTGAGGAAAGAGATGGGCCTGAAAGAGGAAGACATGCTCGTCCTAACGCTGAGCAGCATAAATCCCGGCAAGGGACAGTTTTTGCTCTTGGAATCCGCACGGTTGATGATGATGATTCCCGAGCACGCGAATAGCTCCGTTTTCAGAGATTATTCGAGTGGGATTATCACGAGGAGGAGGAATCTGATGCTGCAATCGGGGGAAGAGAACGTTAAGATTCTGATAGGCTCGGTGGGTTCAAAGAGCAACAAGGTGGCCTACGTTAGGACACTGCTTCGGTTCTTGTCTGAGCATTCGAACCTGTCGGGCTCGGTCCTGTGGACCCCGGCCACCACGCGGGTCGCGTCTCTTTATTCTGCTGCTGATGTTTACATCATGAATTCCCAGGTATATATCTATATACGTATATATGCATTTATTTTGCGTATTTTTCGATGGATTTTCGTTATTTACGTTGTCTCTTTGCAGGGGATCGGTGAGACATTTGGAAGAGTGACCATCGAAGCAATGGCCTTTGGACTTCCTGTATGAAAATTGAAATCGAACATCTCTTAAACCTAATCTACTAATGATGTTAAAATTCGATAAAAATCGATTGTGATGAAAAAAATTCGTTTTTTTTTTTGGGTGAAGATACTCGGGACGGATTCGGGCGGGACGAGGGAGATCGTGGAGCACAACGTGACGGGTTTGCTGCATCCTCTGGGGCGGCCCGGGGCTCGGGTTCTAGCGAAGAACCTTAAGTTCGTGCTCGGGAATCCTTCGGCGAGGCGGGAAATGGGGGCCCGGGGGAGAGAGAAGGTGGAGAAGATGTACCTGAAGAAGCACATGTACCAGAAATTTGGTGAGGTGTTGTACAAGAACATGAGGATTAAGTAAGTAGTGGTTTACTGATTTATCATTTCTCCTTGCATATGATGAATTGTCTGCAAAATGTTATACCACATTTGAAAGAAAAATATGTATGCAAAAGCTATATGATCTCAATTTCATCCATACTATTATATTGAGAGTGCTTAAACACAAAAAATTATATAACATTGGTTGGAACACAAAAAAGTAAATATAACACAAAAGAATATATACCGAGTGTTTATCAATGTTTTAATTTATTTTTTTTTATTTAAGCCCTCGATATAATAGTATTTAAGGTGTATAATTTAAAAGGGTGTTTTAACACTGATCGGGACGGGATATAATGATATTTATAAAGTGACACAAAAAATGGTACACTAAAGTGGGACATGGATTCTGAACTTGCGTCGAGCAAAATTACTATTTTACCCTCTCTCTTTTAATATACAAATCAGCAACTATAAGGCCTAAGATAAAATTAACTACAATAGTCTCAGTATAAATAATCTCATCCCTCCAATTTAGTTTATTTGTAGTGGACCATTCATGTAATATTGTACTCGTCTAAGCAAAGGGCAAACTAAACACCATGTTACCTAATATTAGTAAATATTATATGGCCTAATATGGGAAAGCAAAAGGGGCAAAACAATTTATAATTTTACCCTTTAAGCTTTTAATTTTCTAGTTTTATTATTTACCATGTTACCTCGTAAATCATTTTTTTCTTTCTTACCTGAAAATAATATACAATTAATTTTTGAATTATAATTTTATATTTTAAACATTATAAATTACAAAAACCTCGAATAAGGTAATATTGTATATTTATAAGTCCGAGCCGAGCACGTCGAATGTGCTGCTTCCCATTTCACAGCTCTAAGCAACAAGCCGATTGAACATGTCCGGAGAACTCTTCGTCGCCTCCGATGACTTCCCATTTACCATCAAAACCCTTCGAATAATCGAACACAAAGACCTTATAGCCCTCGCCGAACCCCTCCGACCCCACCGCAATCACTTTCCCCCACGAAACCGACACGTGAGCCACGTTGCGAGCCGGGGCCCTAGCCACGGCCCGCCACTCCCGTGGCTGTCCCCCTCCCCGCAGCACCTCAACGTCATGTCCCCCTTCTCGCAGCACGAATACGCTCCCGTCAGAGGATCCGCACGCGTTCCTCGGGCACTGGGCCCGACCCATGAAGTCTTCCCGAGCCAGGACCCACCGATTGGCCTCCGGATCGAACCGCTCCGCATCCGCCCCGAACCCGCCCTGATTGTCCGTTTCGTACCCGCCCACCACGTGGAACCCGCCGGAGACGAAAACGCCCTTGGCCTCGTCGCGGCCCCTCGACATGTCGGGCATCGGGGCCCACTTGTCGGTCATTACATCGTACGACATCGCTGACCTCAGCGCGCACTTCTCCCCGTCGTGCCCGCCCGCCACGTACACCGTCGCGGGGCCCGCGGCCCCGCACGCGAAGAACCGCCGGGGCGGGCCCGGCATCGGGGACCCGCGGTGCCAGGTGGCGGTCAGAAAATCGTACACGTGGACGTCTCCGGTGACCTCCCACGTGGACGGGTCGCACCCGCCCACCACGACGAGGCGGGTCCCGACCGATGCCAGCTGGGCGAACAGCGGGAGCCCGTCGGCCCGGCCCGGGATGGGAGGAAGCTCGGCCCGGAGGCCGGTGTCGGGTTCGAGGACGGTGAGGCGGTAGGCGGGCGGGCCATCGTACTTCTTGAGTCCGTGTTCGCGGGTCGGGTCGGTTCGGGCCTGGGACATGACTAGGAGCTTGCGGGTCGATTCGGATGCTTTTCTCCTCCGCCGGAACTCTGCGAGGCCCATCTGATTCTTCCAGCTTTTGCAGACTAACGTCATCGATGGGAAAGATTGGTATGGTACCCGAACGAGGCACTCGAGCCCGAGGTCGTCGGGTAGACCCGGAATAAGATCCGTATCCATATTCTTCCTTCTCTCTCTTCTTTTTTTCTTTAGTATATATTTTCTTATGAAGGCAACTGATGTAACTACTATACACGAAACCAGAAAAGATTTGAGCTTTTATAGATGCGGCAGAAAAAGGAAAAGAAAAAAGGTAGGATTTTTTGCGATGCAAGTGATCGGTTCTTTAATGATTATCGAGAATTTGAACTATATAATGGCTATGATGGAAAGAAAGGGCTTCTAGAAGGAAATAGAGGGACATATATCAAAAGCTTAAAAGACAACTGTCGTTTAGGGTTTATGGTAAGACTTGATTTCACGAATCTTATCGTTATATATAGATCGGAAAAAGAAGACGATAAGACATTCAAAACGACACAACAGATAGAAAAAGTCTTCTAGAAGACAAGCGACAGACATGATTATTACATCAAGGCTCTACACAGTGTACTTGAGACGTTTCGCTAACTGTTTCTATTTGGCCCTCCCATGGATTTTATTATATTTTCTGACACAATAATATATATATATATATATATATATATATTACTGTAGTGGATGTCAATTCTCAGTAGTGGTTTTCCATTTTGGATAATTGTTGGCTGGCTGGTCCTAGCAGATTAGGATGAAGCAAGGTGTTGATTGAAGCAAGTGGGCTTGCAATTTTATATCGACTATATTAAATTTAATGTGTAGTGCAACTTATAGGTTTGTTACATATTTAACTTATATATATTCGTCTAGATAGTTAACTCAAACTATATTTATTAATAGTGGATTGTGGAATAAATTATAAATATTTAAAGAGTGCGTGGCAAATAATCTCAAACACTATATATAAAATATTGGTCATTAAAAAATTTCAGTTTGTAATTATGAACTATGATCAAACACGTAGTCCATTTTCCAAATAAAAAGTTATAAACGGGTTCAAGAAGTATTGTAATGCATATAATTAAGTATACATTCAACTTGAAAGAAACGAAAGTCAAATACTATTAGCAAACATTTATTTATATCTCAAAATTCAACCATTTCGATGAAATTAATTACGTTGCAACTTGGATTGGTCTTATCGACTGCTATATACCGTGTGCAACAACATATCAACTTGTCTTTCGGGATTAAATATATGTATATATATATATATATATATATATTATATAAATCTCCCTTTCATCTACCTAGATTTTCAAGTATTTTCACATTGACCAATATATTTATATATATTACATAGCTCTATATTTAGATTAATATATTAGTTGGAAAAACATAAGCTGGACGGCTCCAGATATTAGTGACGAATGATAAGAACTACTAACAAAGTAAAATTACAAATGCAATTTGGTGGATTAAGGAGGTAAAGATTAATGCCGTTGAAGTATGTAATATATTGGTGTAATTAACAGGATTAGAGATATATGCTACGTTTAGGCACGTAAGTATCCAACAATACATGAACCTGTTGTGCTATTTACCTTTTACTGATAGCAAATTTATAACGTTCACGAACTCGTTCACTTAATTACACCTACGTATTCGTCATGATTGAAGTAATGTGTGGAAAAAACATTGAAAGAAAAAGGTTTTAATAATTTTTTGTTTCGTTTTTTCAAACCATTCCGCGCATGTAGTTTAAAGTATAAATTTAAATTAGATTTATTTTATTTATTTATCTTCTTAAATCAACCAAATATAAAATTTTAGTTTTCCATTCCTACGTTAAATTTCTTTAATAAAAAATTTTGTCTAAAAATTCGAGGTATTAAGCTGTTAAATTGGAGGTTCCTTTCTAAAACTAATTGGTATTACGAGATAAACCTATTTAATTTATATATTAAGTCGATGTGAGTTAACTTCCATGTGGGACAATAATCTCAACCTAAGCAGGAACATATTCCTTACATACACATGTGAAGTATAAAATAAACGCAAACAAATATAGATGAGAACAAGAATATATTTTATAAATAAAATCTGTACAAGCCACTTGAAGAAACCTTGCGGCTTTTGAGGGCACGAAAACATGCTGCGTTGATTAGGAAAAGGCTATCCTTTTAGAGACAAGGCCCGCATGATTTTGACTTCAACAACAATAATAATAATAATAATAATAATAATAATAGTAATAAAATTTGTGGGGGCTTTGTTGAGGCAAGTTCAAGGGTAGAAAATATGGGCTAGTTGGGCATGGAACCAAGGAGACGGACTGGATTAGGCGGCTGATTATTATGATAACAATAATAATAATTTTTTTTTTCGAAACAATAATAATAATATATGGGCTCATTATTATTACGCAATATCAAGCCCATCACCAACATTAAAGTTGCGATTTTTCCGAGTAAAATTCCCCACAACTCGAAACCTTTGATTCGTGTCCGCAGGTATGCATAATTGCAGTTGATGAGTCATTGAAAGCGACGATTATGGGTTTAATTTGTTGATGGATTCTTCAGGCATATTCTTCGTCCTTTGATCGTATAAGCTGTTGTTATTCAGCATCAGCACTTGTCGTTAACCCTCAAAACCCTGTTCTTACTCTGTAATCAACTGTGTTGGAGTGCTCCGTCGATTTAATTTACTTGGTCGTTATTATCGTACAATTTGCAGAGCCGTGTACTGTGTAGGATCATAATGTCTGAGTCCAGCTCAAGAAAAAGGAATCTACCATCATGGATGGGTTCTACGGAAGAAAAAAGCGTCGACAATGATAATCCGAAGCAGCCGAAACATAATGGAAAGCAAAGCAAGGACCAAAGCACAACTAACCGCGATCAAGGAATCAGGGAAAAGATCTCTTCTGGGGCTAGTTCTTCAGGTGCCTCAGATATCTCAAGGCTCATGGTAATTGCAAGCTTCATGGTGGATTATCATTTTCTTTTGAGAATTATTTGGGCTTTATTTCTTAAATGCGGCTCTTATAATTACATGGTTTCATAGGAAGGTGTGGTATTTGTCCTATCGGGGTTTGTGAATCCCGAACGAGGGGTCCTGAGATCTCGGATGCTGGAAATGGGAGCTGAGTATCAACAAGATTGGAACTCAGATAGCAGCACACTTTTGGCGTGTGCGTTCGATAATACTCCCAAGTTGAGGCAAGTTAAAGCTGAAGGTGGAACCGCTGTATCCAAGGTTGTCTTTAGCTGATTGTGTGTTCGTATTTGAGGTTTATTTCTTTGAGAACTTGCATTTATCAGTTTCCGTTCCTGGACTTACAAAGATTCTTATGCTGGTGAAAGTTTGTGATGAGGGTCTCTCCTTTGATTTCCTTTGAACTCCCTATTCCCTGATGATTTATGACTTACAAGCAAAAATCTTTGTGGTTCGTTTTTCTTTAGTGACCCGTAATCTAGTTATCCGCTACTCTGGAGGAAAACTTCTTATAGATTTTCGTGGTGTAGGAATGGATATCCAAATGTTATAACAACAAGAAGCTTTTCGACATTGAGCCTTATCTGCTCCATGCTGGTAAACCATGGAGGAAACAACCTAAATCTACTGAAGGTAATGTAGCCATTACACAAGCACGAAATGTTTTTTTTTTTTTTTTTTTTTTTCAGAAATGCTGATTTTATGGTAATGGCTCAATTGTTTTGTTTGGACTTTAGCCTCTCGTATCGTGCGTATCTTGATATATGGGAAATATCATATTATACTCAGATACGAGGCCACCAGCATCTAGTAAATCCTTGAAACCAGAGGAGAAGGTCTTGCACCCAAAGAAGAAAGCAAGCTCTACGAAGGTAGCTTTACTGAGATATTATTAGCTTTTTCACTGTTGATCTATCAAATTTGAAACCTTCTCACCGTTTTGTATTTCTCATATATGATCAAGCCTTGCAAGCTGCATCATCATATCCACGTTCTTGAATAATTTGAATTATCATTTACATATTTTCCACCAGATCAAAGGGCTATTTTCTCCTTTAAAAGTGAAGAAATGGGCTGTTGATGATCTACAAAGGACCTTATCATGGCTCGAAAGTCAAGATGAGAAGGTAAGCCTTGGAATTCCGTCTTTAATATTTTCTTCGGAAGAAAAAGTTGAAGAGCATTCACACGATCTATCTCCGGTGTCCCTTTACTATCCTTCATCTGTTGATAGGTGGTTTGCTTTTTTGGTAATGTCGACTTAATTTATTTTTACTATTTTACATCTGAGAATATTGATTCATTTACAGCCAGAGCCGAACGAGATAAAGAAAATAGCTGCTGAAGGAATCCTAACATGTCTACAGGATGCTATTGACTGTCTGAATCAAGGCCAGGTATGTTATAATCATAGCTTCTTTGTTCTTTATGCAACCACTTCATAACAATATTATTGCATAAAACAAGAGCGGGCTTAATCATTTTTTTTTAGTTCTGTATATTTGGGGGAGTGGCATTTTAAGGACAACTACATTACTTTGTGGCAATTATTAGGACAATAATTTTCGAAATTGAAGCAGTTTGAGGACGGTTAACATTGGAAACCTAATATCAGTCCGGAATTAAAACACAGGAGCCGCACATGACACAATTAATTCGGGAAAAAATTCTATGGCATTCAAAAAAAAAAGAAGAATCTTATGTGCCATTGGGAAATGGTCCAAATCACCATTTCCGAAGAATTGAAGCAGTTTAAGGACAATAAAGCTGAAAACCTAATTTTAGCCCAGAGTTATCAAACGAGAGGTGCGCATGACGATTAATTTGGGGAAAATTGCATCGGATAAAATCAGTCCAAATCAGCATGCCAGATATGTTTTTTCCCCCAATTTAATTGTCAAGAGCGAGTCACGTGTGTTGGGTCAATTCCAGGCTGAAATTTGGTTTTCGATGTTGATTGTCCTCAAATTGTTTCAATTTGTCGGAGATGCTGATTTGGGACCGAAATATTTCCCCACTCAACGCAGGACTTCCCCCCAAATTAATTGTCACGAGTAGCTCATATTCGCTAATTACGGACTGAGATTAGGTTTTGCAGCATTAATTGTTCTCAAATTGCTCGCCGTCCTAGTCCCTTCTTGATTGCAGTGTCCTTGCAACTTCCCCAATTATATATGACTGAAAAAAAAATAAAAATCAAGCCAACAAGAATGTGCCACACGGTCGTAGAATGCCCTATGAGCTTCTTCTTTCCTTTTCTGATCGTTTACCGTAAAAATCCCGAAAAAATGTGTCTCTAGGGCATTCAACAACTAGCAGAGCAGTGGTCGTGCGTTCCTCAAATAGTCTTGGAGCTGACGAAACCCGACAACGGGCCCAGCAAGGAAGATCTCTGCAGAGAGGCGATGCTGTGCAAACAGATATACGAGCTCGAGTTTCTCAATATGGAGAACGACGACGATATACCGAACAAGAAAGGGACACAAAGCCGTTCGAGCGACAACAAAGGTCATAAAAAGAAAGGGAAGATTTCCCGCGACGATCCTTCTTACGACAGCGATGAAACGATTGTAATGACCGAAGATGATATCCAACTAGCTTACGACGCTGTTGCTTGCTCTTTGTAGTTAGTTGTCTGAGTTTGGTCGGCTTTTGAAGTTTTTCTGTTGGTTTTAGAATTCTTGATGCCAAAAGTATGGCTTTTATGAACCCTTTTATTACTATTGTAATTGAGCCAAATTATTTGAATCTTGAGAGAGAAAAAATTTATGGTCGTGCATGGTAAATTAAGGTATACTTCGCGTGGATATATTGGGATGCAAGTAACTATTTTATGCTTTCTTTTTTGTATTGCGTGAAACTTTTTGTGACGTTTAAAACTCAGCATTCCACTTAAATATTAATGCATTTCATATAAACATGTTTTAACATGTTTCTCTAATGAAATATAGTCACTAAGGGTAAATTTGGAGCCCGAATTATTAAATTCATGTCCCAAGTAGAATGAAAGGGTGTTAGTGTAAAGTTTGATTCGATTAAATGGGATGTAAGTGTAATTACTATAGTTAGAAATTATGTATGTGTAATTGAATTTGGTGTAATTATCCTTAGATAAAATTATAAGATTTACATTTAGCTGGATAATTGGGCCGATACCCACTCAAGCTTAGTTCCCGTTATGCCCCCGGGCATTAGTTACCGTTATGCATAGTAAAACTGGCGTATTTACTACGATGCAGTTACGGGAAAAGACAAAAGTACCCTTGCAGCGTTTTGACCGATGGAAGACATAGACCTATAAATAATAACGTAAAATAAGACAGATTGCATCCTTCGTCTTCTATCGGAATAGGGTTGCAGTGAAGTAGATAGATATACGCCACCGTTCGAAGTCATCTCCCCAAACCCTCGCGACTCTCTTTTTTCACTCTCTCGACTTCGATCGACGTTGATTAATTCGGTTCATCGCAGGCTCTCGTTCTCTGTTGTTCGCGCTCCGTGCGGTTCGCTACAATGGGCGGCGCTTCTCTTCCCCCCAAGGAGGCCAACCTCTTTAAGCTCATCGTCGTGAGTTTCTTTTTTTTGTTTGTTTCGATATTGTTTTTTTTTCCTTCTATTTGTTTTCGTTTTCAAATTATGATTGAACTATGGGGATGATACCTTACTTAGTGGAACGTGTCCTGTGTTTGCTTGTATTGATTGATTCAACTTTGTTTGCTAATGCGATTTCTGGGTGCTCTTTGTTTGCTCAACTGCTTCTGAAATTATTGGGATCCAGTTGGGTATATGAATCTTGATTGCTGATGTTATTTTTATGAGCTATATTTTGTGAGTTCGTTTTGGAGTTCTTTTTTATTAATGGTGATGTATCGTTGTGTTCGATAAAATGAAAGTAGCGAAGCTAATGTTTCTTGTTAGCAGATGGAGTTCAGAGAGACCTTAGGTTACGTTTGAGTTCGATTTTTGTTTTGAATGATGCCAATTTGTGTTCTGATATTTGATCGATGCATGCATGCTGCTGATGATGATCCGTTTCCCTCTCCTGTGTATGCAGAAATCTTATGAAACGAAACAGTACAAAAAGGGGGTAAAGGCCGCTGACCAAATTTTGAGGAAGTTTCCTGATCATGGGGGTAAGAGAATGCTCTTATGTAATGGAACTTATAGTGAATTAGCAGTGTCCATGTTGTCTTTAATGGACATACAATTAGGATTTGACGTTGGATATCTTGGTGGTCTTTTTTTCGTGTTTGCTATCTCATTTTTAATTATTTTTGTTTTTTCTTATCAGAAACTCTCTCGATGAAGGGATTGACTCTGAACTGCATGGACAGAAAATCCGAAGCTTATGAACTTGTCAAACTTGGGTTGAAGGTTTATTTTCTGTCTGCATGAGCTGGTGATTTTGACTTATTTGTGTGTTTCAGACAGTATACCATGATGTTTTTCTCTTATCAGAATGACTTGAAGAGCCATATATGCTGGCATGTTTATGGCCTTTTATATCGTTCGGACAGAGATTATGGGTGGGCAATTAAGTGTTACCGGAATGCGCTTAGAATTGATCCTGATAATATTGAAATACTTCGGGATCTGTCTCTTTTACAGGTTTGGTACTTTTACTTGTTATTGGAAAAATCGAAATCAAATTATAAGCCATTTTTGTCGAGCTTCGATGCCATTGACGATAGAGTCATGCGCAGTCTTTTGTTGGGACTATATAACATTTATTTTAATTGTTTTTTCCGCTTCCCTCCGTTCCTGCTGTATGGACAATGAAGCTTCTACGAATATCCATCCATCTTTCTATTTTTTTAACAGGCCCAAATGCGAGATCTGGCCGGTTTTGTTGAGACAAGACAACAACTACTTACCTTGAAGCCTAATCACCGAATGAATTGGATTGGTTTTGCGGTTTCACACCACCTGAATGGAAAGTAAGCTGTGAAATCTAAATCATATGTTATTCTTTCCTCATTTTGTTTGTTGTTTCAGTTATTTGATTCCTCCTCCCACAGCTTACATTCAATCATCCGTATACTTTTTGTTGTAATTGCCTTTAATGAGGCTTCTTAAATCTTTCTAGGCATTTTATTTTGGTTCTTTAATCTTCACAAAAATGTTCCATGCATATGTTGGTTGGTTGTAGTGGATCAAAGGCTGTTGACATCCTTGAAGCATACGAAGGGACTCTTGAAGATGATTATCCACCTGATAATGAACTTTGTGAACATGGAGAGATGCTCTTATACAAGGTGCCAAACAATGTTAGCTGAGTGTTCAGTGTGTAGAGATTGTTATATTTCATGAAGCTTTAAAATAGATGCTTCTTTTCCTTCCTTTGTTGGTTTAAATGTCGGATTAATTTCTTATTATACATGACATATTTCAAGAACTTGCTCATCGCTTCTGCTATACTTGACGTTTATTTGCTCTAATTGAATGCGGAGAGTATTTGGAAGTTTCAGTTTTCTGCTGTGGTCACAGATATTACTGTTTTTCCATACTGTTGCTTATGAGTTATTCGATTTTGAACCATTTGGAACACTAGCCTTAAATGAATATCATATTAAGACGATATTTATTCCGTTATAAAGATACATTTTGGTCACAGGTCTCTTTGTTAGAAGAATGTGGGTTGATTGAAAGGGCTCTTGAGGAATTGCGCTATAAAGAACCAAAAATTGTGAGTGATAGATCTTTCATTCTGTGAAGCTATGTAAGACTTTTGACATTTGGTGCTCAATCATTCCTTGCTTTAGGTGGATAAATTAGCCATCAAAGAGCAAGAAGTTACTCTGCTTGAGAAGCTTGGTCACTTTGATGAAGGACAGGCACTGTACAGGAACCTTCTGTCACTAAATCCTGATAATTACAGGTAAGCATTGTACAATTACGATATTATCAATTTGTAATATCTGTTTAAATTCTAAATCATGATGTTTTTTTGTTTGAACTCTAAATAAAGTTTTTCTGCAACATCACTAAATCCTTAGTGTCAGTTGAATTTGTACTAAGCTATGATGTGTGACAAGCTTGTTATTTCGAACTGCTCAAGGTGTACCCATGTTGGACGTATGATTCAATGTTTCCGTTTAAATCAATGCTGTGGTGAAACAAAATTTGCAGACATGTTTCCAGTATTTTTGGTTGGCTATAGACTTTAGTAGTTCTTATATATTTTATAACTACTTTTTTATTCAAGTTAAGAGTCAGTTTATATTTCACTATTTTTGGACATTTTCAATGGAAATGTTGAAAATTTAAACCTTGCTTTGTGGGTATATTTTTTTTCTAGCCAATTCTTACTTCTTGGAATTTTGTGTAAGCTAGGTATTACGAAGGCCTACAAAGGTGCATGAGCCTTTATAAAAAAGATGGGCAATATTCTACTGATGAAGTCAATAGACTGGAAGCTTTGTATGAATCACTTGGCAAGCAACACACTAAATCATCTGCGGTCAAGGTGGTGCCACTCTTTTTTCCGTTCTCACTTCCTTTTGGCCTATGCTGCAGTTTGATAAAACTTTGTCAAGTATTCTAGTGATTTTCAAGTTCCCGATTTAATTAGTTCAATTTTTAATCTTGGCAGAGAATCCCACTTGATTTTCTGAGTGGTGACAAGTTCTACAAAGCAGCAGACAACTATGTTCGGCCATTTTTGACAAAGGTCTGCTTTTTCAGAGTAATTCTTAGTGCACTGTAATGGAAAAAGGCATTTGTCTCTTGATGATTTGTTTTTATTTGTCAATTTCTAGGGTGTTCCTTCGCTATTTTCTGATCTCTCTCCTCTTTATGATCACCCGGGGAAGGTTGGTAGATTTTTATAGAAATTACGATATTTTTCATGTTTTATCAACATATTTTGGTTTGGAAGAAAAGTGCATTATTGCAACTCTTGTGCAGGCTGATATATTGGAACAATTAATTCTTGAGCTGGAGCAGTCCATTAAGACAACTGGTGGATATCCTGGGAGGTAACCAATCCACCTCCGAACTACTAAGTATTTAGTATGTCAAGCATCTGCCTATTTTTCTACGGTTCCACCCTACTTTAAATCTTATTGCAAGCATGGTCTTTGTGTTGTTCAGAGTCACATCCTTGTATTTCTGTTTGTTTTTTATTAAGGTATTTATGCTCTCTTACGCCGCACTATATATAAAAATTTTCATTGTTCTTTGTTCCAAAGGCGCGTTCTTCGTAGCATTGGCTTGTTCGTCAATAATTGTGATGGACTTGAGATAGCATGATAGCTCCAGTTTGAAACTTTTTGCTAGATGCAACCTTGGATAGGTGTTAACATGAACAAATTGTTGCCCTTTTTATCTTTCTGCTGGTTGATATAGTTTTTTTATACTACCCCTCTTTTCTGTCTCCCCCTAATTGTTTTCCACCCTTTATTGATGTTGCTGGTGACTATTGTCTCCTGATTGCCTTGATTTGTGATAACTGATTGTTAGAACTATAGAATTAGGGAAGCATAAACAAATTAATATGAAAAGGAATGCGGTGGTTTTGGGGTTAGATGTTAAGCCTTTTCTTTTAAACTTGTTTTATTTTCGTTCAGATCTGACAAGGAGCCTCCTTCAACACTTATGTGGACTTTGTTTTGTTTGGCTCAGGTTTGAATTTTTCCATATTCTTTGATGCTCAATTCACATTTGTTGCACTATTGTGTTGGGAGGCTTTAGAGTTTGTTGTGTTTTCCCCTCTTCACAGCATTACGACAGACGACACCACTATGACGCTGCCCTTAAGAAAATTGATGTAGCCATAGAACACACTCCAACTGTTATTGACTTGTACTCAGTGAAGGTAAATTTAATTTAGTCTAGTGTTTAGAGTTGAAAACGTAAGAAAATCATATAAATGTATGTATATATATATATATATATATATATATATATATTTTGTTTAATGTTAAGCACTTTGTATTTCATCATATAGTTAACACTTTATCTCACTAAGTTGTCAAGTGACTTTTAGTTATCCGGCAGAGCCATTTTCTTTTTCCATCGTATTTAGTCAGGAGATTACATAAAATTAGGTTCCATAAATATAAGCTGATGAGTAAGTTAGATCATATCACATAACATGATGCCAATGCACTGCCAGAGTCCTGCAGGAACATGTCTATTAAGAAATACATTTACCATTAAAAGAAATTTTCGTTCTCAATACTTCCGTTTACACGCATATCGAGACTTAACATCTATGTGCACTTTGAATTTACGTTTTTATGTCTATACGCATGTCAAGTGTCTTCGTGTTTATTCAACTGTGATTGTTTCTCTCACTAAATCATATTAAATTTTGCCCACAATAGAGTAGGATACTCAAGCATGCTGGTGACCCAGTGGCAGCAGCTGCTTTGGCTGATGAAGCTAGATGTATGGATCTTTCTGACCGCTACATCAATAGTGAATGTGTCAAACGTATGCTACAAGCCGATCAGGTATGATTAAATGATGAAAAACTCTTTACAATGAAAATCTCTTTTGTGGCCTTTAAAATTTGACTCGTTCAATTTAGGTTACACTGGCTGAGAAGATAGCTGTATTATTCACAAAAGATGGAGAGCAGCACAATAACCTTCACGATATGCAGTGCATGTGGTATGTCCTAATTTATTGAGTAAGTTCTTTAGAAGTGCAAAAAGTATAACTTCTCATGAAATGTAAGGTACGAAATTGCCTCTGGGGAGAGTTATCTTCGCCAAGGGGACCTTGGACGTGCTCTGAAGAAGTTTTTGGCTGTGGAGAAGCATTATGCAGATATTACAGAAGACCAATTTGATTTCCACTCCTACTGCTTGAGAAAAATGACCCTTCGGACTTACGTTGAAATGCTGAAATTTCAAGACCGCCTTCACTCGTATCCTTATTTCCACAAAGCTGCAGCTGGTGCCATCAAGTACTTTTCTCTGTCCCTTGCTCTACGAAAAATATTTCTCCAGTTCTAATTTTGTTCTGATATGCAGATGCTACTTGAAGTTGCACGATGCACCTTCAAAGTCTTCAACCGAAGAAGATGAGTCAAAGATTCCTGCTTCACAGAAAAAGAAATTGAGGCAAAAACAGAGGAAAGCTGAAGCCAGAGCTAAGAAAGTATACGGAGTTTGTTTGTTGCATTTATTCCTCGTCATAAGTCGATTAGTTCCACGGTAAACATTAGGGATTCGTGCAGGAAGCTGAAGTGAAGGAAGAAGCTAATGCCACTGCGGTTTCGAAATCTGGGAAACGCAATGTGAAGCCAGTTGATCCCGATCCCAATGGAGAGAAATTATTGCAGGTTTTTATTTTTTAATTCCCAGTACATTTTTTTCTTCTCTACTATCGTTGACTGAAACTATGACAGAGAATGATGAAAGTGTTTCTTACATTGTCATTATCTTCGTATAGGTCGAAGATCCAATGCTAGAAGCTACAAAGTTGTTAAAGCTGCTGCAAACCCACTCTCCTAATCGCGTGGAGACTCACGTGCTTTCTTTTGAAGTTAATATGAGGAAGCAGAAGATGTTACTAGCGCTGCAGGTGTTTACTGATTTCTTTGTGAACTTATTTTTATTGTATTGCATTAACTGTTATGTCAATTTGAGTCATTAATTACTCGCTTACCCTTCTTTTCTATGCTTCTTCATATTATTACATGCCTACTGCTTCGCGTCCAATTCATCTTGGTACAAGCTGAAGGTAATATTTCTTTCTTCGCAGGCAGTTAAGAACCTTAACCGATTGTATGCCGATGACCCAGAGACACACCGTTGCATGGTATGTTGCATACCTTTTTTTCTCTCTACGAACATTTAAGTTTGCTGAAACTAATATTCTTTTGTTATATCAATCATTCGGCAATGTAGATTCTGCTGCGTGACTCAATATCTTTCTCTTTTGCAGATTAAATTCTTCCATAAGATGGGATCGATGCCTGCTCCAGTTACAGACACGGAGAAACTCATTTGGAATGTTCTAGAAGCAGAGCGTTCCACATTTGGGTATTCTTGGCCCGTTTCATTCCCATTCTTTTCTTTCTTGAAATCTCTCTCTCAATTCTTAATTTGTGCTTATTCTCCTTCCTGTTTCTATAGTCAGTTGACCGAGAAATCTCTAGTCGAAGCCAACATTGACTTTCTGGAGAAACATAAAGGTTACCTTTTTTATCGTCCCTTTTTCTTATCACACACACATATATAAATATATATATATATATATATTCATTTTCTTACGAGTTTTTTGGCTTCTTATTATCTCCATTGACAGATTCATTGAGGCACATAACTGTTGTAGCAGAAGTGATGTCCATTTTGGAACCGACCAAGACGAAAGATGCTGTCAAGTTGGTAGAAGAATCATCAAACGTTCTATTTTCGCCGTATGTCTTCGCAGCATTTTCACATTGTTGCTACAGTTATCCAGAATTTTATTGTCATTTTAAAATACTTTAAAATTACCAGAAATGGAGCACCAGGGTCTGCCACGAAATGGAATCTAAAGGATTGCATTGAGGCACACGCATTGCTCGATAAAACATTAAATGACTGCGACGCTGCTGCAAGTAAGTTCCCTCACGTTCTTGCATGATATCTGTTGAATGGTCACTCCACCTAAAAGCTTAAACATGAAGGGATTTGTATTATTTTTTGAAAAAATTTATTTTTTATGTCCGGACACGTCTCCTCGTGTTTAGGCTCATTTTTGTTTCTTTATCTAGCTTTAGACGTGTAATTTTCTTACATGGGTGGTCGTGAGGATTTGTACCATGACCTCTTTCCCAATGTTGAATGATCAATTCACCCAAAAAAAAAAAAAAACTTAAGCTTGCAGGGAGTCGATCATATTTTAAATTTATGCATTTTATTTCCAAGAAATGAAACTTTTACAACCGTATCCTTAAATTGTTTGTTACAAGGGGCTGAGTTTTTCTTGCTATTTTTTCACAGGATGGAAAGTTATATGTGCTGAGTTCTTCTTCCCTTACTCGACGTACTTGTCGGGAAAATACAGTTCTGCCAATTCAGATTCTTCTTACAACCAAACTCATAAAACCCCTCAAAATGGTGGAACAAATTCACCCAACAACGTTCACCAAAATTCATCCCCCAATGGAAACCCCGAAAAGTTGGATGGCTCTTGTTGAAGATCGATCTTTCCATTCAATAGTTGTTTGAGCCCATTTCGTCTTCTTAGCTGCTCTTGTGGGAAGGTTGGTTGGTTACCTATTTTTCAATATAATCTCCAATGTCTCTACAGATAGAGAAAGCTGTTGGATTATTAAAAAAAAAATAAATTGAGGGTCGAAGTGTTCTCAGTCTCTTCGATATCTTTGCTTCCACCGCTATAACCAGTCTTGGGATCTCGTTTTAGAATATGCTTCTTCGCGTATATTGTTAATTTTTTAGCCTGTTGTATTCATTTTCGATTTATTTTTTTCTTTCGTGTATAAAAAGTCGGTATTGATTTTTTTTGTTTTCACATTTTGCATGGAGATGAGATTATCACAATAAGTTTATTTCCAAGTACTATAAATTAATAACTTTAGGACCATGATATTTTATTAATTTAGAGAAATTGATATATTGAAAATTCGTGTTGAAAATAAATGATTTGATATATGTTTCATTGATTATATTCATGCATCAATCAATTGTTTGTAACTAATTAATATATTCATGCATAACTTAATAATTTTTTACGAAGACTTATTTTAGAGTATTAATTTATAGATAAGATTTTATTATTTTAGAGTATTCATTGAGTATTAATTTATAGATATTTTAATGTAATATGTATTTATCATGGGCTAATTCAATTGTATTTGAATCCCATTTATGATATGCATAATCATATAAAGCTTATACGAGTCGAAATATATATATATAGTAAGAGAAGACCTTATTGCCAAAAACTAGATAGCCCGTCACCAAGCTTATCTACATCATCGTGAATAGATTTCTCTTCACCCTTTGACAAAAAAACAAGGATAAATTTACTTTCAGTACTTTTTGAAGTTTTAACTTCCTGATCAGCTTCCTTCCAAGTATTTTTTCCTGTTCAATATCTTTTTGTGAAAATTTGTGAGTTTAATACCACCATTGAAAAGACGAAAATAACATTTCTTTACAGATTCAGTTATACCAACTGTTCTCATTATTATACCAATATATTTAATTATTATACCAATTGTTATCACTGTTATACAAATAAAATTTAAGAATATTATATCACTATTATACAAAGTGTTCACATTATTATACCAATATATTCAATTATTATATCATCTGTTATCACTGTAATACCAAAAATAATGTTATTATAATATCTGAATTGTTTAGTATATATTCGAATTTATTGATAGAATAATCAATTTTATTGGTATAATAAGTGGTTTTGGTGGTATAATAATCGTGTTTTGTGGTATAATACGCAAAAATCACTTTCGTATAATAAAATTATAGTAACATTATTTTTTGTATAACATTGATAACAATTAGTATAATAATTGAATATATTGATATAATAATGAGAACAATTGGTATAATATTTTTAAGTTTGACTTGGTATAAAAAGTGGATAGAGTTGGAATATATCTATGTGTGAAGCAAGATTATTTTGTCTTTTTAATGCTTTTTGGGTACCAAACATACAATTTTTTACAGATGGGTACCAAACACGAAAAAATAATCCGATGGGTATTTAAGATGAAGTTGAAACTTTCAAATGGTACTAAAAGGAAATTTACCAAAAAAAAACAAATAAAAATACACACATTTCTTACGTGATTAATTCCAAAGTATATTGAAAATTAATTTCATACGATATAATCTCAAAATTACATTTTAACCCCAAGGATGTGGGCACCGACGAGAAATTTGTTGGCTAAACATAAAATAAGATATATGACGAAAAAGGACCAAGAAAAAAAAAATGAAAAATAAAATCTTCCCACGTCTTTCTTCCTTCGGTGCTACGCTGTTCTCTTATTCGTCCACATCACACAATTGGCACTTGGTACTCATTCATTATTCCATTGCCCATATAGGTAAGCGGAATATTTAATTAAATGGCCTTTGGCTGAGTCAATTTTAAAAAAATGGTCTCCATAATGTTTGAAGTCTATTCTACCCTTACTAACTCAGGGAAAAAGACGTCTTTACCCTTATTTAACCCATTCAACTACCAAAGTAAAATTAATTAGGTTTAATCGATTCCACTCACTGTAGCGTCACGGGTCTTCTTCTTCTTCCTAACCGAGTACAATATTTGAGAGTTAAAATTGAAGAAAGACACATAACGAAGCAGAAAAATTCCAGATCCACGAAACTAACTTTACCCGAAGCAGAAAATTCTCCAAACCGACTACAATGGCAATGAACGCTTTTCCCGAAAGAGTACCAGTAATTTTACTGTGCTTTCGTCTTCCTCAGGAGCAGGTCTCGTGTGTCGAATTGGTTGGGTCCAGCGCATGGTTTCCCAATTGTGCAATTTGGACACTTGTTCGCAAGGGAACCGTGCGGCGAACCAATTGGGACCCAAACAGTCGCGCAAATCAGGGGACTCGTGATTGCATGCTTGGGACCCGAGCATAGTCGCACGGAACCCATACGGGCGCGGCCCCTTGCGATTGTGTGCGGGTACCATGCGATTGAGTGCGGGTACCATGCGATTGCGCGCGAGTACCATGCGTGTGTGTGTTGGCGGGTACAACGATAGTGCGCGCGGGTACCGTTTTTCAGTGTGCGGGTACCATGCTTTCCTGTGCGGGTACCATGCTCTTGTGCGCGGGTACCATGCTTTCATGTGCGGGTACCATGCGAGTACTAATTGGTTATTTACTCTTATGATTCCCAGGTTGTGCTGAAGAAGCAATTGTCATCCCGAGACGACGGCTTCGAGTTCCAATTGACAATGACCGGGATGTACACGGATGTGAGTGCGAAGATAAGAAACAGTCTCAATGAAAATGAGCGGGATAGTTACAGGGCGGGGAGTCCATTTGGTAGACTCGTCGAGGTTGCCGCCGATTTCAATCTATCCGCCCAGCTCATAATGTTTATCACGAGGAGGCAGACTACGCTTCACGATCGCGAGGAGTTGTGGATGGTCATTGGGAACCGACCACTTCGATTTTCTAAAGCGGAGTATTGCTTGATTACCGGCCTTAGTAGGGGTGGGCGCGAGTCGGGTATTTGACGGGTTCGGGTAATTCGGGTCGGGTACCCGACTAGGGCGGGTAGTGATTTTCCTACCCGATCCCGACCCGATGTATGTCGGGTACCCGACAATCGGGTACCCGATTTTGTCGGGTACAAGTCGGGTCGGGTACGGGTACCCGATTTAAAATTTAATTATTTTTTTATTAATATTTTAATATGATTTATAATATTTATGATATTTTTATATGTTTTTTCTCTTTGAAATTTTGTAATATGAGGAGAAATTATTAATTTTATATCATTCTTAATTATTTAATGACTATTAGAAATTAATTATACTATTTTTTTCATAATTTTTTTAATTTTTAATTCATTGTCGGGTACCCGATCGGGTAATTCGGGTAGCATTTTGCTACCCGATACCCGACCCTATTTTTTAATGTCGGGTATCGGGTACTACCCGATACTCGATAATTTTTCGGGTACCCGACCCGATCGGGTCGGGTCGGGTACCCGATACCCGATACCCGATGCCCACCCCTAGGCCTTAGGTTCTCTGACGAAATCCCGGAAGTAAACCCCAATGGTGATTTCGCAGAGAGAAACTTTCCGGGAAGATCCACAATCCATCTGTCGTACGTTGAGGATCGCCTGCGAGAGTTGGGAGCCAACGATTACGGAAACGTCAACATCGATAAGATGAAGTTGGCGGATCTATTCTTTTCCGCATCTGTGTTGCTGCCCCGGTCGTCAAAGAAGGACACGGTTATTCGGTCGTGGCTACTTTCATTGGTAAAAAGACGAAGTTGCCTTCGCCAACTATCCTTGGGGCAGCGTAGCTTTCAAAGAGGTGATACGCTCGCTGAAGATAAACCTAAGGGAGAAGAGGGATTTTGTTCGGGAACGAGCCCGCAATGGGGGCAGCGAACACTGCGGGCTACTAATTAGTGGCTTCGTACATCCGATTCAGGTCCTTCTTTATTTAAAATCGTTATAAATATATATCTAATTGTGATTATATATTTGCTAATTTGGTTTCTTTGCATTCTAGGTTCTGGCATACGAGTGCATATCGGGCATTCGGCACGCGCTCGCCTATCGTAGAAACGAGGCGGATGTGGTGACCCCGCGGATCTGCCGGTGGGTCACCAATGATTGGTCAACGAAGGGTTCTCCGAAGATTGAGACGATCATCAACACCGCAAAGGGGTCACCCGTATCTGGGTTGCTGAGCCCAACAATATCGGAGATGAACGAGCCTTATTTCCGATGTAGCCGGTTCGAAGTGGAGGAGCGACATGAAGTATTCGACCATATAACGAGGCCCCTTGAGTATGTGTCGAGGTTAAGTGCGTACGCCATTTGGCGGCCGCGGACGACGTCGCACGACCGCATGTCTCACAGACCATCCCACAACTATCGCAGCGGTCGTATTACGAGGAAGAGGCGGACCAATTTCGTCCCCCCCACCCCCACGGTACCCATCCCCTCCTCCACAGCAGTACTCGGGCCCCACGTGGGATCAATTCGATGAGTTCACAAGACGCGTGGACCACAATTTCGAGACGGTGAATAGACGGTTCGACGACGTTTGCACGAGTATCTCGCAATTCCGGGACTCGTATGACGAACGATGGTCCACGGCTCAATAGTGGGGTGCGAGTATCTTCGGCTTGCAGCAGTCGATGAATGACTTGCAGCAAAACCTGCAGCAGGGGTGGTACGGGGGCAACCGAGACTTTCTGACGCACACGTCGCATGGTAAAAACTTACAAATAATTTGTTGCATAAGGTTTTATATAGTATAGTTTTTGACGTTGAAGTTTTATCTTGTTAGATTATGAGGTCGGTGGCTCCAACCAGGCATTCTATCCTTCGGAACCCGAGGCAGTCCAAGAGCCCGAGGTCCCGGTGGAAGCCGAAGCCGCGGTGGAAGCCGAAGCCGCGGTGGAAGCCGAGGCCGCAGTGGAACCCGAAGCCAAAACCGAACTCGAAGCCGCGGTCGAACCCGAGGCCGCGGTGGAGTCGACGCCGCCTCGCGAAAGCAGGCCTTCCAAGTACCCGGTGACCCCATTCACCGACCCGAATCAGAATCGCGTACGGAACAGCATAAACCCACAGCTGGAGAGGCACATGAAGAGAAAGTTGAAGTTATGGCCTCGGCTAAAACAGAGGATCGATACGATGGAAGATAATGAGCAGCTGTTTTGCTTGTCCAAATCGTACCGAACCAAGACATGGTTCCAACAGCTGTACACGCCTTTGTGGTGGCTCGACGACGCGGTAAGAAGGATTGATAACTTCAATTCGTAGAAATGCATTAATACGTTTTTTTAAACTTGTTTCCTTTTATTTTATAGCACATTGACGAAAGCATTAGAGGGTTCATACCTTCTGCTCTCGTGTCATCGCCTTCGTGGGTTTCGCGATGAAGGAGAGCATCGACCGGGACTGCGTAGAAAATGGGAAATTTGTCAAGGGCATGCTGCCCTTTTTGGTCCACTACGCAAAGGGACGTGATCAAGACTGGCCGTCGGTGTCATGGCAAGTTGCGGATTATATCGTGGTGCTGGTGCAGACCATCGCTCATTGGGTTCTTGCAGTCCTCGACTGGAAGAACAAGACGATACGTCCTGCGATGTCGACATGCGCAACATGCACGCGTCCCTGGCCAGTCTACAATTAGTGGTCCCGATCGTGCTCTAGAAACTTGGTCTAATTGGAAGCGCGGTTAGGAAGTGGAAGGTGGAGAAGATCCCCAATTTCAAGAAGCAAGAAAATTCGTAAGTGTAGCATATTTCGATATGAAGTTGATTTTAGTACATCATATCTCATTATTAAACATTTGGTTGTTTTCAGCGGCGATTGTGGGGTTCATGTGTTGCGGGCCGCATTTGCTATGCTCTTTCGTGGCGATAACGTTGCGGAGCTTACCGGGCGGCAAATGACGCAATTTCGGAAATATCTCTGTATTTCCATTCGCCTTAATGATTGGGCTTCTTGGTATCGATAATTTCTATTCGGAAATTTTGTAAATCTGGAACAATTTTATATAATAATGGATGTTGATATGTTGGATGTTGATATTATGTTAGAAGTTGTATTTCGAATTGTATATGCACGGTACCCACACACTAAGGCACGATACCCGCACACAAGGCACACGGTACCCGCACACAAGGCACACGGTACCCGCGCACTAAAGCACGGTACCCGCACACTAATGCACCGTTATTTTAAAAAGATAAATATTTATTTGATGTGACTGATAAAATTTGATTATCCCGATTATTTGTTAATGATTATTGGTTAATCATTGGTTAATTATTTTATGTGACTGATTTGATGTGACTGATAAAATTATTTGATGATTTAACGTACAGACAACGACTGACGTAAAGCGCTGACTTGATTGATGTAACTTATTGAAAGCATTTGACAACTGTACGGCACCCGCACACGTGGCGCACGGTACTCGTTTACATGGCGCACGGTACCTGCACCCAAGCGCATGGTACCCGCAAACGTAGCGCATGGTACCCGCACACATGGCGTAGAGCGGCATTTATCGATTCCGAGTTGTTGGTGGTCATGATGTTGTACCTTATTCTCGGGCAATACGATCTTGTCCATTTTGCCTTCGTGCTGACATCAAGATACGTATGCACGTTTAAGTACCGTTCCTTTAGCGTTTCCAACAATCGATCGCAATCGCTCGTCTTGTAGGCGTATGCAATATTAAGGAATAACGCGCACGCACTTTTCTCCTTTATACAAATCTTTATATTTTATTAAATATGCCACGCACAGAACCCGTGAAACGCATTTGGGAAAATTGCCGGGACGGCTGTCTTTATACCGCCATGTCTGTCAGAAATTATGACGAGGTCATTTGTGTGGACCACGATCCATTTTAATCTCGTCAAGAACCATGACCAAGATTCGGTAGATTCGGTGCTCGCAATACCCCATGCGATAGGATACTGATGGTAATCGCCGTCTTGCGCCGTTGCAACAAGCATCACCTCTTTATACTTTTCCTTTAAAAAGGTGGTGTCTATAGAAATTACCTTACGCATGAAAGCAAATCCCGCTATGCATGCACCGTATGCCAAAAACAGATATTTAAATCTGTTTTCCTCGTCCATCTCCCAATCCGTGACATTTCCGACGTTCATTTGCTTCACAGCCTCCAAGTACGCCGGGATCATCGCGTAACAATCGTCTCCGTTACCGACCAACTCCTCCGTAGCGAGATTCTTCTCTTTCCAAGCCTTGTAATAAGAAACATTCAACCCCCTACTTTGCATCATAGACATGATAATCTTTGGCGCAGGAATGTCTTTAGGCCCGCTAAAATTGTCAAGAAGCATCCTAGACACAACCGATGAAGTTCCATGACGATGTCTTCGACGTCGATGAGACACGCCGCATGTGTGTGTGCCGCATTATGTCCGTATCGAGAAAAAAAGGGGAATCCCTATCTTTTGCAGCTCGAAAGCGCCACGAACATTGCTCAATCGCACATCTTACTACATACAAAGTCTTGTTCGACTTTACTAATTTGCACTCGAACGACGCCGCCAAGGCGATTTTGGATATCTCCTCGATAACTTCCGCCTTGTCACGAAACTGCTGCCCAACGTGTAGGCTTGAACCGTCCGAAAATGCGAAAGTACCATCAACAGCCTCTTCTACAGGGTTACGATCTACATCGTCATCTTCATCGTCGTTGTGATCACGTGCTACAAATTCCTCCTCCGACTCGTCAGTGTTTTCGATTGGCTCATCTTCATTTTCGTTCGAATGCCAACCCGAGTAATCCCTACCCCCAGACGGTCCAGCGATATCTTCAAGACCCTCATCTTCATTTTGGTTAAAAGGGCTGCAACCGTACCCCTCAAACAGTTCGATTTGCGCATTTTCATCGCAATCGGCTATGAGCCCGATATTATTACTAGAAGAACCAGCAAATGCGTCTGACGGAGCCACATGCGCACATTCCACCATCTCGACATGAACCACGGGTCTCGATTGAGGGCCAACAAAACCCAAGTACGCACGTAGAGCATAATCGTTATCGATGTATATGGGCCTGTGATAACTGTAGGCTACATTTGGCATATAGCTTAGCGTTAGCCTCGCATTGTCGTTGCGAAACGACAACACCGCTACAATTTGCTCCTTTACGTCTTGTAACGTGCATGCGTCCTCATCCACCAAAATTGACGCAGGGGACCAAGTCGATGTATTGTCCTCGCCGATTAACCACCGACCATCGAATTGAAATACAATATTGGTAATTGTCATATTGAGCACCTGCAATATTATGCAATGTTATTGTTTAGAAAACGATTGTCGTCATATATCGTGCTTATGTATGATTTTCAGCGCATGGGACACGAACATGGGATCACGGTACCCACACATAACGGCAGGATACCCACGCATAAACGCAGGGGACCATGCGCAGGGGACCCGCGCGTATAGCGCATGGTACCCGCACGTATAGCGCATGGGACCCGAACATGGGATCACGGTACCCGCATATAACGGCAGGATACCCACGCATAAACGCAGGGGACCCGCGCATAAACGCAGGAGACCATGCGCATGGGACCCGCGCGTATAGCGCATGGGACCCGCACGTATAGCGCATGGTACCCGCGCATCAACGCAGGGGACCCGCGCGTAAAAGCAAGGTACCCCCCCCCCATCAAGGCAGGGGACCCGCGCACAACATTAGCGGGGTCCATACACTTATAATTGGGTATCATGCTTTTACAGTTTGGTCCCCTACGTTTTTTAGCCTGGGTCTCATGCACTTGAAAAACAGCAGCCCATATGCGCGGGTACCCTGTATATATGCTCGGGTACCATGTATATACTTTTGGGTCCCCTGCATTTTTCGCATGGGTCCCATGCACAAAAACAGGACCTCAGAATATTTATTTTCAGGTCCGAATTTTCGTAATAACCACTGAAATATCGCTACTCTGGCTATTACACATGATCTACTAAATAACTCATACATTTTAGGGGGTAATGGACGGGAAATTCACCATTTTCGACGTTAAAATTGCAGTTTTCATGTAACAAATGCTTACTGGTAAATATGCTGAAATGCTTGCTGTTTTCTTGGTTTGAGAAGTTGTTTTCCGGCACTAAACGAAGAGAACGGCTCCCGTCGCTTTAGGTTTGTGAGAGAGGTGTGTGTGGGTTACCCTTTGTTCTTTAAAATGGAGAAGATAATGCATTCATATCGATTGTAAGGTTATGGTTAAAGAGGGAGATGGACTCATCTTCAGTCAGTTATTGCATCTGTACGGCGGCCATATTTTCGTTTTTCTTTTTTTTTTTTAATTTTAATGAGTTAAGTATGAGAATTAGTTAATATGGTTAACATTTAAATAAAGTGAGGGCTATTGACAAAAAAAATCGTCAACGAGACCATTTTTTTAAAATTGACCTATTGCAATTTTTTTAAAAGACCCGTATCAAAGCATATCTACATAGGTAAATTGATTGATCATCAATTATCACCAACGCGTGCGTCATCATCTTGTGAACGATTTCTCCAACTAACTTCGTGGGCTCTGTTTCTTCTCCACCAGGTTACGCATTCCCCTCTCAAAAATGTCGTCTTCGCATCGCACCACCGGCGCCGAGGCGAAAATCCCAGATCCCACATCGAAGAATCGAACCAACGGCGACGCAAATCCTTCGCAAAACGGTAACCACATTTCGCAAAAACCGTTCAAAATATTCATAGGGTACGATCCAAGGGAGGACCTCGCCTACGAAATCTGCCGCTACTCGCTGCTGAAGAGATCTTCGATCCCCATCGAAATCCACCCAATCAAGCAATCCCAATTGCGCGAGAGGGGAATCTACTGGCGAGAGAGTGGCAAATTGGAGAGCACTGAGTTCTCCTTCTCCCGTTTCTTGACCCCTTACTTGGCAGATTACGAGGGGTGGGCCCTCTTCGTCGACTGCGATTTCCTCTACTTGGACGATATAAAGAGCCTCTTCGATTTGGTCGATGATAAGTACGCAGTAATGTGCGTTCACCACGATTATGCCCCTAAAGAGACCACGAAGATGGACGGAGCGGTTCAAACGGTTTACCCCTGAAAGAATTGGTCTTCGATGGTACTTTACAACTGCGGGCACCCGAAGAATAGGGTCCTAAGTCCCGAGACCGTGAACGAGGAGACGGGCTCGTTCTTACACAGGTTCCAGTGGTTGGAGGACGATGAGATCGGTGAGGTTCCCTTTGTGTGGAACTTTCTTGTGGGGCATAATAAGGTTGTAGATGGTGATGATGACGAGGATTCGTACCCGAAAGCTATACATTATACGCTTGGTGGGCCTTGGTTTGATCAGTGGAGGGATTGTGAGTTTGGTGATTTGTGGTTGAAGGAGTTGGATGAGTATAAGAAGAAGAAGAAGGTGGTGGATTAGGGCAATGTGTGTTCTTGAATTTGTACTTGTGATTGATATGATGATGTTTTGTTGATTTAGGTACAGTTTGGTTCAAAGATTTCGATGCAGAAAAGAAAAGGAAAGATGTAGTGGTATATCAAATGATACACTTAACATTATTTTTCTTCACCTTTTCCACGTACGAATTTTGCGTAGGCATTGATGATGCCCTTTTAGTTTGTGTGAGAATTGTATGCTATTCTTTGTCATGATTCTTTGGTGTTTTTTTTTCTTTTTTCTTGATGCATCTTTGTAGCTTGAACTGTGTGTTCAATAGCATGCGTTGTTACAATTTGAATATCTTTGCTCGAGAGAGAAGACAAAATGAAGATCATTTTTTCTTTCTTTCTGTCCGTTAAAACCGGAAGAAACCTAAAACCCTAATTTGCGAGGATTGGGTTTCTTCCTTCATCGATTTCGATTACGAGTAAGTGATTCGGGTCCGAACCGTTGGGCCCTTCGGCGTATAGGGTCGGTAGATACGCGTTGTAAGCTGGTAAATATCTCGAGACGAAATCTAAGACCTGTAACAGTTTTTAAAAAAAAAAACATGTAAGAAAACATGTATATTGTATTGTGTGCGTTGTGATTTATTAGGGCAGCATTGAATTTAACGGTAAAGAAACTAGTGTTTGTGTTTGATTTAAGGAATGAATATAGAAAGGAAAAGTTTTTATGTTTAGCTGATTGAAGAAATAGATAAGGAACATAATAGAAAAAACTTATTGAAATCATTTTCTCTTCAGTTTTATATTCCACCCAACACAGAGCTTAAAAGTCTTGTAATAAATGGTATACCTCTTCGTCGGTCATTCCGGGTTTTCCGTCATTTCGCATAGCAATCTCCGCCTGATATGATAGATTATCACCAGCAGAAAAAACGAGAAATCTTATAACAGAACATTGCTCAACAAAACAAAGTAAAATGTACTGTAATAATAACAAGGAAATCTATAACATGGCTCAACAAACTCAAGTAAAATGTATTGTAATGTAATAATATCAACATGCTTTCACCTGCAATCTCCACTGGTAAACACAGCTTGGGTCCTGAATCTTGATTACAATCCAAGATTTGATGAAACGATCCCACGCATCATAATAAGCTTCGAGGTTTTTGTTGACGATTTCAAGCTAATATAATATACATCGAATTGTATTATACGCAGGGAGCTCAAGTTTAATTTGATCAAAAAGTATTTAAGATAAAAACCACTGATATTTTTTTGTATTTGATGTTACGAACCTGTGGATCAACTGCTTCGATGACGTGAGATGGAACAGGTTTGAATCCGAGCATCCAACCCTCGAAAAGAACAGCCTAAAAATCGCGTAATAATATTAAACATCAGCAAACTTCATGAATTATTATTTTTTTTCAAAAAACGAATTATCTACCGTTAGAGGTCCCTCAATTTCTGACCACTTTGAAGGGTCGGCTCGGTCGCCTTTGCCGCTGTATGCTGACTGAAAATTACAAAATCAGATCAGAAAATCATCATTTTTTTTAATTATTATACATATAAATATATATATTGAGATGTTTCGAGTTACTTTCATTCTTACCTTGTTGTATCGCGGGATCTTCAATTTCTGGCCTGAGTATTTTACATTGCAAAGACAATATTAACTCATTTGTATGCTTAGTGATATTACTTTCAGGAAGAAAAAAAAAAGGAAGAAAAGGCAAAAATTAAACGGACCTTCCCGAGTCAATTTCACTATAGACGTCAGCGTCTCAACAGAGAACGGCAGATCGTGACTTCCAGCGTTTCCACGAAGCTTCAAAGCAAAGGGAAAACAAGCAACATTAGATATTAGAGTTACTTAGTTTATAATGACATTTTTTAATCAGAAAAACAACATTAGCTTTAGAGTAAATGAAATAAATCAAACCTCTAAAAGTCTGTTCTCAGGATTGCTCTCCCTTAATTTTGCCTAAGACAACATGTTTGAATGCATTAGACATCAAAGAGTAGAGAGCTCTTACACGACCCGTTTCCTATTACACAATTACCTGCTCTTCTGCTGTAAGGTAAAAATCGTCTATCGATATTGTCGCGGTCCTCCTGTGGATTAAAGCCATTAGTTTCATTTTTTTCTCTGTTTTTTCAATAAAGCTATAAATTATAATATATTAATTCTTAACAAAAACTTGTGCCATTTTAAAAATCTACCTCCCATTCATTTGGAAAAGGAAATCCAAAGCAAACACGAGTGTCGTCTTTCCGCAGCCTTGAGGAGCGCTGAACCCAATCTTCATTGCAAAACATAATAAAAAAAAATCCGGGAAAAAAAAGAGAAAATTAACGAAATATTAAACAATATATTACCACTAACGGTGGGATCTCTGCTCCTTCCTCGAACTTGGAACGGTGATCGTCGATTTCCTTCTGGCACCACATGAACACGGGTATGTAATAATGGAAGATACGGATCTTTTGAGCCTCGGATAGAAAGAGCTCGTTCAGCTGAAACAATCTGCAGAGCTGCGACCCGTATATGACCCATTTGTCGATGGACTCCGCGACTTGATCCGGTTTTAAGCCCACTTGGTCCACGAGAGGCCCCGAGCAGATGAATTCGAATAGGTTCTCCACGGAGGCAACCTCTGCTGGTTTTGTAGGGAAAGTGGAACCTAATGGGCCTTCTTTCTTTTCGTTACCGTTGTTGTGATAAGGGAGACAGAGGTTGTTTTTCAACCACGAGTGTCCGCTTTCTGCAGTAAAAACGATTCGTTTTTGCTTTTCAAGTAAATCAATCCATCACAAACAACGCAGAGTAAACCACAATCACAATGCATTACAAACAATTTGCTTACAAGAACCCAACAATTTTGGTGCAGAGACTTCTATATTCTTTAGTTTAAATGGGGCCAAATTACTAAATTAGATCACTAATTATACCAGTTTTCGTTTTTGGGTCACTATATTTGATAATTGCAAACTTAGGTTACTAGGTAACGTATCTGAATCCTTTTGGGTCACCGGTGAATTTTTCGGCGAAAATCGCCGGAAATCCGACGTGGCCGATAACATGTCAGCAGCCACGTTGGATTTTCGGCGATTTTCGCCGGAAGATTCACTTGTGATCCAAAATAAATCAGATACGTTACTTAGTATACTAAGTTTGCAATTATCAAACAGAGTAACCCAAAAAACAGAGAGTCATAGTTAGTGACCTAATTTAGTAATTTGGCCTTTAGATGGTAACAACATATGCTCACAGATAATCTCGGACAAACGGTGAATGTTAAAAGAAAAAGTGCATCAACACTATTGCAGCAACTGTATGGTTAATGTTCTTTATTACACAAAGGCATCAAAATTGATGTAGGAACTACAAAACCACTAGCATCTCACTTGAAGAACTAAAACCAGTGGATTCATATATACTTCCATACAGTTGTTTTTGTACTGCAGCATAATCACCATTAGACTAACAGATAAAAAACCAGCAAATCATGCCTTGAAAAAAACAAAAAGGCATAAATCGATGCACCTTGATACCCAGATCCAAAAAGCATAATAAATCAAAAAATTCAACCCTTAATTACAAGAATCATCACAGATTCGCCGGACCCATTAGCCCATACATAAAATAAATCATCAGACGAATCAAACTGGATAATTTAAGGTTTACCCGATGAACTCCCGGACCCCTGCATCTTTGTACTACACTCCACCAAACAAAGCCTTGATTTAGCTTCCGAGTGTTTATTAATAAACACGTTGGAAATGGTAGAGAATCGTCGGCATCCGCGCGATTTACTATGAATAGAATGCGAATTAGACACGTAATCATTGTGATTACTAAATTGATTAAAGTAATCGTAGTAGTTATCGAAATGCTTCGCTTGCGGCGATAGAACATTCAACGCAGCCATGGCTGTGACTGTGTGTGAGTTGAATATGTGTCTGAAATTGCGGGAAGCATATGAACTTTATATTTTGTCCTCAGATAAAAATAACAGATCAGATGACGCCTCCGTCTGCCACGTCGGATTTACTCATGAAATTACCTCAATACCCCTCTAGCTTAAAATTCAGAGAAGGCAATAGCCCAAATATAACTGGGCTTGTAGCAATCAAAGCCCAGAATTAGCGACGGCCCAATAGAAAACAGCCCAAATATGACGACGACTCGTAAGCAAACTCATTGACAACATCCACACGATCGATCATAAACTATTGATTGAAGATTTTTCTTCGATTTTCTCCGATCTGGTAAATCAATTCGCCACGTTCACGTGATACAGTCGCGGAGAAGAAGGTGAAAGGAGAGAGTGCTAGTTTCGACGCTAGGATTGTGTGGTGGAGACGATAATGGTGGCGTCATCGAGCTCGTCGTGGTCGCAAGCACTGCTTCAGATCTCGCCGTACACTTTCTCGGCCATTGGAATAGCGATTTCTATCGGCGTCTCTGTTCTTGGAGCTGCATGGTATTGTCTTCGTCATCAATCCAATCAAATCGAATGGTTTTTTTTTTCGCTGCTTGATTATTTCATCGTTTTGGTTTCGTTTGTTTGTGTTTAGGGGAATATATATTACGGGGAGTAGTTTGATCGGTGCTGCCATCAAAGCTCCACGAATCACTTCGAAAAATTTAATCAGGTATAGTAGTTGGTGCTTTTCCTCTTCAACGTTTCTTATTGAATTCAGTTAATTGTACTGAAATTGGTGGTGCTACTTGTTGACTGCTCTGATCTGAACTGTAATGCTTTCTCAATCCTTGTTAGCCGCTTATAACTGAAATTTCAAGTAGATATTCCATCTTCGAGAAAATTCCCTGATACCCATATAAAAAAGTCAAGGAAATTTCTTTTTGTGATTACATTTTAGCTTTAAGTTTCAAGGGAAGCTTAGTATCTTATGTTTCATGGGTCATATCATATTGGTTATCAGCCATAGAAAAGTTGAGGAAATTCTTGTTGTAATTGCATTTAGCTTTGAGTTTCAATTGAATCTTAGTATCTTATGTTTCATGGCTCATATCATATAGGTTATGCATGAGACTTCTGAAACTCAATAAAATTTTGTATCTCATCTTGTAAATATCACCCATTTGGTGTTCCTGGAATAAATCATATCAGTTACTCAGTGTGTTCCTTACAATGACTCGTTAACCGCATCATCATCCTATGCATTGCACAGTGTGATCTTCTGTGAGGCCGTTGCTATATACGGAGTTATTGTTGCTATAATCCTTCAGACGAAGCTGGAGAGTGTTCCTTCATCGAACATGTACGACCCAGAATCCCTCAGAGCTGGCTACGCGATATTTGCTTCCGGAATAATCGTGGGCTTTGCAAATCTTGTTTGCGGGTGAGTTTTATATTTCTCCCCGTCTCTGTTTTATAAGCGATCATACTCCTTGCATCATCTGCTGACTTATACTTTAATTTTCTTACATGAAGGGTATGTGTGGGGATCATAGGGAGCAGCTGTGCTTTGTCCGATGCCCAAAACTCGTCCCTATTCGTTAAGATCCTTGTGATCGAGATCTTCGGGAGTGCTCTTGGATTGTTCGGTGTCATCGTGGGCATCATTATGTCTTCTCAAGCGAGTTGGCCTACGAAATAAGGTGTGTGTGTCTTCTACGTTTGAGAACCGGAGAGTTATTGTTCTTAGGAATAATAATCTTTAATGGTATGTGTGTATGTGTGTGTTTTCTTTTATCTGTAACCTGGATCTTTATTTTCTTTTCGTTTCTTTTTTTTTTTCCATTTTTTTATCATAATCAGATGAGGAAACAAAAAATGATGCTATCTTCTCGTCTGTTACGTCCTTTAAAATGTTCATCATCTTTGTAGATGCTCCTTATTGCACGCAC
Organism: Linderniella brevidens; assembly: GCA_004919715.1. Lineage (NCBI taxonomy): Eukaryota > Viridiplantae > Streptophyta > Magnoliopsida > Lamiales > Linderniaceae > Linderniella > Linderniella brevidens. The sequence goes on from SWDC01000158.1 coordinate 5,152,410, forward strand.
CTAAAACAAGAAGAAAATATTGAAATTGCACAGGTGAAGAAATCGCACCGTTTGTCCGAACAAAGAAGATAGATTCGATTAGTTTTGTGGTGTTGATGACTTTGTGAGTTCTTTCTCCTCTAATTAGATGGTTGTGTACATAGCAAGAACAAATACAATCTTAAAATCATATTCGCATTCCGTTATTACATTACGGCCAACGAGCTTGATTGCTTGATGCCTCAAGAACTAATTGAATATTGTAAGTTTTTTGTTTTCTAATGACTCAATTAATTGTAGTATATTTAGGTTATTGCCCCATGTTATTGAATGATGAGAACTAGCCGACCAAAAAAAAGGCACAAAATCGAGGGGTAATCTCAAAGAAAGAACACTACGTTGGATTATCTAGATATAAAATATAACAGATCATCTCTGAGAAATACTTACCTGGATTGCATGTGCATATGTTTTAATTTTTTTAATATTTGAAAAATAAGATCAATGCCCCTTTTGATAGAGACCAGGAAACATATGGTCGGAAAGTGAACGTGTTTCAGACTTTCATGTATTCGATCTACCTGTCCCAGATAAACCTACATACTTAGCATCCCAATTTTGGCGGATATTTAATTTTAAAATAGATTAAATTAATGTTGCTTAGGAAGTAAACGCAAGTTCATGGAACGATCGATATGCCTTATATTAATCCGATAACCAGTTTAATTACACGAAAATCCAAATATTCCTTCGCCCTATAATCAAGGCGACTTATATTTTGCTACATATAACAAAATTAATAATTCATTGGCACGATACCACACATGCAATGGCACCATTGACAATTCTCCAAATATTTCAAGGCACTTGCTTCGTCAGAAACCCATAAAAAGCCCTTCGATGCCATTATTCAAGCACTTCGATATCATCCAACAAACAAAAAACAACAAAAAAGAAAAGTAGAAAATAACCCATTCACTCATTATTCATCACGACGCAACATGAAGAGCATTGAGATAGTTCTACTTCTCCTTTGTACAGCATTCCACGTTGCATCATCCATAACCGATGGTAAGATCCTTAACCAACTGTTACAACCACATATATATATATATATATATTATATTATACATAGATTGCCATCTGAGAAGCAACTCAACTCCGTTGGATTTTCGACACGTCACCGAAAGTTTCGATATTCGGTGATGTGCTGAAAATCCAAGGAAGTTGCGTAGGTTTACCTACATGGATAGGGCAGAATAAATTATATATATATATATATATATATATATATATATATCTTGCTATTATTACGTATTATGCTTTATTTTGTTCACTAAACTACTTAGAACATGTCTTATGTAACAAAATCTTATAGGCCTATTACCAAACGGCAACTTCGAACAAGGCCCGAAGCCCTCCCACCTGAAAGGAACCCGAGTCACGAACCCCAACGCGATACCCAACTGGCAAATCTCGGGATTCGTCGAGTACATAAAATCGGGCCAGAAACAGGGCGACATGCTCCTCGTCGTTCCCGAGGGGGCCTCGGCCCTGAGATTAGGGGACGAGGCATCGGTGAAGACGAAGATCAAAGTCTCCAAAGGGACTTTCTATTCGATCACGTTCAGCGCCGCGAGGACTTGCGCGCAGGACGAGAGGCTCAACGTCTCGGTGAACCCTAATTCCGAGGCTGAGGACTTTGGGATGTTGCCTGTGCAGACGGTGTATAGCAGCGACGGGTGGGATTCGTATTGCTGGGGATTCGTGGCGGAGGCTGATGTGGTCGAGTTGACTCTGCATAATCCCGGGATCGAGAAGGATCCCGCTTGCGGGCCCCTCGTCGACGCCGTTGCTATCAAGGCCTTGTCCAATCCTAGGAGGCAAAGAGGTAAGAAAAATATGTACTCTGTTGGAATTTCTTGATTTCAGTCCCCCATGGAGTGGCCCCAGTGGTCCAACGGGGTGGTCGACATCCTTGAGATCACGGGTTCAAATCTCACGACTATCCAAGTCTGTCTTTGGGACGGGGCACATGGTTCAGAGAGGATTAGTCGTGCTGGAAGCCGACGGTCGTCCCGTTGTCGATACTGAAGTTCTAATTCCTTTCAGACTGAGATAAGTCGAAGTTTGGGGACCATTGTGGCGTTTTGTGGGAATACCTGTCTGCCAGTAAAAAAAATTGCAGATTTTGAGACCCCACTAGGGACATTATCCAGTGGTTGTGTCTAGACATTTCATGTGTGTAGGAAGTCTCGGGTTCAATTCCACTTAAGAATCTCGATTGACGAGCCATGATTATTAGTTTCATCCTTAAAGTGTGTAGAGAAAGCACATAGTAGACTGAGTGTGTACACACACCTCAATTCGCTAAAAAAAATATAAACTTGTCGATTTCGTCGAAAATTGGTATTAGATCTATAAAAAAAACCGACGATTTTGTGATTTTTGCGCAGGCAACATGTTGAAAAACGGAAACTTCGAAGAAGGCCCTTACATCATACCGAACACGCCGTACGGCGTCTTGGTCCCCTCCAACATCGAAGACGACCACTCGCCGTTGCCCGGTTGGATCATCGAGTCCTTGAAAGCCGTCAAGTACTTGGACTCCGACCACTTCTCCGTCCCCGAGGGAAAACGAGCGGTGGAACTGATAGCGGGGAGAGAGAGCGCGATCGCCCAAATCGTCAGAACCGTCGCCGGGAAAACCTACGAGCTCTCCTTCTCGAGCGGAGATGCCAACAACTTGTGCGAAGGCACAATGACCATCGAGGTCAGTGCGGGGAGAGCCTCGGTTCGAGTTCCCTACGAGTCGAAGGGCAACGGCGGGTTTAAGAGGGCCAAGCTTAGGTTTAGGGCTTCCTCGGCTCGAACTAGGGTTAGGTTCTTGAGTTCGTTCTATCACATGAAGCGCGATAACTCGGGCTCAATGTGTGGGCCCGTGGTCGACGATGTGAGGTTGGTCGGGATTCGTTATCCCTAGAAGGGCTCGATTGGCGTAGTAGGTTTTCGGGTTTTCGAGGGTTGTAGAGAAAATATCAATCAATAAACCAATTTGTAAGAGGGAATGAGGGTTGTAAGAAATCACATGGGCTTGCTTGATTCAAATGTGTATCACATAATGAAGCACAGTAAACAACCAGCAAACAAGTGGACATGTAAAAGATTCGCAACGAGAGTTACAACAACGAAAAGACACCCAAGAAACACGGGACAAAACATGTCCACAATCCCGACATTATTCATGTGAAGGAGTGAATAGAACTACGTAGAGTATAAGGCTGTAGCACGTAATACATAACCGAAAACCCAGATGTTTATTTCATCATCATATGAAACGAGAGAAAATAACTTAACTGAGATAGGTTTTAGTTGACCACATCGACGACGATCTTCCTTGACTTCAGCACCGACCACCTCAAGCGTCTCTGGTACCCAGCTACGAGGAGTGCCACTGATAGTACAAAGAGCCATTTGAAGCCCATCTGTGTACACACACACACACATATATATAATCAATGGTGGGTAAATTTCAAAAGTGGTATGGAGAGTATACGAATGCTTAATTCTTCGATGAACCATGGAAAACAACAAAATATAAGCAAGCACACAGACATGTTATGTAATTAACCACAAACTTAAGCATGAATCAGAGTAGATGGAAAGACTGGGAGTACCAGCTTACGCTCTTCCATTTCTGGTTCAGCAGCCCACGACAAGAAGGTTACGACATCTTTTCCCATCTATGTGAGATGTAGAAAAATATGTGAGACACTGCTCTTTTTGTCAAGGATACAACACAAACAAAAAAGAAATTCGAAGTATGAGTCACCTGTGCTTCGGTGGCAGGAGTACCATCTTCATACTCAACAGCACCATCATTGAGCATCTTGGGCATAGCAATAGCTCCACCAGGGAAGTAAGGATTGTAGTGGAGCCCCTCTCTGATCTGTTTTCAATAGTTGAACGAGCTAATCAGCCATCAACAACAAATTAAAGTGAATAACGGTTTTATATTGATGTACTACACAAGTCCAATTCAGTTATAAAAGAAAAATGTTAAACAGGAGAGTGAGGGATCTCTTGGTATAGCCTAACTAAGGGTTCAAGAGTACAGGGGAGGGGAGACACCTGCTCCTTCGCACAGTATCCACAAAAACTAAACTTAATTATCTTACAGAATAATCCTCTCTGATTATAAACTAATTTGCAAACTTAAATGGTTTTCGAAGATACTTAAAATGAGCAAATCGGATCAAACAGAAAATTTACCGAGACGCCAGCAGGTGGATCGCGGTACCCAGTCAGAAGAGCGAATACATAGTTCTGACCGTTATGACGGGCCTGAAAGGAAATAGCAACATCGAGCAATCCATAAGTTATTAAATCTCGAACACATTAAACACCGTAAAACTTACCTTGGTGATGAGGCTAAGATCAGGGGGATAAGCTCCTCCATTAGCAAACCTTGCAGCTTCCTCATTGGCATAAGGCTGTGGAAAACGATCGCTCAGTTTTCCAGGGCGAGTATACATTTCGCCTTCATCATTTGGACCATCAGCCACTTCGATTTCTGCTGCCATAGCTTTAGTTTCCTCCTCGGTGAAGGCCACTCCAACAAGATCACGGTATGAAATAAGAGACATAGAGTGGCATGATGCACAAACTTGCTGGTAAACTTGGTGTCCACGACGAATCCTATACTCAATACAAGTCAAACAAGCTTGTTACTATGATAGGAGCAGTAAAAAATATTTCATTCAGAAAAAAATAAAAATAAAATAAAATTAGCTGTGCGATGCCTCAACATGATAACAATAAATGGCCTTTAACTAGTTTAGTTTCAATCCATCATGAAATTACACAATATTCACAAATTATTGCAGACCGATTCAAAATCATCCCAATTAATTGTAACGGTGAGATAAATCGCTTACGAAGCATGATCGTATGAACTCAGGATGCCTTTGTGGGGCCACGGATAGTTGGGACTGTCCAATCCGTGCTCAGCTTCATCGGAAGCATAAGCAATTGTGGCACAGCTTAAAAGCCCTGAAGCCCCAGCACCAAATAACGCCAATGTTTTGAAGATCCCCGACCCAACAAATTCCGAACTGCTTTGGCCATGCTTTGAAGTAACAGCTGGCGACAATCCAAAACCCTGGAAATAACACCCAATCATGTTGTAAGAAAGAACAAAAAACCGAAGCCAAAAAAGCTTACTAATTTCCTCGAAGTTTATGGTATCAAATGAAGAGTTGAACAAGATATCCACAAAGCCAGACATACACTAGCAGCAAATATCGAATCTACCAACGACCTTGAAGATTAAATAATTCTACACCACAACTGATACAAGATTAGGAAATTAATTCAAAGAAAAACGGAGATCAAATCCCACTTTTCCACCTTCAAATCAGATGACGGCTCATTCGCGATACTCCGGCGAGTCAATCTCGTGATGAATCTGTTGACGTTCCCAAATCCTGCGTCAAATCGAAGACCAATAAACAAATCAAATAACATCAGAAAAGAAGAAAGTCGTTACAGAAGCTACACAATAAACCAAATCTAAATGCATAGAGCGTGATAGGGCAAGAAGCTCACTCATTGTTTCTCGACTCTGCGCCTGAATTGAATCTGGTCTTGTCTGGTGTGCGTGAGGCGAAAAAAGAAGTTGCGATGAACGGTTCAAAATAAACTTCGTCACCTGACCCGGCAAGAATGAAGCGGATCGGGTCATTTTATTTTGTTTTATTTATCTATTTATTTATTTCATTACTGGCATTTCTTAGCTGGCCCAATACATATAGGCCCAAAGCGTTATACAGGTTTTTCGCAATTAATGGAGCTGGTCAAATAAACAAGCCCAAATAGAGTCTCGAAAGTTTAAAGTGGCTCATCATAAAGAAATTAAATTAAAAAAATTCAAGGATGAAAATTGTTTCTCATATTTGGCGGCAGAAGGAAAATAATCATAAACTCTCCTGTGTGTTTTATAAATTGAAGGTTGTGTGAGATTTATACACTTTCCAACATAGTCATTGCTTGAAAGTTCTTTTTTTGTCCATATTAATTACTTCATAATTATCTATACTATTTCTAAACGTTGGCGTGGTGTATAAAAACTGCTTTTGGTCTAATAATATATATTTTATCATTTTGTTTACTTATTTATTTTATTTGTATAATTTACTACTTTAGCCTTCATTTTTTATTTTATTATAATAATACCCTCAAAATAATTTTTTTATATACTTAGAAATTTTACACAATTAAACTTTAAATTATAGTTTCATTTGTTAATACTTTAAATTACAAATAACTCAAAAAAATAAAGTAATATGTATATATCTATAGTAGATCACTCTTATCGAGTGTGCAATAAAATAATAGTGTTTAAGAACACGCACCATTGGGCGTCATGATTTGTGTATAAACCCGATAATTGAGGACGCGAAAATAATAATAACCTAAGACATGCATGAAAAGTTGAGAGAAAAAGGGAAAGCATGGCTTTAACGAGACAAAACTTTGCTTTAATTAAGGGGACTTTCTCCCTAATTATCTAATTTCTCACATCTTTTTGTGTGATAATTAGTTCAAAATAATTTATTTACTTTTTGTTCTTAGTTTTTTCTCGAAAATGAAATCTTTTATTTTAAGGAATCTGCATATATTATTGCTTGTGGGTTGTGACAACATGCCGTAAAAAGATAGGTAGTAACGAACAAAAAATCCAAAGCTGTTCCCATTTTAATCTTTTTCCTTTTTCACGTCATGTTCTATTTATTTATTTATTTCAGATAATTTTTTAATAATAGCTTTTTTGGCGTTACCATCATTGTTGGTTTTTCGGAAACATATGCGCGTAGCCAAATTAGTTCCGCTTCCAATGTAGAAGATTTCGTGTTAAAGAGCTCAAGAAATATATGTTTATTTACGTAATTGATTCTTTCGAAAAATAATTGTAAAAAAAAAATAAACAAGTTGCTGCATGCAGTGATGAATCCCATCAACAGTACAACTCCAATGTGTGATGGAAGAAGCTATATTATTACAAAAATAGATATAAAATTGAGTACTATATATAATACTATAAGCAAAAGAAATATAGCTTCGATTGCAAAGTACCATTAATCATTGGTATATTGAGAGCCACCAAAAAATCTCTTATCATGAAATAAATAGACCGATTATATAAATAAATAAATAAATATAAAAGGTAGGTTTCTCTAGTTGTGTAAGCTATAGAATATGGTACAAGTGATCACAGACAGCCTCTTTTTTATCTGAAGAGAAACAAACAAAATGCTGATATACAATTCTAACAGTTTCTCTGTTCAGCTCATTTCAATCAATTATTTGGAGAGTACTATCCAAATTTAATGCCACATGCTCAGTTTTATATATATAATACAATATTTTTAGGGATCGATAAACTAACATTTAAAAAAAAACTATTAATTTTCATAAATATCTATGTCGTACAAGTGGCTTGGAAAAAGGCCCTTAAATTCGTGTACGACTTTAGGCCAATAAATGGCTTTATAAATGATGCGAAAATAAAAGAAAGAACATAGACATGTAGTTATTTATATATTTTTAATACATATATATGTGTGTGTGTATGTATTGAGCTGTGAAATCAAACCTTGATATGTAAAATATCTGTGACATTTCAATAAAAGGACTGGTGAAAGGCATCTTAATAGACTACGGAGACTACTTGTCATAGATGCATATTATCCTTAGATATCTAGGCATTTACTGTTACAGCTCCATGTCATGAATTTATAATTATTAATATTTGGTGGCGGAATTATTTATAAATACGAGGACATTAATACTATTAGGTCTATGTGAATATATGAATGAATTTCGAATTATAATGTGAGAGCTTCAATAAAGTAAGATTCATTGGCATACCACATTCGAGTTATGATGAGTGGAGCTGTATAATTGAGAAACTATACATATATACGCGTTAATTTACCTATATATTTATATATGTCTGGACAATAGAGGCCAAATTACATTTTATTAATTTAAATATTATAAATTATCATCGGAAAATAATACGAATTTTAGCTAAAGTTGATTGGAGTGTCAGATGACATCATCATTACATATACGTATACAAATAAAGAAACGCAATATCAAAGCCTTATCAATAACAAGACGTAACAAACATGCTGTTTTTTAATAATATATATAGTCTATATGCAAATTACATCAACAAGGATATCTATATTTATACATCGCGTGATTGGCGAAGCAATATTTTGTAACAAATTGCATTAAATTTTATAACCTCGTCACGGACTATGAATATATATATATATATATAAAGAGAGACAGAGTTAGTTAGTAAACGTCTCAAATATAAGATATATATACATGTAAGGAGAGCAAAATTAGACAAACGCAACGGATTGGTAAGAGGACAATCAATCAACTTTGTGCCATTTAACTCCCTTTATATGAAAACAAATAAATAAATAGATGCACATGGCACTACACAATATCCAAAGGGTCCATTACAAGACAAACCTCTTTAGAAGGTCGTACTTCTTGTTGTATGAATACGGTGTTATTCTGAAATTTCATTATTTTTTTTTAAAAGAAATAAAATTAAAATTGGAAAATGTACAAAAATCAGCTGCTAAAATGACAGGGATATGTCACTCACCAGACTGGTCATTTCGTGTTCTGGGGGCCTCGGCCTCCAATCTATTTTTTAGCCTATTTATTAGTAAATTATTTATCTCAAAATAATATATATATATATATATATATAATTTTTTTTTTTACCCAAGGTTTCTTTATCATGAGTGGAGTGTAGCAACGTAAGGCCCTTGTAGTTGTAGGGGGGTCTTGCTCGAAGACAACATGTCTATGTACAATTAGTTCGTGATTTGATTTTATTCATTAATTACGAAAAAGAAGAAACGTGGATGTAACTATGCTTGTCTCAATGTTTGGGCGACGTGTACGTATGAAATATTTTCAGATGATTTTTTGTCTATAACGTACGGCAATGATCACATATGATATGAAATCAAAGACGTAAATAAATTCATTTCATATAAAAAATAATTAAATAAAATGGCCCCCTCGATGTCTTGGTAATATTAGGACAAGATTAAGAGAAGTGGGCTAGCGTGGCTTGGCTTGGCTTGGCTTGGGACAAACCAAGGCAAGGCACATCCCCCCGTTATCACAGCAATTGTAATATAGGGCACTTCACTTCTTGTTCCATGTGCATCAATTTAAGAGCAACCTTCCAAATTGCAACTCCTAAGTTGCCTCCACGATATTTTCTTTTATTTAATAACTATTTTTTTTTTAACTTTTTTAATGGTCCAATGCACCGTCTTAATTATGTATAATTAATATAAGTTAATAATAACTTAATTTGAAGAGAAAATGTAGGATACGAAGTGTGGTAAAGAAATGATGCAACGGTAAATATCGTGTAGGAGGATAATGAGTGGTTATAGTAAATTGCTTGATTAATATCAATTAATATATATTTTCAAAATTACTCAAGATAATTTTTTCATTAAATAAAAAAGTGGACAAATATCGCAATTCTAAGCATTCTATATTTCTATTTATATATGAGGTTTAGTATTATTCCCTGCAAAATTAAATTTCGTCCACTTTAATTTTTTGTTATCGGGAGAAGAGAACTTTGGTTTGTGGGGCCGGACTAAGCCTAAGATTAGCACAATAGTCAGTAAACTACGTCAACCGCGTATCTATTCATGAACATGTTAAAAAATGTGTGGCAGACTCGAATACCTTGAGGCATCAGGTTTGACCACTAAGTCATGACTACACAGTCTCGTAATTTGATAGTTCACAATTTGGGAACTTTTATCCTCATGTTGTTAATAAATGGATCCTTACTTATCATCGGGTTTAATCTTAGTTGTTTGATATATTAACCTCGTTCTTATTATTATTATTTCGCTAAAGATATAAACATTCAAATCCAAATAGATAAAAAGGCATAAAAAGTACTTGATTTTTCCCTCTTAATTCTCCTTTTGAATTCCTTATTGCGTTTCACACTTCAAAAGTAATCTCATATCAAAGAAGTCAAAGATAAATCAAATCTAAGTGTCAATTTTTCGAAATTCACATTCTATAACAACACAAATTGCCTCCCAACTCATCCATAGCAAATGTAGCTTGTCACATGAATTAGTTGGTTTCATATTTGATGATAAACATTAATAGAAAACGAAATGAATGTGACAGATAGTGAAACATTGCATTTATCGTGGCCTTTCTTTATGTAATATTATTTTCAAAATGATGATTTTGAGAGGTTTTTAATTAATTAAATGCTGTCCTATTCCTAGAAAAACGGGAGACACCTACATGGAAACGAGGGTCAACATACATGTGCTTAAGAATGATTATTATTTCCCACAATCATAAAATTGCATCACAAGATAGATACATATATATCTAAAAAGATTTATATGATCCTTGGCTGATGATTTATGAAGATTTTATGGGCAAGTGCACTTATATGCGTGTAATATAATATAATTTATTATAAATAAATATGTCGTACCTAATTGTCATGGCGTTAATAGCTCGTCAGCCCCATATATTCTATTAAAGTGGCTGAAACTTCTATCCTATATTGTGGCATTATTATCGCAAGGGCAAATAAAAAACAACAGATGACATATACAGATAAACGATTTATAATAATGTAAGATTACCGTCCAGAAGGAACTGTGACACTGCGTAGACAAATTGAGTCGAACTAAACATTATTTAATATTAACGGTTGTTTAAATAATTGTTTAATATTATAACGAATGATCGTGCTTGAGTATGAATTTGAAACTATCTAAGTAGGGCTCGAATAATTTAATATTCTAATTTATAGATATATTCGTGTTAGCCAATCATCGAGTATGTTGCTAAATTTGATTCGCTACAATAACATGCCCCATTAGTATAAGTTCTTCAAATATCCCTAAAAAAAAGTTCTTCAAAAGAAAATGAAATTCAATTATTTTCCAAACAAATTATATTATAGCACACACAATCATAGTAAAGGCAGGGTATGAAATTAAAAGCTCTTTTATGTTTGGCCATATTGTTGGCTCTCTCGGTACACATGACATGATCAGATAAACAATGGCCATAGCCTATATTAATAATGTGTCTCATGAAATGAAATATTCATTTATTATGCTTGTTCGACCTCTTTCTTTCATTTTTCCTCCACACTTCTCTTGTTTTTTGTTCCTTCCTTTTTTTTTGTTTCCAAAAATATTAATATTGAACATAATAGCCCCTCTTGATTTATTGATCTCATTTTTTTCCCGAAATTTTATTAAACTCATTTGGCAATGAAATTAAAGCGTTTCCAATATATAGTTGGGATTTCTAATTAAGGGATTTCTTAATCATAAATGTTTTATTTTCTTATTTAGAATTTATATCTACTTTTAAGATGATTTTATTTTATTTAGTAATTAATTTTTATTTAATTCTTTTTCCCTCCGAAATTGTAATTTATTGCCGTTTTCTATTGTGTTGCGATTTCTAATAAAAGAGGAAACAACCTTATCTTTATCCGTGACATGTATAACGTTCACATTCAAGATTCAACCATTAATCTTCTAACCAAAATTCTTAGCAGGAGGACAGCAAATAATAATAATAACAACAATAATAATAATAATAATAATAACAACAATAATAATAATAATAATAATAATAAATTATAATAATAAAGCTAGCAAGGCAATAATAATCTTGTCTCGACACCAAAATTTCAACTAGTTGACCTTGGAAAATATTTTCAATATAGGTTAGCTTCTTCTTACCTTACCCCTCTCGTTCATCCATTGTTCGAAAGCCCATATTAATCGTTCTATTCCAACACACAACAGACACCAAACACAATCACAATCCACCTCTCTCTCTCTCTCTCTCTCTCTCTCAGAACATGGAAGACTATTTCCACTTCCTTCTGCTGCTACTGATCTCATCCGCCGTCCTCCTCCTCCTTGCAAAGATCGCAGTCAACGTATGGTGGATTCCAAGAAAGATAGAGAAACACTTCATGGGACAAGGCATCAAAGGGCCCAAGTATCAGCTCCTCCTGGGGAACCTGAAGGAGATTGCGACCTTAAACATGAGCGCTTCTGCACAATCCATGACACTGTCGCATAATATACTACCGAGGGTCCTTTCTTTCTACCATCACTGGAAGAAATTATACGGTAATAATAATGATCATCAAGATTCACGTTTCATGTAATGACTTTTCGTGGGCTACTTTTAGAGCTTCAATTTCTGCCGCAGGTTCCACATTTCTGGTGTGGTTCGGGTCAACGCCGAGGCTAACGGTGTCTGATCCATCGATCATCAGAGAGATATTTCTGGCGAAATCAGAGCTTTTTGAGAAGAATGAAGCGCCATTGCTTGTCAAGAGGATTGAAGGAGACGGCCTTTTGAGCCTCAAGGGTGAGAAATGGGCTCATCATAGAAAGATCATTCAACCTACTTTTCACCCAGAAAATCTCAGGGTAATTCATAGTAATAATAGTACGAAAAATATATGATAATGATCAAGATTTATAAGTTTGAGTAAAGCTTACCTGGGAAATGAACGCAGCTGATGATACCCATGATGGCCAAGAGCATGGAAGAAGCACTGACGGAGAAGATGTCGAATTATTCGGGCAAATTTGAAATAGAAGTGTCGAAGTGGTTCGATAATCTAGTGGAAGATGTTATTACGAGGACTACTTTCGGTGATAGCTACGAAGAAGGTCGAGAAATTTTCAAGTTGCAGGCTCAGCAGATGATCCATGCCACTGAAGCTTATCAGAAAGTGTTCATCCCAGGTTTCTGGTGAGTCAGTGGGCATACGAATTAAGTCTGCAATTTTCAATCGTCAAGCTCACTGAATCCACAAAAATCGCCATTACTGTAAGAACAAATTAACGAAATTACTGACCTTACGGTGATGATTTGGTCACAGGATGTTGCCGACGAAACAGAACAGGATCTCTTGGAGGCTGGAGAGAGAAATCCGAGAATCGCTGCTGAAACTCATCGATCGGAGGCGCAACGACGCGAACGATCATCATCGGAGCTCTTCGTCCGCTTCGGCCGGAGGCTTTCAGGAGGCGTCGCCGCCGTCGGAGGAATCCAGCGAGTGTCCAAAGGATCTGCTGGAGCTCATGATTAGGGCGAGCCTCAAAGAGAGAGAATCCTCGGACGCTTCGTCTTCTTCGCCGCTGACAGTGACGGTGAACGACGTCGTAGAGGAGTGCAAGACCATATTCTTCGCGGGGAAGCATACGACGTCGAACCTGCTGACGTGGACGACCGTGTTACTGGCCATGCACCCTCATTGGCAGGAACAGGCACGTGAGGAGGTGCTGAGGGTGTGTGGGGCACGTGACGCCCCCAATAAAGGTGATCTACCTAAGCTCAAAACGGTATGTTCTGTTATGTTAATAATTATTTTTTTACATAATTTGATTTAATTATTATTCGTTTCATTCTTTTGTCCCCAACAGATATGACACATTTTACATTAAAGTCGCGCAATAGGATTAATACGCATGTCATGAATTTAAACATTCTTTTTAACAAGTGCGATCACTTATATAAACCTTGGAATTAGCAATTATTAATTTATTGAAATTTTAAATTTTATTTATTTATTTTTTTGGAAAAGTGAAACTTAGCATGTGTTTGATGCGGAAAAGGTGGAGTTTGTTACCTTTGTGGATAGCGTTGTGAGCTAATTTACACTTATATAATTACATTATTGGAAATTCTATTGACACCCCCCATATTACTATTTACACCCCCTCATTTATTATCATACTTTATTTATTATTTTCTTTCAACTTTCATTTATTACTAATATATTATCTAACTCTTTACCATATATAAATTAAAAATTATACTCAATGACAATATTATATTATCTCAGCTCGTTTTTAACTTTTACTCTTAGTTAAATATAGACTGAAAAAAAAATGAACCTCGATTGATATATATTTATTATATATACATTATCTAACTTTTTTTAGGTTAGCTTCGTAGTAATGTTTTTTTTTCTTTTTTTGTTTAGAACTTAAGATATGTGTTTGTGTATATATGTTAACTTATTATTACAGGAAAAAGACCATACAAAAACAGTAATAAGTTACATCAATAAATAATAAGATATCTGTATATAATGATATTATTATAGGAATTTTAAATGAGATTTTCATTTCTATTTGTATAAATAATACAAAACATCCATATGATATGAATTTTATAGAAAATAAGTTAAATATTAATATAGTTAATTTAAAAATATTAAGTTTTTTATAAAAATGTAAATTACCCAATTAATTCTAAGTTATTTATAAATTAAAAATTAAATAACTGATTTGAAATGAAACGAATTTATCAATCTGGAATAAATTACCCAATTAATGCTTGTCAATAATTACATGAAATTTGTATGACTCTACTGAAATTTAGACAAAATAATTATTATTTATAAATTTTAGGTTCTTTTCACCTTTAGAGGGAGTACAAATAGTAGCACCCTTACATTATTTGCATATACTTCCTAAAATGAAGTATAATTACAAATATACCTTAAATCTATGTGGTGCGTTTTTTAGGGAATTGTCGTGTCGAATTACAGTTGTCATTAATGTTAACATCTTTCGGATTTAAAATTTGGAAAAAATCTAACCCGACCCGCCCGACCCGTATGCAGCTGAGCATGATCCTGAACGAGTCCCTGAGGCTGTACCCGCCCATAGTTGCAACGATCCGTCGGGCCAAGTCCGATGTAGATATAGGTGGGGTCCACGTCCCGCGTGGCATGGAGATCCTCGTCCCGATCCTAGCCGTCCATCACGACCCGACCTTGTGGAGCCAGGACGCCCACGAGTTCAACCCGGCCCGGTTCGCCAGGGGCGTGGCCCAGGCGGCGAAGGACCCGATGGCTTTCATGCCCTTTGGGTTGGGCTTCCGCCGCTGCATAGGGCAGAACTTGGCGCTGTTGCAGGCGAAGTTTGCCATCGCTATGATTCTGCAGCGGTTCTCCTTCGAGCTGTCGCCGGCCTATCAGCACGCGCCAGCTGTGCTGATGCTGCTGCACCCGCAGTACGGCGCTCCCATCATGTTCAGGAAATTGTAGTGCGGTGGTTTGTAGTTAAAAACACAACAAGAAAAAAAGGAAAACTAAGTTTTTTTTTACTGACGTGTACACTCTTTGAGATAGGACATTTTAGGGATCTAACCTAAGTTAAGAAGAAAATATTTTTCCGGTTTGTTAGGCTGAAAATATGTTAAGTGATCAAACATATTGTTAAGTTTTGATTTATGTTTTGTATAGGAATTCTATGTATTACTATTAAGTAGTTTAGGATTTATGGGCTTTTTAAGGCTTGGATTAAGTGGTCGTGTTGTGATATCTCATGAACAAAATTAAGTATTTAACATTTCTTGGTTGCCTTAACTATTGACGTTCATTGTGGCTTGGAAAATATACACAAATCAGAAAGATTAGTTCTGTTGAAAGACGATTGTCCCATAGTTGATGGTAGATTTAGATTAGATTGAAGTTGAAATTAGTTGGAGGGAGAATCTATGAAAATTAGTGAGGACAAAAAATATAAAAAGAAAAAGTAAAGATTTAGAATTATGGGCTTCATGGGGTTTTGTAGCCCAATCCTTTGGCCCATCTTCTCCCGTCCATACGTGCCCTTCAGTTTTATTTTTGAAAGACGTACCCTTTCTTAACTAAATACAACTGATTAAACTATGGTTAGCTTTTAATTTTAATTGATTAAGCCGACAAGTGCAGAACGGGAAATCCCATCTGCCACGTGGCATTCACACATGCGATCCCAACCGGCTTCTCCGGTCCTGAAATGCACGCTTCGCCCTCGCCCAATTTCTTTCCGTTCTTGCAATGCAACAAGGAATATAAAATTGAAAAATCTTATAAAAAAGAGAAATAAATAAAGAAACTAAAAAAAGACGTTTATCAAAAATCAAGTGGCGGCGACCTGAGATCGAATCGAAAGAACCCTAACACTCGAGATCGAGAAACTATGTGGAGAAGGCTCGCTATCCACGTTCGAACCCTTGAAAAGACCCGACCATCTCTTGTGAAGCCCTCGCGGTTTGGCGTCGGATTATCGGGAAGCATCCGCAGTCCGTTGCCTGCAGTATGTCGCCGCTTCTCGTCTGAATCTGGTTTGTACGGTGTTTGTTTAGATCCCTGGCACTGTGAAAAAATGATTGTGTCAATGCTTTTATTGTTCCTCATTTCGTTTGTCGTTAGGGAATGTCACCAAGAAAGTGGAGGATGTAATGCCGATTGCTACTGGTCACGAGCGTGAAGAGCTCGAAGCTGAGCTCGAAGTGAGTTTTGTGGCTTGACTGTGACCAGCTGTTTCTTCTGCAATCAATTTCGATTTCTTCAACGTATTTGTTTCTCGTTTCATTTCTTCTTGTGGTTTTGACTGTTATTTATTCTGATTAGGGGAAAAACATTCTGGAGATTAACTATCCTGTAGGACCCTTTGGTACGAAGGTTTGTAAATTTTCTCCCTTGATATGATGTGAATTTATATATAGATAGAAGTAAGAGTTGACTGTGTTTTGGTTGAAATCTTTGAAGATTGTTTTAATGAGTTTAGAACCTCTTTCTGATGTTTGATTAATAGCTACGTTGATAGGTCATTGAATCAGTTAAGACTTAAGCTGTGTGAGCATACCATCATGAGAGATGGTTCCATATTATTATTAATAATAATGATACTGAAGATGCTTATTAGTGTCAATTTATTGTTTCGTAGCATATTATTTATTTTAAGTGCTTTCTCTTCAGCTCTTATTCTACCTTCGAGGGAAGCAATGTTTTAGTGGTCTTATTTGTCATGTGTTCAAGCGTAGTTGTATGATGATTATATTGTCTGTCTTTTAAGAAGCCTGGCATTTCAACATGTTTGTGTCCGAATTTTGTATGCTGATTATATAGAATAGAATGTCTTGTTCACTTTCCTTGATGGAAGACGATTGGGTTTGAAGTGATTTCTGTTTGAAACCTCTTATGGTCTTTGAGTTCAGGGCCTTCGTCAAATGTTTCGTTTAGACTGAATATGTGCTAACGTTATTTACTTTGAAATTAATTTATACCTAATGAGTTGCCTAATTAATTAATCCTGATGAGTTATAGCAAATCGTATATCCTTACGAGTTTCTTTCATCCACATTATTTTCATTGCTTCCTGTTACAGCTTTCATCTACCACAAAACTAGGAGAAAACCTATATATCCACTACCTACCCTACCTAATAAGGGATATTTTTTTTAATCCTTTTTGGTACTGCGGCAAATGGGAAATGTGTTTCATTTCTTGGCTACTAAATTGACTACTATTCATTTTCTACTGCCTATGATTCATTAATTCATTAATTGGTTCTTCTGTGATATTGTCACCTGTTATTGCATTACCTTTAACTCATCATCTTCTTTGTTGCATTCCTCAAAACATGGGTCCATATGATTCAATCAGCGAGTATTCTATTTCTGCAACTTACAATACACCAAAATGGATAATCACAGTGATAGTAGTAACCGTAACCACAACTCACGAGAATACCGTGAATGGTGTCCTATATGTTTGATGTGTACTTTAAGTTCTTGTTTCCTTGTAGGAAGCACCGGCGTTGATACAGTCTTATTATGACAAAAGAATTGTTGGATGCCCGGGAGGTGAAGGGGGTAAGAAAATAATGTCCTTTTTTCTTCTTTCTACTGCGTGTACGAGTGTTTTCTCGAGAAATGCCATTATAGGCTTTCAACGCATCGTTTCTTCCTTCAAAATCGACAGAGGACGAGCACGATGTCGTTTGGTTCTGGCTGGAGAAGGGCAAGCCACACGAATGCCCAGTATGCTCCCAATACTTTGAGGTAAACATATGATTTTCATCTTCGATGTTTTAATTCGAAAAAAAATAAACTGAGGTTAATTCGTGATTATGGTAGCACAATTTTTGTCGTGCTCATTCGATACTTCTTGCATTTACAGTTGGAGGTTGTGGGCCCCGGCGGGCCCCCCGATGGACATGGAGATGACGAGGACGATCATCATCACTAAAATGTAGGTGCAAGAACTATCTCTGTCACGACGACGATGGGAGCTAAGTGATATTCTTCATCAGAATTTGAAATCTTGCTTCTTTTGCTTGTTTCTTTTTTTTTTTTTTTTGCTGTCTTTTTTGGTGTTTGTGTTTGAGCTTTGAGAGCGTGAAACTATCGCTCTCTCACTTCCCACACAATAAATGGATATATATCAAATGAAACTCTTAATCTTTTTGTCACTCATATCATCAACACTGGATTGATGATAGACTTTCTGTAAGTTTTCTATATGGTTGCATATCTCTCTCTCTCTCTCAAAATATGACGACAATATACTAATTGTATTGACGGAGAACAATCATCTGCTAATCACCATCAATCAAAATCGCGTTGCAACGAAATCGAAATATTCGAATGAAAATTGTGTCTTAATCTTAACCATAATGGGAAATTTAAAATGTTTGCTGCCTTTTCTTAGGGAATAACTTCGCCCCACCGTTCATCGTGGCATTGGTAGTATTAGTTAAAGATTTCATATGATGGCTCTCGTACCGTACGATAGATAGTGGAGTTGACATTAGAAAGATGGTTATATTAAACTCCTATAATTTGGACAAGGTTTGGGTAATGTTCGAATCTTTTTTATTATTATTATTATTGGCCTAATAGTATAAGCTTGCAGTAGGCCATCTTAAGTATATTATAAATTCTTTAGTCAACAAGGTTAATGATTTTCAGAAAAAAAAAACAATGTTAATGATTGAATGAATTTGTATTTACCTGAAATGATGACATTTTTCAATTGAAAACTGAAATATGAGAATATTTGTTAAACTGGATGATTATGATTTTGAACTAATCAAAAATACGAAAATACGACCACTACTGAAAGACAGAAAAATTCCACATTTCAAAGAAATCCTTCCAATATTTCCGATCCTAATCTTTTCACAAAAGAGATTATAAAATCATAAAACATCTTATCACACCCTCATGTCGGACATTGAATGAAAAAAAAGATTACTAATATAAGTTTATAAAGGTTTTTTTCCCATCATTATGTACATGGAAAACCTTTTCCAATCGCATCCATTATCCCATATTGCTGAGATAGCATTAGATAGTCCATCATCATGACCTCTTTGTTTCCAATCCCTATTTTTTTATATTTTAGAAAATAATATATAGTAAATTATAAAAAAAATATTGTACTAAAAATGAAGTCCACGATATCATGATTGTGTAAGGTAAAAAATGGGCAATCTAGTGGATAACGGGCCACGGATATATATAGTCAACAATCAGTCATAAATTTATGGAATTGTTATAAATAACTTCATTCGAAAAAAATTAACTTCATACGATCGTATATATTTAAAAAAAAAATTTGAGTGGAAACAAGAGGGAATAAAAAAGTATTATACTCGCGGTATTTTTATGTACCACTGTTTCTCAACTCTAATCAGTCCATGGCTTGAATATAATGTTTCCTTGTTACAAGGCCGCCTTAAATAAATATTCCTATGTTTATACATAAAAGAACAAATATATTCTTTATGACAAGTGACAGCAATATATTCACTAACAATATCGTAATCTGGCCATTGTCAGAGCTTATGCTGTGGCACAAGGATAATAAGTTCGACGAACTTCACATTCGACATAAATGGCATACATCAAATCACACACAACACACATACATAAAAAAAAAAGATCTTAGAGATTTTTTTTATTACCCAAATTGAATAACTCCTTGTTTCCGAAAATACAAGAATAGATTCTTTTCTTCTGAACGGTTCAGGGAAATCCCTGAACGCGTATTCATAGACATAAGAATAAATATAATTTTCTTTATATGTAATTTAAAATATTTTTTGCTGTTTGATTCTCTCGGAGGTGATGAAAAAAGATTGCCTGCTTTTCTTTATATCGTGTTTCTTTTCTTTTTCAGTTTCTAGGCTAAATGGGCAGCTGGTTCACACACACGTAAGGCCTTTTATTCCATGCGAGCATACACACTATTGCACCTTTTTCCTCATTATATATAGGGTTTTCTTTGTTCATGTCTATGTGTCTTCTTCATTGCATTTTTTGTAGATATTCTTGTGATTTTAAGTTCTTGCAAGATCAATATGAGCTACTCGAACTCATCAATGAGCTCAGGTTAGTTGCAAAGGTTGCCTCATTAATTATTATTACTATGAAGTTCTTGGTAATAAGATATTAAACCGACATTTTTCAGGCAGTAGAAGAGAGTTTGGGAGAACTTATGTGGTGAAGCCCAAAGGAAAGCACCAAGCTACAATTGTTTGGCTGCATGGCCTTGGTGACAATGGCTCAAGGTATAATTATAACTCTGTTCTTTGTGTTGATCAGCTATATATATCACGATTAGTAATAAAATTTCGTCCCAAAATCAATTTTTTAATGAGAAGTAACATGATGATTTATCTATATAGTTAGGTAATAATATAATGAAATTAAAATATATGCGCTCCCATCAACCGTTAAGCTTTTAGGTGAAGTGGTCATTATCCTCATGACCACACCCTTAAAAAAGTAAATTCACGTTTAAGATTAGAAAAGAAAGAAAGCAGCCTAAACGTGACGACGGCACGTTGAAAACAAAATATGTAAAATAAAATGTAATTTACTCCCATCAAGTGATTACTTAATAAATACATCGATTTTACTTACCAATACGTGGAGCATTTTGTATGCTTGATAGGAAAAGCCTAACCTCTTTTTTCGCATAAGATTTGATCTCCTATTTTTCTTTTTTAATAAGAAAAATTATTTAAGCAATCGTTATTAGAGATTATCATTGGGACTGGGAGATGATCAATAATATATATATATATATATATATATATATATATATATATCAGAAATAGTATGTGGATGCGATGACCTTTGCAAATTTTTATTTTTTTTTGTGGAGAAAGCTCTTAGCTTTACTGAACTTTATATCACTAATAAAGTGAACATAGAAAAGCTATATACAGTTATCTTAACGCAAGTCAATAGTTGGACCAAAGTTTCGTTTACACTTGAACATGTTAAATCTTATGAGCTTATTTTACAACATTTTTGTAACATACAATTTTTTTTTTTGCAGTTGGTCTCAGCTTTTGGAAAGTCTCCCCCTTCCAAATGTATGTATAAAATCAAACACGTAGTCTTATCGATAAACTTATATAACTTTGCTACATATTTCAAATTTTATAGTCGATCATTTTCGTCGCCGTTCCTACGCAGATAAAATGGATTTGCCCTACTGCGCCTACCCGCCCCGTAACGGTCGTTGGCGGGTTTCCTTGCACTGCTTGTAAGAAAATTTAAATATAATCAAAAACCAATTATTTATTTATATATATGTAAATATATAATTTGATATTAATTGTAGGGTTTGATATGGGAGAGCTCTCCGAAGATTCTCCAGACGACCACGAAGGCTTAGAGGCGTCGGCCCGTCACATCGCTAACTTGCTATCGACCGAGCCCGCTGAAAGTAAAGCTCGCGCTCGTCTTTTCTCCGAATGATTTCATTTTTACGATAAGAAAATAGATAAATAAATAAAATAATGGAATTTCATTTATTTATTAATTTTTGGCAGTTAAACTTGGAATTGGAGGATTTAGCATGGGAGCCGCAGCTGCGTTATACTCTGCAACATGCTTTGCACACGGAAGATATGGCAATGGCTCGCCGTACAATATTAATCTTAGGGCTATTATATGCTTAAGTGGTTGGCTTCCTTGTGCTAGGTAAGTACGATTATTTTCATTTAAAAAAATCCAATGATATTATGGCTTTGTTATTTATTTAGCCTTCCATTTCGAAATTGAAGCAGTTTTATGACATCTAAATTAATATGCAATTTGGGACATAAGTTTCAAAATTTAAGTAGGTTTAGGACAATAAATTTCAAAATTGAAGTAATTTGTTGGCAGTTAGTCAAAATTTCGGTGTTAATTGTCCTAAAATCGCTTAAGTTGAATGTCCCTCAAGTTGCTTCAGTTTTGAAAATCATTGTCCTAAAATTGCAACCATTTTTAATTTAGATTTTCTTATAACGCCACCGTCATAATAATCAAAATGATTAAGCCTCCCTCCCAAAATTTTTTAAGCATGATATTATCATTAATTATTTCTGAATTCTCGGACAAATCATATACCCGATAATCGATCGAATCATCGGTTCATTGCAGAAACGTGAGGAACAAGATCGAAGGATCGTACGAGGCTGCAAGAAAAGCAGCGTACCTCCCGATCTTGCTCGGGCACGGGCTATGTATGTTACATCTCCCTTTCAAGTGCATTTTTATATTAAAAAAAGATCGTAAAGCCTCTCATTTTTCGATGTGTGTTTGTGTGTGTTTTTTATGAACAGGCGACGATGTGATTCCGGCCCGACATGGAGAGAGGGCTTACAACGCCTTGAGCTTGGCCGGCTTTCGAAACCTAACCTTCAAAACTTACGACGGGTAAGAAATAATAAAGAAACCCTTGCCCATTAATTATTAACACAATAGTAATTAAACTGCTTCATCAATTTTATTTTATTTTAATTATAGGATTGGTCACTATACTGTACCCAAGGAGATGGAAGATGTCGGCAAATGGTTAAACGCTAGACTCTAGCAAATGATGATCTTCTTTTGTAGCAATAACGAGAGCTATTGTTACTACTATTAAGGTTTTCTTGATTATATGTTATAGTTTTGACGGGTGCTTGAATCCTAGGTGCTACAATAAATGCTATAAAATCGTGGATTATTTGTTGTTTTTATCTACTAGTATTACACTACATGCTTGTATACTGAAAAAAATAATAAAAAATAAAATTTTGGGATTCCTAAGTAAATAAAATTCTTGCCCTAGCTTCAATGGCCCGATCGAGCCTCTTGCTTGACTCCGACCCCAAATCCCCGGTGAGCAACTTCTCGAACATAGCTCGGGACCGAACTCGCGGGTGGCTCGTGGCCTGGGCTCGGTCGGTCGGTCTTCAGAGGCTATCGACCATAAGTGTCAATCATAGCTGCCTCTTTAACAATGGTCTGATAAGTTAGGATATAAATTGGTCATATTAGGACTTCAATTTTGGATATAAATTAAAATAGACATAGTGGGGAAAACTATATGATTAGGTCACTTAGTAATACATGTTTTCGTTTTTGGGTCATTATGTTTGATAAATGCAAAAGTAGGTCACTAATTTTTTATGTCAAAACAATTTCGGGTCATGTTTTCAATTTGGGTCACTCAGTATATATTTTTCGATTTTGGGTCACTAAATATGGTGTTTCAATTTTGGGTCACTATGTTTACAAAATTAGTTACTAAATGAGTGACTCAAAATTAAAAAATATATACTTAGTGACCAAAAATCGAAAAATATATACTTAATGACCTACAATTGAAAACATGACCCAAAATTATTTTGACATACAAAGTTAGTGACATACTTTTGCAATTTTTTTAACATAGCGACCAAAAAACGAAAACATGTATATTTAGTGACCTAATCTTATAATTTTTTTCTGACATAGTGCTTGTGTGCAATAATTTTGTTTTGAATTAATTTATGCCAAATATTTCCTTGCTAATTTAAACTTAGACTTATCCTTAAATAGAACAGTCACGAACGAAACCTTTTTGCTTGACGCATTCTTTGCCCAAATCATCAGCATGGCCACTATACGTGTTAAGTGATGCAACTACTTAGGCGACTAATCGTGCAAATCAAACCCTATATATAAATATTATATTCTCGTTATGTTAATATCATTTACAACATCTCATTGATTCCAAGAGTGAAAGAGAAATTATGGCAGATCGAAATCTGAACTTTACCAACATCGAAGAAGGCCAAGGCCAGGTTACATTAAGCTTCCAAAATTTGAATACGAATGAACTATACTATGATGATTCAAGTCTTGAAAATTTAATCAGGCACTTTTCCAATTATTTAATATTTTTTTATAATATTGTAGATGCGTAGGAACGACTTGATAAATCACCCACCATCCGATCTCCACAACCAAGGCCAAGCTAACAACAACTTACTTCAAGAGGTATATATACATCACACACACACACACATATATATATATATACATTATATATATAGTTATTTCCGTCTATTTACTTTATTATGTTTATTACATATCTAAAGACGGGTACGCAAGTGAAGAATATGGCACAAGGTGCGGCGGATATAGGCAAAGGGGCTCTGAACATCGCACGCGGTGCAGCCATTGGTGCAGCCAACATGGCTCAAGGTGCAGCCGGTGCGGTCAAGAACACGCTCGGGGCCACTGACGAGTCCGCACCCAACACCACGACCGAGCCTAACCCGCATGGTCCAACCGACATGAACCACCCTGCGTCTAGGGTTTGAATGAAAACATTTGAATAAAAATTATTTATAATATAATCCTCCTAATAAAGGTTTTTCGAAGGTTATGAAGTTAAATATAAAACTCTATATTTTATTGTTTTTTTCTGTGAGGTTATATTTGATATTCATATTATTGTAAACACATATATAGCAATGTCCTTGTACGATATTTTAAATAATTATTTATGCTTTCTTGTCTTGTATGTTCATTTAGTTCAGCCATACGAGCAAATGGTAATTAGAGAAACACACACACACACATATTTATGAGAATTAATAGCTATTAAAATATGATTCTGTTATCGCGATGAGAATATAATATATCATGTAATCTCAGTGGAAACTTCAACGTATATTATTTTTCTAATCAACAGCGGTCAATTTTATACAAAATAATGATAAAAAAAAGAATTAAAACTGTACTGTCCACTAGTCAAAGGATAAACGAAATCAAGAAAGTGGGCCCACTATATAAATCATTACAAGCTTACAGCATCGGTTCTATCTGTGTAGGCTTCATCGTCACGACCTAAAAAAAAAAACGAGAGCTTCGTGGTGTAGTTGTCCCACTTTTGAGCCTTCGAACGCCCAATTCTCTTCCTTCAACCACATGGCTGCATGTAAGTACGAACTTGATGTAAAAAAACCTCATCTTGCTGTTATTTTGTTATTATATATCTCAATTTGTCGTTATTAATTGAAGCGTTCTTTCTGGCTTAATTTAACTATGTTGGGAATTATTTGAGATATGGGGTTTCTGTTTCGAGGAGTTTCCGAGATTTAGAGCTTCTTTATTGGGGACTTTATTTATTCAGAATTTAGTATAATTGGGATTTTATGCTGCTTATATACCTGTTTCTGCTTATGAATCCTTCTTCCATTTTTTTTTTTTTTTTTTCCTTTTCACCCTTTTAAGCTTACTTGTGTAATGTAATATGATTTGAAGTTTCCCTAAACCATTTTTTTCCTTTTACAATGCACATCTCTGTAATATGGTTCTGTTTCTTGATTTATCTCTCGAAAAATTCAACTTATTGTTTCTTTTTTCTGTATTAGCCTTCTTTTTGGCTAATGAGTACTATTTTGGGATTTAATTGTATGCATATATGTCTCTCTCTGTATGTGTATGTGTATATTTATCAGGTGGCTTTGGGACATCGGGTCTCAAGATCAGGGCCTCGAGCATCGGCTGTTCGAGCCCCAAAGTGAGAAAATTGCTACCTCTGAACGTTGTAAGAAGAACGGGAAGAGATCTCTCATTCGATGGCTTGGTGTTGTACCATAGACCGAATAAAGCAGTGTTTGCTTGTCAAATCTCAGAATCTGATGGTAATTTCTGTTTTAAATCTTCTTCTACAAATTTTCAATTCTTGAATCTGATAGGAAACCGTTGTTTCATTTCAACATCGATCTTACATCACAATTTTCATTACAACTCCGTACTTTGTTATCTACTTCTTATCCATAGGCTCAACTTATGTGGACAAGAAATCCGAAGACATTAAGTCATCCGATGCAGTGAGCTCACTCGCTCCCAATGCAGTTGAGGCAAGCTTCCTTTATTTTCTTTTGTTTTATAACAAACAAATAAATAAAAATTTAATTGGTATTTTTTATTTACTTCCTTCGACTTGTGACTTAAGACAATCACTCTCCGAACAGGTAGAATCTCTTTTGACCACACTGTGCGAGACATCGATTGCAGAGTTTGAACTCAAAGTGAGGAGAAAGCCCTTATCTTTTATTACATTGTTCATCTTTCATTACAACTTTTATAAATTTCCCAAAAAATATAATACTATTTCTCTTTGAACTTCTTGCATTTAGCTTGGAGGGTTCCGTTTATACGTGATGAGAGACTTGGGTGGGCCCAGTAGTGCACCTCAGCCTCAAGCGACGGCTCACGTAATAACGCACACGCTCGGGCCGTCGGGTTCGAACGGTTCGGCTTCTTCGCCGTCGTTGGCTCTGGCGAAAACGGTTCCTAACTCGAGCGTGCAGGAAGTGCTTGATAAGGCAGCCGATGAGGGCTTGGTGATAATTCAATCTCCAGGAGTAAGATTAAGAATTATACTGAATTATTAAACCTCACTATCTTCTAAATTATATATATATATATATATATATGTTGGTGATGAGGTCACGGCTTAACAGTCAAGGCTGAGGCCTCAAGGATTATGGGGGAAGATGTCACATGATCGATTTTCCCTGCCAACATTTTCTCTGAGTGAGTCTGTCACATAGTTACCTAGTTCGTTGCCCCCTTACCGATCTACGATCCAGATCGCATGTTCCAGCTCGCGGGTCATTTGCGATCCGGATCGCTGTGTTACGGTGATCGGGATCGATGGTATACTTTGATTATTGAATAAATGAACCAAGAGTATGATAAGTCACTTGTGTAGTAACTTTTTGTTGAACAAGCAAAAGAAATGCATACCTATGAAGAGACCCGTTGAAAAATGTGGACTAAATGTCCATCAACATGCAATAGAAACCACGCCTAAATTTGGTCTTTATGTACAAACACAGTATAATACGTTTTTCATATCTACTTCGGATGAAGACAACCATGACTTACTTTTATGATGCTCACATAGAATAATCGCATCTAGTTTAATATTAAATATATTTTCTATTACGTATGACTATGAACTGAGCAGACATTTTCCATTACTAGTAAATATTTTTTTAATATATTTGTTCCACTTCGAACCCAATATAATTTTTTAGCGAACCAAAATTTGAAATACCGTACCACTGGGTATACCCCCTCGTACCATGTACCGGCATCGTGCCGTTCCCCGTACCCGTACCGCGACCCGGATCATACCGCGTTCCAGGTAACTATGGTCTGTCACACATGAACCTGGACTAGTGTGATTGGACAGGTTGGCGTGGTTTGCAGGCTGCGCTGACCCTCGGGGTTTACCAGGTCCCACCAGCCAGGGTTCCTCGGGTCATCCAAAAAAAATAGAAAACAAATAAAAAAAATGATATATATCCATATATATTTATATGTATCTTGCTACAGGTTGGATATTTTAGGAGATCTCGGACTATCAAAGGGAAGATGGCTCCTCCGGCTTGTAAGGAGGTATCCAATGGTTAAATAAGCTTTTGCCTCTATTTTTACCATTTTTTTAAGAAAAAAATTCTTCTTGTTATGATTTATTCGTCGCATTATAGAATTCGGTAGTAAAGGAAGGCAACGCTCTATGCTACATTGAACAGCTCGGCGGTGAACTACCGGTCCAGGTTTTGACCTTATTTCGAGTTTTTTTTTATGTATATAACTCGCTTTAATATCAAAACTGAATTCATGGACATCAAATGAGATATGTTTAATATTTACATTTTTTGTCCTCTTAGGTCCCATATTTTTCCGAGTTACAGTTTCAGTCCTCAATGTTGTCGATTTTGAGCGTTTTTGATCCCCAAGTTAACTTAACCGTTAAGTTGTACGGAAATACGGGCCGTGCCAGGGTTCTTTTTCTTTGGCCCTCAAAATTCGAGTTGGCCCGGCCCAAAAATTCGAGCTGGCTCGGCCCGTATTTCCGTCCAACTTAACGATTAAGTTAACCGAGGGACAAAAAACGCTCAAAATCGACAACATTGGGGACTGAAACTGTAACTCGAAAAAATGGGAGACCAAAAACGCCCATAGGCCAAACATTGGGGACCAAAAATGTAAAAATTCCTTTCCAGTAAAAAAAAAAATTAACCGCATTCTCAACTAAAACATCTCTCTCGTACAGTCCGATGTGGCCGGTGAAGTGGTTAAGATACTTAAAGAAGATGGAGGTAAGAATATTTAATTCCATTCTTTAAGGTGAATTTTTTTTTTGTATTAACGATCATCGCAAAAAAAACTTTAAAATTCGAACAGATCCCGTTGGCTACGGAGATGCTCTTATTGCAATTCTACCTTCATTCCCTGGTATCAAGATGTAGTAACTTAGTCCACGGAGTCACGGTTTTGTAGCAGCTACATATTTCTATTGAATTCGATCGATTCTTTTCGTCTTTGTCTTTCGTGTTTTATATCAATTTACGAGAAATGTTTGCAGATATATTGAGACATAAGAGCTTAGATTCGTTTGATCTTACAAAAATTTCGAACTGACTAGTTTCTTGCTTATAATTTCATTACAATGGTCTATCAATCTTTAGAGAAAATTCTTGATGAACTATGGCTTCTTGCAAAGATTATTACAACATTTTGTAGCGAAAACGTTCTTTATTACATACCTTTTTGACTCGATCGGTTGTGCCCTAAACACGATCGCGCTAAGGCATCCAAAGGGTCTACGCATTTCTTCCACAACGGGTCGTTCGGGGGCAAAAACGCGTGCACGTTGTCGACCGCAAGAATCACTTTGTTGACAGCTCGCACGAGGAGGACTTGTAAAGCGATTCTGAATAAATTCTGGGCTCCTTCGAGGTCACGTCTCCGTAAGGATTCCACGGCGGGTTCTATGGTGTGCTCGATTGTTGCTTTGTCCGGTAATATCACCTCAAAACCCTGCAAGAGTTTTCTATTTAAT
This sequence comes from Linderniella brevidens, assembly GCA_004919715.1. NCBI lineage: Eukaryota > Viridiplantae > Streptophyta > Magnoliopsida > Lamiales > Linderniaceae > Linderniella > Linderniella brevidens. Next base: position 5,181,502 of record SWDC01000158.1, read on the forward strand.
TTGAGGGTTTTTATTCTGGATATGGGATTCTCACCGATAATTATGGGAGAATAAATGTTTACCTTGTCGACCAAAATAGTCCCTGCTGTTTCGCCTGAAACCAATTTAGTCCTGATGTCGATTTTGGACCAATTTGATCATTCTGTCATGATTAACGTCAATTTTTAACGGCAATCTTGCACGTGCCCACACTTGGTCTCCTTCGTTAAAAACTCGCTAAAACATCGTCGTGCGGGGCACGGCAACAAATTCATTTAGCGAGCTTTTAACGTTACTAAAACGTCAACAAATTGATTCAATAATCATTTTATTTTATCGATCCAGACATCATTTAGCGAGTTTTTAACGAAGAAGTAGACCACGTGTGGGGCACACACGAGTTTCCTGCTAAAATTGACGTTAATTGTGCCAGAAGAACCAAATTGGTTCAAAATCAACAGCATCAGAGACTAAATTGGTGCACATGATAAACATTAATGACTATTTTGAGTTTCCTCCTATTAATACTAAAGCAACACAACACAAGTACACGACATCTAGTACCTCGAGCTCGAGCCTTTCCCGATAATATCTACCCGTTAGCTTCTGATTGGTTGCGAGAACCCCGATCCTCGGGGAGCTTCCGCCTTCCAAGGGCCTTAAGTTATCTTCTTTGAGCTCTTTCGCAACGCATCGCCCCATGTCGAGAAAAGGCACCGAACATCCCTCGCTTATCGCGTCGTACCAAGAATGAGACAGATGGCAAGGCATAGCGATGCAGCAAACTCCGGAACTTTCTAGAAAAACCCTCTTACGCTTTAGCCTTTCGATTATTGCACCGTGATCGACGGTGCACGGAGTCTCAATTTCGGCTAGGGATCGAAGATCTTGGCTTATAGATTGATCGGAGCAAAGTATGAATGATGACGGGCTCGGGATCGGGCTCGGGCTAGGGTTAGTTTCTTGGGCTCGTGGGTTCGAGTAGCTCGCTAGTTTCTCGGCGAAACTCAGGCTCGAAACCGATATGCCCCCAAGGATCCCAATACCGAAATTCGTATCGGTTGTACTATTTTTTATGTTGAATTGATTGTCTTTGGCTTCAAGGAGGGTTGTTGAGGGCGGGAGTTTTATTGTGGTTTGATTATTTTCTCTTCTCTGCCTATGGCTTTGGCTTTCGCTTGTGTGTTTGCTTACACAGCAGCCTATGTAATTGAATGATTTGAAGCTGAACAGAGACATAATTAACTGACTTCACTCTCTTACAGATGCTTGATGATGATGAACGGACACGTAAGCATGAATCTAAGAAACCCCCGGAAAGTGCTCGAAGGAAACCATGTAAGAGAGAAGATTGAGCCTTTCAAGAATATTGTCTTACAGAACAAGAACTTACCTTAACTCCAAACTGAGCGAGAATATGTCAGTTTTCTTCGTCTCCTTGTCTTAAATCGTTGTTCCCTTTACTAAATATCTAAAACCCATGAAAAAAAAAATTGAATCTTGTTGGGAGAAATAAGGTGGGGTTTTCAATAAAATTATTGCAAGTAGAAGAACGAGTAGTAGATGCCTCCAAGATTATAGAGGTAAACGACGGGAAAACCCACCAACCGTGTAACGACACAGTGTGTGTGGAATGAATCTTTCACCGTGAATGTCATCAATCAAAAAATTTCGACTATTAACAGGAAACCTTTTTTCCTTTTTCCTACATATTTTTGAGCCAATAACTAGAAAACAAACATGTATAACAGTTTCCAACATGGAGGGGGTTAACAAATAAATATGTGGGCCTTTTTGTAACTTCGTCATCTTCTCCAATCTAGCGAAGTAACGCACCCATCAATCCATTAGCATGACACTTCACAACAATCGGAATCTAAGAAATAATCGCAAGAAAAAAATGTCCCACAACGTGACACCTTTGCACTCGTGTCGTAATGCGATTTGAAGCCAACCTTCATATTTACCCTCAAATAGGCTTAAAATCAAATAATATTTTCTCGTTGCTTCGTTTGATTTTTGCATATGTTGGCAAAGTGAATGAAATTCATTTTCCATCAGTGCTCCAATCACACATAAATCACTCCAATTCAACCCCTCAACGAATAAAAATTTCCAAACGAGTCCCTCACGAGCGAACCCCGAGCTTAGGCAAACCTTTAGCGAGAGGCAAAGCCAAATTATCGACGGTTCGAAATGTTCTCGGGACCATCTTATCGACGTAGAGGGTACCGTCTAAGTGATCGCATTCGTGCTGGAAAATTCGGGCTTGCCAGCCCGAAGCATCGACTTTTACGGGCCGACCGTTACGGTCAAAGCCCGTAACCTCGACCTCTAAATGACGTTCGACCACTGCCCTAAATCCATCCACACTACAAAAACAAAATGACTTTCTTTTGCTCACAATATATCTCAGGTATTGTATCAATGGCCATCACAAGGACCATCAAGAATTGGACCAGAAAAAGAAGTAATTTCTTTAGTATAAATTGTCCTAAAATGTTACTCGGGGTTGTCTTAAGCTTACCTTAAACACCCTTCGAAGAACAATGCGGTTTTGTTGCCCTTCTTTTTCAGCTTCGGGTTAATCACAACCTGCGGTAAGAGGTTTGCCGAACAATAGCTCAATCGATGGCAAAGTATAAAGCTCGATTCGAACGTGAAATAATTGTTTGTGGGAGAACGGCGTTTTTGGTCCCACAATGTTTGGAGTATGGGCATTTTTGGTCCCCAATGTTCCGAGATGTCACATTAAGTCTCCAATGTTACAGATTTTGGGCAATTTTGTTCATCTGATTAATTTAATTGTTAAGTTGGACTGAATTACGGGCCGAACCTACCCGAGATTTGCGGGCCAACGAATGGAGGCCCGACCCATAAACTTGTCTGGCCCGGCTCATAATTCCATCCAAGTTAACGGTTAATGTAACCGGAAGACCAAAATCGCCCAATATTAGTAACATTGGGACTAAATGTGACATCTCAGAACATAAGGGACCAAAAACGCCCATACCCCAAACATTGGGACCAAAAACAGTGTTCACCCTTGTTTCGTATACCAAAAGATCAAAGGCACGCCTGTTTTGTGCCTCGATCTCGTCCTTTCGAGCATAGCTGATGTATTCCTTTGTATCCTCAAGAACTATAATCTGCAAAAACAGGGCATACACAATTCATTACTCAAAATTCAAAGCTTGCTCACTGCAAGATTCTCACACGACACTGTCCAAATTACGCTGCGAATCTGTGATAGTTGCATTGCCGCTTTAACGCGAAGCTACAATCACATCATGATCGAACAATTGCAATTCCGAATTGAACAAACGGATGCTAACCCTCAATGGAACCCCAATTTGGGGTGCCGCGAGTCCAACGCCCGGTGCCCTCCTCATGACCCCGACCATGTCGTCGATCACCTTCTGAATCCGATTCGACCCGATTTCGTCGGGTGAGACCTCATCGGCGGGTTCGTGCAGCACCGGGTCGCCGGCTTTGACGATATCCGGCATTGCGTTCTTCGTCTTGTCGCCTCCGATTCCCAGGAACCAGCCGGCCCGCGCAGCCGAACGGAGGTTTCTGGAGTGGCTGAGAGTTTCGGGTTTGGGGATGGATACGGGCCGGGTAAGGATCGGGTTTCTAGATATGGGAAGAAGAATGTGGGTTAGTCTTTGGATAGTTTCCATGGGTTAACAGCTGAGCTGACCACTGCTTCGTGGGGAATGTGGAGTAGTAATTGCTTGATTTTAGCTTTTTGTTTTTGGTTTAAATGGGCCTTTGGGCCCCTAATATTAAATGGGCTTATACAGTTATATGGGCTTTGCTTAGCAGTTTCTTTTTCATGTGGATGTATCCACGTACAACACGATCTAGTTATAGAAACCTCATCATCGGTTATAGGACGATATCGGCTTTTAAGTAGACTAACTCCCATGGTCGTTGTGTATTGTTCAAAACTCACACAGAAATTACAATGAGTTCAAGTGAGATCGAACTCTTACGTCTATCTAAAAATATCAGGAGTCCGACCACTTCACAAATCCCTTAGAACAAAGTCATTTAATGGGTCAGGAAGGTATCCATCCCCCACAAAGCTACCGTAATCCCAACACTTCAACTAAGTTCAGTGTGAAACGAATCTGAATCTAACTGTCGGTTATGGGACGATCCCGTCTTCCAGCAAAACTATTACTGATCCATGTTTCATGTGTGTGACACTCCAAATTCCATAAACAACAATGGCATCATAGGATCAATTCGAACTCGTGATTAAAATGATGATAATCGACCCTTCCAACCATTAGGTTAGACCCGTGGGATATAAAAGAGCCCTTATTGACTTTTACAATTTATAGTTCTTATAAAGAAAATAAAGGTACACGCTTTTAATAAATTCTCGTTTCTTGATAGAGAAAAATATTTTACTTGTATATCACTCATTGAAATTCAACTTTCGGTTGGATGCCGTAGCTTGAGCCGCAAGGTTTTGCTAATCTTATAGCTCAGATAGCCACCATTACGTCAAATTTACTTAGAAGGAAGGGGATTATAAAATTAGTCACTAAGTATACATATTTTTGTTTTTTGGTCACTATGTTTTATAATTGCAAAAGTAGGTCAGTAACTTTGTATGTGAAAATAATTTTGGGCCATGTTTTCAATTTAAGTCACTAAGTATATATTTTTTCGATTTTGGGTCACTAGGTTTACATTTTTTCAATTTGGGTCACTCATTTGGTAACTAACTTTATAAACATAGTGACCCAAAATTGAAACATGTATACTTAATGACCCAAGATAAAAAAATATAACTTGGTGACCTAAAATTGAAAACATGACCAAAAATTATTTTCACATACAAAGTTAAATAACATACTTTTGCAATTATCAAACATAGTGACCCAAAAACAAAAATTTGTATACTTAGTGTCCTAATTTTATAATTTTGCCTCTAATAAAGTTTCTAATATAATTAAATGTTATTTTTATTATTATCCATAACACATGACCTTGCCTACAGTTTCGAGTACTTTTTCAAGCAAAGTTGAAAGTCAACGTCAAATAAGCAACTGCATTACTATATATGTGTCATAAACCATCATAATATCATTCATAAAAAAAATTCGAAAGAAAGAAAGCTCAAGATGAACAGCTCAACCAAGCAAAAAGTTCATTTCATCGACTCCATTGGACCACCACCTCAGAGAAACCCTAGATTTGCATATCAAGACAAAGATGGTGCCGTCGGGAGAAAGATGGATGTAAGAGAAAGCATCCAAATCCAAACAAAGGAAACGACTGAAGCAAAAGATGTCAACCAAAGTGCCGAAGAGTTCATCAAGAAGTTTAGAAATCAGCTGCTTCTTCAAAGGCTTGAGTCTATTGAGAACTGGAAGAAAATGCTCAAAAGAGGCACTTGATTTAATCTTGGCTGAATCAATTTTATTTTTACATGTTGGCTGTATGATTTATGTGGTTATTATTTAATATTTTTTGTTGATGTATTTTTCCCTTCTTCATGGTCTAATACTACTTTCAATTCATACATATATGTACATGTATGTGCCGTATATATGTGTGAGGATAGTGATAAAACATACAAATATTCATTCTTGATTTATCTGTTCAGAAAACATTAAGAAGACAACTATGAAACAAAGCGAAAACAAATCACCAGAATCTCGAAGTTTGACATATTATCAAGATTTTTCGAAATTATCCCGACATAATGTACGTAAATCCTCATTTTAAGGGTTTTATATGAGAATCTTGATCATTTTGATAGACAATCCACGGGTGGACTTACGGTGTTGGTAGCGATTCCATGGGCATTTAAGCATTTAGCCGTCGCCGGTCCACCGTTGGAGATGACTGATTTTATGTCCACGTCGATCATTGTAATATTCGTGCAAGGAACCGCCTCACTACAGCTTAGGTTAATCGTATCTTTCTTGCATATAGACGTTCCCCGGAGCCCCACGTATCTAATGTTGCTTACTTCCACAGCAGATTTCTGGAAGTATTTACGCGGCAGACAAAACAAATAAGATAATCAATGGAGACCATATAATATGTAATAAACAAGAAATAATTCAGATATTTTTCTTACATTGTGGTCAGAAGTACATTTCTTATGAGGGCAATAGTACTGATCGATGATTACGGGGTTATCTGTTTGTACGAAGATTAGATCGGTGAACGAAATATTCCTCGCGTACCCGGAACCTCCCTATTGAGCAAGCATCAAGAGAAAAAACAATGGAATCATTAAGCCTTGTCGAAAAGAAAAACAAATAAATAAATTAAATTTAACACGGCCATGCTTTTTGGGATAATATTGTTCATGTTTTTGGACCTGCCAAGTTTTTATTCTTGCTCCATTGGTAGTTCTCTTGAATGTGCAATTACGAACGTGTATGTCTTCGACCTCGTCACGGTGTCCCTTTATACCTAGGCTTCCAATACTTCCAAAAAATTGATACAATGTAAGAAACTAATAAAAGAAAAGGTTATGAAAACTCAGCTCAATATGTAAGAAGAAAACGACCACTTGTCGAGCAGTTTCTTATAAGATGAAACCCTCAAATTTCACAGTAGCTATGCATCGAACACATTAAAAACAACTACATTGAATAAGAGAAAATACCTTATTCCATGTCCCGGGCCGCACGTTATATTATATATCCCGACATTCGATGTGCCCGGGTTGATGGCGACACAATCATCCCCTTTTATGATAATAATATTTATTTTAGTGATAATAACATACATTTTTATCTCAATTAGTTCCATGTAAAATTGCACAAAAAGAGAGAGAGAGAGAGAGAGAGAGAGAGAGAGAGAGAGGGACCCGTAGCTATGATACTATGGCGAACTTGAACACTGGTTGAATGGCTAATATCAATCCCGTCGGTGTTGGGGCTCGTTCGAGGGGCCGTTATGTTCAAGCCCGTGATGATTGCGTTGTGGCACGATCTCAACGAGATGTGGTTCCACTGGCTATTCTTGTGATTCAATGCTTGAATGTGAAGGTTGGTGCAATTCGAGAATCTCATCGCCTTGATGAAAAGATAGAATAAACGCAGACCATATTAGGGTTTCATTTATTACTCTAGTTCTTATTTTTGCCACCACAGTTCAGAAGAATGTGTGAAGAAATATATATATTTGCCTTCTCCACTTACCGTAGGTGTTTTTTTGCTTTCTTTGGCCTGATTGAAGAATTACAGAAATTGGTTAAGAAACAAGACACCAGAAATGAAATGTATATGTATATATACATATATATATATATATGACATTAATTATCCTTATTACCTTCTTCCTCTCTAGGGTTAATGGAGAACAAAGTTTACAAGTCGTCTTCTTCCACCATGATTCTCCGCGACCATCGATCGACCCTGTTCGATTTCCGTTGATGGTGAGGCCGTTGATCTTCGTAAAGTGTATCCATTCTTCCTCGTGTTTCTTCTTCCATTGGGATTTTAGAGGCGCGACGATATTGCCCAAGATCTGTAAATTATAATTTGTTGAATTTTAGGGTTTCAAGATCCTCTGATGCAAATACTTTTTATTTTTTATTTCATTCTTTTGATCATCACCTCTAATGTAATAGAAGTAGGTTTGCAAGGGCCTTTGAAGGCAATATGGGAAACTAAATATGTCTTGCCAGTTGGAACTGTGACCGTTGCACGGCTCGATTCATTCTTGCAAGCTGCTTCCCAAGCCTTGTGAAAAGCCTGTTATAATATATCTTTTCAATAACAAATGTGCTCACGTTAAATAAAAAAAAATGATAAAATCAGGTTGAGTTGTATTCATGTAATTTTTTTTTAATAGTCTGTAATAATATAATTAAAATTATGACAGAGTGCCATTGTTTTTCCATGCATGCATCAAGAGTCATTGTTAGATAACCAACGGGATATTTACATTTTTGATCCCCAATATTTGGCCTATTGGTGTTTTTTTTGGTTCCTTATTTTTTCGAGTTACAGTTTCAGTCCCCAATGTTGTCGATTTTGAGCATTTTTGGTTCCCCACTTAATTCAACCGTTAAGTTGGACGGAAATACGGGCATGGCCAGCCCGAATTTACGGGCCGGGCTAGGTTTCCCTTTCTCTGGCCCTCTAAATTCGAGTTGGCCCGGCCCGTAATTTCGATCTGGCCCGTCCCGTATTTCCGTCCAACTTAATGGTTAAGTTAACTGGGGGACCAAAAACGCTCAAAATCGACAACATTGGGGACTGAAAGTGTAACTCAGAAAAATAGGGGACCAAAAACGCCCATAGGCCAAACATTGAGGACCAAAAATGTAAAAATCCCGATAACCAACTACTAGGCAAAACCAAACAAAAAAAGAGAATAAAATATTTAATTACTTCCGCATCATCAGTTTTTCCATCTCCGATGGCTCCAAAATCGATCACATTGATTGTGGCTGTGGCCTCTGCCGCCGGCAAGTGATCGTGGTGGTGGTCGTGGCGGTGGTGGTCGTGGCGGTGGTGGACGTGGTGGTCGTGGTGGTGGTGGTGATCAGACGAGGCTCGACGAGCACACAGAAGCATCGATGAGTGTAAGATTAGCAATGCCAAGCATAAAATTATGACAAAGCTTTCCTGCAACAAGAATGTAATATACAATGGGCCATGATGACTGTGTTCTTGAAAAAAAATAAAAATAATTAATTGTCTTCTCGTACCATATAATTTGATGTGGTGTTCGCGATGATGATTTCTTCCTATTGTTGTTGCAGATGTTTAGTTCTGATATTAAAGGGTTTTTGTCTAGAACGATATTGAAAATACTACAAAGAAATTTTAATTCTATTTGCCACTTTTTGTAAGTAGGTGTCTTTGCCTCAGCATGTTGGATTAATCGGTCATTGATTGGTTGACATTATTAATGAACTAAATTCTTTTCAGGTATATTAATACGTTTGGAAATCGTAGTTATGACGAGCCGTGACTCAATATTTCATTGGAAGTACTTTAGTCTAACTTTCTGGAATTATTTAACTCGATGACACACGCAAACAAGATATATATATATATATATATATATATATATATATATATATATATCAAAAGACTAATGGCTTCAAATAAAAAATTATAGATATTGAACAATAACTATTGAAAATATGGTTTTCTGAAAACACAAAGCACAGCTTCTCTAATAAACACACGCACATACAGTACATAGGGTAAATTATAAGTTCCAATAAACAAAATCATACAAATACACAATAACTTAAATCTTTCTACACAATCCTATTTTCTCACATATATATATATATATATATAATATTTATATATGTAATACGTTTTATGATAGTAGACAGTTAACAGAAGGGCTTGTTTTAGTAGCTCGACCATGAGCATTATAACAAGTCGAATAAACCTTATTATTTCCAGGAATTGAGGATTTAATGTAAACTTGATTTAGGTTAATATTCTTGCAACCTAGGGTTTGGCTACAGCTCAAGTTGATCACGTTCTGTGAAGCTGATGTCCCTGTGATTCCATTGTATGTAATATCACTTACAGCTACAGCCGATGTCTGCATTTATAATTATATCACAATAATAAAAAGAAATTAAAATTAAATAAATTTAATTTAATAATATTAAATGCACTCACGAAGTTGTTGCAGTTGACTCGAAGAGGGCAGTAGTATTGATCGATTTGAATAGGGTTGTTCACTGCAATGAGCTTTATTCCTTCGAATGATATCCTTCTTGCGTACCCTTTGCCTCCCTACAAAGCAAACGAAAGAAAAGCATCGAATTCAAATTAAGACAAAATAATTATTTCTTTTACTGAACAAAATATAAAACGTTGAATGATCGATCACCTGCCATGTCTTAATCCGTAATCCCGTTAGGGTTCCTCTCAAGGTACAATTCCGTACGCGTACATTTTCCACGATATCGTTTTCACCGCCTTGTCCCAAGGCCCCGATGCTAAATTCGATGAAAAAGTAATGGAAAAGCAAATAATCATTAAATCATTGGATTTTAGTAATTAATTAAATATAATTAGTTTAAAAGAAGAAGAAGAAAACAACCTGATGCCATGACCCGGTCCGCATGTAATTCCCGAAATGTAGACGTTAGAGGATCCACCACTGATGGCTATGCAGTCATCACCTGCAGAAGTGCATCGTGACAAAATATTATATAAATATATATAAAATATTTTTTGATACGAAAGATTATACGAGAATCTACTCTTAAATACCTTTTTGAATAAAAAAGTACCCGGTTAGAAAAAAATTATTTTAGGTACCCGTTTGCTGTGTGTACCATTTTATCATCCTTAACGTACCTTTTTATATGTATATTACGTACCACGTCAAGCGTTTATATGATACATATATGCGTTTCTTTATGTTACCTAAATTTATTATATGATATACCTTTTCTCACGGCATTATGTAACATGCTACGTTTCTATATGCTACCTAAAATTACTTAAATGATTTACATGCGGCGCAAACGAGTACTTATGAAACCTTATTCTACTAGGTACCTACATGTAAAAACATTCTGATAGGGGACTGAATTGACAATTTATACACAAAAGGGTATTTAAGTGTAAGATTCCCAAGATTATGTAAGATAATTAAGAACCTGTTGCAATAAAAGTGTTTCTGATTTGAACACTCGTTGAACCAGAGATGTCAATGCCATCAGTGTTAGGGCTGTCTCCAGGAGCTATTACACGGAGATTTGTAGCCACGACGTCTTTGCTCGACAAGATCAAGATTTGACTTCCAGGCCCGTTGACTTTAGTCAACCCGGTCAATCGAAGCCCGTTACATCTATGGAATATGATACCCTAATATACATATATATATATATAAATAATTAATGATCATGGTAAATATAAATCGAAATATATTTCTTTTTTCATTCACTCACGGTTGGCCCCTTGCAGAATACTCCCTGCAAATGAAATCAAGTTTAATTAAATTTTGAATTAAATATAAACATTATACTTTTCAATTATTTTCGAAAAATTGCTTACGTTAGAAGGATCATTATAGCAAGGAGCCTTGGGCCACCATGATGAGCCTAGTGCATCGAACACACCTTTGCCACTCATCACAAGTCCATTGATGTTCAAGAATATCACCCAAGCTTGCTTTTGTTTTCCCGTCCATCGCGATTTCACCGGAGCGATTATTCTCCCCGACACCTAATTAAAGTAATTCAATATATAATCAATATATGTATTTGTTAAATTGAGAGTTCTTTCCTAAAACTAATTGGTGATAGGTAGATTGAGTTTGTTGAGCTTCTTTATTTTGTTTGGAGCCCTCCAGATCTGCTTTCTAACGTCTTCAATAAATAGAACTTAAATTCTGACATTCTCCCACGGAGGAGAGAGACCTCTTTTATTTATATATTGAGTGAGGTGAAGTTAATTTCCCGACGTGGGACAAATAATCTCAACAATATCATAATATATATGTGTGTGTGTTTTTATTATATATACCTGCATATAAATACGAGGGGACTTGCATGGGCCTTTGAAAGTCAACGGATTGAGAAAGTATATCTTCTTCGGTGGTATGTGCACAACGGGTATATTAGGTCCAGCGTAGTCTTGACAAGCTGCTTTCCATGTTTTCAAAAATGCCTGCGAATTATGAATAGCTTTTAATTGAAGTATTATATAATATATATATATATATATATATATATATATATTAATTTCTGTATCGAATTTACTTGAGAATCATCGGTTTGTCCATTTCCAGCTGCACCATAACGCATCACGTTGAACACAGTCATTGCTCCCAATGAAGAAGAAACCATGCAAAGCAGCACGAACATCATCATCATAGTACGATAATGCCCTTGGCGACCCTGCGATAAATTAAAACATTAACTAGCGGACGCATTTATTTCATATATATATGTTTATATTAATGAAATAAGGGGGAAACTATTTTATATTACCATTGTAGAAGAGATCGTCATGCATTAGATAGTTTCAAAATCTGTTTATATGGTAGAACTTCGTACGAAACTATATATAGACAGACTGAGCTAGCTTTCATATCCGGCACATGCAGTGCAGCAGCCTTGCTTGATATAAATATAAGTATATGTGCATATATGTATATCGTTAAAGCAACAAAATCAAATCGACAATCCTTACATAATAATAAAATAATTATTTACTATTATAAGATATTCAATTTTTAATATATGTTTCTCGTATCGTGAAAGTTACTAAAAGATCACGTGATTGCCCATCAATTGAGCTTATTAGTCCGGACTTTGACGTTGCTGCTTTATCAAGGAAAGCAAGAGCAATAATTTTCTGCGATTCATAAGATGATCCATTTACATTATATGAACTCTTTAACATCCTTAATCTTAAAGAAGAAGACAACTTAAACGAGAGCCGTTTCTGTACGTCTTAAGAAACTGAAGTGTAACCCAAATGCATGTGAAGAAGTCGTTGACTAAGAATTAACCTGAAATTAAGGCGATGAACGAGGTTTACTCTCATATAATGTGTAATGTGTGACAAAGCGATGATCTTCGTGAGTTTCGCCTTGTTTATTACAAATGAAATCTCCTCGGTCCCAAATTCAGGAAGCCAACATCTAAATACATATGAAGTTACATTCTAGAAATCATTGGTAGCAGACGGAGGAGCCCCACTGAACTTATGGGCAAAATTATAAGATTAGGTCACAAAGTATACAAGTTTTTATTTTTGGGTCACTATGTTTAATAAAGTAACTCGTTAACTTTGTATGTCAAAACAATTTTGGGTCATGTTTTTAATTTTAGGTCACTAAATATTTTTTTTTTCGATTTTGGGTCAATAGTATACATGTTTCATTTTTGGATCACTATGTTTACAAGGTTAATTACCACATGAGTGACCCAAAATTGAAAAATATATATACTTAGTGACCAAAAATCAAAAAATATATACTTCCTGACCAAAAATTGAAAACATGACCCAAAATTATTTTGACATACCTATTTTTGATTTATCAAACATAGTGACCCAAAACCGAAAACATGTATACTTAGTGACCTAATCTTATAATTTTCCCGAACTTATACATGTCACAATATTTTTTTATATCTAATCAAAATATGAAATTGAATTTGACACCCCAACACAACGGGCTCACCGAGAAAAAAGGGCCCGGTTGGGATCTTTGCAAGAACAATGGCTGCTTCGAAAATTTACCCGAAAAAAAACCCACAACAGGAAGGTTCAGGATTTCTTACACATGGAGACCAGAGCAGACAGAATTACACGTTCCTCACCATAGCCGAAAAAAAAAAAGAGAAAAAAAGAACCAACTTAAATCGAAACATGCGAGGCATCATCATCATCATCAAGGACAAAAAAGAAAAAAGGAAAAAGCCTACTGACTCTGCAACGACGAAGCAACGGCGGAGAAGGCGCGGCAGTTGTTGAACCCGTACCAGGTTCCTCCCGGGATCATTACGTTGTAATAAAACGAAACGGGCTGCGAGTTGTATCCGTATACGGTGACATCGTACGGTATCCAACCGTCGCGACCGCTCCTGTAGAGGTACAAGTAGCATATCTGATACGTGCAAGGCCCATAGAGCTCAAACGTATCCGTCGAACACCGCTCGAACGTCCTCGAGCTCGGGTCGTCGAGCCTCGGTGCATAAACCTATGACGCAAGCAAGAAGAAGCACTGTCTTTTTTTTCTTTTTCGAAACGATAGCTTGTCATAAATTATAAGAACAGTAGAAACAAGCTAAATAGCCCACAGAGCCCTCTAGTCACATCACAAATGCCTGTAGGGAAAGGCACATCCTAAAAAGGAGACAAATTCCCACATGGGGAAACAACGAACCGAAAGAAAACAGGTTACAACAAGAAGAAGCATTGTCTAAGACTATTACACACACATGATAAGCAAGGAAGCTGTCTTGTCCAAAAACCCTGATAAATGCTTATCCACCTTGGCAAACAACGATAAGTATAAGGTTAAGAAGCTAATAAACAACCTCATCTTCGATGTAATCAACATGGGAATCGACTTCAATGGGAGAAAAATTAGAGGGATGTTCTTCAATTTCACTATGAACCCCTAGAAATAGATTCGCTGCTATGACAAATTGGGCAGGAAGCTGTTGATGAAATCCCAAAAAACTGATCGATGCTTATCTACCTTGGTAAACAGCAGTATATAAGGTTAAGAAGCTGATAAACAACCTCAGCTGCATTGATTAACCTTCTTAGATGTAATCAACAGTGGAAATCGACTTAAATGGGGGGAAAATTAAGGGATGTTCTTCAATTTCACTATGAACCCTAGGATAGATTCTTCACTGCTATGAAAAATTGGGCATTTCTAATGTTTGAAATTTGGGACCTGATTTCCGTATGCGTCTCCGAAGGAAATGCTGATGCGGTCTCGAGTATACCGAGTCGATGAGCAGCTCGTTCTTATGCTCACCGTGAACGAACAAGTACCAGCATTATCCTACAAAATCAAGAGTATACTTTTGGTCACTAAACGAAGAATTGGAGAAAATCAACGATTGCATGCGTCGATCGAGAGATATCAGTCGCAGAATCGTCAATTTTTTTCAAACCTGGGACGACTGGGTTTTGTTGATACCGAGTCTTGAGACTGAGTGAGGGATTTCAACGATTGATCTTGATTGTGAAGAGCAGAAGAGAATAGATAGAATCAGCAGAATCAAGAGAGCCCTCATAGCTTCCACCGAACTGAGAATTTGAATTTTTTTTGCTTTGCAAGTTCTCTGGACGACCATAGAATCAGTCTTCGGTCTGTGCTGATCGTGAATCATGGTGAAGATGGGGACACAACACGTGTGACACGTGTCTTCAATTTTTACTATTTTCTTTTGTCCGAGTTATCCCACCGCACCATCTCCATTTAGTACTATATTTTTTTATTACGCGAAAATAGAGTATACATTTCTCGAATGAATTCTCTATTTTAACACTATTATAGTGTTTGCAGACAGTGATACTCTATATTTAGCGTAACTTTATTCCTCAACTCAAAAATAGAGTTATAATTTACTTGTTATTTTTATTTTTTTTAAATATAGAATTATTTTAGTTATGTTTCAAATAAGTATAATATAAATTTTTTGTGTTGAAAATAGAGTTAATTGGTTGGGTAAAAATTAGTGTAGAAAATAGAGTTGGTGGATTAGAGTAAAAACACTAATGTAGCAATTGTATATTTGTGTAAATTAACTGTATTTTTGTGTTGTGGGTTGGAGATGACCTTAATATGTGCTACATCTAGATACTTGTGTGGGCTTGCGCCACACAGACATGGCGAAGACTTAATTACGCCACACACTTCAGTAGTGAGACTAATCCTCGAGGCCAGATGAATACGTCTCAACCTCACCTGACGACGATAGTCATGAGCTATAAAGTCCATGAAGACTACTCAAGGAATTGTGGGAGTGAAAATTCGATCGCACGACCCAACCTCCAAATCCATAAGGCATCCTCCCTGACCACTAGGTTAATGCCTCATTGGTGTGTCTTAAAATTTATAGAATTGGAAATTAATATACAAATTACACTAGAAAAATCTTATATTTGTGAACACGATTATGTGATTTTGTCCAATGATACATCAACATCATATGTGACCTGACATTGATTGATATCGTTACGACACCTCTTATGTTGATATTGTATGTTGATGTGGTATCGACGATACCATGTAAGAGATGCCGCATTAGAGGTGTGAACCGTAAGATTTCTATACATTTTCTTTCCTTTTGGCGTTGCATTATTTTTTTTTGTTGTTGTGGACCCGATGTTTTTGCACTAATCAACATGGGCAATATGTCCCAAATATCCTAAGGGATTAAAATTTCACTTTTTAAGCCATCTAGGGCAACACATGAGGACTTTGGTTGTGTGCTAATTGCTATGCTAATTTTTTTTTTCAAAATGATAGATTTCTTCCAAAAAATGATTAATGTTATGAAACTATTATAACTGGACAAGAACAAAAATATAAACACGGGCTTGTAGAGAGATAATAATGTTTTCGATATGATTCAATACAAATACATCGGTCTATTTATAGTAGAAAAATTTCTACTATTTCATCTAACATTTACAACATTAAATATATCTTATCTTATCTTATCTCATCTCATCAACACTCAACTAATTTTGACAACATTAAAAACATCACATATTATTTATAATAATTTCATAATACTCCCCCTTGGATGTTTTTCAAAGAATTTGCATCATTAAAACCTTACTAGGAAAAATCCAATGGGATAAAAACCTAGTGAAGGAAAAAGAGTACATAATTCCTTTTGATACGCTTTCATTTGTTGCCTCATTAAAAACCTTACTGGGAAACCACATGGGAAAAACCACAGTGAAGGGGAAAAGAGTGCAACGCATATTTTCTCCCCCTGATGATAACATCATTATAAATCTCGGAGTTTTCGAACTCCAATTGAATATACCAATTTCCTGAAATTAATTGGGGAAAGTGCTTTCATAAATAAATCTGCAAGATTTTCACTTGATTGCACTTGTTGTACATCTATATCACCATTTTTCTCCAAATCATGGGTGAAGAAAAATTTCGGTGAAATATGCTTTGTTCTATCCCCTTTAATATATCCTTCCTTTAATTGGGCAATACATGCCGTATTATCTTCATATAAGATCGTTGAAAGTAATTTCTCAGAAAGCAACCCACAAGTCTGTTGGATATGCTCAATTATCGATCGCAACCAAACACATTCTCGGCTAGCTTCATGAATAGCGAGAATTTCCGCATGGTTAGATGAAGTAGCTGTTAAAGTTTGTTTCACTGACCGCCATAAAATAGCGGTTCCACCATATGTAAATAAAGAACCTATTTGCGATCGAGCATTATGTGGGTCAGACAAATAGCCAGCATCTGCATACCCAACTAAATTTGCTTTCGACTCATTAGAATAGAACAATCCCATATCAGATGTTCTTTAAAGGTATCGAAAAATCCGTTTAACTCCATTCCAGTGTCTACGAGTCGGCAAATAACTATATCTTGCCAATAAGTTTACAGCGAACGCTATATCAGGTCGTGTATGACTCGTAAGATACATTAATGCTCCAATACCACTAAGATATGGTACTTCACGACCAAGTAGCTCTTCATCATTTTCGCGTGGTCTGAAGGGATCTTTATGTACGTCTAAAGATCTAACAATTATTGGAGTATCCAATGGATGAGATTCATCCATGTAAAATCTTTTCAATACCTTTTTCGTATAAGTCTCTTGATGTACAAATATTCCACTTTTCAAATATTCAATTTGCAGTCCAAGACAAAATTTTGTTTTTCCGAGATCTTTCATTTCAAACTCCCTTTTCAAACAATCAACAGCTTTGGTCAACTCTTCAGGAGTTCCAATTATATTGATATCATCAACATAGACTGCTATAATGACAAACTCATTTTTACATCTTTTCAGAAATATGCATGGACAAGTTTGATCATTTCGATACCCTTCTTTCACTAAAAATTCACTTAGGCGATTATACCACATTCGCCCAGACTGCTTTAATCCATAAAGCGATTTATTCAACTTAACTGAGTACTCGTTTCTGGGCCATGAAGTTGTAGGTAATTGAAATCCCTCGGGAAGCTTCATATATATGTCACTGTCAAATGTTCCATATATATATAAGCAGTGACAACATCCATAAGACGCATATCGAGACCTTCTCGTACTGCCAGACTTACTATATAACGAAAAGTAGTTGCATCCACCACGGGAGAATACGTCTCCACATAATCAATATCTGGTCGTTGCGAAAAACCTTGCGCAATAAGCCGTGCTTTGTATCTTACAATTTCGCCGTTTTCATTTCTCTTTCTAATGAAAACCCATTTCTATCCAACCGGCTTTACATTTTCTGATATACGGATTACAGGTCCGAAAACTTTTCGTTTCTCAAGTGACTTCAATTCGGCCTCGGTTGCATCTTTGCATCGTTCCTCAGTTGGACCATTCTTATTATTATTTGTTCCCTTTCTTTTCCGAGGATTTTTATCTTTGGAACCCGAGGGCCTACCACGCTTTAGCTGTGGCTTAGGCTCGTTAATATGTTATGCAAGAACATTTATTTTTGCAGGAGCATTAACAACTGGTAGATGGGACTTTGTCACTCTTTTAAGGTCAGTAAAACTTTCTGGCAGTTGATTAGCTAAACTCTGTAAATGAATTATCTTTTGAACTTCTAGTTCACATTCTTTAGTTCGAGGATCATAATGATTTAGCGATAATTCATTTCAACTAACATTTCTCTCCATCTGTTTCTATTCTCCCCCTAATGTCGGAAAATTCAATTCATCAAAATGGCAGTCGGCAAATCTAGCCGTAAATAAATCTCCAGTTAGAGGTTCCAAATACTTTATTATCGATGGAGATTCATATCCGACATATATTCCCAACCTCCTTTGAGGTCCCATCTTTGTTCGTTGTGGTGGAGCAACTGGAACATATACTGCACATCCAAAAATTCTTAGATGAGAAATATCTGGTTCCTGACCATGAACCATTTGTAATGGGGAGAGATCATTATAACTTGTTGGCCTGATGCGGATTAGTGTTGATGCATGCAATATAGCATGTCCCCAGCAAAACGAGTGAAGATTCGACTTCACCAATAATGGTCTTGCAATTAATTGCAAGCGCTTAATCAACGATTCTGCAAGACCATTTTGCGTAGGAACGTGTGGCACGGGATGCTCAACATCAATTTCGATAGACATACAATAATCATTAAATGCCTTGGAAGTAAATTCAGCAGCATTATCAAGGCGTATTTTCTTTATCGGATAATCTGGAAAATGTGTTCTTAGTCGGATCATTTGTGCAAGCAATCTCGCAAACGCCATGTTGCGTGTTGATAACAAGCACACATGAGACCATCTAGTCGATGCATCAATTAATACCATGAAATACTTAAATGGTCCACATGATGGATGTATCGGTCCGCAAATATCACCATGTATACGCTCCAAAAATGTTATGGATTCATTCTTTATTTTCGCTGGTGATGGCCGAATAATTAACTTCCCTTTAGAGCAAGCGACGCATGATAATTCATTACTTTGAAGAATCATCTGGCTCTTCATTAAATGCCCACGTGAATTCTTAATTATTTTCCGCATCATAATTGCACCGGGATGGCCCAACCGGTCATGCCAAACATTAAATGTACTGTCATCAGTAAACTACTGGTTTACGGTAGCATACGATTCGATCGTTCTAAGATATGTGTAATACATCCTAGAGTCAAAAGAAGGTAATGTTTCCATAATTCTTTTATCATTCGAAACCCCATTTGTAATGTGCAAATATTCAACATCTGCTTTTTTTGCAGTCTCAACATGATATTCATTATGTCTAATAGCTTTAAAGCTCAATAAATTTCTTATAGACTTATGAGAATATAAGGCGTTTTAAATTATCAGCATTGTTCCTCTGGGTAGTAAAATGTTGGCTCTTCTGGAGCCTTCAATTATATTTGTGCTACCCGATATTGTAATAACACTTGTTTCTTTCATTTCAAGATGATCGAAATATTTCTTATTCTTCAGAATCGTATGAGTTGTTGCACAGTCTGCAAGACATAATTCTCCACTGCATATGTTTGTTTCCATCAGAGAAATTTCTTTATAAACAAACACATAATAATAATTATTAAAATAAACAGATATACAAGAAAACATATAACTTAATAAAACACTCCAAACGATACATAATAAATCACACAATAATAAAGCATACAATACACATAATAATAAATCACACGATAATATTAGTTTTCTTCAGGAAAAAACTAGAAATCCGCAATTTCGAAATGTGTATTTTCATCTTTTGTCTCAGAAGCAGGTGCCAAATCAGTTTGAACAAAATTCGTTTCAAATCTCTTTTCTTTGCCCTTACTTTGTTGATATAATTCAACCAAATGTTTGGGCGTGCGACAGTTACGTGACCAATGGCCCGAACCACCGCAACGATAGCATTGCTCATCGTTGTTCTTTTGTTCATTGTGCCTCTTCTCATCATTATTTTCGTAATTTTTCCTCTTCTGGGGAAAATTCTGATGACCACCACGATTGCTATGATAATCACCACGGAAATGCTGATAACCACCACCGTAATTTCCTCGGCCACGTCCACGGCCTTGACCACGACCTTAACCACGGCTACGTCCATGACCGCAATGTCCACCACGACCACGTCCACGATCATTGCTTCGACTATTATCATTATTACCTTTAACTGCATTCGCTTCAGGGATTGCAGTATAACCAGTCGGTCGGGATTAGTGGTTTGTCATCAACAATTCATTGTTTTGTTCAGCCAATAACAAACAAGAGATTAACTCTGAATGCTTTTTAAATCTCCTCTCCCTATATTGCGGTTGCAATATGATATTTGATGGAGGAAAAGTGTTGAATATTTTCTCCAGCATATACTGTCTTCGGTGACTGTTTCTCCACACAATTTCAGTGTGGCAGCTACCTTATGAACAGCCGAGTTATATTCAGTTACGGATTTAAAATCTTGTAATCTTAAATGCATCCATTCATACCTTGCGTTTGGGAGGATAACAGTTGTTTGGTGGTCAAATCGATCTTTCAGATTTTTCCACAATTCAGCGGGACCTTGTTCATTTAAGTATTCATCCCTCAGATCCGGATGAATGTGGTGGCGAAGAACTATCAAAGATCTTGCCTTATCCTGAGCGCTTGTGGTTTTTACAGTATCAGTGGTGTCACCTGCACCCGTTCTGGTTTTTGTGTCGACAATAGTGTCACCCAAACCTTTTGCTTTTAGATGAATCTCTGCGTCTAGTGCCCAAGATAAATAATTCTTTCCTGATATGTCATGGGCAACAAACTCGAGGCTTTGCAAATTCGTCATACTATCATAAAATACAAAAGACGTTTGAATACTCAAATCATAAAGTATAAAACAAATATATGATGTGAATAACATTAATATTTCCAATATAAATATCAATACAAGTTTATCGTAAAAAAATACTTTAAAGAAAAATTACAATTAATCTTCTTTTGTAAAAATCCTTACGAAAAATAAAGTGCACATCCCGAGGAGTGCCATCATAAAAATAATATTAGTCAAAAGATCAATCATCAGGTAGAGCGACATCTTTCTATCACAAAATATATTTCATAGCAAACATATATTATAACATTAAAAAAATATCGTAATTAACCACTCTCGTAAAATCTTGGTAAAAACATAATCCACATATAGATAATTATCGCCCTGAGTAGAGTAAGAATCATGAGATCAATCACCGTATATAGCAACATCCTTCAAAATATAAAATATATTTCGGTAATCATAATAATGAAAAATATGATAATCAATAACTATATTTTAGAAACAACTGTAAAAATATTGTCCACCACCCGATAGACATCACGGTAAATAAAACAAACATAATTCTATAATAAGAAAATCATAAGTCAGATATGGATAAAATATATGTATTTCTTCTTAATAAAATAAATTTAATTTCTCCCAGTGGTAATAATTTTTTTTTCATCCGTATAGTCCAAAATTAATTCAAAAAATATATATGATATATACTTGAGATATCAATAAAATAAATAATATTATTTAAATCGCTCTTTTCAAAATCTCGTCAAAAACAAAATTCCACTCGCCACCATTGGGATTCGAAATCTGGACCTCACATATGTTATAGTGACGATATTTCGCGAACCACTCGGGCTAAGGCGTTTTAGTGATATATATGTTATATTTATATAATTTTAACTGTTCGTAAAATAAGTGTACGAGTGTTATAAATAAACTCACCGTACACAAAATAAAATTACCATACCTCGATTATAATTGTATAAGATCTTGTCCAGAGGTTGATCGTTGCCGGAGAGCGCTCGTGCTGATAACGTGTTATGAAACTATTATAACTGGACAAGAACAGAAATATAAGCACGAGATTGTAGAGAGATAATAATGTTTTCGATATTATTCAATAGAAATACATCGGTCTATTTATAGTAGAAAAATTTCTACTATTTCATCTAATATTTACAACATTAAATACATCTTATCTTATCTTATCTCATCTCATCAACAATCAACTAACTTTTACAACATTAAAAACATCCACATATTATTTATAATAATTTCATAATAATTAATTTAATAAAATAGATAAATAGCCATCACCGAAACGGTCTAACTATCAATTGGCAAAGAAACATCTCTAATGTCGAAATATACAACAACATATAATTAAAAAATCATAATGAAAACAAGTTTGAAAGTTAAAAATAATAATAATAATAATAATAATAATACCAACTACATGTCAAACCCAAAACTCTATAATAGAGGCTAGTGGCTATTGAACTCAAATCTATAGTATTCGTCACTTTGTTCATCATTACTTTAAAAAGATGGCTAGGCGAGGAATACAAATCCTGCAAGATAGACAAGAACTCTTTAGAAAAATGGAGAACAATAACAAAGGAAAACAAAGGAAAAAAGGCAACATTACCTCCCAATCTTTGGTCTATGCTATATATTTATTTGACTGTTGGCAATTCCATTTATATATATTTGAATCATGATACAATACCTTCATTGTAGATTTTTTTAGGCTTAATTAGGTTTCATGCCTCATTAGCACATTTTCTTTAGAATTCAGGCTCCAAATAGTTTTAAAATAGATATAAGGACCCATTTAAAGTTTTTCTAAGAGTTAAGGAACTATTTGCAGTGAAAAGACTCATTTACCCCTCCTTGTTGTGAAAATTACACATATTTGCCATCATCTCTTCCAAATGATCGAAACCCAAATCTCATTCAAAGATAGAACAATCTTGACGTTAATGATTGAATAAGGAGAAATCATTTGTATGTGAAACTTAGTAACTGAGGAAAACCACAACATCGACGTAAGATCTAAGATTTGTAAGGAAGTTTTGTCTAAAAATCATGTAGCAAATTGAAACGGGTGAAATCTCGATTTTAATGACCGAATATGTTAGATTTGACTCAATTTGTTCATGGGTCTTAGTAATTGAATGGGATTATTGATGTTAATCATGGTATAACGAAGAATTTTGATGGGACATAAGATTGGGTCGTTTGCTAATTAGAACGCTTAGAGGGTAACACTTGATGCTTTCTGGGTAACATTTCATGAAACAAACATACCACATGCCTTGTAGGTTATAATAAATGTTGCCGCAAAACGAACACATAATTAGAAAAAAATAAAAATAACGACTCGTCGCCAGTAAATAACACATGTTGTGTACACAAGTAAAGGCAAAGAGGGATAGATCGAAAACCGCCGACAACACCCAAAAAACACTGAAACCGCTCGAATCTCTGACACAAGTGACATGATAAGGTGAAATCGACGTCAATTTCTCATGTAATCAACGAAAAATATGAAGTTTATCGTGGGATAATGCGTTAAATACAATTCAAAAATCTCGTTGAAAAAAACGGGTGAAATCTCAAGTTTTATGGCCAAATAAGGTGGATTCGACTCAATTTGATCATGAGTCTTTGTAATCGAAAGAGATTATTAATGTTAATCATGGAATAACGAAGAATTTTGATGAGGCCTAAGATTGAAATGTTTATTAATTATAAAGCTGGTTGGTAACACTTCATTTATTCTGCGTAACAGTTCATGCATTCTGAGTAATATTTCCTGGATAACAAGCAAGAGGCTAAGAGGAATAGATGAAAAACAACCGACGACACCCAAAAATCAATGAAACCGTTGGGATCTCCGAATTAAGTGAACGAATAAAGTTAAATCGACCTCAATTTCTCATGGATCTTCATTATCGACGAAAATTTTTAAATTTGATAATGAAATAATACTTCAAACCAATTCGAAAATCTCGGGGTGAAACCTCAACTTTAATGGTCGAAAATCGTGAAATCAACTCAATTTGATCACAAGTCTTAATAATGTAACGAAATTATTGATGTAAATCATGAAATAATGCGAAAATTAGCTTTCCCCAAAATTGAAATGTTTTTTAGCATAATAACACTTTATGCACTGATTATAACACATACATATTAAAAGAAAACGCTTCAGTAAGAACGTTCTAAAAGTATCTAGATTGTCAGAGAATATTAACAGGATAACGACTAATATTACCACATTGCCTTCAAATAATACCACATGTCTGATAATAAATAACAATATGAACCCAGTTTATAACACAATTGTAGATATTAGTACTCCATAATATCTTCTCAGTACCACATTACTAATTCGATTAATTTTGGCTTAAATGCATTTTTCTTCGGATGTATAAGATTGACATTCATGGAAATAAATGATATGATGAAGCTAAATCACCAAATTCCTTTACAAGTCACGTTATGCGAATGTTGATGTAGAAAGTACAATGGTGAAGTCATTAGTCATGTAAACATATACTCTTTCATTCCAAAACATATGTTATATCTATCTCAATGAACATAACTTTACGAATTACATCACAAACTTGTTCAAAGTTCACCATTAAATCATGAGTAACATTTTATAGACCATATTCTCTAAAATCCTAAGCTCCGAACCCTAAACCTTAGGCCCCGAACCTGAAACCCTAAACTCGAAACCCAAAACCCTAAAACATTTTAATGTTGCATCTTATAAATCACAAGTTGTACATCATATTACCAAATATTTGTGTCGTAAATCCTTAATCTTAACCCCGAAACCCTAAACCCAAAAACAAACCTATAGAAACCCTGGCACGTAAACTGCAATTTGTAACAGACCATTCGTTTCGAATAGCACTTAAACACTTACTGGTAACACTTAATCCCTTACAAGTACCGTTTTATGTATTTTAAGAGAATTTCAAAGATTCCGCCAATACAAACTCGAAATCAATATTCCTGCCACACCGCATATAAATCTCAAACCCCAAATACTCAAATTTAGAAATCACGAATAACATATATTATGATGCAAAAGAGATAGTAACTTAACATTCGAAGATTGTGTCTTTTAAAGAAATATGATGGTTTAACATCATCAAATCTTATATTTCCATGAATGACAATCGTATACATCCGAAAAAAGCACATTTGTGAATGAAATTAATAGAATTATTGTTGTGGTACTCGAAACCTGTTATGCGGTACAAGAATTTACATAGTCGTTAAAAACTGAGTTGGTATTGTTATTTACAATCAGACATGTGGTATTATTTGTATGTAATGAGGTAATATTCTATGTTAATCCAGAACCTTCTAGAATGTTCTTAATGAAGTGCTTTTCTTGCGTGTACATGTGTTATATTTATTGCCGAAAGTGTTACTCGTTTCGAAAATGTTTAAGACTCATTTGTCAATAATTCTCGTTAATTTTTAAGGCTCGTGATAAATTTGAGTTAGTTTCAACATTATCCAGTTAATAATTTCGAGTTTTTCCCCATTTTTTCAACGGGAGATTAATGCAATATTTCATTATAAACTCCATTAATCTTCCTTGATTATCATGACCCAAATTGAGGTCGATTTAACATTATTCTTATTCGGTCACTAAAGTTAGGGATTCCAGCAGTTTCAATATTTTTTTGGTGTTATCGACGGTTTTCGATCTATTCCTCTTGCTCGCATGCGTTTTACCCAGGAAGTATTACACAGACTATAAGAATTGTTACCCAACAAGCGTGTTAATTCACTTTTTTCCGAATAATTTCGAAATCTTGTTCAAACTCCAGTCAAATTCAGGAATTCTGCCAAAATCCTCAAACTCAAAACTATACCAAATAAATGACAATGAATAACACTTAAACCATTTCTGGTACCTTTTAAAATATATAGGTTTCCATGTTTCAAATGGAATACCTCTTATTTATTTTGCGATGACAAATGCTTTTAAATTCATACCACTTTAACGAACAATGATTTATACAAAAAATTTCCGTCGATTTCATTTTCAACTCCGTTAACCCTGAACGACGAGCGACAAAGCCAACACGGTGGCACAACGTAATATTCAGGCTATGGGTCACTCGATTTTATACATAATAGCTGCAATTTTGGCCAAAAATATGATTCAATTCACAATTATTTTTCCTTATTCGCGTTAAGAATTTCAAAAAATTCGCATCCCAAATATTACATTCGATGATGTTAAGATCAGAAAAAACCGGTGATGGCACATCAAATTTGATTTGTTGCAGGGATGATGCGCACACGAATGAATATGAAATATACGAAAAATTTCAATCGTCGAAAGTCAATTTTAGTATATTGATACCACTTGTTAACCATACAGGAACACAATATTTACATATAATAACGCTTCATATATATGTGATGACAAAATACCGTAAGATAATAACAAAAATGGCTTTCGATACATCTTCTTATAAAGTATTTTGGTCAGTTCGAGGTTTGGGTCATTTATTCTAAATTTTCAGCGAAATGGATCTTTACAAATTATTTTTTCACTGACATGGCCTAAACTCTTTTTTGAAACTATAAGGGGCCTGAATCGAAATTGTCCCTTTTTTTAATCTATAATTTTGAATTTCCTGAATTCTCTTCAAACATTTAATTGAAAAAGAAAAAAGAAAGTTGTGTCGTTGCGTGCAGAAATATTGGGCCGAATAGTTGAGCCCTAAGGCCCAATACATAAAAGAATCAAGGATGTTGTGTTGATATGATATTATTCAACAATTTAATATTTATTTCTAAACTTTGGCAATCGAAGAAGTACGAAAAAAAAATAATACGAGACGCATAAAAAAAATCATGATTTGATTTCTGACCTAACTTTATAGTACATATAACAAGGCTCTTTCCTATATCAATTTATAAATATCTTTCCCAGCTCCTTAACCTGTCACATGGCATTGTAATTTTTGTGTGATTCTAATTAAAAGTATGAAAGCTCCAATAACCAATTTTCGCAGCTATAGTACTAAGAATCAATTATCGGTACTAATGCATATATATAAATAATTTAGCATACCTTAGATTTGCATATTTTATTTCGAACAGAACCATTTGTAATTCAATAATTTTATGTCAATTTGTAATTTAATGATTATTTGCGCCAACGTTCATAAATATGCCGATCTTGATATCGTTCTTAATTAATCTTTGCTGATTATCTGATATCATAGTGAAACATTATAATCACTAAGAAAAACAAAATACTTGGCAGTTTGTATAAACACATGTATAGTTTGGTGGTTTAGTTCGTTATAAAAAATAGACCATTTAGATCACGAGTTGTATATATAAAACCATTTAAAATTGGAAAATGTGCTGAAGTTTTAATTTGTTAAAACTAAAGTCCATGGACATTTCAATAAATATAGAATTTAAATCAAATCATTAACTCAATGCTATCAAGGCTTACTAGCCATTTAATATATTTAAAACTAAATTTATTGTTGATTGAACAACAAACAAGTAATTGACATCTAACAATTAGATTATGTACTAAATATATAATGGCCAGTTCAGTTACAACTAGTACGTTTTATTAAATATTTCGTTTTCCTTCAATTACATATGTGGTGGAGAGTATTACGTGTTATGAAAAACTGGTCCACTCCTATCGTTAAGTTTATGAGCATTAAATATTTCCTTTCTCCTTCTTATGTTTTCTTGAGTAGTCGAGTTTTATTTAAAACAATAAATTAAATATAATAAATAGCGATCGTCCAAATACATTCCAGACTCGTCACAAGTGTTTGTTGTCTTCCAGTATTTTCTCCAACATTGAATAAATTCCTATCTTAATTAAATAGAAAGAAAAAACAATGGTGACGAAATCTCTAACAAACAGAAATGATATGACATTGCAATATCTACATCACAATCAATATGCTTGCCATAGAAAAAGATAAAAACGATTAATAATGCAATAAAATCGCATTAATATTATGTTTCCCTACATTCGAAGCACATCACATTGTGTGTCTCACATACAAACGCGCGATGTCGAACCTTTTCTCGTAAATTAACCTTCTTTTAAAAAAGTGGCCTTTGACTGGGTCAATTTTAAAAAAATGGCCTTGTTGACGATTTTTTTGGTCAATAGCCCTCACTTTGTTTAAACGTCAACCATATTAACTAATTCTCATACTTAACTCATTAAAATAAAATAAAAAAGAAAAAAAAAATATGGCCGCCGTACAGATGCAATAACTGACTGAACATGAGTCCATCTCCCTCTTTAACCATTACCTTACAATCGATATGAATGCATTATCTTCTCCATTTTAAAGAACAAAGGGTAACCACACACACCTCTCTCACAAACCTAAAGCGACGCGAGCTGTTCTCTTCGTTTAGTGCCAGAAAATAACTTCTCAAACCAAGAAAACAGCAAGCATTTCAGCATATTTACCAGTAAGCATTCGTTACATGAAAACTGCAATTTTAACGTCGAAAATGGTGAATTTTCAGTCCATTACCCCCTAAAATGTATGGGTTATTTATTAGATCACGTGTACTAGCCAGAGTAGCGATATTTCAGTGGTTATTACGAGAATTCGGACCTAAAAATACATATTCTGAGGTCTAGTTTTTGTGCATGGGACCCCTGCGTGCGGGTACCATGCGATATAGGTGCGGGTACCATGAGATATAGGTGCGGGTACCATGCGCAATACGTGTCGGTCCCATGCGCATGGACCCCTGCTTTTATGCGCGGGTCCCCTGCGTTTATGCGCGGGTCCCCTGCGTTGTGTGCGGGTACCGTGATCCCATGTTCGGGATCCATGCGCTGAAGATCATAAATAAGCACGATATATGACGAGAATTTCTAAACAATAACATTGCATAATATTGCAGGTGCTCAAAATGACAATTACCAACATTGTATTTCAATTCGATGGTCGGTGGTTAATCGGCGAGGACAATACCTCGACTTCGTCTCCTGCGTCAAATTGTAGCTGGCATTCAATTTTGGTGGATGAGGACGCATGCACGTTACAAGACGTAAATGAGCAAATTGTAGCGGTGTTAGCGTTTCGCAACGACAATGCGAGGCTAACACTAAGTTATATGCCAAATGTACCCTATAGTTATCCGAGGCCCATATACATCGATAATGACTATGCTCTACGTGCGTACTTGGGTTTTGGTAGCCCTCAATCGAGACCCGTGATTCATGTCGAGGTGGTGGAATGTGCGCATGTGGCTCCGTCGGACGCATTTGCTGGTTCTTCTAGTAATAATATCGGGCTCATAGCCGATTGCGATGAAAATGCGCAAATCGAACCGTTTGAGGGGTACGGTTGCAGCCCTTCTAACCAAAATGAAGATGAAGGTCTTGAAGATATCGCTGGACCGTCTGGGGGTAGGGATTACTCGGGTTGGCATTCGAATGAAAATGAAGATGAGCCAATTGAAAACACTGGCGAGTCGGAGGAGGAATTTGTAGCACGTGATCACAATGACGATGTAGATCGTAACCCGGTAGAAGAGGCTGCTGATGGTACTTTTGCATTTCCGGACGGTTCAAGCCTACACGTTGGGCAGCAGTTTCGTGACAAGGCGGAAGTAATCGAGGAAATATCTAAAATCGCCTTGGTTGCGTCGTTCGAGTGCAAATTAGTAAAATCGAACAAGACTTTGTATGTAGTAAGATGTGCGATGGAGCAACGTTCGTGGCGCTTTCGAGCTGCAAAAGATAGGGATTCCCCTTTTTTCTCGATACGGACATATTGCGGCACACACACATGCGGCGTGTCTCATCGACGTCGAAGTCATCGTCAAGAAACTTCAACGGTATAATGTATACGGGCATGGAGTCAACGAGGTGGTCGATATCGAGACGAAGTCATGTAGTTGTAAGATGTTTGATATCGATCGTATCCCATGTGCGCAAGCCATTGCGGCTTGTGGACACGCTAATGTAGGGGTATATTCGCTAGTCCATGCGTATTACAGTTTGGAGACATGGAAATTAGCGTACGAGGGTACCATATGGCCTGTCACCGAGCGCGTTGAAGGAATTGTGAATATGTTACCACCACTCGTTGTCCCAAAACGCGGAAGAGCACAAAAAAATAGAATGCCATCCGTCGGAGAATTCGGTAGCAGGGGGTAAATCCTATGAGTTTGATTTGTACATGTGGTTATGTATAATTGATATTGATATTCGGTATGTTGTAATGTTTGGTAAGTATAATGTAATGTATTAGACATGGTGTAATTGATATATATATTCGGTATGTTGTCAAATGTTTGGTAAGTATAATTGATATGGATATTCAGTTTGTTGTACTGTTTATCAGTCAAATCAAATTATCGGGGCAATCATTAACCAATTATTCTAATAATCTAGTGTGCGGGTACCGTGCGCCATGTGTGCGGGTACCCTGCGCTAGTGTGCGGGTACCCTGCGTCATGTGTGCGGGTACCGTGCGCTAGTGTGCGGGTACCGTACAGTTGTCAAATGCTTTCAATATTAAATATGTTTCATCAATCAAGTCAGCGCTTTAGGTCTTGTCTGTACGTTAAATCATAAAATAATTTTATCAGGATCCAGATAAACATTAACCAATTATTCTGATAATCATAAATTAAAAATTTATTTTTTCAATATTAAATATGCTACATCAATCAATTCAGCGATTTACGTCTTGTCTGTACGTTAAATCATAGAATAATTTTATCAGGATCCAGATAATCATTAACCAATTATTCTGATAATCATAAATTAAAAATTTATCTTTTCAAAATAACGGCACCATGTGTGCGGGTACCGTGCCTTAGTGTGTGGGTACCGTGCATATACAACTCGAAATCAAACTTCTAACATAATACAACTTCCCGAATATACAACTCGAAATTCCATTATTACATAAAATTGTTCCAGATTTACAAAATTCTCGAATACAAAATTATTGAAATACATAGAAATTATTGATACCAAGAAGCCCAATCGTTAAGGCGAATGGAAATACATAGAAATTCCCGAAATTGCGTCATTTGCCGCCCGATAAGCTCCGCGACGTTATCGCCCCGGAATAGCATAGAACATGCGGCCCGCAACACGTGAACCCCACAATCGCCGCTGAAAACAACCAAATATTTAATAATGAGATATGATGTACTAAAATCAACTTCATATCGAAATATGATACACTTACGAATTTTCTTGCTTCATGAAGTTGGGGATCCTCTCGACCTTCCACCTCCTAAACGCGTTTGCAATCAGACCAAGCATTTTGAGCACGATCGGGACAGCTAATTATAGACCGACGAGGGCTGCATGCATGTTGCGCATGTCGACATCGCATGACGGATCCGAGTCGAATACCCATATCGTCTTGTTCTTCCAATCGAGGACTGCAAGAACCCAATGGGCGATGGTCTGCACCGGCACCACGATATAGTCCGCAACTTGCCATGACACGGACTGCCAGTCCTGATCCCGTCCCTCTGCGTAGTGGACCAAAAAGGCCAGCATGCCCTTGACAAATTTCCCGTCCTCTATGCAGTCCCGATCGATGCTCTCCTTCATCGCAACACTCATGAAGGAGATGTCACGAGAGCAAAAGGTATGAATCATCTGCATCTCGAGGAACCCTCTAACGCTTTCGTCAATGTGCTACAAAATAAAAGGAAACAAGTTAATTAATAAAGCGTATTAATGCATTTATACGTATTGAAGTTATCAATCCTTCTTACCGCGTCGTCGAGCCAAAACGAAGGCGTGTACAGCTGCTGAAACCACGTCTTGGTTCGGTGCGATTTGGACAAGCAAGGAGCCGCTCGGTGTCTTCCATCGTATCGATCCTCTGTTTTTGCCGAGGCCATAACTTCAGCTTTCTCTTCATGTGCCGTTCCAGAATTGGGTTTATGCTGTTCCGCACACGGTTCTGGTTCGGGTCGGTGAATGGGGTCACCTGATACTTGGAAGGCCTGGTTTCCCGAGGCGGCGTAGACTCCACCACGGCCTCGGGCTCGACCGCGGCTTCGGTTTCGGGTTCCCCCGTGGCCTCGAGTTCCTCCGCGGCCTCGGGTTCCACCGGGACCTCGGCCTCTCGGGCTGCCTCGGGTTCCGAATGATAGAACGTCTGGTTGGAGCAACCGACCTCATGACCTAACAAGATAAAACTCCAACGTCAGAAAACTATCGATATTGCAACAAATTATTTATAGGGGCGTACCGTGCGACGTGTGCGTCGGAAAGTCTCGGTTGCCCCTGTACCACCCCTGCTACAAGTTATGCTGCAATTCAGTCATTGACTGCTGCAAGCCGAAAATACTCGCGCCCCACTCTTGAGCCGTGGACCATCGTTCGTCATACGACTCCCGTAACTGCGAGATACTCGTAGAAACGTCGTCGAACCGATTATTCAATGTCTCGAAATTTTGGTCCACGCGTCTTGTGAACTCATCGAGTTGCTCCCAGCTGGGGCCCGAGTACTGCTGTGGAGGAGGGGACGGGTACCGTGGGTGTGAAGGGCCCGAGTATTGATGTGGAGGAGGGCTCGGGTACCGTGGAGGTGAGGGGGACGAAATTGGTCCGCCTCTTCCTCGTAGAATGACCGTTGCGATAGTTGCGGCATGGTTGGCGAAGGATGCGTTGGTGCGACGTCCTCCGCGGCCGGCAAATGCCGTACGCACTTAAGCTCGACACCATCCTCGAGGAGCCTCGTTATATGGTCGACGACTTCATGCCGTTCCTCCACTTCGAACCGACTATATCGGAAATACGGCTCGTTCATCTCCGATACTGTTGGGCTCAGCATCCCCCATATGGGTGACCCCTTTACGGCGTTGAGGATCGTCTCCATCTTCGGAGAACCCTTCGTCGACCAATCATTGGTGACGTGCCGGCATATCCGCGGGGTCACCACATCCGCCTCGTTTCTACGATAGGCGAACGCGTACCGAATGCCCAATATGCACTCGTACGCCAAAACCTAGAATGCAAAGAAACCAAATTAGCAAATATATAATCACAATTAAATATATATTTATAAGGATTTTAAATAATGAACGACCTGAAGTAGATGTACGAAGCCACTAATCAGTAGCCCGCAGTGTTCGCTGCCCCCGTTGCGGGCTCGTTCCCGCACAAAATCCTTCTTCTCCCTTAGGTTTCTCTTCAGCGAGCGTATCACCTCTTTGAACGCTACGCTACCCCAAGGATAGTTGGCGAAGGCGACTTCGTCTTCGACCAATGAAAGCAGCCACGACCGAAGAACCGTGTCCTTCTTCGACGGTCGAGACAGCAACACAGATGCGGCAAAGAGAATGTCCGCCAACTTCAACTTATCGAAGTTGACGTTTCCGTCATTGTTGGCTCCCAACTCTCGCAGCCGATCCTCGACGTACGACATACGGATTGTGGATCTTCTCGGAAAGTTTCTCTGGGCGAAATCACCATTGGGGTTTACTTCCGGGATATCGTCGGAGAACCTTAGCCCGGTAATCAAGCAATACTCCGCTTTAGAAAATCGGAGAGATCGATTGTTTATGACCATCCACAACTCCTCGCGCTCGTGAAGCGTAGTCTGCCTCCTCGTCAAAAACGTAATGAGCTGGGCGGATAGATTGAAATCGGCGGCAGCCTCGACGAGTCTACCAAATGGACTCCCCGCCCTGTAACTCTCCCACTCATTTTCATTTAGATTGTTCCTGATCTTCGCGCTTACCTCCGTGTACATCCCGGTCATTGTCAATCGGAACTCGAAGTCGTCGTCTCGGGATGACAATTGCTTCTT
Organism: Linderniella brevidens; assembly: GCA_004919715.1. Lineage (NCBI taxonomy): Eukaryota > Viridiplantae > Streptophyta > Magnoliopsida > Lamiales > Linderniaceae > Linderniella > Linderniella brevidens. The sequence continues at coordinate 5,215,282 of SWDC01000158.1, forward strand.
CAGCACAACCTAGGAATCATAAGAGTAAATAACCAATTAGTACTCGCATGGTACCCGCACAGGAAGCATGGTACCCGCGCATGCGCGCATGGTACCCGCACAGGAAAGCATGGTACCCGCGCACAAGAGCATAGTACCCGCACAGAAAAGCATGGTACCTGCGCTTGCGAGCATGGTACCCGCGCATGGTACCCGCACACAAGGGCATGGTACCCGTGCATGCGCGCAGGATACCCGCAAGCACGGTACCCGCGCGCACTATCGCATGGTACCCGCACGCAATCGCATGGTACCCGCACACAATCGCAAGGGGCCGCGCGTATGGGTACCGTGCGACTGTGCTCGGGTCCCAAGCATGCAATCACGGGTCCCCTGATTTGCGCGACTGTTTGGGTCCCAATTGGTTCGACGCACGGTTCCCTTGTGAACAAGTGTCCAAATTGCACAATTGGAAAACCATGCGCCGGACCCAACCAATTCGACGCACGAGACCTGCTCCTGAGGAAGACGAAATCACAGTGAAATTACCGGCACTCTTTCGGGACGCGCGTTCATTGCCATTGTAGTCGGTTTGGAGAATTTTCTGCTTCGGGTAAAGGTTGTTTCGTAGATCTGGAAATTTACTGCTTCGTTTCCGTTATGTGTCTTTCTTCAGTTTTAACTGTCAATTATTGTACTCGGTTATGAAGAAGAAGAAGAAGAAGACTCGTGACGCTACAGTGGGTGGAATCGATTAAACCTAATTAATTATACTTTGGGTAGTTGAATGAGTTAAATAAGGGTAAAGACGTCTTTTTCCCTGAGTTAGTAAGGGTAGAATAGACTTCAAACATTATGGAGGCCATTTATTAAAATTGACTCAGTGGCCATTTACTTAAATAATTCTAAATAAACTAACCTTTCCAAAGTTCAAAAGTCAAAACCATCCACAATGTTTTATTAAATCACCTCCCATTTATATCACACCATCAATCTTAATTAGCTAGGATGTAACCAGTTTCTTTTCCTTTTCCACACAAATAAATCTAGGAAAATATAATAAACCATGTATTTTTATTTAATCATTCATGAATATATATATATATATGTCTATATATAATATAAATTCAATTCCCGTTGAGAAGCTCTTCAATCATCTGCAAAGCAATCCTTTCCTCTTCATTTATTCCACCTCTCACATTAATCCCTTTTTCATCACACCATGTGCTCTCCTTTCCTTTTTCACTCTTATGATCATCATCAACAATGTTATCATCGCCACCACCCTTTTTCTTCCCGAGCTCGACCGTCATGACCCAATTGGACTCGGGTCTTGACCCGGCCCGTTTCTGCCACACTCCGATGTGTGAGCTCTCTGTGTCTAGCCTCAGACAAGTCAGCGAAGGAGACGGATACTTGCAGCATTTTCTGAGCTTCGCGCTTAGTATCGAAGAGAGCTTCGAGGCATTATCCGAAGATGATGAGAGAGATGCTTTTGAGATATTATTATTATTATTATAGTCACTCGTAATATTGATGCTAATGTTATCTCCATTATTATTTTCTTGATCATTAGACGCAACCGGGAAATTCGTCTTAGCTTTTCTCCCGCTCATTAAGATAGCTGCCTCGTCGTAGGCTCTCGCGGCTTCTTCTGCAGTTTCGAACGTCCCTAACCACACCCTTCTCTTTCTGCATTAAAAAATAATGTAAATAAACAATCAAGAAAATGTTTCCAATAATGCACTGTAAACACGCAATGAAAAACCCTTCTCATAACAAGATGGAAAGAAGCTTAAGCTGAAAACCCTAACTAGGGTTTCTTCTGCAAATGCGCAATGAAATGTGCGTGTGTGGACTCTCTCTCTCTCTCTCTCTCTCTCCCTCTCTCTCTCTACATATATATATATATATATATACGTGTGTATAAGGAGCACATATTCATAGGATGCAAATGAGAGATTACAGCAGAGGATGGCGAATCTCTGACACCCAAGAACCCCAGTGGCGCTGTCGGACCCCTCTATATTTTCTTCTTTGTACCATAATTTTTTTTTTGTTCTTTCTAATTTCTGCTCTGTTCTTCTATCAAGATTGTCTTGCTATTACAAATGAGAATGACGGAAGTTGTATGTATATATATATGAGAGAGAGAGAGAGAGGGTTTTTTTTATTTAACTAAAAAAAATAGTGCATAAATAAACGCAGCATTTAACAAAGAGTTAAAAACGGTGTTGGTGTCGGCGAGGTTAGATAGAAAAAAGGACCGTTTCTCTTCTGGCACGGTGGTCCACGGTACAATTCCTTACACTATGCCCCATCGGCACTTTCAAGTTCAGGGCCTATTATACTTTTTTCTTTGTTATTGAAACTTGGTGCACTTAATATAATAATGGCTGGATTATTGTACATGCATGTGGGCATATTTAATATAATTTTTGTGTTGTCTAAAGTAATACTAATTTATGGAAAAAATTATAAGATTATGTCACTAATTATACACGTTTTCGTTTTTGGGTCACTATGTTTGCTAATTGTAAAAGTAGGTCACTAACTTTGTATGTCAAAATAATTTTGGGTCATGTTTTCAATTTTGGGTCACTAAATATATATTTTTTATTTTGAGTCACTAAGTATATACATTTTACAATTTGGGGTCACTCATTTGGCAATTAACCTTGTAAACATAGTGACCCAAAAATGAAACATGTATACTTAGTGACCCAAAATCGAAAAAATATATACTTATTAACCTAAAATTGAAAATATGACCCAAAATTGTTTTGGCATACACAGTTAGTGACATACTTTTGCAATTATCAAACATAGTGACCCAAAAATGAAAACTTGTATACTTAGTGACATAATCTTATAATTTTGCCCTGATTTATGCTTATGAGTTTGTTACGAATTATAAGTAAATGAATAATGGATGAATATAATAACGATATCTTTTATCTTGCTAGATCAATAATATTATTGACTCCACAATTGTAAGCGATTAGATGGATTGTACAACTAGTTCTGGCTGGCTACGCAGCTAATAATTAGACACATATACATATACTAGAAAATAGCGTCAAAGATGGTTATTAATGTGAACTCAGAATGATTGAGTGTTCAATTAAATACAGTTTGAAAAAATAAGTTACATTTAGTTCCTTTATATATTGGAAGGTTATATTTATATATTCGTCAGTGTCAGCCAACTAAGTTTCGTATGTATAAACTACACAAGTACTCTGCGTGTTTTCAATATCTAACTTTAGATCAATAATCTTCCTCTCAAAAGAAGAAAAAAAAAACGGAAGATCAATAATGAATCGGTAATAGCTGACTTAAAATAATAGTAGTTGTTAATAAAATAATATTTTGGGCCTTAATAAGAATTCGACCTTCGAGAGGGTATCAATATGCAATTACTTAAGTATCGGGGAAAATGTGGAGTTTACCTCCCTATGTCAACTGAGAGCCCAATTGCATACAAAAAACAGTTCTATTCATTGAGCCCAATTCAAATTGGAGCCCACTTAAAATATAAGCCCAACAAAAGACCGTCATCGAACATAAACGTGACACGTGTCCACACTTTATTCTTTATTTATTGCACACTCCAGTACCTTCCAATCATCTAACGGCACTTTCCAGTTTCCACGACGCGAATAGAGAGGAGAAAGAAAAACTCGAAGCTGGTAATTGCGTGCAAGCTCGTACCTTTGCTTCGATTGTGCTTCTCTGAACTAACAGCATCTTCGTTGTTGTTTTTCTTTTTTCTTTTTTCGTTTTTTGTTTGCGAACTTAGAAAAACGATGGCAGCTGGTAGAAATGGAGACGATGTCGTGTCGGTGGAGCTTCCTGCGCCTGTTTCGTGGAAAAAATTGGTAGATTTGCCTATTTTATTTTATTTTATTTTATTTTTTTGAGTTTCTGTTTATTCGTTTCTGTTCAGTTTTATGACAGTTTTCAGCAGTCGATAGTGCTGCTATTTAGGGTTTTTTTGCTGCTATTTAGGGATTTCTTTAAGAAGCTGTTTTTGTGAGAAATACCTTATTTTTATCGGTTTTAGGTCCTTCCTTTAAATGCATTATGTGCTGTAAAATTACTTCAGTAGCACTTTTTACGTAATGTTCTCTTGTTGGTGTTGTTGCACCTCTTTTGTTTTGGACACCATGAAGATTAGTAGGGGATTTCAATGATACAATTTGGAATTGTGACCAATGTAGTTCGATTTTCCCGGTTTATCTTCTATGTTACTCTTTGGCTTTTTATGTTATTCTTTGCACAAATTGAGCATTATATTTCCGTTGTAACGAGGCGAAAAAATTCCCTACCTTTGTCTGAAATATTTTCTCTTACAGTATTTGCCAAACAATCCAAAGAAGAGCGAGGTAGTATTCATATCACCAACCGGTGATGAGATCAGCAACCGCAGACAACTCGAGCAGTATCTTAAAGCAAACCCCGGAAATCCCTCTCTGTCTGAATTCGATTGGGGAACTGGAGAGACACCGCGAAGATCCGCTAGGATCAGTGAGAAAGTCAGAGCATCGCCTCCTTCTAAGGAGATCGATGAGCAGCCTAAGAAAAAGGGTCGAAGATCATCAATCACCAAGAAACATAATGAGAAAGAGAAAGAAACCGAGATCACACTAAGCAAAGAAGAATCTTTGGAGAACACTAAGGATACTAATTTCATGCAAGATGCTGAAGAAAAAGCTCCAGAGCAAGAAAATGCTGTGAAAGATATTGAGACTGCAACTACTGAAAAGGCCAGAGATGAAGTTGATCATGAGGCATCGAAAGTCATTGAAGAGCAGAAGAATGGGGACGGGGAAGAAAATGGGAAAGAAGATGGAGATGTAATGGCAGCCCGTGAACCCGAGGAAGAGGAGAAAGAAGGGATTGAGAACGGTGATGTAAATAATCACCCGGGCCCCTCTGTTTCGCCTCGTCACCGCCCTTCTCCTACACCGATCAGCTGCTGAATCGTTACTGTAATGAATGTTTAACCTAATGTGATAGCTTCGTGACTATATATATTTATATATATATATATATATATTTATGTATGTTGTGTATATGTCTGTGATGTCTAGTCCGAGTTAGATGTGTAATTTTAGATGTAGTAGCTTGTTGCAACTTTGACATAATTTGTACTATGTATGGTTTTGTAGGAACAAAACATTGCCTTAATACTATGATGACCTCAGCTCCATTGTTGTAGCTTGTGTATTTATATCTGCATATATAACCTTTTTTGTTAAGCTAATCGAATGTTATCCCTTAAATTGTTACCAGCTTGACCCGGAACCATTTCGATGATATTTTTCTCCTATCTTTTGCGTGATTGAAAAGTTGATGCACTTTTGTCATTTACTGCTTAGATATTTGTTTTTGGGATTTTTTCAGCTGTCTGTGTTCACATGTTGTGTGGTTATTATAAGTATCCTATCCAAAGACATTTCATCTTAGAAGCAAAGATCAAATCTTGGCCAAGACACAATGGCTTCAACAGCAGCAGCAGCAGCAGCTTCAAGTGCTTCAGTGTTCAATTCTTCCAAGCAAATCTCACCTGCTTGTCTCACTTCTCATTCTAATAAACCGCAAGGTATCATCTTATATTCTTGGTAATAAATAACTTGTTTTATCTCTTACATAGAAAATCTTCATGTCTTACATTTTAGTCCTTATTTTGCAGGTTTCTTAGGTGTTCCATCGCAAAGATATCATTCAATCAACAGAAAATCATCGAAATCCAGAGGAAGGATTGTTGCTGCTGCTGCCGCGTCAGTTTCTGCTGCCCCTGTTGAGGAAGTTAAAGAGTGAGCTCTTTTATAATATTTATACATGTATATTAACTTGTATATGTTATGTCCTAACAATATTTATTACAAAAATAATAAGTGTTTCTTGTCGTAATTAATTGGATAATTCTTCGTATATGTACGTAGATATGTACTTCCGACGTGGGCTGAGTTCGACCTCGGTCGAGCCCCGGTTTACTGGAAAACCATGAACGGCCTTCCTCCGACATCTGTAAGCTAAATATAATTATTCCCAAGAAACTAAGAAAAAAGGCACCTGATTTTCATGTACATACTAATAATGTTTTAGCATCTTGATTATTAATTGCAAAAATATGCAGGGAGAAAGATTAAAGTTATTCTACAATCCGACTTTTAACAAGCTCGCTCCGAACGAAGAATTCGGAATTGCTTTCAATGGTACCATACCATGCATTATATTTTCTGCTTCTTGAATCTAAACCTTGTTTGAATGATTTACTTGTTTATTGTTAAAAATTATTGAACGATTATATATATACGTATATTTATGTATATATAATCGTTCAATTTCCGCAGGTGGCTTTAACCAGCCGATCATGTGTGGCGGGGAGCCGAGGGCAATGCTCGAGAAGCGTCGAGGAAAAGCCGACGGGCCTATTTACACGATCCAAATATGTATTCCAAAGCACGGTAAGGAATAATTTTAACCTAATTTCGTGCTAGGGCATCGTTCTTCGATAAGAAAACGTTAATAAAAAAAATGCTCAAATAAAACAATTTTTCTGCAGCGTTGAGTTTGATATTCTCGTTTACGAACGGCGTCGAGTGGGACGGTCCCTACAGGCTTCAGTTTCAGGTCCCGAAGGCTTTGAGGAACAAACCGAAGGAATACTTCGTGGATGTTAGTCGTGATTAGGGTTTTGCTCGATTTCGAATCATCTTCAAGATTCGAATAAGGATTAGGTTTAACCATCTTCTTACGGGGTTTTTTTAGGGTTTAGCCGATGAGTTGAGCAAAGAAGGAGCTTGCGAACAGGCGATATTTCCTGACACGGACGTCGTGGTCACGAGATGCGCGATGATCGGGAACTTGACGCTCGAAGGAGTAAGTTGTCGAATCTTCCTTTTCTCTATCGACTTTGTGAAATTGACGTTGATTGTGTTAAATGACCGATTTAGCTAAAAGCCTAAAGGGAATGTATCATATTTTTTTAGTTTTATATATTATATTTCCAACACGGCTCTTCACGTCTGGGCTGATTTATTTATTATCTAGCCTTTTCTTAAATGGATGGTCGTGAATATTCGTACATGTGACATCTGGGCTTGACCTATGATATCTTGTTGAATGATCATTTCACCTAAAAGTGTATCATAATTTTACTTTTATATATAATATTTCCAACACGCCCCTCACGTCGGGCTGATTTCTTTTATATTAAATGGTTGGTGGTGTGGATGCCCACCCATGACTTTTTTTTATTTGAGCTCTGATACCATGTCGAATGAGCACTTTTCATCTAAAGTGTATCATAATTTAATTCTATATATTATATTTCCAACATGTCCCCTCTCTTTATTGTGTTGATTGACCATTTCATCAAAAGTTTAAACTTGAAAATAGTGGATTGTGTTTTAATTTTATATAATTTTCACCAAATTGTTCTACTACTAATGCATGCTTCCTTACAGGGCGATCGATGCAACCTCGATTTCGTGCTCGGATGTACGGATCCGAGCTCGCCGATGTTCAATCCGCTGGCTAACGTCGACGATGGATCTTGCCCTCCTTACTCCGATTCCGAGGATTGATTTTGTAATGAAAATTCAGTTATATTATGTCCCCGGATTCTCTCTATTTGTATTATTCCTGTAAAATTGCATACAACGTCATTACATAACCTAAGAAAAATTTATTTCAAATGCCATGATAAAATATGTCCCAAACTTTGCATTTGCAACACACACACAGAAAATCACCGTTATCAACAAACAAATCAACCTTCAAATAATCCAATCACCTAATATTATTTCCATAAATAAAGACCACTGCATGTTTACAGAAACTAAGCCAACGACCTATATATTATATATTATGGTTTTCTCTAGTATTGAGCTCGGGCCCGCACTGTCCTCTTGCGGTGACGCCGAACCCCAATTGCCTTCGGTCCCTAAAGGCTCGAGCACGTGCACCGAGCCATCCGTGAGCCCAAGTGCAAACTGGTTCGACACCGTCGGGTGAGCTGCGATCACCACTGGATACCTCCTCAAGCTGTTCAACGAAGAACATTAATTAAGGCGGTGTTTCGATTTGGTGAATAATAATGCAAGAATGAGCTTATAATACCTTGTCGAAAATTTTAAGGATTAATTAATCCTCGGACCAAAAGGTAATGAAAGAATCGAAAAAAAAATATTAATATACCTTGGATTTGTAGGCAAAAAATAGGCTGCAGAATTGATTCGACACTTCATCTCGAGCCCACCAGTGAGTAGCAGATGCTGCCATCTTCGAAGCTAGCGTATATCGACTGGCTATCGCACGAGTACATTGCATCGGTTATCGGAGAGCTCAATTCATCAAGAATCCACTGCAATAAAATAGGAAGAAAAAAAACCATTTTATTTTTTCTGTTTTTTTCAGCAAATACTTGAAAGAAATTTTATTATTACCTGTTCGGTGCGCTCGAGCGTATGGGCCTCGTAAACAGCTAACTGAGTCTCGTGAACCACCAGCACGCGGGTCTGGTTCCGGTCGAATTGAACCCGGGTCTGAGCTAGGAGGTTCGATTCTCGACCTTGAGGCATTTGCAGGAACTTACTGGCTTTTTTCTCCCACGTGTCTAGGCTCCACACGCAGAGCTGGGAACATGGGGAATAAAAAGTACGAAGGTAAAGGTTAAAATTTAAGGTTCCGAGAAATCGTGTTATTTCTTTTTTTTATTATTATTTCTTTGCTACTCGGGACCCGTTATTTCTTGCAATGGTTCGAGTATGTAACGATCTAAAAAAGACGGACCTGAGCATCGGCCCCAGATGATACGAGAACACTCATTACATGTTTCAATTCGATAAAATAAAAACACGGATGACCAAATCCGAAGAACAAGGAAACATGAAGGACTAGAAATGTTAATAACTACCAGAAATAACGAACCTGCTCAAGACGAATGTTGTGTATGTGAATGGAGGAGTCGTCCATGCCCACCGCGACAAGGTTGTTGTCCTGAGGATGGAAAGCAACAAAAGTTGCAGCGGGTGGAGGGCGCATAACCGTCGCCAACGTCTGCACGAAAATAAAAAAGTAAAATAAGCACAAAATAATTACAACCAAGAAAAACACCGATAAATAAATTCCATGAAAAAAAGAGGCTTATTTTTAAATGACGTGACAACCTTGAAATCCGCCATGTTAAACAGCGAAATTTTTCCTCCCGAAGCAGATACCAAGTACGAGTCGTTCTTGGAGAGTGCAAAGCATGGAACGGCTTCCTCGAGATTCGTCTCACTTAGGTCGTTGGTCATCAGGATTCCGTTCGGAGGTTGCCACATTTGGGGCGGCACGGAAGGAGTCGCCTATATATGATAAAAAAAATAAAAATAAAAAAGACGGCGTGAAAATTTAGGCTATAAGAATAAAATAAGAACGAGAGAGAAAAGAGAAAATGATAAAACCTTTCCATCGGGATTTCCTTCGTCACTTTGCTGCCATTTCCACAGCTTGTGCACTGCGTTGTAAGCTAATGCCAATAAGGCACCGCCCGAATTTGTGTAAGCCAAACGAATAATCTGACCCAGAAAAATACCGAATGAGAGAGCAAATTATATAGAGACCGTTGAACAAGAAAGAAAAAAATAGAACTTGAAAAGAGAAAGTGTGACTCGGGAATTACCCGCACTGGCAGTAACTTATCGGGCAGCTTTAGAGATCGAAGCTGAGAGGGATCGTTGATCTCAGTCATCTTCCAAATCCCGGGCTTCTCTAAGTCATCGCCAGGGCTCGATTTTGTGTCTGCCGAGCTCTTGCCGTGCCCGTTCTGTAGAAAGATCATATAAGTGAAGATAGTTTTATTTATTCCACAAATAGTATGCAATAATATTATTATCTACACACGAAGGGACTATTATAACATGCAAAACACTGACCAGTTCGATATTTGATGAGAATTCTTGTCTTCAACAATGCTTGTTCCTGGTGTATTTGAAGCACCCGATGATCCAATAAGGAGTGCCTGTAAATTAAAGTTTAGTAACTTTCTAAGTAGAATTAACACATAGGGAGTAGAAGGCACTTCAATTCAATAAACTCTACCTATTAAATATAGGTGGGATAATCAAAACAGGACATGATGAGTAAAAAGGAAAAAACTGATAGGATAAATCTTTAACTCGAATAAAATACAAAAGAAAATAAAGGACATGTCTATTAAAGCTAACAGTTCTCTTACCTTCCCGGTACGAGGCTCTATGTCGCGAGTATTTTAACACCATTGTCGCTAGTCGTTACAGCCAAAAGTGTACCATCCTTGTTAGCCCGAATGCAAGGGGAAGCCTGAAATATGATTAAAAAATAAAAATGCCATAATTGTTTTAGTGGAAGCTGCAAAAGAAAAGACAATTAAGATTGAAGGAAAAAAAACTCTGGCTTTTACCGGTAAACCACCACCTGCGTCGAGGCTAGTTAACAGATTTACACCGTTCATGTCCCAATATTTGATCTTGGACTCATCGCCAGCGGCTAAGAAACTGTTCTTAATAGTATCGAACTGTATTACCCCAACCGAACGATTTCCGAGGCCGAGGTATGTCCTCTTCACAGCTCCTTCTGTCTCATTCCACTCCACTATATGAAATTCACCGTCGTTGTTCGTACCGCACGAGAACAACCTTCATTAAAGAGATAAAGTTAAATTTTTTGAAAAAAAAAAAGGAGGCCAAGCAAAGGAATAATAGGTGATTTACGCAGCCCAAAAGAAACAAAATACGAAAAATTGATATTTATAATACCTTGTTCTATCAGCTGTATAGGCCATTGTAGCACAAGAGCAGCCCGGAGCTTCGTAATTGGCTCTTGGACCCATATTGTCATAAAGCCATGCCTTGATCTTACCGTCCACAGCAGTTGAAATAAGTAACTGATCACAAGAAACAGAGTATAATACTGTGAGGGAACTTGTTGCTGTTGGTCATGTCAGAATAAAATTGTACCGAGGACAATTAATTAATTTCCCGATGTTCATAATATAGCATCAACATTAGAAATATTAAGTTGCAAGTAACAATTTTCTACAGTTCAAGCCACTGCATCAAAGTTACCTGAATCTGGAGAAGTTCCTTCTGATGCGGGCAAACAGAGTAAACAGGAGCTTCGTGACCCTCGAAAGTAAACATTTTAGTGCCATTAAAAGCATCCCACACCTACATATGAATTATTAATAACTTCTACACAATGTGCAAAGCTGTTTGATAAAATCTGATAAAGATGATACAGACCTTTATAGTCTTGTCGTCACCACAGGTTATGACGTGTAGTTGCATGTGCATGTTTAGAAGGGCCAAAGCAAGATCATTAACGCCACCAACATGAGCATCGATCTGGCAACAAACGTATCAAGAATTTTGCATTTATTTGTTTTGATCTCTGAACATCAATTGAACGGGAAATGTAGTTTATAAAGAAAAAAAATGGGCTTCACAAACCTCAAGGTGGTTCTTTGGTTCATCACCCCCATTGTAAGTGTACAAGTGAATAATGTGCTTTGAATACGCAACTCCTATACAAGATTTGAGGAAAAGGAATAAAAAAGAATGAGAGAATTCAAAGCGATGGAAATCGATAAAAGTAAATAAAAATGAGACCTCTAATATACATACCAAAGAGGTTTCCATCAGGACTCCAGGTGACTCTGTTCACCGATCCCGAGTATTCATTTGCCAAAGAAGCCTATATATAGCCAACACAATTGGTTTAAGTTTTAATTCAACTCTCACGAGCAACACTCCACGTTCGATAGAACAAAATTAGACCTGTAGCTGCATGGAACAAACTCCAAGATCCCACACTTGGAAATTTCTAGAAGCTATCCTCTCTCCACGGCTCACTTCCCATAGAGAAACCTCACCAGTGTTTGTTCCCACTGAAACATAAAACGTGATACGCGTACAAATTGGTCACAAGAAATCACACACATTCTGATTTTAGCTTACGCAAATTCGATTCCCAAGCATAAAGTTGAGTTGTAATAAAATAAGCTTAGGTCAAAATAGTAGGAACTAACCTAAGAGTAAAGTATGTTTCAGTGGGTGAAAATCCATGCTTTTCACAGAGGAGCCTTGGTTCAAACTCGCAACAACAATCTTAGGTAAGTCATCGGTCGAGTAACCATTAGCCTGCATAGACAAAAATCACATAAACTACTATTAAGTATTTTAGAAACCAAAAAAAAAATCTAAAGAAAAAGTAAATTATCATATGTTGAGAAAAGAAGAGATATCAGTTTCATATAAGCATTCAATCAAATCAAAAGGAAGTTACGGCTTAACAATTGGAATCGGAGGTAAAGCACTAGAAGTCACTTACACACGAAAATCCAAAGCATGAAACCGAACAGATCCAAGAAACAGAAATGGAGGAAGATAAAAGAAAGATTAACAAACAAGAAAGAAAGTACCTCAATTGCTGGATTATCTGATGGAGGGCTCCAGGACGCTTCGACATTGGTGCTGCTACGAGATATTTGAAACAAACGAGAAATTCGATTAGCTGCGAAAACCCTAGTAGAGTTATAGACACGGATTAACATGGAAATGGAATTAATACTCTTGTTTCGAGGGCAAAATCGACATATATGATGTTTCCCTTGTTACACGTCCAATTCTTGGGAGTATCTCAGGCGATTAAATACTCGCCAAAACTAGAGAGCTTTGAGGGTTTAATAATATCCAAAAACTCAAACGCCCCCGACAGTAGAGCAACAAATAAACTGGAAAGAAGAATTACGCAGCCACGTGTTAGAGGTGGATATCAATTTACATGTATTTCCGACACGCCACCTCAGCTGCAGGTGGAATTAATTCTGTCAGAAGCCTCACACACATGAACATTGCCATGAATATTCAAGCTCACAGCCTCATTTCGACCTAACTCGATTAGATGATTAATTCATCGCCATATCTTCTAAAAGCTTGACTAACTCATAATCTTTTCTCAACAGGGACACTAAAACAATCAGCCAAAAAAAAACTCCAATAAAAGACTACCAGAATTATCAGGAGGTGTCAATCTCAGAGGCCCAACAGAGACAGCTTGATGAGGCATGGTCGATTGACTTGGCATCCGTCTGGCTAAGGAAAGAGTTAAAGGATCAGCTCCGTGCTGAAACTGCAATTAGAGAAAAACACAAAACCACAATATAAATTCAATACTCAGAGAAACTCTTATAAGTAAAACAGCTGCAAAAAAATTTCTTCATTGAAAACTTACACCAGGTCCTCCAGAAGGTGGGGACCCACCGACATCGGGAACTGAACCCATCACAGGATTGGATGCGGGCGATGGAGCTTGGGCTGGAGAACTGGGTTCCACACAAGTGTGATCCATGAAAAGGGTCTTTATATCAGGATTTGTCTTTGCATTCTCACAAAGCAGGTGTTGCCAGTTTAGGCTACAACAGAACGGGCACGTTAAGTCATATTCAGATTAATCTCTGAGGTGTAGATTAGAAAGGAAAAAAGAAACAATATAGCACAAGTCTCATAATCGTCATCTAATAGGACGGTAAATAGTTACCTCTGATTGATAAGCGTTCGCAATCTTGAGTTCTCAAGGGTCGGGAATTGGAGCTTATCACGAAACGATGGGTTAGCTTCAATAAGTTGCTTCAACTCAACAAGCATTGTAGCCCTAGCTGAACTGGCATCACCGTAATTAGACAGCTTTTCGTTTTCCCTGGTGAGGGAAATTCTATCATCGATGGGAATATATAGGGAGAGCACACATAGTTCTCAAGACATAAATGAACGAACCACGCACATTTTTTTCGCATATCAACTACATATAATTTCCATATATAAGAGATATCATAGTTGTCAAACACTCAAGAAAGAAAGATCCAGGCAAAAATGATTTAATTGTGCCATACGTGCTCCTGATGCTTTGTAAGACATATAGCTACAGTGGTACTCCAGAATTGAAAAGTTGAAATCGAGTAAATGCTACGGAAGAGAACTTTCTATAATATAGTGATGTTGTAACGATATTTTGCAAAACTGCATCATGTTGTTGCCTTAAAAGATGTATAAAATGATGAACCTAAGTATAACCATAGTGTTTGCTTAATTTTTTACACCCTCTTCGGAAATCTTACTAGCTAAACAGAGAAGCACACGAAAGGACAAACTTATTCTTGATGATGAGAGAAATGCAATTAAAAAAAATTACCTAAAGTTCCGCAATGTCAAAAGCTGCGCGATTTCCTGATAAAGATCTTCATTAAACGTAGAGAACACTTTTAAATCCTTAATTAGAATCTCCACTGCCTTACCAGAATCTCGCCTGAGATAACACGAAAAAAGAACCCCGTAAAAATTCAATCCTCATGATAGAAGATCTGCATTGATTAACTATTTCCTTCAACTGATTAAACGGATTACCGAAAACAATAAATGAAAAAAAAAAAAACACCGAACCTATCCAAGGCTTCGAGATATTTTTGCTTCCGGATCTCGAAGTAAATCTTCATCGAGTGCCAGTTATCGTCTATTTTGGTAAAACCCGACAAGTAGTCCTCAACCTCCTCCCACTCTCCCCTCGTCACCAGATCCCCGAAGTGTCTCAAATTGAAGAAGAAACCCGGTTCCTTCTCCAATCTTCAATAGATTCCACAGTCGAATAAAAATGGTAAAAACAATTAATCAGTCAACAACATAATCGCTAACAGCAATCCTTGAAATCGATTCAAGGGACAAGCAAAACGGCAGAAATGTTTTAACGCATCGGAAGAATCCTACCTGTGCATCGCCTCGTTGTATTTCTCCTCGTCGAGAAACTGCAGAATCAGAAAAACGAGCTCTATGCTCAGCGAAGTCATCTCCACTACCAATTAAAATTACCTCAGAGAAATTCGACGCGGCGTCTTTTATCTCCTTTGCTATCGCACTCTAATATCTCACTGTCTCTGTTTTGGCTCTGAGGAGGTCATTTATAAAGGGGACTCAAAGGTCGGTGACTGTGAGAGGAGACAGCGTGGCGCTGCTTTCCAAGGAAATTGAATTAAGAGGCGAAAAGGCGAGGTCAGTCAAACCCACGCGCGACGAATCGCGTGACTGTACGGCACGCCTTGTCTTATTGGGGGTTGTAGTGCTATTGACGCATAAGCGAATCATCTTATGATAACTGTTAAGCGCTGTTTGATAAGAGCTTATCCAGTATTGATAAGTAGACCAGAGGTGCTTCGAGAAGAAAATGCGTGGAGTTGATAAGCGGTGTTAGGTTTGAACTTATCTAGTATCAACGATAACAATAATAATAAAGCTTAATTATTATTTGTTTTGCGAGTAAAGCTTAATTATTTTTTTATCATATATATTTGGAAAAGTGGCATTTCAACTAGATCTAAATTAACGGCGGACAATAAGTTTCAAAACTGAAACAATTGTAAAAAAATTAACATTGAAACCTAATTTCAATCTGAAATTAACGCACTGAGCTATACGTGACAGTTATTTGAGGGAAAATCCTACGAGGCGAAAAATTCGACCCAAACAAGTATCTCCAATTTTGAAGCAATTTGAAGACAATTAATGCATGAAACATAATTTCAGCCATGAATTGACACACGTGATCTGACGTGATAATTAATTTGGGGTAAAAAATCATACGTGGCATCGAGAGCATGTCCGGCAAGATATGATCCCCCAATAGGCTAATTTGTGTTAATTATGTACTAAAATTGGTTCCAATTAGTGTTTTCAATTGCGTGTTATAGCGCGCCTTATTTTTTGAACCGCGTCAAAGCGCATTTTTTTTTTTTTATTTTTTACAACCGCTTTCTAATTCTATTATATTGTTCTTCACGAGCTGACTTAGCGCGATCCTCTTTGCCCTTCGACAAAGTTTAACAATGATCTCTGCAAGGGGTAATTTAACAAAAGTCATTCATTTCTTAAATAAATAAAAAAAAGGGAGTGATTTTTATGTTTTTAGACAAAAGGGACTCACTTAATTAATAGATCATTAACTTTATAACTTAATTTAATTAGATTTTATTAATTCGTTTTTATTTATTTTATTATATTAGCTCTCTCAACCGATTTTACGGGCAAAATCTCATATCAAAACAGAAAAACTCGATCGAAGCTCTCACACGCATTCTCCATACTCTACTACGCATTTGATCGCCCAACAAAGATCCATTGCTTGAGTAAGTTTGATCTATGCTTTCTCTTATATTTTTTAATGTGGATTTCTTTTTCTTATCTAACAAATAGTCGAATTATTAACATGCATTTCACGTATATTATGTAGTTTATATCATGGGTCGATCTTAATTATACTTGCATTGGCATGGGATTCGCCAGATTTTGAGAATTTGATGTTGAAGATTCATCTGGATCGTCATTTGTTCGTGATATTCGAGTTCGAATAATGTTATTCAAACTCGAATAACTTGCTATTTGGGTTCGAATAGAGCTATTCAAACTCGAATAGAGTTATTCGAACTCGAATAAGCTTCTATTCGGTTTCGAATAAATTTATTCGAACTCGAATACGACTCTATTTGGGGCCGAATACAGTTATTCGAACTCGAATAAGCTTCTATTCGGGTCCGAATACAGTTATTCGAACTCGAATACACTTCTATTCGGATCCGAATACAGTTATTTAAAGTCGAATAAGCTGCTATTCGGTTTCGAATACCACACTATTCGAACTCGAATATCTTATTGTTGAATTCAAAATATAAATATCTCGAATTTTGTACATTTATACATCATATTTTTAACGACCTTCGTATCAACGCAGGTCATGCCGACAAGATCATTGTTAAGTACGACGGAGAATGGGAAGTCGGATGTGATAACAAATATAGATGGCGTCCAAGGTCGCCTTCGAGTAAGAACATGCGGCCTATAGGCTTCAAAGAAGATTGTTGTTCATTGGATGATCTACTAGACGAAATATACATGTGTATTGATGTAAGCGGAAAACCAGGGTTGAAATTGAGTTATCAACCATGCTTAAGGGGTTGTGAAGACGGTGCTCCATGGTATATAATGAACGATGGCGAATTGAAGGGGTATATCTATTTAGGGGGTCCAATGGATAGACCAATTCTCCATGTAGAAATCGAGCACCCAGTCAATCTTTGCACTCAAACTATTGCCGCTGAAGTCATTCCTCAACTGGAAAATGTAATAGCTAGCCCGTCTCACCATGATGAATTTTTCGACCGTGTTATCAACCATGAGGAGAATTGTATGGATGAAGAGAACTATGAAGCAAACGTTGTTAGTACCCACCGAAATGTGGAAATCAGTTTTGAGAACGTCGATGAAGAAATCTTATTGATGAAGGATGAGACTAATGAGAACAATGCGGAGGAAAATGCAGTAATTCCAAGTGATAGGTATTCCTTTACAGACGGTTCTACAATGCGCGTCGGTGATGAATTTGAAAACAAGAGCGCCGCAAAAAAGAAGATTGAAAAAGTTGTTTTAAATGGATCCTTCACCACTAGGAACATCAAATCTACTCGGTCGATATATGCCGTTAAATGCAAAGAGGAGGGATGTACTTGGAGGATATGGACATCACAAATAAAGAAAACGTCCGTATTTTCGATTCGTACGTATTGCAACACTCATACATGCGATCTGGCAAATAGGAACTCAAGACTCACTCGGGCCTCTTCATATTCGGTGAGCGAGATGTTGCTTGAATCTTTTCAGGGAGCTACAAGTACGCCAACGCCTAAACTAATCCGAACTATGATGAGAAATCGAGGGATCGAAGTTTCATATTTCAAAGCATGGAAAGGAGGTATTTTAGCCCTAAATGCATTGAAAGGTGACCCGGAGGAGAGTTACAAGTTATTGCCATCTTACTTGTCGATGGTGAAAAGAACGAATCCAGGCAGCATAGCAAGTTTGTGCGTAGACGATGAACGGCGATTTAAATATGTATTCTTGTCACTTGGTGCTTGTATTGTGGGATATCGACAGATGAGGAAGGTTGTATGCATTGACGGGACTTGGTTGAAAGGAAAGTATAATGGCACCTTACTCATTGCATCGGCCGAAGATGGAAACACCCATCAGTATCCCTTGGCATGGGGCATCGTCGACGTAGAGTCAACAGATTCATGGTCATGGTTTCTGAATGAACTCTTGGCGGTAGTACCCGATGAGGAAGACCTCGTGATTGTCTCTGATAGGCATCGAGCAATCAAAGCTGCCGTTGAAAACACTTACAGGCTTGCACATCATGGTCATTGTATCTGGCATCTCTCACAAAATATGAAAGTTCTCTCTAAGAAATCGGGTGCAACCGAGATGTTCATACGCATCGCAAAAATCTACAAGCAATGCGAATTCGATTCAGAGTACAATGAATTTAAGGTAAGATTTCCCGAAGCATATAAGTATTTGCAAGTAACGGATAGTGAAGACCGATGGAGTCGAGCTTACTCTCCCGTGTCTCGCTACAACATTATG
Source organism: Linderniella brevidens (assembly GCA_004919715.1). NCBI lineage: Eukaryota > Viridiplantae > Streptophyta > Magnoliopsida > Lamiales > Linderniaceae > Linderniella > Linderniella brevidens. The sequence continues at coordinate 5,233,761 of SWDC01000158.1, forward strand.
ACGACGAATGGAGTGGAATCAATTAATGCAAGACTCCGTGAAGAAAGAAAGCTTCCCATCATTGCGTTGTTGGACTCTATACAGAGGATGACGTGTGATTGGTTTTCAAGATATAGAGCAGCATCAATGCAAGCCACTACGCAGTTTACCCCTAATGTAGAAAGATTAATTCGTGAAAGGTTTGCGGTAAGTCAGGGGTATGAAGTTTCTGAAATAGGGCCGGTTGAGTATGATGTTAGATCCGCTGGGCGTCGTGCTGTTGTTAATTTGGAATTGAAGTCGTGCACGTGTAGAGTATTTGACATCGACAGGATTCCTTGTGCGCATGCGATCGCAGCAAGTTTGCGAGCAAACACATCTTTCTATCCATTATGCTCAGACTACTATTCTGTCCTGACGTGGCAATTCGCTTATTTCGAACACATTTATCCGGTTCCCGATCAAAGTGAATGGCACATGAACGAGGAAAATTTGGTGTTGCCACCTCTTATCGTGGTAAGACGTGGTCGGAAAAAGGAAAGGAGATTTTCCTCGGTGGGTGAGTTTAGCCGTAAAAATTGATTATCTTGTTATTGTTTATTTTGTGTAACTGTTTTGATGGATTATGGATGTTGTATGGACTTAGAGCGAATTGTTTAATGTACTGATATTTTCTTACAAGCATAAGCTTCTGGAAATACTATTGCTATTCGAGTTCAAATACAAGTTATTCGGGTTCAAATACAAGTTATTCGGGCTCAAATAATATTTATTCGAGTTCATATACTATCTATTCGGGTTCAAATAAAAATTTAATTAATCGAATAATTATTTAACTATCTATTCGGGCTCATATAATGCTTATTCGAGTTCATATACTTCCTATTCGAGTTCAAATACAGGTTATTCGGGCTCAAATACTTAAAATGTTTAATCTTCGACATGAGATTAAAATTAGTTATTTATGATTATAAAAAATACGTAACTGTTAGTTAAAAAAGGTATTTCGTATTCGAGTTCAAATATTTCTATTCGAGTTCAAATATATGTTATTCGGGTTCAAATAGAAGTCTTTCGAGTTCGAATAGTATCTATTCGAGTTCAAATATATGTTATTCGGTTCAAATAGAAGTGTTTCGAGTTCAAATAGTATCTATTCGAGTTCAAATAGTATCTATTCGGGTTCAAATAAATTTTTTTATTAATCGAATAATTTTTTTATTAATCAGAGACTAAAAATTAGTTGTACAACAATCTTAGGATAATGTCATTTCATGTTAAGGATGCAATAGTATATTAAAAATGAAACCATCCCAAAAGGTCGATTGATAATTTAACCACGTCAAAGTTAGACAACTAATTGTATTGTTTTAAATGTTTGTCTTCAATCACCTAAATAAACTTTCGTGTATCAATTGTATCAAATTTCGAATCGCTTCCATCGACCAACACGAATGCAATTTCTACCTACTTAAAATGTTTAATCTTCGACATGAGATTAAAATTATTTTATGATTATAAAAAATACATAATTGTTAGTTAAAAAAGTATTTCGTATTCGAGTTCAAATATTTCTATTCGAGTTCAAATATATGTTATTCGAGTTCAAATACAAGTTATTCGGGCTCAAATAATATTTATTCGAGTTCATATACTATCTATTCGGGTTCGAATAGTATCTACTCGGGTTCGAATAGTATCTATTCGGGTTCGAATAGTATCTATTCGAGTTCGAATAGTATCTATTCGAGTTCGAATAGTATCTATTCGGGTTCAAATAAATTTTTTTATTAATCGAATAATTTATTTAATTTTGAATCAGAGACTAAAAATTAGTTGTACAACAAACTTAGGATAATGTCATTTCATGTTAAGGATGCAATAGTATATTAAAAATGAAACCATCCCAAAAAGTCGATTGATAATTTAACCACGTCAAAGTTAGACAACTAATTGTATTGTTTTAAATGTTTGTCTTCAATCACCTAAAATAAACTTTCGTGTATCAATTGTATCAAATTTCGAATCGCTTCCATCGACCAACACGAATGCAATTTCTACCTACTTAAAATGTTTAATCTTCGACATGAGATTAAAATTAGTTTATGATTATAAAAAATACGTAATTGTTAGTTAAAAAAAGTATTTCGTATTCGAGTTCAAATATATGTTATTCGAGTTCAAATACAAGTTATTCGGGTTCAAATACAAGTTATTCAGGCTCAAATATTTCAATTCGAGTTCAAATATATGTTATTCGAGTTCAAATACAAGCTATTCGAGTTCAAATTTATCTATTCGAGTTCAAATATATGTTTCGGGTTCAAATAGAAGTTATTCGAGTTCAAATAGTATCTGCTCGGGTTCGAATAGCTTTTATTCGAATTCAAATAATTATTATTCGAGTTCGATTAAGAGCATTAATAACTGAAAACCAAGTGCTAGCAACAAAAAATACTTTACATTTCAAAAAATAATCTATTCAACATAATAGTCACTACTTCCAATCGTTGAGCCAAATACACACAGTTAAATACCGTCTAAAATGCTCTATCTTACTGTCATTCAACTGCAAGATATCATCTCGGCCCCCGAACATCATCGACATAGCCGCCCGAAGCATGTATATACCACACTCTCCGCTGTAATAAAAAAAGGGACCTAAGCCGATGTTGAGTGAACTTTATTCGCAGCATATAAAAATTAAGACTCAGCTTATTACCTGATAATTTGTTGAGGGAACTTTAGTCGCCTAGCTGTAAATTCGAGCGTCCCTTCCGTCAATCCTAAATACTGCAACATGAGCGGTATCACCTCTTTAAGGGCATCGAGGTATGGCTTTATCGCTCGCATGTTCGAATCGCATGACCATGAGGAGTCGAGAATGTGAATTTCTCTCTCCTTGAACCGAGCAACTAGAAGCACCCAATGTGAATTAAATGCCAAAGGTATGACGGCAAGCTCGGCTCGGCTCCAATGGAGTGACGGCCTGTTAGGAAGGTTGACCTGTCCCGTAGCGAAGTTTTGGAAAGAGTCCATATTCCACGGGCGTGGTTTCAGGGACTCATAAAAAACTACATGGGCAAAGTTGGTATTCATGAATGCTATTCCTTCCACAGGAAGCACATAATATTCTTGCAACGCAATAAAGCCTTGAAATACCTCGTTCACGTGCTGCAATATAGCAAACAAATTATTAAGATATTGAAAGAAATATAACATATTGAACGAAATATGAGTCAACATACCGCTTCGGAAATCCATACGCTAGGGGTACGTAGCTCGACGAAGAAATTTTTTGTATAACCTTGTATTATGCCATTTCGCTCGTGAGTGTCACTTGTTGACGTCAACTCCGCCTCTATAGCTGTCCATTTAAGCAACTTCATCCCAATGTGATGCTCTAAGTTCCAGAGCCGAGATCTCGTACAAGGGGGGGTCGAGTCGGGCAACGGTACGAAGGGATCACTCAGTAATTTTGATCTCTTCTTCTCACGTTCAGGCTGCTCCCGTTTTCTAAAACGTTTGTACCGTACCACTTGCTCGTTACGTTCCTCGGCGGCTGCCTCCGAGGGCTCGACAACACCGATATTCCCCTCAGCACCCTCCGCGTAGAGCTGCTCATGCTGTTCCCGGTCGTTGTCATCCCCAACGTTGTCCGTATCGATCTGCATGTCTACATAAGATCATGCAACATAAATTCAAACATTAGATCAAGCATACGAAAGATAAATTTGCATCCCTATGTACCATAAAACACACCTATTGCATCCCTATGTACCGTCGTCTCATAACTCCCATCGCATTCTCTTGTCGACCTCAGCATTGTAAAACCTGAACCGTCTAAAAATTAATATCTTGCAACAGACAATAATATATTTTTATATAAACATACATTATCTTACCCTCGAGCATCGTTGATTGTAATGACCTAATCTCCATCAGTAGATGCTCATTAGTCTTCCTAACCTCGTTCCTCAACGTCCCTACCACTTCATCCAATTTATCTAATCTAGCTAAAATTGAGGTTGGAGGGTCACGAATGCGTTCGTTTGATCGTATAGGCTCTTGAGGAGGATGCACATCGTGCTGAGATTCCTCGGATGGAGACGCCACATCATGCTCTAAATGCTCGAGAGGAGGCGACGACGCACGTTCTGATGCATCCAGAAGATGATTACTAACGCAATAAACCACCCTCCCTGCACGAAGATGGTCCAATATTCTTTGACCAACGTAGTCGTCCTTGTTGCCCTCCAAATTTTGAATTGTAGCGAAGTGCTCTGACCCAAGTTCGACGTCGGAGGGCGTGAGCCAACATTGCACATCCTGTGAAGTTTATTATTTATAAACCAACTCTAGAAATCAATGTTATAAATAAATATACTTACATCCATCGGAGCATTGTTGAAGGCATCCACTACCGCTTGCCATCCCGGGGCTTGACCCTTTCCACGATGATTCATGACCCAGTGGCACATCCGGGGGATCGGAAACCCGTCCTTCTCAGTTTTCTTTCTTGCAAATTGTTCACCAACACTCGGCCAACACTCGAAGGCAAGAATCTAATAAAATAAGTTGTAAAATGTGAATATTATATTAGAATAAGTTAAGATATTGAGAAATGACTTACTATAAGCGGATAGACGAAACCACTGATATCCAATGTCCCATGGTTCTTCTTCTTTCTATTCACGTCCTCATACTTGTCGTTGAGGTCTTTATTAAGACCTAGAACCGCTTCTTGGAACGCGATTCTCCCCCATGGATACTTTTTGAAAGCATCCTAATCATCAACTAACCTCACCCATTCCTCGGGAACTTTAGCAAGTTTTCTTACTTTCCTCGGACCCAAAACAGCGGCGACAAAATAAAGCGCCGCTATCTTCAATTTGACTGTGCTCACCCGCGTACCGGTTCTCGAACCCTCCTCGATCATCCTATCCATCTTCTTCTCCAAATCTTCTATATAAATGATTTTCTTATCTATAAACAATAAATTAACATTAAATTAATGAAAATTAAATAAGACACAAATGATTAACAATATAAATGTGAAGGAAGCATACCATCAAAGGTTCTCGTCGAAAACTCATTTGACGACGGAATCTTTAATGAGCTATCAATGGATGAGCATCGAAGGCCTGTGAGTAAACAATACTCGACCATTGAGAAACGCAATGGTCGTCCACGTATAACGAACCATAACTCATCCGATCCGGGCCAATACTCCACTTGCTTGCTCATCATATACCATAGCAACGTATTAGAGTTGAAATGGTCTTTACCGGCCTTGATTAGATTTCCAAACTGCGTTCTTCTTACTATCTTGGATAGTTCGTTCGGATTTAGAAAATGCCAGATGCGCTCCGAAACCTCCGTGTAACGGGATAAGATACTAAGAACGCAAGGGAAGTGATTTTCCGGAAGTAGCTTGGTTGGGAAGTAAATCTGAAATGCATAAAGGTACATAAAAAATTCAATCAAAAATTCTCCGGGTACATTCATTCGAAGACTCTTCGGTCGAAGCTTTAAATTCGAGTTCGAGTTATTCGAATATTATCGAATATTATTCGGGTTCGAAGAAACTTTCGAATAGTATATTCGAATTCGAAAAACGCTCGAATACTTTCCGAATAATTTCATACAAACGCAAAACTTCAAAATCGCGATTGATTAAGCCAAATCGAAGTTGATAAATACATAAATCATCGACCCATAACCTACCGTGACTTTATCCCCTTCAACGACATCTTCAATTGGCCCCCGGCTTCTTCTCGGCTTCTCGAAGGTTCTTCTCGGCTCCTCGAAGGTCTTCCTCTTTTTTGCCATTTGTGACGATGTACTCGAATGAAGTTTTCGAGTTCGAATGGAGCTCAGTAATTCGAATGGGTTAATCGAGTTCGAATGGGCTGTTTTCGAGCTCGAATCTCTCGTCTGTTTTCGAGTTCGAATGGGTGATGGTCGCAGGTCGATTAGGGTTCGCGTGGGGCGTGGGATCGCTCTCGATTTGGGGCTTTTAATTAAGAAAAAACGATTATTATATTTATTAGTGAGTTAAAATAAGCCCTATTCGGGTTCAAATAAGCCATATTCGGGTTCAAATAAGGTTATTCGGATCCGAATAACAAACTTCGATGAACTTATTGAATAATGTTTATTAATTATATTGTGATACACAAAACTTTCATAAGCTTCTTCGTATAATGTTCATCTTGAATCTCGAGTTTAATCTTTATCTTGAGTTAAAATTGATTATTCGGGTTCGGGTTCAAATAAGCTCTATTCGGGTTCGAATAAGCCCTATTCGAGTTCGAATAAAGGTTATTCGAGTTCGAATAAAGGTTATTCGAGTCCGAATAAGGGTTATTCGAGTTCGAATAAGCGTATTCGAACTCGAATAAGCGTATTCGAACTCGAATAAGCGTATTCGAACTCGAATAAGCGTATTCGAACTCGAATAAGCGTATTCGAACTCGAATAAGCGTATTCGAACTCGAATAAGCGTATTCGAACTCGAATAACCTTTATTCGAACTCGAATAACCTTTATTCGAACTCGAATAACTCTTATTCGGGTTCAAATAACCCAGATTATTCGAACTCAAATAAGGGTTATTCGAAATCGAATATATCTTATTCGAACCCGAATAAAGCTTATTCGAATTCGAATAAGACATAACTGAAACGACGAATTCATTTAAGTGACTAAACTAATATTAATGACTTTTTACTCGAGGGTATTTTTGACTTTTTCTATACAATCCCTCCATCTTAAATAAAATATGTTTCGATCCCTTTTATCAAAATATTCCTCTCTGCAATCAGTTATGGTAAAAAATAAATTTCTCTCTCCTACACCGCAGGGCTCAGTCCAACTTCAATAATTTCACATTTTATCAACAACCCACTACCTATAATATTTATTAGTTTTATTATTTAAAATCTCAAAAAAAGTTGACACTTGGCATCACTTGTATAATGTTAGCTATTGTGAAATGTCCACAACTATGTCATGACCAAGGTTGATTCATCAATCGGTTAAGAGACTTTCATTGATTTTTAATTATTTTTTAATCGTTTTTCTTTTGTCCTTGGCACACAATGGATTGTGGAATGTGTTAGTAAATAGTCTTAGAAACGGCTTTGGCAGGCAAAAGAACAATCTTAATGGGCCGGGCCCTTAGGCTTTATGTTATCCTTTTCTTTATCTTCCTGTTTTCTAATTTTATTAATTTTGGGGTTTAAAATTAAAAAAATTAATATGTTTTTGTTTTGATAATTTATTTAGTGCAAAAATATAGAATTTCGTAATGCGATAGTTGAATATTTTTATCTATTAATTAAAATTTATCTAATAATCTTAATTTTATGTTATAATTAATTAAAATAATTTGATGTGTTGTTATATATTATATTGTTTTGCAATTATAAGTACTATCATGGAATACGCTACGTAATAGAGCTAAAACGCGAAGCATTGGCGCTACACGTTTTTTAAAATGATGATTTCTACTATTGTCGTCAAATTATTTCAATTGGAAACCTATATCGCGTAATTATCAATTCTTAAATTTTTATGTCGTTAGAATGTCTCTCTTCAAAACATAGAACTAAAAACTAATTAATAATAATTATAATATTAATAATAAGTAACAGTATAATAAATAAAGTTTTCTGGTCTCTGTCTCGCCTCATTTCATCGGAACAAAACCAGTCTCTCTATAGGTACAAGCCCGCCACACAGGGAGTACAACTTGCGAATCAACAGATCTTAGCGAAGATGATGTCCGGTAATTATACATCGATCGACAATCAGAGCGTCTCCGGAACCGTTCCGGTACTATTACATCTCTCTGATTTTCCGTCTGGATCCGGTTTTCTCTATTTTCATTTGGTGGGAATTTGAGCTGAAATTGATGGTGGGAATCGATGTTATATTGTAGGCAGTTGCAGATCCGCCGCCGCACGTGGCAGTTAAATTTTCTGGTGACGACGGTTTCATCTCTTTTTGCAAATTGAAAGTTTTCAGCTGCTCGTTTGTTTGATTGTTGTTTTTGTTATTGTGTTCAGATTCGAATCTGCAGACGTTTCCTCCTGCGGGAGCTCAGGGGAAGATCTCCGGTGCCTCACGACCCCCTCGCGATGCTGATGGTACCACCGTACACACCATGTATTTGTTGTGATTAACTTGTGTGAAAACAGTTTGTGATATCAATTTTTAGATCTGTTATCAGTGTGCCTAGTCTTAAGATCTCAGATTGCTTATAGGAAACTCCTTCAATGGACAAAGAACAATGGCCAATATTAGACAGCATATAATTTTTAGGTTTTTAACACAGTCGGAGCTCAGATCTGTTTTTTGGAGTTGATATTACCATTATACACCATTGGCTTTGAATGGGTTTTACATCAAATATCACCGGCATCTAATTTACTTTTCATCCCTTAATCGGAATGCGTAGTTCTATATCTGCAGAAAGGGGCATATTTCTTCGACGCCAAAGAAAAGTGTTGAAAATTCCTTTTCTCTTGTCAATATTCAACAATGAGCTTTTATGTGATAAATTCCTAGCATTCAGTGGTACGCTATCCATGTCTCGTTAACCATATAATATCTTACTTCAAGGAAACTCTTCAGGTGCTTCAATTTTAGATCCTCAGCCATTTTTAACTATGGACTATTGCTAGAAATAAAGAAGATAGTTTAGAAGAGGATATCATAGGTTAAAACCTATATAACATTATTCTTCCCTGGTTGTCCTAAGATTTTCTGTTTCTCCGTCCTCTTGTGTAACTTAGCTATGGAATTCGTGTATGAACTCAGTCATGTTTGCTTGCTGATGTAGATACTTTTAGCAAACCTGCATCTGGTTCCGACGAGCCCCAACAAAGCGGTTGGTTTCGATCCTTCACAATTGCTGCCTACAGGCCTTATTTCGACGTTGACACGTCAGACGTCCTAGAGAGAATAATAGACTCTCTCTTTCCTTTTAGAGGAAGCTTCAATGAAAAAACTTCCAACAACCCTGATTTGTAAGTTCAGCATCTAAAACATCATTTATTTGACTTACGAGTTTCCACTAGATAACGCTGTTTGGCTAATCCGTTGATTTATATTCGTAGTAGAACTAGGGCTATTCGCACTGAAAAAATTAATTGTTCCCATATCATGCATGCTGTAATATTTCAAGCATCTCTATGCTTTACCACGTTGCCACCATAAATTGTGAGATAAGTGAAGTCAAACTTGTCAATGACCGCATTATGGATTACATATAGTTAACTGAATACTTCTAGCTATACTTGAAAATACAACACAATGTGCCAGTCTTTAGTTTCTTACCTTATTGTAAGCAGTATTCCATGATTCACAGCGATCTAAGATTGATTTGTTGATTGTTCTGTACGTCAATTTCTCGATTGTATGTGCAGTGGTAGGAATGATAAGCAACATAAAAATCCAAACCTAGATACTTCGAACAATCTTACATACTTCCCTTCTTTGTTTTCCTTATGATTTATTAAACTTAGCCATCAAGAACACGTTCAATTCTTGTTCACTCATCATCAGGTACGGGCCCTTCTGGATTTGCACTACCTTGATATTCGTGGCTGCTTCCATGGGCACATTCGTCACGTACCTCGCACACAAACTCCAAGATAAAGATTGGAACTACGATATCAATCTCGTGACTTGGGCCGCGGGTTTGTTCTATGGCTATGTCACTGTGGTGCCCCTTGCCTTGTATCTCGTCCTCAAGTACTTCTCAGCACCAGCCGGGCTCGTTCAGCTGCTTTGCCTATACGGCTACTCCCTCTTCATCTTCATTCCCGCTCTGGTAAATATTTTGAATTTTCTCGTTCTTTCGCCAAGGCTGTGTTTTGGTTTGTGGAAGTTAGTAGGGAAAGGAAAATGAAATGGAAAAGGAAAACTAGTTTTTCTTTTTGGTTGGTTGATGAAATAGATAAGCAAAAGAAAAGAAAATCAAGTTAAGTTTATGCGTAAAGCTAAGGAAAACTCATTTCTTCACCAAATGGTGAGGAAAATGAAAGAAAAAATTATGAAAATCATTCTCTCCGATTTCTTTTCCACACTACTTTCTTCGTTCCAAATACAGCATTACTGGTGATGAAACCCGAGCTTCCAATATATGATTACTTATCTTGTTTGTTTGGCAGTGTTTGTCGGTTGTTCCTCTTGATATTTTCCGCTGGGTTGTTGCGGGAGTAGCGGGTTTCATGTCTGCTTCGTTTGTGGCTCTTAACCTGAGGAATCACATCAAGTCGGCGGGTGAAAGCTGGTTCTTGATAGTGGCGGCTATCTTCTTGCTGCAGCTTGCTCTTGCTTTGGTGCTCAAGTTCTACTTGTTTACCTTCTCCGTATGACGCAAAAAGGCTTGAAAACGGAAACAAAGAAACGACAGGTGGCTCGATTTTTCGAAAGTAAGATACGAAACTGGATGTGAAATCTTATGCATATTCATTCTTTCTTAATGTTGAGATGTTTTGTGCTATTTGGGGTCCTTCTCAACAACCTCTGGGGATTACTATAAGAATATCTTAGCAAGCAAGTGTTATACATATGCCTTACGCTCTTAATGTCCCATTTCGGTTATATATATATAGTCAATTTCTATCCTACCTAAATATGTAAGCACACATTATGGATCCGACAAACCATAACAAATGGGACACAATTTATGAATGAATTCTAATAATACGTGAATTAAAGCAACATTATTTAGAGTGGTTGTGGAACTATTATCTTTTTGAGTACAAATTATTTTTTTCTAAATGAAATTTCATTGCTATTTACAAAGGGGATTAAGATCCCATGAGATCCATTTGAAACACTTAAATGTCTAGAGTGAATAAAGCTCTCATTCAGATAGAAACAAACATCATCGACCGCAACCAAAAAGAAAACAACAAGACCGGAAAAAAAAACAAGATTAAAAGGTTAAAGAAAGAAAAAACCAAAGCACCTGCTACCAACCAACTTAATACTTTTTCAAATCTTATCACTTCTGTTTTCAACTACACAATTTTCATGGTGCATTTTTTTATTCTGTTAAGATTTTGAGACATTATGACTCGCGAAAATATCACAATTCAACAGAAATAAAAAGAAAGGCCAATGAGGCCTTGATCTAGTTGTCAAGGAGAAGGCCTTATGTTGTGTTTGGTTTAAGGAAATTAATGTGGAAAAGAAAATTGGAGAGAAAATGATTTTCATAAGTTTTTCTTTCGCTTTCCTCACCATTTGGTGAAAAAATTAGTTTTCTTTAGTTTTAAGTGTAAACTCAAGCTAAATTTTCTTTTCTTTTCTTTTTATTATCTATTTCTTCAATCAACCAAACATAAAAACTAATTTTCCTTTTCCATTTCATTTTCTTTTCCCTATTAATTCCACAAACCAAACACACCCTTAAGGACTTGTGGTTAAAGGAGGTCGTGAGATCGAATCCCTCCTCCCACAATTCCTTGAGTAGCCCTCATGGGCTTTATGGCCCATGACTATCGTTGTCAGATGTGTTTGAGACGTGTTCATCTGACCCCGATGATTAGTCTCACCTCTGGAGTGTGTGGTGCAATTAAACCTCCGCCAAGTCTGTGTGTTGGGATGGCAATGGGTACTAATTGGGTCATTAACGGACCTTGATTTAAGCCTTAAATCAATGGGTCCGAATGGATCTAGTTCAAATTTATGCCCATCAAGGATTCAATTAGGATCCATTGTCATCCTTATCTGTGTGGTGCAAGCCCACACCGGTATTTAGGGGCTAGCCCATAACCAGGTCGAGCGGGGATACATCGGAACAGTAAAAAAAAAATAGAAATAAAAAGCAAAATGAATATGGATTCAAAACTAACATAGAAACTTCTTATCAACAGTTGTCAAAACGGCGTCATTCGGAGCCCATACATAATATTAACACAATCGGACGTACACGAGCACTGACCAAAGAAGGACGTTATGCAGAAAATGTAGTTACACATAGCATAAGTTCTTACCAATAAAATTCATCAAGTGTTCATCATTTTGCTCTTCCCTTACGTTTCCCCTTTTGGACAGTTGCTCCCGCGGCCTTTCCTCGTTTTCCATTCGATCTTTTAGCCGGTGGAGAAGATTCCTCATCATCACTATTTTCATCTTTGCTTTTCTCTTCTTTTCTCGGGGTTTTCCTTGTACTCTGCCTTTTACGAACTCCACCATCATCCTCTTTATTAGTTTCTTTAGTTTTGTTGATCGACCCGCGGTTTCTCTTCTTAGGAGTTATCTCATCTGCATCATCATCATCATCATCAGAAGAAGAAGAATCTGAATCGTTTGCTCGGGACTTTTTGGCCTTGCTGAGCTTATTATTCTTGTTATTCCCTCTCACAGCTTTCCCTTTAGTGGATGCTTTTTCAGCTTTCGATTCGTCGACTTCTCCTCCTTTGATCGCTTGGTTTCCCGTCAATTTCTGCAGCTCCGGAACGTATGCTGTTGTCTGCACAATGTAACATATGATGGATATATCATTTAGTTGACGGACAAATTAATAGTAGATTCACAGAGTAACAAATTCATATAATTTTTTTTCCACAAAAAAAAAAATATTGTGCTCTATGAGCAATTTAGCGCGCGATTTACGCTATTGCTCAAAATACCAATGCTATTGAGAACAAAACGCTATATTTAATGCGCTTTGACGCGTTTTTCAGGTAAAATGCACTATAGCGCGCTACGAAACGCGCTATTTTACGCTATTAGAAAACACTGGATAAACGTAAAACCGGCAGCGAAAAATTAACGGACAGAAAATACAGACATACCCTGCCACCTGCATTGATGAATTCAATCTTCATTCCTGTAAAAGAAGAATAGGAGATAAAATTAGAGCTTCTATTTATTATTATTTTTTGGGTAAATCAGAGCAAGTTTATCAGCAACAGAGAGACTAAAAGTTTTTATACAAGTTTAAGCTCTGTTTTCCTCGTGAAACGACGCGGGGCCTCATATAACGAAACTTGATACTTTCAGTTTATCATGCAAAAAAATTGTTTTAAGCCCCCTGACTATGCAAAGTGGCACAAATATACTGAAAAGTATTCCATGGGTCAAAATACGGACCATCAAGAAAAAGCTTGCCGGGCTTCTTTTCCCTATAATGGAAAATCCAATTATTAGGGAACTGACTACTGTCCGCCCCGACTTCAAGAGCCTTTTCAATAACCTGTCAAATAAATCAATAATGTCAATAATTTCTTGAAAATAATCTTACCATTGAGGTTTCCTGGTTTTTTGCCCCAGCGTAAATGAAACAACCATGCATCGGGGAAACGGAGGCTATCAGCATCGACTTCAACAGCAACTTTGGTGATCTAAGCTACCAGTCCCGTTAACAGCGGTAGGTGGTGTAGTGCAAGCTTTTTAAAGAAAGGAATAAATATATGTGTAAAGAGAAGAAAGGCATAATTACTACCTCGTTTATGCATTGGAGCAATGTTCCGCAGCTTTCTTTTGAGATGCTGGATGCGATTTGCATGGGATGAATTTTTGCCTGTCAAGTTGAAAAGCTGATAATAGATTCCAGAGGACTTCCATATTGGAAAATCATAATATTTAATTGGTGTGGTGCACATAATCTTAAATTAGCAGGCAGGTGCAGGAAAATTCAATAGGAAATAATCTGACAATTGTTCCGCTCATTTGAAAGGAAACAATTGCACAACCTAACAACTAACTGCGTGGCATGAACTGTAGTAATTTATGTAATGTAGAATCCTTAGATAAATAAATAAAGCCAAGAAAACAGCATAGTGCTTTCAAAATTAGGTTGGATAAAAGCTTACTCACTTGATAGAGCACTTCATCAGCCATCCAGTTACCAATACCTGAAATAAAACTCTGCACAGGAAAGAATAGGGTCTACTTAAAGGCCACTTTTTCTCAAGAGAAACAAACAAATTTTTTAATTGACGAGAAATAAACTTTGCATGTTATGCATATGAGTTGGAAACATTTTTATACGAAATTACATAATATACTTGACAGAAACTCGCAGAATCAATAGTCCTAAACATCGTTATTAGAAGTGTCCATTTTTTCCCTGTATTTTTCCAAAACAGCATTCAAAACAGTCAATACCTGGTCAAGCAAAAGAGCTTTAATTCCGATCTTCTTCTTACTCAACGAGTTCTGGAGTTCATCGAGTGTCATTGGTTCTAATAATGCATCAGGACCAAGCTCAGAGATTGGTGGCATAGATGCAGGCTGGAAAATCATTGAGAAAAATACCGTAAGAAATGGTTACTAAAAAGAAAAAATGACAAAAGGAAGAAATGGTGCACAAGAATGGGCAGTGTCATATTACATCACCCAGCAGGCGAACTTTGGCGAAACGTCTCTTGTCTGTAAAAGAGAACTCCAGCCCATCATCCAGCTAAACCACCACAAATATGTCAGATAACAAAAATATTGGTGTCAGTGTCTTCCATATGCATTTTACCAAATAAATAGTTGAAAAGGGCAACTGCAAATCACAATAAAGCTGGAAATGGATTAGTGAAAGGATATGCTGATTTCACAAACATAAGCATAAGATTGTCATGCACTCATGCACATTCGACGCACGTACGAGAAAAATTTATGCTTGCAACTCCGATCCAATTTTACATAACTTCCAATTCATTATTAAAGTGGACGGACTCAACCATATGCATATGTACATGTAGATGAAACAACACAGAAGAAATGTACACATAACATAGACTTATTATGCATGATTTTGTATATCTTTGTCTAGAGTTTTCTAATGGGCATGGAATAAAAACTTTTGGAACAAAAGCTTTCAGCCAGATTATCAATAAAAGGCTGTTTTAATGTCACCAAGTCAAGGAATGGAAACTTACTTCAACAAAAACTTTTGAATACTTGGAAGGCCACTCATCTGTATCATTCACAGCAGACCTGTCAAGAAAGTACGCATTCTTCGGTAATAAGGCTACAATTATGCATCCTTATACATGAAAATGCAAGTCAACTGATTTTCTACGTCAGTGTGAGCATATGATAGCAAGTACTATATCAATGTTTACCGCTTATATTTAGTGACTGCAATTCCTTTGATGTAAATAGCTCCCGCCATACCTGGAAAGAAAAAGAAAAAAAGAACACAGCATATGGTTATTGAGTCTGACATTTCATAACATCTAACAGTCTTTATGACATTTACAATTTACAAGAAGCCCCAAAATTGTTCAAGGGTGAGAACATGAACAGACAATTTCTCTGTTTTTCCCCCTTTTGGGCTTCCAGTAATTCTTTATGCTTCTATCTCGAGCTAATTTACAGGTATCGCAGTGGAATGTAAACAAACCAATTCCCAGGTGTACCACCATCGAGTCAACCAAGATTCAAGTACAGATCTTTCTCGACAAAATTATAGCAGAATTCCAAGAAAACATGCCAATATACCTTAGAGCTATCAGTAACACGAACAAAGATAACTCACTGCCATAAAATTAACTAAACAATCAGCGTGCCGTACCGAATTGGAAAGAGGGAAATGGTGGCGAATCGAGCTGAATCCACATGTTCTTGCCCTTTCGGTGAGCCGCGACAATAGTTTTCCCGGCTATCGACGACTCGAATTCCGACCTAGCCACGCCGTCGATGACTTTCGTATCGTCCGCGACCGTCGACCGGACGATCCTCTTTCCTACGCAGTGCTCCTCTATCGCTCGCCGCGCCGCCTCAACCTCGGGAAGTTCCGGCATCGCAGGAAACTGTAGCGTAGGATGTGTTTCGAGTTGCTAAATGCGGAAGATGAATGCAGTGGAGTAAGTGCTCTGAGGGTTTCACCGAGATTTCGCGCGCTCTCGGCGTCGACGCTGTGTGAAGGACAATAAGGTCAATTCCTTCTAGATATATTATATTATTTAATAATAAACTTATTTATTTTTTTTAGTCATTTATATTTGATGTATTTGGGACACCAAAATTAAATGTTGTAATTTTAGAAAAATATGATAAAATTGAAGCAATTAGATAGACGTAAATAATTAATACGTGTAATTTTATTTTTATAATACGTGTAATCTCTAGCATGTAGAGTTAAAAAACTAATTAATCATTAATAATATACTACCTCCGAATTTTTAATACTAATAGTTTTGAATTTTATTTTTGTTTTTGAAAATAAGTCGTTTTCACATTTTTAAGACAATAATACAATTATTTAATTAAGTGGTAAAATAATTATATTAAATAGATAAAATAATTAATTAAGGGTAAGAAATTTCAATCTATTTCTTATTAATATATGTGTAAATTCCTTAAATTTGACTTGTTTTTAAAATCATGGGAGTATTACTTATAACCTTTAACGTTTTATTAGTTTTAGCATATATTCGCTTTGACATGAACCTCAGCGATATTTTTATACAATGATCATTACTATAACATTATTATAATATTTTTCTAATTCCCATACGTCACGCACTTCTAATAACGACAGTATCACATCTGTAACATACAATCATATACAAACATTTATTTTTGAAAAAAATTGCATTTTGTATTTAGACAAGCTCGGTGGAAGATACTAGAAACAATCTCATTAAAAATATCATTAGAATTTAGTATTTTCGTAATTTGTACTAAGTAGGCCGCTTTTATTGCATATAGACTAATATACATATAGTTGTCTTGTCACCAGTTCTTAATCAATATAGAAAAATCAGACAAAACATGCATATATTGCTCGCCTCCTATATTGGATGATCCGGAGATAAAAAAATTGTTTTCCTCAAATATATTATTTTTCAATTTATGATGAAGATAAATAAAATTGCACCAGATATTAATTAAAAATATGGAAAAATTAAACTTTCAAAATCACCCACACAACCACTGTTATTTTGCATAACAACCAAAGATCGCCGAACCATTAAATAAAATTTAAAACAAAAGACAAACAAAACGCTTGATTAGTTTTAGTCATATTTGGGGAGTTGTATTTGTACACATAAATTAGAGTTGGCAATTAAGGATAATCAGTTTCAAAATCTAAATAATTTGAGGACATTAATTTAAATGATAGTAATTTTAGGATAATAAGTTTCAAAATTAAAATAATTTGATGGTAATAAGTTTCAAAATATAGGATAAATTTTAAAATTTTGCGTTAAATGTGACCGGATCGCTTCAATTTTAAAACTTCATATCATAAAATTGCAAGATTTAATTGATTGTTTCATCCAAATGCTTCAATTTTAAAATTTATTGTCCTAAAATTACAATATTTAACTTAGTTGTTAATAAGAGATAATGTACATAAGCAAACAAAATAATTAAGCAACAACCAAAAAAAAAAAAAAAAAGACTCGTATGCCACGTGGCAGGAAACTAACGGTCACTTCCTCTCGACCCCACCAATTCTTGTTTGCGCCCTAAATCCTGAGCTATAAGTTAACACACATATATATGTATTATATATATGTAAGAAAGAAATAGAGAGAGGGAGAGAGAGAGGAGAGAGATAATAAGCGAGAGAGAACAACAGTAAGGAAGGAGAGGCCAGAAATCATTTAGCTAAAATCCTCAACAACCCTTGAAGAGGAGGGCAAAAGCTCCTTATCTTATCTTCTTCTCCTCTTAACCCAAATAAAACTCTTCACAGGATTTCTTACACACATACACACACTTTTCCATCATTGCTATATAGCTTTGAAAACTTCCATCTCTTTTTTTTGTTATACCTCTTCTCCTTCGTTCTTCCTTACATCTCTTGCATGGCTACTAATCTTTTTTAACTCAAATATTCATCGTAATCTGCTCATAGACTCGATTATAAAAAGGAAAAAAAAAATTAAAAAAAAATAAAGAAAAGAATGGCTCCGAGGTCAAGCAAGGGGAAAGGAAATAAAGCCAAGGCTCACGAGAAGAAGAAGAAAGAAGAGAAAGGTCGCAATTTTTTATTTTTATTAATGCGTATCATTATTTGCTTTTTATTCTTTTCTTTTTTCCATAATTTTTTAAATTATTATTGGATTTTTGTTCGGTTTTTGCAGTGGTGCCGAGCGTTGTTGACATAGCCGTCGTCACTCCATATGAAACTCAAATCGTTCTCAAGGTATGGGTTGTAATAAAATCAAGAAACACTCTCGTGTCATTATTTCTATAATTAAAGCTTAATTTTAAAAAATTTGTTGTTCGTGGAAATTATAAAGGGCATATCTACTGACAAGATACTTGATGTCAAAAAGCTGCTGGCTATTCAAGTCGATACATGCCATCTTACCCAGTATTCTCTTTCTCACGAGGTAAATTAAATAATAATAGTAATTTTTTGTATTTCCCATTTTTGGTGTACTATGAAGCCATTAAATGGTGCTGTATTCTGTTTAAGTGGCATTGAAATATATGTGGACACAGGTGAAAGGACCAAAGCTGAGTGACAAGGTAGACGTTGCAACTCTCAAGCCTTGTCTGTTGAGAATGGTTGAAGGTACGTATACGACTTTTATTTTTAATTTAATTTAATTTAATTTAGTTTAGTTTAGTTCGAGGAAGTACAACACTCTTTTTGTTTGCCTAGCATTTAATGGCGACTTTCATGGCATTTTTTTTTTGTTTCACAAAATGAACATGACCTATATATACTAGTACTCCGTTGATTATACACAAACGTATGTAAATTAGGTCGGTTCAACTAAATAAAGAACTCCTTTTTAGTACTATAATAAATAGGTGACCACTCGAGTTGGTGGTTTTTTCAGCTTATATGTGACTCTAATTTATTAAATATCAAAATAGCTAAATATTGTTTTTCTTAATCAAATAGCTAAATATTGTTGGTATATATTTATTGCGTAGATGTAATGAAAGTGAGAAGAATATTCTAGTTAGGCCAAGACAAGATAAGACTCTGAGAAACACGACATTTTTAATTAGTTGTCAATGTTGTGCTGCTGTTACCATGATTTATGACGAGTTGGCTTAGTTATCAATTTAATTTTTTTTTTTAAAAAGTAAAAAAAAGTAAAGCCAAAGGTTGGAGCTTATTTCAAGAAATCATCGAATTTCGCTATGCTCAAGCACTAATATATCGTTTTGCGATGCAAAACAAACATTTGCAATTAATTATTATTGTTTTACTTAATTATGGCGGTGGAAAATAGGAACCCCTTCCGAAATTTGATAATCTACGAAATTAATTTGAGAAATAACGGACTACCCTTATGTTGAATTTATTTTTATATTATTTTATTTTAATAATCTGATTCTATTTGGTGGCCACCAACGAACGTCGCCCTCCTTGACTTTTCAAGTTCTTAATTCGCAATATTTGACGATATTCATGTCCCCCCTGCTTGTCCATTTTTGATGATTCGATAATTACATACAATTATTATTTTCAAATTTAATATACTATTATAATTCACGTGTAACAGAATCTGGTCTTCCTCGTCTAGGCTTGTGCTTCACCAACCCACTATGTTTTCACCTAGAGATGATCATCATAGGATATTAAATTTAAATATTGTGTAACAAATTATAGTCTAAGTTAATAGTCTCTATGTTCTCAACGTTGTTTAACAAAAACTATAATACCGTTTTTATATGATTATCATCGTACTCTTTTCCCCGTGATTGTTTCTCCCACTAATATCGTCGCTGCTACAAACGATTTTTATAATAGAACACGTGGTCGGCAGATCCCACAGACTTTACTAGTATATTTATTGCGTGCCAACAAAAAAATCTTATTGGTCAATTTCAGGAAATGCAACATAAGTCGCTATTAAATTATTAATGCCCTCTATTATTCCGATAATAACGAAAATGCCACTGGTGTGGGGTCTACGCAGAGGACTACACCGACGAGTCGTGCGCTCTCTCGCACGTGCGGAGGCTGCTCGACCTCGTCGCGTGCACCACGCGCTTCTCGAAGCCGAAGTCGCTCGCGGGAGCCGAGTCTCGGCCGAAGAAGAGCAAAGGCAGCCACCACCAGAGTTCCGCCGGAGCGGTCTCTCCGGACAAACATGCGGCTCCGCCGCCGGCGATATCGGAGAGCTACGACATGGTCGCGATTCATCCAGTTCCGAAGCTTTCGGACTTCTACGAGTTCTTCTCGTTCGCACAAGTCACTGCACCCATACTACGTGAGTCCTGATTTTCTCCCTGGTACTCTCTTCAGTTTGTTCTATCTTTTTTTATTATTTATTTCTGATGCTCGCAGAGTTGAAGAAAGTCAAGGGTAAAGCCGGAGAGACGCGACCAGAGGGTGACTATTTCGAATTGCAGGTTGATTATAGTTTTTTGGTCTTCGATATAGTTAAATTTGTGAAAACTGCGCGTGGATCTTTGGCAAATTATGAAATTGCTCTGTTCTAATACCACTGTGTAGTTGATTACTTGAGCAATAAGAATCATTTAGTGAGGGATTACTCTTTCTTAAACCTATAAAATGATGTAGCTGCGTTGGGTAAATAAAGATTTCAGCAGGCATTAGATGAATCGTAATAAATGGAAAAAGGCCCATAATATGTCTACTGGCATGAGACCTTTGGCTATTGGACCTTGAAATTGAAGTGCTTGGTATTTTTTAGAATTGGTTTTGTGTAAGCTGATGATCATGCGACGTTGCAGATTAAAATATGCAATGGGAAGACAATACAAGTAATGGCATCATCGAAGGGGTTCTATACTTTTGGCAAGCAGTTCTTGCGGAGCCATTCGTTGTTGGATCTTCTGCAACAGCAGAGTCAAGCTTTTGCCAATGTGAGTATTTCGTTTAACATTTTGTTTCGTAAGAAAATTCATCTTTATCTTGTATATAGAGTTTTCCGGGATCATTCACATCCACTATTATACATTTCCCATATACATACATATATATATATATATATATATATCTGCATGTACTTAAATTTATTTTAAACATAAGTTAAAGCATTGAAGGCGGCTCAGAGTAGCCATTGGGAATGCATACGAGTTCGGTTCATTTCTTTTCATGAACCACCCTAGGTCACTGTTAAATGTTAATTGTTGATGCTCAACCTTCTTGGATTTGTTTACTTCGATATAACTGTAAATATCAAATGGACAACTTCATCGATAAACATTGATGTTGAAGTTTACCTATCAGTAGTTTGCATTCGTAGACATCAGCCTTCAGTTTGTACAACTATAGTTTTTATTCTTGTGTAAAACCTGTGGAGAGTGCCAGAAAGTAATTTTAACATTTATATGCAGGCTTATGCATCTTTGACGAAGGCTTTTGTCGAGCACAACAAGGTGAACCCTTTTTCACTTGGCTACAATTTATGATTCTTATAGATTATGATCAACAAGAACCGATTTGACCCGATGCTTTTTCCAGTTTGGTAACCTTCCGTATGGTTTCCGTGCCAATACATGGCTTGTTCCACCATCAATAGCAGACTCAGCCACACAATTTGTTCCTCTCCCGACAGAGGACGAAAACTGGGGAGGAAATGGTGGAGGCCAAGGAAGATTAGGAGAATATGACCGCAGACCATGGGCTACATACTTTGCTATATTGGCAAGCATGCCTAGCAAAACTGAGGAAGAGAGAGTTATTAGAGATAGAAAAGCATTTTTGGTTCATAATCTTTTTCTGGATGTAGCTGTATTTAAAGCTGTTTCAGCCATAAAGAAGGCGATAGATTCTGCTCCTACAATCGAGTTGAAAGTGTCTCCTGGCTCGGCTGCGCATGAAACCCGCATTGGGGACCTTTTGATTACCGTTAGGAAATATGACACAGATGCAAGCTCGGAAAGGGTGCCGAAGATTGTTGGGAGTAAAAACATTAATGAATCTGTAGAGGAACTTTCTCAGAGGAATCTTCTTAAAGGAATCACTGCTGATGAAAGTGTTACTGTACATGTAAGTAACATCTTCATGGTGCTACAGCTTCTGAAACTGCTATATTTATGAACTAGATGCGTTTTTTAAGGCCATTTAACTATAACTACATACATGGAAAAGTTCAAACTGGATACTGATATCTATGGGATGTGTTCTTGCAGGATACTTCTTCTCTAGGAGTTGTAGTTGTGAGACATTGTGGGTACACTGCAACCGTTAGGGTTGTGGGAGATATAAAGAAAGGAAAAAGCCTTTTACAAGATATTGACATTGAGGACCAGCCCGATGGGGGTGCCAATGCACTTAATATTAACAGGTTTGAATATATTATGTTACTTTCTCATATTACGTGGAGGGTTTGAATTAAATTGCTAATACATGTCATACTCTATGATTCATGATATCTTGGTTCATTTGCAATTCCTCTTAAGTCGAAGTTTGGGTGAATACCTATGTTTTTACCTTGGACTCAGGCAAGGACTCATTATACCATTATTATTAGGTCTTCAAAGCAATTCCAGGATAATTTATATTCGAATTTCGTTAGTCTCTACCAAATCAATAATATGCATAAGAAGAGTATGTGTCACTGAACCAATTGAGATAAATATTGATCGATATGCGTAGTCATATGTTAAACATTGATTGAGTCTGTTTTTTCAGTTTAAGGATGCTGCTGCACGGGGCACGATCTGAATCCCTTGCTAAAGGCCAAAGTTCTCAATCTGATTCGACTGACGATGAAACTCTTACATCGCTGGTCGAAAATGTAGTAACTGAGAGCATGAAGAAGCTCCAAGATACTCCTCCCTCAACACAAAGTTGTATCAGATGGGAACTTGGGTCCTGTTGGGTGCAGCACCTCCAAAAGCTGGAGAATCCTGACGATAAGAGTTCTAAAGATGATGATAGCATTGAACCTGTAGTCAGAGGACTTGGTAAACAATTTAAGATGCTGAAGAAAAGGGAAAAGAAGGTGACAGATTCAGATGGGAATGGTGAACATGATGCTGAATCCACCAGTTCAAATGTAGAAACCAATAGGAACGAAATAAAAAGCGAGGGTAACTTTGAGTTGTTGAAACATGTTCCTGGAGATGCTTTCATACGCTTGAAAGAAACTAAGAGTGGCCTACACACAAAGGTACGCTTTCTTAGAAAATGTTGCTAATATTGGGTAAAAATTTGAAAATAAAACTGCTATGTTTCATTTCGTAATATACTTTGTCTCTGCGTATACAAGTTTTATGTTTACATAATAACTCTCTGATGCAATGTGCAGTCAGTGGATGAGCTGGTCAAGATGGCGCATGAGTATTATGAAGACGTTGCCTTACCTAAGCTGGTAGGATTTCATTAACACCTTTTTTTGTGGATCAAAAGTGTGGATAAGTCTATTTTTTTTTTTTTCATTTTTACATTATACCCTTACTTATCTAATACGTAGTTTCAAATAAGATTCATATAGCATGATTGATTTATCATGAGCCTTTAGAAAAGGTCTATTGAAAGCGCCATTCTACTTTTAATATTTTCTCTCCTTTTTTCTTTTCAGATTCAGTCCTTAAAGATTATATAGAATGTAAATGAT
Organism: Linderniella brevidens; assembly: GCA_004919715.1. Lineage (NCBI taxonomy): Eukaryota > Viridiplantae > Streptophyta > Magnoliopsida > Lamiales > Linderniaceae > Linderniella > Linderniella brevidens. The sequence goes on from SWDC01000158.1 coordinate 5,257,217, forward strand.
ACGAATACGAACATGAATATTTGAGATTAGATTATAAAAGAATTCAGTCTTTCGTTATCCACCTGAAACAGGTCTAGGTTATTTGGAATCTGGAGCCCAAATTTATTTACTAGTACCGAACAAAATATATCTAGATGTTAAAACTCTATTTATTCAACTGCCTTACAGGTTATGGACTTTGCATCCCTTGAACTGTCTCCAGTTGATGGCCGTACACTGACTGATTTCATGCATCTGAGAGGATTGCAGATGCACTCTTTGGGTCGCGTGGTAGGTTATAGTAAGCATACCTCTTAAGTTATGATTTTTCTCTTCTGGCTTTGGAACTAATGTATAATTGTGTAAAACCAGGTTGAGCTCGCCGATAAACTTCCTCACATACAGTCTCTCTGTATACATGAAATGATCGCGCGAGCTTTTAAGCATGTTTTGCGAGCTGTTATATCTTCAGTTGAAAGCATCGATGACATGTCTTCTGCTATTGCTGCTACCTTAAACTTTTTACTCGGGACGTGCCATGTAGATAGCAACAATGCAGGCAACTCAACTCCTCTCAAATTACTGTGGCTTGGGACGTTTTTGGAGAACAGATTTGGTTGGAAATTGAAAGATGAATTCCAACATTTGAGAAAGTTTTCAATTCTCAGGGGACTTTGCCACAAGGTATATGCTGGAAATGAATACAAAATGATACACCTCTCCAACGGCTTAAGCTTTTAGAAAAAATGGTCATTAAGCTGTAATTTCATGAAAATAAGCTTCTTTCCACGTTAGAATTTCGAGTTTCACTTTTTTTTTCAGGTTGGTTTAGAGTTGGTTCCTAAGGACTATGATTTGGAGAGCTCCGCCCCTTTTAAGAAAACTGATATCGTCAGCATAGTGCCAATCTGCAAGGTAATAGCTTATGATCGGTGAAGTTATCATTGCTTTTATAACACACTGATTTCTGATGAATCTCACGATCACTCCATGAATCTATAGCATGTTGTATGCTCTTCTGCTGATGGGCGAAATCTACTTGAGTCATCGAAGATCGCACTGGACAAAGGAAAGCTTGAAGATGCTGTAAATTATGGGACAAAGGTACAGAAATCTGTTCTATATAGTAATTATTGAAATATATATAAAATGAATATACCTCTAGATTAACCATTTAATAGAAATGGTCATTCAATATAGTATTAGTTTAGGCCATAACAGGTCTTGTTGTTGAATCCTCACGATCACCCAATTGAATAGATAGGTAAAAATTCATGTGTGAGACTTAGAAACAAATATAAAGTGGTAAATCTGTCCAAAAGATTATGTAAAACATCAACAGTATCCTTTCTTCATCTCACGTTAATCTCAACTTATGATTTGTTTGAAACTGAAGGCTCTGGCAAAGATGATAGCAGTTTGTGGACCTTATCATCGTACAACTGCTAGTGCTTACAGCCTTCTAGCAGTGGTCTTGTACCACACTGGCGATTTTAATCAGGTAACAAGAGTTTTTCTGCTTCTTTCTTTTTGGTTTTTGGTCTAGTGATCTTCAGAACATGTATATTAATGCTTCTTGATGAAACAATAAAAAGTTATATTAACTATGCAAATTGAATAGGAGATTATCTTTATGTATATTAAGTAGCAAATGCTGGCTTCAATATTTACATCATATAACTATCCCTATCAATCACGTATTTAAACAAGAGGGCGATGCTGTTGCTTAATTATCTTGGCCCTTTTTGTGAAACTTGTATGTGTTGCATATAGAGGAAAATGTGTCTAACGACATTCTTCTACAGGCAACAATATATCAGCAGAAAGCATTAGATATTAATGAGAGAGAGCTCGGTCTTGACCATCCGGATACGATGAAAAGCTATGGCGATCTCTCAGTGTTTTATTATCGCCTCCAACACATTGAATTGGCTTTGAAGTGAGTTAAACATATAACTCCTCGATCATTATATTGCTTCGTTCCATCCGATAATCTTTCTCTATTTACCTTACATTGACTCTATCATGACCTTTTCATTGCCTTGCACAGATACGTAAATCGGGCTTTGTATCTTCTTCATTTCACATGTGGCCTTTCTCATCCGAACACAGCAGCCACTTACATAAACATTGCTATGATGGAAGAGGGCATGGGAAATGTTAACGTTGCTCTTAGATATTTGCACGAAGCCCTCAAATGCAACCAGAGGCTCTTAGGAGCAGATCACATACAGGTTTTTGGTGCCACCTCGCCATGGCTTCTATTAAATTTGCACGTCATAATAATACGTGAAAAGCTTATTTATTCATATATAAGTAAGTGATGTGGTAAACTCATTGGTTGCTCTTATGCATCAGACCGCTGCGAGCTACCACGCCATAGCCATAGCTCTTTCATTGATGGAAGCATATTCCCTGAGTGTTCAACATGAGCAAACTACATTGCAGATTCTTCAGGCTAAATTGGGTGCAGAGGATCTTCGTACTCAGGTTCGTCGATCTTCATTGAGTGTATTAAGTTAAACATGCTTAGTAACGTGTACAACCCTGTATGAGACCATTTTAAATTTGTGATATCGGTCCTTAAAAACTGGTGTTAGGTAGAGTAATCTTTTTATTTGATTTCATAAGTTTGGCACTAACATACATAGTATCTTCAGGATGCAGCTGCATGGCTCGAATATTTCGAATCAAAAGCCTTGGAGCAGCAAGAAGCCGCACGCAATGGAACTCCAAAACCCGATGCATCAATTGCCAGCAAAGGTCACCTGAGGTACCGTTTACGTTAGTTCTAACAACAGTTATAGGTTTTTGAACCCTCGCTAACACACTTTTATGCACTTTAAACTTTCTCGCAACAGCGTATCAGATCTCCTCGATTACATAAATCCAGATCTTGAGTCAAAGGCAACAGATGCTCAGAAAAAAAGGCGCTCCAAGGTACCAATTAGTTATGAGAAACTAATAAAATTAAGTTGATGATATATTTGCACTAAACCCTGTATGAGGCTCCCAAAAGCCAACATGAATGCTATGAGTCACATTCGACAGCTAATAATTCTTCCTATATCTGAAACTTGAGATCATTCGACAGCTAATGATATTTATTTGGATTATTTTTCTATACAGCCTTTTTGTGATGCAGATGAAATTCATTTTCGATTCTATATGCACCTCATTTTTCAAATGCATGTTATCTCAGGTGTCACAAGCAGGCGAACGATCGCCCAAGGGTATTATTATACCGGAAGAAAAGAGTGAAATCATCATCAACAACGAAATATCTGAAACTATAGTCGATGAAAGTAGCAGTGAAGAGGAGAAACTAGAAAAAAGCCCATCTAATGAGTTATTACACAAGGATGATCCTAAACCTATTCTTGACCGCTCGTTCCCTGAAGATTTAAACTCAGACGAAGGCTGGCGAGAAGCTAGTTCAAAGGGACGATCCGGTAATGGAGCTTCTAGAAAGTTCAAAGGAAGAAATCGTCCGAATTTAAAAATCAATACCTCTCGCTCTAATAATGCTACGAAGGACGCTGTTTCGTTCACTCACAGGGCTCTTACAACTAAAGCTGTTTCCTCTGAAGTCTCTCCTCCAAAAATAAGTGCCTCGTTTAGGACCGATAATCGTGCAAGTAAAGTACATCAGAAGGTCTCAGGTCCCAAGAGTTCTACGGCAGTTGTCCCTCAGCCACCACCTGCGAACCTCACGGCATTAGCTTCGAAATCTCTGTCGTACAAAGAAGTAGCAACTTCTGCACCAGGTTCAGTTCTAAAGCCCTTGTTGGAGAAAGTTGAAGAATTTGTAGAAGAAAAAAAAACTGATAACGAGGTTTACGTTAGCCCGAGAGATCACACAGAGAAAGGAGCAACGGTTTCTGTAGAAGGCGATGATAAGGACCCGAGTGCAAAAAAGGAAGAAGATGAGATTCAAGAAAACGAGGCAAATCCCACCTCAGACACAGAAAATGGTTCGAGCCCCGGTGAAGAGGATAATAAGTCTTTGGAAACTAACGGAAGTAAGAAGCTTTCAGCTTCGGCTCAGCCGTTTAGTCCCGGATCCTACCCACCATTGAGCTCCCCCGTTTCAAATGGGCCCACCGAGCCCACCGGTTGCTTCCCGTCGGTTGCTTCACCGGTCCCCTGCGGTCCTCGATCTCCCATGTACTACAGGGCGAGCAACAACTTCAGGTTCCTATCAGGGTTCTTGAACTACCAAATACCGCCCGTATTCGAAAGGAACCCTTCTTCTTCGAAGACCATGAACCCTCACGCACCGGAGTTCGTTCCAAGAAAAGCGTGGCAAGGGAACGCGGGCACCGAAGATTCAAAACCCGCTAATGATTCCGATGATGCTGAGGTGGCGAATCCCGAGGGCAAAGGAGAGGTATCGAAGAAGAGCAAATCCGATGCAGAGAAGGCTGAGTTGGCCAGGCAGATACTGCTGAGCTTCATCGTGAAATCGGTACAAAACAATGCTGAAACTCCTCAGATCAGCAACAAAAAGATAGAAGCTTCTAGCAACAACAGTACCTCCGAAGCAATTGCAAATGACACTGCGATCATCAAGATTTTATACGGCAACGAAGAGCCAAAAACATCAGCTCCATCGTTAACTTCTAACGGCGGCGATAAGAGCCAAACGAGGGACGGAGAAGGTTTTGTTCTCGTGACGAAACGGAGAAGAAACAGGCAACAGATTGCAAGCAATGTCAATGGATTGTACAGTCAGCAACGATCGCTAATGGCTTCCGTTCGCTGAAGAGTTATGCTTTTTGCTCCTAAAGAACGTGTATGAATTATTCGGAGAATTATTACCAGTTTCTTTTGTCGTTTGATGTTGAAGTTGAAGCTTATTTTGTGTTCAAGCAGTAGTATGAATGACTGAGGTGAAAGTTTCTGGCCTCGAAGGGTTTTGGTTGAATTGCTGCTGTATAAACGAAACTATGACAATCTCATCGTGGAAAGCTGCCTTTTGCATTTATTATTATGATTGTTGTTGTTATTATTTATTTTTAATACATTTTGCTGTTTTATTTTGTAATGTTAGGACCTGTCGGTTGTGAATTATTAAATAGCAATGTTGGTGGGCAGGGACAGTTTGGTCTCGTGTAACTGAATAAAATGATTGTAATACAAAATAGTAACAAAAATATCAAGTCCGTAAGAAAGAAACCATGTAAGTGAGTTATTATGGGTGTAGTATTCATAGTCTTGTATTTTTAAACATTTTTTCATAACTTTAAGTTAATCCCGTTAGAGACGTTCCTTTAAAATTGTAAATTATTCATTCTAACAAATAGATTATTCTCGTTAAACATAATTAAAATAAAGAACTTTCATCTTTAACTAAATCGATAATGAAATTTTATTTATGTTAAGGATTCACCAAGAGTAATTATAAAATAGAATTGATTCAAGAATACGTAGCCACGGAACCTATATTTTGTGTCTGGGAGGCAACATAATAATTATAATGCAAAATAATTATAAAATATCAGGTTTGTAGGAAATCATTCATTGTCATATAATAAACTTTATATCTGAAAACATAATTAAAATGCTTAAGGAACTTTCATCTATAACTTAATCGGTAATGAGATTTTATTTATGTTTAGTCAAGGATTCAATAACAGTTATTACCAAATAGAATTGAGTGAAAGTACGTAGTCATGGAACGAACATTTTGTGTCTTGGAGGTAATAAAATAATTATAATATAAAATAATAATAAAAATATCAAGCCGGTAGAAAATCATTCGATGTTATATACTATATTTTATTTCATAGGTGAGTTATTATTCGGATGTAGTATCCATATCCTTTCTGCACATTTTTTTCATGACTTGTATTTTTAAAACTTAAATTTATTCCCGGTAGAGACCTTCCTTTAAAATTATAAATTAAGCGCTATATAGATTATCCTCGTAAAACATAGTTAAAATGTTTAAAGAACTTTCATCTATAACTCAATTAATAAATGGATTTTATTTTTGCATAAATAAGTGGATATAAATTCAAATATAGATTGAACGTTAATTGGAATGCTATATTTTATACATCGTGAACGCTTGAGAGATTCTACAAATGCATATCGCAAAAATTGCCACTGATAATAATGATGGTGACATTGCATTGTAATAATATGATAAAAAAAATATAACGTCGAAAATTTTAATACTCGCAAAATACGTTAAATTAACGGTTATAAGCGGGTCTCCACACTAAACATGACTCGGTCACACCCGACCTAATTTTTCAGCCTTTATTTTTTTCTTCCTTTTATAAAAAATATCATCACTAACTGAACATTTGTCGCTATTCAACCGTTTTGTAAACACAACTCCGATTGCATCAATTAATTTGGTCCCCGCCGCGTCCGTGTCGAAAGAGTCAGACGACTCAATATGCCCAATTTCACAATCAAGAACATTAGATTTTAAGCCGAACTCCAAAGCCTCCTCACATTGGCCGACACCAACTACTGCATTTTCAACAACCTGAGTGGTGGTCCCAATTGTGCTGGCCGACAGAGATTGCGAAATTAACGGACTACCGTTAGGCAGGTTATCCTAAAAAGAGGCAACACAATTACTCTATGCACAACACTTCGGAAAGAAAATCCAAATACTACCGCATCATTTGGTGAATCGGATGGATCATTCAAAGCCATGGCCTGCGACATGCGCGACACTGCAAAGCTACGGAATGTGCTTCGGAAATCAAAAGGCTTTATCTTTATCTGAAACTGAAAAGTTTTTCCAACCAAAGATAAAATGCAGCTGGGATTTGTTCCTCCGGTGAAGTTGAGACTTGCTTCGTTTTATCTTTTATCTTGGCGAATATACATGCTTACTAACTGGAATACTTGCAAAACAAAAACGATTATAAAATAATCTATTGGAACGGGCTGGTATAAACATGTACGGTCAATCGAAACAGGGGCCGATACATACCCGGTAATTCTTCATTCTTGTTTGCCAGATCCAAAAAAGCCTCGTACGAACATAACTGAAATTTCTCCTCATTTATACTATAATCGTCGATGTCAACAGAAACCATGGTCGTACAATCTGTAAAACGTATCATATGGCGATGCTCTGTCATCCGAAACCGCACCGGAGCATTGACAACCTCAAAGTCAGTTATTGCAAACATACGGCCTTCCACAAGCAATGCTTGAAAACGGTCAACTCGTAGATAGTGAATAGACGCCTGCATCAGCGTATACTGCTCAACAACACATCAGAAACAATATGAATCTTCAAAGATAAATTAGCTCGGCATCTACTAACCATACAACAAACCTTTTCGTCTAACAACAACATGTCTACGCTCATCAGCTCTCCATTTTTCTTTAAGTTTCTTGCCTTCCATGATCGTAAGAGGCGAACAATGACAGTGGTAGATTCAACCCTTGGTCCCAATGCCTCAAGCATGGAGTAATTTCCGAGGCGTACCATTATTATTATTACGAATAACTCAAACTATGTAGTTTGTTTTGCCGATAAAGAGTTTGGACATGTCTAATATATAGTTTCGGTCTTTGCATTTCTCAAGTCATTAAGGAACGGTTTTTTGTGATGCAACCACGTGCAAGTGAATTAAAAATACATTAAATGGAATTCAAGGGTGGGTCTTTATTTCAAACGTTTTTTTGTGATGCCATCAACCACATGCAAGTGAATTAAATTCCAATAAATGGAATTCAAGGTGGTCTTTTATGGATTGAAGGTGATGTTATGGGAGGATTATTGCAAAGAATAAAACTGATAATTGGATTGAACGTTTTTATGGATTGAAGGTGGAGACCATTTTGCAAGAAAATAACGTATTCATTTAGCATTGAATGACATTGATAATGAAAACAAAACAATGGAAATTCATAGTTAATTGTTTAATCAAGTACTGGAATTAAGTAGGACATTAAATAAATACAATGCAAAAACTTTTCTTTTTTTTTTTTTTTGTCTATGGGGGTATAATTTTTTTGCTGATGTGTCACTCAAATCAGAGTCCCTATCCACTTTTATATATTATATAGATTATTAGTTAATAGAAGAAATGCTTCATGGGATTAAATCTTCCAAAATTAAAATTCGTAGTGTATTTATTATATGTACACACACAGTTGAAGCTCTCAACTTTCAAGACAGCTAATTTAATAAAATTATCCGTTGTAAATTATTGCACGCCATTCAATGCCTAACGGACGTTAAGAACCACTCATTCACCGCTGCCTGACAAAATACCTTATACACAGCCAATATCTAAGGGCGGGATATATCAGCTACATCACGGTGCATTGCTCCTGCATAAATATCCAAGAACTTGGAGTTGGGTAAGATTTCACTTCAATATATATATAATATAGTTTAGTGAATTAAATAATAAGTCGTAGTAGCAAACGTAAACGTTACTTCTAAGAATCGGTAACACGTGATCAATGCTTATTTAGTTAAAAGCAGCTTTAAGGGATACATCATATTTATATAATCGGTTTTATAAAACTATAGTAAAGAGATGTATATATATATATATATAGTTTAATATGTAAAGTTAAAGTATGCCTTATTTATCTATGTTGAATCTAGGGGCGGGCGCGGGCCGGGTATTTGTAGGGGTGTGCAAAAATTTTACAAAATCGCCCGCACCACCCGCACCGCACCAAGTCAAATAAATCGCCTAAACCGCGGTTTAATTTTAATTACCAAATCGTACCGCAAACGTGATGCGGTGTGAATTTTTTCTGCAAACCCCACCGCATCGAACCGCAAATAGTTATAATATTTTTTACTTCTTATATCTAGTTTCATTTTACACTAATCAAATATCAATTATATATTATGTTTAGCTTTTAGATTAATATATCATGACAACCAAGTAAGGATATTTATGAATAGCTGATTAAAATCAAAATCGACATGGCCTAAACACTTATGTAAACAACTTGAGAATTTATCTCGATGTTACAAGCTCTATATTGCGTAGTACCTTACATGACATTATTCTATATTTTTTGTTTTCCGCGTTGCGATTTGTATTTATGATTTTTATTGCTCGTTATTTTGGTTTTAAGATAGTATTAAGACTTTATAAATTCTGTTGTTTCAACCAAGACGCTATTAAGTAACAATGTGTCAATCGATAAAATATGATATTTTATTTTTAATTATTTTTAAATTTTTATTACTTATTTTTTTTAGTGTTTATTAAAACCTCGAGCTTGACGAGCACCATTGGCTTTAATCGAGCTCAAGCCTGAACTAGGAGCTGAAAAGCTCGACAAGCTCGAGCTCAATTGAAATGGCTTGAGCGCGAGCCTAAAAATGGAACGGGCTCGTTTACTCCCTTAGTAAAAAATCGCAAAACCGCACCACAACCGTCCCAAACCGCTCAAAATCCCATGTGCGATTTAATTATTCAAAACCACAATTTAATTTTTTTTTTACCAAAAAACCGCATATGACAATGTGGTTTGAAATTTTCCGAAAACCGCCCAAAACCGCACCGCACACCCCCTAGGTATTTGACGGGGCCGGGTTATTCGGGTCGGGTGGTGATTTTCCTACCCAATGTATGTCGGGTACTCGACAATCGGGTACCCAATTTTGTCGGGTACACTACACGTCGGGTTGGGGTGATGAGTATTATTTTTTAATTAATATTTTAATAAGATTTATAATCTTTATATGTTTTCTCTTTTAAATTTTTTAATATGAGGAGTAATTATTAATATTATATAATTTTTAATTATTTTATGACTTGATTCGTATGTAAACCGGGTGCTTCATACCTATTATTTTCACAATTTTTAATTTTTAATTCATGATCGGGTACCCACCCGATACCCGACCATATTTGAGGTTCCGATACCCAAATAATTTTTCTAGAACCCGACCCAATAGGATAGAAACCCGGTCGGGTCGGGTACCTGATATTCGGACCCGTTGCCCACCCCTAGTTGAATCGGATCATTTAAATTATCTTTATACATGGCAAATAGGAGTGAAAAAAGTAATGTTATAAAAAGACCGTCGTAATTCGACGTAATGAGATATTTATGTCATTCTATTCTTTCCCAAAAGGAATAGAGAAAAAACAAAACGTCTAAGCTCTTTATATTGGATAAGATTCTTCATTTTCGAATAAAAGCATAAAGTAAACGTAATAATTTAACTTGAAAGGTGAAAAGAAAGAATCAATGTGTAGGAAAGGGATAAAAACCTCCCAACTACAAAACAAAATGAAAAATAAAAATAAAAAGTTAAATTCCCTGTTGCATTCATCAAGTGCTATGAGAACTTATCTTACTCTTTTAGCACACTCGAATGTGTGGACTCACACGCACACACATATATATATATATATATAATATTATTTTATATTCTAAGAGTTAGTTTTTTACTTTAAAATATTTAATATATTATATTATAATTTAGTTTCAAATTTGGATTATTTTAATTTTTAAAAAGGACAAATTCATTTGTGAGGATGTAATTCAATGAAAATGAAGGATAAAAATGGTACCAAATTAGTTACTCTAGGTGTTGAATGTTTACATATATATTTATATATATATACACACCTGCACGTGATATAGTGGGATTCAATTATATACCATTTATCTTTAAAATAATTAGGTAATGTCTCTTTGTCACCAGAATTCTAATTAATTATTTCGATTATATATGCCATTTTAAAAAATAAGGAAGGTTTTGGGATGGAAAGAAGTAATAACTATAGACGGGACCAAGAACAACTAATAATATAATGAGGGGGCTCTTTGTAATTATTATAACGCGCGGGTGGGTTTGCAGTTTGTACACGGCATGCTACACCTGCCCACACCATAACACTCCCTTAATAACGTTCATATCCGAGGAATTTTTCACAGTTGGGAATTTTCCTATAAATATGCTATCCATCCCATTTCTACACACAACCCCTTGTTTCCTCTCATCCTTCTAGCATTTTCTATTTCCTGTTTTCATTATTTTTATTAATTTGGGTTTCTTTTAATCCTTTGGCGTAATGGCGTTGCTTCCGGATCTGGGGACGGAGATCGTAATCCCTCTGTGCGCTGTCATCGGGATTGCGTTCTCTCTTTTCCAGTGGTTTTTGGTCGCGAAGGTGAAGCTCACCCCCGAGGCGCAGGCGGCGAAGAATGGTCGGAACGGGTACAACGACCCGTTAATTGAGGAGGAAGACGGGGTAAACGACCACAGCGTCGTCGCCAAGTGCGCCGAGATACAGAGCGCCATCTCCGAGGGTTAGATCTGAGCCTATTGACGCCAAATTTAGTACTGATTTTTTGTTGGTTTGTGTGCTTAGTTGATTTGTGTGTTTGCTCCGTTTCTTCTTTTTGGTCTTTTTTTTTTGTGTGCAGCAATTATTAGAGTCATCATCGAAGTGTTGTGCTCGGTTTAGTGCCTGAGTTTTAGCTGCAGCCAAGCGAGTAGATTTCGAAACAGTACTAAGAGTGATATTTTAAAATTGTTTTTTATTAAAGCGTTTTCTTGATTTCAAAGGGGAAATAATAGAAGGTAAAGGTTAAAAATATCTTTTTTTTGGAGGATGATGAATGAATAGTGCTACTTTATCTTGTTAGGTAGGTGTTGCGTTTAGCAGAATATCAGATTCTTCATACTTTCTTTTCTATTTTTTTTCCGGGTCTTAATTACAGTATTTCTATTACATACTCTCTCCCCCCCTCTCTCTCTTACATAAGCTGTGTGGGTGGTGGGTGGGTAGGTGGTGGGTGTTGAAACGTGTTCGTCGTATTGCATATCAATCTTGTCTTTGGTGCGTTGGGAGTTAAATGTTGGATTAAGATTTCCATTTAAGTTGGTAACGTAAGTTGGAGCCATCATTTAGGGAGGAATGGAGACAGATCTGATCATTCAAATTTCAACGTCATAGATAACCCTTTTTAAATTTTTTATTGTAGATCTTGAGAAGATTGCGTTGTTATTTAATTGCTTAGGCTGCTTTTCTCTAGAAAGTAACAACTGGGGAAGTTAGTATATCGCTCTGTCTGTCTTATATGAATAATTTATTGACTTTTTCGACCTTTAGAGATAAATAATAATAATATTTATGTATTTGCACGTGTCAAACATATGGGAAGGTTCTGTGTGCCATAAGATCTTGTGTTCCTTTTTCATTGCAATAGATTACATGGGGAAATCATAGTTTCCAGGCTCCAGCTATTAAAACTTTTCTTTTTCTATGAAACTTATATTGAGAGAAAAATGGGAAGAAACCCTCTTAGTTCCCATTATCAAGTTTTAACCTTTCATTATCCTCTTCATCCGTTGTGGTTGGTCTTTTGTTCATGATATAATTTTGATGCCATGCATATTTCAGGCTTCAACTTGCATTTAACTTATAGTTATTGTCTATTTCTCACAGGTGCAACGTCTTTCCTGTTCACCGAGTACCAGTACGTGGGCGTCTTTATGGTCGGTTTTGCCATCCTCATCTTTGTCTTCCTGGGTTCGGTTGAGGGCTTCAGCACGAAGAGCCAAGCTTGCACTTACAACAAGGAGAAGCTGTGCAAGCCCGCACTTGCCACCGCCATCTTCAGCACCGTATCCTTCTTGCTCGGGGCCGTCACCTCCGTTGTTTCGGGTTTCCTCGGCATGAAGATTGCTACTTATGCAAACGCGAGGACGACGTTAGAAGCAAGAAAAGGCGTTGGTAAAGCTTTTATCGTAGCATTCAGATCCGGTGCGGTCATGGGTTTCCTCCTTGCTGCGAACGGTCTTTTGGTTCTCTACATTGCGATCAATCTGTTCAAGATTTACTATGGAGATGATTGGGAAGGTCTTTTCGAGGCCATTACTGGTTATGGACTCGGTGGATCCTCCATGGCTTTGTTCGGGAGAGTTGGAGGGGGTATATACACCAAAGCTGCTGATGTGGGTGCTGATCTCGTTGGCAAGGTCGAGAGGAACATTCCCGAGGACGATCCCAGGAATCCTGCAGTAAGTGGAGTTTTCTCTATGTTGTATTAAATTAGTTTGAAATGGTGAAGTTAGAGATAAATTTGATTTTTTTACACCAGGTTATTGCTGACAATGTTGGAGACAATGTTGGGGATATTGCTGGTATGGGATCTGATCTGTTCGGTTCGTACGCTGAGTCCTCGTGTGCTGCTCTCGTTGTGGCTTCCATTTCCTCGTTCGGAACTTCCCATGACTTCACCGGCATGTGTTACCCGTTGCTCATCAGCTCCATGGGAATCCTAGTTTGCTTGATTACTACCCTATTTGCAACTGACTTTTTCGAGATCCGGGCTGTGAAGGAAATCGAACCAGCTCTGAAGAAGCAACTCATCATCTCCACTGCTCTCATGACCGTGGGAGTTGCAATCGTCACTTGGACTTGCTTGCCGTCGTCCTTCACAATCTTCAATTTCGGTACTCAGAAAGTCGTGAGAAACTGGTACGTAATTTATGCCCCTCAAATAGTGCATTCTACTTCTCAGTTGTTATTGCGATCTTTATTTCTCTCTGTTGGACTCAATATGATTATGTCATTAGTCATTTTGATCATGGCCCATGATAATTTTAAGGGCCTCTCCGAGGAAAAATTTTCAATGTGGAAAAGATTGAATTGCCTTTCCGATTATGGCCCGTGATAATATGATAATATACATTCATTCAATCAGAAACACATTTTTCCAGTTTCTGGAAGTTGACTCTTGTCAGTTGTGGATTTTCTTGTACGAAATTGACGCGTATGCTGCTAATATTCCAGGCAGCTATTCCTCTGTGTATGTGTTGGTCTCTGGGCTGGGCTCATCATCGGGTTTGTGACCGAATATTACACCAGCAATGCCTACAGGTGCACAACATTTTCACTTTCCCCCCACTTTCTTTCGCGACTTCAATTACAAACTTCGATCATAATCTCATAAACCTTTTTGTGGAATTTTCTATTACAGCCCGGTCCAGGACGTTGCTGATTCGTGCAGAACCGGAGCTGCAACGAACGTTATATTCGGGCTCGCGTTGGGCTACAAATCGGTCATCATTCCCATTTTCGCCATCGCCATTAGCATCTTTGTGAGCTTCTCTTTTGCTGCTATGTATGGTATTGCTGTGGCTGCCCTCGGAATGCTGAGCACTATAGCCACCGGCTTGGCCATCGATGCCTACGGTCCCATCAGCGATAATGCCGGTGGCATAGCAGAGATGGCTGGCATGAGCCATAGTATTCGTGAGAGGACCGATGCCCTCGATGCTGCGGGAAATACCACCGCTGCGATCGGCAAGGTAACCATGAGTTATTAATGTTCTTTTGGGGCATATTCTCACAAATCTTCTTCGAGTATTCTTGCATAGAAGATACTTTGCAGTTGTTCATAATCGTCATCTTGTTTCAATATGTGAACTTGAGGACACATTTTAAGAGGGACAAAACCCAAAATGGTCCCCCAGTGTTTACCTTGTGTACCAATTTATTATCCGATGTTGCCGATATTTGGAATAATTTGGTCCTTCCGTCACGATAGACCCTCTATTTTGCCAATGTGTGGGGCACGTGCGGGATTCCCGTTAAAGTTGACAGTAATCATGACGGAAGGGCCAAATTGGTCCATAAATTGACAACCTAGGGTAAACATTTGGGGACCATTTTTCGGTTTTCTCCCTATTTTAAGGTAAAATGTTTAAATTTATCGTTCCTATGTAAAATCAAGGAAGAAGGGCGTTTTGGTCCCCCAATGTTTGGGGTATGTGCGTTTTTGGTCCCCCGTGTTCCGCAATGCCACTTTTAGTCTCTAATGTTACCGATTATAGGCCATTTTGGTCCCACCGGCTAATTTAACCTTCAGTTTGGACGGAATTACGGTTCAGGCCAGGTCCCACCCTTTTTTGGACCAAAAACGCCCATTCCCCAAACATTGTGGATCAAAAATGGAATTCGCCCTATAAACAATTGGTGTAATGTGGAGTGGAGTTGACTTTTTAAATCATGCAAAATTCGAGGTCGAATTCTTGAATCCTTAACAAGATTCTCCTGCTTTATTTATTTATTTATTTTTATATAATATACATAGGGATTCGCCATCGGCTCGGCCGCGTTGGTTTCCTTGGCCCTGTTCGGGGCGTTTGTGAGCCGCGCGGCGATATCGACGGTGGACGTTCTGACCCCGAAGGTGTTCATCGGGCTGATCGTTGGGGCGATGCTTCCCTACTGGTTCTCGGCGATGACAATGAAGAGCGTGGGGAAGGCGGCTCTGAAGATGGTGGAGGAGGTGAGGAGGCAGTTCAACACAATCCCGGGGCTCATGGAGGGGACCGCAAAGCCCGACTACGCCACTTGCGTGAAGATCTCCACCGACGCCTCCATCAAGGAGATGATCCCACCCGGGGCCCTCGTCATGCTCACCCCACTCGTCGTCGGCATCCTCTTCGGCGTCGAGACCCTCTCCGGCGTCCTCGCCGGCTCCCTCGTCTCCGGCGTCCAGGTTCCGTCTTTTTTTTTTTTGTCTCGCTTGATTCTTAAAAGCTAGCTAGTGTTTTACGCACACTCGATGCTGGTGGAATACGTAAATATATATAAATTGATATTAAGTTATTTGTAATTCAAAATGTCAATAATAGCCTCAATTTTAATTGTGTATTGTTTTTAAGTATGTAAAAAAAAAAGATTTTTGAGGTATAATTGGAATAAATAAAAAGATTAAGGGTAAATTTGTAATTTATTTATTTAGTTACTCTATACCGCACAATTAATCTATAATGTAGATACAGGGGGGTTTTATGATTATTGGGTTTCAATAAACATTTCTTTAAGGTCTTTTTTTTTTTATTTATTTATGAATATCGGGTTTTGTTAAATTGAGGGTTCCTTCCTAAAACCAATTGAGTCGGGTGAAGTTAATTTGCTGATCGGACAAATAATCTCAACATGTTTCGATAAATATTTTATGTATTGATGTCTTTAAGGTCTTTTTGATTTATGATTATAGATAGGCTTTCAATAAACATTTTCATGTATTGTTGTGTCTTTTATGATTTATTGGGTTTCAATAACCAACCATTTCATGTATCGATGTGTTCTTCTAAGGTCTTTTTGGGTTCAATTAACATTTCATTTAATCGTTGTGTCTTTTAAGGTATTTTTCTGAAAAATTCTTACGGTTTTTTTTTTTTATATATCAGATTGCAATATCTGCATCCAACACTGGAGGAGCATGGGACAATGCCAAGAAGTACATTGAGGTGAGACTTACTAAAAAATCTTGATTTTGGGGTGAGTTAATTTTAATTCCGTTTGTATATTCTGATTTTTTCTGTTTTATTTTTTATTTTAATAAAAAGGCCGGTGCTTCGGAGCACGCTCGAACCCTGGGGCCCAAGGGTTCGGACCCGCACAAGGCGGCTGTGATAGGGGACACTATCGGCGACCCTCTTAAGGACACATCGGGCCCTTCACTTAACATCCTCATCAAGCTCATGGCGGTTGAGTCTCTCGTGTTTGCTCCTTTCTTCGCCGCTCATGGTGGTATCCTGTTTAAGATCTAAGAGATAGAAACAATATGTTACTTTTAAGGAGGTGATTTTCTTCATCTGTTTGCTTTGTCTCTGTTTATTAGCTTCGTTAGTTCTTTTCTTTTTCTATGATGATGATGAATGCAAGGTTTCATGTCAAATGTACCCTAAATTTTGGATTTTATAAAAACCATTTAGTTTATTTCTATTCTCGCGAAGTTTGTGATGTGTAATAGAGAAGAAAAAGATTACAGAGACAAAAAAAAAAATGATGCCTGAGAATCTTAGAACGTACATTGTTTGGTCATGTAATAACATAAAAATCGAACCTTTTAAATGAATTATCATGTATAGCTTACAAGAAACAAGCTCTAAATTGTTCATGTTTGTGTTCATACAGAATCATTTTTCTGTATCGACAGCACTGGTCAACTCTGCAAGGATTTAAGTCTCGAAGAAGATGATCATACAGAATCAATTTTCAACAACGAAATTTTCATTGCAATTTTGCAAAAGAATTTAATGTTTTGAAGACCGACCGTAATCAAGAAACAGTGAAGAGGTATAATTTTTTAAAGAAGGTATATAAAAAAAATGCATTACCTTTCCGAGTCGATGCCAAGAACAATAATCCAAATCAACTTTTTACGAGTTATGCCCTGTCCTGTTGTTATTAATTAGAAAATTGTCGACATTAGTCAAGCAAGGTTAGGAAAAAAAAAAAGATAATTAAATAATCATATGATACTGTTGCCCATACGATCAATGTTATCTCAAGATCATAAAGAAAAATCAATAATTACTACTTACTAATATCCAATGGTGAAAGTGAAGAAAAGTGCAATCTTTACAACCTTTTGGCATCAGGAAATTCCCATGCCTGCATTAAAATTCAAGTTTTCAACAAATAATTCAAAGCTCTAAAACGTTATAAATAATGATTGCTGATTTCTCGCAGCTAATTAACGAATACACGGAAAGAGTACACTCCATGAGACTTGTTCAATATATCTATAATATCTGAAAAACTTATTCAATCGTACTATCATATCTATAATAATATAAAATACACACTCCTTTCACTGTGTAACTCACACACAAACGGACACAACAACAACAACTCCAATTTTTATTCTAATACAAAGCTCTATGAGTGTAGAAAACCCCGTTTGTGAATCCAGCTACGTACATCGTCGTCCCTTTTTTGTTTCTTTTTATTTATTATCTTGTGATGTTTTTTTTTTTGTATAGTGAAGTCGAATATCGCTTCTTCTTGCAGGTGAGCCGTGGCCTTCATTTGCTATTGTGAATAGAACATATTACTTAGTAGTAGCATTGTGTCATTTACCCCATTTTAGATTAAAAAATATATATAAAAAAAAGAAAGAAAAAAATCATATACGATCGTTAATTAAATGGGGGGAACATGTTCGAGAAAGCTGCCACCGGTGAAACGACTACGACGACGTGGAAGGAGTTTCCGGAAGGTACCGTAAAAATCCGGAGCTCAAAATGTCTTGGAGCTTGTCTTCTAGAAGATTCATGCATCCACGTCATCCCCCGTCCCTGATCGATCTGTGTATATGTAAAATTCGCCAAGTTTTTTTTTTCTTTTCGTACTTATAAATTTTCACTATAGCAGGCAATATTGAGATTATTTGTCCCACGTAGAAAAATTAATTTCACCCGACTCAATATATAAATCAAAGAAACATATCCTTCTATTACCAATTGGTTTTAGGAACGAAGGCCTCAATTTAACAGGCAGTATTGCGGAACAACGAAATTAAAAATGTTTATTAGAATGTTATCTGGCTTAGTCAACTTGGACTTGGAGATGTGTCCTAAGATCCATGGAGGACTTTCTCATTTAGAAGGTTCTTTTTTTTTTTCATCCCGATACCATATATATAATTGTTTGGAGATATTCTTTTTCACTTGTGACCATACTATTTTATTACGGTTTGATTTTTTTCTTAGGACTGTCCAAGCTTGAATTTCTCAACCTCAATTCTTGCGATGGCAAATCTGATTTTGACATGAAAGCTATCGGAGGTAGGTAAACTATATATATATATATATATATATATATATATATATATATATATATATATATATACTGAGTAGGGTTTTCTTTGTTAGCCCCTCTATCGTTCTTGAATAAAATAGTGAAACGTGATAATTGTGTCCGCCTATAATTAACCTATCATATACATATTTTATTGCAGGGCTTGTCAACTTGAAATCGTTACAAATTGCATCCCGCTGGAGTAGTACTTACAGATTATTATGTTTCCTTTCTAACTGGTAATAAAAGCCTTTGACAACCCCCAAAAAAAAAACAACCACATTGGCTTATTCGTTCGTCCACAACGAACCTTGAATGTTAAGATGATGTCTCTTATTATTATTATTATTATTATTATTATTATTATTATTATCATCATTATTTATTCCCTTGTCATCTCAGGACTAAGTAAACTAAGAGAGTTTGAATCGCGGGTTTGTATAAAACATGAGTTTATATATAAGAATTCTAAACTCATGTCTTGAACTCGGAGATTACGGGCTCGGGCTTGCGTCACCTGAGGTGGCTAGAGAATCTCGAGTCCCTCACGCTCGAGTCTTGCAAGGTGACTGCGTACGCCATTAAGAAGCTCAAATCCTTGCACCTCCCTAACCTCGTCGGTTTCATGCCCGAGTAAGGAAAGAAAAACCCGACAGTGTCTGACGTAAAATCATAGTCCAAATATTGCAAAAATAAATAATAATAAAAAAAAAGTTGGACGTGAACGTCGAGGTGTTCTTTCCCTCTACTTTTTTGTTTTTATTGAGGGATATTACCGGTCAACGTTGACTTGAGAGGCGTACTTGATTGGGACAATTGCATGTACATGCAGAAACGCGTTTTTTACTTGGCGACGCGCTTCTTACCAAAATTTCCGAATGCGACATATTACGGAATAAATACCTTATACATGATAGAATAATACGAGTGGAACCTACTCAAAATTGCTTTATTCTTAATAGAAGGAAAAAAGGTGGGCTCCCTTGCGTAACATAAAAGTAATACATAAATTGGCAATTTATTTGCCTTAGTGGTCACGATTAATTATATTCGTTATTTAATTACAATATAATTGACTAATGGTAAGCAGCGAAAACTCGCACATCATTTTCGACTATACAATAACAAAATTTTACAATATATATTTAATTAATTCGACACTCGCAAAAGTCAAAAAGATGGAACTTGTTTTTGCCTTTAATTGTCCTCTTTATCTAAAATAAGCAGACATGAAAAGCATTCCCTGCATGGCGGTGAATTAAATAAAAAATAAAAGACAAAAAGCAAAGCAGTGAAAACAAATATAATACTTAATAATCAAAATGCCTACACAAACTCCACCATAATCTCATTTTAGCCCCCACCCCATTAGTTATCTTTATATTGCTTCACAACTCATCATCCATCATAATATATGAGACATGTGACTAATATCAAGGTTTATTGGGATATAGTATATGATTTTATATTCAATTTCTGCCTTCTCGAGGCAGATCGGTATCTCACTCCATGCATGTATATATATGCCACCTTATTGCCTTCACTACCATATTACATTATCAATATAACAAAGAAAAAGAAAAAAAATGGAATTCTCCCATAACCAAATAACAATCACATTACTAGCCATCATGCTCACCAATGCAGCCACTGAAATTCTAGCTCAGGACACCCGGGCCGGGTTCTACTCGAGCACGTGCCCGCGGGTCGAGTCCATAGTTCAGGCCACAGTTCGAACCCACTACAATTCTAACCGTGCGATCTCACCGGGACTACTTAGGATGCACTTCCACGACTGCTTCGTACGAGGTTGCGATGGCTCGATCCTCATCGATGGTCCCAACACGGAGAAAACCGCTCCACCGAATCTTTTGTTGAGAGGCTACGAAGTCATAGATGATGCAAAGAAGCAGCTCGAGGCGGTGTGCCCTAATGTTGTCTCCTGTGCTGATATTTTGGCTCTTGCTGCTCGGGACTCCGTGGTTCTTGTAAGTCCTTTGAAATATATCTTTTCGGGGTTAGTTTTTGGGGCGGGCTTTGAATCTCATAACCGGGTTTTATGTGCAGGCGGGCGGGTCGAGCTGGGCAGTGCCTTTGGGTCGAAGAGACGGGCGGGTTTCTCTTGCGAACGAGACTTCGAATCTGCCTGCCTTTTTCGATTCTGTTGCCCTGCAGATACAAAAGTTTGCAGCCAAGGGACTCGATGTTAAGGATCTTGTCACCCTTGTCGGTTAGTAGTAATTCATCAGCTTCAGACATTTCGAGAGTGTGTTTCAAGTTTCAACAGCGTTACAGCTAAAAAAAATGTCATTCACGCATACACACAAACACGTTGTAGGCGGACATACCATTGGGACCACAGCTTGCCAGTTCTTCAACTACAGGCTCTACAACTTCACCGCCGGCGGCGGAGCGGATCCGACCATAAGCCCCAGCTTCGCGACGACGCTGCAGGCGCTTTGTCCGGCGAACGGCGACGGGACTAAGCGGATCGCGCTCGACACCGGCAGCGAGGACCGATTCGACAACTCGTTCTTCCGCAACTTGAGAGACGGCCGGGGCGTTCTGGAATCCGATCAGAGACTGTTCGGCGACGATTCGACGAAGAGCGTCGTGCAGAAATATTTGGGGATTAGGGGTCTGCTAGGGTTGAGGTTTGATTTTGAATTTGGGCGAGCGATGGTGAAGATGAGCAACGTCGAGGTTAAGAGCGGGAACGACGGAGAGATACGTCGAGTGTGCTCCGCAGTTAATTAGAAAAAATATTAAATAAAAAAAATGATTGTGAGAGCTTAATGATTTTCTTTTTCTTTTTCCATTTTTGTGTTTAGTATTGCTATAAGAGAGTATTCGAAGTTGAAGCTGTTACATTGTACAATAATGGATAAATTCCATTATAGCCCGGTAGAATGCACCTCACTATTTAGCGGTTTGGTTACTATGCGAAACCTTCATTTAATTTCTAAAACCTAACATTGTACCTTAAACTCCATTGATTTTGCCCGCTAGTGAACTTATAGTGCGACTCCGATAGAGGCTAACCACGTTTTTTTTACATTAAATCACTAAAATAGACCTGAAAATTTATATTTTTCACAACTACATATCACAATGGCACAACAAACGCTACTCCCTATTCAGACAAGAGCAACAAAAAAAATAATAATGTTTGACCATTTAAGGTGAAGACAGTGAACATTAAAATTGGATTCGAGAAACTGCGTTCAAGACAATTAGTCAACACATGTCTTGAATTCACTCAGCCGTATTACGAGCGTGTTTATAGCATGTAAAACCTGTTGAGTGAGTATGGTGTTACGTTTTAATAATGTACATTTAAGTAAAATCAAATGGGCTATAGCGAAATTTTCCCCAAATTAGCTTCATCTTTAAAATTGGGCCCAAGAGCCATGATAACTGGGCCCAATAATTTGGCCCAATATACAGCATTCTTTAAAGTCCATTACAATGAGGAATCAGTTTTGCTGTAACAAATCAAATCGATTGAAAAAGCAGTGGTGGTCGGGTACCCCCACGAAGGTATTTTCGCCGCCGGTAATGGACTTCAACCACCACTCACCCAACTCCTCCGCCACCGCAGCTGCCTCAAAAACCCAGAACGATCCCGTTCACTCATGGTGGAATCGATCTCCAAAGCCCGTTCTCGCATCCACCAATTATCCGAAATCTTGCCGAAAGACGACGACGGCGACGAGGAATTCGACCAAATCAATTCCCTTGCGGACACGGATCGTCCTTCAGCTTCCCTCCTACACTCGTCGGCCGCCTACCATCGCATCTCCTCCGTCCTACGCCACCCGCATTCCGGCACGGCCCAGGATCCCCTCTGTCAGTGGCTGTACGATACCTACCAATCCCAGCAAAACGACCTTCAGCACGTCGTTTTGGCGTACCTACCCCTAATTTCATCTCTCTACCTCCATCGCGTCCATTACCCTCGCGGCGATCAAAGCCAATCGCTCGCCGGATTCGAAGCCGTACTGTTAGCCATATACTCAGCGGAAACGAAAGCCAGGAACGGGAAGCCCGTGATCGTCACGATCGCGGATCTATCTCAGCCGTCGCTGTATCATAACCCTAGCGTGAGGCCCACGAAATCAGGATCCGGATCGGCGCCCCTAAACCCTAACTCGAAAAAGAATTCAATTGGGGTCGTCTCAAACGTGCTGGAGCCTCAAGTGGCCGTGAAGTCCACAAAAAGGGCTTGCATTGTGGGGACTTGTTTCGATTGCTATTACAAGCAAATCTCCCACATGCCCTCATGGTCAAAAAGTGACTTTTGCAGGTTTGCAGCTGATTGGGCGGGCAAAGACTGCGAGTGTGCATCCGAATTCGATAAGAACGATGATGGATTGGGCGAGAATAGCATCGAAATAGTGGAGATTGAGAACGGTGATGCTGTTGATGAAAATGGTGATGATGATGATGACGATGACAGTGGAGAAGATGAGAATGAGGATAATAAGAGGATCCCATTGCCATGGGAGTTACAACAGCCCATTTTAAGGATCTTAGGGCACTGTTTGTTGGGTCCAATGATTCCCGATGAGGTGAGGGGTTTTGCTTCCCTTGCAGTGAGGAGGCTGTACGCGCGAGCCTCCCATGATTTGATGCCTCAGGCAATTTTGGCCACGAGGAGCTTGATTCGGCTGGATAAGGGAGCAAAGGACCAGCAGGCTAAGTCAAAGGAGGCTGCTAGCATTTCGGGGGGCTCGAACGTGACTACTCCGAGTAAGGCAAAGAAGCCCGAGATACTGTTGGTTTCCAAGTGATTGGTGAGTACTTTCTTTGTGTGGTTTTATGATCTTGTTGTGGGTGTTTCTGTGGGTTTCTTCTTGCTGTGTTGGAGAGGATGTGATTTATTGTGGTTATATATCTTTGTATGTGAAGAAGCATTTGGGCTTTGTTGGGGTGAAGATGAAGCTATTCCTGTGTAAGAATACCATGAGGCAACTTTGTCATTCTTGTTTATTGTATCTTTGTCTTCTTCATAGTACTGAAAATTGTCGATGGGGCTTGTTGATGTGTGTCTAATAAATGCGCCTTGCTTCCTGCTCATTAGTGTTTCACCTCTTTTTGATTCAGTTTTTCCCCCTCACATTGTTGGTGTAGTCTTTTAACTCCAGGAAAATATGAACTTTGAAAAATTGTCCCCTATTCTTACAACCCCATGATCTTTTTGTTCCAAAATAGTGAAATTATTATTTTTTCTTAAAATTGGAAGTAACATTAGTGGTTGAACCACGTAAAATTTGTTGTTGTTACCGGCTTAATGAAACTATCTCGATTATCATAAATTATTGGAGTGTCCAAAACAGCATTCAATTTATTTCCAACACTCATAAGTATCACATAAAAATGACAATGAAATTGTAATATTTTTCATAGGATCCATCGATTTTGAACCTATTCAAAATGATGATAATCTTGTACGATACATTTACCTGAATTAGTACTAAAAATATCTGACAAACGTGCAATATATGGTTAACCCTATATAGTAATAGAAATTAAAATAATTAAAATTCTCAACAAAAAAGTTCCCTCCAAATCTAACACTCTCTGTTACTTGAAAAGTTTCCAACGTTCTCATGAATCCTCTTTGGAGTGAAAATGCAGCACACCACCCAACACTCAAACACACACTCGAAACCACACAAACATTTCATAAACAAATAAAATTAAAGCCAAAAGACTTTACATGCTTATGTTGCATTATTTATATCTTTCTGATCACAACCTTGTTTCCATGTCTTGCCTATAAGTACTTCACTGCCTCAAAACCTGGGAATAGTCTTCATCACTATATATTTTGTGCAATTCTTGATCATCTCATATTTTCTATCTTATACAAGAATCGTACTTCGTATGATATTCTTGATCATTTCGATTTAATGGGTGATCACAAAGATTTCAATTTGCCACCGGGTTTTCGATTTTATCCTACGGACGAAGAGTTAATAGTCCATTTTCTCCAACGTAAAGCCCTCGTTCTCCCATGCAATCCCGATATCATCCCAGATCTTGATCTTTGTCCCTATGATCCTTGGGACTTAGATGGTATGCACGCTATATATATATATATATATATATATATATATATAATGTAACTATATATTTGCATACGATTATAATTCAATATTTTATCTTAGACATATGTTTGTACATGATAAAATGAAGGTAAAGCAATGCGTGAAGGGCAACAATGGTACTTTTACTGCAGGAGAACAAAGAGTAATATGATCACAGAAAGCGGATACTGGGAATCGGTAGTTGTAGAGGAACCGATATATTCGAGTAATAATGGCAAAAAAATTGGGACGAAGAAGCTTCGTTCTTTCTTCATGGGAGGAACGAGTGAAAGTGTTAAGACGGATTGGATCATGCAAGAATACAGGCTCTCGGGTTCGTGTCTGAAAAGTAAACATTCGCGGAAAGGGAACTCAATGGTATGAAAATATTACTGAAACCCTAAATCTATATGAACCCTAATCTATTTTTTGAGATGTTTGTTTGCATGTATTTATAGGATTACAGTAGGTATGTCGTTTGTCGAGTGTACGAGAACAATGGCGGTGATGATGATGGTGATGATGATGACGGCGATGGAAGAGAGCTTTCGAGCTTGGATGAAGTTTTCTTGTCAATGGACGATCTTGATGATGTTAGTTTGCCGAATTAATAATTAATTTAGGCATTTGATGTTTGTGACAATTTTATATTTTCAAGACTATGATTGTTAACCCGTTAATTAATTAATTAATGGTAATGGTGTTTTTTTTTATGCTTTCACATGTATAATTACCATGCAAGATGCAACTTTAACTATAAACCATCACGTGTAATTAGTCATTGTTAATACACATACTATAACTTTATTCACACTCGATGATGTCCTACAACATATAAATGTATATAATATTACCTTATGTTTTAAATTATTTACAATTTAAAATGTTTAATAGATTAAATTGTAAATTAAAATTTAATTTTATATAGGCGATGATATAATTTTTTTTATGCTGCGGTGATATGATTATAATACATAAAATGGAAGGTTAAAATGTTAATAATTCAATTAAAAAATAAAAACTTTCGACAATTATTTAAGAATGTGCCATTTAAATTATTACAATGTGGGATTTAGATGGTTTTCTCTAATTATTAATTGATATTTGAGTTTGGGATTGGCATACCAAATCTTTTGGGAAGCTTTTAGGTGGTGTTCAAATATATATATATATATATATATATATATATAATATATATATATATATTAAGTGTCATAATCAATCAAACTGATAGACGTAAATTACATGATAATTTCTAATTTTGAATGAATAAACTTTTTTTCTTCTAAATAATGTTATTTAAGGTTGTTTTCTACGATTTTATTATTTGTTTATTTTTTCGGTTTGGTAGTTTCATTTCTTGTTTATATCAGCTTTTTTTTTTTATTTTGTTTTTCAGCTATGATGGCTATTTCGATGATATCTTGTATTGCAAAACTAATAAGGTAAAGAAAATCAATATTTGGTTTATTTATTTTAATATCGGTGGCTGCGTAGGGAAGCATTGAGTCACTTCTGATGCAAGCACACTCCATGATATTATTGTTGATGAAAATCGCAAGAACAATAATATGCTAGAATAAATCATATATATATATATATATATATAAACAATGTTTGAATTAACTAAAATTTAATTTCGAAATAACTTTCTGTTTAAGCATAAATATGAGATTAAACTATTGGCCTGACAGACATGCATGCCTGCGTTGTTGAGTTCCTAGGTTGCATGATTTTAATCCTACTCAACCTTATTTTAATAGAACTCAACCATTAATCGAGAATCGTGCCCTTAATTTTAAATAATTATGATGCGTGCTGCATAAGTAATTAGATACTTGTACAGATGAAGTCCATGAAGCTTCACTACACTCTGTTATCAGAAGAGAGAGAGAGAGAGAGTAATGCACAAGGCTCTCATAATAATATATATAATATAGCTAATTGACATAAGCATGACAGCAATAATTATCATCATCATCATCTCCCCCCATATATATATATATATATATTATATATACACCAAACTCACATGCACGTTGCTGCATGAAAGATTGTGCATTGTGTCTATTAGAAGGCAAAGTCTCTCATGTGGGAAGAAGCTATATGGTTTTCGTTATTACTTGCTTACAACCTTTGCTTGTAAAAGACCAAATTGAGTTGAAAGTCATTATGATGATGGCACAAGACATGCTCAACACCTTGCTCGCAAAGCTTCATTGTAGTGAGAAAAATCAAAACAGTCCCAATGTTTACCACGTGGACCAGTTTAGTTCTCGATTTTTTGTCTGAATCGATTTAATTGCCGATGATGTCGATTTTTGACTAATTCAATCTGTCACGTAAACGTTAGAGTTTAGCAGGAATCTCGGAGGTGCTCCACATGTGGTCCACTTCTCCATTAACACTCAAATTTACAACGTTGCTCATATCGCACCCCAAATTAATATAATAAACATATGCTTATTATAATAATAAAAAAATTTGAATTACAAAATAAATATTTTATAACAGTATGAAGAGTAAAATGATAATTTTGTACAACATACCATGGAAATTGCTCACCATTTAGGCTTCCACGTCGCCATCGACTATTGGACTGGATATATAAGGCCCAAATTAGGATATAAGGCCCAAATTAGGCCCAACTTTGGATACATCCAACAAAAAAAATTTATGAACTAAAAATCCATTCGCAGCAGCAGAATCTTGAGCTCATCTTGTTGCTGAGATGAGAGCTATGAGACCAACAACTCACTCAACAGTTTTAAGACACCCCTGAAAATGAAAAAAAAAAAAAAGCAAGTGAATAATTAAACTTCCGAGCAAAAACAGGACAGAAAGAAGGAGCCAACAGTTGAAAATTTACCAGATGAAACGTTCAACATCGGCGAATAACTCAGCCCTCAATGCTCGTCCTTACATAACACCGTTCGAAAAAGGTCCCCCCCTCTCTGTATTCACACAAATCTGTAATTACAATAACCTTCCACAACGATAACAAAGGAAGAACAGAAAAAAAAAAAAAGAGAAAGAAACCTGTTTCCTATCGCAAGAATCAGTTGCGAATCACTCGGTGGACACCGAAGACCCCATTTTCGTCTAAAGCCATGAAACTTCATCTCTTTTGAAAAGGTGAAGTCGGTGAGAGCTTCCTTCTTCTCACTCGCTACACAGCCACGGTAACATTCGCGTTATTATTTCTACCGGGAACATCTCTCCCCGACGAAGAAGAACACCTCGTGCCCACGTTTTCTACTGCCTTCTGCTGTATTCGATTAGCTTCGCGGGCCATGCCCGCTTTCCTCAGGCACGAAACCAGAGACCCGACGGTAATAAAATCGGGCTCACAATTCACCAACAGCATCTTCTCGTACAAATTTATAGCATCGCACGTTCTCCCTTTCACGCAGTGCCCTATAATGAGGATCGTGTAAGTCTTCTTATCATGAACGCACCCCTTCGCCTCCATCTCCGCAGCAACTGCATTCGCTTCCTCCACGTTCCCTGCTTTGCAGAGCCCATCGAGCACGGGGTTGTACACAAACGGGGGAGGGGCGATTATGTCTTTTCTCGCGTTCAGCTGCCTCAGCAAATCACGGGCTTCACCCGATTTATTCTCCTTGCAGAGGGCATTGATTAAGACGGAGAAAGTCTTTATGTTCGGAGGTATCTTCCTTTGATTCATTTCGTCCCAAATTTTCAAGCCCCGGTCCAAGTCTCCGCAACGGCAGTGGCCGTCGATTAGAGAGGTGAACGTGACCACATCGGGCTTGAGCCCACCGCTTAGAATCTTCCGGAACATTCCGGAAGCGGAGTCAATTTCTCCCTTTTTTCCGTAACCGTCGATTATTTTGTTAAAGGTGAACAAATTCGGCCTGATCCCGCAATTTACCATCTCCTCGAAGAGCATTGCAGCGTTCTCCATCCTTCCCGATTTACAGTGCCCGGTTATGACAGTCGTGTATGTGACAACATCGGGCAAAAAATCACGTTTTGCTCTGATTTCTCTCAACAAGTCCTCGGCTCTCTCCACTTCACCGGTCGTGCAAAACCCGTTTATGACAGTGTTGTACGTAACGAGATCTCGATCGCAATCGAAGCTCTTCATTACGTTAAACAGCTCAAAAGCTGCCTCCACCCGTCCCACGCGGCACAAGCCTTGTAGTACTATGTTGAAGCTATACGTATCGGGACGAAAACTTCTCAATCTCAAAACGTAACTCTTGAAAAATGATACTGCCTCGTCGATTCGATTCCTACCTATCAGTAAGCTCAAAAAATTATTGTATACAAAAGGACTAACTATCTCATCTTTCCCGCAACAGATCTCTGCTGCCTCAATCAAAATTTCCTGGGAAACCCTGAATTCTCCCACATTTGCAAACGAATATACGATAAAATCCAATAATGAGCTGCTCGGCAAAAACCCATCAGCCCTCATATACTCGTAGACTAGCCTAGCCGAATCGATTAAACCAATCCTGCACGTAGAGCTCAACAGTAAATTAAAAGTGGGTTCTAAATGCGTGAGATTAAAATTCGATCTCGAATGCCGGAAGAACCTAAATGCTAAATCCGGACGATGAAACCCATCATTCAATCGATGTATTACGTCGAAAGCTACAAAAGGATCCATATTCTCACGGAAATAATCGTTCCCAAACACGGAAATCCAACAAGAGCTGCGAACGCAGAGAGTGCACACTACTTTAGTGAACCAAACCGTTGACGCGGCGGCGGCGTTGTGCGACGATTCTATGCGGGCGTTACCATGGAACAAAGCGGCAGCGAAGACTCTGGAAATGGATGCCCTTCGAGCCACAAATAGCATTATTGTCAAGAAGGTGTCCCTTGATGCTGTTTCTCCTTCGCTTCAGGGCATTAGATTCGAGAAAATTAATCGATTATTCATGAATTTCGAATCCGAGGAGCAATGAATCGGATTGGGTTCTAGGGATTAGCTGATAATTTGTGCGCGCGTGTGGGTTCAGGTTGTGTGTGCGTCGGAAATTAGGGTTGGAGGCAACGGCAACCCTGTGAAACACACAGTCCAGCTTCTTCAAGGTTTTTGGAACCAAGTCACAAAACCTTAGTTCAAGGCTAAACATGGAATTCAAGGTATTATTTTTATTTTATATCCTTATATTATTAGTAATCTGCTCCTGTTATATATTTAATAAAAAAAATGAGTTTAAAATTACTCTAATTATTAACCCACCTCATTTTATTAACTAAATAATTTCGTGATTTTGTGAGATGTTATTTTACCGGAAAAATGAAATTTCAATTTTACTATTATTCTCTGGACTTCTCTCTACAATGGAAAAGATCATATTTGTCTAACAAATTTGTCTTTATGCTTTTACTTTTTTGGATTTTCGTCTCGGTGTCGGAATTTTTGTAGTTCTTTCTCCCTTTGTGGGAATACCGTTCCTCCCTTTATGAGAATACGGTTCCTGATAAGGTCAATTTTAGAAGTTGAAGACGAAAGAAAGTAAAAGTACAATAAGTCTCGCTTAATAACAATTCTTTTGGATTGTTGAGTTAATTTGTTAAGTGTTCTTTAGTTCTTTTGTTCCAATTCTGAACTTTTGAGTTTATTTCTTCCCTCTAAAAGCTTGAACGTTAGGAGATAATGCATCTTAATTAACATTACTATTATGCTCAATTAACAATATAGTTTAAACCCTTTGTTCCCTTCTTAATTAACAAAGACAGATACTGTCTTATTAGCTATTTACATGTTTGACGATTTGTTCTACCCTACACACAGCACAAGCAAGAAGCCTCAGTCATTTGAATTCACTCAATTGCTCCTATACCACACTACTACTACCGGATCAGCAGCACGATCCCGATCCAACGGTCCAGCTTCGCCCAATTCCATCTTCGATCGCAGCCCTCCGATCTGGTCGGAACAGATCAATGCTATATCTCACAGGGACACCTCCTTTAAATTAAATGACATAAACGAAAATGGAACTTATCAAAGAAGATTATATTCGAAAACCCGAGAAACGTATTCTCGAGTACCCTCCCACAGGACTCTACAATTTAAATACCTTGATGCAATTATAAGGGCCATGATAAATAATACTGCTCAAGATTGCATATAGGATTTGAGGTTTCCTTTATTTCATTTTATTATCACTCCATCATGTAACTAAAAGGTACTCAGTTGCCTGCATATTAGTCAACCAGATTTAAAAAAAAATTCCAATGGCAGCCCTTATTTCACGCTACAATTGGTGATTATGTTTATTACTTCAACATCAGCCAACAAAAAGAGAGAAAAAAAAAAGAGAACAAAGGAAAAGATATGTCATCACAAAGAAAATTTATCACCTGTTCATTTGTTCCTCCTCTCCACTGCCCCCAACAAATTCTTTCCTGGCAATCAATTGATCTGCAAAAGAGAGAAAGGTACTCACTCAAACATTTCCTTCATCACCAACCACATATAGTTTCAAAATCATACAGGAGAAAGAAACATAAAGAGAAGGTAAAAAAAATAAAAATCTAAATTGCTCACTTGCTTCTCATTTCTCAGGTTGCCTCAAGCAAGCAAAGGAAAATGGCTCCGAGCAAGATCAGAAAGGCCATCGGGGCAGTAAAAGACCGAACGAGCATCGGCCTTGCAAAGGTGGGCGGCAGCAGCAGCTCCCTCTCGGAGCTCGAGGTGGCCGTGGTCAAGGCCACCAAGCACGAGGAGCAGCCCCCCGACGAGCGCCACATCCGCGAGATACTGAGCCTCACCTCCTACTCGCGAGCCTTCGTGGGCTCGTGCGTGCGAACCATCTCGCGCCGGCTCAGCAGGACCAAGAACTGGGCCGTGGCCCTCAAGTCCCTGGTGCTGGTCCACCGCCTACTCTCGGAGGGGGACCCGTCATACGAGGAGGAGATCTTCTTTGCCACCAGGCGCGGGACCCGCCTCCTCAACATGTCCGACTTCAGGGACACCTCGGGGAGGTCGAACGCGTGGGACCTCTCCGCGTTCGTGAGGACGTACGCCATGTACCTCGACGAGCAGCTCGAGTTTAGGATGCACGAGAGGAGGGGCAAGCACCGGGTGTGCTCTTACCGCGTGGAGGAGGAGGAGGTGGAGGTGGAGGAGGACGGCGGCGGCGGTGCCGTGGTGGTGAGGGCGATTCCGGTGAGGGAGATGAAGATGGAAGAGATTTTCTCGAGGGCCCATCATCTGATGCAACTTCTCGAGAGATTCCTAGCCTGCAAACCGACGGGTACGTTAGTAATAACCTTCGTATTCTATTCGAATCTTAAAAATCGATTTGAATTCGATTCTTAAAAAAAAAGAATAAATCATTCGAGTCGAGTATCGTGATATTTCGAACACTATTCGAATCAGAAAAACTATATTTATTCGATATCCGAGTGGTAAATTACGAATCGAATCTCGAATCGAATAAAAAAAAAATCGATTCGCAACCCCATTCAGCTGACTTTATTGATGTAAATTTTCATCACGCAGGAGCTGCTAAGGACAACAGGGTCGTGACCGTAGCTTTATATCCGATCATGAAAGAGAGTTTCCAGCTTTGCTACGACATAACGGACATCATGAGCATCTTAGTGGACAAATTCATGCAGCTCGACGTACCCGAGATGGTGAAAGTCCACGAGATCTTCTGCCGCGTGGCCAAGCAGTACGACGAGCTCGAAGCCTTTTACCATTGGGGTAAGGCCACGGGAATCGCGCGTTCATCGGAGTATCCCGAGGTGGAAAAAATCGAGCAGAAGAAACTCGACATGATGGAGAATTACATCAACGAGAAGTCCGTTAGGTCGAAGAATAGGGCTCCGCCTCCGCCGACCGCAGAGCTCGAGCCCGAAACCAAAGAAGAGCCCGAGCCCGAAGAGGACATGAACGCGATCAAGGCCTTACCGCCCCCAGAAGGTTGGGTCGAAGAAACAACAGAAGAAGAACAACAACAAGCAGAAGAGCCCAAACAAGAGAAGCACAAAGCACAAGAAGAAGGGAACTTACTCAATTTATTCTCCGACGCACCGACCACGGAAGAACACGGGGATAAGCTCGCTTTAGCCCTATTCGACGGGGGACTTGCCCCACAAAGCACAACCACCACCACCGCAACACCTTGGGAGGCCTTTTCTTCCTCCGGAGACTGGGAAACGGCCCTCGTTCAATCCGCGAGCCACTTATCGAACCAGAAGACGAATCTTCCCGGGGGATTCGATAGTTTGATCCTTGATGGGATGTACCAACAAGGGGCGGTGGCTCAAGCTGCAGCCTCCTCGCGCCTCGTGCCTACGGGCAGTGCGAGCAGTGTTGCTTTGGGCTCGGCCGGCAGGCCCGCGATGCTGGCTTTGCCGGCTCCTCCGGCGGGTGAGGGTGGTGAAACGGTGGCGGGTGTGAATGTGGATCCTTTTGCAGCCTCGATCGGTGTGGCCCCACCTGCTTATGTTCAGATGTCGGATATGGAGAAGAAGCAGAGACTGTTAGTGGAGGAACAATTGCTTTGGCAGCAGTATTCGAGAGATGGGATGCAGGGGCAGGTAGGTTTGGGGAAGGCACAGCAGCAGCAGAATCCATATGCAAGAACATATTGAAAAGGGCTTTTCTTTTTTATCCTCCGGTGAAGAAACATAAACAACGAACAATACAGTAATCGGAGACGATGTAAGGGCGAGGAAACGTGTTCGTATGTTCTTGTAGAAGTTTTACACATCAGATGTTTAAAAAAAAATGAAACTAGATTTTTTAAGTAAGAACATAGCCTTGAATGATGAGTACTTCCTTGTACGAAAACTAGAGATTTTTCGGTAGGCAAAGTCCTCTTATCCCTAATTTTCAGCTATTGTTCGTGAACAATCACCTCATATTGTGCATGCAATCCTTATTATAACACGGGGAAATTCACCTCATTTTCTAGCTTTTGCTGCACTCACACAGTAACAGAAATGAACATCTAAAGCAAGCTAAAGAAAATTTATTGGACTGAAACTTACATGTGGCATCTTCTTGATTGCAATTCATCATCCTCATTCCACACAACGGCAACTGACGCACTGAAATGGCTGGCACCATCGAGAGGCGAGATATATCTACAGAAGCCATCTCCTCCCTCTCGTGACAAACTCAGGCTAGCTGGTGCTCATTAAACTGACATCTCCACCTTCAACACACCAACGCCACAAATTTCAGGAAAATTGAATTCAACAATCGCAATTCAACTATATTCTCAACGAATTCTTCCTCTCTCAATAATCAGCCTATGGAGACGGAAAATGCGAGGATTGACGGTGTGCAATCGGATACAGCTAGTTCGTTGACTACCTTAGGGTTCGTTAGAGCGGTCAAAACCGAAAGGTGGGCCGGGCCCGCCCATAGCCCGCCATCCAGCCTCTGAAATGCAGGCTGGCCCGTCCAATTTTAAAAAATAAAAAAAATGAAAAATAAAAATAATGAAAAAAGATGTGTATTGGGTGTTTGAACCAAACACATTCTATATATATATATATAATATTACACTTTTAATACTAGATTAATAACATATTTATGTAATTTAATACATATAATTTACTACACTTTTACCACGTTTACCACTGTTCAGGCTCGCTCGCTGATGGGCCTAAAAAATTTAGGCCCGGCCCGACCTTTTGGCGGGGCTGGACAGGTCGATCCGCAGGCTTTGGGCTTTTTCAACAACTTTAGGGTTCGTGCTTCATACAGAAATTGGGAAATTTAAAAAAAAGATTGAGATTATAATCTTATTAAATGGGAGGGATTGGTGTTGAAATCACTAAAATACCCCCACTCAAAATCTTATTTAACTCACTGGTAAATCTAATAATCGTTTTTTTAATGAATCCCCAAATCGAATGAAACCAAAAACCCTCAAATCATCGAAAACCCCATTCGACATCTTCAAGCTCGAAAACCGCTGGAGCATAGAAGATAAACCCATTCGAACTCGAAAATCTCATTCGAACTCGAGACAACGCACAAATGACGAAAAAGAGGAAGATATTCGAGGAGCCGAGAAGAACCTTCGACAAGCCAAGAAGAAGCCGTGGGCCAATTGAAGAGGTCGTTGAAGGGGATAAAGTCACGGTAGGTTATGAGTCGATGATTTATGTATTGATCGATTTGATTTGGCTTAATCAATCGCGGTTTTGAAGTATTGTGTTTGTATCAAATTATTCAAAGTTATTCGGGCGTTTTTCGAATTCGAATATAGTATTCAAATTTAGAAGATTTGAAGTTATGCAAACCC
Source organism: Linderniella brevidens (assembly GCA_004919715.1). Lineage (NCBI taxonomy): Eukaryota > Viridiplantae > Streptophyta > Magnoliopsida > Lamiales > Linderniaceae > Linderniella > Linderniella brevidens. Next base: position 5,292,122 of record SWDC01000158.1, read on the forward strand.
GAATTTAAAAGCGTCAAAGTTATTCGACCCCGATAATATTCAGTAGTAAATATTATTCGAAAGCTTCTTTGAACCCGAATAATATTCGAATAACTCAAACTCGAATTTAAAAGCTTCAACCAAAGAGTCTTCGAATGAATGTACCCGGAGAATTTTTTATTGAATTTTATTATTTACCTTTATGCATTTCAGATTTACTTCCCAACCAAGCTACTTCCGGAAAATTACTCCCATTGCGTTCTTAGTATCTTATCAAGTTACATGGAGGTTTCGGAGGGCATCCGACATTTTTTAAATCCGAACGACTTTCCAAGATAGTAAGAAGAATGAAGTTTGGAAATCTAATCAAGGCCGATGAAGACCATTTCAAATCTAATACATTGCTATGGTATATGATGAGCAAGCAAGTCGAGTATTGGCCCGGCTCGAACGAGTTATGGTTCGTTATAGGTGAACGGCCACTGCGTTTCTCAATGGCCGAGTATTGTTTACTTACGGGCCTTCGATGCTCATCCATTGATAGCTCACTAAAGATTCCGTCGTCAAATGAGTTTTCGGCGAGAAACTTTGATGGTATACTACCTTCACTTTTACATTGTTAATCATTTATTGTTTATAGATCACAAGATCATTTATATAGAAGATTTGGAGAAGAAGATGGATAGGATGATCGAGGATGGTTCGGGGACTGGTACGCAGGTGAGCAAAGATAAATTGAAGATAGCGGCGCTTTATTTTATCGCCGATGTTTTGGGTCCGATGAAAGTAAGAAAGATTGCTAAAGTTCTCGAGGAATGAGTGAGGTTGGTTGACGATTGGGATGCTTTCAAAAAGTATCCATGTGGGAGAATTGCATTCCAAGAAGCGGTCCTATGTCTAAATAAAGACCTCAACGACAAGTATGAGGACGCAAGTAGAAAGAAGAAGGACCATGGGACATTGAATATCAGTGACTTCGTCTATCCGCATATAGTAAGTAATTTCTCAATATCTTAACTTATTCTAATTGATATTCACATTTTATAACTTACTTTATTAGATTCTTGCCAACGAGTGTTGGTGAACAATTTGCAAGAAAGAAAAGTGAGGAGGACGGGCTTCCGATCCCCCGGATGTGCCACTAGATCATGAATCATCATGGCAAGAGTCAAGCCCCGGATGGCAAGCGGTAGTGGATGCCTTCAACAATGCTCCAATTGATGTAAGTTTATTTATTATAATATTGTTTTTTGGAGTTGGTTTATAAGTAATAAACTTCAAATGATGTGCGATGTTCGCTTACGCCCTTCGACGTCGAACTTGGGTCAGAGCACTTCGCTACAATTCAAAATTTGGAGGGCAACAAGGACGACGACGTGTCTCAAATAATACTGGACCATCTTCGTGCAGGAAGGTGGTTTATTGCGTTAATAATCATCTGCTAGAGGCATCAGAACATGCGTCGGCGCTTCCTCCCGAGCATTTAGAGCGTGATGTGGCGTCTCCATCCGAGGAATCTCAGCACGATGAGCATCCTCCTCAAGAGCCTAAATAGTCAAGCAAACACATTCGTGACCCTCAAACATCAGTTTTAGCTAGATTGGATAAATTAGATGAAGTGGTGGGGACACTGAGGAACGAGTTTAGGAAGACCACTGAGCCTCTAATGATGGAGATTAGGTCATTATGCTCGGCGGTGCTCGAGGGAAAGATAATGTAGGTTTACTTTATATAAAATTATATTATTGTCTTTTACAAGATAAAAACTTTTCTCATTTTTCAGGTTTTACAATGCTGAGGTCGACAAGAGAACGCGATGGGAGTTATGAGATGACAGTACATAAGGATGCAAATATAAGTGTATTTTACCTTTTTAGTGTGGTTTCTCTTCCGCTTGTTTTGATCTAATGTTTGAATTTATTGCATGATGTTATGTAGACATGGAGATCGATACGCCAGGGTTTGATACGTACAACGTCGGGGATGATAATGATCGGGAGCAGCCAGAGCAGTCGGATGATGTTGTCGAGCCCTCGGAGGCTGCCGTCGAGCAAGGTAACGAGCAGGCGAACGAGGCTGATAAGAGGAATATCGGCGATGTCGCCCTCAGGGGTTGCCATCGAGCAAGGTAACGAGCAAGCGAATGAGGCTGATAAGGGGAATATCGGTGCTGTCGAGCCCTCTAGGGCTGCCATCGAAAAGGTAACGAGTAGGCGAATGATGCCGAGAAGGGAAATATCGATATGTACAACGATGGGTCGGAGCAGCTATCAGGAGCTATTATTTTAGCTCGGGAATAGCCGGAGCAGCTGGAGGGTGCTGTCGAGCCCTCGGGGGCTGCCGTCAAGCAAGGTAACGAGCATGAGAACGAGGCTGATAAGGGAAATATCGGTGTTGTCGAGTCCTCGGGGGTTGTCGTCGAGCAAGGTAACGAGCACACAAACGAGGCTGATAAGGGGAAATATCAGTGATGTCGAGCCCTCGAGGGCTATTGTCAAGAAAGGTAACGAGCATGCGAACGAGACCGAGAAGGGGAATATCGATATGTACAACGATGGGGAGCTGTCAGAGCAACTCTCGGAGGCTGTTATTTCAGCCCGGGAACAGCTGAAGCAGCTGGAGGGTATTGTCGAGCCCTCGGGAGCTGCCGTCGAGAAAGGTAACGGGCAGGCGAACCGAAAAGGGGAATATCGATACGTACAATGATGGGGAGATGTCAGAGCAGGTCTCAGGGGCAGGTATTTCACCCCTGCGATAGCCGGAGGGTGCTGCCTTCGAGAAAGAGAACGAGATGGCGAACACGGCCAATAAAGGAAATGATGAGGTCGAGACTCCTCCTCACGAGGGTGCTAAACAACTGGTACATTACAAACGCTTTAAAAAACGGGAGCAGCCTGAACGTGAGAAGAAGATATCAAAATTACTGAGTGATCCCTTCGTATTGTTGCCTGACTCGACCAACTTTGCACATGTAGCTTTTTATGGTCCCTGAAACCACGCTCGTAGTATATGGACTCTTTCCGAAATTTCGCTACAGGACATGTCATTGCCTAACAGGCCGTCACTCCATTGGAGCCGAGCAGAGCTTTCAATGCATTTAGGGCTACAATAACATGTAATTCTCCTCCGAGTCACCTTTTAATGCATTTAGGGCTCAAATACTTCATTTCCATGCTTTGAAATATGAAACTTCGACCCCTCAATTTCTCATCATAGTTCGGATTAGTTTAGACATTGGCGTACTTGTAGCTCCTTGAAAAGATTCAAGCAACATCTCACTCACCGAAGATGAAGAGGCCTGAGTAAGTCTTGCGTTCCTGTTTGCCAGATTGCATGTATGGGTGTTGCAATACGTACGAATCGAGAACAGAAACGTTTTCTTTATTTGTGATGTTCATATCCTCCAAGTACATCCATCCTCTTTGCATTTAACGGCATATCCTGATCGAGTATATTTGATGGTGGTGAAGGATCCATATAAGGCAACTGATTCAATCTTCTTTTTTGCGGCGATCTTGTTTTCAAATTCATCACCGGCGTGCATTGTAGAACAGTCTGTAGAGGAATACCTATCACTTGGAATTACTGGATTTTCCTCCTCATTGTTCTCATTAGTCTCATCATTCGTCAATAAGATTTCTTCATCGACGTTCTCAAAACTGATTTCCACGTTTCGATGTGTACTAACAACGGTTGCTTCATAGTTCTCCTCATCCATACAGTTCTCCTCTTGGTTGATAATACGGTCAAAAAATTCATCATGGTGAGACGGGCTAGCTATTACATTTTCCAGATGAGGCATGACTTCAACACCAATAGTTTGAGTCAAAGATTGATTGGGTGCTCGATTTCTACATGGAGAATTGCTCTATTCATTGGACACCCTAAATAGATATACCCCTTCAATTCGCCATCGTTCATTATATACCATGGAGCATCGTCCTCACAACCCCTTAAGCATGGTTGATAACTCAATTTTAACTGTGGTTGCCCTGCTCACATCAATACACGTGTATATTTTGTTTTTGAGATCATCCAATGAATAACAATCTTCTTTGAAGCCTATAGGCCGCATGTTCTTACTCGAAGGCGACCTTGGACGCCATCTATATTTTTTTATCACATTCGACTTCCCATTCTCCGTCGTACTTAATAATGATGCTTGTCGGCATGACCTATGTTGATACGAAAGTCGTTAATAATATGATGTATAATTGTAAAAAATTCGAGATAATTATATTTTGAATTCAACAGTAATTTGAATTGTTATTCGAGTTCGAATAACAACTTATTCGAGTTCGAATAGTATGGTATTCGAACTAGAATGGCAGCTTATTCGACTTCAAATAACTGTATTCGGACCCAAATAGAAGCTTATTCGAATTCGAATAACTTTATTCGAACCCGAATAGAGGCTTATTCGAGTTCGAATAACTTTATTCGAACCCGAATAACAGATTATTCGAGTTTGAATAACAGTATTCGAACTCGAATATCACGAAGAAATGACGATCCAAATGAACCTTCAACATCAAATCCTCAAAATCTCGTGTATCCCAGGCCAATGCAAGTATAACTTAGATCTACCCATGATAGAAACTACATAATATACATGAAGTGCATGTTAATAACACTATTAGTTAGATAAGAAAAAGAAATCTACTCTCAAGAATAATAAGAGGAAGCATAGATCAAACTTACTCAAGCGTTGGATCTTTGTTGGGCGGTCAAATGCATAGTAGAGTATGCGTGTGAGAGCTTCGATCTGAGTTTTTTCGGGTTCGATCTGAGTTTTTCCCGTAGAATCTGTTGAAAAGGTTAGTTGTAGGGCTAATATAATAAAAAATAAAAAAATGAATTAATAAAATCTAATAAAATTAAATTATAAAGTTAATGATTTGTTATTTAAGTGACTCCCTTTTATCTAAAAAAACTCTCTCCCGTTTTTTTAATTATCGAGGGAATTAAACCCTTTTGTTTAATTGTCCCCACATAAATCTCTAAGTCCGAATTCTTTATTTCTTTGGCATGAGCCCCGCGCGGTTGCAATGCAAAACATGGGATGTGTGGGCCCATATCGTGGTCCATTTAAGTTATTGGTCTGGGCTTTGTCAGGCCCATATCAACACACCCTAGATCCTATCCCTACCAATATATCTTTAATAAACAAGGAAAGAAAAAAAAATAGAAATATTAAACACACCATTGATCCTATGTAATTAGTCATGTCCAAATTTAACCGGAACCGGCGGTTCCAACCGGCAAACCGCCGGTTCCGGTTAGCAACCGTAACCGGCATCAAACCGGAACCGGCATCCGTAGGAGGCCGGTTCCGGGCGGTTTGGGATTTTCCCAAACCGCAAACCGCCGGTTGCAAACCGCCGGTTTGGCGGTTCAACCGGCGGTTTAATATATATTATATAAATATATATTTTTATTATAAATATTATTATAAAAATTAAAAAAAACATAAAAAATATAAAAAATTATGTATCCAAATAAAAAATATTATTATAAAAATTAGTCGGTGTAAAAAATAGAAAATGACAAATTTATGATCGAATTTCGCACAAGCAGATACATGTCCGACACCGATTTCATACCAAAATAATTATTTTAACTATTTTTCTTACTTTGAATGATGTATTTAAATTTTTGTAATGGAATTTATGTTCCATAAAATTTAAGTATATGAAGTTTTGTATCGAAAAATATACCAAAAATTTATGCAACTCAGTACCAAGATAAAAAAAAAAATTAAAAATAAAAAAAAAATAAAAATAAAAAATAAAAAAACCGGCGGTTAACCGGCGGTTCAACCGTTAACCGGCGGTTGACTAACCGCCGGTTAGCCGAATCGTAACCGGGGGATAGCCAACCGGCAACCGCCCCCGGCCGGTTAGGGACGGTTGGTCCTTCCGACCAACCGTCAACCGCCGGTTTCCAACCGCCGGTTAACCGTAACCGGCGGTTGGGCATGTCTATATGTAATGCACCGCACCGCTAGACCGATTTTTACAAGAGAGGATACATATAAAGACTTCAAGCCTTTTTGTAGTCCAATGTACACACAACAAGCCAAACCCACACATGTTGGTCATTGGATTCATTATTGCATTATTGGAGATGTGTCTCTTATCATTTTTGTGAGTGGGTGGATTGTGGAGTGGGCCCTTCAAGTTCAAAGGCTTATTATGGACAAACAGTTAAAAATAAATTTTTTCCTTTTTAAATATTTAATGGTAATACAGAATAAATATATCAAATATTTTAAATTGAAATAACTCTTAAAAATAAAAATTAATTTCATTTTGTTATTAAATTTTTTAAAATATTCCGCGGAAATATTTCTAATTTTAAACAATATACTTTTATTTTTTCGAATTTTTTTAAACAATACTTAATAAATAGAAATTGAGCCATCTCAAAATTTGGGCCCAATGGACTTGTAATGGGCTTGCGCTCAATTATTATTAACCTAGCTTTGCTTTGTCTTTAGAGAGCTCGGAAAATGGCTATAAGTTAACAAAGCCCACTGAACGTAGGGTTTCGGACATCACAGTGCAAGAGTTCTTCAGGTAACTCGCAGTCGCCGATTCTCTCTCGCCTCCTAGAGGCTGATTATCATCGAGCATTGATTCATTTTTGAATCTCACGAAGACGTTGTTTGCTTGTTTCATTTTCAGATCGAAGGGTGAGAATGTCGCACAGGAAGTTCGAGCACCCGAGGCACGGTTCGCTTGGTTTCCTCCCGAGAAAACGGGCTGCTCGACACAGGGGAAAGGGTATTCCTGCTTTTATTCATAGTTTGTTACGGGTGATTGCAACGTGTTGTGATGATTTTCTGTCAATTTCGATAGTTTGTAAGTATAGGCTCTGTGCTGATAGAGCCTTGTTGTTATGTAATTCAAATCAGAGCTTGCATTGTTCTCGTTTTGATTTGTTTGGCGAATGCGTTTCTGCATAGGAATTTACTGCATGTTGAGAAAAAAAGGCACAATTTGGATTCTGCCATGTTAATCATATCCGTGTTACAACAATTTTGTTTCTGTTGTTTGTTTTTCTCTCGGTTGCTAATAATTCCTTGCTAACTAATTTGGCTGAGCAATCCGATTTGTTACCACTCCACAATTTTTGTTGTTACATGAGTGAACTTGCTGTCCTTGTTGCCAAAGTTTTGGTACTTAATATTGCAGTGAAGGCTTTCCCGAAGGATGATCCCACTAAGCCCTGCAAGCTAACAGCCTTCTTGGGTTACAAGGCAGGGATGACCCACATTGTCAGAGAAGTCGAGAAACCTGGGTCAAGTAAGTTAGTACATTTTCCTTCTAAGCACCTAATGGTATAGTAAAATTTATGTTTGTGTTTCCTATCTAACAAAGTTTGCAGAGGATTATGTTTTTCTGAACCAGTCTCTGATTTCTAAGAACATAATATCATTTAATTTGGTGATATAGTTCTGATTTTGGAATGATTGATTGCAGAATTGCACAAGAAGGAAACCTGTGAAGCAGTTACCATAGTTGAGACACCACCTATGGTTATCGTTGGAGTGGTTGGGTACGTGAAAACTCCCCGTGGCCTCCGCTGCCTCAACACAGTGTGGGCTCAGCATCTGAGCGAAGAGGTTAGGAGAAGGTTTTACAAGAACTGGTACAAGTCCAAGAAGAAGGCTTTCTCCAAGTACTCGAAGAAGCTCGAAACCGATGAGGGAAAGAAGGATATCGTTGCACAGCTCGAAAAGCTCAAGAAGTACTCATCCGTCATCCGTGTCTTGGCCCACACTCAGGTATCAAATCATGATTTATCTTTCTTACAGCGTATAATAGTCAAATGTTACTCTAAGTTGTGATTGAAATACAAGATAGTGTTGCTCTGTTATTGATCTTTTGCATGCTTGTGTGGTGCAGATAAGGAAGATGAAGGGATTGAAGCAGAAAAAGGCCCACATCATGGAAATTCAAGTGAACGGTGGGACCATTGCTCAAAAGGTGGACTTTGCTTATGGTTTCTTCGAGAAACAGGTGCCCATCGATGCTGTGTTCCAGAAAGATGAAATGATCGACATCATCGGAGTCACCAAAGGTAAAGGTTACGAGGGCGTCGTGACCCGTTGGGGTGTGACCCGTTTGCCCCGCAAGACCCACAGGGGTCTCCGCAAGGTGGCTTGCATCGGTGCTTGGCACCCTGCTAGGGTTTCATTTACGGTGGCCCGAGCTGGTCAAAACGGGTACCATCACCGTACTGAAATGAACAAGAAGATTTACAAGCTTGGCAAGGCTGGGAGTGAAGAGTTTGGTGCCAGCACTGAGTTTGACAGGTTTGATAAAATAAATAACCTTACTAGGGATTTGATTTTGTAGAATGATTCGAATGATGCGAACTTTCTTACAATAGAAATCATTAGAAATTCTAACATATATATATATATATAGAGAGAGAGAGAGAGGGAGAGAGAGAGAGATTATGTGAGCACCTTTTATGTGGTACCAACCACATCAACTGCCACATTAACATAAGAGGAGATGCTGCATTGATTGACACCTTCTACCATTGATTGTCACCTCGTATGTTAATGTGGCACTGGTGCCACATAACAGGTGCTCACATAATAAGCTTTCTCTCTCTATATATATTGGAATTGATTGCTGAATTTTTTCATGAAACCCGATTATGGACAGGACGGAGAAGGACATTACACCGATGGGTGGGTTTGCTCACTACGGTGTGGTGAAGAGTGACTATTTGATGATCAAAGGTTGCTGCGTTGGCCCGAAGAAGAGGGTCGTCACTTTAAGACAGTCCTTGCTGAAGCAGACTTCGCGTCTTGCTCTCGAGGAGATTAAGCTCAAGTTCATCGACACCTCTTCCAAGTTCGGGCACGGGCGTTTCCAGACGACTGAGGAGAAGCAGAAGTTCTTCGGTCGTCTCAAGGCCTAAATTAATAATAGCTTTTGGCATCTCTTAATATTACTGTGTTTCCTTTTTCTATTACAACCGTTCCTCAGATATCTGCTGGAGTTCAGTTTTATTGCCTGGTTCTTAGGTTTTCTGTTGGTACTTCGGTTGAAAGTTATGTTGGTGTGACATTGTTTTGATATCTAAATTGGCCTTTATAATCTGTCTTTCTTTATAATTTATATAATTTGAGGAGAATGGATATAATGTGAAATATGTATGGGTAGATTATTGATGTGATTTTCTTAAAAAATGCAAGTTGCTAATTGGTGGTTTGGTTATTATGTGAAATTTTCTCATGGTTCCTCACGTTTTATATGAAATGATCAAAATAGATTTAAAAATTTATTTTTTTGCTCAACAACTTCTCGTACCAAATTTTGGATTGAAATTAAACTTCTGAATTAATTGTCTTAAAATTGCTTTAATTTTGCAATTGGTTTAACTTTGATACAACTAATAAAATACGATAAATTATATTATGAGAGAGATTTAGCCCACTCTATGAGAATTGGATAAAGCCCAACCCACGTTGTGTTTGTTCTATTAACTGTATAAAATCGCATCCGTCGTCGTCATCGTCCCCATCATAAGTACACGTACTACGAAATAACCACAACGCTGCTGCTCTTAAGAAACCTCTTTTCCCTCCAAATTCTCTCGCCCATCGACGAGAGCAAACAGCGCCCGGAGAATGGGGAAAGACGACACCGAGGTACGAGACGAGGTCGACGAACGGTTGATCAACGACGAGTACAAAATCTGGAAGAAGCACACGCCGCTGCACTACGATCTCGTGATAACACATGCGTTTGAGTGGCCGTCGCTGACCGTTCAGTGGCTTCCCGATCGCTCGGAGCCGCCGGGAGAGGGATATTCCGTCCAGAGGATTATCATCGGGACGCACTCTCCCGACGACGAGCCCGATTACCTGATGCTGGCCGAAGTTCGCCTGCCGTTGGACGACACGCCGATTGACATGACTTACGACGACGAGAGGTCTGATTCCGGCGGATTGGGACGTCTCCTTGCGAATAAGGTGATTTAATTTTGTTTTTGCGTTGTTTTACTTTTCGCGAGCTTGTGATGTGATTCGTAATTGTTCTTTGGTGTTTTGGTTTGTTTTGTGTTGAATTGTTTGTTTATGCTCATGTGGTTGAACCCTAAGCCATTGTTCAACGTGATAGCCGCTATACAAAATCTTCCAATTTATGCCTAATATCAACAAAAATTATTTTATTTACCATACATGTAATATGCACTTAAATGAAATATTTCGTTCATTGATTTGATTCATTGCGTTGTCAATTGTTTCATTTTATTTCATGCTGAACATCTGCTACCCATATATGGAAACTATGGCTTGATAAACGTGTTGGAAAAAACAGAACATGATCCTCTGTTATAACCGTTGTTCCTTCTTCTTTGACTCTTGCATGTGAGACCAGTTTGTGCTGATGTTATATCTTTGTTTATATATTAATAAAGCAACTTCATTGATTTAACTTGTATGCTATGTATTGTTTGTGGCCATCATCATTTATCTTTGTTTAACATGTCTCTGCTTTCCTTATCTGCAGGTACAAATCGTACAGCAGATACATCACGATGGCGAGGTCAATCGTGCTCGTCACATGCCTCAAAACCCGTCCCTTATCGCAACTAAAACATCCGGTGCAGAAATATTCGTCTTCGATTGCAGCAAACATCCATCGAAGCCACCTTCGAACGGCTCGTGCAACCCCGATTTGACCCTACTTGGCCACGATTCTGAAGGGTTCGGCTTGTCTTGGAGCCCATTGAAACACGGTGAACTGTTGAGCGGTTCAGATGACTCGAAAATATGCCTGTGGGACGTCAACGCCACTCCGAAGAACAAGAATTTAGATGCAGTTCAGATATTTAAGGTATGATAAAAAATATGGTGATTGATGATAACAGTCCAATGTTACAAACTCCTATTATTTACTGAAAAAAAAATGAATATTGATTAATCTCCCATAGAACCATGAAAGAGGGGTCGAAGATGTGGCATGGCATCTGAAGCATGAGCACATATTTGGCTCCGTTGGAGCTGATGGGTATTTGCATTTATGGGATCTTCGGATCCCAGCTGTGATCAAGCCTTCACAGTCGGTACTTGCCCATCAAAGCGAGGTCGGTTTTGCTTTCGTTAAATCAAGCTCTAAATATTATTATCGACGAGTAATTACTTAGATTGGTGGATGATAACTACACAAATGTAGACATAAAAAAGAATCAAGAAAAGGTTCTTGTATATTTAATTTTTATTCTGCTAACTACTATGATGGTCGTAGCTCATTATTTTTCTAACAGCATATATTTATCAGGTAAACAGCTTATCCTTCAATCCATCGAACGAGTGGGTCGTGGCCACGGGCTCCAACGATAGGACCGCAAAACTATTTGATCTGCGTAAATTCTCCACATCCCTCCACACCTTTACATCTCACAAGTAAGCATCTTTCGCTTATTATTATTATTTTTTGTTTGTGGGTATTCTTCTACATGTCGATTTATGCCTGCACTTGCATTGGGCTTTTTAACAGGGAAGAGGTAATCCAAGTAGGGTGGTGTCCCCATGATGAGACAATCTTAGCCTCTGCTTGTCTCGGCCGAAGAATCATCCTCTGGGACCTTAGCAGGTAATATTAATGCTTCGAATTTTTTTGGATATTATTATACCCTCATTAAATATATATTATGCGATTTAATAAAGAATGGCATATTCCTGAAACCCGATTCGATTTTCTCGTGATTTCGTAGGATTGGCGAAGAACAAACACCGCAGGCTGCCACGGACGGGCCACCGGAGTTGCTGTTCGTTCACGGCGGCCACACGAGTAAAATCTCGGAATTTTCGTGGAACCCTTGCGAAAATATGGTCATGGCTAGTGCTGCAATGGACAACATACTGCAGATTTGGCAGATGTCTGAGGGTATCTACCTACGATGATGTTTTCCAGATTCCCAGTTAGGTATTATTCTTATTTTACTATGCCTATTTTGGATTTATGGCCATTATTTTGCATTAGAATTGTTTTTGGCTTAGTTATTTTTAGGTATATTTGGGGATGTGGTAGTTTAACGACACCTAAATTCGTAAGTGACAAATTTAGAATAATAAATTTCGAAATTGAAGCTTTTCAAAATGAATTGTTGTAATTTTAAGACAACAAGCTTCGAAATCAACTCAATTTTAGGATTAGTAGTTTCAAAATTGAAGCAATTTAAGGATAATAAATTTCAAAATGCTAACGCTAAATGTCCTCAAAGTACTTCAATTTTCAAACTTACTGTCCTAAAATTGCAACATTTAATTGAGGTATTTCTTCTTCAATTATGTATAGTCCTAAATTTCCAACTTTTTACTTCAGATGTCCTTATAATGCCTGACATCAGGACTAAAAAAAAAAAGCAAGGCTAATATAGTTAACAAAAAAATCAAAAGTCAAGCCAAGCCAAGTTCACCACCGTTCAAGCAAATTTAATATCACATCACCAATCAATAACAAGAACCAGCAAAAACTAACATTCGAGCACATCTGTTATTCATCTCCGTCACGAAACGGGCTGAGCCAGTTTCGTTCTTGCATCCTCCAAAGCCTTTAACTCGCTACGCCAGCTGTCTAGCTTGGCTATTTTCTCCAACTGCTCGGGTTTTAAATCTCTCTCCACTGTCTTCTGCTGCTGAGCCTCGGTGAGGCGAATCTGCAGTTCAATAATAGTTATTAAAAGACTAAATAATAGTTTGCCTATTAAAAATATTTATTACCTTCTTTTTCAGAGCCCGAATCTTCTTGTCGATATCTTGGACAGGATCGCCCGAAGCAGAGCAATCATTTGAATCTTGAGGAGATGACTTTTCAGAAATTGTAAGACTTTTCATATTCGTAGCAACGGACTCTGCATTTTCTGCTGCTGAGCTGTTCGAATTACTTGCCGAAAAGGCATCGTTGTGATTTTCTGATTTCGTTGCCTTTTCATGAGCATCCTGGTAAAAAAATCCTAGGTTAAACTAATCTACGAAACGAATGAATTTAAAGGTGTAATAATACTCGCAACTAAGCCTCTACTAACCTGTTGACGCTTGTCTTTTCTTCTCTCATTCCTTTTAGCTGACTTGGACTTCGGTTTAGGGTTTCCTTCTTCGGGATCGTATCCCGGTGGAACCTCTTGGAGTGTCGAAATCTCCTTTTTCCACTGTCACGAACAAAATACATACATACATTCAGCGAGAAAACTCTACGAAATACAAATGAACACAAAAAAGTCACCAAAGAAAACTTCATTACAAGCAACCAATCTTGTGACATTCTCCATTTAATTCCATAACAATGTAAGATCATATACTGTCCATGGATATAAACCAATCAAGTAACTCATGAAAATCGCAACTCAAGAAAAGGCTGAATGTGCGTGTGTGTGTGTGTGTCCCAGCAGCTAAATTCATGTATGGAATCTAACATAGCTTCTTTGATTCACAGAAAATAAAGATAAATACTTCGATTTTGCCAAATCCGAAACCCAATTTGGTAGAAACAAGAGGAAGCAGGAAACTTATTGGAACAAAAAGTGAAGTAAGTAAAGTAAGCAAAGTGGCGGCGAACTCACAAGCGCGCCTTTCGATTGGTATATAGCGACTTCGTCCTGAGGCACATAACCGGCCCGAATCCGAACGGGTTTGCGGAGCGTGCCGTCGGGTCTTCGCGTCGGCGCGAGGATCCTCTCCCCCTCCTTTAGGGGTTTCCCCGCCTCAGCTGTCAGCTTAGCGACGTCAGCAGCCGCCGCTCCACTTCTGCCGCTCGCCATGGACTGTGATTTTTCGTATTTGCAATTCTTCGGACAAAAACCTTTTCGACAGTGACGAGAGACAATTCGATTCGATTCGATTCGATCGATCGGTGTAGAGGGAGGAGAATGAGCTAGTAAGAGATGTTCGTAGAGTTTTGGGCCTATTGTGGACCGTTGTTGGGTTAAATGGGCTCACGGACGCTCGTTAGGCCCATATTGTCAAAATAATTCTTTTTTTAAATAAAATGTAAAAAGTCGTAATAATGCAAGATATGGTCTCTTCGTAGCCATTTGAATTCCGTTAGGATTGAATCTTATCGTTGACCCTATCTTTTAACACTCGTAGTTATTTCCTTGGATTGACGGTCGATTTTCAGTTCAAACCCCACTAACGTTGCCACGTGATCCATTGCACTATCTTTGATTTCATAGCCACGAAGCTTAATGGAGACAAAAGCAGCTTTTCAAATTATCATAAACAGCGTATGGTACTATTTCTTATTATAGAAAAACTAATGTGATAACTAGATTGAAAAGGACAACTCATGTCTTTCTTCTCCTTCTCCTGTCTATAAATAGGCCACCATTTCCTCAGAAACAATCACAAGACAACAAAGAAAAGAAGAGACACAAAACATAAGAGAGTTGTAATAATAATAAAGAAGATAAAGAAACTTATAATATAACAGGAGAATGGCACACAAGGGAAGTGGCATTGCAGCAATATTGGTAATGGTAATAAGCATTGCTGCAATAATGAACGTACAACACTGCGATGCATTGATCATCGGCGTGGGAGTGGGCAGCGGCATCGGGTGGGACGTGAACCTCTCTAGCTGGCTTCAGGACGGCAAGACTTTTAGGGCGGGCGACACTCTTGGTATATATTCATGCATGCAAACGCATTTTTATTAGACTTTTTCTTTTTATTTTCTTCATCAACCAAGACCATATTTCGAATAATATATTTATATAGGCAAAATTATAAAATTAGGTCACTAAGTATACACGTGTTCGTTTTTTGTTACTATGTTTGATAATTACAAAACTAGGTCACTAACTTTGTATGTGAAAACAATTTTGGGTTATATGTTTCAATTTTAGGTTACTAACTATACATTTTTCGATTTTGGGTCACTAAGTATACATGTTTCAATTTTGGTCACTATGTTTACAAAATTAGTTACCAAATGAGTGACCCAAAATTGAAAAAATGTATCCTTAGTGACCCAAAATCGAAAAATATATACTTTGTACCTAAAATCGAAAAATATATACTTTGTGACCCAAAATCGAAAAATATATACTTTGTGACCTAAAATTGAAAACATTACCTAAAATTATTTTCACATACAAAGTTAGTGATCTAGTTTTGCAATTATCAAACATATTGATCCAAAAACGAAAATATTTATACTTAGTGACTTAATTTTATAATTTTTCCTATATATAAATAGATATTGTTGAGCGACGACTTTATCTAAAAGTGTTTGAAGGGAGTACTGTACCGTTTTTAAAATTTATATATTCTATTTTCAACACTGTCCCTCGTGTCTAGGCTGATTTCATCATTATCTAGCATTAGACGTGTAACTTTCTTACATGGGTGGTCGTGAGGATTCGTACTACCCAATATTTATTTGGCCCACGAGCTCTTGTTGGATGACCACTTTTACCTGAAAGCTTAAACTTGAACCGAGCGTATCATTTTCTGAATTTTATATATTTTATTGCCAACGTGTATATATATATATGTGTGTGTGTGTGTGTGTGCAGAGTTCAAGTACAATCCGATGCTTCACAACGTGGTAGTGGTGGACAAAGAGGGGTACGATAGCTGCAGGGCCCCGAGGGGAGCCATGGCCTTGAGGAGTGGGAGGGACGAGGTGAAGCTCTCCGCGGGGATGAACTACTTCATATGCAGCGCTCCGGCGCACTGCGAGTCGGGGATGAAGCTCGCTGTTAGAGCTCACTGAACTACAACAAATCATAGCAGCCTGCTGCCTACGGCTTTATAACTTGCTTTTAATATATATATATATATATATATATATATATATATATACTTTATTACGTATGTAATGTGTGTGTTTTAATTTTCTGTTTGTACTTTACACGGTGTCTCTAGCTCCTATATATAATATAGGGAGGTGTATGTGTGCATGTATATATATATCCTATGAATAAAAGTGGATGTCCGCAGTGTCTTGTGTGCTATTTATTGTTCCTTGAGGTCTTGTGTGCTATTTATTGTTCCTTGAGGAAAAGACAATGAGGTATTGATTTAGTGATAAAGGACGATGATGCCTATAATGTTTGTGAATGGCATGTGAAAGTGTTCCCGGTATCTGAAATGAGTCTGCCACGCGAGTTTGTAGAGTAATTCATTCTCCGTGTTAGATTAAAAAAGGTGAAATATTGGGAACCTCTCTCGTGTTTTCTCTCAACAAACCCTAATATTCCACAACCTCTCGCAGCCACAGTCAGCAAAATAACTTCACAACGGCCTCCTCTTCCTGATAGTCGAGAGAGGATGGTGGAGTAATCTTAATTTTATTCCGTCATGCTTTTAATTTTATAGTCTATGAGAGCTTCTTGCTGGCTCCTTGTGTGTTAGAGGCGGGGTTTCCAAAAAATAGGGTTTTCAAAGTTTGAAGATCATGAAGACTTACTTTCTAATTCACTAGCCTTGTTTGGGGAGTTTTAATCTAGATTGTATTGATTATAAGTTTTTTAGTCAACCTTCGGATTTGAAAGAAAGTTCCCTTTTGTCTCTTTGAATGTCGTTGAGCAGAAGCATAGGGCAACCACTTGTGTTTTGTAGTATTTTGGAACTTAATATTATGTATTATTATTATTATGAAAACTAAATGTGCAGCAAGTTCCGTTGTCGTCCAGCGGTTAGGATATCTGGCTTTCACCCAGGAGACCCGGGTTCGATTCCCGGCAACGGAATAATATTTTTTCTGTATTTTTCTTAAGCCCAAAAAAAGAGGTCGATACCCATTTAGTGTTTTATCCTTATAAACTGAAAGCCCATTATTAGGCCCAAATTGATTTGCACCGATTGGATATATAATGGCAAGTCGCTAATTATCGTTCATTGGATTGGCCAACACCTTCGGAAAGGCAAATTCGCGGATTCCTTCATCGATATTTCCCCAAATTCTAGGTTTCACTTTTGCATCTCTTCCTCTGTAGCTGTAGTATAACAATCTTATCGCGATTTTTGTTCTTCACGTTATCGTGAAGCCACTTGCAATCTTTCTTAGTTCAAATTCTGTCTATTCCACAAGTTTGGTGGATTTATAAGTTTTCCTTTTCTCATCGGAAATCATTTACTATTGTCTGATATTTGCAGGTGCTTGGTGTCGATCACTATCGTCACTTGGATTGATTTGATGGGTAGAGATAGGGAAATATCACGATCACCTTCATATCGCCGTAGGTACTCTCCTTCCCCGTCTCCGGTGAGGTACGGTCGCCGGAGCCGGAGAGATAGAAGCCGATCACCGTATAGTTTTAGGAGGTGATACCCTTTTACTTATACCGGCTCGTGTTATTTAACACATAACTTGTTTTTTTTTGTGTGTTGTTTTTGCTCGTTAGATTACGGGTCAAACCAGTTTTTCAGGTTCTAAGTAGATTAATAGTTTCTTATAGCTGTGATTTTGAGGTTTCCAGCCACTTATCCTTTGGTTGTAGGTTTTAATTTGTACAAACTGTAGTGTTTATATGGCAGTTTATCATCTTTTTAATCATGGTTGTATTCGATGATCCTCTAGATGCGAATGTGTAAATTCGTTCCTATTGCCATGTTGATGCTTGTGATCATCATCACTTCCCATCTGCTGCTTGATAGTCTAGATGCTGATGGCTTTTGTACTGATCATTATTATCATGCCGGCCCAATGTTAAAGATTCTGATCATTATATATCATATCCTTGTTTGTTTTGGGTGTGAAAGCTGACAGTTATACCTAATGAAATAATTATTTTAGATATCTATATATATATAAAAGGATAATCAACACCGTCCATTTATAAGGAATCTAGCGAAATAAAATTGGCTTCCTAAAATTGGGAAGTCAGCAGGTGATGCTTGCCGATGGGTGTCATTTCAGTGCTCGATTGTCTATTAGCGGTTTCTTATGATAAAAGATGGAGGACACAGGTTTATTCTTTGCAATGTATGAGGTAACTGTACATGCTTTCAATTGAGGGTGACTATGGGCAACGCGAGATTGCGGACATTGTGGAGACCCAAATGTTGCTTTGATTTCAAACTCAACTACTTTAATGTATTCTACAGAAGACGAAGTCGTTCACTAACCCCTCGACGCTACACAAGTCGATCCCCTACTCAAAGACGCCGTAGAAGTCGCTCTCCCACGTCAAAACAAAACAAAAGGCAAAGGAAAAGGAGCACCTCCCGTTCTCCTTTAAGCGCATCTCTTAGTGCGAGAGCTGGTGCTAAAGGGCCCAGAGATGCAAGTGAAAGATTAAAACAAGAGGAGGAAAGGAAAAGGTATTAATTTAAGTCGTCATTGTTTCCTTGTTTTACACTTCATGTATTACTGATGTATCTGTATTCATTAATCTTACTTATGCTTCTACTATCATATGTGCTTGGAATACTGAATCTGTTTTATAATCACTACACCTTCAGAATATCATTCCTGTATTCTTGTCACTTTGTTTATATTTAACATGATCAGAGAGTACATGGAGTCTGGGTATCGTTAAGAAGTTGGTCCCTTTAATACTCGTTAACATGATCATTTTCGGGTTCTCTTTATTTTCATGATTTAATACTCTCTCTGTGGGTCTCCCTTAGTGTTTCATCTATATTTTTATTTTTTTCGAGTTGATGGTGTTGAATGGACGTTCTCCTATTACTAATATACATTGTATATATATCATGTTAAAGTATGATGCTCAGGAAGTTATAATGGTGCCCCTTTACCATGCCACCGTTACTCGAAGAATATTAGGAGAAACGCACCCAAGTTATGATGATTGAAAAGCCAATTGCTTTTTTGTAATTCCCAATAAGACTGAGTACTGAGAAATCGTATGAATACTTCTGGATTCTACTCGATGCTCTTCTACACTGGATTAATTGATGGAAGTTTCTGGTATTGTCTATGTTAATGATTCGTGAGTGGGCCCTTAGTGGCACATTCACCGGGTTCGAAACCATATTTTGGATCAGGAATTCTTTAGAGGCTGCTTTAAAAACATGATCATATATTTTTGTGCAGTTCTCCACCCAAGGTTTGTTCGATCACTTATTTCAGTTGCAATCCGTAAATTCATTTTTCGTATTAAGCAGGTTGCCTGCACGAGCTATTGTCGTCTCGACACTTTTTAATCTCTTAAAACCTGTTCGATCGGTGTTTACTTCTTTCTGACACGTTTTTACCGTTTTTCCAGGCGCCAACAGGAAGCAGAGCTCAAATTAATAGAGGAAGAAACTGCTAAAAGAGTTTCTGAAGCAATCAAGAAGAAAGTGGAAGAACGCTTGCACACAGAGGATATCGAGAGGGAAATAGAAAAGCTGGTGGAGGAAGGCAGGAAGAAACTTGTATTCGAGGTTGCTGCTCAGCTTGAAAAAGAAAGTGAAGAGGCTCTTATAGAGGCACGCCAAAAAGAGGTGTGTGTGCCCTTTTTTGCTATTTTTTGATATTCAATATTTATCTAAATGATAGTTTTCTGGTGAAGGTTATCATCACATTAGTCAACATATACTAATAAATTTATTGCATCCAAAGATATGTCTGCTTTTAACTGCTTCTCCTAAGCTTTTTTGTCTATCTTACGAATTAAATTCCATCTACTACGAACACGAAATGTTTGCATTGTAGGAACAAGCAGAAAAAGAGAAAGAAGAGCTCAAAAGGCTCATGGAAGAGAATCAGAGGAAGATGGAAGAAGCTCAAAGAAGGGAAGCTCTAGAGCGTCAGAGGGCGGAGGAAGAAAGGTACAGAGAATTGGAGGAGCTTCAGAGACAGAAAGAAGAAGCTCTTCGCATGAAGAAGAAGCAAGAAGAAGAAGAAAGAGCAAAACAAATGAAGCTTTTGGGTAAGAATAAATCTCGCCCTAAGTTGTCGTTTGCCTTAAGCATGAAATGATGAGTTCTCTGTGTCATTTCTGGTTGGTGTGCTTTCTTGTTTCTGTAATGGAGATGGTTATTGTTATTGAACAACGTCGTGTTGTTTTATCTATCAATATTCGTGTTTTCCGTATCAATATTCGTGTTTTGAATTATTAAAGCACCCATGTAAAAAATAAAAGAAAAGTATATTAACGGATTCATGTTTTTAATGAACACTTCTCAAACCTTTTTATTAGTACAAACAATACTTAAATTATTAATCTTATTAAATGTTTTTTCATTCGGATTTAAAATGATATTTTGGTTTAATTTTTAAACCTGAAAAAATAGGTAACTTATATTGAATAGTTATAAAAGTTGGTGTGGAAATTTAAAGTTGGGAAGAAATATGTTATTTTGAGTTTTTGAATGAGTTTTTGGTTGGACATGCCCTGCTTAAATGATAGGGTAAATATCATATGACTTACATTTGGTTTGAAAAATAAGCATCAATATCCCTATGGTTCGAAAATAGTGTAAAATTTGTTCCTTGTCATCTTCACCTAATAATTGAAGGGTACAATGCTATGTTTTAAAAAAAACAAGGGTACGATGTCGATAACACCGGGGATATTGTGTTAAGTTTTAAACAACACCTGAGATACGCTGCTAAATTTTAGATAGCACAAAGAAGTTTCGCGCAATAAAAAAAAACATATCGTAATTATATGCATTTCAGTATAACCACATGTGATATTGCATAATTTACCATAAATTATGTATACGGTGAGTTTTAAGCAGATATTCGGAGAAATTGGAACTACACATCTGGTTGGGGTCGACTTTTCTTTCTTTCTTTCTTTTTTCTTGTTTTTCATTTAAAATATATCTCGACAAATCATATTGTCTTATAAAACTATTATAATTGGACAAGAACATAAAATATAAACACGGGAATTGTAGAGAGAGTATTATTGATGTTTTCAATATGATTCAATACAAATACATCGGTCTATTTATAGTAGAAAAATTTCTACTATTCCATCTAACATTTACAACATTAAATACAGCTTATCTTATCTTATCTCATCAACAATCAACTAACTTTTTTACAACATTAAAAACATCCACATATTATTATTTCATAATAATTTTATAATACTCCCCCTTGGATGTTTTTCAAAGAATTTGCCTCGTTAAAACCTTATTAGGAAAAACCCTGGGATAAAAACCTAGTGAAGGAAAAAGAGTACATAATTCCTTTTGATACGCTTTCATTTGTTGCCTCATTAAAGACCTTACTGGGAAAATCACATGGGAAAAACCACAGTAAAGGGAAAAAGAGTGCAACGCGTATTTTCTCCCCTGATGATAACATCATTATAAATCTCAGAGTCTTCGAACTCCAATTGAATATACCAATTTCCTGAAAATAATTGGGGGAAGTGCTTTCGTAAATAAATCTGGAAGATTTTCACTTGATCGCACTTGTTGTACATCAATATCACCATTTTCTCCCTATCATGGGTGAAGAAAAATTTCGGTGAAATATGTTTTGTTCTATCCCCTTTAATATATCATTCCTTTAATTGGGCAATACATACCGCATTATCTTCATATAAGATCGTTAAGTAATTTCTCAGAAAGCAACCCACAAGTCTGTTGGATATGCTCAATTATCGATCGCAACCAAACACACGCTCGGCTAGCTTCATGAATAGCGAGAATTTCCGCATGGTTAGATGAAGTAGCTGTTAAAGTTTGCTTCACTAACCGTCATGAAATAGCGGTTCCACCATATGTAAATAAATAACCTGTTTGCGCTCGAGCATTATGTGGGTCAGACAAATAGCCAACACATGCATACCCAACTAAATTTGCTTTCGACTCATTAGAATAGAACAATCTCATATCAGATGTTCCTTTAAGGTATCGAAAAATCCGTTTAACTACATTCCAGTGTCTAAGAGTCGGCGAAGAACTATATCTTGTCAATAAGTTTATAGCGAACGCTATATTAGGTCGCGTATGACTCGTAAGATAAATTAGTATTCCAATAGCACTAAGATATGGTACTTCAGGACCAAGTAGCTCTTCATCATTTTCGCGTGGTCTGAAGGGATCTTTATTCACGTCTAAAGATCTAACAATCATTAGAGTATTCCGTGGATGAGATTCATCCATGTAAAATCTTTTCAATACCATTTTCGTATAAGTCTCTTGATGTACAAATATTCCACTTTTCAAATATTCAATTTGCAGTCCAATACAAAATTTTGTTTTTCCGAGATCTTTCATTTCAAACTCACTTTTCAAACAATCAACAGCTTTGGTAAACATTTCAGGAATTCCAATTATATTGATATCATCAACATAGACTGCAATAATGACAAACTCATTTTTACAGCTTTTCAGAAATATGCAGGGACAAGTTTGATCATTCCGATTCCCTTTTTTCACTAAAAATTCACTTAGGCGATTATACCACATTCGCCCAGATTGCTTTAATCCATAAAGCGATTTATTCAACTTAACTGAGTACTCGTTTCTAGGCCATAAATTTTTAGACAACTGAAATCCCTCGGGAAGCTTCATATATATGTCACTGTCAATTGTTCCATATAGATAAGCAGTGACAACATCCATAAGATGCATATGGAGACCTTCTCGTACTGCCAGACTTACTATATAACGAAAAGTAGTTGCATCCACCACATGAGAATACGTCTCTTCATAATCAATACTAGGTCGTTGCCAAAATCCTTGCGCAACAAACCGTGCTTTGTATCTTACAATTTCGCCATTTTCATTCCTCTTTCTAATGAAAACTCATTTATATCTAACCAACTTTACATTTTCTGGTATATGGACTACAGGTCCGAAAACTTTTTGTTTCTCAAGTGATTTCAATTCGGCCTCGATTGTATCTTTCCATTTTGGCCAATCATTTCTTTGTCTGCAATCTTGTACAGACTTTGGTTCATGATCCTCATTCTCATTAATCTCATTTATTTCATGTAGCGCTACGTTAAATGAGAATTTATCGTCAACGTGACTTCGTCTCGGTTTCATCCAATTCCATTTCGAACATAGTTTATCAAGATCTCTTCATTATTTTCTTAACGTTCAGGTACATGAGTTACATCCTCATTATCTTTTATGCCCATCGACTCTTCTCTAGTCGATAAATCATCGGTTGGACCATTCTTATTATTATTTGCTCCTTTTCTTTTCTGATGATTTTTATCTTTGGAACCCGAGGGCCTACCACGCTTTAGCTGTGGCTTAGGCTCGATAATATGTTCTGCATGAACATTTATTTTTGCAGGAGCATTAACAGCTGGTGTATGTGACTTTATCACTCTTTTAAGGTCAGTAAAACTTTCTGGCAGTTGATTAACTAAACTCTGTAAATGAATTATCGTTTGAACTTCCAGTTCACATTCTTTAGTTCGAGCTCATAATGATTTACCGATAATTCATTTCAACTAACATTTCTCTCCGGCTGTTTCTTTTCTCCCCCTAATGTCGGAAAATTCAATTCATCAAAATGACAGTCTGCAAATCTGGCCGTAAATAAATCTCCAGTTAGAGGTTCCAAATACTTTATTATCGATGGAGATTCATATCCGACATATATTCCCAACTTCTTTTGAGGTCCCATCTTTGTTCGTTGTGGTGGAGCAACTGGAACATATATTGCACATCCAAAACTTCTTAGATGGGAAATATCGGATTCCTGACCATGAACCATTTGTAATGGGGAGACATCATTATAACTTGTTGGCTTGATGCGAATTAGTTTTGCTGCATGCAATATAGCATGTCCCCAGCAAGATGAGGGAAGATTCGATTCATCAATAATGGTTTTGCAATTAGTTGCAAGCGCTTAATCAACGATTCTGCAAGACTGTTTTGCGTATGAACATGTGGCACAAGATGCTCAACATCAATTCCGATAGACATGCAATAATCATTAAATGCCTTGGAAGTAAATTCAGCAGCATTATCAAGGCGTATTTTCTTTATCAGGTAATCTGGAAAATGTGCTCTTAGTCGGATCATTTGTGATAGCAATCTCGCAAACGCCATGTTGCGTGTTGATAACAAACATATATGGGATCATCTAGTCGATGCATCAATTAATACCATAAAATACCTAAATGGTCCACATGATGGATGTATCGGTCCGCAAATATCACCATGTATACGCTCCAAAAATGTTATGGGTTCATTCTTTATTTTCGTTGGTGATGGCCAAATAGTTAACTTTCCTTTAGAGCAAGCGACACATGATAATTCACTACTTTGAAGAATCCTCTGGTTCATCATTAAATGCTCACGTAAATTCTCAATGATTTTCCGCATCATAATTGCACTGGGATGGCCCAACCGATCATGCCAAGCATTAAATGTACTGTCATTAGTAAACTTTTGGTTTACGGTAGCATACGATTCGATCGTTCTAAGATATGTGTAATACAACACAGATTCAAAGGAATGTAATGTTTCCATAATTCTTTTATCATTAGAAATCCCCTTTGTATTGTGCAAATATTCAACATCTGCTTTTTCTGCAGTCTCAACATGATATCCATTATATCGAATAGCTTTAAAGCTCAGTAAATTTCTTTGAGACTTAGGAGAATATAAAGCGGTTTCAATTATTAGCCTTGTTCCTCTGGGTAGTAAAATGTTGACTCTTCCGGAGCCTTCAATTTTTTGCTATCCGATATTGAAATAACACTTGTTTCTTTCATTTCAAGATGATCGAAATATTTTTTATTCTTCAGAATCGTTCGAGTCGTTGCACAGTCTGCAAGACATAATTCCCCATTGCACATGTTTGTTCCCATCAGAGAAATTCCTTTATAAACAAACACATAATAATCATTATTAAAATAAACAGATATATCACAAGAAAACATATAACTTAATAAAACACTCCAAACGATACATAATAAATCACCCAATAATAAAGCATACAATACACACAATAATAAAGCACACGATAATAATACATAGTAGATTAGTTTTCTTCAGGAAAATCTAGAAATTCGCAGTTTCGAAAGGTGTATTTTCATCTTTTGTCCCAGAAGTAGAGGCCAATTCACTTTGAACAAAATTCTTTTCAATTCTCTTTTCTTTGCCCTTATTTTGTTGATATAATTCAAACAAATGTTTGGGCGTGCGACAGTTACGTGACCAATGGCCCGAACCACCGCAACGATATCATTGCTCATCGTTGTTCTTTTGTTCAGTGTGCCTCTTCTCATCATTATTTTCGTAATTTTTCCTCTTCTGGGAAAAATTCTGATGACCGCCACGATTGTTATAATAACCACCACAGAAATATTGATAACCACCACCGTAATTTCCTCGGCCACGTCCACGACCTTGACCACGATCTTGACCACGTCCACGTCCACGACCGCGATGTCCACCACGACCACGTCCACAATCATTGCTTCGACTATTATCATTATTACCTTTGACTGCATTCGCTTCAGGGATTGCAATAGAACCAGTCGGTCGGGATTCATGGTTTTTCATCAACAATTCATAGTTTTGTTCAGCCAACAATAAACAAGAGATTAACTTTGAATGCTTTTTAAATCATCTCTCCCTATTACTGTTGCAATATCATATTTGATGGATGAAAAGTGCTGAATGTTTTCTCCATCATACTGTCTTCGGTGACTGTTTCTCCACACAATTTCAGTGTGGCAGTTACCTTATGAACAACCTAGTTATATTCAGTTACGGATATAAAATCCTGTAATCTTAAATGCATCCATTCATACCTTGCTTTTGGGAGGATAACAGTTGTCAGGTGGTCAAATCGATCTTTCAGATTTTTCCACAATTAAGCGGGATCTTGTTCATTTAAGTATTCATCTCTAAGATCCGCGTGAATGTGGTGGCGAAGAACTATCAAAGCTCTTGCCTTATCCTGATCGCTTGTGGTTTTTATAGTATCAGTGGTGTCAACTGCACCCGTTGTGGTTTTTGGGTCGACAATAGTGTCACCAAACATTTTGCTTTTAGATGAATCTTTGCGTCTAGTGCCCAAGAAAAATAATTCTTTCCTGCTATGTCAAGGGCAACAAACTCGAGGCTTTGCAAATTCGTCATACTATCATAAAATACAAAACACGTTTTAATACTCAAATCATAAAGTATAAAACAAATAAATGATGTGAATAACATTAATATTTCCAATATAAATATCAATACAAGTTTATTGTACAAAATACTTTAAAGAAAAATTACAATTAATCTTCTTTTGTATCTTCTTTTGTAAAAATCTTACGAAAAATAAAGTCCACATCCCGATGAGTGTCATCGTAAAAATAATAGTAGTCAAGAGATCAATCATCAAGTAGAGCGACATCTTTCTATCACAAAATATATTTCATAAGAAACATATATTATAACATTAAAAAAATATCGTAATTAATCACTCTCGTAAAATCTTGGTAAAAACATAATCCACATATAGATAATTATCGTCGTGAGTAGAGCAAGTATCAGGAGATCAATCATCGTATATAGCAACATCCTTCAAAAGATAAAATATATTTTGGTAATCATAATAATGAAAAATATTACGATTAATAACTATATTTTAGAAACAACTATAAAAATATTATTCACCATCCGATAAGCATCACGGTAAATAAAGTAAGAAGCGCAATATTCATCTTTGTATAATAAGAAAATCATAATAGTCTGAGATGGATAAAATACATGTATTTCTTCTTAATAAAATAAATTTAATTTCTCCCAGTGGTAATAAAATTTGTCCATTCGTATAGTCCAAAATTAATTCAAAATATATATGATATATACTTGAGGTATCAATAAAATAAATAATATTATTTAAATAGCTCTTTTCAAAATCTCGTCAAAAAAAAACAAAATTCAACTCGCCACCACTGGGATTCAAAATCTGGACCTCACATCACTTGTAGTGACGATATTCCGCGAAACCACTCGGGCTAAGGCGTTTTAGTGGTATATATGTTATATTTATATAATTTAAACTGTTCGTAACATAAGTGTACGAGTGTTATAAATAAACTCATCGTACACAAAATAAAATTACCATACATCGATTATAGTTGTATAAGATTTTTTCCGGAGGTTGATCGTTGTCGGAGAGCGCTCGTGCTGATAACGTGTTATAAAACTATTATAACTGGACAAGAACAGAAAATATAAACGCGGAAATTGTAGAGAGAGTATTATTGATGTTTTCAATATGATTCAATACAAATACATCGGTCTATTTATAGTAGAAAAATTTCTACTATTCCATCTAACATTTACAACATTAAATACATCTTATCTTATCTCATCTCATCAACAGTCAACTAACTTTTACAACATTAAAAACATCCACATATTATTATTTCATAATAATTTTGTAATATATTTAAGTATTATTACAGTTGATCAGGGAATAATAATCAGATTTGAATAAATATCTAACTTCAACTTTACATATAAGTAACTATATATAAACTATTTATAAATAATTATGAAGTAAAAAAATATTAATTTGACACGTTTTGCTTTTGCAAGTGCAAGGCGGGAAATTAAACCACGCCGCTTTCCAAGAAGATGAAGGCCAAAAAATACCTCTGAAAATTTCAATCGTTCGTAAGGTAACAGTGACGATGTCGAAGTTCGTCTACCCTAAGCTGCCACGCCACGAAATCGTCGCAACGCTGCGCCAATTTAATATTGCCGAGCAAGTGTCCGAGGACGACCTCAACCGGCGGGACTCCGAATTCATTTGCAGTCTCTACGCACGAATCCTTTCCCGTATTGAATCTGACCAGTAAGAAACGGGATCCTTGATTCTGAAATTGTTTATTAGCTGTTGATTATACTCATTTATTGGGTGTTTTTCGATTTATGTTTGGGTCGTTCATGAATTTGAGGACTGAGGTTAAATGTGCGTGTTATAGAATCTGGACATGACTCATGAAGTTTTGTTTGTTTATAGATGTAGGATCGAGTACTGCCTGTTGCTCTTGTAAATTGATTTTCGCATATGAGTTGTGATTGCAATAATTTATTAGAATTACAGCAGCATTTTGGATTGTCTTTGGTGTGCATCCCTAGGTGAATTTTTCGTTCTTTTGCCACCGGAATTACTGGTGCATCTGAAGGAGGTAATTCGATGATGACTAGGAATCGAAGGTGAGAAATAAAACTCAAAAAGAACGGAAGAAAATGATTTCAAGCTCTACGTTTAACGTAGGTCGAGCTTGGTTTTAGTACTAATTAGAGACCTTGAGGTATATTGTCGAGGAAAGTGACCAAATATGTTTTTGCTCTCATGTGCATTTTTTATTTGTCGGGTATGTCTACGCCTGGTTTGAGGGAAATTCTATTAGCTTTTGCAACTTGCTTGGAATAGGTTGCAATGTTTTTATTTTCTTTGAGTGATGATATCCTTGATATGAAAATAATATTTCTTAGAGCCTTTTCTACCAGTTTGTTAATGACTAACTTTCAAATTATGAATTTTAGAGAGGGCTTTGACCAAGGCCAGATGGAGTTTGAAGCACTAGCGCAACTCGAAAATCCAGAGCACCATGCAAACTCTATTCCAATGATGGACCTTTACAGAAAGACTCAGCATACCCTCTCTGCAATCAGATGTCCCAAGGCATTTACTTTGAAAGATTTGGTGAAGCCAGAGCCAGATCGCACTCTCCACTTTCTTGGTGTCCTCCTGAATTTTTTTCTCTATAGGTAAAATTTGGGTTTCTCTTGTTATGATACTACAGTTTTTCATTGAGTTCTAGGTTGACGAAAACCCAATGCTTTTGTGTTGTTTTTAGGGAACAGAAGTTGGATTTATTTGATCCATTTAATGATGACATAGAACTGTTAGAGGAGCGGAAATCGGCTATGGAAGCTAAAATTTCTGAGGTACTATTTTACTGGCACTTTCAGTTGATGTCTGCATATGTTATCATTTATGTATCTTATTGACTTTTGTATTCTTCCAGCTGGAACAAGATATAAAGGAGATCGATGAATCAAGAGAGAGCCAGTCATCATTGGTTCAAGATATAAAGTTTGAAATCCAAAAACTGCAACAGGCTATTTCAGAACTTAACAAGCATCAGGCAACTTTAAAGACATTAATCAACAAAGCGAAAGAGAAAGCCAAAGAAATCAATGAGAAGGTTTAGATATTGATTGTTGGTTAATTATACATTTCGAAGATTTGTCTCCTACATTGACAGCATGAACGGTCAATTGATGAAAGAAATTCCCAAGCATGCTGATACTTGCTTTCCTTTCAGATCTCTGATGCAGATTTCGCTCTACATCAAACTGCCCAAGAAAATGCGAGATTACATTCTAAAATCGTGCAGTCACCAGATAAGCTGCAGGTAGCTTCAAAGTAATGTTTTGTCTGAATGTGTAGATTTAAGCAAGTTAAAATCTTGTTACTTGATATATGGCATTGAGATAGTAATAGATGTTTAACTTCTAATTATATAAGTATTTGTTTATTGTGACCTACTTATAACTTCCTTTAATGCATGATCTTTTATATCTGGCACTTTGGCACAGTGGATTGAGTTTATTGACCATGAGGAAGTGGCTTTTTTATTCTTGTGACGACTTTGTTACACACCAAGTAATTCTCATGATGGGGTTCTTATATGCACTAGGAATATCAAACATATAAAATATTCTGTAATGAATTGGAAATGGATCAGGATGTTCTTGTTGACGCTTTTATTAATCTCAGAATCAACTGTAGAAATTAAGTCCTCATTTTCAATCTTGCAGTGTATGTATTTCTAATGTCTTATTTCATTACAACTTCCTCAGTGGTATGTATTGCACTCCATTATGAATGTGCTAGAGGTTCCGAAATTGCTTAGGCTTTTCCGTGCATGCCATATTGACAAATTAAACTTGCTGCTTATTGTAAATCATAGCGAAAATTTTCTTCTAATTCCCAATTTAAAAATACTTGCCTGATTAACTAGCAATCGTTTCTTTTTTATTATTATTATTTTCTAAAATTCGACAGAGTGCGTTGGAGGAGAAAAAGTCTGTCCAAGTTGAGACGAAAAATGCCGAAAGAGCAGCAATGCAATCATTTCAGGAGAAGAGTTCCACACTTGAGGCCTATGCTAAGGTTTTCTATGATAATTCCTTTCTTCCTCTTTTTTTCTGTTGAAATATCACATTATTCTGAGACTGCGTCTGTTATGTTGGGTCAAAATTTAACTCGGTGAATTTAGTGTGGTTTCTATGGTGTTCATTGTTGCTCTTAAGTTTATAATCCAGATTTATGAAGACATTTTTCTTTATTTTCTGAACTCAGGCCTGCAAGAAGATGAATAAGCATTTCACCCAGCTGAATGCCATACAAGAGCAGGTTAGCTATGTAAAAAATACTGATGCTCAATCTTATCTAGTAATGCAAGCTTATTGCGATGCCTCTCTTCGTTGAATTTTCATTTTCCCGAGTTTGTGTTCTTTTGACTTCTAATGCTCTAACAACCCCATTATGTCTTTATTCACAAAACCTCCATACGATCTGAAATTATGTATTTTTCTCGATTTTATCCACAATCCCTTCATGCAGGCGAATTCAGTGAAATCGGTTGAGAAAGAAGTGAAGCTCTTCAAGAACAAAATCGGCGACGAAGGAGTCATAATCAAGTCACACGAAGTAAAACTCACTGAACTGCAAACAAAAGGTAGTTTTGTTTCACTTTCGAGTCTGTTGAGATTATTTGTCCCACATCGGGAAATTAACATCACCAGACTCAATATATATGTCAAAGAAGCCTCTCCTCCAAACATCAATTGGTATTAGGAAGGAACCTTAACACCAATTTAAAACTTGTTAAAGTTTTATACGTCGATATTTTTCTCAGATCTGTAAAAATCTCTGTTTTATTGTCAAGCTCATTTTTGTTATATGAACGATTTCAAGTTTTAACAGAGTCAATAATCTCCTTATAACAACAGTTTTCCTTTGTAATAAATCCCACATTATCTTCCAGCGGATCAGTTGCGAGACTCCAAGAAACAGTTGGAGAGAGAGATAGCCGCCAACAACGAGGCAGCTACAAAGGAGCTAAACAACGTGAAATCAGAGGCCGAATCGAAAAGGCACGAATTAGAAGTGAGGGATGAGCAGTTGCAATCTATACTTGCAGAGGTATATGCAATCGCTGTGTTATCATTTCCTTTTTTGGATGAATGCTTCAGTTTATTCGTATCTATTTTTTTCAGGTGGATGCTATTGCTTCGAAGAAGACGGTTGTAAGAGGAGAAGGAGAAGCTAAAATTAAAGAACTTTGCAGCAAGGCTGAAAAGATTATGGCTGAGGTAATTTGTGGCTTTTCTGATATTTCTCCTCTGCCATTCTCATTATTATTTATTGCAAGGAGCAGCAAAAACATTAATTATGTGATATTTTCTTTTTTCTTTTTGTAATTTGATTGCAGTTTTATAACTACTCAAAACGGGTAAGCGGCTTGCTCCCGGTGAACGAAGAGGCTTTACAGGAAAGAATGTAACTATTTTTTGCATTTGCTTTCTGTTTAAACTTAAGCACGTACTGCAGGGGTTTGCTTGATATGAGTTGGGTGGGACGGACTTAGTAAAAATTTGTAAGCTTGTTGCTATAATTATTGCCTATTGGAGCTTTAAATGATATTAACTTTTGTTTTTTAATATTTTTAATGGAGCTCATTTTCCTTGAGAAGTCAAACACAACACAATCCATGTTCTACGTGGTTCATAGATATTGATGCGATCAGAAATGGCCCATCCGAAGTACGTGCGGTTCTCCGCCTTGAAAGTGGTTAGAAAACGGCGATGAAGTCCCCGAGTTGATGAAATTGCGCGGAACACCGCCTTCTTTAGCGATCTTGGGATAAACAGAGAGTGCTGAACTAAGGGTGGCGGCGACGCCACTCCGACGCTCAAGTCAATTCCTCTTCGATGTGGCGGTTAAATTTTGTGTACATGAGAAAAGATCAAGAATGCGATATCTGAGTCTGGCTGAGTACTTTTCCTATTTATAGAATTGTATCCATGATCGTCACGTCCGGCATTTACTACCCACGTTAACATCCTCGTTCGGTGTCCCACGATCGCACGACGATCTTAACGTTCGCACGGCCGCTACTTCCTCGGCCACGGGCGACAGTTCTTCCCTCAGCCTCTGATGTTCTCGTTCTGTGTCCCATGTTCGCACGACGATCTTCACGTTCGCACGGCCTCTACTTCCTCGGCCACGGGCGACAGTTCTTCATTCAGCCTCTAATGTCCTCTTACACATGATTGAGAACGACTTCCTCACTCGGGTTCTTTACCTCTCCCGAGCCGCCCGAGCTTTCATTCCTGAGCTTACTCAAGGTTTTCCGAGGGGGTTCCCTAGGGGTTCGTTTGGTCGACAGTTTTAACATTTTAAGAGAACTTCTTAGGGTCCTGTAGGGGGGCTTCCTCGATCTTATCTTCTTTCCCCCCTAATGAAACATCCCGATGGCAAACTTTTGTGGCCGAGCAGGAACCTCCTCTTTTCCGCCTTTTTATCGGTTAACTAAATCGTGCGGGGTATTTTTCAGTTACCTAAAAACCCATAGGGTAACATATATGTAGAAAGTGTTATAAAACTATTATAATTGGACAAGAACATAAATATAAAAACGGGATTGTAGAGAGATAATAATGTTTTCGATATGATTCAATACAAATACATCGGTCTATTTATAGTATAAAAAATTCTACTATTTCATCTAACATTTACAACATTAAATACATCTTATCTCATCCCATCAACAATCAACTAATTTTTACAACATTTAATAAACCTAATCTTATCAACATTAAAAACATCCACATCTTAATATAATATTTCATAATACTCCCCCTTGGATGTTTTTCAAAGAATTTGCTTCGTTAAAACCTTACTAGGAAAAACCCAATGGGATAAAAACCTAGTGAAGGAAAAAAAGTATATAATTCCTTTTGATACGCTTTCATTTGTTGCCTCGTTAAAAACCTTACTAGGAAAACCACAGTGAAGGAAAAAAGAGTGCAACGCGTATTTTCTCCCCCTGATGATAACATCATTATAAATCTCGGAGTCTTCGAACTCCAATTGAATATACCAATTTCCTGAAACTAATTGGGGGAACTGCTTTCGTAAATAAATCTGCAAGATTTTCAATTGATCGCACTTTTTGTACATCAATATCACAATTTTTCTCCAAATCATGGGTGAAGAAAAATTTCGGTGAAATATGCTTTGTTCTCAGAAAGCAACCCACAAGTCTGTTGGATATGCTCAATTATCAATCGCAACCAAACACATTCTCGGCTAGCTTCATGAATAGCGAGAATTTCCGCATGGTTAGATGAAGTAGCTGTTAAAGTTTGTTTCACTGACCGTCATGAAATAGCGGTTCCACCATATGTAAATAAATAACCTGTTTGCGCTCGAGCATTATGTGGGTCAGATAAATAGCCAACACATGCATACCCAACTAAATTTGCTTTCGACTCATTAGAATAGAACAATCTCATATCAGATGTTCCTTTAAGGTATCGAAAAATCCGTTTAACTACATTCCAGTGTCTAAGAGTCGGCGAAGAACTATATCTTGTCAATAAGTTTATAGCGAGCGCTATATTAGGTCGCGTATGACTCGTAAGATAAATTAGTATTCCAATAGCACTAAGATATGGTACTTCAGGACCAAGTAGCTCTTCATCATTTTCGTGTGGTCTTAAGGGATCTTTATTTATGTCTAAAGATCTAACAATCATTGGAGTATCCAGTGGATGAGATTCATCCATGTAAAATATTTTCAACACCTTTTTCGTATAACTCTCTTGATGTACAAATATTCCACTTTTCAAATATTCAATTTGAAGTCCAAGACAAAATTTTGTTTTTCCGAGATCTTTCATTTCAAACTCCCTTTTCAAACAATCAACAGCTTTGGTCAACTCTTCAGGAGTTCCAATTATATTGATATCATCAACATAGACTGCTATAATGACAAACTCATTTTCACATCTTCTCATAAATATGTAGGGACAAGTTTGATCATTCCGGTACCCTTCTTTTACTAAAAATTCACTTAGGCGATTATACCACATTCTCCCAGATTGCTTTAATCCATAAAGTGATTTATTCAACTTAACTGAGTACTCGTTTCTGGGCCCTGAATTTTTAGGCAACTGAAATCCCTCGGGAAGCTTCATATATATGTCACTGTCAAGTGTTCCATATAGATAAGCAGTGACAACATCCATAAGACGCATATCGAGACCTTCTTTTACTGCTAGACTCACTATGTAACGAAAAGTAGTTGCATCCACCACAGGAGAATATGTCTCCTCATAATCAATACATGGTCGTTGCGAAAAACCTTGTGCAACAAGCCGTGCTTTGTATCTTACAATTTCGTCGTTTTCATTCCTCTTTCTAATGAAAACTCATTTATATCCAACCGGCTTTACATTTTCTGGTATATGGACTACAGGTCCGAACACTTTTCGTTTCTCAAGTGATTTCAATTCGGCCTCGATTGCATCTTTCCATTTTGGCCATTCATTTCTTTGTCTGCATCTTGTACAGACTTTGGTTCATGATCCTCATTCTCATTAATCTCATTCATTTCATGTAGCGCTACGTTAAATGAGAATTTATCGTCAACGTTGACTTCATCTCGGTTCCATCTAATTCCATTTTGGGCATAGTTTATCGAGATCTCTTCATTATCATTATTTTCTGAACGTTCAGGTACATGAGTTTCATTCTCATTGCCCATCGACTCTTCTCTAATCGATAAATCCTCGGTTGGACCATTCTTATTATTATTTGCTCCTTTTCTTTTCCGAGGATTTTTATCTTTGAAACCCGAGGGCCTACCACGCTTTAGCTGTGGCTTAGGCTCGATAATATGTTCTGCAGGAACATTTATTTTTGCAGGAGCATTAACACCTGGTATATGTGACTTTATCACTCTTTTAAGGTCAGTAAAACTTTCTGGCAGTTGATTAGCTAAACTCTGTAAATGAATTATCTTTTGAACTTCTAGTTCACATTCTTTAGTTCGAGGATCATAATGATTTAGCGATAATTCATTCCAACTAACATTTCTCTCCGGCTGTTTCTTTTCTCCCCCTAATGTCGGAAAATTCAATTCATCAAAATGACAGTCGGCAAATCTGGCCGTAAATAAATCTCCAGTTAGAGGTTCCAAATACTTTATTATCGATGGAGATTCATATCCGACATATATTCCCAACCTCCTTTGAGGTCCCATCTTTGTTCGTTGTGGTGGAGCAACTGGAACATATACTGCACATCCAAAAATTCTTAGATGGGAAATATCTGGTTCCTGACCATGAACCATTTGTAATGGGGAGACATCATTATAACTTGTTGGCCTGATGCGAATTAATGTTGCTGCATGCAATATAGCATGTCCCCAGCAAGACGAGGGATGATTCGACTTCATCAATAATGGTCTGCAATTAATTGCAAGCGCTTAATCAACGATTCTGTAAGACCGTTTTGCGTATGAACGTGTGGCACGGGATGCTCAACATCAATTCCGATAGACATACAATAATCATTAAATGCCTTGGAAGTAAATTCAGCAGCATTATCAAGGCGTATTTTCTTTATCGGATAATCTGGAAAATGTGCTCTTAGTCGGATCATTTGTGCACTCAATCTCGCAAACGTCATGTTGCGTGTTGATAACAAACATACATGAGACCATCTAGTCAATGCATCAATTAATACCATGAAATACCTAAATGGTCCACATGATGGATGTATCGGTCCGCAAATATCACCATGTATACGCTCCAAAAATGTGATGGATTCATTCTTTATTTTCGCTGGTGATGGCCGAATAATTAACTTCCCTTTAGAGCAAGCGACACATGATAATTCATTACTTTGAAGAATCCTCTGTTTCTTCATTAAATGCCCACGTGAATGCTCAATTATTTTCCGCATCATAATTGCACCGGGATGGCCCAACCGGTCGTGCTAAACATTAAATGTACTGTCATTAGTAAACTTCTGGTTTACGGTAGCATACGATTCGATCGTTCTAAGATATGTGTAATACAACCCAGAGTCAAAGGAAGGTAATGTTTCCATAATTCTTTTATCATTAGAAACCCCCTTTGTAATGTACAAATATTCAACATCTCCCTTTTCTGCAGTCTCAACATGATATCCGTTATGTCGAATAGCTTTAAAGCTCAATAAATTTCTTTGAGACTTAGGAGAATATAAGGCGTTTTCAATTATCAGCCTTGTTCCTCTGAGTAGTAAAATGTTGGCTCTTCCGGAGCCTTCAATTATATTTGTGTTACCCGATATTGTAATAACACTTGTTTCTTTCATTTCAAGATGATCGAAATATTTCTTATTCTTCAGAATCGTATGAGTCGTTGCACAGTCTGCAAGACATAATTCTCCATTGCACATGTTCGTTTCCATCAGAGAAATTCCTTTATAAACAAACACATAATAATCATTATTAAAATAAACAGATATATCACAAGAAAATATATAACTTAATAAAACACTCCAAACGATACATAATAAATCACACAATAATAAACCATACAATACACATAACAATAAAGCACACAATAATAATACATAGTAGATTAGTTTTCTTCAGGAAAAACTAGAAATCCGCAGTTTCGAAATGTGTATTTTCATCTTTTGTCCCAGAAGCAGAGGCCAAATCACTTTGAACAAAATTCGTTTCAATTATCTTTTCTTTGCCCTTACTTTGTCGATATAATTCAACCAAATGTTTGGGCGTGCGACAGTTACGTGACCAATGGCCCGAACCACCGCAATGATAGCATTGCTCATCGTTGTTCATTTGTTCAGTGTGCCTCTTCTCATCATTATTTTCGTAATTTTTCCTCTTCTGGGGAAAATTCTGATGACCGCCACGATTGCTATGATAACCACCACGAAAATGCTGATAACCACCACTGTAATTTCCTCGGCCACGTACACGGCCTTGACCACGACCTTGACCACGGCCACGGCCACGACCGCGATGTCCACCACGACCACGTCCACGATCATTGCTTCAACTATTATCAATATTACATTTGACTGCATTCGCTTCAGGGATTGCAGTAGACCAATCGGTCGGGATTCGTGGTTTTTCATCAACAATTCATAATTTATTTCAGCCAATAACAAACAAGATATTAACTTTGAATGCTTTTTAAATCTCATCTCCCTATATTGCTGTTGCAATATCATATTTGATGGATGAAAAGTGCTGAATGTTTTCTCCAGCATACTGTCTTCGGTTGACTGTTTCTCCACACAATTTCAGCGTGGCAGTCACCTTATGAACAGCCGAGTTATATTCAGTTACGGATTTAAAATCCTGTAATCTTAAATGCATCCATTCATACCTTGCCTTAGGGAGGATAACAGTTGTCAAGTGGTCAAATCGATCTTTTAGATTTTTCCACAATTCAACGGGATCTTGTTCATTCAAGTATTCATCCCTCAGATCCGCATGAATGTGGTGGCGAAAAACTATCAAAGCTCTTGCCTTATCCTGAGCGCTTGTGGTTTTTACCGTATCAGTGGCGTCACCTGCACCCATTGTGGTTTTTGGGTCGACAATAGTGTCACCCAAACCTTGTGCTTTTACATGAATTTCTGCGTCTAGTTGCCAAGATAAATAATTCTTCCTTGAGATGTTAAGGGCAACAAACTCGAGGCTTTGCAAATTCGTCATACTATCATAAAATACAAAAGACGTTTTAATATT
Source organism: Linderniella brevidens (assembly GCA_004919715.1). NCBI lineage: Eukaryota > Viridiplantae > Streptophyta > Magnoliopsida > Lamiales > Linderniaceae > Linderniella > Linderniella brevidens. Next base: position 5,329,823 of record SWDC01000158.1, read on the forward strand.
CAAATCATAAAGTAAACAAATATATGATGTGAATAACATTAATATTTCCAATATAAATATCAATACAAGTTTATTGTAAAAAAAAATACTTTAAAGAAAAATTACAATTAATCTTCTATTGTATCTTCTTTAGTAAAAATCCTTACGAAAAATAAAGTCCACATCCCGAGGAGTGTCATCGTAAAAATAATAGTAGTCAAAAGATCAATCATCAAGTAGAGCGACATCTTTCTATCACAAAATATATTTCATAATAAACATATATTATAACATAAAAAAATATCGTAATTAATCACTCTCGTAAAATCTTGGTAAAAACATAATCCATAAATAGATAATTATCGCCGTGAGTAGAGTAAGAATCAGGAGATCAATCATCGTATATAGCAACATCCTTCAAAATATAAAATATATTTCGGTAATCATAATAATGAAAAATATTACAATTAATAACTATATTTTGGAAACAACTGTAAAATATTATCCACCACCCGATAAGCATCACGGTAAATAAAGTAAGAAGCGCAAGATTCATCTTTGTATAAAACGACATGATTCTATAATAAGAAAATCATAATAATCAGAGATGTATAAATTTAATTTCTCCCAGTGGTAATAAAATTTGTTCATCCGTATAGTAAAAAATTAATTCAAAATATATATGATATATACTTGAGATATCAATAAAATAAATAATATTATTTAAATCGCTCTTTTCAAAATCTCTGTCAAAAATAAAATTCCACTCGCCACCACTGGGATTCGAAATCTGGACCTCACATCACTTGTAGTGACAATATTCCGCGAAACCACTCGGCCTAAGGCGTTTTAGTGGTATATATGTTATATTTATATAATTTAAACTGTCCGTAACATAAGTGTACGAGTGTTATAAATAAACTTACCGTACACAAAATAAAATTATCATACATCGATTATAGTTGTATAAGATCTTGTCCGGAGGTTGATCGTTGCCGGAGAGCGCTCGTGCTGATAACGTGTTATAAAACTATTATAATTGGACAAGAACATAAATATAAAAATGGAATTGTAGAGAGATAATAATGTTTTCGATATGATTCAATACAAATACATCGGTCTATTTATAGTAGAAAAAATTCTACTATTTCATCTAATATTTACAACATTAAATACATCTTATCTCATCCCATCAACAATCAACTAATTTTTACAACATTTAATAAACATAATCTTATCAACATTAAAAACATCCACATCTTAATATAATATTTCATAATAGAAAGTTAGTTATAGTTTTTTTTAAGACATTTATAGTTAAGCACAACCCATTCATAGTTGAAATGAGATTTATTTATATTTTTAAGGTAGTTGAAATAATATAAATAATGGGAAAAATTCAAAATAAAAAGGGTAAATTCTTATTCAGTACCCTTTAAAGTTTCAACTTCCTCTTAAATACCCTTCGAATTATTTCTTCCTATTAGACACTCATCTGAAAAAAATTGTGTGTTAGGTACCTATAAAGCGTAAAAAAGACAAAAATAACCCTTCTTCATCATAAATATTATTTCAATTATCTCCAGTTTTATATCAAGTCAAATTTAAGAATATTATACCAACTGTTATCACATTTATACCAACTGTTATCACTATTATACCAATTGTTCTCGTTATTATACAGATATATTCAATTATTATACTAAATGTTATCACTGTTATACCAAAAAAATAAATTTTTTACGCATTATATGAAAGTGATTTTTGCGTATTATACCACAAAACACGATTATTATACCAACAAAATCGCTTATTATACCAATAAAATTGATTATTCTACCAATAAATTCGAATGTCTACCAAACAATTTGGATATTATAATAACATTACTTTTGGTATTACAGTGATAACATTTGGTATAATAATTGAATATATTGGTATAATAATGAGAACACTTGGTATAATGGTGATATAATACTCTTAAATTTGACTTGGTATAGCAGTGATAACAGTTGGTATAATAATTGAGTATACTGGTATAATAATGAAAACACTTGGTATAATATAATACTCTTAAATTTGATTTGGTATAGCAGTGATAACAGTTGGTATAATAATTGAATATATTGGTATAATAAATAGCAACATTTGGTATAATTGTGATATAATACTCTTAAATTTGACTTGGTATAACATTGATAACAATTGGTATAATAATTGAATATATTGGTATAATACAGAGACCAGTTGGTATAAATGAAACTGTAAAGAAGAGTTATTTTCGTCTTTTCAATGTTTAGTGGTATTAAACACACAATTTTTCGCAAATGGGTACTGAACAGGAAGAAATACTTGGAGGAGTACTGATCAGAAAGTTAGAAACTTCAAAGGGTATTAAAAGGGAATTTAACCAAATAAAAATAACGATTGGGGTGAGAGAGGCTCGAACTCTCGACCTCAGGATCACTCAACTTAGCTATGAGACCTACGCGCTAGCCAACTGCGCCACCACCCCGTTGTTGCTAACGAATTATATACTTTAATAACTCTATAATATGCAACATATCCACAATGCGTATAATGTTTCTCCTCATTCCCATTCTTTCTAGTTCTTTTGGTGGTCCCTTTCAATTCAATAGTGCAGTAAATCATCGGAGGGTGATGATCAAGTTATTACATGTTCGACATTTGTGAATAATGTATACAGTGCATTTTGTTTCTTCGATGCAGCTTGCAAATTATATACCTTGGGGGGTCGTCGTCGACGAATCATTTCTTCTCATCTTTCCTAAAATCATCACTTCGGAAACCCTACCACAACAGTGAAACACACTTGAATGAAATCTAAACGACTCGATCACCGAAGAATCGGCGCTGATCAGCGAAATCGCGGTGCTCCTGCGACTGAGTAGTCGACGGCGGTGACGATCATCAACACCAAAAAACATTTAATCGCTGCAATCCCTTTTCGCCGCCGACGCGAACGGCCCGAACCACGCCGCCTCTCTCTTCGGGTGGACCATGACCGACGACGACGACCGAAACGTCATGCGGTCACCGGGCATGAGCCTCCCTCTGCCCGGAAACCTTCCTTCAACGGTATCCCCGATGCCTTAAATGCCGATGAAGATGAAGTTTCCGGCTCGTGGCCCGAATTTCTTGAATTGGGTGAAAGAGCCGGCTGGTTTTGGCCCGTTGACCGCTACGATGGCTAAGTACTTCCGGAAGCATCCGCTGCTCGCCCTGTCCCGCTGGCTCGAACCTCACCGACGTTCCCGCGTGGAGTAACCGTGCTGGCGGCTGCGATTGCGGGACCGAGCCGGCGGCTACTACGAACTTCATGCCGCGAGGGAGCTTACGTTGGAAGCCCGCTCGACGATCCACGGGATTCCGTCGTCGACGTGGTGCGCTGCCGTCACGTTTGCCTTCAACATGGACGTGCTCGGTGGTGCCGGCGACGTCCATGCGTGTCGTTACGGGCTCTTTTGGGACTCGGCCACCGATGGGAGTCGCCGGAGTTCTTACCTCTATCGTCCGTGACACCAGACCTGTACGATACGATGAATAGCACCACCGCCGTTTTGAAGCCAACGGTTTTTCGCTAAGCTTCGTGTTGGTGTAGCGGATGCTATCAGTTCCTCCGTGATTTTATTTTATTTTATTTTTTTGTCGGAAACGATAGCTTTTGATTCCACAAACATCAACGTACAAACCGGCTAACTAGCCAACAAAGTCCCTCTAGTATCGAATGCAAGAGGCACTCGAAAGAAAAGTTTTTTATCCAAACAAATTTGGAAAAAAGAACAATCTCGAGAAAAAACAACCACACAAACCACAAAAAGCTTAGAAATTTAAAGAGTAGGCTATGCTAAATATGACTCTCTCTCTCCGCAAACTCAGACTAAAACTCCACTAATCCCATCTGCTGTAGAAGATCATTAGAGCTATGGTGGTCATGCTGTGGGTTCTGCATCGCTTTGAAGCTGGGAACCATAACGCAGGGAAAATGACCACGAATCTGGTGTTGGATATTTGTGACGGATGGAGGTTTGATTGACGACACAAACTGTATCCAGTTAACGATAATGAGGTTTGTGAAAGAAATGATTATTTCTTTTTATAAATTTATATATTTAATAATATTATTAAATTACGCATATAAGACCGCATAGCGCAGTGGATTAGCGCGTCTGACTTCGGATCAGAAGGTCGTGGGTTCGACTCCCACTGTGGTCGGATGATTTTTTTACCATTTTCACCCTCCCTCGTGTTCTTTTACAATTTTTACCCCTCCCTCATGAAATGCCCTATATGAAATTTTTTATCACCATTTTACCCCTCCTCACATGCACGATTTGAAATTTTTTACGGATACACAATACAATGTTATTAAAAAACACCTCAAACATTCCACTGTCATCGAAAACAAAATCGTCGTCCCATCGATCGACCCAAATTTAATTAAGCATACAAAAATCATCTACGAATAAAAAAAATTATCATAACAATATTTCCCACTGATTAACTCAAGACAATAACACAACAGAAGCCACGAACACGGCAGCCACCAACAACACCCTCCCCTTCGACGGTAAACCCCCGGCTGCACCGGAACGTCCTTCCGTCGGCAAAATCGGAAACTGATCGGGCGAAGGCATAACGCACGTATCCCCGTTGAACCTAATCTTCCGAGGAAAAGCCCATCCGTTCCCAAAACTAAAAACGCCAACCTGTTTGTGAAGTATCATCTCCGACTGAACATTGCCACTCTTTCCCGATCTCAAGAGCATATCGTTGTAGTATTGAATCCCGTAAAAAATCCCCGTGTTATCTGAATCGACACATTATATACGTGTGTTATAAAGATTCTGATGTAGAAAATTAGAAAAGAAAAACGTGTAATGATACAATACTCAATGAGTAGTGTATCATTGTTTGATATACTAGAAGGAATCTGAATCGACACATATATAGGTGTGTTGTAAAGTTTATGATGTAGAAAAGAAAAGAAAAATGTATAATGATACAGTTCTCAATGAGTAACGTATCATTGTTTGATACACTAAGAAGGAGGAGATTGAGGCTTACTTATGTTGCCGTAGGTGTTGAGGGGCTTGTAGTTAAAGCTGAAGACTTGGGTGACGCTTTCGAGATTGGGATGCACGGCGACGACGTTCCACTCGCTGTAGTTCTTGGCGTAGTTGAGGTTCGTCACGGTCATCTTCACCCGCCAGTACTCTTTGTAGCTCTGCTTCACGTGCCAATGGACCTTTATCGGGCACATGTGGTAGGAGCAACGGAGGACCGGCTTCGGGGGCTCGTCGTCCCGGTCCATCTTTATTACTGGAGGTAAGTCTCCGTCCCTAAAGAAAAAAAATATTTTGGAACAAATTATGAGTCGGACTACAAATAAAGGGTTAATTACTTTTTTCTGTTGTGAATTTAGGAAGAGTGACACTTTCGGAACACAAACTTAGGTGGTCAGGTTTTAAGGACGACGTTAGCTTTCGAAATTGATGTAATTTAAGGACGCAATACGTGTTGAACCTAGCAATTTTTTTTTTTTGCAGGAACTTCGACCTCATGCACATGCTAAATAATTTGGGGATAGGATCTGGCGTCGGAAGTGTCTATTTGGGTGTAAATCTTACGTGTCAGATTTATACACCCAACTCACGGGTTGCAATTTAAGAACGATAACTTTCAAATAGAAGTAATTTAGAGATACGATTGGGTTTCTGATTTGAAAGTTAATGTCCTTTAATTACAATCCATACTAAATTAATGGACGAAAAAAAGTAGTTACCCGAAAAAAAAAATTAAATTTGATAAGTTCGAGATAGGTCATACTTAACACATTTAGATCCGGCATCGCCTCGGCAACCGCAGCTACATTTCGGGCACGCGATGATGGTCTTGTTATAAAAAGCCGACAAAGAAACACAACACGTAGGCACCGCCGACGCCCTGAACTGCGAATACGAACACGTCACGTTCCAAGTCGCTGCATCACATATATGGTCAATCATTCCACCATCAAAATCTCCACACACACACATATATATAATTATAATATATATATAGATTCTATATATACATAATTTTTCTGGTCCACACCCATAATTTTGGCATGACGGATCAGATAAACCCCGTGAGTCAACACAGAAGCATGCAAACCAGTTGGGTTCAACCACACTAGTACACAAGCCAACTAGATCAACCACACTAGTACATGACTCAAACCACGCCAAGGAGGTTTCAACCACACCAGTACCTGTCCACTGTGACATTTAGATATCGAAAAAATTATAAGATTATGTCACTAAGTATACATGTTTTCGATTTTCGGTACTATGTTTGATAATTGCAAAAGTATGTCACAAATGCTTTGTATGTCAAAACAATTTTAAGTCATGTTTTCAATTTTAGGTCATTAAGTATATCTTTTTCTATTTTGGGTCATTAAGTATATACATTTTCAATTTCGGGTCACTCATTTGGTCCCTAACTTTGTAAACATAATGACCCAAAAATGCATGTATAGTTAGTGACCTAAAATCGAAAAAAATATATATTTAATGACTTAAAATTGAATACATGACCCAAAATTATTTTGACATACAAAGTTAGTGAACTACTTTTGTAACTATCAAACATAGTGATCCAAAAACAAAAACTTGTATATTTACTGACCTAATTTTATAATTTAACCTTTAGATATCTATGTGACAAAGCCACTCGAAAAAGCTAAGGATGTAGAATCGATCATGTGATTTCTTCCCAATAATCCTTAAGACTGCAGCCTTGACCACCAGATACCTCATTGTTGGCTAATATATATATATATATATGTGTGTGTGTGTGTGTTTTCGACGTACCAATGGCTTGCGTGTTCCTCCGCCCTTGATCCTCGCTATACTTGGTGGGCGGGACTTGGAACGGCTCCCCGCAGGTATACCCCGCGACCCCGAGGCTGAAGTTCCTCGGGATTTGTGGCACCAAACTCTTCTCCGAGCCCACGAGCATCGACAGCCCCGCGATTTGGTTCGCGGGGCTTTGGCTCATCGAGGAGAGGACACCGCTCTTGCAGCAGTTCCTCTCCTGCCTGTTGTACGCGGCCCCGGGCAGGAGATCGATGATGACGGGGGATTTCTCGCAGCTGTGCGGGAATTTCCTCCCCTTGAACGCCGAGCAGTTCCCTTGCTCGGTGGCCTCCGCCCCCAATATGCTCCATATGACTTCGTCTCCCGGCCACATCCACCGCAGCCTCCACCCGGGGCTCTCGATGTGGCGGAACAGCTGGTAGTTTACTATGGATATCCCTACCTTTGGAGAAAATAAAAAAAAAAAAGGAAAAAGAATATTTTGCTAGAAAAAAAAAAAATTACACGGCATAATGAGACTTAAAAACCCTAATCAATAATAATCTCATCGGGCATGAACATATATATGAATACTTACATTCTGTGTACCGTCGTCGTTATCTTGCACCACGTCCCATCTTATGGTGATGTTTCCGTTAGGATCCAACGGATCATAGCCATCTGCATCGCATCACACAAATACATACTCTCACACACAAAAACATATATAAATACACACACACACACACATGGTGTTTCTGTGTAAGAGAGAGAGTAGCGAAAGCTATAAGAACTCACAAGCAGTCGAGGCAAAGAAGGAGCTGAGGAAGAAGAAGAGCAGCGGTAAGATCAAGAATCCTTTGACCGGTGATGATATGGGCTTTTCGTCGTACGGAAACCAGCGTGAGATCCGACCCATTTTTTCCTCCTTTTAAAATAATTGAAAACCCTTAAAATTTAATGTTGAATTACGTATATTATAATCGTGTCTTCTTCGCTGATATTTCTAATGCGTCGCAAAGTATTACTAGAAATGAAATGCGAAAACCCTACACGGCTGCTAATTTGCCAGTGGAGGACGAAAGGAGAGAAAGAAGTGTTTGATTCGTTCAGTGTGACATATTTAGTAATTCTCGTAATCTTGTCTAATTATCTTTATTTCGAAAATTGACCGTTTAATTAATTCGGACAAATTTTGTTGAGTGGCTATATGAGAAGTGGTAATATATGAAAATAGAAACGACGACGGCGTATTTGTAATTTCCTCTGTTACCGTAAGGGACATGACGTATTAATGTGACCATTAAACTATTATTTTCCGACATTTATATTTATACTTAACTTACCTAGTAGCCATGAATTAAGGGATGTGCCAAGAATGTGTCGTTGCTGAAAATTAGCATTCAAAATGTCACGCATTTTGTGGTTGCGTGATATTGATTTAATTTTTTTAATAATTCAAGATGTAAATTTGATTTTCTTTTTCCATTTTTACTTTGCCGTTATATTTCATTTAATGTCAATTAATGATTACTACAATAGCTTTTGAAGTGGATGATTTTCACCGTCTTATCTCGTTCCTTTTTTTACATATGTTTACTAAAGTAATCCATGCACACTCACATTTAGAAAATAAATAAATAATGGATTACACGAAAAAGGAAGTACTCTAATTTTATTTACTTAGGCCTTGTTTGGTAGGTTGATTTATATTTAGGAGGATTTAAATTAATAAAGTTTATATAAAACTAATTAGTTGATATAAAATAAAATGTGTGTTTGGTTAATGAATTTAAATAAACATACCTGAGAGCTGTCAAGGGTTTAAAATGGAACTGGTCAGGGTTACTATCGGATCTATCAACCCGCTCCGGATCCAGATCCGATGGGAACAAGTCGAGCAAAACTAGTTGGTATATTGACTATTCAGTTAAAAAAGGAAAATATACAAATCGGAAAAAGAAGTAAATCAGTATTGTCGGCTTGAGACAGGCAAAGAGTATTCTTGCCTAATTTTCTTCCATCTTTCTCTCTCTATGATTCCTTCGCAACGAAAAGAAAGCTTCTGCGATTCATTAAAAACTTCCTTAAATATTCAAAGTTCCTTAGCTAAGATCCATCATGGTTAGTCAAACCGAATAAGTTCGGTGGGAGCTGCGATTAGATAGGTAGGCTTCGAAACGTTTTATATTTTTTCTAGGGATTTGATCGGTGCCTTAACTGCTTTGGTGTGTTTCTGTTTGCTTCCTTTAGGTTCAAATCTAGCTTACGTAGCTTGTATTATTGTGTTTACTCCTTTCAATCTAGTTAAATTTAGTCGCGTTTTGATGATTCAAGTGTTTTGGATCCATTTCCTATTTGAGATTTGGGGATTCTTGTGAGAAGTAGGTATAGTTTGCCTGTGTTGATTGGGTCATCTTGATGAGCTTTAATGAGAAGTATTAAATCAAGGGGCTCCATCCTATAACCAATTGAAATCAGATGGAGTGGAGTAGCTTCTTTTTACATATATGAAATTGGTTCAGTGTAATTCTCGATGTGGGACATACTATCTTGCCATTTACATTTGTTCCGATCTTGCATACGATGGGTCTCCTTGTTAGATTGTCTGAGTCTTGATTCTGAAATTTGCTCCTTGTTAGATTGTCTGAGTCTTGATTCTGAAAGTTGCTCCTTGTTATGTAATGCTTCATATTTCATTGGAATCTAATGTATCACAGTGACTAGCTGATGATGGGTTGAGTGAATTTGATGAAATTGTGATTAAACAGTTATTGTTTTATTTATGCACATATAGTTATTAAGGATTTCTCGGGGGTGCAAGGAGAGGTACATTCTGTACAATCTGCTTCGGAAAAGGTGAGGCCATGCCATTCTTGCTGAATTTCACTCAAAAGTTTTGAGACATAAGGCACGATATAGAGGCTTTGTAGTGTCAGTAGTACTTCTGTAATTTTGTTCATATTGTTTCTGCATTCGACATAAAATCTAGGAGTTATCAACTGATACGATTATAACATTCCAGAAAACTTACGCATCACAAGAAATCAAACAATAAGCGGGATTTCAAGCTGATTTTTCCATGTCACAAGCTGCTATGAACAATTTTCCTGGAGATGCTCCTCCAGGCTCTCTCTCTCTCTCTCTCTCTCAAGCTTTTGCACTACATACCTTGGCGTGCGTGCTCCTTTATGCCCGTAGATTTACCTAGCTAATTAGTTATGCACTTTTTCCTTCCAGGGTTCTTGAAGCATGCTTTATACAAAGAACTTTGGCACGCATGTGCTGGGCCACTTGTCAATGTTCCGCGTGAGGGGGAACGAGCTTATTACTTTCCACAAGGCCATATGGAACAGGTTGTACGTTTTTGTATCATTCGATAACAATACTTTGAAATTTTTTCTTACATGATGTGTATCGGCGTACATTAGGATGTTAAACTTTACTTTTTTTTTTTACTCTTATGGCCATTTGAGATTGCCAACATTCTCTCATTCATTTTCAACTATGTGGCTATTTTTCGCAGCTGGAAGCGTCCACACACCAAGGATTGGATCAGAAACTTCCATTATTCAAGCTACCTAGTAAAATCCTATGCAAAGTGATGCACGTCCATCTTCGGGTAGAGTTCCTTAACTTGTTAAGCCAAGTAATTATTAAGTATTCTTTGGCTGCTTATGTTGAAGTTTCTACCTATGTCATCACAGGCTGAACCCGAGACTGATGAGGTCTATGCTCAGATAACATTGATTCCCGAACAAGATGTAAGTCCTTGCTCCTATCTACTTCATTCGAATTCTTACTCGAGCAAGAGAAACTTGGGATAGATCAGAAAACTGTTAGTTTAAAGGGAATATCTTCCTCAACTATTGTGGATATTCATTCACCACCTTGGTAACTAATAATTTTGCCACGTTTTGATATATTATTTGGTGGACCAGCAAAGTGAGGTCACGAGCCCAGATCCTCCTCTCCCCGAGCCTTCAAGGAGCAATGTTCATTCGTTTTGTAAGACTCTTACTGCTTCTGACACCAGCACGCATGGAGGGTTCTCGGTACTAAGAAGGCATGCTGATGAGTGTTTGCCTCCACTTGTAAGCATTTTTTTAATGGCGAGTGCTGCTATTTTTTTCTTATCTCAACTTGCTAGATTAACAAGTTTTAAATTTTTCACAGGACATGTCTCAGCAACCACCTTGGCAGGAATTGGTTGCCTCTGATCTTCATGGCAATGAATGGCACTTCCGTCACATTTTCCGAGGTCAGAACTTGGCTGGTCTATGAATTTCTCCTATGAAATGCAAACTGTTTGAGGCATATTACTTCAGTGTTATAAAATATATATTATATAATATATAAATCTTTCGTTATTGGTATATATTATAAGAGATAATATGATATATATATATATGTATATAAACATGATAGATGCAAATGTATATAGCTCTTTTTATTGATTTTCTGTACCACCAAAAAATGAGAATAAAGCCTAGTTATAGGCAATTTCGAGCAGCTCAATCCGTATTTTAGCAATCGCCAGCTTCTTAAGCTTTTCCGTAAGTTGTTTTGTAATAAATGTGAACACATTGCGCGAGGAACGATCTTGAACTAAAAACATCTTCGCAGCAACTCGGAACTCTGATGTGGATCACCAATGTTATTGTTAGGTCAACCAAGACGTCATTTACTGACCACCGGATGGAGTACATTTGTTAGTGCAAAGAAGTTAGTCACAGGAGATGCGTTTATCTTCTTGAGGTTTGTGGATAGAATCTCGTTTTCTATACGAAGCAAGTGGCACGTAATAAATAATAATCATTTATTAATCTTTGCAGAGGAGAGTACGGGGAACTTAGAGTTGGGGTCCGGCGACTTATGAGGCAACAAAATAACATGTCTTCCTCTGTCATATCGAGCCATAGCATGCATTTGGGAGTTCTTGCCACTGCTTCACATGCCATCTCCACTAGAACCCCCTTCTCAGTATACTATAAACCAAGGTTTTTATTTTTCTCTTCTGCCTTGTAACCTTTTTTTTTTCAATTCTTTACTCTTATGTTTCGCTTGGCATACCAATAATGTTGCAACTTAACCATTACTATTGCATAAATTGGCAAGTTTTATCGTCCTATGCTTATGCACTAATATTTTAGGCTGTGGATTTTCTGTTGCAGCATAAGACTTTCATGCCTTGATACTTGTGGTCATGATAGTTAACAAATCCATGTCTTTCTGGTCTATTTGTATTATTGCACAATTGCTGCATTCGTACATTACTGTACTGAACTGTGACAACCTATTTTCAGGACGAGCCAGTCGGAATTCATAGTAAGTCTAAACAAGTATCTTGAGGCTAAGAATCACAAGCTATCAGTAGGGATGAGGTTTAAGATGAGATTCGAAGGTGAAGAGGTTCCGGAGAGAAGGTAATCGTAATAATACTGTTGTAAGGATTTTGACATGGATGTGTAGAGTTTTTATAGTTAAGAATGGTAATCATGTACCTTAATCCATGATGTAATACTTTAATTTTTGCAACTTAATGCAGCTTTAGTGGAACAGTTGTTGGTCTCGGAAATGATGAGACGTCATCTCACTGGACCGATTCTGAGTGGAGAATTTTAAAGGTGACTCTATTTATTTACACGGCGATTCTCAATCTTCCCCGAAGAACTATGAAGGGCCTCATTTTCTTTGAAAATTTTGATTGCCATTGTCATATTTTTCTTATGTTACCTTATAAAACTCAATGTTTATCAATCCAGGTTCAATGGGACGAGCCTTCCTCAATTATACGCCCTGATAAAATTTCGCCTTGGGAAACCGAACCACTAATTGCCTCAGTTCCTCCGAATTCCCAGCCCCAACAACATAGGATCAAGCGGGCCCGCCCCGCAATTTTACCTTCGCCTACGCAGCAGGGTGTGCCCCCACTTGGTATGATTACCTCATGTGAATATTGCATACATCGATCATCTATCTGCTATTGTCTGTGACTGATAAAGAACTAACTTTTCCCGATAGGTGCTTGGAAACCACACGTCGAGTCTCATCTTTCTCTCTCCTTCAAAGATCCATCGCATGCAAAGGACCTCAACGAATCCCTTATACTCAAAGATAGTCGAGTAGAAACCGAGGCGGAGTCCCTCACTCCTGTGAGCGAAAAGAAACGGAGAAGTGGCTGCTGGTTATTCGGGATCGAACTGGTTGATCATTCGAATCCCTTGGGCTCTCAACCGAATATCGAATCCCGAGAAGCCATGGAGGAGGAATCCCGTATTCTTACAGATGCCGTGTCGGAACATTCAGATCCTAATCCATCCGACGTCCCCTCCATTAGTTTTGATCCCGATAAATCTTGCCTGAGATCTCCTCACGAGCCACACGTCAGGCAGATTATTAGGAGCTGCACGAAGGTGAGATATCTGTCTCTTTCTTTTTTTCTGCTCTTGCATGGAAACGTACTTTCATTATGTTGGGTTTTTTTTTTAGCAAATGGCCTTTGACCAAGTCAGTTTTTAAAAAAAAAAAAATTGCCTCCTTGACCGTCCTTTTTAGTCAGTGACCGTAATATAAAGGGTATCTTTGTCATTTTAAGTCGGAGAACCCATCTGGGTTCTGCTGTCACAGTGGGTATTCAACAAGCTGGGTACCAGTTATATAGGTTAGTACTCACTGCAACAGTTAGGGATGGCAACGGGTCCTAATTGGGTCCTTAATTGGCGTAGATTTTAACTAAGCCCATTCGGACCCATTGAGTCTAGGCTTAAATCGATGCCCGTTAAGGACCCAACTAGAACCCGTTGCCATCCTTAGCGACAGTGACATGAAACCCACTTTGTCACAGTGGGTTCTTAGCACTGTAACGGATATATAAGCTGGGTACCCGTTATATAGTTGAGTATCCGCTTTAAAAGAAATTGCTCCACTAAGGATTTAAACCCGTGACCTACTACATAAATGACTAATTACACAACCATTGTTCTATACCCCATCCAGTACCCATCCCCCTTACACGCTTCGCGTTTCGGCATAACCATATAGCCACGATGGGCCCGTTTAATAATGGTTTAATGGTATTCACACGTTTCAATGCTATTTTTCTAAAACCTCCATGATCGGATCGGAGGCGATTTTCTTATATTGTCCCATCGTATTCTTACAAATTCGTCTTAGGTTCACATGCAAGGAATCGCCGTGGGACGAGCGGTGGACCTCACCAGGTTCACTTCTTACGAGGGCCTTCTCGAAAAACTTGAAGAGATGTTCGAAATTTCCGGGGAACTCTCGGGATCGACGAGGAAATGGCAGGTCGTGTACACCGACGATGAAGACGATATGATGATGGTCGGAGACGATCCATGGCAGTTAAGTGAAAAAATCGCATCTTTTATCGAAAATGCTAACAACATATTTTGCTCAAAAATGGAGATTAATTAATACTGTGAGGTTTTATTGTAGTGAATTTTGTTCGATGGTGAAGAAGATATACATATACACGGCCGAAGAAGTCAAAAGACTATCATCTCCCAAGGTTAAGCTTCCGTTGGCTGAGGTAATTAAATCGGATGAGCTCCTTCATGGTGATGGGTTGATGATTGGAGCCGAAGAACAGTCGTCGAACTGAAAATTAAAACCAAATCTGTTGAAAGATTATTTGCGTTCATTGATTCTGTGTTTCTGCTATATTGTAAGTCCTTGTAATAAATTTAAAAGGCAACTAATTGTATCTGTTAATTCGAACCCTCCAAATTTCAGATATATTATTACACCCAAGTATGTTCGTGAGTAGTCGTGTTGATCTGGTTACGGTTACGGTTTCTGGTTATGAACCGTCGGTTTATAGTTAGTAAAAACCTCTATCCGTCACGAACTGCGGTTTAGGTTTAGAATCGCTGGTTTATGGTTCCCAATATTTGTTTTTAAATTTTTTCACTATGTAATTATTGAAAAGTAAATTAAAAAAAAAATTGAACTTTTTAATAATGTAAAAAACTTCCAATTCAACGTAGAAATTTATAGAAAATACCGCTTCAACATTTGAAAAATAAAATAAATATACCTTGAATATTAAGAAAAGTTTTGGTTTACGGTAGTGTTCGATGAACGCTCGTCGGAGACATCTCCTTCGTATCGTCGATTTTATGTTTGTTGGGATTGAATTAAAAAAAAAAAAAACATATAATGATCAATTTTATGATTATTGAAAATAAACACAAATTAAAAAGAAACAGTCAACGTTAGGGGTGAAAACGAGCCTAGCTCGAGTTTGGCTCGATTAAGTATTATTGGGCTCGAGCTCGATCAAGCTTGATAAAATACAACTCGAGCTCGGCTCGATTATAAACAATAAAGCTTGGCTCGACTCGACTCGATAGGCTCGAGCTCGAATTCGATATATATTAATAAATAAAAATATTTATTTTAATATATATTATAAAATATTTAAAAATAAAAGTATAGGCTCGATAAGGGCTCGACGAGCCACGAGCCCATATATGATAGGCTCGAAGCTCGGCTCGAGCTCGATTGTTAACGAGCTCGAATCAAGCTTTGACCGAGCGGATCGCGAGCAGTTCGGTTCGTTTACACCCCTAGTCAACGTTGGTTACTTTAATAAAAAATAAATAAATTTTTAGAGCCAACGTTCATCCCAACTTCACTTAAAAAAACATAAAATCTTAAATCCCAACTAGACACATTGAACCACGGTTCATAACCGTCGGTTTACGGTTAGCAAAATGAAAAGTTGTAACCGACCTGTCGTAAATAACAGTTCGGTTACGATTTGAACCGTAACTGTTGATCCCAGGTTCGGTTACGGTTATGTTATGATTTTTCAAACCTTATGAACACCTCTATTCGTGAGCTTAGAAAAGTGCAAGGACTAACTTGCATAATCAACTAAGCAAAGGTTTAATTATTGTTTTTAGGATATATTAGGGATGGTGGTGAAACATAGGTGAAGTAATTTAAAGACACGTGCGTTTGGTTTGTGGAATCCGGTTAAGAAAACAAAAGGAAAGGTGGAGTGGTACAATTGTCGAAGTGCAAAGTATCATTCTTCAGTGCACTATCTTAGTTTTTCATCATGTTTTCCACCCATAAATTCCGTTCACCAAACGCACTTTTAGAGATTAGAGTGCAATTGTAGGAAGTTTCAAATTAAAGCAAATTGTGTAAAATATTTGTAACTTATTTTTTTTTAAAATTACAAACAATTGTCCTGTTTGAGACTTATTTTCATACCACCTCTAATTATACAAGACAAAAATAATAAACGCCACAAAAAAGATTAAAATAATTTAGCCATGAAATTACGGGGAAAAAAATATTCTCGATCAATTTATATCTGTAAGTTTTTGTTTGAGAAAACTATTTGGGAAAAATCCATATTCTTCTGGTAGCTTCCTCTTACACTACCTCTCGCCGCCGCCGCCGCCGCCACCGCCGCCGCCACCACCACCACCACCGTTTATTGCCCATTCGTATCCATACTCTGTATCACAGATTTCAACCCTCGGACAACGCCTTACACCGGAGATGGAGGTTGCACTATCAGCTGTGAGTGTAAGACCTATTCGAATCACCAGAAATCGCCCTAATTCTCTCCGTTACAAAACCATGCCCGTAAAATCGATTCCGTTGCCTGCTAAACTGTCAGGTATTTGCTAATTTCATTTAATTTCTGTAGTTTTTTTTTTTTTATGTTACCCATACTCCCGCAGTACGTTGTCTTTGTGCTCGTGTGAAGCTTGTTAATAGTGGCTAAGGATATTAGCACAGAAGCTTCTAGTTTCATATTAGCTAAAATCATTGACATGTATTATAGGTTGCTCGTGGCTTCTTTCGTAAGAAAAATTGGATCTGTTATTGCTAGTATCTTACCTAAATGAACATGGCTAGATAATTTGTGGTTGATAGTGTAATATCTTTGTTCCGTGTTCCTTTTTCTTTTATTACTGATGAATGAGGAAGGATTATTCACAAAAGATGCTCAATGCTTCGATTGATGTTAATATGCCACATATAGTTGGCTCATGAAAACAGGATTATCCAAATCTTTATGCCTTAATCCCTCGATGAGATGCTGCTATGCAATAGTTTTACAATTCTGTGACTACCGTATTCATTAATTATCAAGATAAATGGAGATGTAGAGAAGTGGGCTTTCAAAATTTTGAGAAATTGTTTGCTTTATTTACATCTTTTTCGATGCAGGGTTTCTGGTATTGGCATGTAAGGGAAATAGGTCACGCACTTCACTCGTCACCGCAGCTCTTAATAACACTACTGAGACGAATACTGAATCGGCCCAAGAAAACGTGTCTACAAGCACTGATCGAAGAGGGCCCAAGAATAGTGACAAATGGGATGACCAAAAAATGATTCGAGTTTGCGACAAGCTAATTCCTGTGTTTATGGTGGAGAAGCCGACGCCGACCGATTGGAGAAGGCTGCTAATTTTCAGCAAAGAGTGGGATAATATTCGGCCTCATTTCTATAAGAGATGTAAGGACAGAGCTGATGCTGAGACCGATCCCGGAATGAAGCATCAGTTGCACAGACTCGCGAGAAAGCTAAAAGAGGTATCGTCCTTCTTCGTGTTGCAGCATATTTACGTGGATAAGTGATGTAGTTATTTGACATAATTGGTTTTTTGGTCATATATATATTAAGGGTGATGATGTTATAAGAACTGTTAAATTAAATGGTTGCACTTGTTGGACGATGAGTTTCAGAATTGAAGCAATTGAGGATGCCTAGCGTAAATTAAAGGTTGCAATTTGAGGACAACAATTTTCCAAATTGAAGCAATTTGAGGACAATTGACGCCAGAATTTCGACATTTTTCGTCCTCATATTGCTTCAATCTTGAAACTTTTTGTCCTCAAATTGCAATCTTTAATATAGGTCCGCAAATTGTCAGTCCCTAATTTAGGTGTCCTGAAAATGCTGCTCCCCCAAAGATACAAGACTAAAAATATAATAGGCCTAACTATTTGGATTGTGAAACCTCCCTTATATCAAACATTTATATTACGCCTCGTATAAAATATCTAATTGTTTTCACCTAATTCATCGTCATTATTTGGCGATGCTCCCTTGTATAAACCATTTTTTTGCCGAGTTTTCTTGAACTGCAATTCGTAGATTTTTCTCGTTCCCATTTCGTACGTATACAATGGTTTTCTCCTATAGATCGATGAGGACGTTCAGAGGCACAACGAGCTTTTTAACGCAATTCGAAGCCCGGCAGCAGACATCGGCGAGATAGTGGCTAAGCGTCGTAAAGATTTCACCAAGGAATTTTTCGTTCACCTTTTCACAGTAGCACAATCGTACTATGACGATCCCGCTGAAAAAACTGGTGAGAGCTTTCTTTATTTTTTTTCTAATGGCTCCATTTAACAGTGATGATTAATACGTCAGTGATGAATAAGTAGTGTTTGCTAATGTTATTTTTAATCGGCTTAATTTTTTCAAGCCATGTATATATGGGAGAGTATCATTTTCAGGACACCTTAACTAGAAAGTGGCAATTTTTGGACATTAAGTTTCCAAATTGAAGCAATTTGAGGACAACTACTACTGGAAATCTAATTTCAGTCTGGAATTAATACACGCGAGCTGCACTTAGCGATTAATTAGGTGAATTCTTGCATGACGTCAGACATGCTGAGTTGGACCGATTTTTTTCCAACGCCACGTAAGATTTTCCCACCAAATCAATTGTCACTTGTTAATTCGAGGCTAAAATTAGACTTCCATCATTAATTGTCCTCAACTTGCTTCAATTGCGAAACACACTGCTCTAAATTTTTTATCCATTCATTTAGGTGTCCATCAAATACCACTTCTCCAAATATAAGACTAGAAACTAATTAAAAAGCCTTTTCAATAGAATCTAAATTTTAAAAACTTAAATTTTTTTTTTGGTGTTTAATCAAATGAAGCTGTGACGAATCTCGGGAACGACTGCATAGCCGCGGTGCAAGCCTTTGACACCACAGCGGAAAGCATCGAAGCCATCAACGCGGCCGAGCTTAAACTTAAGGACATAATCAACTCTCCTTCGGTGGAAGCCGCTTGCAAGAAAATCGACGATTTGGCGGCGAACAACCAGCTCGATCCGACGCTGGTTCTCATGATCTCGAAAGCTTGGTCCGCCGCTAAAGAAACAGACCTGACGAAAAGCGAGGTATAAAAAAATAATAATAATAATAATAAAATTCGTAAGAAAAAGAAAGAAAAATTCATCACATTTCTGTCTCACTCAACAGGCAAAAGACATAATGTATCATTTGTACAAAACCGCGGTAGGCAATTTCCAGAGGCTCATGCCCAAGCCAGTCAGGATACTGAAGTATCTCCTCACGGTCGAAGATCCCGAGGAGCTGGTGAGCGCGTTGAAGGACGCTTTTACCCCTGGAGAAGAACTTGAAGGATCGGATATTGATTGCCTCTACACGTACGCGCTTTGCTTTTTTTTTTTTTACAAGAATTTATCTGCACGAATCTCGAATTCGTGGGGCTTCGTTGTAATTTTCCGAAATATACAGGACGCCGGTGGAGCTCCACACGTTGATCTCGAACGTGGTTGACGCGTACAATTTCAGCAGAGAAGGCACGCTGATAAGGGAGGCTCGGGACTTGATGAACCCGAAGATAATCCACAAACTCGTAGAATTGAAACAGGTTATCCAAGACGAATTCATGTGAAGATGATCGAAGAACGAAGCTCGCTCGGGAGAAGGAAGGAAAGAGAAAAAAGGTATTGCATATGCTTAATATTAAGTAGATGTAATAAAAATCACATTATCTGTTTGCTGTAATAAATCACTCCTATATTGATGAAATCACATATGACGTTTCCCTCTATTTATGGCGACCGAGTTGTGGGTAGAGTCCTAAGACGTGCTCTTTCATGAAGTCATGCCTCGTCAGGATCCCAACTATTGGAGGTCTCTGCAATGTTGTTTTTATCATCAAATATTAATATACATTTTTGGACGAATGCCATTTTGGTCACCAATGTTTGGGGAATGGACATTTTTCGTCTCACATGTTCCAAGATGGTCACTTTCAGTCCCCGGTGGGCCTTTTTGGTCTTCGGTTAAATTAATCGTTAGTTTGGACGGAATTACGAACAGGGTCAGGTCCCCCTTTCTTTGCCCCGCAAAATTCGGATTGAACCAGTTCGGCCCGGCCCGTAATTCGTCCAAAATAACAGTTAAATTAACTGGATCAATTTCCAAAATTGGTAACATTAAGGACTAAAAGTGGCATATCAGAACATGGGATCTAAAAATGCCCATCCAGCAAATATTGGACCAAAAATGGGATTTTTTTTATTTTTCTTGAAATATAATAAGAAAAATCGACTTCCGACGTACCCCGGGAGTCTTGGGGACGACGCAGAGGTGTCTGAGCCCGAGCTCCCGAAAGAGCAGAGCAGCCTTAGCCAGAGACATGGTCTCCACCACCGTGTAAGGAGACGTATTCGTAATAGGATGCAAATCGACGTACATCTCCATCTCCTCCTCGCTCAGCTCCACGTCCTCCACCTTGAGCCCCTTCCCGAGCCCGGGCTTCGCAAAGTCAAAGGCCCGAAAAACCCTCAAAACCTCCGAACCCGAAGAAACCCTATTCTTCGTAAACTTCCTCCCTTTCATCAACACGAGCAAATGAGCCCTCAGCACCAACCCGCAAAGCTCGGGTGCATCACACAACGGAGGATCATCTATCACCGGAAACCCGTTGTGCCCCGTCATCCTCAAAGCATGCATTATATTCCCCACCTTCTCCACCCCTGAGAACATCACCAGAGGCCCCGAGCACACATCGCGAGCCACCAGGTGCCTCATGTATGGCTCCGCGTGAGCCTCCATGAAGGGAAACCCCTTCATGACCACGATTTGGTCATAAACTCCCCTGTTGAAGGAGTCAGCCACCGTCTTCGATATAAGCAGCACCAACATAACCATTGGAAGCATCAAGAGGTTGTTGGTGAGCTCGAGGAGGATTACACATAACGAAACGGTCATCCTCATGGTGCCACCTAGGAACGAGGCGGCCCCGAGGAGGGCGAAGACACCGATGTCCAGATCGGAGAGGGATCCGAGGAGCCGCCCCGTGAGGCGGCCGTAGGAGGAGCCGGCGAGGATGACGGGGATGAAGAGGCCCGAGGGTATCGCGATCCCATAGGTGACGATGCCCAAGGAGTAGGTGCCGGCGAAGAAGGCGACGAGGGTGGTGATGTGGAACTCGTTGCGGTTCTTGTTGCTGAAGAGGTTCTTGATGGCGTCGTCGTTGGTGGTGAGGAAGAGGGACGCAAGGTCGTTGTAGTAGCCCGGTGGGCACTGGAAGCTCTTGTAGTTGCCCGAGCGGCCGATCGTGGGGCACTTGCCCTCCGAGCCCGGTGGGCACGGGGCGCACCGGGCGAGCCACGGGAGGCCATACGCGCAGCACGAGGTCAGGAGGGAGATTATAACGACGAGGAGGACTTTGGAGAATCGGCCCTTCCTGCGCGTTGTAATTGTTGGAAATAAAGATATATAAATTTGAAAATATGATTCACTCCCTTAAAGCTTGAGCTTTTAGGTGGGGTTTGTCACCTAACATGGTATCATAAGTCAGAACATAAGGTCACGAGTACGAATTCATACTACGACTTCCCGTTTAAGAAAAAAAATCATTTATTGGACTATATAAGAAATAAATCAGCTCACGGGTGATGGGACGTGTTGGAATAAAATATATG
This sequence comes from Linderniella brevidens, assembly GCA_004919715.1. Classification (NCBI taxonomy): domain Eukaryota; kingdom Viridiplantae; phylum Streptophyta; class Magnoliopsida; order Lamiales; family Linderniaceae; genus Linderniella; species Linderniella brevidens. The sequence continues at coordinate 5,351,429 of SWDC01000158.1, forward strand.
AATTGAAATACGATATACATATTCAAGATTAAGCTTTTTGGTCAAGTTGTCATCTAACATGGTATTAGAAGTCAGAGACCATAAGGTCATGAGTACCAATCATCACGACTACACATTTAAGAAAAAAGTTCATGTCTAAGGCTAAATAAGAAGTAAATCAGCCTACAGTGTTGGAAAATAAAATATATGAATTTTAAAATACGATACGGTCCCTTCAAGCTTAAGCTTTTAGGGGAAGTGGTCCTATTTTCTTACGGATATTATTTCGACAAGCCTACTTACTCATTGACGATGGCGTACGTCCGAAGGACCTTGTCGACGAGGTAGTTGTACAAGCTCCCCAGAATCCCGCCCAGTACGCCGATCAACACGACCGCGAGAAGATCCGTCGTGTTGTAATAAGGCTTTAACGTATCGACTTGGAACATGATGAGGCCGCCTTTTCCGAATAGCCCACAGTTACCGTTGCTGCAAAATTGTATGAAAGCCCTCAACACCACCGCCACCACCGCCGTCGTGAAGAAAGTCCTCCAGAGAAGGGCACTCCTCCACCTAAAATCACACCCAGCAATTATTCATCGATAGAGTGAGAGGCAGAGACTGAGTGAGAGAGAGAGACTGAGAGAGAGAGAGAGATAAAGAGAGAGTACCACGAGGTGGCTTCTTCCAGAGCGAAAAGAACACCGCCCACCGGAGCACGGAAAGCGGCGGCAACACCAGCAGCAGCCCCACAGGTGATCAAATCCCTACGATCCCTGTCGTTCTTGAAGTACCTGAGCCACTTCCATGTCAGGTGATACTTGCGTGAGCCGCCCTGACCGAGCAAGTTAGCCAGGCACGCACCGGTGTGCACCATCGGACCCTCCTTACCGACGACAAACCCAGCAGACACTCCCAAGATAGAACCGAATATCTGACCAAAAAAGTGACATACATTGTCTCGACACTCTTTAAGGATCATACAGTGCGCTGTAAGGAAATTGTTGAGATTATTTGTCCAATATTGTAAAATACTTCACTGAAATCAATATATAAATCAAAGAAGCCTATTATCCTATCACCAATTGATTGATTTTAGGACGAAACCCTCAATTTAACAGAAAATACACTGTTGTAATGTGAAAGACTCAACGAACCTTGACGAACAGGGTATTCGGTGCCAATATGGAGTGTGCATCGATCCCGTTGAGATAGGCTTTGACCTCGGGAATTCCCGAGCCAGCCGCAGCGGGCGCTATGAACGCGCAGAGAACCGCGGCGGACGCGGCGAGCAGAACATTGAGGCCCGCGAGAGCTGCAAATGCCTGAAAGTATCTGCATTCGATATCGAGGATACATCAGAAAAAAAATCTCATTCATTTCCCATATACAACATACGATGTAAGAATCTAAAGCAGTTCTTCTTGGGGCTTACTTTTCCCTGAGCATCAAGTTGCTAGTGAGCAGAAGCTTGAGACCTGCTATATTTTCAACTGCGAGGTTATTGAAGAAGCCAACGAGGCCAGTGAGAATTCCGATTAGGAGTGCGAGCGTCCATTTTAGGAATATATACTGATATATCTCGATCTTCTTCCTCGATCTCCAATCCTCCTTGATGAGCTCGTTCTCGATCAACCTGCGACAGAGAACACCCGCGGATGAAAGAGGCGATCGCTGATTTTATCACATCGTGGATAGATAACCTAGATTCAAAGCAACGTACTCGTAATCGAGGCTTTCGATTGGATAAACCTTGGACCCAAAGATGGCGATCTGCGAAGTATTGTTGACTCTGCTCCTCATCGACAGCAGAGGCTCTCTATCGGACAGAACCGACGACGCATTGCTGCTTGCTCGCCTCGTCATTACGTGTCCGTCGTTCTCTATATCGCCGCCGTCCCCTCCGCGATCGCAACCGCCGTCGCACTCCACGTCAGCGCCGCCAGTACTGTGATCCATATAAACGCGTAAAAGGTACGTACGTGTACCTGTGCTGGTGAAGAGATTCAATAAACAGAGGTTTGTGTTCGGCTTTTTCTGGCTAATAATGTTCCGGCAATGCGATGAAGGAAAGGAATTGTCGATTTCAAGAATTCAATGTGCAACCAACTCCTCCTCGACACTTCTTATCCCGTGTCAACATTAATTAATTAATCCGTTTATTTATTATTTATATTATTAGGGTTATTTATTGTATTATATTATTTTTATTATTCGTTGCTGACAAGGAAGGATACGTGTATTATAAGCTGTGGTTGAGAAGGTGGGCGAAGTTTACATAGGACGATGAGCCACGTGGCGCGTTTTGTATGGCTCGCTCTGAGTGAAAACGTTTTTTATTTTCAAGTCGATTTCTAAAGAAGTTAATTACTACTTGAGAATCATTTTTTTTGGTGGGGTTTATCTAAATTTAATTTGGATATTATTTAAACACATGTTGGATAAATTAAAAGGTTAGTCGATATTAAATTACTATATATACTGTGTCGTTTGGTCACTAACAGTTCTGAAAAAAACTAGACAGAAGTATCTTCCTTTCATGTTTTGTAAGTTAGTGTCAAAATATTTTTATTTAATTTCTTTATGCAATTAATAAATACAAATGAGTGGCATTATATTAGAATACACACGTCATCAATAATCGGTAGAACCCGTGATAATGCCCCCTTGCAAAGTCTCGCCAAATCTAATCCCCAACTCGTAATATCTATTCTACCTATATATCTATTCTACCTATATAGAAAATCCACACAATAGATTTTCGACACGTTATCGAAAAATTTAAATTTTCGACAATGTAATGGAATTGGATTGAGATCCAAGTGCATAGAAAAGAGTAGATATAATCTTTCTAAATATTTTTTTTTCTGAATTTAATGGAATTGTCAGGTGTTCTTATCTGGTGGTCTTAGGTTTCATTTGGTTCGTGACATAATTAATATGTGTGTGTTTGGAACCACTTATGAAATGGACTTCTAACCTAAAAGTCCATTTTGAAAAGTAAAATACCTTTGGTGAAAATTTTGAGATGGACTTTTAAAATAAGTTACTTTTCAAGAAGTCCATTTGAGAGAAACAACTTTTAATGACTTTTCAGAATTACTTCCTGCAACTTTTGCAAAAGTCCATTCCCACCAAACACTTTAAAAAAATAAATTTACATTTATAAAAGCTACATTTCGAAAAAGTCCATTTACCAGACGTGCTTCTAAATCAAAAGTGGAACCAAACTAGCCCTATATATTGGAGACCACATGCCACCACAAATTTTGGTTCTACGCCATACTTTGAATAGCATAAGTTAGAATTACAAGGCTGCTATTGAGCCTAAAAATAACAAAATCAAATTAAAAAACAATAGCGTTCCATCCCTGTTATTTTATTCTTAATCTAACACCGTCTCGAATTTTTTTTATTTTTTTATTTTTTTTAGATTAAAGCATTTATTCGGACGGAAATAGGATAATTATTGAGTGACGCCCTTGTGTCCTATAATTCTTTTGCTTAACTTCGGTCAATTTCTGTATGATTTACTATAGCACAAAAAATTGACATTACGCAATGCAACAACGTGCACGCAATCAGTTTGCATAAACTTGATCTTTTTTATATTCGGAGTTTTGAAGTAAACACTTGTGATTTGACCATATTTATAATTAAGAAAGAAAAAAACGTCGAATGTAAAATGAAGCTGTTAACATCACTAGTGAAGCCAAACTCATAGACTATTCATTTGTTCTTCACTTATATATTGAAAAACAATAAAGAAAAGTTGAACATTCATGGAATTAAGAGTATATATATATATTGAGAATCATTATACAAAGAACGGCCATCTTTGAGTTTGACGATCATCATCAAATTGTCCAAGTTCCCTAATCTTGCAAAAATTTCGCATTGCAATTTAAATTTATCAATCTTTATTCGATATGGATTAACTCGTTAAAGCTTGAAAAGAAATCCACCAAGCATTGAGATAAATTCCACCAAAAATCAGAGGTGGTGTCAAAAGAAAAAGCAATTCAATTCAAGCCCACTCTCTCTAAATATAACAACAAAAAATCAGAAAATCACAGTTAACCACCTAAATCCTTTACAAATTTTTCAGTCCACCACAAAAATTTGCTTCACCACCATGATCATAATTCATTTCATAGCCCTCTCCCAACAGGGCTAGGCGAACTCGGTGGACTCAGGTGCCGGTCGGGATCAAACAGGCTAAGCTCCACAAAACCCACTTCACTAACCGGTCGAACCGACGGCTCCCGGTTAGGTCCACCGGCCAAATCTCGCTGCTCTTCGCGGGCTCGATCACCCATCAACGACACGAATTCATCGTCATCCTCATTATACCTTCTCCTCCTCTGAGCCTCAAAGCCACTGCTCCTATGAAGATTCCTCAGAGACAAAGAATCTGCAATTGGCAAGTAAGCGAGCAGCCAAATCCCGATCCCCGCACAGACGAAAAGGGAAAGAAAAGCCATGAAAGTTATCGCATCGAACAAAGCCTGTCCCGGTTTGGACAAAACGGTCAAACCGAGAAGAACGACCCTCAAAGGAAGAAAAACACAGATGGCGAAAATCAACGCGTACACTCTCCTCTGCAAACCCTTGTTGATCACCAGGCGAACAATTCGCCTCCCGAGCCATAATAAGTACCCCGTTAGCAACGCAGAGAAGAGCCCGAGAAAGATGGTGCTGAATAAAGGGTAAGTGCACACGTCACCGTCACCGGGTCTCTTAGGGGTCGAAGCTACTCTTATGAAATACGAAGGAAGTTTTCGGTTGTGGGACCTTTTATACCCTGGGCCCAAAAGTATAACCACGAGCTGAAGAGCCATCATCGGTAAGCAGTAAAGGAGCACGAAAAATGCAGTCTTTGCATTCCATCTCTGCCCGAGCAACCCAGATCTCTGTATCGAAGCACGGAGGAGGAGAGTGAGGGTCAAAATCAAGCATGGCTCTGCAAATCCCAGGTTCGATACGATGTAGCACTTGCAGAGAGTTTCTTGAAATTGTGAAGAGGAATCAAAGACTCTTCCCTTGTGCCTCAAGAAATTCAACCGGAGAATCTCACCGATGCCCCACCACACTGCGAAGAAGATGAACGCGATCCTTATAATCCAAGGACCGCTGAAGTAGCTGAGACGCTCGAGGCCTTGGCCCAGTATTCGGCTGCGGAAGTAAATGGAGTAAAGTATGCAGAAGAAGCCCAAGAAGAGGAGAGCAGCAACGAGGCAAATTGTTAGCACACCGAGTGCATCAATGATGAATCTCATCAGGGGCATCACCCAAAGCACCAAGTCCACGCATGCTATAAACCAGCATGGACGCGGTAAGAATCTTCTAGAAAGCAGGGTGTGATTATAAATGTGCTGAGCATGTAGGGAAAGAGGATAGTGAAGGCTTGTAGGTGAGCTGAAATAGCCTTAATTCACGCAGTATCTTGAGTGGCAAGACACTCAAGCAACAAGATAGAAAGTGGATTCTATGATAGCTATAGCTTTCTGATGCTGAGATGTTTCGGCTCCAGCCACAAACAGTTTTGATTTCAGCACCCTGAAACACACAAAAAAGGGTACAATGAATTGTTTATCCGGTGAAACAGAGCTAATTGCTTACCTCATGGAAACTTTCAAACTGTATACAGAACAGTTAAAAAGAAAGAAAAATACTGGTTAGAAACAATAGCGAGTGCCAATAACAAAACCTTTCGGTCAATGCTCACGTGTCAAGCGTATAGATACAATGAGCATCACGATATTTGTCTCCCAGTTGGAATTGTGTGTGAGATGACATTATAAAAGTCACATAAGAAGCGGAAAACTTGTCAAATGAGAACACAACGTCAGCCATGAGATTTATCCGACACGTGGCTAGGTATAAGTTTCAATGGGAAACTTCGAATAGAGAGAAAATATCCTTCACAGGAAACTGAGCAAAATTTGAATAGATAAAAATATCGTTTACAGGATATTTGCGCACTTCAAGTCTCGATAGAAATCGTCGCACTCACTTTCCTCGATAAATTTACGCGTAGAAGATTAGCAATCACTCCACGTCACTCAAAGCACTCAAAAGTGATGAAAAGGGAAAAGAAAAACTATAGAACTATATTATTTGGCGGCACAAAATACCAATAATATTCTAGATTCACTAAACCCTAAACCATTCGTTGTAAAAATTTGCTATGTTTGAGACAATCGTAACCATGGAAACATTTTGTTTCCAATAATGTTTGCAGATTCTTCAAGGAATCACAATTGATCTTCTATACATCTACCAACCAATAAAATGAACCTTCTAGGAGTATTCATCAGTCTGCAAAACCTAGATAAGATCTGAAATCCCTAAGGAGTTCTAACAATTACAACGAGATGATTCACTTCCAAAGGATACCATTCCTGTGTAAAATTAACATAAATGCCCTAGAACTCAACACCCAAACACTCATCATCTCCCTCTCACAACGATTCAAGCGCAATTTACCATAAAATACCTCAGCTAATAAAATCGAAACATCTCTCCCTGAAAAGGATTCTCGAACAAAACTACAACAGCAAAAGACGAAAAAATGCACCAAAAGGAGAAGAGAAATAGACACGTTCGTTAACAAAATGCGAAGCACAGAAACAGCACCAAGCAAGCAAATGGTGAAATTCAAAGATGCGGTCAACAAAAAGGTTAAAAAAATTTAAGATAGAGCCTCACACCTTCGCAAATCCAACGATCCGACGATTGACGACGACGAAACAGCAAAGTCTCCCAGAAAAGGCCAATCAAACCCTAGTGAAAGAAAAAGGGAAAAATCCAAACAACGGTTTCGAAGCTAAATCCAGGAAATTCCAATGTGCGAGATGAGAAACAATGTGAGGTAGAGAGAGACGATGAGAGAGAGTTTTGGGCTGTATGTATGCATGACAGCCTGTTGCCAGCAATTAATCTTTTTATTTATTTTATATTTGTTTTTTCTTTTCTGGCGCTTAAAAAAACAGAAAAAAAGATAGAAATCTTCTTCATCTCCTAAAATTATACCTGATAAGTATTAATCGAAACAAAGCATCCTTAATATTTACTAATATTGCTTATTTAAGATTAACATTATAATTAAAAAAATAAATTAAAAAATAGATAATTTTTCTTTTAAAATATATTTAGAATACATCGGCATTTACTATTTTTTCATTTTTGGAACCCCATAGGCCATTAATACTTTCTCATGTTTGGAGAATTCGACAGTGCAGTCAAACGGAATTTTTCAATGGAGCCAATAATATTCAATATTATACCATTTCACGAAATCTTATTCAATTACACATTTCATCTTGACTACATAATTTGACCATATATTACAATAGTCATAAAATATATATATATATACACACATCGCGTAAAAAGTTGGCTTTCAGTATTTTATATTAGTTTTTTAATGATAAGCAGTAATAATTTTGCAATATCATATGGTAAATCCTATATGAAGTATTAAACATTAATTAATTTATTATAAAGATATTATATACATATATTAAATGATAAATCTAAAATATATGGACTGGGGGATTTCTCGTTTGACTTCAACGTGTAATAAACATTTTTCCACATCATAGACCTATCTAAACCCTTTCATTGAAATGCTGATCCAACGGTCCAGATCACTTATCTCCAAACCAAGGAATCAATAACAACCGTAGATCTAGCTCAGGGTTTAAGAGACGGTGCTCCTATTCAACACACGCCTCCATCGTGTGCTCTTTTCTGCCTTCCTTTTATTGGCATAAATTCGCTCTGGGAAAATCCGCTCGGCTTTTGTTCTCCTTAGCGGGTTTTCATTTTCTCTTCAGAGCCTAAACTATCGTTGAAAAGGTGGGGTTTTTTGTTTTTTTTTTTGCTCGTCGATATCTGGCATTTTTTTGGCGGGTTTTTATTTCCATCCTTTGTTGTTTTATGGGTTTTGCTTGTTGTCTCTCTGTGTTTAAGGTTTTCATGTTCTTGGGTCTTCGGTGTATTTTTTTTTCTTTGAATCATTGAGATGTCTGATTTTATGTTTTGAGCATACTTTCAAATGTCAAATCTTATGAACACGCATGAATTTCGAGAGCTTAACAAAGGTGGGATTTGAGTTTTTTTTTTATGGTTTGTTGATGAACAATCACGAAAATATTGAATTAATCATTGTCTTTTAGTCGATTTAGCTTATGAAACATAATCTTGAATGCATTCATGGTGTAGAGTGATTCTCTATAATAATTTCTAAATTTTGTGGTTAGTCCAGCTGATTTTATTTTATTTTTTTCGGTGATTCTCCGATTTTGTGGGGGCGAAGATAAGTCAATGATTTGACCTTTTTTTTCTGTCCTTTCATTAGCTTTAGATTTTTTCTTTTGTTGGGTTATGGATGAATGACTGAGATTTTCCACTGCAAAAAAAAATCCCTTTTTCCTTGGGATTTTTATGCAAGTAAATATATTTTGTATTTGTGTTTCTCTCATGAGCCACGTAATGTATTATTCGTTGAGCGCTTATTTTATAGGCATATATGTAATATACATTGACTGCAAATATAAAAGAGAAAGAATCTTGTGCTTTCTCTTTATGAAAGAGAAGATAACAATGCCCTTTGGCAAGGGGGTATAGAATTTTTTCATACTTCTTTTTCTAATATGTGTATAATTTACTTTCCTGGATCATCTTTTGGCTTGAGATTGTAAAAAAATGATTGTAATAATATCACTTGAGTCATAAAAACTGCTCTGTTTTTTTTTTTTCTTTTCTTACACCCTTTTTCATGGTTTTTTTTGTTGTATTGTAGGTTGAAGCGTTTGTAGCGGATTATAATGTCCGGAGAGAAGCATGTTGATAAATGTACCGTTTCTTCTCTCGTTTGTGAATGATTTTCATTTCATTGCAAAACTCTTTCTTCAACGATTTGATTCGAATTTCTTAATGTTTCAGCCTTGACAATGGAACTTGCCGAAAACAACAAGGTACCTACATAAAAACTTTGGCTTTTTTTTTTGTTGTAATATCAATATGTGCCCGAATCTTTTCTTGAATTCATTCGTCGTCCTTAGTAAGCGATTTCTTTATTTTTCTTGAATTTCTCACAGGGTCGTAAACCGATAATGCTATCAAATTCGATCCCTAACACAGGAGCCAAAGTGAATAATCAACCAAATTCTCTGGAGCAGAGCAGTGTTTATTATCCGCCTACGAGCTTCTACGAGTATTACTATCCAGGTCAGCAGTTCGAGCCCGCGTTTATTATTGCAACAACTTACGTTCTCGATTAGACGTTAAATTCGTTCATGTAATAACGAAAACACCTCTTGATTTGCAGGCTACGGTGCCTCCTTTGGACAAGCAGACGAAACTGGGTACTACACCGCACCGGGTGGTTCTCAAACGGTATATTTTACGATCGAATCGAAGAACATTTCAATATTTCTTTTTTTTTTTTTTTTACGGTTTTCATTTTTTGCTTTCTATTTTTGCTGTGATTTTCAGTCAGATAACGTTAGCAACGCGTCGCTCTTGTATTATCTCCCGAGCTATGGACCCTATGCTGCTGAGTACCTCCAGCAACCTTATGGCTCAGAAGCCTTTTCTTGCTACACTTACGACGGGACTTACTCGGGAAACGGCTCGAGCGGTGGGCCCGTGAATAGTCAATCGGGTCCCACGATGGTCTCGGGCGGTTCGGGGAAGTCTACTACGAGTGCTAAGCCATCGAACCTCTCGAGCAACCCCAAAGTTCATTATTCCCCCAACCTTATTACGAAGCCTATCTATCAAAATCCACTGGACAAGGTATTGTTGAATGATCACTTCACCTAAATGTTTATTTGGTTCATCAGTTTATATTTAGGAGGGTTTAAATGAGCAAGGTTTATATAAAACTGATTATTGGGTATAAAATAAAATGTCTGTTTGGTTAGTGGATTTATAATAACACATCTGAGAGTCGTGTTTATTTAAACCAATGTACATGGGTTTAAACTTATTATATATAAACCTGCGGTTTATATAAACTCATCAACCAAACACATTTTATAAACCCACCTTTAAAACTGTTAAAACCCATGAATCAAACTGGGCCAAAGTTTAAGTTTGAAGGAAGTGTATGTTTTTCTTAATTTATTTATTTTATTTCCAACAATCCCTTGCGTATAGGCTGATTTCTTTCCTTTTTTATCTAGCACTAGCCGTGTGATTTTTCTTAAATGGGTAGTCGTGGGGATTCATACATGTGACCTCTTGGTCTGAGCTCTGATTTCGTGTTGAATGACCACTTCACCTAGAATCTTAAGCATGAAGAAACTGTATCATTTTTTTGAAGTTATGTACTTTTTTTTCCTATAGGTATGTAGGAATTGAAATTATTACATATGGTTTTGTTACATAATTTTTGCAGTTGGGCTACGGTTTCGACTCCTCGAGCCTCACGAAAGGGTACCAACCACCCGCCAAATTCTCTTCACTGGCGAACCAAAGCATGCTCATGCAATACAATCCCGCGAATTATTACCAATCCAACGGTAGATCGTGGAGCAACAGCAATTACAGGTACAAAAGTAGAGAGAATTTCGTCAGGAACGGGGGGATCGAAGCCTCTACGGAGCTGACCCGTGGCCCGAGATCCGAGAGTCGAAGCACTTCCCCGAGAGGGGTAGAACCGTCCAACGAAAAGAACGCGTACAACTCGCAAGATTTTAAGACAGACTACGAGGAAGCAAAGTTCTTCGTGATAAAGTCTTACAGCGAGGACGACGTCCACAAGTGCATCAAGTACGGTATCTGGTCGAGCACTCCCAACGGTAATAAGAAGCTCGACGCGGCTTTTCAAGACGCGGGCGAAAGGGGTTGTCAGAAATGTTCCGTTTTCCTGTTTTTCTCGGTAATCTTTTTGGTGACATGAGACTAGTTACTTTTTTTTCCCTTTAATTTAATTTAAGGGGTGTAGCGTTATAGGGACAAATACGTTAAGGGGTGGCTTTATACGGACAGTTACTTTCAAAATTAAACAATTTTGGGACACTATAGATCAGAACCCTGGATTTTGTCCCGAAATTGCTTAATTTTGAAAGTTATTGTCCGTATAATGATTCCCCAAAATTCGCCGAAACCCTAGATTATACGTTGGACCCTATAATTTGGGGCAAAGTCTAGGGTTCCGGCGTATAATGTCCCAAAATTGCTTAATTCTGAAAGTTATTATCCGTATAATACCACCTCTAAATTACTTGTCCCTATAACGCCACACCCCTGAATTACAGGACTAAAAAATAATTAACCCTTTTTTGTTATATGATCGGTATTTTTCATTTCCGGTTGGGTCTTACATTGATGCAAGATTTAAAATTTTTTTGGGGGGAAATGCAGGTGAACGGGAGCGGGCAATTCGTGGGCGTGGCGGAGATGACGGGTCGGGTCGATTTCGGTAAAAATATGGACTTTTGGCAGCTCGATAAGTGGACGGGTTCGTTTCCCGTTAAGTGGCACATCATCAAAGACGTTCCCAACACGCTCTTGAAGCACATAATTCTCGAGAACAACGAGAACCGGCCCGTGACTTACAGCAGGGATACACAAGAGGTACCATAAAAAATCTCGGGCCCAACGGTTTAATGTTATATTACATTATCGAAAATTCGTTTTTTATTTTTCGTTCTACAGATCGGATTGAAGCAGGGCTTGGAGATGCTGAGCATCTTCAAGAAGTACGGTATGCGAACGTCCGTGTTAGATGACTTCAGCTTCTACGAAGATCGCGAGAACAAGTTGAAATCGAAGAGAAATGCCAAACAAGGCACTAGAAATACCGAACACGAGGTGGGTTTTTTTCTGTTGTTTCCCATGTTTTGCATGGATTATGAAATGAATGCAAACTGTTTTTTTAAAAAGGAAATTTTGATTCTTGGCAACAGAAACAAATGGAGGCTGGTGCAGCTGAGTCAGCAACGACGGATGCTTCGACGCTCGTCTCTCTTACTCAGAATCTTTCGATTGATTCTCAGCCGCCGAAGAGTGTTGGGCCTCTAAGTAGAGAAGGATAACAGGTGTGATATTTAATCGAACACCTTTTTGTCTTTGATTCTCTGATTTTAGGATTGTGGTGGTTTTTTCTTGTTTAGTGCTTAGTGTTAAAAGACTTCGAGTCTCGTCTTTACGTAAAGGAGAAGTGTGTCCAAGTGTGTGTGGTGTGATTGATATACAGATCAGTTGTTTTATTGGCTCAAGCCTTGAGATATAATGGATCCATAATTTTACTAGTATTTTATGTAATGATGTATATTAATATTAAATTAGTTTAGTTTTTGAGTTATTTATAATTTAAAATGTCTATAGTCACTAGGGTCATTTAAAAATTAATTGTGTATATGTGATGATATAATTAATAAAAAAATTAAGGTATGATGGTATATTTGATTGAAATATCAAATTAAAAATATGCAGTTCTTATTAATACATCATATGCATGTGCATCCTCGATGTGTGTGCTTGTAGAAATTACTTATTTTTGAAAGGTTTATGTAATTTAAAATGTCTAATTGATGAAATTTACAATTTAATTGTGCGTGAGGATATAATTACAATAAATAGAAAATTGAAGGGTAAAATGACAATTATTCAAATTAAAATAACTTAAAGAGAAGGGCAAAATAATAATTTGTCTAACATACCAAATGAAAATTAGGGTTAATTCCCTTTCAATACCCTTTTAAGTTTCAACTTCTTCTTAAATACCATTCGAGTTATTTATTTCTGTTAGGTACCTATCTGTAAAAATTGTGTGTTTCATATCCAAAAAGCGTTAAAAAGACAAAAATAGTCTTGCTTCATACATAGATATTATTCCAACTCTATCCAGTTTATATCATGTCAGATGTAAGAATCAATTGTTATCACTATTATATCAAATGTTCTTATTATTATATCAATATATTCAACTATTATACTAACTATTATCACTGCTATACCAAAAATAGTGTTCTTATAATTTTATTATACAAAAGTGATTTTTGCAACCACAAAACACGATTATTATACCAGCAAAACTGCTTATTATACCAATAAAATTGATTATTCTACCAATAAATTCGAATATATACCAAACAATTTGGATATTATAATAACATTATTTTTTGTATTACAATGATAGCAGTTGATATAATAATTGAATATATTAGTATAATAATGGGAACACTTGGTATAATAGTGATATATAATACTCTTAAATTTGACTTGGTATAACATTGATAACAATTTGAATATATTGCTATAATAATGAGAGCAATTGGTATCACTAAATCTATAAAAAAAGAAGTTATTTTCGTCTTTTCAATATTTGGTGGTATTTAAACACACAATTGTTCTCAAATAGGTACTGAACAAGAAGAAATACTTGGAGGGGAACTGATCAGGAAGTGAAAAAACATAAGTAAGGAAAAGGAATTTACCCATGAAAATAAGGCGCAGTTGCCGGCTTTACATATAGTATTGTTTTTTTTTTTTGGAGAATACCCAAAATGGTCGCCAATGTTTGCCCCATGAACTAATTTAGTCCCTGATATTTCGTGTGGACCAATTTAGTCCCCAATGCTATCGAATTTGAACCAAATTGGTCGGCGGTAGCGACACATGGCATATCTCCATCTAAATTGACGGAATACTTAACGGATGACCAATTTGGTTCAAATTCGATAGCATCGAGGACTAAATTGATCCACACGAAACATCGGGAACTAGCAAACATCAGAGACCATTTTGGGTATTCTATCTTTTTTTTTCCATAAAAATTGAAAGAAAGAAAAATTGGATCGTTTCCTGATTTAATTAGATATCAAAATAAACTAGACTAACAACCTCTTAAATTAACCAAAACATCACCAATAACAGCTTATACATAAATATATTATTGTGATCCAAGAAATCTTGGTCCGCTGTTCATCGGCAACACGCCCTCTTGTCCACCGCTATCCTCACCACCATGGCCCACGAGAGGTGGGCCCACCATCGGGATTTGCGAGAAGACATGATGCGGTGGAGGCGGCGGAGCATAATAGGGAACCAACGACACCGAGTTGTGCTCCAAAACCACCTCCCTCTTGAACTGCACGTTCCCGCCCGCACTCGACGAGCTCCCAAACACGTATCCATCGTTCATGGCGAACCTCATCATCGGGCTCGGGTTCGAGCCGTGGCTCGCGGGATCCACGCAGTTAGGGTTTTCGGTCACCGCGAACCTCATCACATTCGAGCCGTGGCTCATCAGCTCCACCGAATTAGGGTTTGTGGGGTGAACTTGGTACTGACTGAAAGGAACCGCGGGTCGCGTGCCCACAGACTCCGCCGGGCTCGGGGAGTAGAAGTGGGGTAGCCTCACGTGGTTCACGAAGGCATTGCCCACGAGCCCGCCGGCTCGACCGAGCCTTAGGACCTCGATGATCGACTTGACCAGCTCGATCTTCGAGGCTAGCTCGGTGGCGAAAACCCTAAGGCTCTCCTCGTCCATGCGGTTCAGCTCGGGGACCAATGTGTGGTACTTTGCTTCTAGATTCTTCCGCTTGAGCTTCGCGAGGTCGTCCTCGACTTTCCTCTTTCGGTCGTGGAAGAAGTCGGAGAGGGTGTAGGTTTTGTTTCCGGAGTCTTTGCTCTTGGATTTGTAGAGCTCTACAATCCTTTGGACCTCTTTAGGGTTTTGAGGGGGCCATGTCTCGGGCTCTACGGGCCGGGCCTGGTCGATTGTCGGGCCGTAGATGATCATGCACGCGCTCACGTCGCATAGGGTCGTGAACTCGTGCAATTTTCGAATGAGTCCCTCTTTTCTCTTCTTGAAGGTGGTGGTTCTTGATTTTTCTTTGGCTATGAGTTCCATTGTTAGCTTCTTTCTTCCCATTTAGACCTATGCAATGAAGAAAGAAAGAAAAGTGATTTATCTAAGCAACAATATGTGAATGAATATAGAATAGGAATTTACTTTAGGACTATCACTAGAGAGCTATAGAAACAAGAGAGTGGGGTCCAGATTAATTGGACTCGTACTTCAATTATTTTTCAATATTTTCGGTGGGGTTCTTTTAGTTTTATTTTCTTTAATTTTTGTCCTAAAACTAAAAAATTCACTCTAAATTACTAAAAAAATTTCCAGTGGAACCATGGACTCCATTGGTCCTTCTTTAGCTCCGCCAGTGGATATACTGGCAGCAACTTTGCCGCAGTTATTCCTCCTCTGCAGTGGGCCCAGCTAATACTTTTATGTTTTTTTAAATTTTGAGCCCCTCGGTCTTGGAATCCCGGTGTTTATTACAACAAAGAAAACCTAGAAATATATGATTTTCTTGTTAGAGATGGGAAAAGAGTACCTGTCGTTGATGTCGACCATAAAGAATTACGAAGGGCTTCGAACAAAGGTATTTATAGGCAGCCGTGTAACAAATTGACATAATTAGGGAAGAAAAGCGGATCTTTAACTTTCTTAAATGCTGGGGAATGAAATCATTGCCACGGTTGATGAAGGTTGCTTTTGGTAAGTAATTCAAGATTACGCAACGTGTAGTGTGTGTAAATGGTCTCCTAATGTGTATTTATCTATTATTTATTTGCGGGATATTTTAGATGGTTCTTGATTGGTGAGTAAATGAATTTGAGCAAAAAATTAAAATATTCTAATTGATTGTTATTTTGAATTAACTTTCCGTAGATGGAACGAACGAATAGCTGTTTGACACGGTAATGAGGTTATCATCGAATGCTTAAATGAGGAAATAATACTATTTGATAAAAAATAATAAAATAGAAATGAAATTCTACTAATTTTATTTTTTTTACTTTAGTTAGGTATTTGGAC
The DNA here is from genome assembly GCA_004919715.1 of Linderniella brevidens. NCBI lineage: Eukaryota > Viridiplantae > Streptophyta > Magnoliopsida > Lamiales > Linderniaceae > Linderniella > Linderniella brevidens. The sequence goes on from SWDC01000158.1 coordinate 5,367,255, forward strand.
TTGGAGAAATTTCAAGCCCAAAGAAAAATATTATATTATTGAAGATAATTATTCGATAGTGATAAAATACTGAAATATCTATATAAATATGTGAGCCCATTTATACCGTGTATTTAGAACTTAAATGACAATGATACACGTCGAAATAAATGTTTGCAACCGAATTTAAGTCCATGTTGGACCATTGATATCTTAGGCGATGAACTCAAGCTTTATAAAGTAATGTTGAAAAAGTAAGATATTATGTTACACTTAAAAGGTCAAACATAACATACAATTTGAAAAGGGGCAATGTTTCCGTAAATGTGTATGTTAGGAAACCACTTGAATAAAATGCACACTTGATTTATATAAAGATAGATTTATAAGTTGTATTGCGCTATGTTAAGGATAGTTAAATGTAATTACATATACTAATAAATAATTACATGTACCATATACAAATGTGAAAACAGATGATAAATTTCTTAACAAGGAAAATATTATTTTGATCTTGTCATTTTCAAACACAGATATAAAATTTTGCTTATACTTTATAGGCACAACATATACATCAAAAAAGATATCAACTACTCCAACACATACATGCGCATAATATTTGTGATTGATTGAAGCACCAAAACTACATACCATTTCCATCAATCAAACAAAGAGCACATGTATATTCAATAAAAAATAAATAAAAAAAAAGCTCATTTCCCTCTCCAAAACCTCTCAAAAAAAAATTCTCATTTATTTTTCTTTTCCGCCGACAACCACAGATCTACAACCACCATGGTCGCGGCGGATCGAGTTGGAGCACCCAACACTTTTTCAATGTCCTTTTCAATTTCCTTGTTTCGTTTTTTATATTTTATTTTGAGAAATTTATCATCTCGTATGAGAGTATTTGTCTCTTAAATAAGAGTTTGGTATGATCTTCTTCATAGATATGATGAACGGACACCGCGCTAGCATTAGTGATTCACGCAATAGAGATACTGTCAAAAGTGCTTGATGGGATTGCAATGAATGATTTCTATCCTTTTGTAGTTTTATCATATTGTTCAGCATTTTTGTTTATCGTTCCATTATAAAATTTTGTCCAATTGATATTATGAAATGGAATTATCGTTTTCAAAAAAAAATAAAAAGCACCCGTAAAATAAGATACAAAAAGACAACTAAGCGAAACAACAAAAAGGGAGGAAATAAATAACAAATACTTTTATCGATCTTGATCAATTGATCACTTAGATAACCCAACAACTAATTTACATCCGCAATAATCTATACTCTTTATTAATTGTCAGACAGAACTTAAAAACTGTCATTTGATATATCACTACTAACCAATCATAATTTATCTTCAATTAATAATTATTAAAAAATAAGTACCCACTTACTAACTTATACGCTTATGAAAACCACCATAACTACTATTTAAATAATAAATCATCTATACTATATATTAACGTTCATCACCATCTAAGAACCGTTTTTTCAAATTGATTTGGTCTGTCTAATAATTATAATTTACCCTTAGGTTCTTTTGTTCTTCTAATTTTGCCCTCCAATTTAATTTTTATTTATCAAACATTTTAACTTAATAATAATTCTTAAAATAAAAATTTTATAATTATAATTTATTGCACGAACATTTGAGTGTGCTAAAAAGCTAGTTTATATTATGGAACACTAATTCATATTAATCCTCAACTCGAACAAAGACTTACACATTAAATATAATATTTTCCTTTTATATCGAAATATTCATCATATCCACCGTCAAGTTCTCCATCATCGCCGCCCCCGCCTCGGCTTCTCCCCCGCACTGACTCTTTGACATATTATTCTTGCTCTTCATCTTCTTGACGGGACAAGCCGCCGCCGCTGCCTCCGTCGACGGCGGTGGAATGGGGAGGACGGGCAAGTTCTGGCAGTTGCAGATTTCGATCATGTAACCGTCGGGATCGTGGAAGAATATCTGGTCGACGATTACGCCTTCTTCTTTAACGACGGCCTTCACGTATTCGATGTTAAGTTCCTCTAACTGGCCGATGAGTAGGTCCATGTCCGTACACTGGAATGAGATGTGGTTGTCTTTGGGGTTTATCTTGTTTTTATTCAGTGGGGCTTTGCTGTCTCCTTGTTGTAATAAATGGATCCCAATTCCATGGTTGAACAGCCTGTGAAAAATAATATCACGGTAAAAAAATCATTATTTTTTTTGTGATTCATTGAATGTAGTTTAGGGATCTTGATCGATGGCTTCCTATGTTTATTATTTTTTTAGATTAACTAAACAAATGTGGGGTCGGGTTTCTTTAGCTGCCCATTGACAGCTCTGATTAACTCATGTCTAAAGCGAATTTGAAGGTCATCGTTGGCTATGGAATGATGACGGGTTCCAACGAGACTACTCTTACTGACCCATGTGAGTTATCCAGCCACACAAATATTGTCCGTCACGAGATTTGAATTCGTAACCAAGAGAATTTAGCTCTCATGACAACGCGAGTCAGGTATTTAAAATGCAGTTTGTGTATTTTTTTTTTTCGAAATGATAGCTTAGTTATAATGCATGCAAGATCATGTATTAAAATGCAAGAAAACAATTTTGATAGCAAAATTTTGGAAAAATTCGTTAAAACTTGAAAAAGATTATTATAGAGAAAAGAATGAATGAATCAAATTCCATTTGAGGTAACTTGTCAATTTAGAAAAACAAATTCAAGAAGAGATTTGCAATAATTAAAAAAAAAAAAGAAAAAGAAAAACAGAAAGATAGAATCTTTACATACCAAGCTCCTTCGAAATCAAATGAAGAGGGCCTTTTGATGAGGACGAAGCCAAGAACTCTCTCATAGAACTCCACTGATCTTCTCACGGATTTGCAGACAAACGAAACATGGTTCAAAGAAAGAAATGGCATTTTTTTGTTGTTCGATGATGCAATGCTAATCTCTTCTACCACTTGATCAACGTTGATCTCTTTGCCCATTTTAATCTAGTTTTTTTTTTTTCTCTATAAGGGCAATGCTTATGGGTTTTGCTAGATATAGATGTTAATGAATTGCTAATGCTATTAATGATTCTTGTTTTGTATTGAAGTGGTAACGATGATAGATGATGATAAGTTGAAGAGGGTATCTATATTTATAGAGAATGTATTATTGATAGAGTGGATATCGTAGTTGCAATAATAAAAATAAAAATAAAAATCGACGTGATACACATGTGATATTTTGTTAAGAGTGAAGAAAATGACAAGTAATTGATGCAATAAATAAAAAGAAAAATGAAAATAATGTGACAAACGATCTTATCCTGCACCGAGTAGCACCTAACCAGTTACCACGTTAGCAACTATTTATTTTACCTTTACTATTGTTTTATTCTTAAGCTTCTTGCATAATATTGATTTTCAACTAAACTAATTCTTCTGATTTATATTGTTGAGGGATCACTTCACCTAAAATATAAACTTTAAAGGAGTACATCACTTTTTAATTTTATATAACTTATTTTCAACCAGCTCCTCACGTTTAGGTTAATTTTTTTTTTTTTTATATAATCTTAGACGGATAATTTTTATTAGTTTTGTGATCGCGAGAATTCGTACTCATGATATTTTTGGGCCTAAGCTCTTATACTATGTCGAGGGATCAGTTCTCTTAGAAAGTTAACCTTAATGAAGTATATCACTTTTAAATTTTATATAATTTATTTCCACATTCTCATCTCAAATCTACGCAGATAATCAAGGAATCAAAGTGAATTCGAAGCTCATAAGTTTCTCGACCACTTAACCATATTATTATTATTATTATTATTATTATATACGAAGAAAACATAAGGTAATTTAAATTTGATTGTTCTCAAATACACCATTATTAATTTACAATAAAACACTACTTTATTAATTAACATTCTTTGAATCTTAGCTGACTGCGCAAGCTGTTTCGAGGTTGTACCATTATTACAACCTGACTGACAAAACTGATGTGGCACACATTTATTTATTTATTAAGCTTGGTAGAAAGGAAGCTATGTCATTTACTTCGAAAGGCCAAGTAATATATACATACGTATTTATATCTTTATATACTATTTTTCACAGTAGAATTACAATGTGAACACTTTTTAATGACGTGATTAAAGACTAATAGGCGGATAGCATATATAACAAATTGACGATAGTTATTGTCGTACATCGACAAGTTACATCTTAAAAAATAAATAATCAATCATAGTTTGAGTTGAAAATCGACATTTTCTATTATAAAATATCTAAGAACGGTTACTTACAAGATTGTTGTTCAATAAATGATTGTATATGTGTTTTAATAATGAATCCAACGTGTTAAGCTGACTCTGCTCTTATCAAATGATCTTAAATGCTCTTCAATTTGCCAATGAAATATATAGAAATTATTTAAAGTCTTTGCTTGAAAAAAGCAAGTTGTGTTGAGATGTTATTCCACGATCCTGCTGGCAATGGAGAGCTCACCATGTCATCAAGCACATGGTAATACGTCGCTGCTTATTAGATATTTATGGCCTTTGGTATTTAATAATTATACTTGCACGAATTGTATTTTATTTATTAAACATTGTATGTAATATTAGTGGAACTCCATTCTCTTAGTTTATTAATAGTTTATAGGCTTATCAACTATAGATGAACGGCTCATTTTCTAGGCTCGAACTCAACTACTGAGCATTTCGAACGGTGACGACGGAGCTGGAGCCAAGCTTCAATCGAATCGGTCCATTAAATTCGTGTTTCACATCCTAATACTTTTCTTATTTATCTAACACATACATCTTTGGAAAATAAAACTCCAAATGCCCCAAATTCAGAAGTTAATAAAAGTCCACGTGGTTTCATTCTAAGGCTTAAGGCTTAAGGCTAAGTTGTTGGAAAATTATTTTTCGGGTCCAAGTCAAGTTGCTGGGAAATTAAATCATCTTTAGTCAATATCCAATTTGCAATTGATGAAGTAGTACATTAAGATTTTAATCGGTCCTAATTTTATTATCTAATCGACATGGCATTGATTTTATATTCCCAACAACAAATATATATATATATATATTATAACAAACAATTAAAAACCATATTGAATTGTTTGGCTCATTAGTTTATAGAAACTATGGGTTTACGTATACCAACTTTAAACACTTGTACAATGGTTTAAATAAACACACCTCTCATGTGTGTTTATTTAAACCCATTAACCAAACACACATTTTATTTTATACCCACTAATTAGTTTTATATAAACCTTACTAATTTAAACCCTCCTAAATATAAACCTATCAACCAAACAAGGTCTTGTCTACGTTAAGTGAGGATCAAGGAACAGAGTATCTTGAAATGTTATTTGTTTGTGTTAATATTCCGTGTTTGACCATGTGAGAATCTATATATAATACATAATAAAAAAAATTTACAAAGAATTTGGTACCTAATGAATTAATGCATATGATATTGGTTGGTCGCAAGACGTGATAAGTAGTTATAATAGAAACTTGTAGGAAATAATGCTGGGATGGAATATTGGGGAATGAATGATATCGTACTTTATATTTTACATAATAAATGAGGCAGTTGGGAAAATAATATTTATATATATATATATATATTAAATTTAGAACGCGTTCAGACACGTTTGACTAATGTCCACATGGCAGACTGAATGAACTCTCCTATTTCCCTTGCAAATAAATTAAATTGAAAATGATCCAAATAAATTGAAGGGTTAAATAAAAGATTGATAACATTTCAGATGAACCATAGTTTTGTATAGTTGAATTAGATCATATAACCACCGTAGATTAAACATATATACGTATTCTTCTGGTTAAATAAAAAATGCAACTAGGGTTTTTTTTATCATATTAATTCATTTTTATTAATTGGTAGTTACAATTACACCTAGTATTTGCTTGAGTTGTATGCATGTGTGTGTTTCACAAAAGGATAGTTATGCCTGCATATTACTAATTTATTATGATCATAATTGATGTATTATGTTGATGTGAAACCAATCAATATCACATGAGTAGTGCTCACGAATGGTGTTGACATAAGACGAGCACCATGAAATTTATCCATAATTCATGTCCTTGCAGTATATAAGTAAATAGATATGTGGGTATACATATAGAGAATTGCTACGGTGCATACCTACCGTGAGCACCGCAATAAATCTTCGATAATTGTGATTTCAATCCATCACCTCCGCCGACCCTCTAGGCTTCGCCATCCTCTCTGGCGCGATGATTTTTAAGAATTTTATCATCTATCACCCATATGTGAACGAGATGTATTCACACCTCAATCTTTTATTTATTACAACCACATCTTCACAAATAATTCTTTTAAAAATATTATTTCATCTGTTAAATATAATAAATTATAAATAACTTAAAATATAAATTAAAATTCAATATTTATATTTGGACACACGTATCGAGTGTGCAAGAAATACTAGTATATATTAACGTTTAACATTTCCATAAATTTGTAGAAGCTGGTAATATTCGGTTTATATATACTCCGACTTGATGAATAATCCAATAAATCGAGATTTATCTAAATATAACAATATGATTTAAATACCAATCCTATCTGCTTGGTATCGATATATGCTGCTTTAAAATAAAAACGGAAGAATTGCGATTAGTTAGATAGAAAATCAAACTATGATTTAAATAATTTCAGTTCACACACTATAGGGAACTTCCAACATCAGTATATCTTGTCCAATGTAATCGACGCGGATGTCTGAAATCTTTAATTGATTGGCTATCATAACATCATTAAAATATTGCGAGTAAAGCCAATTGACACGGCTTTTTTGAATGCTATGTCGATTATAGAAATTGGCAGGAAAAATAAAGTAAAATAAGGTCACATCATATATTACATTTTATGTATTGTTGCACGTGAAGAATATGATGATAACAAACCATTAGAAAAATTGGACGGGGAAATAAATTAATCGCAACATATTCTATCTTCTCGATACAAACAAAGCTTTTAACTATATAGTGATGGTGACTTATTTTCACACACTGGGTTGAACAACACCTTATTCAAGCCGAGTCCAATATTTTTCATTGAAACGTATTTATAAAAATATTTATAGTAATTTGCGTAATTATTATAAATACTTTTTTGGGGGAGGAGCCTTCAAGAAATCAAGGAGGTGATGCCAAGTAGTATTACATTCCTCGTCCTAACATATAAACTTGGGCATGAACTAATCTTTTTGAAGCCTTTCATATAGAAGAAGAATTTAGCATGTGTTTGGTATAAAGATTCCGAATTGGAAAAGAAAAGAAAAATTGTAATGATACGCCGCTCGAAGCAAAACGTATCATATCACTTGCTTGATACACTAACACTGTTCCCCTTCATCTTCTCCACCCACAAATTCAACGTACCAAACAGAGTGTTAAAGGCAGCATTCCAGGCAAAAAGTGTCCAACATACATAAAAACGTGGATTTCGAAATCCCGGGAGAAAAAGAACACGGTAAAAAAAAAATACGAAAAATTGGTACCTGAAAATGCTTACGAATTCGGGGATCTATATACCTAACTCCCCCGAGTCATCTTTATCTTCGGCATGGCCTTCTTCATCTGACGAGCACGTTCCTTAGCTTCTTTCTTGCGTAGAGCCTCAGCACTCAGCTTAGATTCGGCCTCTTCAATCTTCTTCCTCTGTTCCGCTTTCTTCCTCTGCAGAGCTTCTTGCCTCGCATTTTGAAGCTCTTTGTGAAGCTCCTGTGCAACTTTTGCCCTTGCTGTTTCAGTCTTAGATCGAGCCTGATGAGGAGAAGCAAATTCAAGTAAATGAGTTACCACACAATGAGGAGAATACAAAAATTAAAAACCCGTAATAAGTAACGGTGAGGGATTATTGTTGTTGTTCTTACATGGGGGCTTGGCTTGTATCGCCCGATGAGGTCGATGTAATAAGGCACGAGTGCAACCAATCTACTCATGTCAGCCATGTGTTTAGCGTCGGGAAGAGCAAACTTGAAAACCAGCATCTTCTTGTTCGAGCCCGCGTGCTGATCGGAGAAATGCATCGAGATGAAACCTTTACCGTATATATCGAATGCCTTTTCACCGAAAACCTACAGAAGTTCAACGCAGATATTACGGTGGCATCGGTCATATAAATATCTATGTATGTCTGAGCATGTAATTATGAGTTGGACTTATCTAACTATCAGCAGTTCCTACATTTCCCTGGCTTGAAATTGTTTTTAAGAACTTGTAAGCTGTAGGGGATTATTTACAAAATATAAGCTCTTGAAGGGAAGAGTCTATTACAAGAAGTTTAAAATGAGATCCTTTTGTTCGATAACATGACAAAATAAGCTTTTTTTCCCTTTGGAAAGCTTAATTTTGAGAAACTAGCTTATAAGCTAAGGTCGATCATTTTTTTTTGTTTATCTAAGATCTTTCTAAAACTGTTTGCAGAACAAATTCTTAGAACTAAGTTTATTGATCAGACAGATTGTCGACAAAAGCTCAACAACCAGCAGATTCACCTCATTTCAACACCCCATCCCCCCCCACCAACCCCCAAAAAAACCTACTTTGTGTGAATGTCTAAGAAGAACAGTAACACTCTGTTTATTACCCAGAATTTGTGCGTTGAAAAGACGAAGGAAAACAATGTTCGTTATCAAATAATGATACGTTACGCTTCGAATTCGCAATTTTTCTTTCTTTTTTCTTCTCCACATCAAAATCTTACGCAGCCTAATAGTCTCTTTAGATAGTGGGAAGACGAAATGAAAATCAAATACCATGGAAGACCTATTACGAAAGGCCTTTACAAAGACAGCAAAAGAAAAACCACGGATACCTGATCGAGCACCGCCTCAGAAATCAAATCTGCAGCAACCTCCTTCGACTCGGCCACAACCATCAGGTCCTCAGCCACCCACCACCTCCCGCTCGGCCCGGTCCCCACCAATCCCGCGAACCTCTGCAGATCCCGAGCCTCCTTGTGCATCGTCTTCGCCAGCTTCTTCCTCGCCAGTGCGAAGACCACATGATCCATCGCATCATCGTTCATGTAAACCTCGAAAGTCACCTCGTCCTTACACGGGACCACCATATTATACAGCCTCGATATCAGATCTTGCCTGCTCTTGAGCTCCATGGTCGCCACCAAACCAGAGCAGTGCCTCCTTCCACTGGCGTAGAACTTGAAAACCGTTTGACCTTCTTTCAACAGCAAAGGCGAGTCATCTCCCTCGCCCACCCCAAGGAGGCTGAAGTTCTTGTCGAAGATGGAATCTCTGACGGCGAACTTGCTCGCCCAAGCTAACGCTATGTTCTCGTTCTCCCTTTTTCCGGCGAAATAATTGATCGCGAACGTGATGAGAAAAGACACGCACGCAATCTCGATTGAGTACTTCCTCAGCTTCTTCAGAGTCCCAACTTCGGGTTCGGCTACAGCGGCCTCCGGTTCCTCGGGTTTCGGATCGGATTCGTCTTTGGGAACGTCGGATTCGGAGCTCTGAGCGGCCGATTGCGGAGGAATGCCTTCGAATTCGTCTTCATCCCAGAAATCGAACGAGGACGACGGCGTCGTAGGCTTCGCGGCGGCAATTTTGGGATCGGGGTCGGGGTTAGGGTTCGAATCGGGAATTGGGTCGGACGATAGAGAGATCGGAGGCGGCGGGGTCCTTGCCACGTCGTCCTCCTCGCCGTGGAGTGAGAAATCGTCATCATCTTCTTCGGCGTCGAACCCTTCGAAGTGGGGCTCTCGTTGCGCGGCGATGGCCGCGGAGAGCAAGAGGAGGAGAGAGAAGATGAAGAGAGAGGAGGCGTGCGACCTTTTCGCCATCGTTCTTTGCGCTGTGTACTGAGTTGGATTGGATTTGATTTGATTTTCCACTGTTTTCTAACATAATTATCTTCCTTTTTTTTTAATTGCAGCTCAAATGATAGCTTAACGGTTAAATAAAAAAGACAGCTTTATTTAACACACACACCATTCATCAACAACGCCTCCCAAATTCGCACAATCAAAGAACAAAAAAGATTAAAAAAAAATAACACAAAAAAATCATAACAAGGTTTTATGAAGAATCAAAAGGCGCCTTCTTCCTCGAGAAAAAGTCTCCAACAAGTGGAACAATGGGCTTCTTCTTCTTCTTCTTCTTACCACCGCTCTTCAAAGTCTTCTCTCTCTTCATGAACAAACCCTCATCGCCGATGCTCATAACCTCAGCCAACGTCGACGAATCAAAGCCCCTTTCAGCCCTCGAACGCACTCCCTCTCCGCCGGAGTTCGCCTCCCTCCGATCCAGCAACCTCATCTTCTCCACCTCGGCCAGCGCGAGCTTCGACATGTTCCTGTGGAGCTCGGCGTTCAAGGTGGCCGCGGCCACCTCGTTCTCCGACTCCCTCTCCCTGAGCGACTTGAGCTCGGCCCTGGTCTCCTCCAGCTCGAGCTCGAGCTTCTTCACCGTCTCAAAGAGGGTTATCGAGCCTGCAGGAGCGGAGGACGCCGGCGGCTCGACGGGGGCGAAATGAGGGGCTTCGTTCTCGGGGAATTCGAAGGGCTTATTGTTGGGGCTGCGGATTTCGCATGCTGAGAAAAGTTCCCCGAATATCTCCACGGCTTCTTTGACGGAGCGAAATGGCCTCGACGTGTCGATGTTGGAGCTGTAATGTGACGATGATGATGATGATGAAGATGAATATTCTTGATCGTTTATATTACTGTTGTTGTTAATATCGTTGCCTTCATCATCTTCTTCTTCAAGATCTTGATGATTGACGATTTCTTCTTCTTCTTCTTCTTCTTCTTCTTCTTCTTCCATTTGCTGAGATAAGTGAGGAGCCATGGAGATAGAAAAAAAAGTGATGAATGTAATGGTATATAATGTGCTTTGCATGAAGTTTTCTTTGATTCTAAGCCAAAATTTCAGTGTGGAACAACGTGAAAAAAGTTCCTCTGCAGTGGTATTTACTTGTTTATGATTATTGTGTGTGAAGCTGCTGGTGAGAGGATGAGAAACTGTGGTTTGAAAGTTAAGACAAAAAAGGCGATGTTGCTGTTGTGAGAAGCAGACATTTCAACGGACGTTTTAGTTATTGTGCCATGATTCTTGATTTAGGAACATAATCGAAACCTAGGAGGGATCAAAGTAATTTGATTCTTGATTTCCTAAAAGTTAAAAAGTGCCCATGATGTGTATATATGTTGTAAAGTGAACGTTTTTTTTGTTGTTGGTATCCATACGACTCCAATGTCTTCTCCACGTCAGCATAAGTTTAGCTTGCAGCTAATCTACTCATCGTAGTCTCAAAGTTCACTTATAAGGTAATTTGAACTTCATCGTCGGCTATACATGGTCCATCGACGAATGAAATTTGAGCTCGTGATCGAAAGAGATTTTACAAATCCTCAAACTTATTCTGTTTTTTTTTTTTTCAATCACGAAGGTATCCACACACATGGCACGACGCCACAATAGTCCTACTCTATGACTGGTGTCAGTATGAAATGAATTTAAACCTTATTGTCGGCTATATTCTGAATCTCAAAGGAACTAATCCTCATGGTCCATGTAACCGCCCAACCCCGGGCAATGCAAGTCATGGGGTTTAAACCCGTGAACGAGACGGTATATAACGACCATCTCAACCACTAGGCCAACCCCGTAGGCTCACCGAGCTCGCGAGCCGGCTTGACTCGTTGTTCGTCAAGCCTGAGCTAGAGCTGAAAAAAGGGTGGGCCGCCCGGCCCGGCCCGTTATGAGCGGGCCGCCTGACCTTATATGGACCGGGTCGGGCTGGCCCGAATATTAACGGGCCATAGGAACATAGGCCTGTGCCCGCAAAGCCATGGGCCGGGCCAACCCGGCCCGAGTCCATCGGGCCTAATATTTTTTATTTTTAAAAATTAAAATTTTTGAAAAATCTTTATGATTTAATTTTTAAGTTATAAAATAAAACTATTATTATACACATTAACGAATATACATCATTCTAAAAAAAAATGTTTATAAACACCTAAATATAATATTTTTTGCTTATAAAATTCAATTTTATAAAATAGTGTATATAAAAATAATAGCAAAATATATATAAAAAAATAACGGGCCTGTTTGGCCCGCGGCCCCGTTGGGCTTTTCGGCCCGCAGCCCCCCGGTCAACCCCCCGGTCGCGATTTGGGCATTGAAAATTTGGGCCCGAGCCCTGTTTTTTAGGGCGCCGGCCCGGCCCATGGGCTCGAGCCCAAATTTTCAGCTCTAGCTCGAGCTGAGCTTTTTTCGAGCCGGCTCGACTCGTCGTTCGCGAGCTTGAGCCGCCTCATTGAGCTCGCGAGTCGGCTCGACTCATCGTTTACCCATACTTGTTGTTGTTGTTGTTATTATTATTATTATTATTATTATTGTTATTATTATTATTGTTATTATTATTATTATTATGAAAATAATTACGACGGATTTTTGGATTTCGAACCAAACGGGTGAATTGGAGGAAAATCCGGAATCCAAACGGACCATAATTGAAATTACTCTGTCGCTTCGATATTTCGTAGAAAGAAGTGAACTTTTTCTCATGTTACGTCGTTAATCGGATGAAAATTGCACCATTGTTTTACTTTCTTAAGGTTAATGGGGCTCGTTTTGTATCTTAACAAGTGTTTTTGTTCAATCGGAAAATGTTATATGCTAGCACTGAGATTTTAAGGTTGTCTTCAGGCAATCCAAGAATTGAACATGCTCATCTTTAAATGCTTCATAAATTCAAGATCTTCAGTTTAAGCTTATGAATTGGATCTCAAATTTTGATTCAATTTTCTTAGGTTTAAAGAGAAAGTACCTGAAATCGTCGAGGTGGAGTCGATCCCGGACGAAGAAACGGGGCTCGAGTTGAACGTTAATAATGTCGAGAAGGTAAAATAGTTTTCTTGTGTTGTTGATCGATCGTAATTTTATCTACCGGTATATATCTATCTATAAGGTCACCCACAATGTTGAATTGGGTTAACTGCTTTCGTCCCAATAGTTAGGGATGTGACACTTTCATGACACTCAACTTAGGAGGTTGCAATATGAGGACATTAATTTTCAAAAATAAAGCTAATTTATGGGCACGATTGCGTCGGAAACCTAGTTTATGGTCGGAACTTCAACACGTGGTCTGTACATGCCAAATAATTTGGACGTCAGAGTTGCTTATTTGGGGATAAATGATACGTGGCAGTTTCTGGACACCCAATTTAGGGATTTGCAAGTTCGAGACGTTAACTTTCAAAATTGAAGCAATTTAAGGGCACAATTACGTTTCAGATGCTTTGTGTTCTTATATTTACTTCAAATTTGAAAGTCAGTGTCATTAAATTGCAACTTAGAAGCTGCGGGAGAAGATTCCCGCTATTTGCAGCGGTTCAACTTGTGTCTTAAAAAACATTACTGAAATATTTTGTCTGAAATAAATCTTTGATTGAACAAAAACTGGGATCAATAGCAACTAATACTACACATTATTTCCAATTCAAAAAGACTGCTTTATTCTTCGGTCTCAACAATGCCACAAATACATCGTGATTTCGAGATATAAAATGCAACGTTAATCGTTTTACGATTGCTCGAACTCGAAAGAAGAAAACGTACTTGAGCTTCTTTACTTCTTTATTTGCTTGAGAAGTCCAGCAACTGATGCGCAGTGTGTCGACTTATATTCACAGTGCTCGCAGCAATGCTGCAGCAGTTGAATCACTTTAAGGCACCTGAACCGTTTTAAGACATCTTAGTTAATGATCGTAACACAAAAAAAAAATCAAGAAAATAAATCATCTTCTAGCTAAACATCATTAAAAAAAAAACTAATAGCAAACTGGGATTTTTTCGAAGGATCAATGACGGAAGAAAAGGGGCTTACTTATGGGAATTGAAATTGTTCTTGGAGAGGCACGCTTGAATGTCGCAGGCTTCTTTCTTACACGGCTCTTTACTAGGTTGAGCCATGTCTTGATTCTCGAAGAATTAAAGGGTTTTTTTTTTCGGCTCAATTTCGCGTTCTTTGTTCGATTGATCGAGAGAGAGAGAGAGGCGATTGGAGGGTTCTTGAAAAATATATGACTAGAAAGGCGGTGATTAAAGAAAATAAATTATACATTTTAATGTTTTGATTTTTATGTTAAAATTGGTAACTAGCTATAAAATTTCCCTTTTTTATTGCAAGGTTTTGAGTTTTTAAGGGTAAATTCCTTATCAGAATATATTTCTTTTTAACGCTTTTTGGATATTAATGCTTCTTACATGTGAGTATTTGAATAGAAAAAAATACTTGGAAGAAGAATAATCAGAAAGTTGAAAAACATAAAGAGACTGAAAAGGAAAATTACCCTTTTTTAAGTATCAGACCCTTTACAATTCTTAACTTCCTGACCAGTCTCCCTGCAAGTATTTATTCATGTTCAGTACATATATACAAAAAAAGTTGTGTGTTTAATACCACCAAATATTGAAAAGACAAATATAAAATTTTCTTTACAAATTCAAATCTACCAACTGGTCTCATTATTATACAAATATATTCAGTTATATATCAATTGTTATTACTTTTATACCAAATCAAATTTAAGAGTATTATATCATTAATATACCAATTGTTCCTATTATTATACCAATATATTCAATTATTATACCAATTATTATCACTGTTATACCAACAAAATAATGTTACTATAATTTTATCATACGAAATTGATTTTTTCATATTATACAATAAACACGATTATTATACCAACAAAACCGATTATTATACCAACAAAACCAATTTTATACCAAATAAACCGATTATTATACCAATAAAAATCGAATTGGTATAATATTCAACCAATTAAACCGATTATGGTTGGTATAATATTCGAATTTATTGGTATAATAATCGATTTTGTTGGTATAATAATCGTGTTTTGTGGTATAATATACAAAAATTACTTTGTATGATAAAATTATAATAACATTATTTGTTGGAATATAATTATTATAGTTGGTATAACAATTACATATATTGGTATAATACTGAGACCAATTGGTATAATAGTGATAGCAATTGATATATTATTCTTAAATTTTGACTTCGTATAATACTGGAGAGAGTTCGAACAATATATATGTATGAAACGATGTTTGTCTTTTCAACGTATTTTAGGTATCGAACACATAATTATTTACAAATAGGTATTGAACATGAAGAAATACTTAGAGGGGGACTGAATTGAGAATTATAAAAGGTATGAGGAATTTACCTTTCTTTTCCAAGATGCAATCTTTAATTAAAGGAAAAGATAAAAGAGGACATTATATTATGACGAAAGCGTCCTTCGATTCCGCAGGTAGTTGACACGACACGAGGATCAAAATCAATCGAATCCTAACGCTCATCGATAAATTCCCACGACACCACTTCAATGAATAAGGCGTGCTACGAATGTAGGATCAAGCCCACGAGTTGTTGATTTCTCGAAGAAACGAGAATTAGAGGGAAATATTTACAGGTCAACAGTTCTTCATCGTCATCATCAAGACGAAAAAAGACACGGGGAATCTCTGAACGTTACTTGTTCGTAGGTGGCGAAGTGAAAAAGACTCAATTTTTTTGGGGTTTTTTAATTCCTTTAAAGCTCAGAAAACCAATACCGCGGAGCTGTGATGGATTCGAGGAAAAGGGATTTAAACAGATTCTGGGTTAAATTAAAGCAGGCGACTCTTCTCTGGCTTGAAGGCTTTAAAGAAGCTTGCTGCCTTCACAGAGTCGTCATCTACTGTCGCAGGTATTGAATTTTCAATGTACCCCGATTCCTATTCTATTTCTTGTTTATCGAATTCTTGAAAAAACTTTTTTTTAAAAAAAAATATTTTCCATTGAAGGTCGAGAGAGCTTGCAATCCGCACAGGACAGTGTTTCCTCTTGAATGGCTTCATTTTCTTGGGAAGGTCTGTTTTCTTGTTTATATATATATATATATATATATATATATATATCTCTGCAGATGATCGCCAGTTTCTATCAGTTTCAAGTATTTTTTGAGACTTTTGGAGTTCTATATATATTGGGCAACTTTAATTCGTCGATTCCAGTTTCTAGATTTCATCTGGCATTTTCCCCGAAAATTATAATTATGTGAGAATAATACTTACCTTAACATGTAATCGTAGTACATGCAAGTGAGCCTTAGTTTCAACGGATTATGTCTATAACTTTTTGCATTGGAATCTGATAAGATGACTTCAGACATTAAGGACATGCTATCAGTTTCTTACATGATTATTCAAGTGTTCTTATTACGTTTACAACTTTTTTATTTGCAGTATCCTTGTCCTGAGATCGGTTGTCATTCCTTCGTTGAGATGGATATTGCCTGAGGAATGCTCAAATATCGATCCTCAAGAACCGTGCCTGTTTGAGGGGTATTTGAGATTCTATTCCTCGTTAAGAACCGTGTTGGTCAACTTTTTCTACGTGAGTCCCCTCTTGCATATCATTTTATGATCTATAATGAGTGGAATTGAAAAAGAAGCACCTTGCTCGTTTTAATATGATTCACTATTGACTGAAATTGAATGACTATTAGGCTTAACAAATTTCTGGGATTCAAAAATTACATTTGCCTTGAAAACTTGTTAGCCAAAAATCTTATGTTAAACTCACCATTTTTGCAGAGACAACTATCTCTCTCTCTCTCTAATATATGTATTTTTTGGAAGGGAAGATGGATAGAGAAGAAAAGGCATAATATTCTCTCTTTATATCTTCTCCAGTAAATTCACTTGGCTGTTTTTTGTACAGGTATTCTGGTTTTATCCTATGTACATATTGAGCTTTATCCTCAGCACATTATGGTAATTTCTTTTTGTTTTCTCCTATTGATTCTGTTGACTCCGTTTTACACTTCTTTGCTCGCAAAAATATTCCATTATATTATTATCAAAGGAGCATCAATAGGAAACTGTTTTCTCCTTAATTTGTTAACATTTATCTATCAGAATAATTTGATCTCTAGCTCACTTCATTTTGTTCTTCAACTTCTACCTATTTTACGAGGTTTATCAGTCAGATATATATTACATATATATAATATTGATTGATGTAGGTATAGTGACATTGCGAAATATGGGTTCTTTGCAATCGAAAATTACGGTACTAAGGATTCTGTTGAAAAGATAGCATCTACAAAACTGAAACCAACAGACAGTAATAAGCCAACTAACCTCGATGGGTATGTCTCACAGCCATGTTATTCTGTTTATTTCTTTCATGGTTATTATATATTTACATACATATATAAATATATGTGATATTCACTTTCTTTCTAATATTTTACCGACAGTGTAATGATTGGGATAGCTGAACAGATTTACTCGGTTCTTCTGTTGACTTTCTTCTTCCTCGAGGTATCTAAGATATATATATATATATATGTATGTATATATATATATATAATATACACTCAACTGATGATTCCAGTTTTTATAGAATCGTTGATAACCGACCCGTTGCCTTTAAGGTATATCTTATAGGATTCATCCCCTTAATTGGGAAGTTCCTAAACTTTCTGCTTCTCTCATGGATGTATGCTTATTACTGCTTCGAGTAAGTACACAGAGATATTCGTAATCCATATTTTTCAGAATTTCATTTTCTAGGTACTTCTCACGAGGCACTTTTCCCCTTCTTTTTTTTTTTTGCTTTTTTTTTTTTTTTTGCTTTAAAGATACAAATGGAACTACTCTGGCTTGAGCTTGGACAAGAGGCTTGACTTTTTCGAATCTAACTGGCCATTCTTCGCTGGTTTCGGTAAGGATTGGTTTCTTTTACAGATTCGATCGAGTGTGTTTCACTGAGGAAGAGCCCATCGGATTATATTTTGAACCCGTGGTTTCAATTAGCTTATTTTAAATAGGCTTCATATTTTTTCCGGTTTTGTTTTATTAGGGTGGTGGCGTTATAAGACACGTAAACTAAAGGGTCGCAGTTTTAGTACAATAAGTTTCAAAATTGAAGCAATTTGAGGACAATTTTAGGCCAGAATTTTGAAACTTACTGCCCTCAATTTGATTCGGGATTGAAACGTAGTCCTAAGATTGCAACGTTTAATTTATGAGTCCTCAAATTGCTTGAGTTTTGAATATTATGATACTTAAATTGCAACCCTTTAATTTAACTGTCCTTATAACGCCACCACCACCCTTAATATACATGACTAAAAAAATAATCAAGCCTTTTATCAATTAAACGACCCTTTAGAACCAAGCACTCTCTTACAAGAAACATTCGCGTAATCGTTCGATATAAATAATCAACTGCTGCATATCATTTCAGGGAGCCCATGCGTGTTGCCTGCGTTTGTCTTCTCTCCTCTCGTGGGCTACGGAGTTTTGGCAATATTGTATCCGTTAGTAAGTTTCTCCCCATTTTTGTGCCTCGTAAATTCAATTGTTAAGCATCTTGTAATAAACTTCGAAGCTAAAAATTCTTCCTTTTCGTTCTAGTTCGTTCTCACAGCTGCTGGCTCCGAAGCAGATGCGTTAGCCACTTCTCCAAGAAAGAAATGGAAAGGCTCGGGATTGGGAAGGGTCCCTATATTCGCCTCCGCTGATTATCTATCGTAAGCCACGCACACACCTTTATATTCGTCTCTTTCATGCTTCTTCGAATTTCATGCGAAATCTTAGGTAAATATATTGGTGAATGATATATATCATTGTGCATTTTGTAAGTAAATGATACACTATTGCTGATGAAGAAACTCTCAATCAAAGCGCAAAGATTCAGATTTTGATGTGATTACGTTTTCGTTATAGGATGAAAGTGCTTTCTCTGTTCCCTGTTGAAGCTCGGCAACAAGTTCTGCGTCAGAAAGTGCTTTGATCGATGGGATCTTCCTGTGCAGTGATGATTGATGATGATGATGATGATGATGATGATGATGACGATGATTTTATTACAGCTAGAAAAGTTTGATTTTTTATTTATTTTTAGTTTTATCGCGTAATCTCTCTGTATCATATGGATGCATGTAGATGTTTTACTTCTTATTAATTGCCTAAAATTGGAATGGAAGTGCGCAAAATATAAAGAAATGAAAATAAGGCTCGTGAAACGCAACAAAACTCTTTTAGAGGACGAAAAAGCAATATACAAAAGAAGCGCATACTAGTTAATGTTTTTACAATTAGACCCCTGTGGACTGTGGAGGAGTCTGATTTTCGATTTTCTCAGGATTTCGAGTCAATCTTCGTCAGAGCATATGGCGGCGTGATTTGTATCTGAATGAGAGGCTTTTGATCTGTATATGGCGTAATTGAGCGAATGCGCCCATACGCATCATTTTCGTTTGTTTTATTTTTAATTTTAATCAATACAAGTATATTAGCTGGCAGCTGACGAAAGTAGTGATCGGAGAGAATGGCGAGGTGGCGCTGCGACTACAAGTATCTCCTCCTCGTGGCGGTGGTTCCGTTCATCTACATCCAGGTCAAAGCTTGTTAGGTTTTGTCTGACTGAAAATTGAACGTCCCAAATTTTATGTACAAGATAGAGTTTTTTGGGCGAGAAAAAATTTTCATCTGAGTTTGGGATTTTGTAAAATTGACGAAGCCATTGAATTTGTTATCTTGCTCTATGTCAGATGCGGCTCTTTGCTACTCAGTCTCAGTATGCTGATCGCCTCGCTGCTGCTGTCAGTACATCTCTTGTTTTCTGGCTGATTAATTTTTGCTAAATGGATATGTTGACGTGCTAATCCACTTTACTGAGGCCACTTGTTTTGTTTGTATTAATATATAGAAGCTGCTAATTTGATGCCAGTTATTCTTGATGCGTCAATAGACTGTTTTCATTGTGATTCTTTGGCACGTAAATGTAATGATACTACTTTTATCCTATTTGAATATATGAGTTCGTTGATTTTTCATTACGGTTTGTTTCTGACGATCTGCAGCTGGAGCTCTAACTCAGATTCTTACCTCCATTGGATTTGTTGTTTTCATGGCATAACCTTTTCAGATTGAGGCAGAGGATCAGTGTACTAGACAGACCCGTTTGCTAATCGATCAAATTAGCATGCAACAAGGACGGATTGTTTCTCTTGAAGGTGATTTATTAGATTTCTGTGGCGATTGATTTCGTTCGACATCAAACTGTTGAATTGTGAGCAGCTATTTACTCCCATTTTTGTGAGACTCTTTCTGTGAGATGGTTTTTATTTCTTGCGAACGTAATGTTATGTCACTTGGTTTATCCATAAGGATAAATAGCACATAACCCACCTGTGGTTTGAAAAATAAGCATCAAAACCCATATGGTTCGGAAATAACGTAAACTCCCTTCCTTGTCATTCACTCCATAATTGGGGGGTACAATGCTATGTTTTTAAAAACACAGGGGGTACGTGGCTAAGTTTTAGACAACACAGGGATATGGTGCTATGTTTTAAACAACATTGGGGGTACAATATTAAGTTTTTGATAGCACAAGGGAGTCTCACGCAATAAAAAAAACATAGGGTAGTTATGTGCATTTCATTATAACCACATGTGGGTATTGCAAAATTTACCATATCCATAATCATTAACTACCTCTGAATTTCAGAGGAAATGAAACGCCGAGGAGAGGAATGCAGACAATTGAAAGCACTTGTTCAAGATCTTGAAAGTATGTTTCCATTCCCCGATCTCCCTAAAAACTAATTCCTTGCTGGTGAAGACCGCTCCTATATGCACCTTGTTGCATATAATACTTACAGGTTGTAGATAATAGCCTTTTTATAATGCTTCTCTTCTGAATTGCAGGGAATACTTACAAGAAGTTGTCTGGTGATAAACAGGTTTGTATGATGTCGGATATTATAGTTTTTTTTTTTGCATTTAAGCTGTACTCTTCATGAACAAAATGTTATTGAATGGACAATCAGGTTCCAATTGCAGCGGTCGTAGTAATGGCTTGTAACCGCGCCGATTACCTTGAGAGGACCATTAAATCTATATTAAAGTATGATATGTTCTCTATTTATGTATGATGCCATCTGAGTTGCTATTTTGTGTTCCAATTGTAAGGCCATTTCTTTCTCTCTTTTTTTGTGTCTATTAGGTATCAAACTTCCGTTGCATCAAGATATCCATTGTTCGTATCACAGGTGCCTAGTATCAAGAATTCTATATACATGATATTTTTTTTTTTTTTCTTACTGCATGCCTTGTGTGGAAACGATATATCGTTAGATGTTAGATGTAAAGTGTTCTTGTTACGGTTTTAAACAGGACGGATCAGATCCTGGTGTCAAAAGTAAGGCTTTGAGTTATAACCAGCTGACGTACTTGCAGGTATTTGCTTACATTGTGTTCTTGCAAACTAAATGAACAGATTTTTAGCTCCAATTTGTAAAAATTCTTGTAAGATTTCGTAATACCAATCATCAAAGTCTCCCATTTGTACAATCGAATAGTCCTTGAAAGCTTGTAAATCTTATGACATCAAGGATGGTTGATTCTTGATTATCTAATTAATGCTAATAATAGTCATTGTTTAAACCAGCATTTGGATTACGAACCTGTGCATACAGAAAGACCCGGGGAGTTGATTGCTTACTATAAGATCGCACGTAAGTTCTCATAGGATAACTTATCATTTTTAAACATCTCATTCATTCTACGGATGATTGAATAAATTGCATTTCAGGCCATTACAAGTGGGCTCTCGATAAGTTGTTTTACGAGCACAATTTCAGCCGAGTCATTATACTTGAAGGTGCTTAAGCTTTTCTTCATTTTTATAATCTTTTCTTTACTTTTCCAAGATCTTGATTTGACGTAACCGTCTCACATATGCAGATGATATGGAAATTGCTCCTGATTTCTTCGACTATTTCGAGGCAGGAGCTGCTCTTCTTGATCGAGACAAGTGAGTCTTTACAAAATAACGTAAGCGGCATTTATTCCCCCCCCCCCCCCCCCCCCCCCGACTATTTCGTAACAGTTTTTCAATTTTGTCCAACTTAATAATGATAGATCCATCTTTGCAATTTCATCGTGGAACGATAATGGACAAAGGCAATTTGTGCATGATCCTTGTAAGTCCCCCAATTTTCTGTTGATAGTCTCTTAGATCAGTACAGATACATGAAGGCGATTTATATGATTTCGATGTAAAATGTTCTAAATTATGCATAAGTATGATGATCAATGCACACCATCTTTTATCTCTACTCAGATTAAGTTTTATTGAATAAAATCAGCTCCAATCTTCAAAGCTTCATCGATTCATTGCTTCTTAAATCTCCTGCAGATGTGCTTTACCGGTCAGATTTTTTCCCTGGTCTCGGCTGGATGCTTTCTAAGTCTACATGGGATGAGTTGTCTCCTAAATGGCCCAAGGCATATCCTCAACTGAAGTTTTTTTTTTCCAAATTACATTAAATGCATTAATATTGTGCCTATATGACATGTGGTATTTAGATTTTATATATCATGAACATATTTTTGGAAAACATCCTTGACTAAATGACTCACCTATTGGGATGACTGGCTGAGACTGAAAGAAAATCACAAAG
The DNA here is from genome assembly GCA_004919715.1 of Linderniella brevidens. Classification (NCBI taxonomy): domain Eukaryota; kingdom Viridiplantae; phylum Streptophyta; class Magnoliopsida; order Lamiales; family Linderniaceae; genus Linderniella; species Linderniella brevidens. Next base: position 5,389,852 of record SWDC01000158.1, read on the forward strand.
GACGACAGTTCATACGCCCAGAAGTTTGTCGAACCTACAATTTCGGGGAGCATGTAAGGCTTATTTTAATTTCCATGATGACATTTTTCATGCATTTTTCCCATTCTTCCTTCTACCTGGTTCAGCAATTTTCGATTCCAGTTTCTATGTGCATGATTGAATCCTTTCAATCATTTTCTATGCATTGAACGATAAAAAATTTACCGACGAGAGTGAAGCTATGGCTTTCAAGATTTCGCTATATTACTTGCATATGATCATTATCTAGCGAGTGGTTTTACTTTACTAATTGATGGGCTATATTTTATTTCTTTTCGCAATGCTTTAACAAATGTGCATATATACGTCTCCGATAGGGTTCGAGTATGGGCCAGTTCTTCAAACAATATCTCGAACCTATCAAACTGAACAATGTTTCGGTATGTATCTGATATATCACCCTTTGTTCGCCGCCCTTTCCTTTGTGTTTGCCTGTGTTTGTTAACTTATCTTCTTATTTGTTTGACAAAGGTTGATTGGAGTTCATTGGATCTGAGATATTTGGAGGAGGTAAAATTCGTTTATATATTCGTGTTATTACATGAAACTTCGAAAAATTGATTCTGCCATTTGAGGGCATGCGTTGGAAACAATATATAAGTTAGTAACACTTGTGTAATAGCATAAGCTTTTTGAAGCTCTTTGGTCATACAAAATATACCATTGAAACACAAGTTTCGCACCGATAGTGTGTGGATTAGTTACGGAAATATACGGGTTTTTTTTTTTTACAGGACAAGTACGTGGAACACTTTGCGGGTTTGCTGAAAAAGACAACTCTCGTCCAAGGAAACGATGCTGCTTTAAAAGCTGCTAACTTGGATGGTGATGTACGGATTTTGTACCGGGATCAGTCGGATTTCGAACGCATTGCTCGTCAGTTCGGCATTTTCGAAGAGTGGAAGGTAACTTGTTGCGTTATTATCATCGTTCTTCCTTTGATTCTTATTATTCGGGAATATCACGGAACAAATACAAAAAGCCATTTGATTTATCATATGTGAAAACTAAACTATCAGTACTTAAGCGGAGGATTAGTCCCACTGAAAGCTGGGCTCGTCTTACAGGCAGTGACTTTCTGACCCGAAAAAAAGGAATTTATTTATTTTTTTATTTTTTCAGGATGGGATCCCGAGAACAGCGTATAAAGGAGTTGTCGTTTTCCGATATCAAACTAAGAAACGCGTCTTCTTGTTTGGCCCGGATTCTCTTCGCAGACTCGGAATCGAATAGTTCTGAGATTCATTTTTTGTGTTTGTTGTTAGTTTATTAGCAGACACAGAAGCCCCTCGTAGTTTCTAACATCGTGATATCAGATCTCAAAGATTTGTTACAGATTTTTTTTTTCAAAAATTTGGATGTAATAAATAATAGCTCTGATAGATGAGTCAAATATGTACACGATGATTATTATATGCGTCTCCGATTGTTGTCAAGGATTTTTCTAAATCATAAGAGCACTGACGGCATCGCTGCATTTATTTCTTCCTTCAAACTTCCTTTCACTTGAATTTCCTCTTCCTGATGACACCACCAAATCGTCAGAAATAAGAAATATATGCAACATGTTGAATATTAGTGTGACACTTAATTTGCCAATCTAATTATAATAAGGAAATGCAACGTACTGATTCTTCTTGAGCATTTTCCCCCACAGAGTTTTCTCCCAATAGTTCACTTAAGCGTAGCATTTTGGCTCCGACGCCGGGTGCATTAGGTGTACCAACAGCCTCATCATCGACCAAAACAGTATCAGAATATCCTCCCTCGGGTTTTGTATCAGGGACCTGTAAATACAAAAAATATATTTGGGATCAATAAAATTAACATGTTAATTCACCATCAGGTTTAAATTACTAGATTTGCAATTTATAGATTCTCATATCGATACAAATTGTTCATAAGTGATTGTTAATTTTTTTTGTGTTGAATAAACTTTCGTTTTTTTTTCCTTCATCATACCTCAAACATGGCCTCGGTAAGAATATTTTCTAGAATGGATCGTAAGCCACGAGCACCGGTGTTTTTGGCAATCGCTCTCTTTGCAATTAGTCTCATCGCACTGTCTGTGAACTTCAACTCGACCTTGGTAAATAAACATGATCCACGATTAATACAACCTTTATAACTTGTAAAAACTTATCGTAAGGATTATAGGATCGAAAAGACTAAAAGTATCACTTACGTTATTCATGCTGAACATTCTTTTGTATTGTTTACAAAGAGCATTTTTGGGCTCAGTGAGAACCTGCAAAACCAATTGAGATAGTCAAGGCAGAATAAGATCAGTTAGGAAAACAATAAAGAAAAAGGATATACCTAGTATTACAAACGTGACATTGATTAAATCTGCACTTGCAGGATTTATTTTTCACATGTGCATCTGATAAAACGGTTGGAGCACTTGATCACAAGCTTAAAACCATGAAACACATATAATTTGGAAGCTGGCGTGGCAATGATGAACTAAAAACGGAAGCTATAATATTTTATTTTTTCACTTGATTAAAAGGTAAAAAAAGATATATGAAGAAATAATTATAAAAAAAAAACACATACCTGAACAAGTTGGTCTTCATCGAGACTCGATAGACTAACCAGCACAGGAAAACGCCCGACAAATTCTGGTATAAGACCGTATGCCGTGAGATCACCACTCTCCACCTGAAAAACCAAAGCCACTATCACTAATAACTACCAGGGGACATAATCTAAAGTGGTTCTACAAACTTGCAATCATATAGAAAAATCAACTTTTAAACTTTTGACCGATTCTTAACTCACACTTTGAAGCAGCGATGACGATGTAGCAACATTTGAGCCACCAAGTCTCATATTAGCCCGGACCGGTGCTCCAAAACCAATTGAGGAATCTTGTCGTCTGGGAAAAATCAATAATGAAATTTAAACCTCGACAGCAATTGTAGAAAGTCCTCAAGATGTGACTACCTCTCAGAAATGGTCTTTTCCAAATCAACAAAAGCTCCACCGCAGATAAAGAGTACGTCTTTAGTATCCACCTGCTAAGTCAAAAAAAATAAAATGGAAGACAGAATTTTTCAATGGGAATGATAATACAATTGTAGCATGAGACTAGAAATTCAATTGGAACTATAAGAAAAGGTAAAAAAGGAGTAAGCTTTCTATCCACCAAGACCTGAATGGTTTCATTTCGAGAATGCTTTGGAGCCCTATGATCAGGGACACTAACAATCTGCAAAATAATCAGCAAGCATAAAGACTGAGAATTCTAATGATAGCTTATAAAGTATACAAGTTTTCCATCTTGAAAACAGAAATGATTTTTAATAGAATTGTAATAATTACTCACTGTTCCTTCGAGCATCTTTAGTAATGCTTGCTGAACTCCCTCTCCAGAGACATCTCTACCAATGTTTGAGTTCTCACTCTGCACAAAGTCGAAAAGTTTACCCAAAATATAGCCCCTACCTTATGATATAAGTTAAATAATTGAACATCTTGTGCACCTTTTTAGTTATCTTGTCAACTTCATCTATATATACAATTCCTCGCTCGGCTGCTTCTACATCAAAATTAGCAGCCTGCAACAAGATGAAGGTTATAATATATAGACCTTTCTTGGGCAAATGATATCAAATATGTATTCTAAATTCTCTGAATTTCTAGCAGAATGAAACGGTTTTCGCAATGCATCAAGCAGATTAATCAGGTAGATCAAGATTTATGGGTGAGAAAGAAGGGAGAGAGAAATTCCAACACGTTTAATTAAAAACCCAATAATGAAAAGAGAACAAGCTCATTTAAACACTTCATCCCTTTCTTGAATTCACAGCAAAACAGGATAGTAAAAAACCTTTGCCTCTTTGTTTTCTTAAAATAATTTGCAATCCTAGCCTCCAGTTAATTAACTTTTTACAAAAAAAAAAAAAAAACATACTCTCCTTCAAACCGAATGATCTAAAGAATAAATATAGCCTGCCCTGAGTTGGAGAAAACAAATGCGAACAAGACAGAGTGCTCAATCAATACAATGCCAATCAAAACCGATATTACTCTTTTTATTTCACAATTATTCATCTAGCTTAAATAAACATATGGAAAATTTATATTGTATTTTAAAACAACACTCTTACCATCAGTAACTTGTATAGTATGGACTCCACATCTTCCCCAACATAACCAGCCTGTGTACCCATGCAGAGGAAGTAATCATAATAAAAACAGAGTTTGACTTGGTAAATTGGCAGCCGACTAAATCGTGCCAGATAATGGACTCACAAAAAGATAATACTACATCAAACCTGCCTGGGTCAGTGAGGTTGCATCAGCAATGACAAATGGGACATTCACTACACGGGCAAGTGTTTTAGCAAGTAAAGTTTTCCCTGTTCTTTCCATTAAAATGCATTAGAACTGAGCACGCTGATGGGCTTAACATCATATAAGGAGAAACTTGCATCAGACCTGAGCCAGTAGGGCCAATCAGCAACACATTGCTCTTATCCAGCTCAACAGCATCAGTATTGCTACAGTCAGGATTTTCTGAATCATCACCTGCCCTGATAGCAATATATATGGCGATCAATGTTCACAACACTCATGTGCATGAACTCACAATCAAATAAGATTATTACCAAATTCAAGGCAATCACTAGCCACTCTCACTCGTGCTATTATTGGAGAAGGGATAAAAATTTGCATCTTATGCTGTGTAATTATTGTGACAAATATCGCAAAACATCATAGACAAATGCCTAGAACACTAGAATCTCAAATTGCTTACTCAAACAGTATATGTATCTCAAATGGGGCCTAACTTAGACGTCACAGTTACTTTCTAGTATAAACACAAACTAGAGGAGAAAGTGTGTCGTGGCTACCAGAGGGAGCATACTATATCAAGACGCCGTTGAGGTGCATATTTATGTAACATATGGGCAATGGGCACGCGTAAATACATAATGAGTCACTAAAATGTAGGCAGAACGACAATTGAACGAACTAAAACAATGACGTTATAACTTACCCTTTTTGTAATGAGGCATGATTTATCCTTTTGTAGTGATTGTAAAGAGCAACTGAGAGCACCTGCAATAATACTACTCTAGTCATTTTGTCGTAAAGCTCGATAAAAAAGCTGGACAATTCGAATTAATGGAATCAAAATATGAAAACGCACTACACTCCAACCCAAAAGCATATAGGGCATTGAATTATCAACTTGCGACATGAACTCCACCTCATCTACCATTGTCAAGTATTTCACATATGTACAATCTATTACCCAACAGGAATCAAAATGCAAATATTTCATAACCCGGTGGCCCTGGTAATTCACATTACGACAATAAACATAAAACATGATATCAATCCAATATCATTGTATTCTACCAACGCATGTATGCATTCACATTCACATTCCCTCACCAAAACAAACAAACAAACAAACAAAAAAACCAACGGAATATCAAACCTTTTTTGCCCTGTCTTGCCCAATAACGTACTCATTCAAAATCCTGCAAATCTCCTTCGGAGTTGGCAACACCAACTCCTCTCTCCCGAGAATCCCTTCATCTAAATCACATTTTTCGTCATTATCATAATCATTACTACTTTTCTCCTTGATTGTTTTAATATCACCATAAGACCGCAGCTTCTCCCACATCTTACCCTTACCTCCATCCTTCCCACAATTTCCCTCCACCTCCTTCTTCACCGTACCTATCTCCCAAAAACTCCCCTGCAGCGGCTCGAGTTTAAACGGCCTGAAATAAAATGCAGCTCGACAAGCATGGCACATGTTTAGAGCGTGGTAAACACCGGGTTCCGTGGATATAATCGAAAATGGGCGATTAGAAAATAGGACGGTCATTAGATTCGAGCATCGCGGACACTCCAATTGAGCTTTGATTTGATCGTATTTGTCCGATCTACCCTCCCACTTGTGGCGTTGCTGTTGGAAAAACCCTAATCTGACCGTGCAATCGAAAGACTCCCCTGGACGCTCAGGTGAGGCTAGTACGGCTCTGGCAGAGAACACTGTGGTGGCGACGGCGGCCGCCGCTACGCGGCCCAGTTTGGACGTGGATGATCGGAATATAGCGAGCATAATTTCTCGGATTTTTCCGCCGCTTTTTTCTTTCACCGTCGTTAGGTGGTTAGTGCACTCAAAGACTGATAAACCACGTCTCGCTTACGCAACGCGACATTCGTGTCAATTTCAAGTTTATCCACAGCACAATCGGATTAAATAATAATTGTTTAATATACTCAAAGTTTGAGTAACTAATATTTTACCTTTTAAACATTTTCACAAATTAATTTTTATTTTTCTATACTTAAAAATAATACATAATTAATTATAATTTCATCTATTAAATGTATCTTAAAACATAAAATAATATTATATATTATATATTAGTATGCTCAATTGACATTATGCTAAAATAAATATATATATAAATATCTATACTCTTTTATTAATGGTGAAGACAAGTTAAAAGCTGATAATTAATAGTTAATAAAAAATAAATACACATGTTGCTAAATAATAAAACAAAAACTGACAATGACTAATTTCTTTACCTTTTATTTTTTATTAGAAGTTACTTTCAACATTTTACATAATAAATTAAAATATATAATAATATATAATGCACACACGTATAAGTGTGCTGGAATACTAGTATATATAATAGGCCAGAACAACCGTGACTTTAAATCGATTAATCTCCTCACCTGTAACATGGCAAATACGCACATACTGCGATATTTAAGGACCCACGTGGATCAAACCCTTAACCTCTCCAACTAAAGATATCATGAACTCGACCACTTACGCATTCCTCGAGGGGGATAAAAAAATTATATATTAAAATTTATGGAAAATTACACTAAATTTTAGTATTATTACAGTTAGCCGACGTGGCAATTCCACCAAATAAAATGGGATATCGAGAAGCCTAGTAGAGTTCCATTGCACAGGTTTTCAACTCAAAAAAAAAGGGAAGAACTAATTATTCAAAGGGGCGATCTCTCAATATAGTAGCAGCTATACGAACACGGTAAGCCTCCACGTCCACTTTCTCCGCGTACTCCCACACTTCCTCTGTGTCGTACGCAAGACAATGCAGCCACATGCACGCGTAGACGCCGCAGTCGAGGCCCGGCCCCTGCTGCCTACAGCTCGCTCTCACCACGCCGGCGGCGGCACAAGCCACTTCGAATCCCGAGAAACGACGCGTGTAATCGCACAGAAATTTCACCTTCGAGTAGCACAGAGAGCCACGTATTTAGCATTTTTCGGGATAAAACCCATTTTGGTCCCCCAAATGTTTACCTTATGAACCAATTTAGTCCCCCATATTTCAGAAATGGACCAATCTAGTCCCAATTTGACATAAACCGTCAATTTCTAACAAAAAATTGACATGTGACATCATCACAGCGTGCCACGTGTCTCACAGCTGATGATTTTCCGTCTATATTGACGGTTTCTGTCAAATTGGGACCAAATTGGTTCATTTCCGAAACATCGAGGCTAAATTGGTCCAATTGAAACATCGGGGACTAAATTGGTACACAAGGCAAACATTGGGGGACCAAAATGGGTGTTATCATGCATTTTTCGATGTACGTATCTGCGTATCTTCGATCGACCGATATGCGACGATGCTTACGTAAGCTTTCGCCGTCGCCGTCGAACGGGCGTCGTGCACAGAGTTCCAGAGATTGAAAACCCCTCTCCGGGCGTCGAAAACCAGCAGGAACCAGTGCCACCGGTGGTTGAGGGGGAAGACGACGTACCTGCATCTCTCGAACGTGTCCTCCTTCAGCTCCGTCAGCAAGTGCCTCGTCGAAGACGACAGCTTCGAGAGGAAACCTCCGCGTTCACACTCGGGTACCGTCCTTTTTTTTCCGTGATATTTTTCGAGGAGACTGAGGACGTTTGCCTACAAATCGACGCGCGATCATGGATCTCGGGATGTATTTTACGTGAACGGGACGATTTTATTACGGATTTTATACAAAAAACCTGAACGCTCGTGTCCACGCAGAAAATTTCGGACCCGTTTTTCAAGCTCTGCTTCTGCATTATCCTCGTGTAGACGTCGATTATCTCGGACCCAACGGCGTCACGGAATAGTAAGGTTCGCAGCTCCCGCCCCCTCAGGTTCTTACATCCGTCGTCCCAAATGATAGCTCTACAAGAAGATTATGAAGTTTCATTACCGAAAACAACGATGGGGTCGTTTTTATAAGATAAAGAAAATTGTCATAAAAAACCGACTTACTCCGGTTCTTCTAGGGCAAGAAACTTCATGACAAGCTCTATGTCTTCATCTGATGCATTTTCGTGTCCGATGAAGTCCACTCTACCTTTGAACACATCATCCACGTCGTCTTCCTCTGTCGTCGTCTCGGCACCGCTGTCTCCATCGATATCTATGAACGGTTCTCTCGAAGTAGCCTAACACAAAAAAGGTTTTAAATTGACGATGCTTCGAACGAAATGAAAGATCCCGGGATTCAAAGTATTACCGGTTTTTCGGCCTCAATCCTACACGTCGGCGGCGAATTCACGAGCACCGATGATTTTCTCTTCTTCACGCGATCGCCGATGCTTCCAAAGTTATCCGTTACTTTAGAAGCAGCAATATCGTGCCCGCGATTGCTCGCAGTTCTTAGCCTGATGTTCCTCGTGTCCTCTTCATCGGAATCATCAAGCATGACTACATCGACATCCCGGGAAATTATATCCTCGGTCTCGTCTTTTCCTCGGGATTTGTCGAGCTTGCCGGCGTGTTTAGCAACATTTCCACGCCGCGCCGCCGCGGGCTTCTTTTTCTTCGGCTCGGTTCTCGGGTTTTGGCTCTCCGATTTGGGGCACCTCTGTTGAAAATATTATATAAAAATTTTGGAAATGATAAACTCCCTTCAAGTTTAAGCTTTTATGTGATGTGGTCATTCAACAACCTCTATTTTGGATCTCCCCGCCTTTTTTCCCAATCGTCCAACGTTGGAGGTTTCCTCTTTCGTGTTCGAGACGCACTCTAGGAGCAACGCCTCCTCATCATCGTTACAAGGTTGTATATGCTTAACCTGCTCGAGAACGAAAAGCAAAAAAAAGATAAAATTAAGACGTTGATCGGAGTAAAAAAAACCCGATTCTTATAGGTTATTAGTAGCAAAGCAAAGAGCACATACACAAGTTGAATCCATGCACTCGAATAGCGATTCGAGCTTCGCATGACTCGTCGGAAAGTTGCTTCTCGCCCACCGAAACATCCTCGGGTAGACATTTGAACTACAACGCACTCCTAAACTCGGGAACGTTTCGTACACCAAAGCCTAAACAGATCAAGAAAGAAAGAACAAAGTATGAGTGAAAATAAAAAAATCAAACTAATATCGAAATTAATAAGATTTATATACACATAAAAACTAACCATCAATCCAATTAGGCATCCATCCATGTAAAACTTATTCCCGAAATCACGCAGTGCTCTCCGTAAAAATCGGAACGCGGCGTTTCCCCAAGCGTGATCGAAGAACGTCGCGAGATCGTCGAGGTAAGGGAATATAAAGCCGGGGGTCCACCGTTTGTGGATGGGGAACACGATGCAGTTGAAAGCCAACAAGATAAAAAGCCTGACGAAGTCGTCGACTTCGTCCCCGTCGTCGCTTCCCGCGAGCACGAGGAGCTTTTCACGAACTCCCGCGCGGTGCGCGTCCGAGAGCCTCCCGCCGAAGCGGCTCGAGAGAAACACGGAGTGCTTCGTCCTGTTGAAGTCGACGTGTGGACCCCGGTGCTTGAGGCCGAGGACGACGGAGAAATCGGGCGAACGAAAGGGGATCGCGATGCCGCGGGGGAGGAGGAAGGAGGACGAACGGCCGTCGAATCTCCTCAGGAAGTAGCCGAGCCGACCGGGACTGAATGCAAGGGCGGGCATGTCCATCCAGCTGGCAAAGGGCGTGTTTAAAATACGGCTCTTTTGCCGCTCGCCTATGATCGGCTTCAGCTCTTCCATCACGTTGGTGAAATAGGAAGGGGAGCATCTCGTGTGAACTTTTTTCATCTCGGGACAATCATCATGAGATCCTTCGTCTTCACCGCTCGTTTCTACGTCCAAAAAAAAGGTTATAGAATAGAGCATGAAACACAAAGATAAGCACATTTAGGCTGTATTTGGTTTGTGGAAATTAGTAAGGAAAGGAAAATGAAATGAAAAAGGAAAACTAGTTTTTATATTTGGTTGGTTGAAGAAAATAGATAAGGAAAAGAAAATCTAGTCAAGTTTATACTTAAAACTAGGGAAAACTCATTTCTTCACCAAATGATGAAGAAAATGAATGAAAAACTTGTGAAAATCATTTTGTCTCCGATTTTGTTTTCCACATCCACACTACTACTTTCTTCGTTCCAAACACAGTCTTAGAGTTGCGGAGATTATATTTACATAAGATTAAAGCATACATAACAATCTCAAACAATACTCATCCATTCCTAGAGATGATAATCCGGGCTTACGAGAACAATGCGAAACTGAAAGGGATAACGCCACTTTTGGTCCCCGATGTTTCCACTTGCCCATTTAGTCCCCGATGTTGTCTGTTTTGGGACAATTTTGGTCCCTCAATTAATTTTCCGTTAATTTAGATGGAAGCGCCAAGTGTCGCCAAGTGAGTGGACTTTTTTTTTAATTTTTTTTGGATAAAATCACTTTTGTCCCCCATGTTTGCCCGTTGGACAATTTTGGTCCCCAAAATTGGAAAATCCCTGGAGTATTCCATCTAAATTGACGAAAATCTAACCGAGGGACCAAAATTGTCCCAAATCAGACATATCGGGGACTAAATGTGGCCAGAGAAAACATTGGGGACCGAAATTGCCCAACGGACAAACATTGGGGACCAAAAGTGATTTTATCCCAGACTGAAATAACTGTTGTGTCCCTCATACCATTTCTGCCGTTCTTCTTACTCGTTGTAGCTTTCTCACTTCTACTGTTCACTGCTTCCCCCATTTCGAGCTTCTCCCGTGGCACCTGGCTTCTTCGAAAACCTGGAGGACACAAAATCAAGCAAGCAAATGCATCAAAACTTGGAGAACATAACAAGCCAAGTAAGTAAAACATAGCATTAGACTCCATCAACTAAGAGCTCAAGCAGCTCAAAACACAAAGCAAAACAACACTCTGCTTCTTTTGCAAGGATAGAACAAGAAAGATCGAAAGAGCCTGGGGAATGTATAAAGATTTTGGTCGGGAATGTAGCACCTCAATGCCGCTCAACGAAGCCCAGATATCGACGGGTTTGTTTCGAGTTGGTTTCTAAATTGGTTTTACGATTAAGCCATCAATTTCTAATAAATATAGCTCAGCCGAGAAATGCCTCCTTTTTTTTCCAATTCTCGAGGAAAGGGGAAGGATTCAAGTGGAGAATGCCAAGAAGGAAGCTTTCGAAAGAAATGAAGGCATTAATTAGAGTCTGTCGTCATTACCAGCTGGCGACTGAGAGGGTGCGGCGGCGCGTGCCTGTGTCTTTCCTTCCTCCGCGAGCAGTTGCAGCTTCTTCTCCGCTCTCTCAGCCTATTATTACCTCCGTTGCAGTGACGGAGAATGCAGTGCTTCTTCGGCCGAGCAACTTGTTACGGAATAGGGTTTTATTCCGCCCCTTTCTTCAGCTGGTGCGGAGGAGCTGAACGAAGAGAGAGAGAAGAGAGAGCTGTGGGCAATGGAACAGGGAAAATCGATTTTTGCTGGGCCTGAGGAGACAGCTTTGGGCCCGGATGTTTTTTTTTTGGGTCCTACTATTTACACCCATTGAATTTGTAAAATAATTAATGTTTACAAATTTTAGGTAGTTTTTACAAGTTTCAGGGAATTTTTAACAAGCATTAATTGGTTAATTTACTGCAGATTAATACATTTTATTAAAATATAGTAATTTCGATTAATACATTTGGTTTAAAAATTGATTACATAATAATTAATTTATTTTTATATATTAATTTCGATATTTTAAATTAATAATATTAATATTTATCTTATTTTAATATAAATTCATATAATGTGGATATTTCGTATTATATTTAAAATATAAATAAAAATGTCATTATTAATTTATATATTTTTTGAATTGACAATATTGATATTTATCTTATTTAATTCATATATACGGATATTTCTTATTATTTATACAAATATAAATGAAAATTTCATTTAAAGTACAAATATTTGTTTTTCCGTTGATAAATATGCAATAAGAAACTTATATGAGTTATTGTTTTTCTTTTAATTTTTTCCTATAATACAATACACAGATATTCAAAGTTCTTACCCGCAAAAAGAAAAATAAATAATTATTATAAAGGGAACCTAAAAAAATTAAAAAGGAAAAAATAATAAAATACATTAGTTTCGTGTGTGTGTGAATAAAAGTAATAAATAAAATTAAAAGAAAGTAATAAATAATGTATGATAAATGATAATAAATATGGGGTGTAAATAGAAATTTAGGAGGTGTCAATAGAATTTCCCATATTTAAAATGTTACAATTATTTTTGTATTGATTAATGAGGGGGGCTAAATAGAATCAAGGAGGGTGCATATAGAATTTCCCTTTTTTTTTTTTTAATATTGATTTCCGACAACCTTGGAGGAGTCGTAGGTTTATTTGATTTTGATCCCATAATTACTTCGCTTTCTAGATAATCACGCACTCCAATAGATATTATTCGTGATTTCAACTTCTTGTTAAATAATCCTCGAATTATTTATTCCTATTATGTATTCATCTGTAAAAAATTGTTGTTTGATACTCAAAAAACGTTAAAAATACAAAAATAACATTGCTTCATACATAGATATTATTCTAAATCTCTCCAGTTTTATATCAAGTCAAATTTAAGAATATTATACCAACTGTTATCACTATTATACCAACGGTTTTATTATTATACCAATATATTCAATTATTATACTAATTGTTATAATTGTTATACAAATAACGTTATTATATTTTTATTATGATTTTTTTCATATTATATCAGAAAACACGATTATAATACCAACAAAACCGCTTATTATACCAATAAAATTGATTATTCTACCAATAAATTTGAATATATACCAAACAATTCGGATATTATAATAACATTATTTTTTGTATTACAGTGATAATAGTTGGTATAATAGTTGAATATATTGGTATAATAATGGGAACACTTGGTATAATAGTGATATAAAACTCTTAAATTTGACTTGGTATAGAAAATGATAACAATTGATATAATAATTAAATATATTAGTATAATACTGAGAACAGTTGTTATAACCGAATCTGTAAGAAATGTTATTTTCGTCTTTTTCAATGTTTCGTGGTATTAAATACATAAATTTTTGCAAATGAGTACCGAACATGAAGAAATAATTATTGACGTATCGGGAAGTTAAATTTTTGCAAATGAGTACCGAACATGAAGAAATAATTATTGACGTATCGGGAAGTTGATACTTAAGAGGGTAATGAATGAACGAGAATCTATGCTTAATTAAATAAACATGATAAAATAAAAAGGTGTCGAAACACCGAGTCCACTCTCTGAGCAAAATTCCCGGCGAATCACGGCTGAAAAATCGAGGGTTCGCCCTTTTGGTTCGTTTCTCCTCGGCACTAAGCTATTATAACTTTTTTTTCTGAAATTTTCACCTGCGTGTGAGTGTGCGTGAATGTAAATACATCGATCGCGCTTGATTCTTACGTCGTAATCTGTGCGAATTCCGCGAAAATTCCCAATTAAATCCACATTGAGAAATTTGCAGGTTTCGATTTTGGGGTATATGAGTGCTATTTGAATTGGGGGGAATCGTGAACATTCGCGATTCGATTGAAATCCGCTTGTTTCATTGATGTTCTAAAATTGATCTCCCTCTGGAAACGTCATCTTTTGTAGGATGGACCTTCACGGCCGCAAAAGGCTACTCATCGGGCACTTCGACGGCAACGAAGGGAAACGTAATAATACCTCATCGATTAACGGCCAACACTTCCCTTTCCTCGAGCTTCCTCGCAACGTAACATGCGACGTTCTCTCAAGGCTGCCGCTGAAGGACATACTCCGCTGTAAGAGCGTCTGCAAAAGTTTCCTTGAAGTAATCAAAGACCCTTACTTCATCGCCGCACACCTCTCCAAAGCACCGATCTCCTCAACAAATCTCATCCTTCAAGAGAACCTCGGGAGACGCGGAGCCCTCCACTTCTTCAAATTGGACCTCGATGAAACGGGCTCGTTCTCCTCGAGCAGCGATCACCACGACTGCGGGCCCCGTCTCCGCAACGGGATCGCCGCGTTGAAGAAGGCCACCGCCGATTTCACCTTCAGGGCTAAGAAGGTTCACCTTGTCGGTTCCTGCAACGGGATTCTCTGCTTGTACTTCGACAGGGCAAAGCCCTTTTACGGGATCTACAACGTTTTGCTCCGCGAGAGCCTCAAGCTCCCCGAGTTGAGCCCGCTGAATCCTCAGCTTTACACCCGCGAACACCACTCGGGGTTCGGCTACTGCCCGAGGACTAAAGAGTACAAGGTCGTTCGATTCTTGATCCCGAGGCACCTCAGAAAGAGGCCGATGGCTATGGAGATACACACCGTTGGATCGGAATCTTGGAGATCGATCGGGGACGTCCCTGATCTGAAGTGGGCCTCCTTCGACCCGTTCTTGAATGGTGCCCTTCACTGGATAAGCAGCAGCGAAAACCCGTCAGAGCTCATAAGCACGTTCGACTTGGAGCGGGAGATTTTCCTTTTCACGCCGAGCCCGCGTCATTTCACAGAGGAATACGCGAAGAAAATCACGTGGATCAACGCGGGGGTGTTGCAAAATCGCCTCTGCTTGTGCTACATCTACGAGGGTGCTGAATTCGAAGTGTGGTCAATGAAAGAGTACGGAGTTGGAGATTCTTGGGAGAAGGATTTCAGCTTCAGGTTCAGCTTCTACTGTAAACTGGTGCCCGATGCTCTCAAGAAGCCCGTCAAGTTCTTGAGCAACGGGGAGCTTCTGTTCGTGTCTACCTCTGCTTGCCTCGTCTGTTTCAGCCCGAGCAAGAGGACCTTTCGGGAGCTGAGGGCGGTGACGTCATGGGGTGGGGTTCTTGTCGCGCACGACCTCGGGTTCGGTTCGATCGAGGATGTAGCGGGAGCGAGGAAGGGCGAGGTGAAGAGGTTCGAGCTTGCGTGGCCGAAAGTTCGGTCTTGAATGTTGGAATGATTTTTTTTTTTCTTTTTCTATGTGCTTTGAAGTTTTATTTATTGGCTGGTGAACAGATGATTTTTCAAGCTTTGAATTGTGGGGAAGTGCTTTTTAGGCTTTGCGTTGTATGTGGGCTAAGAGGTTTTTGTTTCGAGTCCCTTGAGCACACGACTGTGCTTCAATGGTGTCATATGCTTTGGCACTAAATGTTGTGGAGCTCATAAATTATATGCTTAATTATTTTTATTTGGGAAAGAGGCGTTTTAAGAAACTTAGGTCCCAACAGTTGAGCAACATGTGATAAATTATTTGGGGAAATCCTACTTGGCGTTGGAAAAATTCAGTCCAAATCAGCATATGAGACGAATTAATGCAATTTGAGGACAATTAAAATTGAAAACTTTTATCCATGAATTAACACGTGAGGTGCACGTGACAATTAATTTGGAGAAAAAAATCCGACATGACATCGGTAAAAGTTTGTCTAAAATCAGCACGTTGAAGCCACATATGATTTCCTCTAATTTAATTATTAAGTACGACTCGTATGTGTTAATTTCGGACTGAAATTAGGTTAAATTTAGTTTCAGCGTCAATTATCCTAAAATTGCTTAAATTTAGAAATTTATTGTTATGAAATTGTTCGTCTTTGATTTTGTCCTTAAAATATACAGGACTAAAAAAATTATTAAACATAATATTGCAAATTAAATTGTAAAAGTATGGGATTGAAATTACATATAAAAAAGGCATGGGATCAAACGTATTATTTTACCAAATGGAGAGAGACCGCATTTCCAAAACCTAAAACACCCGATTTTAGGAAACAACACTTGCTCTGACTCTCAGTGCGTTTGGCATCGCAAATTACAATCATTCTCGGCAATTGTGTATTTTGTAATGCATCCTTCGTTCTTTAGGGCATTGGCTCGTCGAAGAATCGATGTTGGCGCACTATCGTCCCAAGCTGGCGTACGATGTCTATTGCACAGCGCTGCTTCGATATTTATGGGCGGTGAAAGGACAATTCTAAATCACCCCCGTCAAGTTAAATCGTGCACCGGTACAACATTTAGCATGTAAAAAAGAAAAACGCGAATTGTGTTGAATTTTGTCGACGTCTTCTTCTGCACTTTGTATGTTGAATTTTATCGACGTTTCCCTCAAGGCGTTAACTTTTTGGCGTTGTTTCTCATGAAAATTGATTTAACACCCCTTTGATGCACCGACCATGAAATGACACTTTTTGTTTCCTTTAGGATATGATATATGTGTAATTTGTTTGCTTTCTCGATGCCCTTCAGGAGGTTTGAATACTGGAAGATCAATTTTTCCGGCACCCACTTGTCTAAGCCGGAGAGTACTGAGTTTTAGTGACTTAGCCGGATCTGAGAAAGAGAGTGATTGTTCAGCTGTTCCACAATCATGTGGTGATCGACATCATGAAGGTTTCGAGAATTCTACTGATTCCACCGATTTTGATAAGTTAAAGGCTAAAAGTATGTCCCACAAGTCTGTTGATTTTACAAAAGTTCCTATTGAAAAACTCCCAACTATCCTTATTATGGGCCGTCCAAACGTGGGCAAGTCAGCTCTATTTAACCGGTTAGTTCGATTCTTAGCTTTGGTAACTTCTAGCAAGGATTTTGTTTGTTGAAATGGATAATCATATCATTGATGTATCACTTAGTGCCATTCATTCGAAGGTCTATATCTGTTATAAGCAGTGGACATACATAAATAATTGTAATCAGATGTTGACTTTTTTTTTTCTCAACACGTAGTTTGATTCGAAGGAGGGAAGCTCTCGTTTACAACACTCCAAATGATCATGTTACGCGTGACATAAGAGATGGTGTTGCTAAATTAGGTGACTTGCGATTTCGTGTTCTTGACTCTGCTGGCTTGGAGGCAGAGGCTTCGTCTGGTTCCGTTTTGGGAAGAACCGCAGCCATGACCGGTGAAGTGCTAGAAAGGGCCCAACTTGCTCTCTTTCTAATAGATGCAAGGTAATGTCTTACACACATGTAAAGACGATTCCACTAATATTAAACTTACTTTTGCTGTCCTATGTGCTATTTCTCAGCTGAGATTACTCCATGGATGAAAATCTGAGATTACTTCATGACCATAAAATCTGTGAAGATGCGTGATTTTCTGTACAACCCCTTTGCATCAATCATAAACACTGAAGTTTTTGTTTGCAACTTTGAGTCCAGAGATGGATTGCAGCCCATGGATTTGGATGTCGGAAAGTGGCTGAGGAAGCACGCCCCGGGAATGAAGGTGATTGTGGTCATGAACAAAGCCGAGCTGCTCGATGATATAAATGGTTCTCTTGCTTCAGCTGCTGGTGAAGCATATACTTTAGGATTCGGTGATCCTATAGCCTTATCTGCTGAAACCGGGCTGGGAATGACTAGCTTGTATGATGCTTTGAGGCCAACTCTCCAAGAGTATGTGGTCCAAGTTTTAAATGGTAAACTAGTCCCTTGTCAGTGAGTTATTGGCTCTCGTTTAATCACCATAGTTGTTTAAGTGGACAGTTATTATGCTTGTTTGCTTTGTATGTGGGATCCAGATGAGGGCATACACGATTGTGAGTCAACCTCATCTCTTGATGAGGACGTGGACTGTAAGCTTCCATTGCAGTTGGCAATTGTTGGGAGACCAAATGTCGGGAAATCTACATTGCTGAATGCAATATTACAAGAAAATCGTGTCTTGGTTGGACCCGAAGCTGGTCTCACCAGAGATTCGATCAGGGTTCATTTCATGTATGAAGGGAGAGATGTATACCTCGTGAGTATCTGCCTTTTTTCACTGCCTTACGTGTCTGCTGACTTGATTTTCTTTTTTTTTTCCAAAAAAGGGGCAATATATGTTCATTGAAGAACTTATTGGTTTTCTGACATGATTGATACTCCTTGAAGCATGAGATCTTTTTGAATTATTTGGTTCAGGTTGACACTGCAGGTTGGTTGGAGAGGACAAAACAAGATAAGGGACCATCTTCCCTAAGCATAGTGCAATCTAGGAAAAATCTCATGCGGGCCCATGTCGTTGCTTTAGTCCTCGATGCCGAAGAGGTCTGTTATTTGTGCTCTACTCACTTTTTCCATTAGCATAATTGATAATCTCAATACATATTATGGCTCCATAATATTTTGTTATCGATGTTTTGATATTTTTTCTCGTTGTTGTTTACTTTTTCCTCTTTGATTTTCTGCTATTGTAAACTCAGTCCACAGAGGTTTTGGCAAATATTTTCTGATGCATTACGCTGTTCCTGTGCATGATCTGATTAAATACACTTAAATTAAAGTTCATATCTTTTCTCTTTGGTGTCTGGCATTTCGAATTTCTAACATGCTTCTGTATTATTTCACTTGTCCTCATTTATGGTTAAGACAAGCTCGGATTTTTTCGTTCTTTGCCTTCGCTAATTTCCAAAGCCCAATATCAATAGATTTTTAGGCATGCTTTTTTTTTTTTTTTTTTCATTTCTAAACAGCCAGCCACTCTTTGAATGTCATTTTAAGCAGATTTCCAATGCTAGACGAAGCATGAACCACGCTGAAGTAGTGATAGCAAGACGAGCCGTGGAAGAAGGCAGAGGCCTCGTAATCGTCGTGAACAAGATGGATCTTTTGAGAGGGAAACACAGCTCGAAAAACTACGAGAGCATCATCAACGCCGTGCCCGAAGAAGTTCAGACAGTTATACCCCAGGTTTTGTTTGTCTCCACAGAATCTCAGCTTCTTTAACTCTTCACAGTATTTTCTTGAAAATATTAAATAATTTTCAAGAGTATTTTATTTCTGTATCGGCTGAATATCGTTTTTTTTTCTAGGTGAGTGGGATTCCTGTAGTTTTCGTTTCTGCTCTCGAGGGCAAAGGAAGGTTGGCCGTGATGCGCCAAGTCATCGACACGTACGAGAAGTGGTGCTGCAGGTTGCCCACGGCTCGTCTAAACCGCTGGCTACGCAAGGTTTTTGCCCGTTATTTTTTAGCTATTCCGATTACTGTTAGTGTTAATTGCATGATAGTCCTCGAACGTACGCCCGATTTGCAAATTACTTCGCATTCTTTCGAATTTTTTGCAATCAGCCGGATGAACTTTCTAACTTTGCAATTGAATACAGTGGCTTCCACATCGCCTCGGTTAACGGAAATCTTGGTGTATTCAATTATGCATGTTTTGGGAGAATGGCCGTTTTTTTGGTGCCCTAGTGTTTGGAGTATGGACGTTTTTTCGGTCCCCCATGTTTCGAAATGCCACCTTTAGTCCCCAATGTTACTGAATTTGGATCATTTTGGTCCGTGAGATAATTTAACCGTTAGTTTGGATGGACTTACGCGCCGGACCAGCAAATATTACGGGTCAGGATGGGCCAGTCCGAATTTTGGGGTTCGAATAAAGGGGGGCCTGGTCCGGCCCGTAATTCCGTCGAAACTAACCGTTGGACCAAAACATTCCAAAATCGATAACACTGGGGACTAAAAGTGGCCTATCAGAACATGGAGGACCAGAAAAACGCTCATTCTCCAACCATTAGGGGACCAAAAATGGCATTTGCCCGCAAGTTTTTTTTTTTTTTTCATTTATCCTTGGGAAAAGGAACACCCGAATCGTTTAGCCTAGCCGATTTAGATTCGATTTCTTACTTTTTGTTCGAGTAAGCTTGTAAATGTAATTATTTTTTTTTTTTTGACGACACATCGATGTGTTTTGTTGTGGTAGATAATGAGCAGGCATTCATGGAAGGACCAATCGGCTCAGCCGAAGATCAAGTACTTCACGCAGGTGAAGGCGAGGCCGCCGACGTTCGTGGCCTTCGTGGGGGGCAAAGCCCGTTTATCGGACTCGGAGCTGAGGTTTCTCACAAACTCGTTGAAGGAAGACTTCCACTTGGGAGGAATTCCCATTAGGATAAATCAGCGCACCGTGCTTAGGAATACTAATAATAATAATAATAATAATAATAGCAAGAGCACTTCTTCAAGTAAGAAGAAGACACATGGGAAAGCCAAAGCCATTAATAGAACGATGATGATGTCTGATAAGAGAAGTAATGCTTCTTCGGACAAAGCTGCTGCTCTTGTTGTTGCTGCTTAATGAAATAATAATGGATGTTTAATTTAATCTCTCTCTCTCTCTCTCATATTAATTAATTAATGTGGACGTTAGTCGAAGGATATGATAGTTCAAACTAGGGGCGTGACATGACATATATGGCCTGCATATTTATTGGGATCACATGATGATGATGATGTTAACTAGGAGAATATCAAATTCATACAAACCGTCTTGATTTCGAGTACTTTGCCCTCAAATTAATTCGAATAACTCAACCTTTTATAATGCATTATTATTATTACACATATATATAATTATTTATTGGAGTTTCAAATAGTTTAAATACAAAAGATCTAATAATCCTTCGTATTCATTTCGAGACACACACACGTATAAATTCCTCCAAATATTTTACCAGTGATCATCTAATGAACATCACCGACGAACCAGTTGAAAAAGAAAACTGTTGCACTGTAAAGGAGGACCAACTCGTTTATTTAGTATAGTTTTTAAGTTTTCTTATCCACAAATACTTCCCATTGAGGATTCCTTCCTAAAATCAATTGGTGTTAAGAGTAGGGGCTTCTTTGATTTATATATTAAGTGAGATGAGGTTAATTTCTCGATGTTGGATAAATAATCTCAACACGCCCCCTCACGTGTGGCACGATTCAAGTCCTAATACGTAGACATATCAAATCGGGTGGCGGTGAGTCAAACAGGCGTGATAACAGCAAATCAAATCCGCCCTGATACCATGTAGAATTTTCGATATCGGGACCCGCGCACATGCGCCGCACGTAAGGAGGGAGGACCGTATAAGCTTGATGGGATTCTTTCCTAAAATCAATTGGGGTTAGAAGGAATGACTCATCAAGCTTATATACCGATCATTTTTTCTCGTCGTAATCAATGTGGGACATTTTGCTCTCACATGTGATATTCTCACACTCATCCTCACATGTGAGTTCATTTCTTTTAATCGGACGGGAACACTTTTTTTTTTCGAACCCGCCGTATATTATTTTTAATTTTTGAGTCGGATGAGAGACGCCATTTATTTCGAATCTCAGATCTACCAGGATCTTCCGCTCTGATACCATGTTAAATTGAAGGTTCATTCGTAAAACCAATTGGTGTTAGGAGGATGTGCCTCTTTTATTTATATATTGAGTGGGTGAAGTTAAATTTCATGATGTGGGACAATAATCTCAACAACTTCAACTAAGTTCTATTAGAAGCGAATCTTTAACGTCATTGCCGGTTACGAGACGATATTGCTTTCCAGCAGAATTAATCTCCGAGCCTATTTTGCGGTCTCAGGTTCGCACATACTACAATAATCAAGGATTCCAATCATACGACACATGTATTACGGACGTGGAGTTTTAGTGTTAATTCACCACGTTATGATCAATTTCCTATATATTTCATTCATTTCACACACACACACATATATATATATATATATATATATTGGTTATTGGTGTCAATTTTGGCTCGTGACCGAGGGTCCAACCTACGTATATATGTTGCGTCTCCCTCTTAGCAGTCTTCTGCGATGATGCTATTATCATTTATTCAAAAAGCATAAAGTGTATCTTTTTCTACCTAATAAAATGTCAAAAGAAGAAGTTTTTTTTTGATGTATTTGAATTATCATTTTTTATTATGGATGATCAAGAAAAATATAGTAGTAGAGATTTAGTTTACCCTAAAACGAAACACGCCTTATTTTCTTGTACTCATACATGCCTAATAATAGAAAGAATCTAAATAAGAATAACGAAATATCTATCATGTAACATCATTTCATGGATACAGCAATTAACATAAGATCAAATAATCAGAAAACACACAAGACAAAACAGAAACCCTAAATATATAATATATACTACTCCCAATTATCAAACATATACTATATTATTCTTCAACCAAAAACATAAATTAATAGCTTGTCACATAATTATAACATCCGGAGATTCTTACAAAGTATACTTCGTTACAATATATAACCACCATTAACCACTTAAAAACGATCACCAAAGTCTTTCCTTGCCTCAGACATCGCAATGCCCCAATCCCATAACCTCTCGGAATAGGGCAAAATCGTCGAGCCCGCGACTAAATCGTGCTGCTGCTGACGTGGCTCCATCTCAATATGCTGATGTGGCAGCAAAGTTGAGAAATGAGAAAGATGATTCGAAACATTACTATCATTACTCGGATACTGCACTACAACATTTTCATGGCTGATCAATGAAGCAACTTCTTGCTGATCACTGATGTTATTACTATTCACAATCTTATGAAGATCATCATCATTATCTATTGCAATGGGAATCATGGGATTATTGATGGTGAAAGAGCTTTGCTGTGTAATAGCTAAAGATGTGAGGCCAATGTCTTCATCGATGCTTCTTATTGTTCGGCTCGGTTTCGTTAATCGTTGAGGAGATTGGTGAGATTTTCTTGGAGAATTCGATGATGATGCTGAGGCCCGTGTTTGGATCGAGCGATGATGATCTTCGACCCCGGCTCGTTTGTAGACCCGGCAGAGAGAGATCTCAGCCTGAAAAAAAAAAAAGATTGAAGTAAAAAAGATTATTATGTGTAATTAAAAAAATCCATGGGACTGTATTTAATGATCCTCATAGTTCCATAAAGTTCTTTCATGCTTTGCCTGTGACTTTCTGTGGGGAACAGTTTAATGTTCTATATGTTCCAATGCGAATCATCGTATAACTGAAGCAGACATAAAAGTGTGTGTCAGAAGAAGAAGAAAAAAAGTACTTTAGCCATCACATAGACATAAAATTCAAATACCCAGAAAATAAATAACACTCACAATACCCATAAAAATTGTTCAATATCGATCTAAAGCAATTAATTATCAAGATCTGATTAAAATTTGAACCTTTTTCGCTATATAATTCCGACATTCTTTCGTGATTCATATCCACGGCGAGGAAAAAAAAAAGGAAAATTAAAAATCTCACCTTTTGCAAGCGTTCGGTTAGTTGCTGAGGCAATCGATACTCATTCATGATCCAACTCGATCGAATCCCTCTCGGAGCCTTCCCCGAGTAGAAAACTAGGGTTTTCTTCAACCCGATAGGCCTCGAAGAGCCCTCACTTCTTATCGTTCTATCGGCTCCGGTGGCTTTCCAATAACCCGAAGAAGTCACACGATTCGGCCTGTCCCCGTTCCTATACTTCCTATCCCTCGGGACATAAAAGTACCATTCTTTCTCTCCTATAGCAGCCAAAGCTACACAGCATACACATAATTATGAATCTTAAATTAGTTAACTAACACTTGAAATTGATTAGGTAATAACAAATCTTTGTGCTTGTAATAAATATATTGTTACCCGGAAGTTCCCAAGGATCGTAGCGGTATAGGTCAAGAGAAGCAATGAGCTCTGCGTTGAAACGTTTGCCTTCCACCTTACGTCTAAGGTAAAACTCGATGAGCTCTTCCTCGGTGGGGTGGAACCGAAACCCGGGCATCACCGTGTCTTGTTGGTGCTCGTCGGTTTCTTGCTGATCTTGCTTGTAATTATCAAAATCGCATCTTGTAATAGTAATAGGATTGCTGCCGAGGTTTTCTTGAGTGTTAGCACAAAGATTGATCATATCTGCTTTTGATTCATCAAGAAGTATATGTAGATAAGCTTCTTGGTTGAGGGTTCCTTTTTCTTTTTTCGTTTGGGGTGTTTAATTTGTGTATTTTCTTCTCATTTTTTATTTTTATTTTTAGGTATAGGGGTAAGGTACAATGATGATGAAGGTAAGTAGAGAATGGAGATGAGTGCAGAGAATAATCTACATAAATTGAGGGCCTACTTGAAAATTAGAGATGATATGTATTAATTAAAGATGGGAAAGGGACTTCACACAAGAGGGGGTACAAGATAGGGTTTTTCTCTTCTCTACGAGCGGTGAGTTTGAAGCACTTATTAAATGTTATTTTAACATTATTTTATTTGATTTATTAAAACTAATTGATCATAGTTTAGTGAACGTTATAAAGCAAGA
Organism: Linderniella brevidens; assembly: GCA_004919715.1. NCBI lineage: Eukaryota > Viridiplantae > Streptophyta > Magnoliopsida > Lamiales > Linderniaceae > Linderniella > Linderniella brevidens. The sequence goes on from SWDC01000158.1 coordinate 5,414,246, forward strand.
TCGGGGACGAGGTAGACGTAAAAAAAATAAAAAATAGAAAAATAATATCTTTAACTCGATAAGTGTGGGGTGAGCATTTAACCCGTCGAACCGCCCCACCCCAATCGACCCAACCCAACCCAGACCGCAAGTATCGGGTTGACGACTTGATGAGTTAGTTTGGATTTTAAAAAATAAAACCGTATATTTTGCAATCGGGTTTGATTTTGTATTTTTAAAACCGCACCCAACCGCATTTAATAATATTATACTTTTAGTATGTTTTATTTAATAGTTCATAATTAATAGATATCAGTCATAACTTGTAATAGTTAGGAAGTCGGAAGACCATAAGCATCAATATAATAATACGGATTGGGAAGACTCAATTAGATGAAAATACTAGTATGCACTAAATTATAAATTAATGGTTTATTTTTTATGTTAATATAATTTTCAAATATTTTATATTTTTTCATTCTTGATACAGAAAATGTGAGTTCATATTCGTGTTAACATTTATGTTTTATTATTTTTTTATTTGATTCGAAGTATTAATGGTTACTTTTAATGATTGTTTATTATGTATTAACAAATTTTATCATAAGTTCATATCCTTGTTATTTTTTTTTTCGTTAATTTTTTTTATTGTTACTATTGTTTATTAATTTTTTTTCTGTTAAAATTTTAATAAACTAGTGTGCACTAATTTTGTAAATTTTTTTCTATTTTACTTGTTACTTGTCACTTTTTATCACTCGTAAAAGTTTATTAACTTTTTATTCTTGAACTTTATTTTAACACTATCTATACATAATAATATTGAATTTTCGTTATGAGTAAAAAAAATCGCAAAAACCGTCCTAACCCAACCGAACTCAAACAAACCGCGGAGTATCGGGTTGAAAGTTTTATGATCGGGTTTGAGGCACATTATTAAAAATCGGAATACGTCGAGTCGGGTTAAAATTTGAATAAAATCCGCTGTTACTGCCCCAAGCTCACCCCTCCTGTCACCAACAAAATGCCTTTTTGGGAAACAAAATAATAAAATTTAGAAGTCGAGAACTAACCAATTTACATATTGCTTTATACCAATTTCTTTTTTTCTCTACATAACTTACACATGCTGTATTGTATGTACAGACATTTTGAACAAAAAAAAAGTCGCCTTTTCGCTTTCCATTCGCAATTTAAACGGAATAACGCTAACGTCTTACACAGTAACTAATTGAAGTTAAATCTATCAACATTGACCCCTGGAATTCCTTCAAGTATTGAGATCGATTTTATTTTATTCAATCCCTAAGTTTCTTATAATTGAAGGACCAGTAATTGGTATAGAAGGGTAATTAATATATGTGTGCTATTCAATTTTTGTTTTGGTCAAATATAGACGACAAAAGATGAAATATTACATTATAATGCAATGCGTGGGTGATGGACCTGCATAGTCAAGAGAAGCCCGTGATCACTCCATTATATGGTATGGTACCAAGTTCTTCTATCATTTGTTTTGATTATTTATTTAATAGGTCTCATAAATTCTTTTTAAATTTCGTAATACAGCCTGCATTGAATGTCAAGATCTAGGGTTTTCGTATTTCATGCATATTTATGACAAATATACTATAAACCAATTAGCATCCACACACACACACATCCTCTTGCGACTTTTTTTAATTGCCATATTGCCTGTCCATGCTGCGAAAAAATAGTCAAACTTTCCCCCCGAAAAGTATGTATAAATAATGTCACTTTTTATTCCTCCGAAAAAAGATCACTTTTTACGTTTAGGTATAGGGAAAATTATAAAATTAGGTCACTAAGTATTCATGTTTTTGTTTTTGGGTCAATATGTTTGATAATTGTAAAAGTAGGTCACTAACTTTGTATGTCAAAACAATTTTGGGTCATGTTTTCAATTTTATGTCACTAAGTATATATTTTTTCGATTTTGGGTCACTAAGTTTACATTTTTTCAATTTTGGGTCACCCATTTGGTACTAACTTTATGAACATGGTGACCCATTTGGTACTAACTTTATGAACATGGTGACCCAAAAATGAAAAAATGTTAATTTAGTGACTCAAAATCGAAAAAATATATACTTAGTGACCTAAAATTGAACTCATGACCCAAAATTGTATTGACATACAAAGTTAGTGACATACTTTTGCAATTATCAAACATAGTGACCTAAAAACGAAAACTTGTATACTTAGTGACTAATTTTATAATTTTGCCTTTAGGTATATATAACAGCATATAACAAAGAAAACTCTCATGATTGTCTCGCTTCTAGGAAATATGTGTGTGTGTGTGTGTTACATTTGAAAATCAAGGTATATATATATATATATATATATATATATATATATATATATATATATAGCTTGAGGTTTAATTTAATTGATGACATGTATTTATAAATTGACCGCTGCAACTTCATTCATTGCTTGGACTATACACAGACGAGTTTATACGTAAGAACGAACTAAAGAATTTTCAACGACAATAACTCTAGTGCATTATTCATTTGCACGACGTTACATAAAATAATAAATTTAAGGCAAATCTACACATAAATCCCCAATTCCCAAACTATCCATCAACAAACTCCCCCCTTCCAATTCATTTATCATCAAACTCCCTCTTTCAAACTTTTATATCACATAGCTACCTAATGGACAATTATACCCCTGTAAAACATTAATATATCAAATACAATTAAAAGCAGAAGATTACAGAGAAGAACGAAAAGCAGAACGAAGAACGAAAATTACATAGAAGACGATCGATTCTAAGCTTCACCTCCACAACGAGCATCGAACGAGAGATTAGTGCTTCACACATTTATTCGACTTGGCATCATCTCAACCATATACTGTAAGAACGGCCACTTCACACTTTCGTTTTTCGACTTTTATTTTTCGATTTTTTGTGGCATTTTGGGTTAATGTAGAGATTAGGGCTTTCATAGTTGCATTTCTTGAAGGATTTCATGTCGGGCTTTGTTGATTACGGCTCGAATTTGGGTTTATGGCAAAATTCGGGTTTATTTCTTTCGTTTTTCGATTTGGGAACTTGGTATGTTTCAAATTAGGGTTGGTTAGCATCTAATTTCCCTGTTCGATGTAAAGGTACTGCATTTGTGACTGTCTTGGTACTGCTTGTATATGTTTTTTTGGTACCGTATTACATAATTAATGGTACCGTAGATTATCTGGTTTTTGTCACCAATCAAGAAATATTTACGAGATGACATCACGGTGTCATCCCAACCTTTTCAGAGAGACGATGATGGAACTAACGCTGAAGGAGGAACACAGAAAACTGCTAAAGCAAACTCCATTCTACACTTTCTTAGAGATGCCCAAGATGTCACAATCTTTTACAAGAATTGTGGCATTATTGATGCGCTATAATGTTGAGGAGAACACTTTTCAGTTCGGTGATGATATAGACGTTATATTCTCACCGCAGGAGTTTAGTTTGGTGATGGAGTTGCATCATTTAGGGCAACCCGTTGATCCCGATAGTAAATTTACGTCGTCCATCGTTGAACGCCATTTTGAGGGGAAAAATGGCAATGTAACACGAAAAAAAATAATGAAGTTATTGAAGTCCTTAGTTGGTGAGGAGGGGAAGGAGAATGTTGAGGATTTTGTTCGGGCTGTTATTCTTCTCTTATTTAATTGTGTACTTTTTCCGATGGGTAATTCAAAAAACCCATCTTTTGTTAATGTATACGTGGACGATCTAGAGGGTATTGGAGAATATGCTTGGGGAGCGGCAGTGCATAATTTTCTGTTGGAAGAGATGAAAGTTGCCGCTTCTTTTGAGAACGCGGGATCGAATGTGACTATCAATGGTTGCACTATTGGGTTGATGGTAATTACTTTATTTATTTGTATTTTCATCTTATTTTTGTGTTTTTCCTATAACTCTAATGCGTGCGTTCGTGTTTATAGATGTGGATGTATGAGCATGTGCCTTCGTTGGCACGAAAGAGGCAGCCGTATATGTTCCCGCGATGGTTCAATTGGAAATTCTGTCATGTTCCAAATGACAGTAGGATTGCGGAGACACAACTAGCTGAAATTACCAGTGTTCTTCCGATAATCCCTCGAAGAAACGAGATGAAGTTTGTGGAACCAATCGCGCAGATGCCAATGGTATATAACGTTTTGATAATGTTCAACACGAGTTCTCAAATAGTGCTTTCTTTTTATGTTTCTTAAATAGTAAATTTAATAATGTTTGTTTTCTTTAGGGTATTGGAGGGGAACGAGATCAAGAGGCTGAGACACGTTCCAAAATCAAGAACGATTTGAGAGCCCGTGTTGAACAGTTGGAGGCTGTGTTGCTGGGAAAAATTGAAGTAATTGAAAAGTTGAGAGCGATGATTCAGGGAGCGACAGGGAAGGCAGAGGGTGAGGGTGATGATGAAAAGTCAAGAGGTTATCAAGGGGCTAGTCATCAAGGCGGTGGCAGTAATGATGAGATTGCTGCATCATTTGAATTAGACGGTAGGGGTGTTGTTGGTGTGGGCTGGGATGAGGTGGCTGAGGTTGGAGAGGCTGAGGTGGTTGGTGTGGCTGTTGTGGCTGGTGTGACTGATGTTGCTGAGGTGGATGAGGTGCCAGTAGTGGCTCATGTGGCTGAGGTGGTTGAGGTGGCAGAGGATGAGGTGGGAAAGGTGGCTGATGAGGTGGCGAAGGCACAGGCTGGAAATGAGATGGCTATTGACGAGTCATTGGCAAACATAACTATTGAGTTGAAAGCTGCTGAACCCGAGCCAATGACCGTGGCACCGTTAGCAGCATCATCGATAGCACGAACAATGAGAGGCCGCGAAGATAGAAAGAAGAGGCAGTATTATGAGTTTACTACGCCAGGATCCTCCGATACTACGGCACCGAAGATAAAAAAGAAGAAGGTGAAAGAGAAGCTGGGAAAGAAAAGGTGAAAGAGAAGCTGGGAAAGATATGATCCTCTTAGTTTTGTGCCTTGTTTGTGTTTCTGTTCCAGGAAATTTTTTAGTATCTGAACAAACAACTATGTAGTACAATATTGCTAGATTTGAAGTATCAAAGCTTTCTTTATTGTAGTACCAACTCATATTTGTGGTACCAATATAAAGAATTTTGTAGTACCAACTTATGGACAGTTGCAGTGCCATATTTTAATATTTTGTAATACCATAACTAGGTTGTTTGTAGTATCTTTTACGTACCGTGCGAGCGGCTTCGAAATACGCCAACTCTAATTTGTGGTACCAATATAGAGATATTTGCAGTGCCTCTATGTGTACAATTGTAGTACCAAAATTTATGTTGCTATAGTACCATCCGTAGGTGTATTGTAGTACCTTCGTCGTTCCATTCGTTTGATTTTCGAAAACACATACATTCTTGATCATTAAAGCTTTAGAGCTTACATAATGCGGCAAATAAAATAAATTAAATATATGGCAACGTAAAATCTTGACAATGTGGTAAGATATTGTTACTAGCATCATTTAAGTAGAAAGAAAGTTGGCATTTCAATGTAACAATCCTTGATTCTAAATGTTAAGCCGCCTTTTTTTTATACCAAATGATCAACTTAGTATGTTTAACTACCGTAACGCACTCACGGACCGAAAAATAACCCGAACGACGTCGAAATACGCCTACTCATATTTGTGGTACCAATATATATAATTTTGTAGTACCAACTTGTGGACAGTTGCAGTACCGTATTATAATATTTTGTAGTACCGTAAGTAGGTTGTTTGTAGTATCTTTTACGTACCGTGCGAGCGGCTTCGAAATACGCACTCTAATTTGTGGTACCAATGTATAGAATTTTGTAGTACCAACATATGCACAATTGAAGTACCGTATTATAGTACTTTGTAGTACCATAACTATGTTGTTTGTAGTATCTCACAATACTCTTCGTAGACGTTTGCGGCAAATAACAAAAATTAAACGTATCGACTAAGAATGTGTCAATATACGCCAACTCTAATTTGTGGTACCAATATAAAGATTTTTGTAGTACCAACGTATGGACAGTTGCGGTACCGTATTCTAATACTTTGTAGTACCGTACCTAGGAAGTTTGTAGTGTCTTTTACGTACCGTGCGAGCGGCTTCGAAATACGCCAGCTCTAATTTGTGGTACCAATATAAAGAATTTTGTAGTACCAACGTATGCACAGTTGCGGTACTGTATTCTATTACTTTGTAGTACCGTACCTAGGAAGTGTGTAGTATCTTTTACGTACCGTGCGAGCGGCTTCGAAATACGCGCTCTAATTTGTGGTACCAATATAAAGAATGTTGTAGTACCAACGTATGGACAGTTGCGGTACCGTATTCTAATACTTTGTAGTACCGTACCTAGGAAGTTTGTAGTATCTTTTACGTACCGTGCGAGCGGCTTCGTAATACGCCCTCTAATTTGTGGTACCAATGTAAAGAATTATGTAGTGCCAACGTATGCACAGTTGAAGTACCATATTATAATGATTTGTAGTACCATAACTATGTTGTTTGTAGTATCTCACAATACTCTTCGTAGACGTTTGCGGCAAATAACAAAAATTAAACATATCGACTAATAATGTGTCATAACCTATCGGCAACATATCGACAAAAGAATGTGCCGTAACCAATACAAAAGAATGTGCCATAACCTATCGGCAACATATCGACAAAAGAATGTGTCATAACCAATCGAGAACATATCGACAAAAGAATATGCCATAACCACAAAAAGATGGCATAACAACCATATGGACAAAACGACAAAATAAACACAACAAAATACATGCAAAATACGGGCAGGTACGCTATGTAGCAACGGCTTCTTTACACGTACGACGATTATGCCCATATTTTCCACATATTTTGCACTTGTTTCTATTTTATCAACTTGTGAAGGGTACCTCCGCATCTTTCGGCGACCGGGCATAACACGGATGTCTGGATCACGAATATACTCTCTATCAACGGCTTGAGCATTCATCTCGTGCGTCGGAATAGGGTTGATGACAGCGCGATATGCATCCCTATACTTTTGAGATCGGAAATATGGATCACAGTAGTCATAAACAGATAGTCCCATCGAACATATACACGCCACCGCATGCTTACATGGTATCCCATAAACATCCCATTCTTTCAAAGTTGCGTAAATACTTTCAAACGGAACCTGAAACTTTATCCAGTCATGTCGTGAATCGATGTCCGGCCATCTTCTTTGGAGGGTTACATATAAATATTAGAGTCGTCGTTTCATTGATCATCAATAAATATGTGCTCTTCTTATAGTCACACAATGCAAACAGCGTGAGCCCACCAAAGACATTTGTAGACAACATAGCTCCATATAATAGGACCTGTTAAAATTAATTCGACATATGATATTTCTAGAAAGCTTCAAAATGTACTTCATATAATAAATGTGAGTATGGTAATTCGACATGCTTTGGTACTGCATATAACAAATTGCTTTAACCAATAAATTACCCAAAATTTAACCAAATACTCACCTCCCTCGACACCCACAATATGCTAATGGTAGGAAATGGAGGAGAAAATCAAACTTTTTACAGCTCGACCCCCAAAACACGACACCCACAGCTCGACACCCAATTTAGGTCAATCTCACTGCCACAAACGTTCACTGTGCACCTCAGCGGAGCGTTCTCGAGCTCAATTTCGTTCGATCGATCTCAAATCCGTTCGCTCGAGTCAAGAACCTCGACGAGTAACCCTCGGTGCAAAAAAAAAAAAACTTACCTGGACCGAGAAACCCACAGTGATTGGAAAGGGTAGGAGCTTTTCCGGCAAGGCAAGAGGTGATGGTTGAAATCCTTTTCCGGCGAGGCAGAAGCTTTTCCTCGAGCTCAAATCCGTTTCCCTACGGCCTTCGCATAGAAGTTCCAGAGGTGATGGTTGAAACGTGTGTTCTGATGGTTGAATTGGAGAAAAAAATATTTAAAAAATAATAAATGTGGGGCAAAATCGTCCATTCATGTAAGTAGGTAGTGATGTGTAAGAATGTTTTGATTTAGGGAGTTTAGTAAAAAATAAAATGAAATGGGGAGTTAGTTGATAGAAAGTTAGGAAATGGGGATTTAATTGAGGTTGCCCCTAAATTTAATAGATAACATATTATTACTAGCGCACGCACTGCGTACACGTAAGAGCAAAAACACTACGAAATGATCGGAAAATAATTCTCAATGTTGGGAAAAGGCCATATCTTGGGTGAGATCGAAACCAATCAAAATTGAGATTTGATTCGACCAAAAAAATTACCTTGAGAGTCCAAATTGATAAGAATGGTGTACGACGATTGTATCGTTCATCACGACCTACAATTACTACAACTAATTATGATAATCATCATCATTATTTTTACATATATTCATATTGCATATTAATGTAAAATTGGATCTCTCGAGACTTCAAGAGTATATATGAGACAGTCAACGAAAAACTAGATGAAACTAGATAAATAGAAAAATCTTTGCCGCCTAATTAACATGATTGGTGACAACATATGAACGACCAGTAATTTTCATACTAGTATATAATTAATTTAATCACGATCCATCCATTTAAATGTAAGTGTGTGTGTGTCATTTTCTATATGGCACAAGTGGATCGGCTCAGTGAATTATGATCGTAATGGTAACGACGAAACAAAAAATAACTTTTTATATTTAATGAGGCTACACTGCGACTTTTAGCCTTTTCTCTAGCTGAGATATTTTTCCAAATGAGATAATTACTCTTTATAAATAAACTTTAGTATACATCTTGTTATCAACATATATCTCTAAGTTGGCGGATAGCACTGAACAATCATCACTTATCATTGAATGAGACTGATAAACGGAAAAATAGATTAACTAGAAAATGTGATGTCGTTAATAAATACTAATAAACGTGCACACTTGATGTTATTGATTGATCAAATATCTATAAAATCAGGAGAAAATCTAAAGATTTTTTAAGAACGACTTGCTAATCAAATATTTGTAAAATTCCAAGTAAAAGATACAATTGCTTCATTAACAATCATCTAATGAACTTCAGAACATGAAAAATAAGAAACCACAAAACCACGTTGTGTTCGAAACAACTGCGTATGACGTGTCACTTTTTATTAACATGGATTTATAATTATATTTTGTAATTATTAATTGTTGTCAAAATAAAATTAATGAAATTTGACATGAAATCAACATACAATGATGGTGGTTTATGAACCTGTTGCGGAATGTTTTTGGATTATTAGTCATAGAAGTGGGTAGGTACTTTTTTAATAACTATTAAATGTAGATAAAACTTGATTGATGGATTGATACACCAAATTGATTGGATGAGTAACGGTTTTTACAATGCCTTGAGCCTTAATAAAGGAGTATAAATATATCGTTAAGAAAGATTCCGGTTAGCATTCAATTTATTAATTTTATTCTTACATGCATCCTTTATTCCAATTACTTTTATTAATTACAGAGAGACCATAATAATTTATGAAATCATGACAAAACTAAACATTTCGGCATTGATGAGAGGAAACAGATTGCTCACCAAAACCACCGTTATAACTTGATTGCACATTCTGTTATGTTATCAAATAAACAATATATATATATATATATATATATATATATATGTGTGTGTGTGTGTGTTACATTTGCAGTTGTAAAAAGGGATTGATTTGGAACTTAATTAAAAATCTATGCATTAGCTGCTAATTTGTCTCTGAGATCCTTGAGAGCATTTACAACCTCTGAATCAAGGTTGTGCTTCAACAATTTACCCTGCATAGAAGTTGATCTGTATACACAACACAACACAACACCCCGAAAGAAAAAAAAAAAACATCCTTTATATAAATACGAGAAAACGATAAAAACATTGAATTAGCCGATATATATATAATATATATATATATTTAGTGAGAAATACCTTTGCTCTTGTAGCATCTGCTCCACCTCCTTATGCGATGCTTTTATCTGCATTACACTCGGGAAAAAAATTAAAATGAAGACAGGCGAATAAAATAGCTCGTAAGGAATCTATCTTCTGCGTGTAATAACTATATTATACTGAGTTGCCGTAAATTACCTCAGAGACTAATGCTTTAGAACTCCATATAAAAGCTCCCTGCATTGAATCAAAGGCAATATTGCCCATTTTTAGTCTCTTTGTCATGATATAATAAAGGTAAGATATATGGCTATGAAGCCTGAAATCATGGAGACTGAGTTTACAAGAAAATAACTATCACATAAATTCTTTTCAGTAGAAAAAAATTTGTTCAAAAAATTTACTCTTTGTTTCACGGTGTCTCATGGGCGAACAAAACTTTCATGAATATTAATGTTTGCAGTTCTCAGTGAAGTATATATATATATATATATATATATATATATATATATATGCAACATATTTCAAAAATGTATAAAAATTGTAAAAAGGCCCTTATTATTGAGGCAAAGAACGTACCGCCCCGTGAGCCGCGTGCTGCTGACAACGATCGGAGGTAACAACCCACACTTTTGGACAGCCATCTTCGCGTAAAGCTGCAACCTTTTGCATAGAAAATGTAGGAAATTGGAAAAAGTAACAAAAATAATATTTTGATAATTTCGTAGACTTATTCAATCAAGTGAAATTTCAAGGTGTATACATACACACACAACATATCTTGTACTGGCAATACTTTAGAAGAACTGTGTTCTGTTTCCATGAAGCATTTGCTACGACGGATTTAATAATGAAATTTGTGATATTATTGATACCGGAGATCGTTGAGTAGTAAAGAATTTGTACGAAAATTTCAATTTTTGGCTTTTTCGTGCTCACCTCTTTCTCGATCCATGCATCGGCGCAGGTTTCAGCTGAGAAAACTATATCGATGCTGCAAAAATCAGAACAAAGAGAGATTTCTAAGTGCACACAAATAAATATCAAAAGAATAAAAAACATACACATTTTCTCAATGAGATAGAGATACATAAAAGCTACATGAAAAATGGCAGATGCCTAAAGCTTTTAAGTTCATACCCGGCGAAGTTTTCTTTATGCGTTTGTAGCCCAGACATCATGGCATCAAATACTACCACAACTTTAACCTCTGTACATGTAAGTAGCATGATCATCATCATCATCATCATCATATATATATATATAATATATGATATATATAGTGGAAATTATAAGATTGGATCACTAAGTATACCAGTTTTCGTTTTGGATTACTATATTTGATAATTGCAAAAATAGGTCTCTATACTTTCTCTGTCTTAACAAAATTCCACCGATATATATATATATATATATATATATATATATATATATATGTATTTAGTTACGGCTTCTAGAATAAAGTAATCCACCCGATAAGTGTACACGTGAAATATTTTCGATTTAAATCATGCAAAGAAAATAATAATCTGCAAATATTAATTGAGAAATGGGCCAAAAAATCACAGACCCCTCAGCATGCTAAAGGTTATGAGTTCTTCCACGAGCTTCTGGCGTGCAATGTCGAGTCTTCCACCCATGAAATGCTTCTTCAGCTTCGCCCAATAGCCACACACGTTGTAACCGTCAACGAGCAACACGGGGCTCGCTGTCTCCAAGCCCTGACTCGTACTTTTGGAAAAAACAAAAACGAAAGAAAGGGAATTAATGTTTCCTGTAGATTATAGAGAAGAAAAATGATACCTTTCCTTTTTTTTTTTTAACAAAATTGAATCTTTTACTAGTAAAGTGACAATGTGGGATCCCGATAGAGCTCGGTATCTTCTGGGATTTCTTCCTTCTCTAATCTCTTCCTTCGGTAGCTAGTTGAAGGCTTTGGTGTGCTGGATTTCCTCTTTTGAAACTCCTATAATTCATCAATCGAAAGCAGTAAATAAATACAAATAAAGAAAAGTTCAAATGGGCCACCAAATCTGACAAATTTGAGATGGAAAATAACCTTCCATAGCTTTAAGAACTGCAAATTCTGCTTCACGTTCGAAGTAATTCTTGGTGGTGGCTCTGAACCCTGCCGAATACAAAACTCTTCACTTGTCAAAAGGCTAAAAAAAGGAACAAAATTAAAACAAAAATCAAATGATATATTACACAATAACCTCTGCAAGAAACATACTAACGTAATTCGACCGCTAAGTAAGAAACGAAAAATTATTCTTCTCCGGTATATGTTTTCTTAAGTAACCTCAACTGCAACCAAAGTATCGAATAAGGCTGTGAGCACATCAACTCATTGCTTTACGATCACTCGCACACAATTGCCAGCAAATAACGAAATCGGTTAAAGATTAAAATCTACTACACTCACACCTATTACATTAAAAAGGCCTTTGTGGTATGATTTATGCATCAATTTTTCTGAATAGGACTAAACAAGAAAAAGCACACCCAACAGGAACAAACATTACACACAATCTCAACTGCACAGGAAACAAAATTAAAGTGAAACAACCAAGTTAACACGCTAGTTATCAATCAACCCATAAACTCAAGAACCAGATCAGATAAAATCAAGGAACCAAAGACAGTAATTACCTTGGGAGACGGTGCCTGTGATGTCTTACCCTTCTTAGCCACAACATTAGATGAATAGTAGTATCCCAATGCCGACAGCGACGTCGACGACGAGGCGGTGGATATGGGTTTCATTTCATGGGCTCATTCGCAACTCCGTCGCTCATATTCTTGCGCTCTGTCAACAATCGTTAGCTACTCGCATCACATCATAGGGAAACCAAAAAGATTCGTCTTTTGCACTAATAACTGCTAAAGCTTGCGAACAATCGAAGTGGGTTGTGGAGATTAAACAGATGGAGTTAGATTCGTCAATTGATTTCGATAGAAGTATGTATTTCTCTTTCAGCTGTGTAGACTTCCGATAGACCACTCGATCGTTTCGCCCGTTGGCTGGCCAATTGGTGGCACTAGAGCCTCATATTATCTTTTTATTGTTATTTTAAAGGGATAATTACGCCATCACCCCTCGTGGTATCAGTCAATTACACGTACACCCCCCTCTGACTATAGTAATTACACATACATCTCATTCAGTATAATTATACCTTACACTAAGACCCCTTCATATTTACCGTTAGTGGCTATATTTCGTAAAATAAACATGTTTGAATGGATTTATATGGATTGCATTAATATTTAAGTGACCGAAATGTATGTTTTAGAATATTTAATTAAATTAATATATCTGATATATCATGTGAATTTTCATTTTTCGTTATACAAATCATCTTTTAAATCCCTTAAATAGTTATTTCTTATATATAAACCTGCCTATACATGTTTATTTACGAAATATAGCCAATAACGGTAAATTTAGATGCTCGAATTATTAAAATGCAGTCCAAAATAGGATGAAGGAGACTTAGTGTAAGGTTTGATTAAACTGAATGGGTGTAGTAATTACCATAGTCAGAGGGGGTGTACGTATAATTGAGTGATACCACATGGGGTGTTGGTGTAATTGTCTCTATTTTAAATCTTAAAAATAGAAAGAAAATGTTGATTTTATACATTATGTTTAATATGCTTTGTCCCGTAGATATTGGTCAATGTCATGAAGTCTAAGCATGATAATTCCAAAAGATTGGGTCGTTTGCTAATTAGATGTTAATCGAAGTGGATTATTGATGTTAATAATGGCATAACGAAGTATTTTGATAGATTGGGTCGTTTGCTAATTAGAACGCTTAGCGGGTAACAATACATACTTTTTGGGTAACATTTCATGCAACAAAAATACCACATGTCTTGTAGTCTATAACAAATATTGTCGCGCAAAACGAACACATAGTTAGAAAATAATAACGACGTCGCCAGTAAATAACACATGTTGTACCCAAATAAAGGTAAAGAGGGATATATCGGAAACCACCGACAACATGCAAAAAACACTGAAACCGCTCGAATATCTGACACAAGTGACATGATAATGTGAAATCGACGTCAATTTCTCATGTAATCAACGAAAACATTTGAAGTTTATCGTGGGATACTGCGTTAAATACAATTAAAAAATCTCGTTGAAAAAAATGGGTGAAATCTCGAGTTTAATGGCCAAATAAGGTGGATTCGACTCAATTAGATCATGAGTCTTTGTAATCGAAGGAGATTATTAATGTTAATCATGGAATAGCGAGGAATTTTGATGAGACCAATTATTAATTATAAAGTTTGTTGGTAACACTTCATTTATTCTGCGTAACAATTCATGCAATCTGAGTAACATTTCATGGATAATAATCAAGAGGCTAAGAGGAAGATAAAAAACAACCGACGACACCCAAAAATCAACGAAACCTGGGATTTCCGAATTTAGTGAACGAATAAAGTTAAATCGACCTCAATTTCTCATGGGTCTTCATTATCGACGAAATATTTTATATTTGATAATGAAATAATACTTCAAACCAATTCGAAAATCTCGGGGTGAAACCTCAACTTTAATGGTAAATCTTGAAATCAACTAAATTTGATCACAAGTCTTAATAATGTAAGGAAATTATTGATGTTAACATGAAATAATGTGAAAAGTAGCTTTTCCCAAAATTGAAATGTTTTCGAGCGTGATAACACTTTATGCACTGATTATAACACATACACATCAAAAGAAAACGCTTCAGTAAGAACGTTATAGAAGTATATAGATTGTTAGAGAATATTAACAGGATAATGACTGACATTACCACATTGCCTTCAAATAATACAACATGTCTGATAAGAAATAATAATATGAACCCAATTTATAGCACAATTGTAGATATTGGTACTACATAACATCTTCTCAGTACCACATTACTAATTCGATTCATTGTGTTCATAAATACACTTTTTTTCGTATGTATAAGATTGACATTCATGGAAATAGATGATATGATGAAGTTAAACCACCAAATTCATTTACAAGTCACGTTATACGAATGTTGATGTAGAAAGTACAATGTTGAAGTCATTAGTCATGTAAACATATACTCTTTCATTCCAAAACATAAACTATATCGATCGCAATGAACATAACTTTACGAATTTCAACACAAACTTTTTCAAAGTTCAACATTAAATCATGAGTAACATTTTATAGACCATATTCCCTAAATCCAAAACTCTGAACCCTAAATCCTAGGCTCCGAACCATAACCCTAAACATGAAACCTCAAATCCGAAAATTTTTTATTGTTGCATCCTACAAATCACAAGTTATACATCATATTAACAAAGTTTTGTGTCGTAAATCCTTAATCTTAACCCTGAAATCATAAACCCAAAAACAAACATATAGAAATCATGGCACGTAAACTGCAATTTGTAACAGATCATTCGTTTCGAATAACACTTAAATATTTACTGGTAACACTTAATCCCCTACAAGTATCATTTTATGTATTTTAAGAGAATTTATAAGATTCCACCAAATATTAACTCGAAATAATTATTCCTGTCACACCACATATAAATCTCAAATCCCAAATAAAAAAATTTAGAAATCACGAATAACATATATTATGATGCAAAAGAGATAGTAACATGTGTTTGACAACAAATGATCATATGTTTACATGACTAATAACTTCAAAATTCGACTAATAACATTAACATTCGAAGATTGTGTCTTTTAAAGAAATATGATGGTTTAACATCATCAAATCTTATATTTCCATGAATGACAATCGTATACATTCGAAAAAAGCACATTTGTGAACGTAATTAATAGAATTCTTGTTGTGGTACTGGGAACCTATTATGCGGTACAGGAATTTATATAATCGTTAAAAATAGAGTTGGTATTGTTATCTACAATTAGGGTTGCAAATTAATCGAATTTTTTTGTTCGATTCGATATCCGATTCGAAAATTACGATTCGAATTCGGAAAATTCGAATATAGAATCCGAATAAGAATATTTTTTTTTATTCGAATAATTTCCGAATACGAATACGAATATGTGAATATTCGATTCGAATATTATCCGAATATTCGGATTCGAATAATTTATAATATTAAATTTATTATATTTCAATAATATAATATAATATAATTATTTGCAATTAAGTTGGACCATTAATATCAAATACGAAGTTATTAAGGCCCAGACTTAAGCTGTTAGGCCCAAGTGTTCTTGAAAGGACACAACATTAAGCCCATCAAATCCTTTGTCAAAATAAATAAAATAAAATAAAAGTCCTATTAACAAAATTGAATGTTCAAACGGGTCTTTCATCAAATCCTCACAATTGAAACAAAATATGCCTTTTTATTATTATTTTTGTTTTATCCAGGTTTTGTGAAAAAAAAATTCGAATCCGAATATTCGAATATTCTCGAATATATTCGAATATCATAATCGAATCGAATACGAATCGATTTTTCGATTCGAATAAAAAACGAATCCGAATCCGAATATTCGAATAAATAAACGAATCCAAATAGAATATGGCGGTATTCGATTCGATTCGAATCGTTTGCAACCCTATCTACAATCAGGCATGTGGTATTATTTGTATGTAATGAGGTAATATTCCATGCTAATCCAGAACCTTCTAGAATGTTTTTAATGAAGTGTTTTTCTTGCGTGTACACGTGTTATATTTATTGCCGAAAGGAAAATGTTCAAGACTCATCATATTTGTCAATAACTCTCGTTCATTTTTAAGGCTCGTGATAAATTTGAGTTGATTTAACATTATTCAGTCAATAATTTTGAGTTTCCCCCATTTTTTGAACGGGATTTTAGAATTGAGATTAATGCAATATTCCATTATAAACTTCATTAATCTTCCTTGATTATCAAGACCCAAATTGAGGTCGATTTAACCTTATTCGGTCACTAAAGTCATACATGCCAGCAGTTTCAACGTTTTTTTGGTGTTAACGGCAGTTTTCGATCTATTCCTCTTGCTCGCATGCCCATGAAGTGTTACACAAACTATAAGAATTGTTACACATAATGCAAGAAGTGTTACCCAACAAGTGTGTTAATTCACTTTTTTCCGAATAATTTCGAAATCCCGCCCAAACTCCAGTCAAATTCAGGAATTCCGCCAAAATCCTCAAACTCAAAATTATACCAAATAAATGACAATGAATACCACTTAAACATTTCTGGTACCTTTTAAAAAATATAGGTTTCCATGTTTCACATGGAATACCTCTTATTTATTTTGCGATGACAAATGTTTTTAAATTCATACCACTTTAATGAATAATGATTTATGCAAAAAAATTTGGTCGATTTCATTTTCAATTCTGTTAACCCTGAACGACGAGCGACGAAGCCAACACGGTGGCACAACGTAATATTCATGTAATGGGTCACTCGAATTTACATAGTAGCTGCAATTTTGACCAAAAATATGATTCAATTCACAATTATTTTTCCTTTTTCGCATTATGAATTTCAAAAAATTCGCATCCCATATATTACATTCGATGACGTTAAGATCTAGAAAAAACCGTCGATGACACAACTTATTTGATTTGTTGCAAGGACGATGCACATGCGAATGAATATGAAATATACAGAAAATTTCAATCGTCGAAAGTCAATTTTAGTATATTGATACCACTTATTAACCATACATGTACGCGATATTGACATATAGTAACACTTCATATATATATGTGATGACAAAAATTCGGTAAGATAATAATAGAAAAGTGGCTTTTAATACCTTTCTTATAAAGTATTTTGTAAGGGTATTTTGGTCAGTTCGAAGTTTGAATCCCTTATCCTAAATTTTCAGCGAAATGAGTCTTTAAAAATCATTTTTTGACGATCTGAAACCTATTTTGAAACTATAATCTGAAACGTATGGCCCCTTTATTTTTCTACTAACCAGTTTGGGCTTTAACCGGACCATTAGGAACACGAACGACACCTATAAATGTGCTAAATGAACTAAGAAATTAATAGTTAGATATTATAATGAGTAACAAAACAAATGAGAAAAAAATAGTAATACTAGAGATTTATGACGAATTGTCCGACCCTAGCCATAGTTATTAATTAACTGCTATATCCCAAGAAACGAGCTATAGCTTAAGTTGACTTTCACCATAAGCCACATGCTTTGTCCATTCTTTCTTACAAAATTTGATCATTGGTCACTGTATATTTCAGTTTAAATCTGAAATCTTTGGTCAGCTACATTTATGTCTGAATCCAAATCTTAAGATCCATAAGTTGACTTTAAATAAATACTCTTCACACTTGCACGAACGTGGAAGCATGCCTAACTCCACGTCAAAATCAGCCATCTATAAGATCTTAACGTGTATATGTGTAATACACACACACACACACACACACACATATATATATATATATATAAACCCCTCTCCATAAATTCAGACAACAGCTTTCATTTCTCTCCATATAGTTTCTTACATCTCAAGAAAAAATAAAACAAAAAGAAAGAAAAATAGTACAAGGAAAAATGGGAAGCGGAAGCGAAGAAGACATAACCAAGAAGCAAAGTATAAGCAAAAGGAGCCAAATCAAAGAGAAGCTCATGATACTCTTACTCCTCATCACCACCAACCTCCTCACAATATACATCTTCACAAGCCCACGCTTCGATTTCCAAAACCCAATCTTATCAAGAATCACCACCACACAACAAACCCTAGAATCCTCGTCATCGTCCACGTCATCGCTCTCCCTCAAGATCGATTCCACCGAAAAAAAACTAACCGAAAGCCAAGCCCAAATCTCGTCACTGCGAAAGCAGCTCGAATCGACCCACTCCCTCGTGGACCACCTCCTCGGCGAGCTAGCCCGGCTCAACGGTGCCATCGACAAGGCCAACACCGAGCCCGAGCCCGAGCCGCCGAGCTTCGAAGGCCTCCTCGAGAGCCTATCCGAGGAGGCAAAACTATCCATAGGGCCCCACGAGCTCCCCTTAGGGTTCAAGCAAGAGATAGGCTCGGGCTCGATCTACTCCTCGGTAGGGCAAGCTTGCCTCAAGTTCAAGGAAGATTTGGACAAGTACATGTCTTACAACGTAGGACGAGAATGTCCCCTCGACGACAACTTCGCCCAACGTTTGATGCTCAAGGGTTGCGAGCCCCTCCCGAGGAGGCGGTGCCACCCGAAGTCTCCGGATAACTACGTGGAACCGAAGCCATTGCCAGAAAGCTTGTGGGCCATCCCCTCTGACAAAACCCTAAATTGGGATTCGTATACATGCAAGAGCTACGAGTGCTTGATCGAGAGGAGGAAGAAACCGGGCTTCTCCGATTGTAAAGATTGCTTCTTTTTGGACGGGAGGGAGAAATCCCGGTGGCTCGAGGACAACGGTGGCTTGGATTTTAGCATCGATAAAGTCCTCGAAACTAGGGTTAAGGGGACGGTGAGGATCGGGCTAGATATAGGAGGTGGGGCGGGTTCTTTCGCGGCAAGAATGAGGGAGAAAAACGTTACGATCGTCACCACCTCGATGAACTTCGATGGGCCCTTCAATAGCTTCATAGCATCGAGGGGTCTGATCCCGATGCACGTTACGGTCTCTCAGAGGCTACCGTTTTTTGAGAACACGTTGGATATCGTTCACTCGATGCACGTTTTGAGCAATTGGATCCCCGATGCGATGCTCGAGTTCGTGTTGTACGATGTTTTTAGGGTTTTGAGGCCCGGTGGGCTCTTCTGGCTCGATCGGTTCTTCTGCTTCGGGTCGCAGCTCAACGCGACGTACGTGCCCATGTTCGACCGGGTCGGGTTTAGGAGGCTGAGGTGGAACACGGGGATGAAGCTGGATAAGGGGATTGAGAGGAATGAGTGGTATTTTTCGGCTTTGCTTGAGAAGCCAATGAGTTGAATTTTAAAAGGTTTATATTTATTCACATGAGATATATAGGGGAAACTATGGTTATTTTAATTTTTCTATATATAGGATTTGGCATGTCATTGTTTACGGCGTATGGTCAATCTTATTTTTTGAAAAACAGTATGCACCACACCAATTTTAAGAAATCAGAATTACTAAATTGCATCATAAAAATAGTGGAAAACTTACACTTAAATACCTCTTTCCATAAAAATTATCAATTCAGTTCCTTATCAGATACAAAGTTTATACGGAAGTATCCGTTTGCGCCGCATGTATATCATATGAGTAATTTAGATACCATATTGAAACGTATTATGGTACATAATACCTTGAGAAAATGTACATTGTCCATAAATTTAGATAATATAAAGAAACATATATATGTACCATATAAACGCGTGACGTGGTATGTAATATACATATAAAAAAGTACGTCAATGATGATAAAATGGTATGCACAGCCAATTGATTACCTATATATAAATTTTTTTCTGACAGGATACTGAATTGCAATTATTTTATACAAAAAGGTATTTAAGTGTAGATTTATCAAAAATGATTTGGTGTGGATTTTGAGTATAAACCTCACCATGCTATTTTATTTAAAATTGTTCCTAATTTTTATTTGTATGCTAATCAGATATTAATTATATATTTTCTTTAATTTTTAAATAATAAACAATCTATTTATATAGGAATTGTAAGCTCAAGTATAGTTGCGAAAACAACTAATTAATGTTGACATAAATATGACTTTTTCAAATCCGTATTACGATCCGATTATTGCGCATCATTTTAATTTTAGGTATGATCTATCAGTATGACACTGTTTATTCCTGATTTTGAAGCGAGGCTCAGTAATAGTAGCATCATTCAATAAAATAATAAGTATTTACTTGCATCGATCAAAAACCGCATCAGTCCAAAACCGCATTTGAAATGTTTTATTTTTCAAAACCGCAATTTGGAAATTTCTTTTCAAAAACCGTTATGACTATACGAAATGAGAAAGTTGGCTGAAAACCGCTCAAAACCCCACCACGCAAACCCCAAAGATTTTACATGTGACAAATAGACCTCACATAATATCCTCAACGCCCTAAACACGCACTATACACACACCAACTTCCAAAACATCACACCGCAAATCCAAACACATTACACGCAAAAAAACAAACAAACAAAAAAAAAAATCCCAAACAAGAACTTACTTGGGCACCAGCTTCGAAGGAAGATATCCGCCACTAAACGCGAAGAGGCTCTCGTTGCTGTAAGGATGCTCGAACCCCTTGCTGCTCGAGCCCTCGTAGCTAGCCGAGGTGGCAGCCGATTCGGCGTGCGGGTTCAGGCCCGCGAGCTCCATCGCGCTCTCGATCTCCTTGACCACCTCGCCCATCGTGGGCCTGCTGGTGCCCGACTCCTGCACGCACCTGAACGCGAGGTCCACGAACCTCTCGATGCTCTGAGCCGACATGCTCGAGGCCACCAAAGGGTCGAGGGTCTCTTGGAGACCGTACATGTCTTTCGTTGTGTCCATTGCTAATTTTACCTCTCGGACGATGTATTTGCCTCTCTCGATGGGGGCCCGTGATGTGAGGAGCTCGAATAGGAAGACTCCGTAGCTGTAGACGTCGCTCTTCTCTGTCAGCTTTTGAGTCATGTAGTACTCGGGATCCAAGTATCCCTATATACGATAAAAATTATATAAATTAATAGACATGGGACTACCGAAATTTATTAATTAAAAGAGTAATTAATTAATATTTGTTAATTTATATTGGAATACTTAATTTACAAATACGTTTTAAACTTTCACTTAACTAATGTTTCATGCACGTACATGAAATAAAGGGCGCAAGCCGCGGATATTAAAATAATCATTCAACCTCCCACCTTATTAGATACACGTATTCAAGGTGAAATTGATTTGAACAAAAAAAAAAGGAAAACTGATTCATTTTTCAAGAAATCTTCATAAATCATTCATACTACGTAGGATGCAAGGAATTATTAGCTTATATTTTTAGGCTAAATAGCATATAACTCACTTGTGGTTTGAAAAATAAGCATCAAAACCCCTATGGTTCGGAAATAGCGTAAAATTCATTCCTTGGCATTTTCACCTAATATTTGGGGGGTACCGTGCTATGTTTTAGAAAACACAGGGGGTACGGTGCTAAGTTTTCGACAACACAGGGGCTACTGTGCTAAGTTTTAAACAACATCGGGGATACAATGCTAAGTTTTAGATAGCACGAGGTAGTTTTGCGCAATAAACAAAGCATAGGGTAGTTATGTGCATTTCGGTATAACCACATGGGGATATTGCATAATTTACCCTATATTTTATATGGGGTCTATATAAATTATCAAAAAATGTATTAGCGAGTCGGAACCGCTCGAAAATATTATCTTAGAGACTTTATTAAATAATCAAGTATTAATTTATCGAATTTATACCAGAGAGAGAGAGAGAGAGATTAGTGTTTTTTTGCCAATTATCACGGAGGGAATGAGTGTATAGGGTACACTGACCATTGTGCCTTTGACTTGCGTGGTAACATGATCCCTTTCGGTGTCACCGAGGAGCTTAGAGAGGCCGAAATCGGCTACTTTAGCATTCAGCCGAGCGTCCAACAAGATGTTGTTTGATTTGATGTCTCTGTGTATGATGGGAGGGTTCGCGAGCTCGTGAAGATACTGTAAGCCTCGAGCTGCTCCGAGTGCCACCCTAAGCCGCCTCATCCAATCTAAGCGTATTCCGCTCCTTCCTGAAACAGAAAAAATTCAAAATATTAAATGGAGGGTTGATGACGACGTAATCATCAAATAAGTATCAATTAATAGACTTTGATTCTCCAGTTATGATGCAGCTTACATGAGTCTGAGTTATATGAAGCAGATTCGGTTTTGATACGGAAGTATAAAAGAAGTACCTGAAAGACTGTCCTTTAATGACCCGTTGGGGATATATTCGTACACGAGCATTTGTTCGCCTTGATCGAAGCAAAAGCCCACGAGAATAACAACGTTCTTGTGATGAACTCTTGAGAGGAGCTCGATCTCGGTTTTGAACTCCAAACCGCCCTGCATCGATCCTTGCTGAGCTCTTTTGATGGCAACCAGTTGACCACTGGCAAGATTTCCTCTATACACCTGAGAAATGTAAGAGAAATATGAACTCAAAATCCAAACATTTATGACAAAAAAGACATTATGCGTTGATAAACAGGACTTCAAGTTTGGCAGATGAAAGCGAAGAGATAAGGGGAAAAAACCAACCTTTCCATATCCACCATTTCCCAGTACGTTCGTTTCACTGAAGTTATTTGTGGCTTTCTTAAGTTCTTCAAAGGCAAAACTTTTTGCTCCTTTCAACTGAGGAACTCCACCGCTATTCGAGTTTACATCCCAGGTTGCTTCAATCAGAGATAAAAGTAAAAAATCATCCTATTATACAAGTACATTCCTGAAATGAAAACAATATGAAATCTCTTACCAAAAGGATCGCTTTTCCTCACAGCCGTTTCGGCCTTTTTCTTCTGTCTGCAGGCGTAAACTCCTGCAATAACCAACAGTATTACCAGAAAACCTCCACCAACAGCAGCTCCAATGATGACACCTATGCTCACGGACTTGTGGGGCCCAGCTGTCAGATAAGACACTTTTAGTTTATACGTGTAATTACGATTAGGGGTGAAGAATTAATTGCCCCCAACAGACAATTCCACAGACAAGTTTACCTGGGAAATACTGATAATCTTGTCCGATGAAATAATAAGGCCCGAAACCCGGCGGCGGTTTAAATATCTGATTGGTGAAAAGGAACGCGATCGCCGAAATCCCCGTGCGGTTGAAGAAATCTTGGCCCGATGGGAAAAATTGCAGGGTGAGCATAAAGTAGTTCTGTATGTTTCTCGAGGGATTGGAGACGGAGATTACATCCACCGGAAGCTGATGGGCTTGAAATACAGTCATTAGTTTCTGCTGCAAGGATGAAAAAGTGGTGGAGTTTCCAAAGTTGGAGAACGAAGGAGATCGGAAGGTTATGGTCCCAGTGTAAGGATTTGCACATTTGCAGTTCGGGCTGGAAACTTGATTCGAATTGCACGGTAATGGAACGCAATTTCGCGGTGGTGCAGAGTCTGAAAAGTTTGTCTGTTGAGGAATTGTACAGTAATCCGCTGAACCTCCATCGCTGCATATAGGATTCCCTACAAGTCTGCAAAGGTTGAACGATGATGCAGAAATTTTACATGCATCAATTTTCTTGGAAAAAAATGAAGAATAAAAGAGAGGAGAAAATGAAATATTACATGACTTTGAAATTGTAACCAGCGCCTTGGGTGAAGAATTCGATTTTGTTATATTCGAGATCGATCAGCTGTAGCTGGGTACTGTACTTGGCACCGAAATTCAAGGTACCATTGATCTGATTGTTCTTCATGGAGCTGATCCAAAGAAGGAGAAATAAGATAGTATTCAATGGTGGTGACTGTTATGGAAATATGCCTAACAAGAAAGATAGTCAGTGTGTTTACTTGAGCTGCATGGATCTTGTAGCATATTTTATCATGAGAAGTTTACTTACACAGTTTGCAACTGGAAAAGACTAAACAGAGAATCTGGTAGCTTCCCTCGAATTTGTGTTTTATCCATCATCCTGCAATAAATTGGAGTTACTATACATATTTTAATGCCATGAACCAAGAGTGCATACACATATCATATGCATGTGTGGATATGTGTGTGTGTGTGTGTGTATGTATATATATATATATATATATAGAGAGAGAGAGAGAGAGAGAGAGTGTACAGTGAACTCAAGGATGACAAAGATGACAACCATGATGGAACCTCTGTTGGATCAAATGAATTATTACTCATGTCCCTGCAAGAGTTGAATCTTGAATTCAAACATCCCAAGCGTGATCAAACAAACCATTTGTAAATGTTCCTAAGAAGTGAGAGCTCTAGCATGAAACCGAATAAATGACAATGCACTCAATAAAACGGGATTTGGCTTACAGAAAGTTGAGCAAGTTCAAGCCAGTCAGGTCGGGCAAGGGTCCACTTAACTTGTTATTTGATAAGTACCTGAAAAATATCAGCAGTGGATATGAAGATCTTAAACAGAAATCGATATGATTTTGTGAATCCATGATTTTTCCACTTACAATTCCTGGAGAGAGGTGAGGTTGTTGAAATTCTTTGGAACGGGTCCACCAAATGAGTTCCTATCGAGCCGCCTAATGTAAGCAAAGGATGTTATTAATTTAAAGCAATTTTTCTTATATACGTCCCTCTTAAAGAGCTCCTCCCCATGTGTAAAGGAATGATATTTCCTTCAGAATAAAAGAAAGAAGATATTAATAATTTTGAGGTTGCTTACAAAACTTCCAGATGGTTGACAAGTCCCAGCGTCGAAGGTATGTTTCCAGTTATCTGATTGTTCTCAAGTAACCTACTCATTGCATATACGGTAAAATTACAGAATTAACTAACTCCGTTTACTATGCAATAAGAAAGAGTGAAAATTTAATCACATCGTTCTTCAGTTTAGGGTTCATTTGAGACCTGAGAGATACTTACAAATGTATAAGATTCATGTTCGAGCTGAAAATCTGAGGTGGTATTGGACCAGCAAACTGATTTGATCCAAGATGGCTGTAGAAGGTTAATACAACATAACATACTGTAATTAAAATCATTTAAATTCATGTAGGAAAATATTAACACTGGTGAAGTAATACACGTACAAGTGCTTTGCGGCAACAAGCATATCAAGCCCTAGCGTGCTTCCATTAGAAACCGGAAGAGTTCCCGTGAGTCTATTATCAGCTAAATCCAGCCAATAAAGATTCGACAAATTACCGATGGTAGGTGGTATCTCACCCACAAGGTTGTTTTCATTAAGTGACCTTGAAGGAGTAAAAGGATAAGAACATTAAATTAAGACAGTTTTATAAGAAAATAAAGACTTGGACAAGTATTTTACTTTTAAAGATCATGGTACTGAATTACAGTAAGAGATTGAGCGTGAGAGCTGAAGTTTCTTACAGGTAAACCAGTTGCGGCAAAGAACCAATTGACGGTGGTATTGGACCGTAAAACCCACAACCAATGAGGCTTCTGCAAGGGATTGCATTTTTAGTGCAGACAAAGTAATGTCATAAGCTGGTAACTATGTAATTGCCAGTAGCTTCTTACAAGCTCGTCAGTTTCTTCAAATTCCCTATTGACCCCGGAATAATGCCCGTCATGCCTTTGTTGTACGATAAATCTCTGATGCGGAAGATAAAATGTCACGTAAGAATGCAAAAAAATATGCTATTATACCAGAGAAGAATAAGTAAGGAATTAGTGGAGCAATATTTGCAGCAGACCAACAAACTCGGGAGTAAATGGAATTTGCAACAATTCCAGAGAAATATCTAAAGTGAAATATTTTAACATCCAAAGAAGTATAAATAATCAAGAACCTTGATAGACATATCCTGTGGTCTCTACTACCACAATCACAATTCTAATGTTCCAACACAAATATTTAGATCAGTAATCATCAGCTGTTTCGTCATATATAAGCGTCAAACATAAGCAAGATCCAACTGACAAGGATGTTTGCCGTAGTTATGCAAAATAAGAAAATGATTTATAGCAAAGCATAAGAACAAATTAAAAAGAAAACAAATTTGTAAAAGAAACTCATATAATAAAGAACCGATAATTCCCAAGACAAGTAGAGAAGTAACCCTACAATATCAGCAACTCAGACAATGCTGTGATGTCTGATGGGAGCTGACCTCGTAAGCCAATGTTTGCGAGTGTACTGAAATTTCAAAAAAAAACAAGGAATTACAAACAAACTAGGATTGATTTCTATTCATTAAACACAGAAGAAACTTACAGAGAGACGATTCGATTGTTGGTGCAACCAACATTTTCCCATTGGCCATCACATGGATCAGAACCAACCCAATTTGGAGGTGTATTAGCCCATGAAGATTTCAGAGATTGTAAAGCGACAACTGCAGAAATAAGCCACCATTTTATATTGCATATGTGCGGCACTTTAAAGCACAAACTCAAATATATATAATCTAATAGAACAAAAGCACTTTAGGAAAACATAAATGAACATACAATCAGTGGGATTTGTCCATGATGCTACAAGAAAGAAGC
Organism: Linderniella brevidens; assembly: GCA_004919715.1. Taxonomy (NCBI): domain Eukaryota; kingdom Viridiplantae; phylum Streptophyta; class Magnoliopsida; order Lamiales; family Linderniaceae; genus Linderniella; species Linderniella brevidens. Next base: position 5,441,308 of record SWDC01000158.1, read on the forward strand.
GAGCCAAGGCAAGTAACACAAAGAGATGAATCTTCCAAATCCTTCCAATAAGAACCATATTGCTCGTGCTCGCATATAAAGATCAAATCCAGCTTACTACAAACTTCAGATTCCTCACAGATAATTTGATTTTGAGAGAAGAAATCTCTTAAGAAGTAAAGTTATTTTGCTTATTGACGTGTGCCCAACACGGAATTCAATCCTACAGTCCTTTTCTAACACAACTCATCCTCCGCCAGTTTCTTTACCTATTCCTTTTTAATTTGTCCAAGCATTTTGAATATGTGACTAGGTCAAGTAAACTGCTTCTATTGGTTCAAACATAATACAAAGTCCACCACTTGACGGTTTATAATATATAAACTATGTCCAAGAATTTGAGCAAAATAGTTGGCCAATCATTTTCATTTCCCATGTTCTAACTCCAAACATATACTTCAACTACTGCATGAAGAGGTAAGCGGGCTTTTGACAGGCTTGTACAAGTTATGAATGTCATGCAGAAAGATTAGGATTTTCAAGGCCAACTTTGATTACAGAACTATTTATCAACAACTTGACAAGTAATGAATATGAATCCCTATAAGAAAATGAAATTGTCGAGAATCAACATATGGGAGAATTTTCTAAGACAACTAGCAATTTACCAACTGGAATTTCATTATTAAATCAATCACATCTCTTGCACGACTGTGAAGGAAGAACATGGAATATAAAAATGGACATTAGGTGGACAATTTGTCAACGGGACAAAACATAACATAATTGTCAATACAAGTTGACCATAAATATCACTATTAATTGCTTACAGATAATAATTATTATTATTGAAATGGCGTGATTATCTATAACAGAGATTTTTTTTTTCAAATATCTATAACATAGATTCATTCACCCACATTCAGGTAAACTCTTAACCCGAACCCAAAAGGCATTGTCACATCAGAAAACACAAATTTCTTCCAATCCAAAACCATGAATTATGCAATCAATATTTAATGTGATCGTTTCAAAATTCGAGAACCAACCTATCAAATCTGCAGCGTAGTACGATTCATCATTTGACCAGCCAGGTTCGGCCGAACCCGGTGCAGACTATAGTTCCCAAAACATGCCAAGTCCTTGCCGAAAAGCCTACTTGGACGAGAGACATTGAAACCTCGCGACACTGATTTTCTTGTAAAGGACAAACAGCAGCGTAGTCGTTGGACTTCATCGGAGAAGACAAATGATCAAAAACACTCGCAGCAATGTCGTATAGATCGGAAGAACCTCAATTTCAACCTTTTTGGGGGTTGGCGCGCTTTGGAAGCGAAATTACCCAACGACATTTAGACCTAATTCCATATTTGAAATACGCAAATTCTTCCAACGGTCATAATGAATTTCATCAATTAGCGATCACCCTACAATGCCAAATTTGTGTAGATTCAATTGAAATCACAACCATGACCGAATGAGCCGTTAAATAGAACGGCGTACAGGTTGGGCTTTACTAATTTTCTTAATGGTCTAGGCCCAGTGGATATTATTTAGCTCATTTCTTAATAGGCTTGGCCCATATATGCACACATAAAATGAACCTTTTTTTTTATTATTCATTTGACTCGAACGCTCGCGACCTAATTAAGAACCTTTTGCCTCTCTTCTCTATGGTTTAGATACGAGGCTTGTATTATTAGGCCTTTAAGCCCATGACCAATACATGATTCCTTATAATGCTCTGGCCCATCAAAAAGGCCCAAGTACGCAGTAATTTAATCTTTTAAAATTGATATTATTAAAATCTTCGTATGAAGTCACGAAATTTACTTGGTTTTAAGAATCTTTTATCAGATCCCCTCGTTGCATTTTAAATTTATTTCATATATATCTGATTAAAACTAAATTAAATTACCAAATGATTGGAGTCGGGAGCTCAAAAATATGATTGAGATTAAAAAGGGAGCAAAATGAAAATTGAAGTTTTTTGGGGGTTGATTTGTTCACATTTGGAGAGTGGACACATGTTCTGTCAGCTACGTCCACCTGGCAATCAACATACTCACACACACCAACACCTATAGTTCCGTGTAATTGACGATCAAATTAGCTCATCCCGAGGAACAATCGATCGATTGATTGGGTTCAGTTGATTGTTCGCCATTGTCCTATCAACGACATCGATCATTTTTGGGGTTTACGGAGGGCGAGGTTGGAAGTGGAGACGACGATGGTGAAGAAGGGCGTACCCGATTGGCTCAACAGCTCTCTCTGGTCGGCTCCTCCCCCGCAGCCTCCTCCTCCGCCGTCGCCGAAGCATTCGAGTGAAGCCGTTGTTAACCCCCCTCCTCAGGCGCCGACGCCGAGGGAGCCCCACCGTGGCAGGCCGGACGCCGTTGGTGGGGAGATCAGAGATCCGTTAACCGCCAATACTAACTACGAAGTCGGGAATAATAGTGACGGTCCTAATGGCGGCGGCGGCGGAGGCGGTGCCTCGAATTATTACGGGAGTGATGATGAGAATGAGAGCTCTTCAGTGAATTCTGCGAATTCTGTCACTGCACGTTCGGTTCCTTCTCCACCTGTGGGGGGTCCCACGATTCCCCCAGATTTTTCGAGACAGGCTCAGATTTTACAAGAGGTATGATTCGGTCTATCGGTAATGTCTGTCTCCATGACCTTTGCTGAGAAGTGAAAAATCACATTATGTATGAATTAGAGGCGTCGTTGACAACTATATGGGGTACACGCGTATTGGTGTAGTTAAAAAACGTTTTGTAGAGTCACTCAGTAGTATCCTTTCTAAATGCCTAATTTCCCTTTAGTAATTGGATTTAAGATGAAACCCTAAAATCTAGCATTGTGTTTGGGTGGTTTAAATTTGGGTTTTTTATCATCTGTTGATTTTTTCCCATCACCCAATGTGTGTGTCTATTTAGTTGGCTTAGAACAACATCACATCATCAGCATGGGAGACTGTTGAGATTGTTAGTATCGTGATGGTTGAGAGAGAATCTGATTTGCTTTGTATTTTAATGTGGCAATTCCCTTTTTTCCCATTGAATTAACGATGTAATCCTAATAGTTAACAAAATCATTGACCATCGAGCTATTTCTAATCTTTTAATGAACAATAGTAGCATGCACTCCGTAAGTCGAGTATAAGTTTGTGATGTAAATGCTGTTTTACCAAATTTGCGCGACGACCATTGCTTGTATGTGGAGAATGGGATCAATATGTTCAGATGTACCGAGCCCCTATGATTCGTTCACCTATCTTTGAAGTTTCGTTATCCACGTTATAGGGTTAATTAGGTGTTTTGAAATCGCTTGTGGCATTTTGTATGTACAGAATTCTCTTGGAGAATGCAAGTAGCATTTGTTAATGTGAAGTGAATAATATTGAAAAAAACTGTGCATACGGAGTTAGGAAAATCAACCAACGGATGATATTCATGTTTTTACTGTTATTTTCTTCCCATTCAGGCTTGCAATTATTATCTGACAGCTGTATAATAAGAGCATCTGTTTGATTTCACGTCTCTGTTTGTATGCTTATCGATTTTCTTAAAGTAGCTTTCAAGGAAGGTCATAAACATGGGAGAATTAAGAAGACTAGCATCACAAGGCATCCCAGATGGAGCTGAAATTCGTCCAACTGTCTGGAAGGTACGAGTTGTTTAATTTGTAATGTAGTATCTGAGGCTTTCCATGGTCTATGAGAATGAATCACGGCATAAACTATCCTCTCGTTTCAATGCGTTTAGATGCCGTTAGTAAAAGCTTTTATTCAAAAGAATAATTGACGGATGTATTTTGTTGATTCTGACATGCTACTAACATGGATCTTATTGTGAGGAATAAGCATATTATTAGGTGATGACAAAATATTATGTGTATGTGTCTCGTTTATTATACTTGATGCGGATAAATACCGAAATGAAGTTTCACTTTTGGGCCTTTGCAGCTATTATTAGGGTATCTTCCAGCTGATCATTCACTTTGGCCTTCAGAATTGTCGAAGAAAAGATCTCAATATAGGCATTTCAAAGATGAATTATTAATGAATCCGGTAAGTTATAGTGCTTTTGAGCACCTAGTAAAGAGAAAAATGTATTCTCGAGTTGTATGACTCGTCCTTATGCTTCAACCTAGTTTCTCTATGCTCGTACTTTCTTCGTTGTTACAATCCATGTGTGGCACTCCATTTATAGATCGGAAAATGATGCAAGATAAATTATAATAGCGACGGCATCCCCATTCTATGTTGACTTTATCAGGATAAAGATGTAACATTCAATGTGAAATAATATCCTTGAGCGTCGCCTTTGACTATGTAAAATTTGTAACATAATTTGTATATTTTCAACTTTTTGGCATTTTCTTAATATTTTCATGGCTAGTCAGTCAGAAATTGCTCGGAGGCTGGAACATTCAAGTCTTGAGAACAATGAAACTTTGGGCTCCCCCGGTTTCCTCAATAGATCAGAGGTCACTCAGGGGGAACATCCCTTAAATCTTGGGAAGACTAGCATATGGAACCAGTATTTTCAGGTACATAGCTTTGAGCTGAATTATTTTTCCTGAAGTACAGTATAGGGAATTCTCAGCACATTGTAGTATGTTGCCTTACATGAGCATGTACTTCGCAGGAATCAGAGATTATTGAACAGATTGACCGTGATGTCCAGCGTACCCATCCAGACATACAATTTTTCTCAGGAGACACGAGTTTTGCTAAACTCAACCAGGTACTTGTATTGCTTTCTTTCTTGCAATATTCTTGTTTTTGTCTGTACGATGTAGCAAATTATTCACTTTCTCTCCATGCGCTCGTTCAGGAGGCACTGAGGAGAATACTGATTATATTTGCAAAGCTAAATCCTGGAATAAGATATGTGCAAGGAATGAATGAAATCTTAGCACCATTATATTATGTGTTCAAAAACGACCCCGATGAAGAGAACGCGGTACGTTTCACTGTCTTGTTCGATGCTTATACTTGTGGTCCTGAAGCGGTAGTATTGAATCGTGCATGATTAAATGTTAATGGTTTTTAATTCGCTTTCTTCGATTGATTCAAACTAGATCGCGATGCTATGCCGCTAACTTTACCTAGAGGAATTATGGGTGTCTAAAATTCATGCATATTTTTCTATATCAGTGTAGAGATTGGAAATCATGCATAATTTCCGCAGCTTAACTTTCCTCCATCTAGAAGAATTAAGGATTAGGTAGAGATTGGAAAACAATGGATGGTGACGAAATAATTGGACTTGCGCCTTTATCGGAAAAACATATTCCTCATCGTATTATTTTGTGTATCTTCTTATTCCTAGGATCTAATGAGGTAAAAGAAGAGTTACGGATTAAGGGATGAACTGTGTCTGGAATTGTAGAATGTTACTGCAATCTGATTTGAATATTGGATCATTCTTGTTTATAAGTATATATAGAACTCTTTAGCCGAATCCAAAAGAGAAGAAAAGGCTGTATTAAATGATATTTGCCTGAACCTGAACTTGCTTTCAGTAAGATATCTACTCTAATGGTGCTGAAATGTGTACTTAACTTAACAAATAACAAGTACATAATTGCTTCCGAGCATGATTTGTCTATTTGGCAACTGATTCGTGGAATTTGTTGCCGTAGGTCGCTTCTCTTGGTATTTATTTGTGATTGAGCAGTGGTCCTTGTGACCTCTTACGTATAGTTTTAGGAGCATTGCTGAAATTGTAGGCCATGTTTTCTTCCTTAGCAACTCGATGGACCGTACATTCTGCATCGTAGGGCTAAACGGATATGATTTCTGTGTAGAAACTGGTGACATAAGATTGATGGGAAAATAGACGCGATATATGAATTAGGACCTAAATAAAACTAAGACTTCAATCAATTAGCTTTGTTTAGTGACATAATCACTGGCCTGTTCTGCCGAAGGATCAGAAAAAAGGAAAATTTAGGAATCCCATTGAAAATTATGACTGTAGTAACCCTTTAATTTGTAATTTCTCGGAAATGTGGATCTTTTCATGCACCACTTATCTTGTATTCTGTAGCAATTGTTGTGTGCAGCATTACTTGTTATTTCATAGTATGACTAGTTTCTTGCTGATTTACTTATCCTCCTGCAAGTTCTGCAGGCTCATGCTGAAGCAGACACCTTCTTCTGTTTCGTGGAATTGCTCAGCGGGTTTCGGGACAATTTCGTTCAGCAATTGGACAACAGTGTCGTGGGAATACGTTCAACCATTACTAGGTTATCAATGCTTCTTAAGGACCATGATGAAGAACTTTGGCGCCATCTCGAGATGGCTACAAAGGTAAGAAGATAAAAAAGTACTGCTACTTTGTTTCTGTTGTACTATGCTTCGTTGCTTGGTCAACGGAATATATATCTTTTCATGTGAGAAACAACTGAGATGCCCATTTTCAGATTTTAATCTAAAATTTTATCTATCTAAAATTTCTTCGTAGTTTATAAGACATTCCATTGACCATATGCATTAACTCATGAGGGGTCCTTTTGCTTTAGTAATTATTTCACTTCTAGTAATCAAGCCAAGTAAAATACCTATCAGCTAAAAGTTTTCGATGTTATATCTCGTTTCTTTTCATTTTTTAAGTTTTTCTATTTTCTTTCTTTGGCCTTTTTCGAACAGGTGAATCCACAGTTTTACGCATTCAGGTGGATCACGCTTCTCCTGACCCAAGAGTTCAATTTCGCAGATTGTCTCGTCATATGGGATACACTGCTGAGTGACCCTGATGGTCCTCAAGTTAGTCCTTTTACTACATATATTCTCCGTTACTTTTTGGAGGTTCATTCAAGAACTAAAAAAAACTGTAGCTTCTTTATTAAATCCTTGCATGAAGTTTCTTTAAATAAAAAATAAAATAAAATAATCGGGGCTTCCTCGCCTGACAACTGCAGGAAACTCTACTTAGGATCTGCTGTGCGATGCTTATCATTGTCCGTAAACGGTTGCTCGCCGGCGATTTCACCTCGAATCTTAAGTTATTACAAAACTATCCGCCGACGAACATCAGTCACCTCCTCTACGTCGCCAGTAAGCTGCGTTTCACTGGATAAACTAAACGTTTCTCTCGAGTGCTATGAAGCTTGTTTTCCTTTTCCAAGTTTTTCCTCATTTGCATACAATTTGCCTTTCACTACCAGGATCTTGCGGGTAATACTTTAGAATGTATATGTTGTCTCTCGTTGTGATTCCTAGTAAAATACACTTCCTATATTTATTGTTGCGATCATATCAGATAGGGGAACATTTTAGACGTTTGAATATGTTTGGGCAATGCTTTTGTGCACTCCGTGTTGGTAATAATTTCTCTTGCGAGTACCTCCGAAAGACACCGAATCATAGTTTGTGTGGACTTGGGACAGTGCATGCAGACCTGAGGGATTAGTCCTGCTGGAAGGTGGGATCTTTCCATAGTCAGGTAATGATGTTTAAATCGACTCAGACTGAATTTAGTCGACGTGTAGGGACTATGATGACAGACACCATACGGGGAAAAGAAATATATATATCAAATGTCGATCTCAATTCAAAGAATAAGCATACGAGTATAGCATGTTTTAATCCAAACTAGTAATTGTAAACCATGAAGGACAAAGTATAGCACGTGTTCGTCTGATGTCTATGGAAAATGCATGGCTACCAACATTATAAGTCCCTATTCAAGGAAACGTAGGAGGGGAGATTCGCACTTGAACATATCAAATAGGGTGACAGTGAGTCAAACAAGCGAGATAACATGCAAGTCAAACTTGCTCTGATACAATGTTAAATTGAGGGTTCCTTCCTAAAATCAATTGGTGTTAGGAGGATGAGCCTAATTTGATTTATATATTGAGTCGGGTGAAGTTAATTTCCCGGTGTGGGACAATAATCTTAACATCATTGGCTCCAACATTCTGTATATTATTACATTTTTTAAAATATTATATATATTACAAATCAGTATCACTCGAATATGAAATAAGATCGATCCGTAAAACATGATTAAATGAGGTTAAATGGATCTAGATCTTGCCCATTTAAGACCAATTAAGGATCCAGCGAGTCCAAATTTATCATGACCCAATAGGTCCAAATTGTCTTTCCCCACCGTACAACATCATTGATTTGGCCCATAACAGCGTCACCATTATACAACAAAAACGAACCATATAGATAACGTTGTAAATGAAATGGGCCAAGTCCATGTTGGGCCCAATAAGTAGTTATATTAACTTGCAATAATTTTTATATGGTAAAAAATTTCAGCCCTTCGAAAGAGCTCTTTGCTTTCGTTCGCTTGGTAGTAGTAGAGTAGCGCCGCGTCAATTTGATTTGTCCTCTGAACATGTACGGCGGCGGAAACCAGCCGTCTTTCCATCACAACGGCGGAAATCAATCGCCTTTCCATCCCAACGGCGGAAACCAGCCGCCTTTCCATTCCAACGGCGGCGGAAATCAACCGCCTTTCCATCCAAACGTCTATCCGAATCCAAATTTAGTTTTATTTCGTCAGCCAAACCCTGGTTATTACTATCCTCAGTTCCCTCCAAGCGCGAGCTCTTTCCACCCAATTCAACAACGCGCGAACGTTGTTGATCAAGGAAGTGCTGCCTTCACTCACACGCCACAGCCGCATCCTGATGGTAAGTTAACGCCGCAGAACAAGCATGGTATGGTTGCCTCGACTATTGAGAGAGTCGATAAAGCCGTGACGAGAATTCACCGCCAGATTTTGGAGTCAAATGGAAATGTTTCGGCTTGGAAAGTTTCGGAGGCAGCTTTATTGGCTGTTAAATCGGATTCCTGGGAGAGTTTGGGGTTTCAGATGCAGCAAGTGCCTCCGCTCAATCGTCTAATCCTAGCAGAAGGGAAGGTTCGTTAACTATACTGCAGACACATAATTTCCTTTTTATTTTTTCTTTTCTTTTGGGTGAACAATGCGGTTGTTGATGATGTTTTTGTTAATATAATGAGCCCAAATGAATAAGTCGTTCTGTCCATATCTACTGGTGTTGACTTGATACATAGTCTTAGTATCTGGAGCAACAGTATGTGGTATTACTTCTGTAATTGTAGAGTTTGCTTTTTATATTTAGCTTCCGCGAAGTGATTTTTATTTGGTATGCTCTTACAGTGTATGGTTGATCTTCTTAAATTGGCTGTCTGTAACTGTCATTGTGGATGATTTGAGATTATTAGATTGTCAACATGTACCATGGCTGACTAGTGTTGTCTATGCAAAATGGCGACTAGCTAATTTTTAAGATGAAACTGGCAGCATAGGATTGCAGTATTATCAGTGGTTTTGAGAGAAATTATTCAAAGCTGGATTTATTGTGATTTTAGCATGTGAAGAGAAATCATAATTTGGGTTGTTTATATTTCACCCTTTCATAGGTCAATGCGTTTATCCATTGCTTTGTTGCTGTTAGAAGAATCACTTCGCTGCACGACTTAGAAGGGGCAATATGTGAAAATGAGGGCATTGAGAAGTTCGAAAAGCTGGAATTGGGTCCATTGTTGCGGCACCCTCTTGTTGTACATTATTTTTCGATCACTTCTGATGTGACGGAAGTGCACAAGTTAAGAACGGAAACGATATTTTCTTACCTTTGCGAGTTCATGGATACTGCCAAAAGGAAAGAATTAAAGGTTGATGCCTTTTTAAAGTTTATATCCAAAAAAGAATCTGTCAGCGGCCCCGAAAAGCTTGGCGTCCGCATCCAGAGTTTTGGGTATGCATCATCTGTTTTGCTGATATAATATTTTAGTTTGTGCTCCTTTGTTAAGCAATTATTTTTATGTATAAATGGACCATCACAAAAAATTTGAATTTTGTATATTTTGTTGTAGTTAGAAGTGTCTCCCTTTTGATGCCATTCGTCTTAGATAGAGGGTTGTGGGAGCTCAAATCTAAGGCAGATAACTGTGAATTATCAACTCATGAGTGAGCCAGATGAAATATTAATAATGCTTCATTGCTTTTTATTCTGACAGTTCTCTGTGAATGATGTAATTCGAAGTCTAAGTCATTTACTGCTATAAAGTAGAAAGTCAAATTGTCTTAGGAGTTCAGGGTACTGGGATCTTATGGTTAGCATTACTGCTTTGATAATACTAGTAGCTCACAAAACCTCTTTATGACTGAAAATTTCTGTTTGCTGTCGACCTCAGTTACTCCACAGTTGTACTTTTTGTCTCCCAGGATAAAGGAAAAAATAGCATCATTTGGCTGAAAACCGCTCTCTTTATCGTTTTGAATGTTTTTTGGAGACTAGACAAATTGGTTCAATTTTCTAATCATTGCCAAAATTCATCTAACATGTCAATAAATTTATGGATGTTTTGTGCTTGATCCATTGAAGGTGGTCATGTTAACAGAAGTGCGAGTGATACTAGATTGTCACATGCATGTATAGGGAGCAGATATCTTCATTCAGGGCTTTAAGCTATTCATAAGTCTCATCCTCGTTCCCCGGGTTTGTTAATATGTTATGGAGGTTTTGTGCTCTATACTGTCATTGATTTGTTACAAAGGTTTTCTGCTTGGTCCCGTGAAATAGTCATGTAAACAGTGCAGTTGATATTGTATTTTCTTTTACATGGAGCATATTATGTTACAATTATTGCCTTCAGCCAATCATAAGTCCAAAATGTTATGCAACCAAGTTTGTTTAATTTCTGGGGTTGATCGGTAACGATATGGATATATCTCTCGCCATTCTTATTTCGAATTCGATTGTTGGAATGCCTTCTTACGTGAACTGTTTTGATCCAGAATGTGTATCAGTGTTATACGGAAGACCAAGCAATCAGAAGATGCTGTGCTAGAAAATTGTTATGATGATATGAGAAGGAAATCCGCTAAGATGAAAAACAAGAGGCCGCTTTTTTCTGCACACAAAAAGCAGATGGATGATCATTTTACTGAGATATCCCGACGCATGAAATCTTTTTCGTCAAAAAATGCCCATTTTTCTGGTAAGCATGTACAAGTTATTTCTTCAAGTTCAGAAGACGATGACAGTGACGCCAATGAATTTGAAGATTTACAAAATGAGAAGAATAATGACAGAAGGTCGAGTTCACCTAGGAAAGTATCTCAATCAGACCATGTCAGTTGCTGCCCTTACCCCTCAGCAAATGAGGAAATGACAAGGTTGGGGTTGAAAAGTGAAACCGAGTGCGGCGTTATCACTATTGATGGTGGGAAGAGTTGCAGAACTGATAATGACCGTCTTCGAAAGAAAAGGGTGTCTCAGACTAAAGATCCATCTATATCAGAAAATGTCCAATTTTCTGGTAAACATATAAGATTCATTTCATCAAGTTCAGAAGATGATGACAGTGACACCAATCAATGTGAAAATATTCAGGGCGTGAAAAATAATGACAGCATCTGCAGTTCACCTGTGAAAATTGCTAAGTCAGACCGTGTCACTAGCTGCCCTTACCCATCAGTGACTGAGGAAATGACAAGGTTGGGGTTGAAAAGTGAAGTTGTGTGTGGAAATAGCATGATTAATGGTAAGAAGAGTTGCAGCAGTGATAATGACGTTCCTCGAAAGAAGAGGAAGTTTCAGACTAATAATTCATCTCCGCCTCGGAAGCTTCCCAAAAAGGATGTCTCTTCAAATGTGAAGCATACGAGCTGTGAGAATGAAGACATAAGTTCCCAACCTGTTTCTGATGAATCCTTAAAGATGTTCCTTGCAACCTGGAAAGAGGCATGTCAAGAGGACACTGCTGATGAGGTAATTGTCTGATAGATCCTGCATGCACAACTGCACGCTGCACATTTCTTTTGCAAAAAGTTACTTTGGATTATATTAGCTTTCTGTATTCAGACCTGACTCAATTTACCATAGAATACCTAGATGCTCACATAGAATTGATTCTTAGCTTGGTTCAGGATTATATTTTCCTCATTTTCTTTGTTATTGGTATGATGCATCTTGTTTTCTGAATACATATCTTTATTGACGCGATGATAAATGTTTTCATTTATAGGTTTTAGAGAGGATGCTACTCTTCTATGACACAAAGAAGAAGAAAAAAGTGAAACGTTTGTTTGCCTCATACCCATTTGTTGGATTGCTTTATGCTGCTGTAAGTATGCAGTGTATTGTGAGTATGTTCTTTTGTGATGCCCCCCCTCTTGATCCTGCTTACGAAAGAATTTTTTATGCATCCAATGGACTAACTCAGCTGGATGATACAGGTGACATGCATCAAATATGGAATGCTGGATAACATGTATGAAACTTTGCAGTCGTTTAGCAAGCTTGGGAAGGATAGTAAAGAACTTGAGAGTTCGAGTGATTTCATAAGTATCAATGTTGAACTAGGTAAGAACGATTCAGGACGGAGAACTGCTATAAAGAAACATGGTGAGTTTCTGTATCTGAAGATCACTTTTAACTTTTTATGATTTTTAATGAGCTCTTTTTCTGCTGTCCTTGAGCTCACCCAGTCTTCTATTGTCTGTGATTATGGTTTATGGTGCCCGAGGAGTTTTCTGAACGCTGAGATCATGGTTTATCGTCTATTACTCTTTTTTTTTCTTCGATTTCATAGATATTACAGCTGAAGATATTACAAAAGCAATTGCTGAATATTTTGCGTTGGGCGGTAATCTATCGCGAGAAGACGAATTCCATGCCCTGTGGAAGCTTTGCAAATGTGAACATTGGCTAGTTGAACGATATTCTGTTGAAAGATTTGAATCCCTTGGTTATGGTGACTATTGCCAGTTTTTGGAGAAATACAGAGACCTTTTGCCCCACACATTACCGAACTATATGTCGCAAGACATGCATGAGCATGCTTCTTTGGAGGCTCACTTACTGCCAATTCAATTGCACACATTATTAGCACAAGCGCTAAGTAGCTTATGGGAGGATAAAAGTGTGATTATGAAGGATATCTCTGAGTTGCTTGCAAGGCAGTTCCCTTTGGTAGGTCTTAATGTCCAAAACGATATGATGCCAAAACTTTCGGATATTCTACAAAAAATAAGATGCAAAGGAAGTTCCGGTATTGTTTTGTTTTCGACACCATTGTCGAGACTGAGAACTTCTAGTGATTCCTTGGTCCACAATGAGAAGGAAATCAAAGAGGCTGGCCATTTGGCTTGTGTTGCTGCAAACACAGAAGGAATTACAACCAAAAATGCCATCGAGGTCTTACTTAAGGCCCCTATGCTTACTGATTTGTATCTTTGGTCTCATTGGGACCTTTTATTTGCTCCCTCTCTGGGTTCAATGTTGGAATGGCTGATAAAAGAGGTCAACAACAAAGAATTGCTGTGTTTAGTAACCAAAGATGGCAAAATAATACGTGTGAACCATTCGGCTTCTCCGGACTCGTTTTCAAAAGCGTTTGTCCAAGGATCTTCTTATGAAACTGCTGTGGAACTGTTGTCGCTCATTGCATCATATGGAGGAGAAAGGAATGCACCTCTTGCTCTTTTGAAGTGTCATGCACGGAAAGCCATTGAAGAGTTGTTTTTTAATTATTTGGAGAATGGGATGAACCAACCCTTGACCGAAAAACCATCCTGTGATCAACTTACTTTAGGGAATGCAACATTCGTCCATTCAGGGAGGAAGATACATCACCGTAGAAGACTTGATGAAGCAGCTCCGTTGATGTCAAGGTTTGTACTCGATTGCTTGCGTTATATACCGATAGAATTTTCCAGTTTTGCTGCTGATGTCTTGATAGCTGGCTTAAAATCTTTCATGAAAGATGTCCCTTCAGCGATCTTGGGTGCATGTAATCAAATAGGGGAGCGACTCATGCTTCACGATGTGGGGATATCTCTTGGAATAGTAGAATGGATAAATGATTATCATGCATTTATTTCCTCTCCGGGAGATGGATCCTCACACTTCAGTATGAGTGATTCAAAGCTCATTGCTAGAGCCAAGATCACCACAGATGAACCATCAGTTGAAGTAGTGGTCACTCAGGCTGATAATCATGAAGTTGATTCATTCGAAACTGAGGACCTTATGGATGCAAAGTTCGAACTTCTGAACTCAACAGATGATCTTGGTGATGTTGATCCAAACAGAATTATTGAGTCTATCAGGCAAGAAGAATTTGGTCTTGATCCACACCTTTCAGCTACTGATAATATAGTGTTAGAGAAGCAACATGCTAGGTTGGGCAGAGCACTCCATTGTCTTTCGCAGGAGTTATATTCTGAAGATTCACATTTTCTTCTCGAACTGGTATGCATAAACTCAATAACCTAGCCTAAGTAATACCTATCACCTCTTTTGCATTGTTTGGCTTTCATGTCTTCGTTTTTATATCTGCTACCAATAAATAATTTCGTTATTTCGAAGGCCCGCATTCTTAGCTGTGCTGCACGACAAGATGGTGCCACTGCTTTTAGATGATTGGGAAGTTAAACTACATTGGATTGTACATGTTGAATAATTTATTGAGTTCGACATAGTAACCAATGCTGGTCAGGTTCGTGACGATGAAAATTTTCTGTTTGTTTGTGGGAATGTGAGGTCATGTGTTTTGTTGGTCTTGCTGTGACAGCTTTATGTTTAATTTTGACTAATTACATTTGCCATTCCATTGACACTTGTCATGTGAGGAAGCAGAGTTCTGTCATTTTAATGTGCTTTGACAAAATGACTAGAGGATATTTACTCTATTTTTTCTAAAAGAAAAATGAACTGGGACATAAACTGAAATTCATTCACAATTGAAATCAGTCGTCTAATTCTGAATTTTCTGGTAGCTTGGCCGCAAGCACTTGGATCTCAGGCATGATTAGAAACTAGTAATTGGTTGAACCATTGAGCGGAGAAAGAATTTCACCAGTTCCTTTTGTTTGCAAAGACTAGTTGCTTTTCTTCCTAAGCTATCCCCTAAAATGAAATATTTGATGCACATTGTCGTATCTATTCAGTAATTTCTAAAGTATATTTGTATACTTCTTTTCACTGCATAGTTCATGATCAGTTCTTGTTTTCTGCTTGTTAGGTTCAAAATGCTGATGATAATACCTATCCTGACAATGTGGAGCCAACTTTAATATTCATCCTTCACGAGAAAGGTGTCGTTGTGCTAAACAATGAGCGAGGTTTTACGGCTCGTGACATCAGAGCACTTTGTGATGTTGGAAATTCAACCAAAAAAGGTACCACGGGATACATTGGGAAGAAAGGAATTGGTTTCAAATCAGTATTCCGGGTACCTCCCTCTCTCTCTCCACCCTCTCGCCGTTTCATAGTGTCCGTTTTCTCTCTAATCTTACAATCCGTTTTTCCTATAGATGTTCGATTTTGGGATAACACATCCATTACAGCTGGTGCAATTTTGAAATTGTAGAATTATCATGCATTACTTGATTACTTGAAAGTCGTGACATTTAGTAAATTGGCCGAGTTATGGTAAACAAGTTCCATAGCAACTCTGTCGTTTGATCCTTGTGCAGTCAGCGTTGCATTATGTTCCCATTAACTATAGATAGTTCGCGATTCTCCCTCCATTAGTTCTAATCTAGGAGGAAATATCTCTGTTGCAATCTATTCTATGTACATTCATGTCCTATTCTCCTAATATGTAACATTTAGAGCACAAATGTTGGGTCTTTGTTTTAGAAGTAGGCTTAAACCGTGTTCTGAGCCTGGATCTTGGTTTGTTTTATACATTACAGGTTTTTTCTAGAAGCTGTATCAGTTATGTGTTGTGTGAAATCTAAATATGTGTAGCCTGAGACGTTCCACTCTGTTGTCTACATTACAGCTATTTTTCTGAACTGTATCGGTTAGATAGAAAACTAGAGCATGTGCTAATATGTTCAATGCTACTACTTAGTTATCATGTAATTGATTCCTTGTTCCTTGAAGACATAAATTTCTTTTATCATGCGTGCCTCTAATTAAGGAAACTTTTAGACTTCCAGTTTTCAGCATGCATTAATTTTTCATTTTCATCTGTTTCCCAGATTACTGATGCACCCGAAATTCATTCCAAGGGGTTCCATATCAAATTTGACATTACCAAAGGCCAAATTGGTTTTATTCTCCCAACTGTTATACCTCCATGTGATATAGGATTGTATGCTAAATTGGCATCAGCAGATGATTATCTCCCTCATCGAAATTTTTGGAATACGTGCATACAACTCCCTTTCAGAGCAACCTTCTCAAAAGATCAGTCCATTAGCAAGCTGGATCCCATGCTTTCAGATCTTTCTCCGTCCTTGCTATTGTTTCTTCATCGTCTCCAATGTATTAAAGTTAAAAATGTAGTTGATGGTTCAAACATTGTCATGAGGAAGAGCGTTAAGGGAGATGGCATAGTTGAGGTTGCTCATGGTAACGATAAAATGACCTGGTTTGTACAGTCACAGAAAGTGAAGGTTGATGTTATCAACTCCAATGCAAAAACGACAGAAATTTCGATAGCATTTGCATTACAGGAAAAAGCTGATGGACAGTACGTGCCAATATTGGACCAGCAGCCTGTTTTTGCGTTTCTTCCTCTTAGAACATATGGCCTTAAGTTTATTCTTCAAGGTGATTTTGTATTGCCTTCATCCAGGGAAGAAGTTGATGGGAATAGTCCTTGGAATCAACAATTGTTGTCAGCATTCCCTGATTTATTTGTTAGTGCTCTTATGTCGTTTTGCAATCTTCCTTGTTATGCGGGCAACCCGGGAAAAGCTATTAGTGTGTTCATGAATTTTATCCCTCTTGTTGGTGATGTACATGGATTTTTTGCTAGTCTACCATTAAAGATAATGCAGAAGTTGCGCATGACGAACTGCTTCATTCTTGAAGATGATGAGAAAGAATGGGTAGCTCCTAGCCAGGTACTAAGAAACTGGAGCCGGCAAACTCGATCTCTATTACCTGATACTTTGCTTCGTGAGCATGTCGGGCTTGGATTCTTGAACAAAGACATAGTCCTCTCTGATTCATTGGCAAGGACATTGGGGGTGAAGGACATTGGACCTAAGATCTTACTCGATGTTCTATCTTCGTTGTGCAGCTCGAGAAATGGTTTGGAGGCAATGGGCTTCAGCTGGTTATCTTCTTGTCTCAGTGATATTTATGTGATGTTATCACAGTCATTTGTGCAGAAATCCTCAAGTTTTGAGACTGAAGATGATATCGTTGATGCACTGCGAGGACTTCGATTTATTCCTCTCTCAGATGGACACTATGCCTCACTAAAGGATGGCACAATTTGGTTGCATTCCGAGGGAGTTGGCTTGGGTATTAATGATGAAGATCTTCTCAAAGCTTTCCCAAAATTGTTTGCTAAATTGAGAATTGTGAATCCGACCTTTCTATCTGAAGCTACCTCTGTTCAGGGCTCATCCTCGTACTCAACAGTTGTTGACGACGTCACAAGGTTGCTTTATAAAGTCGGTGTGCAGAAGTTATCTGCTCATGACATTGTTAAGGTGCAAATACTACCTAACATATCCGATGATAAAAGTGCAGTTGGTCAGGAAGAATTGATGATAGAGTACCTTGCATTTGCAATGTTGCATTTGCAATCAAGTTGTGCGACGTGTAGCACAGAAAAAGATGGCATTATTGCTGAGTTACGCGAGAGTGCTCTCATTCTAACAAATTATGGCTTCAAACGACCTAACGAGGTGCCTATTCATTTTACTCGGGAGTATGAAAACCATGTTTGTGTAGATAAACTTATTTCTGGCCTTAATATGAAATGGCATGAAATTGACTCTGGCTATGCACGCCATGTAATAACCAAATCTGTTACTGGTGGGGTTTCTAACTGGAGGTCCTTGTTTGAGGAACTTGGAGCAACTGATTTTGTGAAAGTGACTCAAGTTTGGAAACCGGTACCTGATAAAGCATTTGCGACAACTTGGGAATCTGAAGAGTTGTTCCACTTGTTGTCTGGTATTTCTTCAAGAGGTGATCATGAGAAGTCCAAAATTCTCTTGGATATTCTTGATAACATTTGGGATGGCTATTTCGGTGACAAGGTTGCCGATTACTGTTTTGAATCCACTGAAGAACTCAGTCCATTCAACTTGTCGGTTGTAAACATTCTCAGAAATTCCCCGTGGATAATGTCTAACATCGATGATGCTCTTCATTGCCCTAAAGATTTATTTCATGACTGTGGGATGGTAAACTCAATTCTTGGCGTTAGCGCCCCATATGCAATTGCAAAGGTTAGTCTTAGTTTTTATAGCTCGAGTTACATTTTCAGCTTAGCCATAGATTTCCTTGGAATTGGCAGGAATGTTCAAAATTCTCGCCCATTTTAGTGAATGCCAAACTCGTAGGAGTTGTACTTGTACTTCTGTTTGCATCTCATTTCTCTATCCTCACTCCGGTGTTGGTATTTGTGTGATTAAGGAAAATCTCTTAGCAGATAATCAATTTTCCTTACCATGGATATTTTAATGTTAATATTATTGAGTTGGTTCCCCGGTAACTTTATGTTTTGCATTAGGATGATAATAACAATCACAAGAAGTAGGCTTTACATCTCATGGGGCATTTGATAACCGAATCGATTATTCACGTTGGATTTGTTTAAATCACTATATGCTTCAAACGGGGACTAACTAGAATTGTTTCCACTCAAAACAGGTGAGGAGTGAAAAATTTCTCTCTGCTATTGGTTTAAAAACTGAAGTTACCCTTGATGATGCTCTGTATGTTCACAGAATTTGGCGAACTAAATCTTCTTTTAGAGCCAGGTATGCTTGATATCAATTGTCATTATTGTCTAAGATTCCCTCTACCAAATTCGTGGAAACAACCATTTACTTGTATGCCTAGGTTGTTTACTGTAATTGAAGTCATCATCTACCTGATTATATATCCTGTCATCTTTCCACATGGTTTGTGTCGTTGCACGATGTAGCCAATCTACCAAATTCGTGGAAACAACCATTTACTTGTATGCCTAGGTTGTTTACTGTAATTGAAGTCATCATCTACCTGATTATATATCCTGTCATCTTTCCACATGGTTTGTGTCGTTGCACGATGTAGCCAATCTATTATAATTAATTGTTCTTAGGAATTATTACTTCCGAGGTTAGTGAACGTGTTAAATGCTATTCTAATTTTCTGCCAAATGACTTCCTCTACTGAAGTATTTTCTGTTACAATCATCGTGAAACATCAGTTTCAAATGCTTTTTTGTTGGGGCTTAATGATATTTTCTTTCCCAAAAGCATTTTCTTTTCAGCTAAATAGATCTGTATCATTTCCTCGTGGATACTCCTTTTGTTAAATACTTTATCATAAGCTAGGTAAATACTTCATGCCCAAGTAAATTTTGTTAGATCTGTTTTATGTCAACTCTTCCGTTTGACTCATTGTCTTCTTATAAACCCTCATAATGCACTCATCGACACCGGAACCACCCTCTCTTTTGCAGTTTATCGCAAATGTCCAACTTTTACTCATTCCTTTGGAATAAAATGGCTCTTGAAAAAGAGAAGATTATTGAAGAATTGCTGTCGGGGCCCTTCATATTTGTTCCAAATGCCCCGAGCCTCTCATTTGAGGATGTGGTATCTGGTCAACTTGTATCCCTTGACCAAGTGTATTGGCACGAACCTATTAAATCAATTGACCAAATAAAGTTGTGTACAGCTAGTGGTCTTAACAGAAAAGTGCTATGCAGCTTCTACCCAAACTTGCAGAAGTTTTTCGTAAACGAGTGCAGAGTAGATGAAAGGGTTCCATTATGTTCCTACCTCCAGATTTTGATGCAGCTATCCACAGTCACTTTGCCTCATCAATCTGCAAAGACAGTAAGATGCTCTTGAACAATTGGTTGATTTTGTACTTGGTTTTCTGTTTGCATCTAATTTCTTTTAAAATCTGCGTGATAGGTTTTTGAGGTGTTCTTAAGTTGGGGTGATGCAATCAAATCTGGATTAATGAGTTCTCCTGATATTGAGTACTTGCAAGAAAGTCTCCTTAAAAAGGAATGTACAGTGCTTCCTACCAGACAAGATAAATGGGTTTCACTACACCCGTCTTTTGGTGTAATCTGTTGGTGTGACGACGATCGTTTGGGAAGGGAATTCAGACACCTTTCAGGCATTGACTTCCTGAAATTTGGTGAATCTACCGATGAATCTGATGAAGATAACATGCTTCAATCCAAGGTTTCCGCTGTTATGCAAGGACTTCATATTCCGGCGCTGTCTGAGGTTCTCTCTCTCTCTCTATGTATATATATATGCATATGTGTGTGTGTGTGCAACAAAGAAAATGAACAGAAAATATTACTGAAGATTCCTCCTGATTCCAACACACTGGGCAATGCCCGGGGAGCCTCTAACCGGTGCACGGGTGGGGCTTCTCTGCATTGGCCCAAGCTGTATAATCTTTTTTACCGCGTTATATTTTTTATCCTTTGTTATTTTGGTCAACTTTTGTTCTATTTCCTTTCCTTTTTCATATGACATTTTGACGGGGTAGTATTTTTATTTAAAATTTTGTAGACTTATAAACTCGCTTTCCTTCATTATCGAAGTTGCACATCAATTCTTTTTTCGGAGTTCCTTAATGTTTTGGTTGTTAATATATAACAACGCTGCATGCTTTTCAATTTTGAGCGTGCCTGTGAAACTCTGATATTATGATTCCCGTTGACTATGATGGGAAACCTTTCTTCCCCAATTCAAGCAGCTAGATGGCATACTTCCTTGCTGGCTAAGAGTTGCTTGTTTAAATATTAATTTTGTGTTAGCAATACTATGGTGTTGCACATTATTTGCCTCTCTGAGATCTGAGGCTCATGCCTTGAAATATGCGGGCACTCAATGAGTATCTCAGGCATGCACATCAGCCGAAAATGATCTTGACACCTTTATTTATATAAAAGGCTGCATTGTGCTGATTGATCCGGCAAGAGAGGAATATTGTTAAATTTTCTATTTCTTTTTCTTTTCTTTTTTTTTTATTTTGGATGTATGTCCTCTCGTTTTTTCTCTTCTTTTTCTTGAATTTCAATGTTTTTACAAATATGTCATCTTTTGGTTTTTGTTTTGAACTTTTCGCCTGGCCTTTCCTTCTTTACCTGCGATTTCAGTTATTCTATTCAATGAGAGTGCAAGCAGAAGTATTAACCGAAGTATCTAAATTAAAAGACAAAAGATAAAATAATCTAGTTATAGCTATTGGGTTAACATTTTATGTTCTATATGTAAGCTTTCCGTGAATATTCAATGAAATGGTACAACTTTGATCTATGTCGTCTTATCCAGGTTTAAATTAGTATTCGTGTCTCTTCCTTTGTGCCTGATACGACTGATTATAGATATACTTTGACATTGCATCATTCTCTTTTTTGTACTCTATTATATTTTCACCTATAGGATCCCTTATCTCCTCGTTCTTGAGTTCAAAAATTGTCAAGGGGCTTGTCGTAAATTCAATTTATATCAGGCATTATGTATCATGCGGTGATGGTCAAAATTTATTCATTCAGGTGCATATAGCTCCATCTCATGGGAAATTGCGGGTGTAAAATTGATCTTCATATTCTTTTTAGGTGTAAAATTGACCTTGTTTTTTACATGAAAATTTATGCTGCCTATGAGTAAATTTATTAGTTTGTTCAATATTGATCCCCTGCCGTAATCTGATTTATATGATATCTAACTGGTTTTTTCGAGTTCATCTTCATCATTGATAAGTCGTTTGTCACATAATTCTTCAACAACACGTGCCCATTCTCCCGGATCCATTGTAGATGATTGGGGCTTATTTTTGTGACAAATAAAGCAAACATTTACTCGTTTGCAGGTTGTAATTCGTGAGCCAATCTTTTATGATCCAGTGGACTGTAGTTCGATTCATTCTCTGGTGAATTGGATTCTTCCTTACGCTCAGCGTTACGTGTACCATACTCACCCCGAAAAGTACCTTCAGCTCAAGCAGTCCTCTGGCTTCGAAATCATAAGCAATTTGCAGATTGTTGTAGTCGAGAAATTGCTCTACCGAAATGTCATAAAGAAAACCGAGATAGGATCCAAGAAAATGCACGAATGCAGTTGTCTTCTACAGGTATACATACAAGTTTTCGTGCCTGAGTCAATTTCTTTCTTTAGCCCACAAGACAAAGTGTGACCTTTTTTTTATTTTTTTCGAATTAATGATTACAGGGAAGCATCTTGTACTGCAGTTACGTGGCGGACCCGCACGCGGTATTCTTGGAGTTATCTTCTTTGCTATTCGACGGAAATCACGAGCTGCATTTCGCGAATTTTCTTCACATGATCACAACGATGGGAGAGTCGGGTGCAACCGAGGAGCAAACGGAGTTCTTCATTACAAACAGCCAGAAAATACCGAAGCTGCCCTCTGAAGAATCAAATTGGTCCCTTCAATCCATTACATCATCGTCATCATCAAAAGGGAAATCAGTTCTAACCGAGTACGATCTTTCTACAAGTGTTAAGGAGCATAATAGCTCATCCATTCCCCAGAGAAAACCCACCTCACACTCTAATTGGCCACCCGCTGACTGGAAAACTGCACCCGGTTTTAGTCCCTTTAGCACCACAGAGAGGCCAAAGAAACCAATAACAACAACTCCCTTGCAGAGTGCAGCAGAGCATGAAAAAGATCCAGAAAAAACCAATTTATCTCCTCCCTCTGAGGTTGAACGTGAAATAACCGTTCCTTTCAACACACAGCTTTTAGAACCGAACCCCACCAATCTTCCACCGAACGTGCTCTTCGATCCCGTTGCTGATGATGACATGCCCGCTTTTATGAACACTTTTGCCCCATCAGCATCCTCAGCTGAGGGAGACTCAATAATGGCCCAGCAGGCTCTGGTTACGGGCAGATTGGGAGAGCTCGTGGCTTACAAGTACTTTGTGGGGGAATTTGGTGAGGGGCTCGTGAAGTGGGTCAACGTATCAAACGAGAGTGGGCTCCCTTACGATATTGTCTTGGGTGATGAGGAAAGTGGGAGCAGAGAGTTCATTGAAGTTAAGGCAACTAAATCGGGGAGGAAGAACTGGTTCTTGATATCGATGAGGGAGTGGCAGTTTGCAGTGGAAAAGGGGGAGGCTTTCAGCGTGGCCCACGTGGCGTTGGCGTACGACAGCGTGGCGAAGGTCACCGTGTACAAGAATCCCGCGAGGCTGTGCCAGCTTGGTAACCTGAGGTTGGCTATGGTTATGCCCAAAAAATAGCAGCCAGGGGAGATCTTCACCTTGCTTCTTGATGAGGGTTAGCTTGTTACTGTAACATTATATCATTTCATTTTTTGGTCTCTGGCTCACCTTTTTGATGAGAAATATCTCACCTTCAAAGAGTCATACTAGCAGAGTTCTTGACATTATAGACAATGCAGTTCTTAATTTGTAGGGCTTGTTTTTTTAGTCCTCTCCATTTGGGGAGTGGGAGTGAAATTTTAAGGATATTTAAATTAATTGGTGACAATATGTTTGGAAATTAAAGCAATTTGAGGACAATTATAATTGGAAAATTATTTCGGCTCGAAATTAACATACATGAGCCGCACTTAACAACTAAATTGAAGGAAAAATCCTATGTGATGTCGGACATGTTCATTCAGACTGAAATTTTGTCGATGTTGCGTAGGATATTTCTCCAAATTAAATGTCACATGCACACCACGTGCTAATTACAAACTAAAGTAATGTTTTTTGTGATAATTGTCGTAATATTGCTTCAAGTCGTCGGAAATCTAATTTGGATCAAATTTTTCCGAGGTCACTTAGGATTTTTTCCCCAAATTAATTGTCATGTGTGGCTCACGTGTGTTAATTCTATGTTAAAATTAAACTTCCAACGTTGATCATGCTAAAATTATTCCAATATTAAAACTTATTATCCTAAAACCGAGAAAAAACCATTAAACCTAAATTGAAATTAATAGTGATGAATATGATGATTAAAGTCAGAGGCAATGGTCATTGAGTTCCAACATACTCCTATCTCATTGCAATGCCAAGTTGTAATAAGCTAAACCAATAACCATCCAAAATGTAGTCAGAAGCCTTCAGTGGGACTTCTAAATGCAGGAAAATAAAAATATGGATACAATGCTAATTCAAAATTCAACCAGCAGCCCTAACAATGGAGAGTAACAATCCAAGTTTCCTCCTAGCTGACAATGACTGTATAATATATGTCCCCCCGTTAATGGGCTTTCGGCTTATGAACTTTCACATAGGGGAAAAACCCAAAAAACCTACCGATCTCAGGATTCCACCCCCGTTGCTGGGCACGGCAGTGCATGAGGAACGTGTTGGCAAAATACGAGTTGAAGCCCATAAACACGTGCCAGAGCGCGTGGAATTGATTGAAGTACCAACGAGACACGTCCTTGCAGAAGAGGCGATCGAGGAGCCAACACGAGCTCCCACTCAAGAGGGTGATCACGTAAAGCTTCGCGATCCACTTGGCCGAATTTTCTTGCGTGTGGATGTAATATTTGTACATCCTAGGAATGCAGAGGAGGCAGAGGAGGGCGTAGTGCACCTTAAAACCGATGCCGAATCGAAGCTGCGAGTGGGCGACGGCGAAGAGGGCACCGTAGAGGAAGAGGAACGTGGGCATCGTGCTCCGGTAGTGCCAGTCAGGCGAGTAGAGGATGTATATGTAGAGGAGCATTTCCCACACCATTGGGGTTTCATCCCCTTGTTGTTGCCTGAAAAAGGATTAAATTAGTTTGAAGCAACTATCTGGGGTTGAGACCTCCGAAGGCAGAGAAAATGATCTGTTGGAAATAAAAATATATAAACTTAAGATACGATACACTCCCTTCTCGAAGCTTAAGCTTTTAGGTTAAGTGGTTATTCAACATGGTATCAGGGCTCATCCCAAAAGGTGACGGGTACAAATTCTCACGACAGTTCAAGAAAAATTCCAAATCTAGGGCTAGGTAAGAAAGAAATCAGCCTACGAGTGAGGAGGGGGTGTTGGAATAAAAACATGTTAATTTAAAGTATGATACACTACCTTCAAACTTAAGTTTTTCGGCGAAGTGATTATTCAACATGGTATCAGAGTTCATGCCAAAAGGTAATACTGGTTACGAATCCTAACGAACACCCATTTATGAAAAATTACCCGTCTAAGGCTAGATAAGAACGAAATCAGTCTAGACGTGTGTTGGAAATGAAAATATACAAAACTTAAAAAATACACTCCCTTCAAGCTTAAACGTTTAGGTGTAATTCAACATAATCACATCTAACTCGTCTGAAAATGGAGAAGGAATGAAAGTAAAAAACAGGCTTACAAGCGCTGCAATGTGGCGTGGTAAAGCATGCTTCCGAGGGCAAGTATCATATTCGATACGTGGAGTACACTGAATCTTTTCTCGAATCTCTGTCTCAGGGAATTCACGAGACCAATGAATGCTAAGAGGAAGCACGGCACGTTGGAAATGGTGTTGAAAAATTCGGCAATGTAGGACGAGTAGACGTAATTTGGTTCACACCACTCGTGGGTAGATGTGACGGGCCCCCAGAAACTAGACACTCCATCAGCCATTCCTCGATTTTTTTCCAAAAATTGCAAAAGTCTACCAGAAGAAATGAAACGGGAATCTCTATCAAAACGTAATAAAGATAATGATAAAGTTACCAACATAAGAAATGCAACTGTAAGAAGGCTTAGCAACAAATGGATGCAACAATGAGATTCATTCATGAGCTTATGCCAACGCCCTAAAAGAGATGCTTTTATTTCATGCCTCAAACTAATAAAGATAATTATCATGTTACCGACATAAGAGAATCTAATAACAAGTTAATGATACGATGAGCACTTTGCAAATTTAATTCATTCCAAAATGATACTCGGAAGATGTTGAAACCCATTCGTTATAAACAAGGTAATTAGGTAAAAGATTGAACTAACCAACTACCCGACTACCAACGAACCAACACCGATTGTCCATTTAAAATTGGAGATCTCAGATTTTAAAAGAGCATCAATTCAATGACCAACGACTTCAAATAGTGATTAGAGTTTGGCTAGAGATAAAAAGACATCGAAAATGGCTCCGTTCACAGAAGATGTCCTTCTCCTAAAGCACATACCAAAGATCTTCAAGGACATGGAAATGAAATAACAGAATCCCGTCTCTTAACTACCGATCTCATGCTACAGCTACCAATAAAAAATGATAACTAATATTGCAATACACCACTTCCTGTGGTCGAAACAGAAAAAAGATAGATACATTTCGAAGAACAAATCAATCACACCACACTTCAGACGCATCGCCAAAACATTACAAAAGCTTAATCGAAACCCCCAAGTTGTCATAAATTGAAGAAAGGACACACAAAAGAGACAAACAACAAAGAGATTGACAATGAAAAACATCAATCGCCAATATCACCATAGCCAACATCTAAAATCATGCCTACGTTCAACTGCCACATTACATCCACCACCGCTTCCAAAATAATTATAAAAAAAAAAAAACGCAAGAAATCTAAAATAAAAAAATTCCAAAACGTAACGAGACAAATCACCGCTGTAAATCAGATCTGAGCCGGAACGCAACTAAACAGCTTCGAGAATATACGCCACCGTATAACACGCGTATTGTATCGATCCGTGTGCTTAGCGTGTATGTAACTTCACCGGTAAGGAGGAATACGTTGGGGTTCGATTCCTTTCTTTTTTTTTCTTTTTTTTTTTTCGTTTTGATTTATACGGAGCAATATAAGCTGATTTTGAAATGTGTAATAGTTTTTCAAACTTTTTCAACGATTTATTACCAACAATAAAAATAGACTAGCAATTTAAGCTTAATACATAATCATATATATAATATTAATTTACGAGTTATTTATAATTTAAAATGTTTTAGATATAAAATTATATTTTAGGTATTTTATGTATGTAAAAAGAAAAATTGGTAAAGAAAATAATTAAGGGGGGAATGATATTTTTGAATTAATTATTTGAAAGTGTATATATACTAGTATCTTAAGCACAATTGACGTGTGTGATAAGAGATATATATATATATATACATATACTAGTATTTTATATTTTAAGAGTTGGTTTTAAGTATTTTATATTAAATATTTAATATAAGAAATTATAATTCAATTCCAATTTTGTATCATTTTTAAGTATATAATTAGATAAATAAAAATGAAGAGTAAAATAGTAATTTTGCATGTCAAATTAATTGAAGTTAGTTAATGTGCTCACCATTTATATATAGTATATATAGTATATAGTATAAATATAGAGATAAACTTTTACATTTAGTCCCTAATTATATCATTAATGCGATTCAATCCCCTAATTTCACATCTGCTCACGTTCGGTCCCACAGCTTAAATCGGGACGAGGCAGACAAGAGAGCCAAGAGTATCTATCTCTATATAGTAAAGATGGAACCTTTTTTCCTTTAATTCTTCAACTAAAAAGATTGTATTGTATGAAGATATATAGTCATACCACATGACTTGTCGCAAAGGTAAAGTAATGCTATGATAGTGCTCTATCCACAATAGTAGGAAAATAAATAAAAATTAAAATAAAATAAAATAAAAATGTGATTTCTAAAGCATCTTCCCAATATCATGCGACTTTGCTATCTTATCTCGGTTCAGCAAAATAATAGGAAGAAGCTCACATTGCTTGCACAATGGAAAGAAGCAAAGACGCCTCCGTATTGCTTCTCGTTTTTACCATAATGGAACTAAAGCCGTGTTTGGGTGGTGGAATTTTGGAGAAAATAAACGGACGAAATAATTCAATTTCCATCATTTTCCTGATTAATCAGTGAGGAAAATGAATTTAACAAGTTTTATTTTCCTTTTCATTCTTTTCTTTTCCTCTTTCTTCCTTTCCAAACAAAAAAAAAAATTGTTCATGCCATTTTCTTTTCCTTCCCGCATCAAAATCCATGATTCAACGGCAGTGGGCCCTATGAGCCCTACTTGAGATCTTGCTTGCCCGAACCGTCCAATGCGTATAATAGGTTGCTCCAGATATTACAGGTGCAGGGAATATGTTTGATTGATCTTTCAATACCTAATACTATAGTGCAACCATAATATCATCTATTTTTTTCTTTTTGTCTCGCACAACTAAGTTCAGTTTGTAGCTAATTGGAAATTTATTATTCCCATATTTTTTCTTGGCCCGTCCACCAGTTATATTTTGAAGCGAATTTGGACCTCATCGTCGGTTATAGGATAGTCATGACTTTCAACGTGATCAATTCTCTGGTCTACGTGTCCAGTCCCCAATACGAACATTGAAATTCAATGAGTCCAAGTGAATTCGAATTCATGAACCCGTGTGGATAAGTTTTAACGCAACTACTTGATCGTAGTATCTTGTATTTAAACATCGAAAATATCCAATTTATTTCTTTTAGGCCTCAAAAAAATATGAATTATAAAGGATTGGTAAGAGGGAGATTTATATTTTAGTCCATCATGCTTTTTTTTTTTTTTTTTGATATTTTGTCTTCAATAATATACATATTTGATAACACCTTATACGTGTTCCTTTTACCTTTTTTGGTAAAATGGTTTCGTTATTATCCATCAAAGAAAGACAAAATATGCACGTGACATATTGACATTTCATATTTTGTTAACAATAAATAAAGATGTCAAAAGCATAAACCACGTATTGATTTCTCAATTGATAAAGTTTATATATCTATATATTTGCACTTTTTATAAAACATTTTCAAAGTATACTTGCGATTGTAAAGGGCCAAAACGTTATTTATCATAAAATACAAAAAATGTAATTCACTCGTCTCAAGGAAGGAAGATAGCTAAACGCCGAAAGGGCAGAGGAGGAAATTCAATTCTATTTCTACCTCATATAACTCCGTCTCTCCTCACATCTGAATTTCAATGTGATACCACAGCAGTAAACCCTAATTCAAGCAACCCGCTTTGTAATTCTTCAGTTTGCTGATGGGAGGGCCCTCTTCTGCTTAAAGAGCAAACGGACCTGGAAACTGAGAGTGAAATTGAGCACCATTCTGGTCTCCAATATCAAGGTACGGGGTGAACAAATCGCAAATTTGTTAGTCTTTCAACGCGATTCGTGCCGAGCGTAATTGAATTATTGATGGATAGGATTCTCCGTTGCTATTGAAATATAAATAAAAAGAATTGTTTGAAAGAGCGTCGTTTTATCGGATGGAAGACCTTAGTGTGATGTTTATATTTTTGTTCTCCATAAGGCTTGAATTAATCCGATGGCTTTCGTTTTATTGGACGTTTGCTTAATTTTTATTTCTCATCGTTTTTGCGTGGGATGATGTGCTAATTGTGTGGAGAAAGAATATGAATATTTTTCTTCTCGTACTTTCTTTCTTTTTCTGGGTATTGTTGCATTTGTTAATTTCTGCTGATCGATTCCTTGTAAAAGATATTGATTTTCTGAAGTGTTGATATCTGTGAATTGTTTTCTCTTCCAATCAGTACTCTATAGAGTTCTCATTCACATTGGCCAGGTCCTTCTTTGATCTTGAACATACAACTTTGTGAGTCCTTTTTTGTGGTTGGAAAGAGGAATGAAAGCAGGCTTATAGTAGATTATATGTACCAAATATGATAGGAGATCAATTGGAAATCATAAGTCCTCGAGTTTGATTAACTTTGTTCATGTTGCAGGTACAGCATGTCTATATGTCTGGAGCTTGACTGTGAGCTATGTAGTTTCTTCTTAGCTTTCGAGATGGCCGATTGAATTCCCATCATCGCACATCTTTATCGCTGGTCCCTTAATTTTGTATCATTATGTGACTACTTATGATGTTTTCATGAAATGATGCTTAATGCTTGCCGTCTTTGTTATCTTTCTTTTGAACCCACCTTGTAGTTCCACTTGGCATCATTATTTATTGAAGTTTTGATTCTTGTCCCACAGGTTGAAGGGCATAATATTCGCGTGAAGGTCAAAATAGTAAATGACTTCTTTTGGACACTTGTGACCTATCTGGTGGGACTAATGGTGACTGATCGACGGAGAAGGATGATAGCATCAACCAGTTTGGTTTGCAGCACATCTCAGGAGCAAATCCGTGGAAGGACGGCGAAGAAAGTTAAAACATCACCTCACGACCTGAACGTGAGGCCCAGCATATCTCTTGAGTGGGACGGAAAAGGAAGAAGTGTTGTTCCTAAGAGAGAGCAGATAGGTATCTCAAGAAGGCATTTGATGCCCTATGTAGTAGATCCCAGTCCTCGTAGCCACAACATATTGGCTGATGCTTGTTCGCTTCCTCGGGAGATATTCGAACTCGAGAATATATCCGCGCTCCTGTCATATGAGGTCTGGCGGGACCTTCTAACTGAAAGAGAGAGAAGCTTTCTGTCTGAGTTTTTACCGAGAGAAGCTGAACCAGAAACGATTGTTAGACAATTGCTTGCCGGGGATAACTTCCACTTTGGAAATCCTTTGCTAAAATGGTAAGTGTTTCGATGCATTTCTCTTAAGAATACTATTATGTAACATTCCATGTTAGCTGATCGTGCCTGACATGATTACATCAATGTATAAACCTGTGTAAATATGTTAATGCAGGGGCTGTTCTCTCTCTTCTGGGGAACTTCATCCAGATAATGTAATAATAAAGGAGCAGGCCCTAAAAGCTGGGAAGAAGGCCTACTACAAAGGTTTAGAGAAGTATCATAGCACGTATGTCCTTTTGAAACCCTTTGATGTTGGTTGAACATTGCGGGGCATTATTTTTTATCGATTTTTTGTGGTTTTGATTGTATTTTTATTGTGTTGAGATGGGCATCTGCAGTATGATCGGTAGCTTGCATGCGTTAAAACAAAAATGGCCCAGTTCCAAGGATCCTGAAGTGGAAGTTGTGCAGGATATATGGAGGTAGCCTTTCTTTCTTCTATAATACTTGCACTCTCTTTTTATTTGTTTCATTGTTTGTGAGTCATGTTGAGTTGAAAGGGAGACACTTGTTGCCTTCCTGCTGTTTTATGAAAATGATTCATGGAAATGACCGAAAAGGAGTCCCTAATTGTGAACCTTATCATCTCCCGTGATATTTGCAAATAGTAGTGCCTCGCATTATCTGTTTTACGCGAATGTTTTCCTGGTGTGTTATTGCCTTTGAGTTCTTTTTATAATATTACTTACTATAACAGGTGTAGGAAGGATGCTCCTATATCAGAGGATAGAACCTGTGATCCCGATGAAGATTTTGCTGCCACACCTGAATCATCCTCTACGGGTAATTCTGACAAAGCATACAGCAGCGATAATGAGAACTCAGGACATGGAGAACTTCTAAAAAGGTGGGTTTTGTGATTTGCCCTTTCCTCTTATCCCATCTCCTTAACATTATCTACGCACATCTTATCTCCTGAACTTTATCATTGCATCGAGTGTTATCATGTATCTTTGTTTGTTTTTTTGGACCACTAACTAATAATGGATATGCATAATTGATTCTGCAGAAAAGGCTTCATGAACAGAACACCCGATACTTCTTCCAGTGGTGTTAAGGAGGTTGCTAGACCAAAGAAGGTAGACACGGTCCAACGGCGCAATATCCAGCGTGGAAATGGATCCAAATACATGTCATATGTCAAGGTTCTCTCTATGTGGCAAAATTCTTTTCTTTGCTTTTGCTCACTCTTTTTTTTTTTTTATTTCTTCGACATTTGACTCAACAGATCTTACTTTCAGTCACGAATGTGTGGTGATTCTATCAGTCTCCATATGTTTGGTCCATTAAACATTTCCTTGCTATTTGCCTTTCTCTTTTGGGCTGATAAATTTTTCTGTACTTAATATCCTCAGATAAGCAAGGAACAGCATGAACGTGTTAAAAACAGCATGAAGAACGTCAGCAATAGCATTACGCCGAAGTTTCTAAGCAATGTTTTAGGCAGCATGGATACCCTAAATGTGCAACCATTTGAAAGGTTTGAAGAGGAAGAGAGGACAAAGCTGCATAAATACTGGTGAGTTCAATGAGTTGCTTTGTATTAGCCTAGAGGTGGTTTTGAAGCTCTACAAAAAAAAAGCCCGCCTTATTTTATAATTTTCCTATTGCAGGTTAAAAGTTGCAACCATTGACATCCCAGAAGCTTTTTCTAATATGAGAAAGCGCCAATCACAAATAAAACAAATACTTCTGCTACTAAATACAGAAATGGAACAAAAGCTGAAACATGAGGAGGTTTGTATCTATCCA
This sequence comes from Linderniella brevidens, assembly GCA_004919715.1. Classification (NCBI taxonomy): domain Eukaryota; kingdom Viridiplantae; phylum Streptophyta; class Magnoliopsida; order Lamiales; family Linderniaceae; genus Linderniella; species Linderniella brevidens. The sequence goes on from SWDC01000158.1 coordinate 5,473,519, forward strand.
TTCTAATTCTTGGAGTTCTTGACCTTTGGTTTATGATTCTGCTCCAGCACATTGTAAATTATTATAAATTCTTATTTTCTGTGATAACATTTCGTTGCCCTTCATTTCTTGGCCTGTAACTTCTGTAGTTGGTATCGGACGAAGAGAAAGGAGGTTCTTGTGAAAAACCAACAGAGCAATTGGACGATGATGGTGATGAAACTCCGACCACGGTTAAGTAGCACGAGCCACTTGTCTTTTTGCATATCGATAGTTGATGTTTTGATATTCCTACGAAATATTTGTTCCCAGCAGAATCACTAACATAATTGATCACTGATCAGGGCATGGAGCAAGAAAACTCCAATCCCTTGCTTGTCGAGCAGGTTCGCAATGACGACGAATCGATGCATGACATGTCACCAGAAACCGAGGTTGATTACCGTTTTCCTTTTTGTTTTCGGTTTTTGAATGTGGACCAATGATTTATCGAACGATGATTGCTTATTCGTAGTCTTTGTTATATCTATCATCAGGATGAGCAACAGGGTCTATGCAGTGACCAAGAAGAAAAGGAGATAAAGAACGATTACATATACGCGGAGGAGCCAACACCCATCGATCACGAGGCTGTTCACAGCCATGTTCTCGGTGGGGCCATCGCTTCCCCGCCCGATCCGCTTCCTTCTCCGTCCGCTGATGTCTGGCCCGGTGGTGGGGACAACGTTGTCCACGGATCTTATTACCACCATCACCACCCCACTTCAGCAAACGGTGGTGGTTATAACAGCACACCACACGAACACGACCTGTTATTGCCTCAGTTCATGCAAGATCAAGGAGCCCTCGGGATCATAGCCCCCAGCGAGGACATGCTCAGCAGGAGACGGCCTCAAGATGCACCACCTTTCTTTGCAACCTCGTTCCCCAACGAAGACCGAAACGAGCTACTCCAATCTTTCTTCAAGGGGCAAAATGGTAATATCACGCCCTACCAGAACCAGTCATTGCCGATGCAAGCAACGACCCAATTCCCTCAGCACAACATTCCCGAGGCTGCTGTTTATTCAACCCCTCATTACACCATGCCCCACTTGAGCACTGTGGACCCGAGCCAGGCTCAGAACTGGTTCAGCAGCGGTGGTGCTGAGCACAATAACGTGTGGCCATCTTCTTCCTCTTCTTCTTCGTTTATCAACGGGAATCATAGCATCAGCAACAATTCGGATCAAACCCTGTTTAGCGTCCTCTCTGAGTGCAACGAGCTGAGGCCACCGCTGCCCGTTGCTGGCTACGGTCCGTCCGTGGTGCACCACCACGCGGACCCTCGGCTGCTCAATCTCGGGAATTATAACAATATTGGGATTATCGGTGGTGGTGGTGGAGGGATGATGATGCCTTCGAGCGGCGGTTTCTTGCAGCAACCGGTGGTGAATGGGAACAACGCTGTGGGTTACTTTGGTGGTGGCCACGAGGTGGTTGCTTCTGGTAATAATCGCAGCAAGGTGAACGGTAGCCTCGGATGGATTGGGATGCAGCAGCAGCAGAATCCCGAGCCGATGGGGAAGCAGCAGCAGCAACAACAGCAGCCGTTCTTAAGGTCGTGGAATCCGTGAGGAAATGGACTGTTTTTGAGGAATTGTATATTACGTTACAGGAAATTGTATTGCTTGATGGATCCTTGGGTGATGATGACATGAGAGAAGAATGTGAAGCAGAGTGAACAGTTTTCCTTTTTTCTTTAGTCTTGTAATTATATATACATATATATTACTAGTACTTAATGGCACTCTCTTATATATAAATATTAGGTAATTTTACGTTATCTAAAAATAAATATAAATTCAGTTAGTATTTTAAGTTATTTTAAATAGATGAAATTTTAATATTAATTTTTAATTTTATATAGTTTTTAAGTTTATAAAAAATGATTTTGGAGGAAATAGTTGGAATGAATTTAAATAACAATGAAAATGATAATTACAATTGTTATGCCAAATTAATTTGACAAATTACTATGTTATGTTGTCCAATTATATATGATAAAATATATAATAATATTTTATTTATTAAGTTTTTTTATTCGACATATTAAATTAGATAAAGTTATTAGTTACTCCAATTTTAATTGTTGTATTTAAGTATCTCCAAAGAAAATTAATATTTAAAAATATAATTTTTTTTAAAAACAAAAATATAATTGAAACTGATAAAAGTATATGCTTACCAAATTAATTGGAGACCTCCTCGTCATAAAATATATCATTATTTTTAGTTTTACCGTATTAAACAATTTATACCAAAAAATTGGTTCCCAGCGGTCTGATGACCGGTTCGCGTAGCACTGTGCACCTAATGATTCAAAATCTTTTCTAAACTTTTCTAAAATTAAAATAATACACAGAAATAGACATATCATCTGAAGGTGAAAGAGATCGTACCGAACGTTAGAGGATTGAACAGCTCATGATTCCGGTTGGTTAATTTTTTTTTCTCTGTCTCCGCCTTTCTGTTAAAATTGGTGCTCTTTCAGTAACCTGCGAGCTCGATCAACGTTTGCTGTGGTTATCTCTGTCGTATTTTGATGCTATTCTTGTTGATTTTCGTCCAATTTCTGGTGAGTCATTTAATGATTTTTTTTTTTGCATTTTTTTTTTCCAATTTTTTTTGTGGATGTTAATGTTTTATATCGTTTCTTAATGTATGTCCCTATCATTGCGGTTGCTTTCTCTGGATTACACATTAATACGAACAGGTTTTTTAATGGGTATTTGTATGTATTGCTGGTTCAGGAGTTTGCAATTGCAGAAAATGGGGGAACGGCTTAGGTGATTGTAATAATTTTTTACGAACAGAAAAAGGTGGAATGGAAAAGAAAAAAGGAGATGAACGAGAGGCCGAAACCGTTCCACCGCCTAAAGTAGATAGGTTTGGATTTTTGAAACAGGAAGCTGATGGTTCTGAAGTTTTAACAAAGAGTAGAACAGCCTCGGAGTATGAGAGGTATGACATTTTGAATTGGAATAGTAATATATGTTTGTATGATGCTTTTGTTTGGTATCATTTGGAACATTTTTTTCCTTCATTGTGCAGTTCCATTTTTTGCTATCAATTTAACAATATATTCATGTGGCTTTCAAGGAATCTTTTTTTATTAGAGCTCGGTATGCTTTTTGTGAATTTGAATGACTATATGTGCGTATTATAAGAAATAAAGCTATACCTTTGGGCTTATGTTGATTTGTTTAGCACAGATGTGGTGATGTTACTTGAATGTTTTTGGGTTTCTAATAGAAAAAAGAAAAATTATGTGTTGGATCTCTTACTTATTTGTTCTTACAAAGTATCTCTCTTCCGGTTGGAGCAAATATTAAGATTTTAGACGGTTTTCAAATCCGTGAAAATGCTTTATATTCGGCATTTGCCCCACTAACCATTTGCTTTATTTCGAAAAACTAATATTATCCAGTGGCGCCATCACATTTAAGTGTTTTTTTTCCTAGGGAGGAGAGAAGAATCAGGAAATGGAGAAAAATGATAGGGGTTGGTGGAAGTGATTGGAAGCATTATGTTAGGAGGAAACCTCATGTTGTTAAGAGGAGAATAAGGAAGGGAATTCCCGACTGTCTAAGAGGACTTGTCTGGCAATTAATCTCCGGAAGTCGAGACCTCTTACTCATGAATCCAGGCGTCTACGAGGTAATTTAAGGTGACTCAAATACTTTCATGCAGTATCAATCATGTCATTAATAATCAAGTATTAAGATTGTAATTTATCATTTCAACATAATGTTATGCTTTGCTGGATGTTGATCTAATTTGTTTATGTTTGCAAATGTCGAGAGGTTTATGACTGAAAAATGATAATAACTTGGGAAATATGAATATTCTCAATCATCTTGCAACCCACATGTGAGTACTTTGACTTGCTCAATTGAATAGTTTCAGGGTAATGAGAGTTATCAATCACTAAAGAAAGGCGGCAATCCATAGAAACTTTTACTGCAAAAATGAATAGTTTCAAAGGGTTTATTTGGAGAATTTTCGCATTACGTTCGAATTTGTGTTTGTTGTTCCATTGACGATAAACCCAAGAGTTCTAATTATTGCTGTGAAATTACACAAACTTCCTGCATTTTTCTTCATCTTTCTGCAGCAATTAGTCTTATACGAGACATCTGCTTCGGAGCTTGATATTATTCGAGACATCTCTCGCACATTTCCTTCGCATATTTATTACAGGCAGAGGCATGGCCCAGGGCAGAGATCTCTATATAATGTCCTAAAAGCATATTCTGTGTATGATCGAGACGTTGGATACGTTCAGGTCATTTCTTTTTATTTATCAGTTCTGTATTCCACTGCACTTTGATTTCTTAACTATTAGTTCTCTTAAATAATGTAATAAACATTGCTGGGCAGGGGATGGGATTTGTTGCTGGTCTCTTGCTGCTATACATGAGTGAGGAGGATGCTTTTTGGTTGCTAGTAGCACTTCTAAAAGGAGCTGTTCATGCCCCAATGGAAGGGCTTTACTTGGTATTGTTTTAATCTTGTTTTCCCAATATTTATTCTGAGGCCAAGATTAGTTTACGTAATATTCGGTATATGCAATTTGAGGGAACCTAAATTAAAGGTTGCAATATTTTAGGACAATAAATTTCACAATTGAAACAATTTGAGGACATTAAGTTTCAAAATCCTGACGTAAGTTGTTCTCAAATTGCTTCAATTTTGAAATTTGTTGTCCTAAAATTCGAGCCTTTAACTTAGGTGCCCCTAAGTTGCTTCAATTAAGAAACTTATTGTTCGAAAATTGCAACCATTAGGTGTCCTTATAACTCCACTATCCCTAAAATTCATGACCAAAAAAATATTTAAGCCCAATTTCAATTTATCAATCACAC